>OX421474.1:22118094-24518094 GCA_949126895.1 Eilema caniola
AATATCGATTGAATAACGGGGAATTTATAAATAAGACCGGCATCCGTATGCGGTAGTACGCACTTTCAAATAAAAAATATATTTTACATAAAAATAATTTTAAAAATCTATGGACGTTCAAACGACAACGGCACAGACAGACAGACAGACAAAAATTAAAAAAAATAATGTTTTTTGTATACGGTACATACACAAATATATAATACCTAAGTAAGATAGATCAGCTACCACTGAATAATATCAAAAAAGCTTGGATATATGACAACTACCTAACATCACGTCTGACTTGGCCTTTTCTGGTATACGATTTCGGCAAAACCTTACTCGCGAAAATAGATGCAACTGTCATAAAATCACTAAAATCGTGGCTTGGACTAGTGCACTCTGCTGATCCCTCTGCTTTATTTAGGGATCAGAATAATTTTGGGATGAAATTAAAGAAACCATCGGAGCTCTATAAACACCTTAGAGTTACCAAAGCCCACATCTTAGGTAAATCCCAAGATGACACAGTCAGGGCACTCCCGAAAGATAATAACGCGTCCGAGCTTGAATCTAGACTTATATTCCATAAACGATTTATGATAGGAGCCCAGTCGAACAAAGTGGGGTTGGGAGTACGAGAGCCAAAAAGGGACCAGGATATACTTAGGTCCTTTCTGAAGCAAGACGAAAATGATAAATATCGAGTGCACGCGATGAATTTGGAAATCCAAAACGAATGGTTGACAATGGGAGAGTTCTGCATACCGATGGCTTTAAAGTGCGCACCTTGATCTATGAGTGGTCGCCGGCCCTGTTAAAATTCTATCTTAACGCCTTTCAGATGACCCTTCCAGACCAGAGTAATCTGGTAAGGTGGGGGAAGGCCACAGAAAAACAATGTTATACGTGTGGTGAGGCAATAGGGACGGCTAGGCACATATTAGTAGGATGTAGGGTGCTTCTCGATAGAGGCCAATACTCACGCCGCCACGATAAGGTGCTTTTCATCATACGCGAAGCAATGAGTCTGGCAGTAGCTAGAGCCCAAAAAGGATTGACTACTAACAGACGTCATATCAACTTTGTGTCTGAAGGTTCATCCATAAAATCCAGGAACAAACCTTATTCAATCTTAGATACTGCCCCAGATTGGACTCTCCTAATCGACACGTATGAAAAGCACTATAAAATTCCGGAGGATGTTGGGGTTTTGTCATCTAGACCGGACATATTTCTATACTCGAAAACGACAAAATATGTGGTCCTTGTGGAACTTACTGTACCGTGGGAAACAAATATACCGAAGGACCACACACTTAAGAAAAATAAATACTATGATCTCACAAACGAATTAATCAAAAACGGTTACGTGGTTAATTTGTATGCAGTAGAAGTGGGAGCTAGAGGTATACCAGCTAAATCTCTCTATAACCTACTTAAAGATCTAGGCCTATCGAGAGCTACAATAAGCTCATTACTAGGACGAATGTCTAAAGCGGCACTAGTAGGTTCGTATCAAATTTGGTTAGGCAGGGAGGGGAACTTGGGTAGTGAAGGTGAGTGTTGATGTACATCAACAAAAGGGGCCCCTTCTAAACCTACACTTGGGTCGCAAGTCCCGGGCACTGTTCCGAGTTCCCAACTCAGCAACGCGATGGACCCGGCACCCGCACGGAGAATCCATGGATTGCTAAGAATATCGTCTCTCTCTCATTTTTACCATTATATTCATATTCATATGTATGCATGTAGTAAAAAAACGGTTATTTCAATGTTACAAACAGACACTCCAATTTTATTTATGTATTTTTGGTGTATGTACCGTATTATATTCATATACTTACATGTAGTAAAAAACGGTTATTTCAATATTACAAACAGACATTTTTACTACAAACAGATTTTATTTATAATGTATAGATGTATGGAAGATTTAAATTAGTTGCATGCATGATCGTGCTATACGTACTTTTTGCGTTGGTGTGCCTTTAGAATGAATATCTGTATAGGTTCATCCAGATTCACGGATTTTTATGGTATATTAATTTTCATAGTTTTAACTTTCATGACAAACTTTTAATATTTACTGAGGCTCACCTCTTTAAATATAAAAAGTCTTGTTCTGTATCGATGTATCTATTTGTGACATCCACCATCGTCTAGGCTTCCTTTTTGGGTAATTCCTTTATATTTTCTTTTAAAATTTATAAGATTTAAATGTGCGAAGTAAAGCACACAATAATAAAGTTTCACTGTCCTTCATTCCAGAATATGGTCGAGAAAAAAATGAGAAGGTTGCTGAGTGTAGACACCTTCTTGCTTCTCGTGCAATGGAGGCATGAGTTAATTATGATATGAATAAGGAATTCACATTTGGTACGATTTAAAAACCCCTTAAAATCACGTAATTATCACTAAGTTCTGTTGTGAGAGCAGTGTTAATATTATACCAAATTGCTACGCCAAGGAGTTCAACTGAGTTTGTACGTGGCTTGTTAGTATTAATTAGCTCATATGAAGGTAGAACATAATATGAGATTGTAAACTCTAGTTATTCAGTTTCTATTCACCCAGACTACCTTAATAACACCACGTCATGTGGCAAAGTAATAATAATGAGCTTTTATTTACCTTCCTCCCGTTTTATTGTTATACTAGCCTATGTCCACAGGTTCACGTTCTGCCCGAATGAGTGTCGGTTATCATGTCTTTTTAACAAAAAAACCGCATTAAAAATCAAAATCCTTTCAGTAGCTTTTTCATTCATTGCGGACATTTAGACAAACAAACATGAAATCCATTTCCAAACCTACTATTACTATTTAATAACTAATTATAGCCCGAACACAAGCGTTCTACCGCTCCCAAGGTATGCGTGGTGAGGCGGGGGACGAGGTAAAAAAGAAAAAGAAAGAGTTCGAGACGAGAGTGAGTGTGATACCACCGCTAATGTTTACGGTGGTATATGCTATACCACTGTTATTTTTTTAAATACATACTTTTCAGGTCAGAAATTTTAAAACAAATTTCATAATCTAAACCCTGAAAAGTGTTATGTTTAAGTGATATATTTAAAAGCAAAAATGTATTATGTCTTACATCTTTAAAAGTAAAGCCATACTTGTTATGATTGTTAAGCTTTCATTTTATAAACACCCTAAATTACCATGCTTGTACTTCAGACAAACGTATAGGTACTAGAGGCAGGAACATCCATTATTTTGTGCTCGTTGTGAATAAGAGCTAATTACTCGACTTTAGGGTGCTGGAACGCTGACATTCTTCAGTGGTTGTAAACATATGTTATGTACATTGATGTGCGAAAACATTTATCGGAGAAAATTTCAAAATTGCAAACAAATTCACGTTAATTTTACAATTTGTTCAACTCTCTTTCTTATCTTGTTCTCAGATTTTTTAAAACACAGCTGAGATAATTTTCTATTGAATAATGAGTTTTCATCAATATACAGTCAATAGCTTTAAATTATTTAGGTAAAAAAAAAACCATTGGTAGAATGCAAAAGCGTAATTGTTATCCCATTGTTTAATATTGAAATTGAAATTGAAAAAAGAGCAAAATAGAGAACAATATTTGAATGTTCAATAAAATCATATTATCTGTGGTGATGGAGAAAGAATACAAGTGAAGTCACCCCATCATCCGAGGGTGACGTAAGAGGTAACAAATCGGATCAC
Organism: Eilema caniola; assembly: GCA_949126895.1. NCBI lineage: Eukaryota > Metazoa > Arthropoda > Insecta > Lepidoptera > Erebidae > Eilema > Eilema caniola. Next base: position 22,121,779 of record OX421474.1, read on the forward strand.
TGTGAGAGAAGTAAAACTTGAAATTAAAAGAAAAACCCCTTGCCAACCCGTCTGGCCAGCGGTAGCGTGGCAATAGTAGGCTAAAACCCTCACAATTGGAAAGACGCCACAACAAAAGGCCCCTAGTTCCCGGCGGTCTCGCTATTCCCAGTCATGGTAGCGGTTCGAGTAACTTTGGGGTGGCGGGTGTTAAGAATCTCCGGGCGACGGGAGTCTACCGCAAACAACTACTACTGGCAGCGTATAACTGCAGTAGACTTAGACTGGACTATCACCTCGAAGAACTCGAGGTAAAACAAGGTCGCATAATCAGGCACATATTAGGGTTGTCCGAGATACAAAGACGGGAGGGGGAGTACACGACAACCCTGTAGTCAGGCGGCCCGTTCTACTTTTGAAAAGGTGATTTGCTCTCCCAGGGAGGTGTCGGTTTCCTGGTAAAAAAGGACCTCATTAGCCGCGTTGTAGAAGTCGGCAGTGCGTCGAACTGGGTAGCGTACCTGATCCTAAAAATCACGAACGGTCGTTCACTGAAGGTGATACAGGTATATTATGCGCCCACCTCGTGTTACCCGATGAAACCGCCGAGGCTGTTTATGAAGATATTGCAATGGCAATAAATCGCACCGCCAAGGCCACTTACAACGTTGTTATTGGGGACTTCAATACCAAAGTGGGAGTACAAGAACGAGGTGAGACGAGAATCGGCCATTTTGGAGTGGGTCGCAGAAATCACAGGGGCAAATGCTAGTCAACTTCCTCGAATCACAGGAGCTCTTCTTAATCAATAGCTTCTTTAAGAAAAAATCCCACAGGAAGTGGACTTGTCAACGCCGCGACTCTGTGATAAGGAACGAGATAGACTTTTTCATAACGGACTGTAGGCACATATTTAGAGACATCTCTGAGATCAACAGGTTTAATTGCGGAAGCGATCACAGACTTATCCGAGGCTCTCTAAATATCAACATTAAGGCTGAAAGACTCTGAATGATACGGTATACTCTCCGATCTACGCCGACCTACGCCGCTCCAAGTAGCTCTAGGGCCCGAAGAGTTCCATCTGGAACTTCAAAATTGCTACGCAAGGCTGGAAACCACGGCATTGACGAGAAAACCGATACAGTAGTCAAAACATTACAGAAAGTGTCTCAAAAGTTGTGTCCCGGAATACGTAAACAGCAAGACTCCAAGCTCTTTCCTGAGACTCTCGAACTTATGAGAAAATGGCGTGAACAACCATCCACACAGCCGTCTTCGTCAGATGAGAGGGCCTTAAACAAACAAATTGAAAAGCTGGATACGACGTGACCTACGACGCATCAACACTCTCACCGTCCAGAAGACGATTGAACAAAATAGGGGATCGAAAGTGTTCGCTCAGCAGTTGGGGAGGCTCCGTCTGACAAAACTTAAAACTGTGAATGGCAAACTCAAAGTTCGGGATGCTCGAAGAGATCGAGAAATTCTATGGTCGGGACACAGTGACGAAGACCACAGAGCCCCGCTCATGCGCCATTACACCGAGGAGATACCCGATTTCGAACAGCGAGAGACAGAGGCAGCTCTCAGGTAACTGAAGAACAACAGGTGCCCTGGTGATTTTTTTTTTTTTTTTTTTTTTATTAGGTTCACTAAACTGGACCCACACTACAAAATAATGGGCTTAACATTCGTAACTTATAGTTTAGGTTAGTGTCTGTCCTTCTAGAAGTGAACACTGCATGCAAAATTAACCAAAGCTAGAGGTACATTGTTGAATAATTATGAAGCAAGGAGGATTATCCAAGATTCTGCAGTTGGTATATACGTTCGTTCAAATAATATTTCAGTGAGCATACAGACGAGCCAAAAATATCAATCTCGTTACAAACGCTATTGTAAGCAGAACACATACGGTACAACGGTGAGTGTTGACTGTAATTAGTGCGACATAAAGGCAGGCTAAAAGTTTTACGATTATGGAGACGACTGCCCGGCCGCGGCACAGCTAAATTAAGCTTGTGAAGAAGAGAAGGGCAGTCTATGGTTCCATTGATAAGCTTGTGCAAATACAATATGTCGGCAACTTTACGCCTATGTTCGAGTGTCATGACTTTGAAATATGTAAGTCTAGATTCATAACTTGTTAGATTGCGACACATGTTATGGGCGTAAGATAAGTGATACAAGAACTTCCTCTGAACCCTCTCCAACCGGGAAATATGCACATCATAAACGGGGTTCCATATCTGACAGCAGTATTCAAGAATTGACCTCACGTAACAGTTAAAAAGAAGGATAGGAATGTCAAAGTCTTTGAAAAATTTTGTTTGGCGAATGACGAAACCAGCCAAACGTGATGCCTTACTGGCGATACTTTCCATGTGTTCACGAAAGTTCAATTTCGTATCGATCACCACGCCTAGATCCCTCATGCTTGAAACCTCAGTGATTTGGGTATCAGAAATGTAATAATTGGCAGGCATAGGATTAATTTTGCGTGTGAATTTGATGTGGAAACATTTAGAGGTATTTATCGTCATTCCATTCAAGCAACACCACTCAGTAACCGTATCAATGTCACTTTGCAGGGAATCTATGTCATCGCGATTGGAGACAATGCGGAACAATTTTAGATCGTCTGCAAACATTTCACAGCTGGAGGATATTTTAGAACATACGTCATTTACATAGACTAAGAAAAAGAGTGGTCCTAAGTGTGAGCCCTGGGGCACACCAGATGGAACCGATCTAGAAACCGAGTTATAGCCTCTGATTTTTACAAGTTGTGACCTGTTCATGAGGTAGGATTCGCACCAGCGAAGCAATGATCCATAAATACCCGCGTGAGCCAACTTTTGAACAAGTCGATTGTGATCAACCACATCGAAGGCCTTCGAGAAATCCGTATAAATAGCGTGTACTTCTGTCTTATTTTCTACTGCATCGTTAATACTAGAAATATAATTCATCAAGTTGGACGTGGTTGATCTGCCTGGCAAAAACCCGTGCTGATTGATGTTGACCATTGGCTTTAGGTGATAGTAAATTTTTACTTGGATCAGCTTTTCAAACACCTTCCCCATAGCGGATAAGATTAAGATTGGTCTATAGTTTGACACATTACTTTGGTCTCCTTTTTTATGAATCGGAGTGATGTGTGCGATCTTCCACTTAGAGGGGAAAATGCTGTCAAAGAGAGACTTGTTAAAAATGCGATAAAGTGGTTCAACAAGCGGCTCTGCACAGTTTCTCAAGAATACTGGTGGAACGGAATCCGGACCTGGTCCCTGACTGACGTCTAAAGACTTGATACAATTAAAAATTTCTGTTTTAGAGATGTAACATGAACCAAACGATCTTGAGAAACTCGCACTTTCCTCAAGTGGTGTTAATGTGTCCACTGTCTGCTTATCTACATATACTGAATGGAAATATTCCGAGAAAAGATCACTGACGCTTTGCCCGCCCCGAGCAGTCTTACCATTGTAGAACATTTCGTCTGGAATCACACTGCTGTTCGATCTCAGTGATTTGATGAAAGTCCAAAAATAGTTGGGATCATTTTTAATTAGTTGTTTAGAATCATTTTTGAATTTATTAACGCATTCTTGGACCATTACGTAACTTTTGGTATGTAATCAGATCTCTGGGGTTGCCGAATTTTTTGAACTTTTTATGTACCTTTCTTTTTTCCTTCAAAGCGTTTACTAGAGGGCGATTAAACCAAATGGGGTATTTGCCAGCACCACTGCAACGTGTGGGCGTGTGGTTTGTGATTGCTTGATTCATTAAGGTGTAGAATACATCGACACTCTCATCCATAGTTTGGTTTGCGTTGAATTTTGAATCCCAGTCAGTCAATTCTAATTCTTCTCTTATTTTTTCATAGTTAGCCTTGAGGAAATTAAAAGAAGAGATTTTGTTAAATTTAGGTCTTTTCTGGGAAGAAAACTTGAAAGAGATATTCAGTGTAGGATGTCTTCTGTCCTCTTTGACTAAGGGTGTGGTGCAATTGGATAATTTAAATAGTGTCGTAGAGTTGGTTAAAATTAAATCTAGTGTTCGACCCTCAACATTACAGATATGGTTTATGTTGTGAAGACCATTCAGCGAGAGAGCGTCAGTGAGTAAGCTTTCTATATAACCTGGGCAGCAGGGTGGTGTTAATAAATTTGTGTCAGTGTCGAGTTGCCATGTTAGATTGGGAAGATTAAAGTCACCCGTTATAAGCAATATTGAGTTTTTTGGTATTTTATGCTGAATTATATTTGTCAAATGTGATGTGAGGTTATTTAGGCGAGAATAATTGACTGGTGGGGGAAAATAGACATTACAGATGCAGAGCGGAATAATTGAGTTACCCTGTCTAAGTTTTATTAAAATCCAGAGGTCCTCATCTGCGGATTCCCAGCTCATTTTACGTATAGGCTCGAATTTTTTGGATACCGCGATCAACGCACCGCCACCATCAAGCTTCAGAGAAGAGGAAGTACAACGATCACGTCTGAACACTGTGTATCTAGCATCCAGGACCTCGTGATCATAAACCGATTCATTTAGCCATGTCTCCGTTATAAGGATGAAATCAAAGTCCAACACGAGCGCGTTGTTCCGTATGGTTTCTGTTTTAGTTCTCAGACCCGCCACATTTTGATACAAAATACTGAATGTGGTACATCTATTACTCGTGTTTGCCACTATACTCATACAATACTACTATGCAACAAAAATAAAAAACAAATGCAAAATGAAAATAACAGAGAAGAAAAAACGGTAGCATAAATTCCTATAAAGACTCCAGAAAATTTAAGTCCTTCACCACTAGGTTTCGACTGTTGATGTCTTTCTTAAGGTAAATACGGCCGTTGCGCACCCACACAAATTGAAAGCCTTTGTCTTTTGCGACTCGGCGAGTTTTAGCGTGTAACTGCTTGTTGGTCGGAGATAAGTGTTCACACACATACACAGGATTCTTGCCGGCTATACCAAGGTGAGATGAATTCAGCTTCTCGTTAGGTTGATTCTTGTTAAAAGTCTTGACAGCTGCTAAGATTGTATCACGTATAAGTGGACTAGATAGTTTTACCACTATTGAACGCGGACGGTTAGATTCCTGATTAACCTTAGCAACACGGTGGTAATTCAAGAGTTGAGTCTCTGAAAGATTGTAGCTCACAACAGCTGTCAGTTGCTGTATGACCGTCTTGAGATTCTCAGATTTATGCTCGGGGACACACTGTATCTCTAAGTTGGACTCCCGCGATTGTTGCTCGGACTGGTTCAGCCTGTGGTTGATTTCAGTTATATTTTGTCTCAGAATTTTATTCTCACTCCGAAGATCCTCTATCGTTTGGGTTCTCGAATCGAACTCCTCTTTGAGCTGATCGTATTTTGCTGACATTAAGCTAATCCCTACAGTGAGATCCTCTATTTTGCTTCTAGTTTCTACACTTTCCGAAGCAAGATCTCGCTTAAAGTCAATCAGAAGTTGAGACAATGAGGCATCAAGCCTTTTATTAAAATATTGCTTGAGCTCCTCGATACCATACAACACCGGGGAATCAGCAGTCATACCCATATCCCCAGGCTGGGAGAGAGTGAGTGAGCTACCACTTTGTTTCCGTTGGCTCTTGCAGCTCTCACACCGCCAGGCAGCTTTATAAGCTTTGGATTCCTTTGAAAAATTTTCTATAGATACGCCCAAGCACTTGCAGTGGTATGCTGCATTGCACTTGGAGCAAGATTTCAATTCTGCAGGTTTTATTTGCGCCGTACACTTAATACACACACTCGTGTTCATTTACCGTATATGGGGTAATTTTCTTCGAGTTGGCAACCCTTTTAACGTGTCAGTTTCAAAAATGATGGATGTCAGTTGAGTTTGACAGCGGCGAAATAATAAATTGAGGGTATTTTGGTGTACCAATAGGATACTTCGATAACAGCTTAAATTATAAATATTCTGAGGGTAGAAAAATACAACTTATCTTTGAAGATTTCAGTGCTTTCAAGCGATTGTTACGAGTGGGAAACGATATCTCAGGATCTTCACCCGCAGTACATCACTTCGACAATACACAGGAACTGATATATCACTGATTAATATTTTTATTTTCACAATAACAATAGAGCGCAATGTACACACACTGAACGGGAAATAAACCCGATGATGATGGAATTACTACTGAGCTCCTGAAAGCAGAGGGGGTTCCAATCCCTAAATAGCTAGTGAGTCTTTTTAATTCCGTCATCCAACAGGATATAACACCTAGGGCGTGGAGCGGGAGTGCGGTGATACTGTTCTTCAAAAAAGGCGACAAGACCTTGCTGAAGAGCTATAGGCACATCTCACTTCTGAGCCCCGTCTACAAGTTGTTCTCAAGAGTCGTCACAGATCGCCTCGTGGGTAAACTCGACGAGTTCCAGGAGCAAGCCGGGTTTCGAAAAGGCTATCTATACTGTTCGGCAGATTATAGAAAAAAACTCAAGAATACAATCAGCCGCTGTGTATGGCGTTTGTGGACTACGAAAAGTCTTCGACTCCATCGAAACCTGGGCAGTTCTGGATGCCCTGCAGCGGTGTCGTGTCGATTGGCAATACATCGAGGTGCTGAGATTCCTATATGACACTGACACAATGTCCGTCCAGCTCCAAGACCAGAAGACGAAACCCATTAGCCTCCAGCGTGGAGTCAGGCAGGGAGATGTCATATCCCCGAAACAATTCACCAATGCTTTGGAGGACGTCTTCAAGACCCTGGATTGGACTGGGCGGGGTATCAATATAAACGGTGAGTACATCTCACCTCACACCTTCGGTTTGCCGATGACATCGTGGTTGTTGCGAAGTCGCTGGAACAACTGGGCGAGATGCTGCACAGCCTGGATAGAACTTCTCGACGCGTCGGCATCGGTGTAAGCTTGGATAAAACCAAGATCATGTTCAACGAACATGTTGCACTCAGACCGATTTTCATCGAACGGGTGACGTTCGAAGTTGTTCAAAAATATGTATACCTGGGCCAGGTTATCCAGCTCGGTAAAAAAAAACTTCGAGAAGGGACTAGCCAGAAGAATTCAGCTAATCTGGGCAGTATTTCGCAAACTACGTTGAGTCTTCTGCTCCCCTACCGCAATGCCTGAAAACAAAGGTATTTGACCAGTGCGACCTATCTATGACTTACGGTGCCGAAACGTGGACACTGACCTATCCATATCTATCTAGTCCATATACTAAAAGTCACGCAGCGGACTATGGAGCGAGCTATGCTTGGAGTTTCTCTGAAGTTTAGAATTTGAAACGAGGTCATCCGATAAAGAACCAAAGTTATCGACATAGCTTGCAGAATAAGCAAGCTGAAGTGGCATTGGGCTGGCCACTTCTGTCGAAGGACCGTTGGTCGCTGGAGCAGACGAGTCCTAGAGTGGAGATCGCGAGAAGGCAAACGAAGGGTAGGGCGCCCCCCTACCAGACGGACTGCATTTAGCTTTTTCAAAATTGCATGTAATTGTTAGTATAATGGCGTACTCAATGTTGAAAGCCTAATAAAAAAAAAAGAAAAAAAAAGAATGTATGTATTGTAAATACAATCATATAAATACATTCATAGGTATAAGATACGAAGAGTCAATACTCTGTTTATCTTTTCTATTTCGAACTTCTATTCAAAACAGAAAAAAACTAAGTCTCATCCATGCTCATGCTCATAATATTTCTTAGATCTTCAAATTCCTGCTTGCGGTTTGCTTTGGCTTCCAAGGAAGGTTCTGCCTATACACCTAGCATAAGACACACAAACTCGTGAGAAATGTAGATGAAGGCGTTCCTGTCTGGGACTATACAATTAATGCTTAGATTATTTAAAAAAAAGTCTTTGGGGAACTACCGACAGAAGTAGAAACTAAGTAACTTGATTGAAGTTTATTTCTGTTCCTATGAACTTTTAAAAATAAAAAAGTTCTATTCGGAAAATCTCGATCTAGTCAGTTTTAAAATAAAAACCGGCCAAAATATGAATGAAGGTGATGATGTACCCAATCAGGCTGCGGTAACGCGACGAGCGCCTCCCCAATCCCAGGGGCTAGACGGGGACTCCGAGGTACCCACAACTGATGTTGATGTTACGAATTCAAAGTTCTAATATTTTGACTACTGTGTACTTACAACGAAATATGGTTGTGTAAATCTGTGATATATTTCCACTTATTTTACATGTTAATTGTAAACATTATGCCTGTTGTGGCTAATACTATACATATCCACCAAAGAACAGATCCCAAAATGTATTTTTAATAATATTAAAATATTTTGTATTAAAAAAAAAAAAAAAAAAGAGAAACAAAAAAAAAAAAAACTGAAAAGGCCAGCTCGTAAGAGATGACCCTGTGTCCCAATCTCACCTTCAGCAACCTACGACCCACAGATGACGTGCGTTTCAGTCGGTTCAAGTCCGATATAACCCCCCGGCTCCGGCGGGGATTAGTATCCGTGGAGAATTTGCGTTTTTCAGTCTCCTTGGTGGTAAGTGCGGGGCGTGACGTCATCATCTATGCTTATTGTGGCCTATATTCATTTGAAGATATTTTTTTTTGGTTCTCATTACTAAAAAAATACTTGGGTTATGTTATATTAACAATGCTGAACATTTTTTTTTAATTCTCGTCTGTCCATTTTTCCGCAAATAGATTTTGTTGCAGTATTTTCTGGTAAAAGCTAACGTGTGCTCTTTAATTCCCATCCATTCCGTTAAAATGAATCAGATACGGCCATTTTCCAATGAGTGTGTAGTCCTGTTCGGTCCGGGAGCCAATTATCCTCTCATACAGGTTTGTGATGTAACTTGTCGAAATAAATTATTGTGCAATTCTTCATGGTTAATTAGCTTACGAAGGCGGCTCCGCACGCGTGAATATTTGATCCATTACATAGTGTTCTTCCCGTAGACTTCATTTCGTAGGGTCTATATGGGCAGCCTCCACCGTGGCGGCGGGCTTTATAACCTGTACCTCAGCTCATGGGCCGCCTCACCCCTCCACGCCTGCGCGGGCTTAAATAACTCTCTAGGGGTAGGGCAAACAAGACCACGTGAAGTTGGATTTGCAGAGATTCATTTCTGTCACTAACTTTTGACGATGATCAATAGTTTTGTATTATACTTTTCTTTTACTACCTTATTCTTTTAAGAATCCACATTAAAAATATTGTCTTCTTAAAGTTATTATAGGCAGTAATCAATGAGGATAATATAGCAACTGGCTAAACCACTAATGAAGTGCAACCTCTTGATGAGGTTATCAAAATTGCATCACACCCTCACAGCCCCCAAAACGCCGCGTGACGTTATTCGCGAACACCGCGAGTGGCGCGAGTAGACAGGACAGGACAGGAGTCGGAATGACTTAGAGAAGGATTTTATTTTAATATATGTTGTAAATCGTCTTTTTTTAAATTTAGTTTAGTTATAATTTAATTTAGAAAATATCATTTCGTTTCGTATTCAGATACCCATTCAATATGTGTTTTTTTAAGTAACTGTAAAAACAGTGCAAAGGAGTTCTTTTTTTAGTTGCCAATCTTGATTGATCCGTGTAAAAGCACATTCATAGGTTTTGATTGGAAGTCCAGACCAGATACCATCTGAAGAGATTTTTAATATACCCAGACTAGTTCTTTCTAGCGTGTACTCACATTCCTCCACACGTAATTGCAAAATGATACAAACGTATCCAATCCAATCTCTGTTCATCAAAGGGTGCACAACAAATCAACACACATAACCCACATAGCAAGTCTCCCAAGTAAAAAATAATGTAGGTGAAGGTCCTGTTATTTCCGTTTTCTAGCGTATAAAATCAAAATTATACCCGATAATTTTTTGAAACATTTCAAATATTCTCAGGTGCATAATATATATTCAAATTTTAATGTTCTTCATCACCATTTAAATTTAGACGTTATCCTGATTGCATCCGAGGCCAGGATGCTCTCAGAGCTCAGGGTCCACCTTTCGGCTCTTCCTCCTCCATTTCGCATGATCTTGGGCGTCCATGGTAGTGAGACCGTTTGCACGCATGTCATCCTCCTGGACGTCAGGCCAGGACTTCTTGGGCCTACCCTTATTCTATTTATGACATTTAGCTAGACGATTTCCGTCGCCTCTATACTCTTTGTGTATCTACGCAGAGTTATAAATAAACGCCTAGTTATAAGGAAGGTGTCTTATGAATACTGACTACTCGTTGGTACCCGTCCCGAGCCTAGCTTAAGTTGTCAACAATAACAAATGGAGTTGCAGGAAGCTTATCATGCGTCAATGTTAGATTACGGCTGTTATTATGCTCTGATAAATAATAAATTATGAGCATTGTTCAGTATTCAGGGTGATTTTACACAAAAATTATTATGCCTATCTTGGAGTTATATTAACTGGAGGGGTTAGTGGAAATATTGGCAATTTCAATTCATCATCATCATCATCAGGCTATATTAGTCCACTGCTGGACATAGCCCTCCCCCAATGAGCACCATAGCACCCTGTCTTCAGCTTGCCGCATCCAGCATCTGCCTGCAGTCTTTCTTAGATCGTCATCCCACCTGGTCGGAGGGCGTCCTACACTACGCTTGCCGAGTCGCGGTCTCCACTCAAGAACACGTTTACCCCAACGGTTGTCGGTTCTTCGCGAGATGTGGCCAGCCCACTGCCACTTCAGCTTGCTGATTCTTTGAGCTATGTCGATAACTTTGGTTCTCTGTCGGATGTATTCGTTGCGGATTCTATCCTTCAGAGAAACTCCGAGCATAGCTCTCTCCATAGCTCGCTGAGCGACTTTGAACTGATGGACCAACCCTGCCGTGAGTGTCCATGTCTCGATGTTGCATGTTTCAATTGCTATCAATCAATTAGCCCATCGCTGTCCACTGCTGGACATGTCCAATGTTGGGTTTAGATTATATTAAATTAGGTATATAAGTATGTAATTAATAGTTAAATAAGAATGTCAGTGTTAAACCAGCAACCTTTATGTTTTTGAAATTGTAACAATGGCGTAATTTAATTTAAGAAATACATTTGTCGGGACAATCTGTTTCTAGTAAATGATCGGCTCTAATTTTGTTGTAGTATAGGTACATACTCTTTGTTAACTGTTTTTAAGCTATTGCATAGCTCATATCGAGGGCCTTGAGCGCGGGGACCGAATCCAGAAATTCCGTAACGAAAAACCCTCACGACACGGTGTTTGTGTGCGTGCAACTAGCCGTATTAAAACGACTCTACGAAGCTCGCACGAATCGAGACGAGCTGATGCTCCGAAATCGGACGAATACTTCAGCAGCTGTTTATGAGAAAGTACAATAGGTGTATAGGTATTTATGTACAACAGTGAATAGCTGTACTTGTAAAATTTGTGTATAAATTGTTTTGAATATGAATGAACAAAGTGCATTTATTATTAATGAAGAAAGTCACGAAAAAATAGTAAAGGAAAATGAGTGAGTACTCTACATACATACATTTTATTATTATCACAAATGCAGTATTAATTTTGAATTATAAAATAATTATATATAAATAAATATAAATATAATTATAATTGCATAAGTTGATACAAAATACTATGCAATAGCTTTACCGCGGCAGTCCCCGAGTGCCACACGTCTTTTTTTCTACCTAATCGAAACTTATGAGATAATGTGCAATTCCTTTATCATGTAAGTATAATACGTTTTTACATTCTGTTCATCTAAAATTAACAGAGCCCGCGGACTCCGTTCCGTGTTAGAAATATTTTCGCCCCGACCCGTTTGTTCCGCATAATACTTCAAGTTAAAAGTTCGGAATAAATAAAAATTATGATGCTCCCCCACAGCGACGCAATCGGATAGATAGATACTGCGAATATCGCCACGCAGCGGCCGCGCACCGCACGTTTTTATTTTGCTAATATCTATGAAGATATTTGTTTAAACTGTATAGCTATCCTCAATAGTTTTCGTAGGGCACGCGATGAAAGCAATTTTTTTTACAACTTGAATTACATTATTCAAGTTTAGGTAAATATGCGTAATTAATTTTGGAAATTACTATAGCCCATGACACTCCAGCTATGTTATTACTTTCTGTTGGTGAAATAATTTTGAAAATTGGTTCAGTAGATCCAGAGATTACCCCTTACAACGTCACAAACTGACAAACTCACAAACGTTACCTCTTTAAAATATTAGTATAGATTATGACAGCACCTTACACATCTATTAAATCATAAGTAAAAGAATATATAATAATTAGTATATCAAATAATACTTTATACTATGTAACTAATCAATAATATGGTTTAAAAAAGTTCTAGCATCAACAGGCAATTAATAAATGGGTTTGATTAATGAAAAGCCATATCGCGACGTAGATATTCAGTAATACATGAGATTCCACGCAAAGCAAATATTTAATCTGAAGAATTTGATTTTATCCTTTTAACCTGAAGTATTATGCGAAACAAATGGGTCCGGACAAAAATATTGCTAACGAGGAACGGAGTCCGCGGGCACTGCTAGTTATTTCATAAAAGAACTTCGTTAAGGTAAATAATTTTGGTAAACGAGTACACATCATCAAAACGCTTGACTTTGAATTTATTTTCAGCACTAGCCGTGAGCATGTCTTCGTTCAAGTGGGCTACGATCTTTTTTCACTTGTAAAGAGCCCTAATAATTCAAAAAATAACCTAAATTACATCATCAACATCAACTATCTACAGTAAAAATCCCATCGTAATCCGCCCAGCTGTTTTGTAGATTATCCACAACCAACAGCCAGAAAGACCGATCAGTATCGACTGTCCTACTGAATTTTGAAGTTCAAAATTAGGATGAACGGTATGCGACTTACGTTGGTACGAAAGAACACCACATCGAAACACGCATTGTCGAATCTTCGTTACTGCGATGCACGTTACCGCGAAAGTGCGCCAAAACACGCATTGTCTAATGTTAAGGTGTCGGTTTTAGTCAGACATCAAATCTGATGTATCATTGCAATTGAGTAGAAACGGAGATAGTTAAAACGTTGATTAGTAGATGTATGGTAAATATCGCATTTGGGTATTTTCCTGTAGTTAAAATCAATTATTTAGCTGCACTTATTAAATTAAGAATAGTAAAAGAGTGAAAACTGTTGCGTCGGTTCTAATTTTATCGTTATTATTTGTTTTTAATCATGCACCAACCTTTAATAGTTAATAATTTGACTATTAAATATTATGACGTTATAAATAAAAGAAAATCATACAATTTTTCTTACAACCTACCGTTTTGACGTTTAATAAAAAGTAACTAATTTGATTAGTCAGTCAAATACCCAATTTAAAATAACAAGTAGCATACATTCGATATTGCCAAATATTTGCAGTAACGTGTATTGCACTGCAATACGTTCGACAATGTATCGTGTGTATCGATTTGGCAGACTTTTGCGTTAACGTGCATCGCAGTAACAAACATACGTGTTTTGATGTACTTTCGCACTAACGTGAATCGCATTTCTGAACTTTCGAACTACCGTTCATCGCGCTTTTGAACTTCGAAATTCAGTGGGCAAGTCATCAGTAGCATGTATTCATATATTTAACTGCGATCATCAAAAAATCTGTTATTTTAATGTTACAAACAGACATTAATGTCATGCCTATGTATAGATAGATGTTACTTTTTACCTATTGGAACAAAAAAAGGCTTTATGTTTTTAATACTTAAATAAAACACAAGTCACATCACCAGAAGTAATTATAATATCAACAAAGTTTTTTTCCTTCTAGTAGAGAACGCCCTAAAGCAACTAAAGCGACCGCTTTTGAATCCCATAGAAAACTCCATTTACTGCAATATTACCAAACAAAATAATAAAGGGCAATGCCCTGAAGCAAACAGGTGCGGGGAGCTAAGTACAAAAGAGAAAGCTTAAAAAAGGTTAAAGTCAGAGTTTTGAATCGCGTAGTAGATATAATGTTGAGTTTTGGCTAAGCTTTTGTATAGTTAAGCTTTCAAATGAAAGGCTTAAACAATAACATATTCGCTTAGTTAACATTCTGAACTAGCGGGTTCCATTTCCGCTCAGTCCTAATATTTCTATCCATGAATTTGGGTATTTGCATCAGCCTAATCAGGTCTGGTTTAGCCATCGTCGGTCCCGGTTGTCATACGAACGTCTTTGTCAGTCGTTATGGGCAATTGGAGCCCTAAAAAGTCAAACAACTGGTCTAAAATTCTCGGAAAATATCGAAGAAGACGACCGAATAAAGTGGAATCTGGGGTCCGGGTTAAGAAAGCTTTGGATCCTACTGCGATTAATGGATGAAGAAGAAGATTCTGAACTAGCAGATGATGGTGGCTCTCGCGTGTTTGGTTATGTTCCTGCAACCCATGAGAATCTATTCACAGGATAAAACTAGTGATTGGTTTTTTTTTCCTGACTATAATCTATATCTGTATAATATTTCAGCCAGATCAGTTATGCTGTTTGAGCGTGATTGAGTAGCAAGCATCCACACACCGAGACATCTTCACCAAACTTTTACATTCATTATATTATTTATGCAATAACTGTAGCGGGAGTTAACGAGATCCTGGTATAGGTACACGTACGCACTCTTGATTTGCCTGACGTTTCGACTAGGTTACACCGGCCGTGGTCCCAGGCTTATCTCATATCATGAAACGCGAGAGTTTAAAAGTTATAGCCTGGACGCTAGCGGTGTACCGTCAAACAAAACAGAAGAAAGGGTATACCGCCGTTTACCCGAATTTTATTTGACCGAATATCATTTGCCATAATAGTCAACAGCCATAATATTATATGACGGAATATTCATTTGCCCGAATTTTATTTGCCATAATATTCACATGCTAGAAGCTTTGTTTCCCATAAAGTCACTTACCATAACATCATTTGTCATAATCATTGTAAGCCCGAATTATCACATGCCCGAATTATCAAATGCCCGAATTATCACATGCCCGAATTATCACATGCCATAACATCATTTGCCATCGACATTGGGTGTGTAACGGTTGTTATATCAGGAGAAACGGGATGCACTCGGGACTTTAGGGCACCTTTTAAACCACCCAGAAGTAGTTTGGTTAAGTGCCATTTGAGTTAGGTTAGCAGGTTGTCTATTGTTTACCCGAATTATTATGGCATTTAAATATTATGTCTAATAATCATTATGGTGTTTAAATATTATGTCTAATAATTATTATAGCAATCAAAAATATGACAAACAATACTTATGGCATTCGTATATTATGGTATCTAAGTTTCGAGCAATCGAAAGTAAGTATGTCATATGCCTTTTCGGGCAAACAAAACATTCGGGCAAATGAAATTAGGGCAAATGAAATTCGGGAATATGATGATTATGGCATATAATTTTTGGGTAAACAATAGACAACCAGAAGAAAGAGCATGAATCGATGAAATCTATAATGTCGGGCAGATCTTAGGATATCATTTGACAGTTTTAAGGCTGGATATCATAAAAATACTCTATTTAATCATTATTACTATACACGCCAGTCATATACATGTATTAAATAATAACATAATTTATTATTAATACCTGAAGTATAAATTTCAATAATGAGATATCAATAATATATTAAAGTATGGTTAGTTTATTAAATACAACGAAAAAAAAATTCTATACTGTACTTCCTACTAACATTATAAATGTGAAGTTTGTGTGTTTCGTTTCGTTCGTTACTCAAGGACGCTCTAACGGCTGAACGTATCTCAGGGCCGGTTTTTTGATTGCTAGTTAAATTCACCCTAACCATTGGTTAAGTTGACTATAGTTAAATACCTAACCAATGGTTAAGTCCATTTTACGTTTTTTGATCTCATTTTTAACCTTTGTCAAAGTTAACAATTAGTTAAAATGTTGCCCTTACAATGGACACTGATGTTCTACCAACTATGCCGAAGATGCGTTAGGGAAATGTTTATTGATATGGCAATACTGAATTGAAGTTGTAATTTTCAATGTAATGTCAATGTCAATGAATGAAATTGACAAGTAGAGGCTGTTTGTTTTGTTGTCAGTTGAGTTTGACTTAAAAAATTATCATATTGCTACGCCCGGCGCTTGGCCACTTCAATATATGGCCAAATTTTCATAGGAGTGAGCGAGACGGCACTATAGAAAGAGACAGCATGACTTGACGTCACTGTTCTAGAAGGAATGGAATGAATAGAACGAGACGTCAGGCTAGAAAGAGACACAAGACCTAATAGAACCTCCCAGAAAGTTCCTGTCTTTTTCAGAACGTACCTGTCTTTTCTCGATCTTTCGCTACTCGGCCGCGCCCTATATAAAAGGCGAGCTAACAGCCGCTGCTCAAGTTAGTCTAAGACTAGTATTCGAAGCGATCAAAGCGATAAAGTGTGTGAAGCTATACAGTGCGATTATACAAGTGACTGTGTGTTGTGTAAGGAAGAGTTTTCGAATTTCTACGCGCTTTTTGTAATTGAAGTGAAGCTGAATAAAGTCTGTCTTCAACGGTTGTCCTCGCATTTTCTATTCAAACCGATCCCCACGCTCGTAACAATATCATTTCGTTTCGCGTGGTGTTGATAGATTTGTATCAATATTTTATTCTATAATCGAAGGTTAACTAACAAAAGTTTACAATAATGGCTTCATGTAAACCGGCTAGTAGCAAGTAAGTACCAATTGGGTTCTAGGTACGTAAATGTATTCGTCACGCGTCATGTTTGTTTTCGCAAGTATTACTTAAAAAAGTATAATGTGTACTGTATTTTGCAGAGATCGTCCCACAAACTTTTCTGTGGAACTAACCAACCGCCATCTTGCTAACCACTGGCTAACCCTCCATCGGAGTAGTAGTTAAATATTTTGACTATTGGTTACATTTTTAACTATTAGTTGGGCTAACCATAGAACAAAAAAACAATTTTAAGGAATTTTAACCATTTGTTGTGATTTTAACCATTAGTTGCCATAACTAGCGATCAAAAAACCGGCCCTTAGTCTAGTAACCTTCAGAACCATGAGTATACAATAATAGACTCAATTGATTAAAAACGGCGTACAATTTTTGCAGCGTATTAAAATTCTCTATTTTTTTTTGTTTAACGTTGAGATTCGTCCAACAAAATATCCCTTTATTTATTGCTTAACCTAAACAAATATGCTCAAATGTTTCAAATTTTTTACTCATTTTTCATGGTTTCGGTTTTGAGTGCGCAATAGAATTTAAGTGAAAAGACCCGTGCTATTATTTATTTTTTAGGGTTCCGTACAACATAATATAACATAACATAAACTCACGCCTTTATCCCCGAAGGGGTAGGCAGAGGTGCTAACACCCACATTTCGCCGGTTTATGTTTAGGTCCCAATGTAATAGGTGGCGAGCCTATTGCCATTAACTGGGCACTTATAAACCTGCGATAAATACACACATAACTTCGAAAAGCATCGAAAAGTCATCGGTGTGTGCCATGGAAAACCTGGGATCGAACCCGAGACCTCGTCTCAGCAGTCCACTAGGCTACCGTGGTGTACGGGTAAAAATGACACCCTATTACTAAGACTCCGCCGCACATTTGTCTGTCTTTTTTATTTTATGATCCGTGATAAGGTAGCTGGAATTTTCACAGATGATTTATTTCTAGCGCTATATATAACAACAACAACTAAAAACAAAATAAAATAAATGTTCAAAGATAAAAGTTAAAAATTTAAAGTATTATTTCAACAAGATAACATTTTCGTGGCATTTTATGAGAGGTGTTTAGAGTGAAAGCGTCGCCTACGGACCTTAGAGAAGAATCTTGCATTAGACACTAAGTATTTTAATGTGAAAAAGGTTGTGTGTTTTAATATAAGTAAGTACTATTGATGTTTGACGGTGCTTTACCATGTTAGGCGTAGAAAATTAAATTAATTTAACTAATCAAAAAGGGGACTCCTATAAAATTCACGCGATTTTTGACGCTTTTACTGGATATCAACAACCGCAACAGACACGACATACGTGACGACTGCCATAAACGTCAAAATACGTGTCAATCCCATACATTCATCATTTTATTTTATTTTATTTTATAATACGTCGGCGGAGCCGCCGACATTAGTTAGTGCTTTATAAAAGCCTGTACAGAGTATTTCAAACATTTTACTCTTTAATATTTCAAACTACTGGCCTTATTACGGTAAGTACTCCGACATTATCTATTAATGCTATTTTAACATTTTTTTGGCCAAAACAAAAGAAAATAATTTCCATCACGTCGGAAGGATACGTGTCTTACATTTCTAATTTATGATTTATAAAGCATTAACCTAAAAGCTTCGAGAAAAGTCTATTCAAAAGTAACTTAACTGTACACGTGGGAGTAGAAGAGAATTGTGTAAATTGTTTTATTCACCAAATGCATTTTTAACGATCTCCGAAAATAAAATTTATCTTCTTACATACTTTCATAATTTACACAAAGAGATAATAAAATTGAAATCTTTACTTCATATTATAAAGCTGAACAGTTTGTGTGTTTGATTGTTTGCGTATATGATGAAATGTTAAAGCAATAATTTTTAACTTGAACCTGCGATCTCTCCCCCACATGGCCTACTGAACTACTGAACATCATCTCTTGCGCATTCCAAATTCTCCTTCACAACCATCTTAGAGCGACTGTGGGAGCCATCTACCGATAGTTGTACGAACTATCGGAAACAATGAAGCATGTTCCAATAATTTTTAAACATTGTTTTTTGATTACTCACTCGGTGGAACGCACTAATATCGTTGAATAGTGTTTAAGGTTATAGGTTATATATCATAAAGGAGTGGAGAATTGCTGATTTTGATAAGCCCCTTTAAACCCGTATTTTTAAACTACTTAGTACCTACTCGTATTATTTTGTTTCCAAATAATATATGGGAATCTACCGTATTTTCTTACATTTATGATTACTGCTCCACACTCATGAGTAGCAGCGTGAATTTAAATAGCTTTTCTTTTTTTTTATTACACAACACAATAACTACACAGATTAGGATATGGTCCAGCAAAACTGTTTACACAGTTTGACTGTCGGATCAAGTGAGTCACAAGTTACATTTCGTATTTAATTTGGTAACACTACTTTACAATAGTTGAAAGTAAGTATTTTCTCATTTTCCTTTTAAATTGATTTTTGTCTGGTTCCTTGACAACCGTCAATCCGTGTCAACTGGGCTATTCAACACAACAAAAAAAAAACAATTCGAACTTGTAGTTCCTGAGATTAGCGCGTTTAACTAACCAAACAAACAAATGCTTCAACTTTATTACATTATTAAAAATAACTTCTTCACTAACCTAAATTGGAATAATAAATGACTTATTGATATTTACCTACCACCGTTTCACAGAACATGTAAGTCGTTTATCATTAAAATTAATTTCACTTCATGTTCGCCAAAGGCTCTTTATTCATTTCCTCCTCTTAATTAAGCAATCTGTTTACAATAAGGCAATTAATTGGCATTTTCAGTCCTTGAATTTTCATGGAGTGTTTTTAACCCATCCGTTGAAATTGGTGTTTGAAATTGAAACTGTTTATTTCTTGGTAGAATTGTTTAAAATTCTATTGATTTTTATATAGATATATTTGAAGGCACATGGGGTTTACTTCGGGGTCTGGGGCCTCTTAGTAGCCCATTGTAAGCTTGCACTTACAATCCGCGTGGATATGCGGGCAAGGAGATAGGACAACCTAATACACGAATCACCATACTTCAATCACTGACTACACATTTTACAGCTAGACACACTCGCGATCTATAACCAAGTATATTCAACCGAACTAGGAGCGTTCTGCTAGACACGTAGTGCTCGGTCGAGGTTCACGGCGACACTGATCCCGATTCTCCGCGCGCCCCACCAAAGTCAACAATCTGTCAAACTCAAATTGACCGAATGAACGAATGACGTCACACTCGACCATAGAGCACTAGAGTCTTGCATTACGCCAGAGTGAATTTCATTCACCCTAATCACACAATAATTATAACGCGCCGTCACGGCCAGACTGACATGTCGCTCGTCCTCGTGCGACCAATGCCAGAGATCCGTCTGTGAACAAATGTACGAGGCTTTAATTCTTCTCGCACTGACACGCTCGTCCATCACTGACTTCCATCGCCGCATAGGCCTAACATCTCTCGTTGGTGTTCTTCGGCCACAACGAGCAGAACCGGGCAGCCACTCATTGGTGCCCCTTCGACTATGAACTAGTCGGACCGGGCGACCACTCCTTGGTGCCCCTGCGACCATAAACCGGTCGGAACCTGGGCGACCACTCATTGGTGCCCCTGCGACCATAAACCAGCCGGAACCCGGGCGACCACTCATTGGTGCCCCTGCGACCATAAACCGGTCGGAACCCGGGCGACCACTCATTGGTGCCCCCGCGACCATAAACCGGTCGGAACCCGGGCGACCACTCATTGGTGCCCCTGCGACCATAAACCGGTCGGAACCCGGGCGACCACTCATTGGTGCCCCTGCGACCATAAACCGGTCGGACCCCGGGCGACCACTCATTGGTGCCCCTCCGACCATAAACAAGTCGGACTCCGGGCAACCACTCATTGGTGCCCCTACGACTGCAAACCAGTCGGGCCGGGCAACCACTCCTTGGTGCCCCTACAACCACCTACACTGTCCTCCAAAGCTAGCAACATTACATAGTTCGAACATCGACCCTCGTGGAGCCAGTCCAAACATGAATGCGAGTCTAGACCTACGTACAACCACTCGGTGCCCCTACAAACACCTACACTATCCTGCAAGGCTAGCAACAATACATAGTTCGAACATCGACCCTCGAGGAGCCAGTCCGAACATGAAAGTGAGTCTGGACCTACCTACTTACAATATGCATCAAGGTCTGTGGAAGGTTGACTAGTAGTAATGATGTGAGAATTAATCGCTGAGAATGTGTCGTTGTCGTGAATTCTTCCTTCGTTCTGACTATAGACCGCCGTCTCGGCCAGCTCGTTGTCAATTTCTGCTACAGTGGTATGACTAATCTCTCGAGATCGGATTGAGGCATTGGGGTTCGAAGCTAGGAGATGAAATGTACTGAAGTCTGCCCAAACACGATGTGTCCCAGCTCTATCCGCCATATTGGAAGCGAGTAGCGTCTACATCCTAGCCCAAGCCGCGGCCAGGCTTTATTTGAATAGGTTTCCAAGGTAGTAGTAGTAGTAAGTAAAGCAAGACTGGAAACCAATAAACCAACACTGACTATACTCCATTTAGTGCTCTATCCGCATACACTCGAAACCGATTAATTAGAACAAACTTATGGTTCAGAATTAGTTAAGAGCCAATTTTGTTATACTTCGCTTTCCTGTACAAAACTACCATACGCGCTTCGTTTCAAAAGAATATTAGCAACCGAAATTATCGAAATTACTAATATTCCCTCTAACCCCTCCAACTAAGCTAAATTGCTTGTGCTAGGAGTGGGTTCACGTCGGTAGTGTAATGGCCAGGACTCGAACCAGGGACCTCTCGATCGTAAGGCCGACCCCTTAACCACTAAGCTACCGACGCTTCTCTCGCAGAGGCTCTCGTAACCGCTCCATTACCCTGTCTATTCACGAGGGCACGAATCACGACTACGCTTCCCCGGACCATTGGCGGAGTCGCACGGATGGTACATCTACGCTGTTACTTTACATCACTCAATCATTAATATGGAGCGAAATAAGACGCATTGAGGAGCACACCGCCCTCCCACAAACTAGAACGGTTTCATTACCACCCTGGCCATCATCCTTGTGTTGATCCATCGAAGTCACTATTGGATCGGCACGATCGGCCGTGGAGTGAACATATCTACCACACTTACGGGGAAACTGTCACTTTCATCTAGCTCATTGATTGCCTATTAAACAGAGTATCCCTATGACACCGATACTACCCTGTAAAGTAAGAGGAGTCACCCAAGCACGCGTCTGTTTGAAGTAGTAATCCTCAACTTGGATGTCTCTTCCAATGCTTGTAAGTATCTGGAACTTTAGGTCTTCTCCTGTTCTAATCATATAACATAGATAACCCATATCCATGTAGTATTTCGAAATGGCGCACATTGGGAGAGGCCCACGTCGAGCAGTTGACCACGGTGGCCTAGTTGGTTGATTGATTGATCGATGTAGAATTTCGTCTATGTGACCACGTACGACGAAAAACCGTTACTTGAGATAACAATGAAACATTACTTGCTAATAGAACATCTTTCCCTAAATCTTAGGTACGCGAGGGTATTGAAATCAAAGACGTCCTAATTTCACCAAATGAGACATCTCAAAGCAAAGGCACAAAGCTTGTGACGACTCCATCACTCATACCCGAGAACACAGTACTAAAGCACTTTATTTTCACTCCTTATACATCACTTACTGATGTGACGGATTACAGCCTCTTCATCTGATTATAGCATGTACGTCAACTTCTGCATGACATCTGATCAATGACTCGTACTTAGACCCAATCTTGCCTGAAATTTCGTAACAGTTAGAAGTATACGCACCTCACCTTGTCCCCGTGATTGCAGTGAGTCGGGTTCAGTTTTCCTACCACCAGGAACCATCTACAGTCAATAACCTAGTGTCAATTTGTTAGCATTCAGACAACGCGGAATCAGCTGGTAACCATTCTGGTGGTGGTGGACCCGTAATTGCACACTTTACTCCATTTCATCACAATGGAGGGTATATGACAAAAAACTAGCAGCAACCGCCGCTTCTAGCAATCAACTCCTAATTACTCATTCTATCTTCATTCTCCGAGCTCCTTTCTCGAGCTAGTTGGTCTCGGCTCTCCAGTACAAACGCAGCGCGACTGGATCTCGAAACACCCCGCGAAGCGACTGCCATCCGATCCCCACAACCAAGCGGCGCACCGAAGTTCTGCAGCTACACCAGTCGGACCCCTGTGAGCTCCGATCAACCGCAGCGACCGCCACAGACGCTCGCATGACAACCGGGATAAATGACGCAACGGGCCCTCCGTAGCACGTAGACCAGACCAATGCCAGCAGACTCATACGAGCACACAAACACCCGCGCCGACCGGGGATCGAAACCGAGTCCTCGCGCAGCAGCCGCACCGACCACCGCCACGCCACAGAGGCTTTCACCAGAATGTAGATCATATAATCGCCCATTAAGACGAGAGACTACTCGGGGCAGTTAATCGGCCGCAATCCGCCAACTTGGCGACGAGAACTATTCCTTTAGTCGACCCGAAATATTTGGTTACCAAACTGTTGGTTCGTGTAGTCATGCTAAGGATCCGCCACGCCTTTTCTACCTAGGTACCTACACAATAGTGTGGCCTCAAAGTGAAGTACACCACGGTGAGTCTACCCACTACCCACTAATGAGAAATATTACACGAACAAAACCCGTTAGAGCTGATACCGCATAGCTCCTCTTTGCTACTCAGCATCACAGAAATTAAACTGACAAGCCAGCACGCGATTATTAACAGAGTTCAACCTTCTTCATAGGAAGCTATATCTTACACCGTACAGCTACATTCACCTATCTGTCCACCAACATTTAAACACAGCTCGAGTACTCCGAGGGACCTAAACATCTCAAGACAAGACACACCGGGTCAGTACCTGCTACCGAAAAAATATCGAAACCAAAAAAGCAAACGCAAAAAACAACACGTATTACATCGTGATATAATCAGAATCGTCCTTCGTTAGTTTTTACTGCAAACTACTCACTTTTACGTAAATTAGGTCACTTAAATAAAAAAAAGATTATATCGAGAACTGGTTCCTTTTGTCTCACTACCATCGAGAACTGGTTCCTCCTGTCTCACTACCTCCCCACTCAATGGAAGACGATTTGAAACGAGACTTTGCACTGTGTTGACATGGCATCTGCGTACTGACAATAATGAAATCACCTTTTAATATAGGGTAGTTCGTTAAAACTTATCGTTCTCACTTCTTGGACGTACTGATTGCGTCACCGCATTCTAAGCTAATCTAAGCAATCACAGTAACCTTTTGCAGCGTACCCTACTCAATTCGAATAAGTCTTCTCACCGTATCAACAGCTACAGATAGTATAGAATCTAGCATAGTTAGATATTCGGGATATTTCGAAACTTTCTCGTGTAATGACAACTTAACTTAGCCCCTATATAATTAGGTGCAAACTCCGCTACCTCATAAACCTCTGCTCACGGATTGCCAGAACTGCTATCGTCTCTTCTGGCACTATATGGAATAGTAGAAATAGGATGAGACTTTTTATTCAAACACGAATTTGTACCCACGAGTAATACCTTTACAACAATATCTTTCCCTGGAGGGTGGAATGCGATATTCCGCTACCAGGAAATTATTTGGTTATACCACTTGTTTTAAAAAAATAAGCACTCACTATCTACGAAATAAAAAGGAACGGGCTCACCGGGTCTTGTAATCGGGATGCAGCCGACAATCAGGACAGTCACCGTTTCACGTTATTTCATGTAAACCCGACTAGCGAGTCTTTTGGTTGCCACTGCTATTCTCCTCAGCTTGTTGCCCTGGTATCCCACTTCTGATGAAGGCACATGGGGTTTACTTCGGGGTCTGGGGCCTCTTAGTAGCCCATTGTAAGCTTGCACTTACAATCCGCGTGGATATGCGGGCAAGGAGATAGGACAACCTAATACACGAATCACCATACTTCAATCACTGACTACACATTTTACAGCTAGACACACTCGCGATCTATAACCAAGTATATTCAACCGAACTAGGAGCGTTCTGCTAGACACGTAGTGCTCGGTCGAGGTTCACGGCGACACTGATCCCGATTCTCCGCGCGCCCCACCAAAGTCAACAATCTGTCAAACTCAAATTGACCGAATGAACGAATGACGTCACACTCGACCATAGAGCACTAGAGTCTTGCATTACGCCAGAGTGAATTTCATTCACCCTAATCACACAATAATTATAACGCGCCGTCATATTTATAATAGCAATTTCTTTATTTTTCCAATCTGCTATACGTACTTTTATGGAATTTGTGAAGTGGTCGTGGTAAGATAATTGAAAAATAATACCTGGATTATTTTATATCTGTTTATATTGGCCTATGTTCAGCAGTGGACTGCAATACGCTAATTAATTGATTTATTAATATTAACGATTCGATTTTATTATATTAACGATACTGAACATGAAAATATTTTTTTGAAATCCGTGATGGACGCAATATACCTACTAAATGGATTTTGATGTGGTTGTTTTTGTTAGAAAGGTATTGGTTAGAATTCAGACGCAATCGGTTCAGTAGGACCGGAGATATACCTAAGCAAAAGTCGCGTTATTTGACATCCTCGCGGGCAGGAACAGCTAGCGGTAAGCCTGTATTCAATAACTAGTGAATTTAATTTAATTTAGCTTGAATGGATTGGTTTCAGCTTTATTTAGTGGGAACAGTAACAGTGGGTTCTCCTAAGGCGATAGACCTGCTGATCAACATACGAGCCTAGGGTGTAGGTTTTCCTTTCAGTGTTGGGAGGTATCGCCTTCATGAAGGCTGTTGACATGGCTTATTTCTATTTATTTAATTCAAAGGAAACAGAACAAAGCATGTACATAAAAAAAAGCTTTTGTTTAAACCATCAAAAATTAGCTAGAATTAACAAACTATTCAAAGTTTTAACTTAGCGGTACAATTTGTTTCCACAAACGAAAATGGTTGCATGTTACCTGGCCATTTATAAAGAACTGGGTGAGAGCCCTTAATAGACCGTCGACGGCTGTCACCGAACGTTTATTTGACTATGTTTGCCTATTTGCCGCACTATTTTTACGTAACTTAAATGTTGAAAACTGGGAGAAGTTAAAGGTTTTATCATTCGTATTATTTTTAAATGTAGAATTGTGTAAATATGACGCATAGGACTGAAGCTGTTATACATTTGTATGCTTCTTATTAATAATTTCTATTATTTTTACCTACCTTTTCTATTTCAAATCAGAATGGATCTAGAGTTTGATTTTCGTGCTACTTTCTTTAAAAATCACCAACTTTTATAGAGGTGTCTCTTCAGCCCCTTGATATTTTGAAAAATGCTAAAACAGTTGTACATTATCAAGTAGTAACAGCTAAATTGAATTACATGCTTCTATATTTAAAAGTGACGGTTTTTCATAGATCTATACCTTTATTTCTGAATGTATTTTATAAAAATCCTTCCTTAAAGATAAGTGTAACTTAAAAACCAGGCAGTTCTATTACATTCTTAAAGTAAGAAAGTGAGTAAGGCGTGGTGAATTTGTGCACGTCGATATTTACTTCAGTGCATGAGTTTGTGCGTCGCCCTTATTAACTGTAAGTACGGACGGTCACTGAATGTCGTCAGTCCACCAATTAAAATGATTTACAACCACGGTTTTCACATTAAGCATTTATAAATTACCTCGACTCTAATAAAATGCCCTAAGGTGTTATTATTAATTAAGTGAATTATGTGCCGCTTAAACATATTTTGTAATCGTTTATTTAGGTTATGGTGGTATAATAGGTTAATTTTCATAATATAATGGAAGTAATGATCCTAGCTTCGCAAGGAAAAGTAGCTTTAAGTTGGAAAAAAAGCTATTGTTACCGGATTGTAAATATTTAACTAAACAAGCTTGAAATTTTCTTCATTTTGGCAATAAGCTTCATGATTAAAATGAAATCTGTTATACATTGTGTTGTACCCTTTTTCGTTAGTTATACACTAACGAAAAAGGTACAAGGTAAAAGGTGATTTTATATGGGAGGAATTAATAAAGTAGACTGCAAAATGGGAAAAGTTAAAAAAAATCGGAATGTTTATTAGGGTGAATACAGAATAACCTGAAATTATAAAGCTTCGAATCAGAATACGAATTTTATAGCAACATATAAACCTCCATCTGATATCAAACATACAGCCTATGACAAAATATCCGCTTGCGGGAATAGACTCGCCCTCTATTAGGTACACAAAATAATAGTTGATTAAATGAGGTTGTGAATATACCTCTGCCTACTTCTTCACGGATTTACGGATATGGATATTATGTTATTTACGAATGTAGGTACATTTGCTAAAAATGTGCATAAAATGAAAACTATTGGGACATGTTATGTTTTATGGTACTAAATGTTCTGCATCAAACTAAATAAGAATCATATAATCCATACTTTAATATTGTATGTTACGCTTTCACGCTTAATCCCACCTAAACCACTGAACCGATCTTGATGAAATTTCGTATAGACGTGTATTTAAGCTTGAGAACGGACATAGGCTACCTTTTATCGCAAGTAAGGTGGTTTAAGGGGGGGGAAATAGGGGATGAAAGTTTGTATGAAAGTTTGTTATTTTTGTAGATATCCTGATGAAATTTGGTACAGAGATAGATTAAAGCTTGAAAACGAACATAGGCTACCTTTTGTCGCGAAATAAGAGGTAAAAGGGGGAGGGGTAATAGGGGATGAATGTTTGTATGAAAGTTTGTTATTTTTAAATATCCTTATGAAATTTGGTACAGAGATGGATCAGAGTTAGAGAACGAACATAGTCGAGTAACGAGCCAAATAAAGAGGCGAGTAGAGATCGTTATAGGGGCGAATGGATAGGCGTGTAGAGGTCAAATAGAAAGTCGAGTATAGAAGTATCAGTATAGAAGAAGAGTCAGTGGAGAGGCGAGTATAGAATCAAATAGAGTGCTGTAGACAGTCGAGTAGAGAGGCGAATAGTGAGGCGAGTGGAGGGACGAATGTAGAGACGAGTAGAGAGTTGAGTAGAGATTCGAGTGGATAAGCGAGTGGGGAGAGTCAAGTAGAGAGGCGAAAAGAGAATCGAGTGGATGGGCGAGAAGAGATGCGAGTACAGAGGCCAATGGAAAGGCGAGTATAGAGGAGAGTACAGAGTCGAGTAGACACGGGAGTGAAGAAGTCAGTAGAGAGTCGAGTATAAATTCTAGTAGAGAGGCGAGTAGAAAGTCGAATAGGGAGTCGAATATAGAGGCGAGTAGGAAGTCGAGAACAGAGGCGAGTAAATAATCGAGGACAAAGTTGAGTAGAGAGGCGAATTTAATGCTCAGTGAGTCGGCTCAACACTAAGCGATAACCGACATCCACGCGGGCGTAGCCGCGGGCAAAAGCTAGTCAGATCATAAATCTCAGAGTAATCGGTGTACGTATATAAAAAAAATACTAACCGAATTAAGACCCTCTTCGTTTTCGAAGTCGGTTAAAAATTCAACTGAATGCGTAGTGCGTAGGAGCCATTGGAGTACGCCGTAACTGTGTGTCCATGTCCTAGACTTTGAAGCTTGTATTCCAAGATCCCTATGCTGCCAGACATTACTTATTTTCTGACAATCGAAATGTGTGCGATTGAGTAGTGTTGGGTACGTATTTGAATACCTAAAATTATAATACCTAAAGTTAAATAACCTAAGTTTAAAATACCTAAAATCTAAATACCTAATGGTGGGTTGACCTAAATTTAAAATACCGAAAGTTTAAAATGGCTAAGTATTTGAATACCTAAAATTATAATACCTAAAGTTAAATAACCTAAGTTCAAAATACCTAAAATCTAAATACCTAATGGTTGTTTGACTTACTTTTAAAATACCCAAAGCTTTAAATGACAAATTGATATTATAATGAGTACGTATTTCAATGCCTCATTTGAAATTATCGAATTTCATAAGCCCTAGGAACGGATGGCCGAATATTAAAATCCCGAATGTTTATATGATTGAAAGTTCTAAATACCGAAAATTAAAATACCGACAATTTAAGAAATAATATGTGGTACGGCTTAAAGAAAAAGAAAAAGGGACACTGCTCACCCCGACTCGGATAGGTTAGGTTAGAAGGCTAAGGCGGGAGCAGAGCTCCCGCCTTAGCCTTCATTGTTATTTTTTTTTATAACCTCTCATACAAGGATTGTCTGCTCCAATCCTGAAGTTCCAAATCCTTGTATATGTGGTTATAAAAAAATAACCACGAAGGCTAATGCGGGAGCTCCGCTCCGCTCCGCTCCACCTTAGCCTTCTAACCTAACCTATCCGAGTCGGGATGGGCAGTGTCCCTTTTTTTAAAGCGCTGGATGCGGGCTGCTTTAGATCGGTAATTCTGGAAGTCTATGGGAGAGGCCTATGTTCAGCAGTAGACTGTGTGTGGCTGATGCACCACACACAGTCTACTGCTGAACATAGGCCTCTCCTAATTTTTTAAAATTAAAAAGCATGTTGTATGCTTTTTAATTTTTAATAATTAACAATGGGTACCCTCAACAATCATTGTGCGACATAATTTGTTGCTATTTGAAAGAAATGAACAGAAAACTTGTAGGTACTTCTAACTCATACATTGTAAACTAATATAATATATATTTTAATTTTATATATTATTATTATGATAAGTACCCTTCATAATTTTTATTTATTACATATTGGCTGCAATAGCTCTTAATAGATCGACATTGGTATATTAAATTTTGGTATATCAACCTTTGTTGTTTTAACTTTAGGCATTTTAAACATTAGGTAATTAGTACATTAGGTAATTAGTCCAATAGTTATTAAGTACTTAGGTATTAGTGGTTTAGGTATTTTAAACCATTTGGTATTTAGATTTTAGGTATTTTGAACTTAGGTTATTTAACTTTAGGTATTATAATTTTAGGTATTCCAATACGTACCCGTAGTGTTAGTATGTACTATGATCGCATGCCTACCTGCTAGTTTGACCAGGAAGCCAATTTCCAGGTATCAGGTATATTAGGAGTAGTTTGGTATATTAGTCTCGTCCAACGCATCGTTGTTGACAGGTTAGTATTTTGTTGAGCCGTGACAAAGATGCGAGGAACAATCGATTCACGGTCGAACTTGCTCATGATAGAGTATCTAGTCATCAAGTGAAGGGACTACAATTTTAAATAATATTGAAATCTACATTAAACTATGCTTTAAGTATACAAATCACTTTTCAAATAAGTACTCAGACACTTCTCTTAAAAATGTTTGGACCACATTTCCATTGTTGTGGAGATGATGAATATTCTCGTTCTTACCTTGTTGCATATTCCATAACTTGGTTATAAAAACATTATTTTCAGCAAAAACCTTAATTAAGTAGGTATATTACAAACTCAGATACTGTTATGCTTTTAATTAAATTCTTCTTTCTAAATAATATTCTTTCCAAAGACGAATTTTTATGTTCAACATCGGGAAATTTTTATCCAAGCTTTGAATGAGGATACTGTATTATAAACTTATCATAGGTCATAATATAGAATTGACAAATATTGATATACATATAAAAATCTTTGGGCAAACGTTGTTTTGCCCAAAGATTTTTTTTAGGGTGGACACCCCTTATCACTTAGGGATTTGAAAGATAGAAAGTAGCCGATTCTCAGACTTACTGAATATGCATAAAAAATTTCATAAGAATCGGTCGAGCCATATTGGAGATAGACATATGGGAACGAACATTTTGACACAAGAATTTTTATAATATTAGATTGAGAACACTTGTACTTTTTCCACGGTATTTATTATTGAAACTGACCGATTTCGCCTTATGACATCTTCAAAGGTATACATTGATGTTTATGAACATTTCTAGTCAGTCTAGTAAATACTGCGTTATTTAACATTTATCTTGTGTAGGTAGTTTAAAAATGTAGTATTATTATATTTATTATAAGTTGGCTCTAAAGAATTTTAGTTTTAAAGTAATTAATATATTATGTATATGAAATTGAACTAAACAATGTCGACAGCCTCCGTAGCGTAGCGGTAGTGAACGCCGCTACGTAGGAGGCGCGGGTTCCATCTCTGGTCTATGCAAATATTTGTATGCATGAATATGGGTATTTGCATTAGACTGGTCGTGCCTCGGAGAGCACGTTAAGCCGTTGGTCCCGGTTGTCATATAAAAATCTATGGTAGTCGGGTACGGGTACTTTAAGCCCTCAAAAATCCAACAACTGGTCTAGCTACAATGCTTCGATATCGCCTTTGGGTTGTGGAGATGGCAGTCGCTTCACGGAAAATATCGAAGTTTAGCCAAATCAATCAAGGTGAAAGTTTCGGATGCGACTGGGATTAACGCTAGGATGAAGCAGGGAAGGGAGTATTATACCTCAAGACATATATCTTGGACCTAAAGCATGCTCAAATAGTACTCTATTCGCGCAGTACACGTTTCATGTGTGTATTTTGAGGATAGCACGGTGTGCTACCGCGGTGGACGGGCTCAAATTGACCAAGCTTCAATCAATTAGCCTGTCGCAGTCCTCTGCTGGAGATAGGCCTCTCGCAATGTTCGAAAGCTTTGGCCTACTGTTTCCACGCTGGCCAGGCGGCCTGGCCTGCGTATTTCTCCGTTAGTCGCCTTTTACGAAAGCCTTTGTATAAGATGGAGTGGTGAGATTTGTATTCTTTCTCCGTCATCGCACCACGCACCAAGCATAGATTATTACAAAACAATACGCGCGCCGGGGCCTCGTTTGTCTCGCAACTTAGGTCCTAGATAAGTGTCCCGAGGTATATTACGCACGCGTAAACATGCACACGCTGTACATTTCAAAGTTCGTAACTAGTTTTACACTTAAAAAGTTATTTTCAGGAATACAAAACTTTACAGCAAGCAATTCATATTCAAATATTCAAAGATTGCTTATCGTTATAACTTCGACATTTTGGAGATATTTGTTCGGTGGTTTGGTAAGGTCGTCCATGTGCCAAATAAAAATATTTGTTTAAGATGGCAAAAGCTTAAATGAAGTTAATTTTAGTGGGTGACTTAAATATCAAACATTTCAATATGATTCAAGAGCAAGACCCAAAAACCATACAGTTTATGGATATTTTTAAAACCCAATGCTAACGATTGAATCATGTTTCCGATGATTAAATTCAATTAATCCATTGAAATCAAATTGACGCAAACTGAAGAGCCAAGCCAAGTCAACGCAAACCAAAGAGGCAGTCGTTTATGCTACAACTTGAGCAACCACGCGCAGGGCACACGCTCACCGAGTATCTGGTGTTCTAGATGCCGAGGCGGGAGCTTGTGACGGTCCTGGGGGTGAGAGTGCTCACGCTCTCCACCCTGCTCTTGGCGATGGTCCGCTGTGCGGATGCGTGGGCGGCCAGCGCCTCCTTCTGCGAGCAGGTCCTGCTCGTGAAGGAGACAGCAGAGCGGGCGCGGTGCGATGAGCGAGAGAGACTCACGGACATCGTTGCCCGCGTTCGTAGGCGGCTCGGACGTCGGAGGGCGCAAACCGACATCCGCCCCCCATGAACGCGGGCCTGAGGGTGACAGGTGGAGTCGCTCATGACCCTAGCAGAAGCAGGCTACGGCGGCGGCGCGCATCGTAGTACGAGGCGCGCCCCCTCCATACCGGTGGCGAATCGGGACCGCTTGGTCCCCCCTCCCGAGGAGGGCCAAACCGAGAGGAATGGCCCTGGTTCAGCCGGGGTGCGAGGGATATGTAGCGAGACAACCTCACCTTTGGGCTAGCACATTGACCCACAGACGGCGTGCGGTTTGGTCGGTTCGAGTCCGACAAAACCTCCCCCTCCGGCTCTGGGGATTTCCCGCACTTAAAAAAAAACCAGTCGTTTATGCAGTGCTAGTTGTGCCTATGGTACTACCCGCATGAAATATTCATCCCGCTCTCAACCACCCGGAATCTAGTCCCAGGAAGAAAAGTAGCCTATGTGCTATTCCAGGTTAAAATTTAACTCTATTCTAATTTTTATCTAGATCCGCACAGCTCTTTTTACGTAAAAATACGCACAGCACAGAATTTGAATGTTTTATGTGTTTTCTTTCTGTGTTTGTATTGTCAATACAGATCGTCTAAAATTAAAACCGCAAGTAATTTGCGGCTACCAATTATTTCGAGATTCAAAAACTACATCAACAAATAAAGGTATAGAAATTCAAAGATAGAACTAGAAAAAGAGACCATACTATAAAAGTCTCTGATTCTTATGTTTTGAAACCAAATCATCAGTAAATCACTTTTAATTATTTTTCAATTTATTTGCTCACAATATGGGTAAAATCTTACCGCAATTAGGCACATAATTATACCTCTTATCAAACTGTGGTTTTTTGATTGTTATTAAATCACAAGTGGGATATAGACTTTTTTTTCAAATTTCGATGGTTGAGTTGCATTATTCTTAAAAAATAGATACAAAAAGATCGTGTGCAATAGAATAAATCAATTAATATTCTTACTTATTGCTTGTTCATTTCATGCAACTACGTATTTAAAGAGAAAATTTCATCTTGTACGTGTATAAACAAAACTTTTACTCAAATATAACTTTTGTTTTCTCTCTGTTTAAAACTTTAAGTAAATTCACCATTTTGTACACGTGATAAAAAAAAACCTCATTCTTTCAGTCTGTGGCCACTGCGATCCAATAGAAAAAGTAATTCATTATTCCCGCCAGTCCGCCAGTGCCAAAAAGTTTCGCAATTCGTTTTTACTGATGAAATTATAGTTATTTATTAATTAAAATGTCTACAAGTACTAGTTATGAAGAAAACGATTCATGCACCTAGTACACCGCCTGATGTATGGACATAAA
Source organism: Eilema caniola (assembly GCA_949126895.1). Classification (NCBI taxonomy): domain Eukaryota; kingdom Metazoa; phylum Arthropoda; class Insecta; order Lepidoptera; family Erebidae; genus Eilema; species Eilema caniola. Next base: position 22,155,477 of record OX421474.1, read on the forward strand.
TTGTACAACGTCCGATATAGGTATGATGTGATTGATGTGAAGTCCTTAATATGGAATGTTTACTATCTGAAAACTGCAAGGGTAAATAACTATTTTAGTATTATATTAATCACAAATGAATTGGAAAACGAAGTATAATACACGTGTGTATTGTTGATTACCGTCTTCAGCTCTTTTTAGACCGCCTCTAATATCGCCTCAGCGGTGATCACCAACTTTACACACTTGTACCATAATCTACTATTATTCCACTCAAAATTAACTTTCTGTATCAAAGGTAAGGTCAAACCTTAACAGTTAAGTGTAGTGATTTATAATGGGGACCGTTTCCTGTCCTTTTTATATTTTGATAAGCATCAGAAGTGCTAGGAGCCGACTGAGTTTAAAATGTTGACTGTAGATAAAGGTGAGGTTCAAGCGATAAGAACAAAAGAAGATTTGACCAAATTGCAACACTAGTGACCTATGTGCAAAGATGAAATTATTAACAAAAAGCACTGAACGAATGAATGAATGAATGAATGAATGATAATTTATTCGCACGAAATACGGTACATTACATGTTACAGTGGTGTTCGGTTATTACAATAGGTAGCTTAACGTATTTCACCAAAATTGGCATGCAAAATTTCAAAGAATGTCAAATGAATATATAATTATATAAAACTATGTCATTGAATTGATGAAAATAATAAAACAATATATTTTAATTACGAATTAAAGGGAATGTCAAGTGTACATATTATTTCATGGTCATAATTAATAAATAGAAATAACAAAATAATAGCAGATTAATTACAAATTTCCATTCTCTCTGTAGGATAAGTATTCTTGCATAGTGTAGAAGCACCTATCCTGCAACCGCGCCTTGAGCTTCGACCCAAAAGCTCTAGGAGGGAGCTCTCGTATTACTTGTGGTATTTTATTATAAACCTTCGTACACATGAACAGGCAATTTTTGTGGTAAAGTTCAGTTCGACACTTCTGGACCACTAGTTTAGTGGGGTCTCTTTGGCTATAACGACTCCTATCACCAATCCTCTCAAATATATTTGGGTGCTTCCTGACAAAGAGTCCAGTTTCTAGAATATAGAGACAGGTCAGTGTCAGTATTTTGGTTTTTTTAAAAAGAGGTCTGCAGGAATCTAAGGGTTTCACACCACATATTGCTCTTAAACATTTCTTTTGTGACAAGAAGACTCTGTTGTTATGTACTGAATTGCCCCACAATATTATGCCGTAGCGCAATACTGACCCTATGTAATGATGATAGGCTGTTATTGCCGTACTCTCAGAAGAGAATTACTGGAGAATTACTGGTGAAAGTGAATAACGCAAAGGTGTGCATGTCGGATCTTGCCGAATAATTACATAGAATAAATTGTAGGTGATACTAATTGGGAAACTCTTTTGGGAAGTTAAATTCACAAAAGGTTCAAATTTTAGGAAGAGTTGGCAACAAAATTTGCCATCTTTGATTATAGTAAAAGTTGTGGAATCCCTATATCAATTTAATCAGTAAATATAACCTAAGATCATAATAAAATAAGATCGCTTTCGCTTTTCAATTATGGACCTAACACTTTTACACTCCCATCATTAAGTTCAAAGAATTAATGTCAATCAATTTTATTAGCGGATAAATAAAAACAGTAGCAACACGTCACAGCGGGTCACACCACTAAACTATAAATCGATAAAAAAGAAAATAAAAAGTCAAATCGTCTTCGTACCAACACCCTCTTAATTTACAACTTTCATGCTTCGCTCGGTTTCATTGAAGTATTTTAGGACTAATTAAAATTTTCAAACCATTTTTTTCAAGTTTGAACTTATTATGAGCTCAGCTACGGAGGGTTATTAATTTTACTAAACTATTCGATCAATGTTAAAGTTCTGAGTTGAAAGTATTTCAGTTAATTAGATCAGTTTCGATATTTTTAACTAATTCTATAGAGAAGTTTTCCTCTATCTTATAGTCATTTGCTAGTATCTTTCCTGTTTGAGCTATTTTATCATTTAACCATTAATGAACATCATTATGAAGTTTCTATTGAAGTACACACTCATGCTTTTTCCTATTAAGGGTAGCAAAAACCTGTCATTTGTTATTATTCTTGCACGCTTCACAAACTACAATGCACTGTGATTTAACGTTGCGTAACGACTAATGCCACCAAAAATATTTTCATATATCATAAAAAAAAACATTTTCATATCCACAAATTTTGACTAAAATGTAGATTTTGTGAAGGTGGGCCTGGCAAAGTTAGGGCGCATAGATCAAAAATCTTGGTTTTATACGAGATGTGATAACTTTTTCACATTTTTACATGAAAATGTTTTTGGTGGGATTTCATTAATTTTGTAAATTGGTTAAAAATTATGCCGCACGAATTTTTTATTTGTTATAAGAAATATTTTAATTATTTTGACTTATGTAGCACAAACTGTAGTGCAAGTCTCGTATACAAACTTCCACCGTAGTAGGTACTATTATGTAATCTGTGCTTCCACCTCCTATTCCCAGGGAATAGGTTGGGTTAAGTTTTTTAATTTTTTGTTGTCTTTGTTGTAATATTAGCTTACTTACCAAATTTCAGCTTTTTAGGACTTCAGGAAGTACCCTAACAATTTTGATGTTCAGTGAGTGAGTGAGTCAGAGACGAAATAAAGGGTTTTGAGACATTAATAAAGTCTAAAGTCTAATAGCTACGACATTCAAACTTTGTATGTTTAATGATTGTACTGATGGCATTGTATCTTGAAAATTGTAACTATTTAGCATCATCCAAAGCAAAGTTATGAGCGTTCAAATAAACGACGAAGCGTTTCGATAAAAAGTAGGTAGTGCCCTTGCGCTTCGCTTGGCTCGTCTTGGCGGGGGCACTACGGTGCACCCAGATAAACTGTTGTTGTTGTTTTAACTTCTATGCTACGGTCTGTTACACTATTGCAATTAACACCCAGATAACATTATTTTTGTATAGCGATTACGATACTTATAATTCTGAATAACTTAGTTTTATATGTATAATATCTAGGTCCTGACTAACTTAGAGACAACGCACAGCCTAAACCGCTGATCGTAGAGTATTGAAATTTCTAGAATATTTTTTATGCGTGGGATGTACTGTGAAAGGATTTTTTTAAACCCCTAAGTGGTTGAAACGGGGGAAACACGTACTTTCTTATAACTCATGAACGGCAGAATAAATTTTAATGAGCTTTGGTTATTTGAATTTGCCTCTGTTGCCGATAAGCAATTATCCCAATAAAAATGTGGTGAATTCACGAAATAATGTAATATTAATGAAAATTAGGGCGCACATATCTGGGGAGGCTAGCTTGTGCTCCGGTGCGGTTTGAGAACTATTACGAAAAATACATGGAGTGCGTATCAATCCCAATCGTCTATGTTGTAAAATCCTGTAGAACAATAGGGAACAATGGATGTCATTTAAAGGCTGCATATAGGCGACCATTTTGGTATCCTACTGTCCAATTAATTCAGAGTGCAGCACTACAATTTCATAAAATCTCTTTACACACTTCTGCCCGTAGACGTTTAAACGCAACAGTGAAACGAGATAGAATAAGGTGTTTGGTAGACAATCATTCGGTTTCATGGGACCATATATTTACGAGAAGATCAATAAAAAATTTCATATAGTTAAACTGACTGGGAAGTTAGCATCCGTCAATACAAGTAATCCTAGTGAGGGATCTAGGGATCAACCCATGTATGTCATTGATGATAGTTTGTCGTGGTGAACACTAGGCCGAATCCTATCAACATTGGGAGAGGCCTACAAGACTACCCATTAATGCTTCCTTTGAGGACCACTTACATACATAATTAAAATCGAAGAAACTGCAGACTTTCAAATATATAGTAAAAAGGTTCATTATCAACTTCAACTTTTATCAGCTACCGCAATTTCGCCAAAGACAAGTAATCGAAAGACCAGCTGCCAAAGGATTAAATGTACCGCCAAAAACAATTTTGGAAAGAAATGTATTAATAAACTTTGTTAGGATAACTAATAGGTGTTAACAAAAAAGATATTAAATATGTAAAAAAGGTTCATTATGCATCCATCTGTTATAGCTTACTGCAAATAGGTTTCATAATATGCTCATGATTGACATAATTTAAATTTTCCTATGATTATTTTGAGATAACTCTTCCTCATCCTAGTGTTAATCCCAGTCTCATCCGAAACTTCACCACGGAATCTGGGGTCCATTTTTTTCCAGTCAAATTATGGGTTTTGTTGAACTTCGATATTATTCCAGTCACCGGAGTAACCATTATATATGAATAAGATATTCGTATATCAACCGGAACCGGCGGCTTAACGTGCTCTCCGAGGCACGACCAGAACAATGCAAATACCCGTATTCATGCATACAAATATTGGCTCTGAACGGGAATCGCAATACAAATTACCCATATGTTATTTTATTTATTTTCATTTTAACGTCATCATCATCATCAGGCTATATTAGTCCACTGCTGGACATAGCCCTCCCCCAATGAGCGCCATAGCACCCTGTCTTCATTTTAACGTATCACATAATAATTGATGTATCCTCAACAGCAACCTTCATAGTTGTGCTATGCTCATTATACCGTGCTAGCGGACAGAATTCTTAAAAGCAGGTGGCATCCCAGTTCTAATAAAGCTAACAAACCTCTTTAATCCCAGCATGCAGCAGAGCTTAACACCTAGGACACTTGGCGGGAGAGCGGTGGTACTTGCTGAAGAATTTTAGACCCATATTCCTGAGTCATGTGTACTTACAAGTTGTTCTTGAGGGTCGTCATAAATTGCCTCCCGAGTTTTATTTCAATGATTACATTGTGATAAAATTTTGGTTACATGATTTTTAGTCAATAGCATAAGAATCATTATAAAAAACCGACTACAGAAGCTACTTCTCAATATTAGTTGACACCTCTATAGACTACTTAATCAAAAAATTGGAATATGGAATTGTTAAATGCATTAGCGTCAAAATTTCTGCCGATACTTTTCATATGGTAATCGTAAATTATTTTGTCAAGCGCTTCTGCCGGTTAAATCAAGATTAATTGCAAACATACGGATTCTACCACAAAAAATGTCGACAGTAAATCAAAGTTAAATAAGAAATTCGCCCCATCTAATTTTGGGTGACTTCAAAGTGAGATTTAAAAGTAGTAACGACTAAAGGGTTAGCTCGTAAATGTTAGCGGTATTCAAACAACCATTAAATAGTAAATCACGCCATAAAGAGTTGTTTTTTTTCATTGAAACTACCCTAATGGGAGTTGAAATTGTAGCAACAACATGAATATATATTCAACCGCAGTTTATCTCGTATGTAGATCGTAAAATCAGGTGAATAGTAATAAGATACAATGTTACTAACTAAGTACAAGCTAACATTGCATCTACTCAGATACTACTACTATTATTCATTGTATTTACACAATTACATTACATTACAATTACATTTTTAAATAAATCTACAAAAAAAAATATTAAAAATATAAAAAATAGTGTCCTACCAGCATCGGGTACAAGGACCGTTCGAGTTAGGGCTCCAGGGACAGGAACTTTCTCACTATGCGTGCCGTGCTTAGCAGAACTGCCTTCTGCATCAAGCCTTTAAGCCAGCTGTCTAACAAGAGCCTCATAAGATATCGATCGGGGCTCTTGGCGATAAGTCCGTGAACTGAGATGACTATCGGTACAATAATAGCTGAGTCCACATCCCACATGTCGACAATCTCATGGGCTAAGTCCAAATACTTAATTTGTTTTTCTTTTTCTGCCTTCAAGTAATTCTCGTCACGAGGGATAGGGATATCAACTATTACTGCACGGCGCTCTATTCGATCTATTATCACTATATCAGGCTTATTGGCAACAATAGCCCTGTCAGTTTTTTTTTAATTTTTTTTTTATGCCACTTAGGTGGTAGACAAGCACACGGCCCACCTGATGGGAAGTGGTTACCGTGGCCTATGGACGTTTGCAACACCAGGGGCATCACAATCGTGCTACCGACCCTGTAGATACCTTCTAATACCCTTCTTGAAGAACCCCATATTGTAGTCGCTTGGGAAAACCACGGCAGGAAGTTCATTCCACAACCTGAGCGTGCGTGGGATGAAGTTTCTTTCAAAACGCACGGTGCGCACCATGTCCGGTCGCAGTGTGTGAGGATGAATTCCCTGCCTATCCCAGCACAACGTAATATGTCCATTTTCAAGAACTGGGTCGGGCTCGTACCTTATTCTTTTATTATTGCAAACTGTTTGTTTTATTTTTTTCCAAATACAACTAGTTGACCCAATCTGGCTTCACCCGTGGCTATTTGAAACCCTGTACCACCTTTTGAACTTGTAAATTTATAGTCTTCAAATAATTTATACGATTTCTTTTTATTTTAATCAATCACTGCTCTGCTCCCTTTAAAAATAGCGTGATTATACGTTCTTTCATGGACCTCGGCGCAGGCCACTTACGGGATACGGCCTCACGGTGTGAGATACTCCCATCGGCATTAAGCCCATGATGAAATATCTGGGGCTCATTTTCGAAGTCTGCGTCCCAGATTGGGGGGCACGACGTACGCTTTGGCGCGGCTGCAGAAGACTCTACGTGGGTATCGTGCGGTTCATGGCCCTTTACGGGTGCCCTGTATGGGCGAACACTCTAAAAGAGAGGCATGCGTACCTGCTGCGCCTTCCGCAGTAGATGATGATCCTTGGAAGCGGTGAGTCTCCTTGTCGGAACACCATCGTGGGTCCTGGATGCCAGAGCCCTTTCAGCGCTATATAGGTTCCGGAAAGAGAAGTAATAACGGGGAAAAGATTCCGAGCCTGAAGAAATTCGGGCCGAGATGTTCTGGCTCCATGGGAACATGATGGTGGAGTGGAAGCAAGTGCCATCACTGCGATGCGAGCAAGGACTCGGAGCTGCGTACTCTCACCGAGTGTCCAGCATGGGAGACACCGAGACGGGAGCTTATGCCCCCCCCCCTTACCGAGGAAAATTTGGGGTCTATCTTGTCCCCCCACCCGAGGAGAGCCAGATCGAGAGCCCTGGGTCAGCCGGGATGCGAGGGATATGCATTGGCAACGTCACTTTCGGTATTACACTGCGACCCACAGACGGCGTGTGATTAAGACGGTTCAAGTCCGACATAACCTCCCCCTCCGGCTCCGATGGAGGATGGGGGAGGGGCACGGTATCCGCGGGAATTTGGCGCACGTAAAAAAATTTAAGTCCTCTTCTCTTTAAGTCACTCTTTAATTACATGCTTCAAAACTTAAGATAAATGAAATATACGATAAAACGATCCATAAATACATAGTCATTTGTTAAACTATATGGTGACTGGTATCTTGTAATGGATCACTTAATTTCGATTAACTCGACGGACCCGGTATGAGAACAATACGACGCCGGATATTACTCGTTTTCGTTTTTTGATCGTTTTTCACATTATTATCGATGCAGGCAGGTAGTGGCGATCTTAAACAAATAATACATCCAAAATAAAATGAACTATCGATTGAAATGGGCCTACTCATTCAAGTTTGTTTATCTTCTGATTAACGATGAGCGAGGGGGGTCGCGTACAGTTGGTCTCAGACGATGTTTGATGTGAAATGCCCCTTCGGTGTTCTAACGAAGCATAGTTGAAGCTTGAGCCCATTATTTTAATGGGCAATCAATATATCCCTTATGGGTACACTACATATTTCACGTAGTTTGCGCAGAGGATACACTAATTAAATTTGTTTGAATATTTACCTTTCTAATTATTTGAATTCAGCTGTTATCGTTATTAAGACGTTATTTGCGGTTTCTTAATTTCCTCATGTGTATGTCGCAGCCAATTAGCTTAGTCAGCCGTTCCATTAACAGCCAAGGCTAGGTTCAATAAGCGGTCTGAATGATGTTCAGCCATTTGATTTAACAGCTAGGCAAATGGCTTGGATCGATGACGTTTAATTACTTGCATAGCCATTTAATTAAACATATATGAAAATGGCTTTTCTCATTTCTCACATTTTTCTTTTTCATGGTTATAAAAAGAAATTACTACGGCCTTCTAACCTAAACTATCCAAGTCATTGTGCAGCTTTTTCAATAAAACTATCGCAGGCGTATGTCATTTTTTGTCTTACTAAGGAGTAGTGCCCTATCTAACAAATATTGGGAGAGGCCTATGTCCAGCAGCGAACTGTAGTAGGTTAATTGATTGATTGAATGCTTAGGCCATTCATCAGATGGGGTGCCACCTCGAAATAAGAGGGGTAGAAAAATTAATGACAGATTTTTTGAGAAAGTTACGCATTTTTTTAGCTGAGCGATTAAATGGCTAGGCAAGTTATTTATTGTTAACGATTCAAGCTTTCTACCTAGCCGTTTAATCAAATGACTGAACACCATTCAGGCCGTTCATTGAACGGCGCCGTTCAGTAAAGAGCCTAGGCGGTTAATTTAACGGCTGATTAAGCTAAATGGCTGCGACATAAACATACAGTCTAACACGTAATGTGAATATAATTAATTACTGAGCTATTAAATATTGATCAACAAGTCAAAATACAAACAATTACACACATCCGTTCGACTTCTGCCTGATTCTACGCGCGATGTCTTGGATAAATTATTCATCCAGGTTCACAAATAAGTATAAGTATAATACCAATATGAACGCATCAACTATTAAAGGTTAGAATTATAAAATTAAATAGTGGATAAAGTCTAAATGCAACTACATGGTGGTTATTAAAATATGTCGTAGGTCGTAATCAAAGATAGGATATGTATTGTAATTAAGAATAAAGTTACAATATCATTAATTAAGCACACCACAATGTTATTTTCTGGGTTCGATCCCCGCTTAGTGCAAATATTTGTATGCATGAATATGTATATTTGCATTGGTCTGGGTATTTCTATGTATAATATGTATGTATTTACAAAACGTATCTAAGTATGTTTATCCGCAATCTAGATTCCATAACACAAGTTAGTTAAGCTATGCTTACCATGGGTCTAGATAGCGTTGTGTGAAATGTTGTGGAATATTTATTTATTTATTATTTGAAAATGTTTTAATCCTAAATTGTTTGCCTTTCCAATTCTTCTGCATCCTAGCGTTAATAACAGTTGCATCCGCTGCTTTCAACTTGGTATCTGGGGTTCACTTTTACCAGTCTAAAAATTAAAGTTCAATTTCATAAAACTAATTCAGTATTAAGATGTTATCTTACTTTCATTGCGTTTGTGCATCACTCTAGACATCCATTTTTTTATTTTAGGACACGCTTATTTGGCAATAGCAAAGTAATCCTTAAATTATAAGAATTAAGATAGTATTTTACTTGCATCAAACCATTCTTGTATTGAATCAACATTGTCCAGCATACGAGAAAAAAGTAAGATACCACCATGTCTGACCATTTCCGACGGCTATTATTCTGTCTCCCTCTATATCCGTTTCCGGCTGTCGCGAAAACAAAATACTGCTGTAGACTATAGAAAAAGCAATGTACATCTGTACATTGCGCAATTCAGGTTTAACCAAACTTTTTTTTTTTTGATAATAACTCTTTCATTTATGAGCAATGTATAGAGCGTAAAGGTATGATTCCGAAGATGACCGCATACAACAACTGCAGACGCACATATCAGATACGCATAATGTATGTGCCGCATGCGTCTGCAGTTGTCGTATGCGGTCCGTTTCGGAATCATACGTTTATGCTGCTCTCTTTTTAAGTGCCTATTCAAGTTCAGGCAGATGAACTCGTGTTTGACGGTGGAACTTTTAAAACGATAAACTTATACCTTGCTAGTTTGAAACGAATGAATCATTTTCATAACAACTTTGGATAAATAGATAGATAGATAATAATTTATTATACACCAATTCATTTACGGTAGAGGTAAGTAAGTAGTTCTGCATACCGATGGCCTTAAAGTGGCGCACATTGATCTATGAGTGATCGCCTTGTTAAAATTCTATCTTAACGCCTTTCAGATGACCCTCCCAGACCAGAGTAACCTGGTAAGGTGGGGGAAGCCCACATAAAAACAATGTTATACCTGTGGTGAGGCAATAGGGACGGCTAGGCACATATTAGTAGGATGTAGGGTGCTTCTCGATAGAGGCCAATACTCACGTCGCCACGACAAGGTGCTTATCATCATACGTGAAGCAATGAGTCTGACAGTAGCTAGAGCCCAAAAAGGACTGACTACTAACAGACGTCATATCAAGTTTGTGTCTGAAGGTTCATCCATAAAAACCATGAATAAACCATACTCAATCTTAGATACTGCCCCTGATTGGAGTCTCCTAATCGACACGTACGAAAAGCACTATATAATTCCGGAGGATGTTGGGGTTTCGTCACCTAGACCTGACATATTTCTCTATTCGAAAATGATTAAATATGTGGTCCTTGTGGAATTTACTGAACCGTGGGTAACAAATATACCGAAGGTCCACAGACTTAAGAAAAATAAATACTATGATCTCACAAACGAATTAATCAAAAACGGTTACGTGGTTAATATGTATGCAGTAGAAGTGGGAGCGAGAGGTATACCAGGAAAATCTCTTTATAACCTACATAAAGATCTAGACCTATCGAGAGCTACAATAAGCTCATTACTAGGACGAATGTCTAAAGCGGCACTAGTAGGTTCGTATCAAATTTGGTTAGGCAGGGAGGGGAACTTGGGTAGTGAAGGTGAGTGTTGATGTACATCAAAAAAAGGTGCCCCTTCTAAACCTACACTTGGGTCGCAAGTCCCAGGCACTGTCCCGAATTCCCAATTCAGCAACGCGATGGACCCGGCACCCACACGGAGAATCCATGGATTGCTAAGAATATCGGTCTATACAGTTTAATGTACAATGGGCGACCTTATCACTGGAAGCAATTTCTTCCAGGCAACGTTCCATTTTGAAGGATTGTACCCCAATACAGGAATTTTACAGCCCATTACAACTACTAAGTCACATAACAATAGCAGTCATCCCCTTGTAAAATTGTAATAAATATTTGGCCATTCCCACAAACAAAGAGTTTGAAACTTTCTCCCCTTGTTTGTATCCAAAAGCTCGTTTGGTGCTACATAACACATAAACTGAACCAAACATGTTATGTCAATGTATTTTAATTTTTTTTGAGCTTAAATGTTTTTGAATACACTTTACGGATCGGTCTAGAAAACAAACGATGTCCTGTAAGTGAAAAGTTCTAATGTTTGTGCTTTTTACCATCTCTAGAGAGCAAAATACAAGCGATACCATCGGACGTAATAATATATTTTAATTCTGTACACACATTTTTACTTGCAAAATTTGGGTGAAAATGGTACTGTTGGTATAACAGTACTTTTTAAACGGTTCCTATCGCGATTTATTTGTTATTATTTACTTTTTGACCGACGTTTCGGCTACTTTTCAGCAGCCATGTTCGCGGTTTGACGTAGGGTGGTAGTTGTCATTTAGTTTGAAGTGCAAGTTATCTCGAAGTACTCGAATCATGATGAATTGTTGGAGCTCACTGTGTGGAGTGGATGACTGGGTCCCAGGCTGCTGGCCGCTCCAACCATCTTCTCTATTAAAATTTGGGTGTTTTTAATTTCAATAGCCTCGCGGATCATTCTTGGTATGTATCTATGCTCTTTAGCGAGTATCTGTGGTTTTTCAAACCTTAAGTAATGGTTGGTACCTTTTGTTTCTTGTCACAAATCCCACGGGCTCTCTGAAACAAAACATTCCCACGGTAGCTAACTGTTTAGGATGGTGGTGAGATTTCTTTTATTTTATACCACTTAGGTGGCAGACAAGCTCACGGCCCACCTGATGGAAAGTGGTTACCGTGGGTTATGGACGTGCGCAACACCAGGGGCGCTGCTAAGATTCACCGTTTAAGTACCTATATGTATGAGTCTTTTTGCTATTCACAGTATGGCTCAAAGTAGTGGTTTTATTTCAATGAGTGATATTCGCGTAAACTTTAGAAAATATCAAGTATAGGTACTGTTGACTGATGTCACTCGGTACAATATCATATTGGGTTAAACTGCGTTTATTGTTCCACTGATATTTTACCAAATTCACTATCAAATACTGACCGGCTTAAATATATAATTTACTATATATTTAGTAAGATTTTTTGATGATATTTTCATTTCAGGACCTTATTTTACTGCTAGAGCCTTATTGCAATGTTTTTCTTACGAAAATAATTATGAGCAATTTCCTACTTCTTTTGGCACTTTACTCTTTGGTAAAGAGAATAATACCTACTTCAAAGGTTTCTAAATTAAGACATTCTATGATTTAGGGTGACACACAAAACTCACTTCGTAGATGAAGAAATAGAAACTAGAGAGTAACAAAACTCTTTAATAGCTACATAAAACAATCTGCACCATTTAATTATGTGGAATGGACAATTCATCCGGCCAGATGAACGGCAAGTGACATTTCAAAACGCTATTTTCGCACTACCTTATATCAAGACAACAAAGTTGTTATTTACTGGTAAAAAAAAAAAAAATGTTGTAAAATAACGATGTCGTTTTTGACTCGTGATAATCCAATTTCATGATACGATTTTGCAAAGTAGAGTTACTCTCGTTTAAACTTTCGAACGGTTGACGTTACCTGTTAATTAAATAAAAAAAGGTACGTTACATTCTATTATGATGTACTACTACGACTACCACTTGGGAAGTTCATTGTTTGTTCAAGATTCTCTACAAGTGTTACGTATGAAATGACTGCAACGTTGAATATCGAAAGATCTGGAAAAATAATTTCGGCAAATTATAAAATACAAATAGAAAACTTGTTTAATCCTTTAACGTGGAAATTTACACATCAATAATTATATTTTCAAAATACCTCTGCCTGCCTACCGTGCATAGGTAGGTAGAGTTATTAGAGCTTACTTTATTCATATAATAAACAACAATTTATACTTTATATGTAGTGGAAAAGTTTATTTTTTATAAATTAACATAACAATGGTTTTAAAACTACATTTCTAAATAATTACACAATATTAAAAAAGAAAACTAAAAGTTAAAATGCGTCGTGGAATTCATCCGCATCGCATGCCTCTTGTGAAAGTGTTCCCAGAAGACTGGCAGCATTGTGTGGCAATGCTTAATCTCTGACCTAAAAAGAGGCCAGCCTTCTGGTCACGAGAAGCGTCGACCATACGCTTCGCAATCTCTCTGAAGAGATTGCGGGTGCTCGGACCCCAAGGCCCAAACGTTTCGACTCCAAACGGCCCAAATTCATAATCTCCAATGAGATTGGAATATTTGCGCCGCTTAAGAGCCCCTGCAGAAGCTGCAGCAGCACCAGCACAGCCAGCCGTGTCAGGTAAATGGGTAGGGGCAATGGTGTCGACGCAAGTTGCGTCCCACACCAGAGTCCTACCCATTTTCCAAGGCATTAATGACATACCATCCAGTCTCTTGCCATCGTCGCGCGCCAAACCGTTTGGTTCAAGCACAGCTGGCACATCGGCGGTGACAAGAGCACGGCGGATTATGTCGTTGAGGCTGGCGTGGCGTGGAATTCGCCCAGTGCTCCTGCAGCACGACAGGCCATGGTGTCTAAGTCGATCAACTGCTTCTCCACAACGGCATCGATGCGGAGAAACACACGGCGCACCTAAGCGGAGGCACGTCGCGATGCGGAAGGTAGTGTCATCTAACATAGTTCCTACTTTAGATGACGGAAGAGCTTGTAACCATAGACCCAATTCCCACACTCCAACTGCCAGTAAACGGGCACGCTCTGCAGTATTTAATCAATTTTGTCTTACTAAATTGCTTAGCGGCTCATCCCACTACTGAGAAAAGGTTCTGGGAGATCACTGTTTGGACAAGCAATTTTCCAAGCGTTCACTGCTTCAGTCTTACACAATACTTCAGAATTAACTAGTGTAGGAGCAAGGATTTTCCTAGTTAATTCTTCCGTACTACGGACTGAAGACAGGAAGGCTGGTAAGCTGACGTCTGAAATTTTGCGAATACCGAGCCCACCCAAACGAATCGGCAGAGACGCTTGTAGTGACGCGCGATCATTCAAGGCCACATTTAAAATTTTAGTGACTGTAATTTGTATAATTTTGTCCATTTTTTCCAAAATTGTTAAATGTTTCCTAAATTGTGTAGACCTGAGAGCATGGGTGAATTTCGGAACGAAAAGACAGTACCGGAGAATAGTGAAAGCCGAATGGATATTAATTTTGAGCAGGCGGTCCGTAATGTCATTAAAATTTTGAATTTTTTCCTCTATAAATGAGGTGTAGGCATCTTCTAAGATTGGGGACCCGAGGAGACGTAAAGACTCTCTTTCTATAATTTTGAAATTAGGAGCCAATGAATTGAATTTAGAAATAGCAGAATTTTTGTCCGAAACATCATTTAAAAATATCTCGCATAATTTTATACTTTATATGTAATAAAGTATCAAATTTTACTGGTAGTCGACACCCGTACACATATTGTCCAATCTTGAGCATCAATAAATGAAAATTTTACTATAATTAAGCATTCAACAACTATATTATTAATCGACGAGTGCGTAATCCTGTCATAAACTCCTAATGACTGACTTTAACCTATGCTCCAGCTATAGCTATCTCATGCTCACTATAAATTTGAAATGAGACGGCAGACGGTGTAATGACTAGGAGTATATCCGATGTAATTCATAGGCACGAGCATAATACCGTTGTTATTACACCATAAACTTCACTTACCATTTTATCACGGCGGCTTCCCTACAATGTACGAGACATTCATATATTAATAAATATTAATACAACGGCATTAATTTTATGAGGCCTAAGAGGTGGAAACCAACAAGAGCCAAGTGAATATTTATAGCATTGCATGTTTCCGATGTAAAACGTGCAGTATGTGGTGTACTGAAATATATATTTCACTGTGTGGAAGAATTCCATTCTACGTTTAATAGTTAGAATGATGTAGGAAAATAGCTTAGTTCTAAAATAGAGTGAACCTTATTAGTCGAGTCAGAATTTAATTATTACACTTAAATTAATGTCTCTATGTCGAGGCCAACGAGCTTAATTAGTCGTTCAATTAACCGCCTAGCCTTTTACGTAAAACCGTTCAATTAACGGCCGAACGTTGAAATTTGGACACTGAAAGTTTTGCACTGACAAAAAACTGAAGTTATCCCAATATAGTTTACAAAGTAGTAAAATTTATGCCGGACGCATCCACTAAAGGATCAGTGATTGCAGGCAATACCTAGAGTGGACATAGTAAGTCGATAAAGGGAATGTGGGATGCCTCCAGCCAGACTAACGACCTCAAAAGGTACAGAATGTCAAAGTCAAAGTAATAATAGGGGTTAAAGTATGAAATTGCCGTTTCATTGTAATAGGTACTTCGATTTGACATAGAACCTTCATGGTTTGAGATTTTTGAGTGAAACTTTTTCCACATGGTACCTATGTAGTTCTTCATTTAAAAATGTGCAACATTCGATTATCGACTTTCAGTTGTTTTTTTTATTCAGCTTAGACAAGAAAGATGGATACTTCGAAAATTCGAGTGATTTTTGAATACGAGTTCCGACGCGGAACTAACGCGGCAGAAATAGCTCGCAATATCAATGTTGCGTTTGGAGAGGGGACTGCTAATGAATGCACCGTGCGATTTTGGTTTAAACGCTTTCGTGATGGAAACTTTGATTTTTGAAGAACGAACCACGAGGAAGGCCGTCCACACAGGTGAATAACAATGAATTGAAAGACATGGTGGAAGCCGATCCGAGCCAAACTACCCAGGAATTAGCTGCATGGTTTAACGTTACCTTACCAACAATATTGACTCATTTGCGTCAAATCAATAAAATAAAAAAATGTGAAAAATGGGTACCTCATGATTTGACTGATCTGCAGAAAGAAATGCGTGTTGAAACTTGTGTTGCCTTGTTGAATCGATACAGAAATGAAGGAATATTGGATCGAATTGTGACATGTGATGAAAAGTGGATTCTTTACGATAACCGTAAGCGAAAAATGCAATGGCTGACCCCAGGTGAAACGCCACAACAGTGTCCTAAAGCAAAGCTTACCAATAAAAAGGTAATGGTAACTGTTTGGTGGTCTCAGCATGGTGTTATTCACTATAGCTTTCTACGATCTGGTCAAGCAATAACGGCAGATGTCTACTGTGCCGAACTCCGAACAATGATAGCAAAACTAGCAGTGAAACAGCCCCGACTCATGAATCGATCTTCACCATTATTGCTCCATGATAACGCGAGACCTCATACAGCACGAGAAACCGTTTTAACTCTACAGGAACTGCAATTAGAAACTATCCGTCACCCTCCGTATTCGCCAGACCTTGCTCCAACAGACTACCATTTTTTTCGTGATTTGGACAATTTTCTATGTGATAAAAAGTTTTCTTCTCAGGAGGCAGTACAAAATGCTTTCACACAGTTTGTCGAATCTAGATCACCAGAGTTCTATCGCAAAGGCATAAATGACCTTCCTACTAGATGGCAGCAATGTATAGATAATAATGGTAATTATTTTGATTAAATAAATACGTTAAATTAAAAAAAAACGAATTTCAATTTGTCAGTACTAATCGGCAATTTCATACTTTAACCCCTAAATATAGGTATAATGTGTGCTAAAAATCCCCGCTTCTCATTTTTATTTAAAGTTAGATTTTCGATTCCCTTGCAAGTGGCAAGTATGATTAATATCTTTTGATTGGGTTGAGTTAGAACTTTAATAAAGCGTTTTAAGTCTGTTACCAATAATTGGATTGAGCTTCAGCAACCCAAAGTCCTCTCCACTGATCATCTCTACTATTAATCTCTACTATTTTCGGATTGTGCATGAAGCTTTAGAAATAAATTTTTTTAAAAAATCGATAGGGAAGCCGAATTCAAACAATGCGGTACGTGGAATCCAGTGATTAACATATTGAAATCGAAAAATACAGTGCCGCCTAAAACTAACATAGTGATTGTGGTGTATCGCCAGACTTACCATTCATTATGAAAGTAAGGAGGGTTAGAGCACAAAAAAAAATTCCCTGCATACCTCCCGACGCTCGAAGATCAATCAGGTTGTAACTACGGGTGCTGCAACGCACCTGAAATGTCGGCAAAAAGTTTTGTAAGTAATGTAAGTTCCGAGTTAGCATTTAAATACTATTGTGATGAATTCACAAATCCATCTAGACATAATTAATTATATAAATATCTTACTTTACCTTATCTCTTATTTCTTTATACATACATTACCTATAATACCGTATTAATTTATTTAATCTTATTTTACAATACCAATCCAATTCTTCTCGTCTCTCAACGACAACCCCCTAGTCATAGAAACTAATCCTGACTATCTTTTTTTTAAACTATACTATGATACTAACAATAGTGAAGATGTTGGCAATAAACCTCCTTTCATATCTTTCCAATACAAAATCATTACACTATGATCTTTGAATATATTAAATTAAATACTCGATACCTCAACACGTTCCTGTAAGAGAGACATACAACGAGTTATTAAACGAGTAAGTGAAGGAGCTAACACTTCGTTTATGAATGTGCCTTCTACAAGGAGTAAAATGTAAACAATAAAGTAAACAAAAGTAAACAGGCATAAACTCTAGATTCCTATAAAAATATTATAAACATTATAAATAAAGATAGGTATAAATTGTCACACACAAAGATTTCATGTAAGCCCACGGGCTAAGTGCTGTTGACTTGTCCATTTGTCAATACATGACCAATTTAATCAGCTTACATACGTTCTGTTGGTCCGGATTAGCCTGTTCAGGCACAGTGGAGTGGCTCAACGGTCATTCACCCATTTAATGAAAAGCTAGGCAAATCACTTGTTTCTGCATAGTTATGCGCTGCGCTGCTTATCTCAATAAACCTATCACTAACTTTCTGTCTTATTTTTCGGTGGTACCCTAACGCATAAATGGCCAAAGCATTAGCCAGAAAGCATTAAATGTTTTGACAAACGCTACGGCTGAATATCATTCAGGCCGATAATTGAACGGCTGATTTAGCTAGTTGGCTGCGACATCTATGCAGAAATTTTGATTCAAAACTATTGTTTTCCTCGTACTTATGAATTTTTTGATCTTTATATTTTTAGGATATTGAAGCAAAGTAATAGAGATATAAGCTGTGTGGTTCCCGGCATAGAATAGGACCACTCCATCTCTTCTCGTGGATGTCGTAAGAGGCGACTAAGGGAACACCAAAGGATGGGCAGCGGCGTCTTTTGTGATGCATCCTTATAAATACTTTAATACCGCGCTCGCCAACCCGTTTGCCAAGCGTGGCGAGTATGGCAAGAAACCTCCCAAATGAACGGACAAAAAAAGACCAGGCCCCTAGTCCCCGGCAGCCCCGCTATTCCTGGCTCCGGTAGCGGTCATGGTAACGGCGGGGCAGGGGGTGCGAAGAATCCCCGGCAGAGATTCGGCTACCACCCCAGACGGAAACTGGCCCTGGTTACACACAACGTCAGCACGATGAGAACTGACGAGAAGCTGCTCGAGGTGGAAGAGGAAATGAGTAGGTTACACTGGGACATTGCTGGGTTGTCCGAAGTGCGAAGTGCTGGGGAAGGCACGACAACCCTGAAGTCTGGTCACCTACTCTACCGGGAGGGTGACAGAAAGTCACTGCATGGTGTCGGGTTCCTCGTCCACAGGTCCCTTATTAACAACGTCATATCCATCGAGAGTATCTCGAGTCGGGTGGCATACCTGATACTCAGAGTATCCAACAGATACTCGTTGAAGGTCATCCAGGTGTACATGCCCACCAAGTCATACTCCGATGAAGAGGTCGAGGAAGTGTATGAGGACATAAGTAGGGCCATACATGCTTCCAAAACCTATTTCACTGTTGTTATGGGGGACTTCAACGCGAGACTGGGCGAACGGGGCGATGGGGAGTTGAGGGTGGGGCCTTTTGGATATGGGCAGCGGAATGACCGGGGCTACATGCTGGCGGACTTTATGGAGAAAGAGGGTCTCTACGCGATGAACTCTTTCTTCAGAAAGCCACCCCAGAGAAAGTGGACCTGGCTAAGCCCCGCTAACATGGCGTATGAGATTGACTACATCTTGACGACAAAGAGGCAAGTATTCAATGATGTCTCTGTGATCAGCCGTGTAAAAACCGGTAGCGATCACCGTATCGTAAGAGGCACATTGAATATTAGCCCTAGACTAGAAAGGTCACGTCTGATGAAGTCAACACTCAGACCGACATATGCCGATGTCCGGGACTCCGAGAGCTTTCAGCTCGAACTATCCAATCGTTTCGATTGTCTACAGGATCGCGTTTCAGTGGACGAGGTAAACAACGTGCTGGTAGAAGCTGTCCAAACGGTGGGATCTAAATTCTTTAGGTCTCGCCCTAAACAAAAACCTCAGAAAATTTCGACCAAGTCCCTTAATCTCATGGCCAAACGTCGATTTATGCCGCTACAGACCTCCGACGACGCTGAGGCATATAGGCAGCTCAACGGACGCATACAGAAATCTTTGCGACACGACATTCGCTCCTATAATACAAAAACTATTAAGGAGACGATAGAGCGAAACAAAGGCGCCAAAGTGTTTGCGAGGAATGCGTCCGTTGGACAAAGCCGGTTGACGAAGCTGAAGACGGAGGATGGCGGCATGGCAACGACAACGGCAGAGGTACTTAGGGAGGTCGAAAGGTTTTATGGACAACTATATACATCAGTAACACAGCCCGTTGACATGGCTAAAGATCCAAGAGCCAAGCTTACCCGAGATTATACCGAAGACATCCTGGACATCAGCCTGTACGAGATTAGGATGGCCCTCAAACAGCTAAAGAACAACAAAGGGGCGGGGAGGACGGAATTACAGCAGAGCTTTTGAAAGCGGGCGGAACGCCGGTATTGAAGGTCCTTCAGAAGCTCTTCAATTCCGTCCTACACGAAGGCATAACGCCGGAAGCGTGGAACGGGGGTAAGGTGGTCCTTTTCTTTAAGAAAGGTGATAATACTTTGTTGAAGAATTATAGGCCCATCACGCTCCTGAGCCACATTTATAAGTTGTTTTCGAGGGTTATTACGAACCGTCTCGCCAACAGGCTCGATGACTTCCAACCTCCCGAACAAGCCGGATTCCGTAAAGGCTACAGTACCATAGACCACATTCACATGCTGCGGTTATACAGAAGACCAAAGAGTATAACCGGCCTCTCTGCTTAGGATTCGGGGACTATGAGAAAGCCTTCGATTCGATCGAAATATGGGCCGTGCTACAGTCTCTCCAGCGGTGCCGGATAGATCACCGGTATATCGAAGTGTTGAAGTGTTTATACCAGAACGCCACTATGTCGGTTCGAGTACAGGAACAGAGCACGAAACCAATTCCACTGAAAAGGGGCGTTAGACAGGGAGACGTGATCTCTCCGAAACTGTTTACCGCTGCCTTGAAAGACGTTTTTAAGCTACTGAACTGAATAGGACGTGACATCAACATAAACGGCGAGTATATCACTCACCTTCGGTTTGCCGACGATATTGTCATTATGGCAGAATCGCTGGAAGACTTGAACACCATGTTCGAAGACCTCAACAGAGTATCCCAACAGGTGGGCCTTAAGATGAACATGGACAAGACAAAGGTTATGTCAAATGTCCATGTTGCGCCTCTACCGCTTCATGTTGGGGACTCAGTCTTAGAAGCTGTTGACGAGTACGTCTACTTGGGTCAACTGATCCAGGTAGGCAATTCCAGCTTCGAAGACGAGGTAAATCGACGAATCCGACTCGGCTGGGCGGCGTTCGGGAAGCTACGAGATGTCTTCTCGTCCGACATACCTCAGTGCCTAAAGACGAAAGTCTTTAACCAATGTGTGTTACCAGTGATGACTTATGGATCGGAAACGTGGTCCCTCACTATGGGTCTCTTAAACAAACTCAGAGTCGCTCAACGAGCTATGGAAAGGGCTATGCTCGGTATTTCCCTACGTGATCGCGTCAGAAATGATGATATCCGTAGGAGAACAAAAGTAACCGACGTAGCCCAGCGGATTAGCTCGTTGAAGTGGCAGTAAGCGGGACACATAGCGCGCAGAACAGATGGCCGATGGAGCAAAAGAGTTCTGGAATGGCGACCGACAACGGGCAAACGCAGTGTAGGACGCCCAACGGCTAGGTGGAAGGACGACCTCATCAAGGTCGCCGGGAAGCGCTGGATGCGGGCTGCTTTGGATCGGTCATTCTGGAAGTCTATGGGAGAGGCCTGTGTTCAGCAGTGGACTGTGTATGGCTGATATGATGATGATGATGATGAATAGAGATATTACGTAGCACGAACTTATTTAAATAATTCAAGCCAAACAAATTCTTCGAAGACCATTTAAGTTTGAATATCATGAAAAAATAATGTATAATATGTATCAATAAATGGGGATGAGCCAAAGTTTTGTGAAACTCTGAGACAAAGAATAACGTTGATATTCATAACTCAGAGCCTTCGGGAAGAAGGAAAGTAAACTAAACAAAAATAAAAGGCAGTGTTCGTGAATCAACTTCCAAGTTTATTTACAAAGGGTCCGTAATCATCGTGAGGCGAACTTTATTACGTTTTATGAGATATTTAGATGTAAAATGTAAACATTGGCACGGAGGCAAACATGCAAAAAGTAAACAAATTAACAAACGGGATACCTTCTCCCTCTCCTACTATATCTTATGCCCTTTTTATAAATTGATTGGTAAACATCGTTATGATTTCTGTTTGAAAGATGTATTGTTGCTACTTAAAAACAGTTTTAATACGTTCATCAGCTATTGAATATACGTTGACGATGATTGATGAATGTTTTGACTCTGGATCTCGGCAGAAGACTAGCCGGAGCCGGAGGCAGCAACAACTCCACGAAGAAAGAACGAGAACAACTGTTGCCACTTGGATGGATGTAGGATGCACTACGAGGTATTTTTGCGGTAGGAGGGTAAGGCGGTGATACTTGTATTCTTTAGTCACAGGCAAACGGCGAATCCCAGTGTAAAGATAGAAACACGAGTCATAATATGGGCCTTGATAGAAATCAGCGTCAAACATAGCTCTAAAATGCTCCAAATCGCTATTTCCAACACATTTTACACTAAGACGCCAGTGTCAAATAACGTTGAAGTTTGTATTAAAAAATAGAGCATATGAATATAATATTTTTTTTTTTTTTTTTATTTATTGTTTCCAAAAATACATGTACATTATGGTGTCGTATGTATACAGTAACTTATAGACATAATCTAGACACATATTGATTCACTGAACCCCACACTAGGATGCCCTGTGTCGTGGAGTAATATCTAGACGTCGTCGCACTGCAACCCGGCCTTAACCTCTGTATCTGCTGATGTACCTACTGCATCGTAAGAGCAAAACATTAAGGCAGAATATAACATTTCTCTCCATGTATCAAGTATAGCTTAGGCAAAATATACGCAGATATATTTTGTAATTATATTTTTATCTCAAAGCGAAATGTTCAAAGTGCTGACTGTTTTATGCTAAAATATGGAAATGGAGTCATTAGCAATTTTTACTTTAATGAAAAGATGTCCTTTAAGTTCAAGAAGACGACCATAAACTTTTACTCGTCAGCGACTTTTATTCCAGCAACCCTTATCTACTAACATAATGCAGGGATTTTATTGGATTTTAATGCAGTTTAGCTTAGACGATAAAAAATTATAGGTAATTTATGAAACAGTCACAATCTCATTCTAAAAATCGTCAACATTATAAAAACTTATTTATACTAACTAACTTATATTGATGTTCATTTGCAGATAATAGTAGCAGACATCTGAAGACCATAAAATTGTGACTTGTTTAATATTTCATGTATATTTCATCTGTAACATGTTCATATTCTAGTGACATTTGTTACTTTAGTGGCTATAACGAAAATTGTTACTTTTGTGGCTATAACGAAAAATATAGAGAAGAGTCGAATCGTATTAGTACAATAAATGTTTGCAATTAATGCAGCGTTAATCGGTAGTTATTATGTTCTATATACCAATAGTTCATGATTCCCATCTAATAAGCCTGAATTGGAAGCAAAATAAAGCGAAGGCTCCAAATATGTTTGCTATTTTTATTTTTATTTCAGAGTGGCAATTTTATCTGCCATGATTTTAAAAATCTGTGTTTTCAGTGTTAGTTGTGAAATTAGTTTGAATGTGTCTGTAGGTTCTGGCACGAAGGCTTAGTAATACAACAATGACAATGTGGACACCAAAATGAACGCAAAATGTAAAATGTAAGTCCCTACTAACATCCAGTATGACACGAATTTGACATTATTAATGGCTCATAAATTAAAACCATTTTACGCATTGGCTTTTGTTAATTCTTGTAAATATTTAGTTAATACGTTTTAGTTTTAGTTTAAATCAAAATGTTATTTTCTTATTGTATTACTATAATAAATTAACCTAACTTAAATGGATACTCTATATACAATAATAATTGCTACACTTTCCTCAGTAACTTACTTATCAAGTAATTGCTTATCGGACCGCTAAGTATATCTTGATGTCTATAATGAGAACCGGAAGCTGGACTTCCTTCTGTTAGTCATAATATTCTTTTTAATAAAAATTAATGTTAGGTAGCAATTACGTCACTACCAATGTTGCTAAAAAAGATCTGGATATTTTTCTACTCGCTTCCCTTTTCAAAATTTTCTCCCTTTGCCACTGGTACATCTATACTATTATATAATTGTAAAGTAGTCGTGTCTGTACATTGGAGATATTTAAAAAAAAATACTTGGAGTATGTTATATTAACGATACTGAACACGAAAACATATTTTTTGGAAATCCTGTCTGTTTGTCTGTTTGTCTGTTTGTCTGTTTGTTCGCGATGGACGCAAAAACTACTGAACGGATTTCGATGCGGTTTTTTTTGTTAGAAAGGGCTTGCTCCAACTTAAAATCTTACGTTTGTTTGATCACAATCGGTTGAGTAGAACCAGAGAAGTGAGCAATAATGTCGCTTTTTTACTTGAGATTATTTTTATGGTATATTTTTTATAGCTTATTATATCTAAGCAACTATGTAAATAAATAGACTTTATTTTTACATACACAATTGTGTTTACAGATTCGTATTTAATCAATAAATTAAAATTTGAGATTTTATTATTTAGTTACAAAAATACAACTAGATGGCGATCACGCATTTTTAAACAAGGTATGGTTTCGTTCACAACAGAGGTATATAAAAAAATATATTTTTTCATTCTATAATTTAGTTACGTCAATACAACTAGATGGCGATCACGCAGTTTTGAACAAGATATAGTTTCGTGCACAACAGAAAAAAATATAAGAGCTGTCATTTCGATTCCTACAAAATGTTTCAGATTTTCACAATTTAATTAAATATCCTGAGTCTTCTTCTTCATCCTAGCAAGCATTAATCTCAGTCGCATCCGAAGCTTTTTACCTTCGAGGCGAGGATCCGCTTTTACCAGTCTGCGAATTTGGCTGAACCTTCGAAATTTCCCGTGAATCGACTGCCATCTGACCTCCACAACCCAAAGGCGATATCGAAGCATTGCATCTGGACCAGTTGTTAGACTTTTGAGGCGGCCATAGCTGTTCGTATGGCAAGTGAGACCGACGGCTTAACGTAATTTCCGAGGCACGACCAGACCAACGCAAATACCCATATTCATGCATACAAATATTTGCACTGAGCGGGAATCGAACACGCACCTCCTGCGTAGCAGCCGCGTTCAGTACCGCTACGCCACAGAGGCGGGTCGACCCTTAATATCCTGCGTACCTAATTCATACTAATATCATAACATAACGAGTCTGAAACTCTGTATGAAAGTTGTTAGACTGTGCTAACATTATAAATGTAAAAGGAAATCTGTCTGTTGCCTTTCACGCTTTATACGCTGAACTGAACCGATGTTGATGAAATTTGATGCAGAATTGGATTAGAGTTTAAGAAAGGACATGGGCTAACCTTTATTGCCAATAAATAAAATGTTAACGACTTAAACCGATTAAGGACTAAGGGAACAAAAAAGAGGCACTGAAAAAAGTAACTGATATTACAGCTGTTCTGGTAGAAGTCGGTGCATAGCCCGAGAAACCATATATAAATTAATTACATCATAGTACTTCAGGCACATTAAACAATGTTGGCACCGACTTCTAACAGTGTTTCTTGAAGTCGGTTTAACTTTATTATTATAATTTTATTTATTTTACCTTTATAGTGTCTAAGTATCTAACCGATTCATCGTTGATCATTTGCTTAGTTTGTTATTTGTTTTTATTATCAGTTTACTCAAATTATGTAAAAGCAATAGAAACAGCATCTTTGCCTACATTTTGAGGATTTCCCTAGATTTCTAGATTCTTACTCTACTCCCTTGGCCAGGTACCGCCCTTCCCATTTCAACCAAAAAAAAAACGAAATCTGTTTCGCAAATTATGGCCTTAACATATAACGGTTCTTCGCCTATTTAGTTCACAGAGTAATAGAATTCTGAGAAATCTTGATACATGAATTCATATTTTGTGGTAGTGGCGATGGATCCCTATAACTCAATTCCTGCCGGCTTCCCTTTGCATAGATGGTAGAGACGTTTAAATTCGATAAACTACATAGAGGTAAGAACTATCTTCCACCGTCTTCCATTTAGAAAATTTTCACCCTTTGCCACTCTTCTTCATCCTAGCGTCAATCCCAGTCGCATCCGAAGCTTTACAATTGGAGTCTAGGGTCAGCTTTTTACCAGTCTAACTGCGGATTTGGCAAACCTGCGATATTTTCTGTGAAGCGAATGCCATCTGACCTCCACAACCCAAAGGTGATATAGAACATTGCAGCTAGATCAGTTGTTGAATGTTTGAGGGCCTCAACTACCCGTAACGACTGCGATAGATGTTTGTATGACAACCGGGACCGACGACGGCTTAACGTGCTCTCCGAGGCATGACCAGACCAAGGCAAATATCCATATTCATGCATACAAATATTTGCACTGAGCGGGGATCGAACCCGCGCCTCTTGCGTAGCGGCCGCGTTCACACACTTTGCCACTGTTATGGCTTTACTGGGGAACATTCTCCCTACCAGAGCCACTGAGAAAACGTACTTAAGGCTGATAAATGTCACTGCACTAATTTACACAATGTATATTGATTAATATGCACGTGCTGTAAAGTGTTATTATTAAGTTATATTTTATCAATTGTTACAATACTGTAATTTTAATAGAAAGCGCCTAGACATTCATTTTTTGAAAACGAAACAACATGATTGCTACCACAAACAAAGTAGGCGTTTTTCCTGTAATTTTGAAGTTTTCTCTCAGGTTATTTCATTTATTCATTCATTATTAGTACGTTACATTTTAGGCATACAAATACTATAAGTTACATAAATATTTTGTAACAGTTATACCAAAGACATAGAATATGTCCGCATCTGGATTATTTTTCAAAAAGGCATTCAGGTATTGCACAGCTCTGTAATTAGGGCTACTCTATACCAAAAAACGCCAAGCTGGTGGGCAAGTCCAGAGCTAATGCTGTCGCCGTCCAGCGCCACGCGTGTACCTGTCCGGCACATAGAAGTGGATACATTCACGACCCGAAGGGTTGTCCACTTTGAAATTTAAATGCAAATAATAGTACATGACGTGCGCTAACTCCCGCCTAAGTCGTAATGTATCAAGACCGACCATCCCTGATACGAAGATGGACGGGTAAATAAATGGATAGGATCTCGGCATCAGATACCGGATATATTCGATATGGGATCCTTCTGAAAGTATACGCTATCCAACACCATAAGAATTACAAAATTCCGTTTATCATTCAACGAATTGCGAACTTCCTTTTGAGTGAAAATTCATCAATGAATAGATCCTGATGAAATAGACCCATAAGAGCTTGGGGAAAGGTATAGTGGAGTAGAAAAGAGAGACAACTGGGTAGAAACAAGGTTAGGGGCAGAGATGGGAGCAGAGAGTAGAATAGAGATGCAAGTTAGAAAGTCGAGTAGAGTGGCGAGTGGATAGGCAAGTCTTTAAAATGTTTTTTGATGTTCTTGATGCTAGATAAATGTGTACATTCGTTCATATTTAGTCTTAAGCAATCAATCTTTGTATTTTGACATTTCAAAATGCTGTAATGGAGTTTGTTGTTCCACTAGCGCCTAAGAAGCGGTGGTAAATTTAGTTTTAAGCGGAATTTGACGGCAAAAGATGTAATCACGTTGCACAATTTTGCGTAATAAAGAATTTGAATTTGAAGTAGGGAGTCGAGTAGAGAGGCTATTAGAGAAGTTAATGGTAGGCAGGTGGAGAGGCGAGTAGAGAGTCCAGTACAGAGTCGATTAGAGAGTGAAACAGGGATGATTAGAGAGGCAAGTAGAAAGTCGAGTAAAGAGTCAAATAGAGAGGCGAGAAGAGTATCTATTAAGCTCTCAATGCTCGACTCTGTGCTAAAATTTACGACACTACGCGATAAGCGACATCCACGCGGGCGAAGCCGCGCGTAACAGCTAGTAATATATATATTTGCATGTTTCTACCGTAGACTCATTTTTTTGTTTGTTTAAACAACAATATATAACAAACTAATAAACATAAGTCATAATTATCCACTGACAAATAATGTCCGCCTCATTCTTCTACTGTAAAGACAATATTGTTATTCGAGTTACTTAGTAGTTATATTTTCAGTGGCACGTTGTTATTATAACATCCCCGACGAATGCGTTCGCTTAATTTCCAGTAAATCGTTGAGCTCTTTAGTGACAGGCTGCATCTGAATAAACATTCGGGTAGTCGTGATTAAAGCTGGGCCTAAAAGACCGACATGCACACTATTAGTGAACTAAAGTATAACCATGGAATAATAATGAATGTACTGAGTTAGGGTAATAGATGTACAGTGATTTTGAATTACTACTCTTGAGATGAGACAGGCCGTGCTCGGTATGTCTTAGGTTGGACGCAAGTGTGACAAGGACACTTGGTGGTGGATAGACACAGTTCAGAAGGAGATCAAGGCGAAGAAAACTCCTTTTTATAAAGTGACAAGCGTCTAAATCTCCCGAAGACCGCGACGTGTATAACAATGCTAAACGCGCCACTAAGAGAGCCGTAGCCATGGCCAAACGAGACCACTTGCAACCGCTGTACCACAACTTAGAATTGTCCGAGGGGCAAAAGCTCAACTATAAGTTGGCACGTTCCAGGGCTAAAGCGACGCAGTCTATATCCAAGTGCCGCTGCATTAAAGACCCTGGGAGCAACTTATTATATGAGTAAGATCGTGTTGAAGGATAGATGGCGCTCATACTTCCAAGAGCTGCTGAATAAGCAGCATAAAGAGGTGCAGCCACCAGACTCCCCTCCAAATCAAGGACTAGTGCCACCGATAACGCCTGCAGAAGTCCAGACTACCATTCGACGTATGAAGAACCGGAAAGCTTTCGGACTCGACGATGTCCGCATCGAGGCTTGCAAGGCAATGGATGCCCGTGATGTGGGCATCCTGGCAAATCTTTATAACCGCGTACTCCTCACCGGTAAGATCCCGAACCAGTGGAGGCTGAGTATCATCACGCCATTCTTCAAAGGCAAGGGATCGGTGCAGGAGTGTGACAGATACTGTGGTATAAAGATAATGTCCCACACCATGAAGCTCTATGAAAGGATAATCGACACCCGGATCCGACAGGATAGTGCACTCTCAGAGTGTCAGTATGGGTTTCGTCCCGCTCACGGGACCATAGACCCGATGTTCGTCCTTAAAATTGTCGTGGGGAAATATAGGGCGAAGAACATGCCCCTGCACTCCCTATTCCTAGACATGCATATGGCCTTCGACTGTGTTCCTCGTGCGGTGGTGATCTGGTGGGCATTGCGGTCCAAGGGAATCCCAGAGGCCTACATTGACACCATTCGAAACATGCACCACGATTTCGGTTCCGTGGTTCGGTCCGATGTTGGTAACACGAAAACCTTTCCCATCACCGGCGGGGTATACCAAGGATCCGTACTTGGCCCTTACCTATTCAGCTTGGTATTGGATGCTTTGTCGGACTTCATCAGTAACTTACATGAGTAGCCTCCATGGTTGCGACGCGGACAGGAACCGGTTAGTGCGACGTGAGAAAGTGTGGAAGAAGGCGCTTGAGAACGGAGGTCTAAAGCGAAATATTGCGAAAATAAAATACTTGGCGTTAAACTCAACAGATCCCACACCCGTCCGCATAGGCGATGATTCGGTCGAGCGCATGGATCAAGTTAATTACCTGGGATCTGTACTTCACGTGACTGGTGACATCGACTGCGACTGTGACTGCGACTGGTGAAAGTCAACGATCGGTCAAAGGAGAGATGCCGGTTGTGGCGGGAGGTTTCGTCCCAATGTCTGAGAGTCCGCCACCTGGACATGGCCCACCTGGAAATCTTTAAACAGACTTCGGACGCAGGTCGGCCGAAGTAAGGAGAACTTGTTCAGGTGGGGATTCTCAGATGGCTCTAACTTGCAGTGCAAGTGTGGTGCTGTTGCCCCAAACGATGAAACACTTGACTTCGTGCCCTGTGTGGCCAAACAACTCCACGCAGGAAGATCTAATGAATGCTTCTGACAATGCGATTTTAGTAGCAAAATTTTGGACCGATACCATCTAGGTTTGCTAACGACACGATAAGAAGAAGACTGCGACGTCAAGGCACGTATTGCCGCCGCGTGGGCCAAATGGCTGGAAATGTCACATGCGATCCTCAAATGCCAGTCAGGTTGAAGGGGCAGGTCTATAAGACGATCATTAGGCCTGTCCTTTTACACGGCTGTGAGGCGTGGGCGCTGTGGGTGCGACTCAAGCAGGAGCTGCGTGTCACGGAGATTAAAAATGCTGCGGTGGATGTGAGGAGTCACGCGTAAAGATCGCGTGAGGAACTCTTTCATCCGCGGCAGCCTTCATGTCCGTGACATCGTAGATAAAATGAAATAGAGTCGTCTGCGCTGGTATGACCACGCCTTACAGTAATAGCCAGGGTACGTGGGTAACAAAAGCCTGGTAATGGCGCCCCCGTCGTCGGGTCCAGGTAGAACGGGTAGGCCCAAAAAGTCCTGGCTTGACGTCGTGAAAGGGTGTCATTCGTGCAAATGGTCTCACTGCCATTGACGCCCAAGATCGTGCGAAGTGGAGGAGGAAGTACCAGAAGGCGGA
Organism: Eilema caniola; assembly: GCA_949126895.1. Classification (NCBI taxonomy): domain Eukaryota; kingdom Metazoa; phylum Arthropoda; class Insecta; order Lepidoptera; family Erebidae; genus Eilema; species Eilema caniola. The sequence continues at coordinate 22,185,853 of OX421474.1, forward strand.
CCCTGAGCTCCGAGGGCATCTCAGCCTCGGATGCAATCAGGATAACGTCTAAATGTCAATGATGAGTGATATTGAAAAAGCGTTGAAGTAAACGCTGTAGATTCCATATTAAATTGGATTAAATTTGTCTTTCAACCCAATGTCTTCAACCCAAACCTATAACGTTACCTGGCCCCCAGACAAGTGGCAATTAGTTGGCCGGTGTAATATAGAATAGAATGATAAACATTCGGGATCGACACGTATTTGACACCCGGCTGATCTAGAGCCATCGCTTTCGAGCTGGCCCTCTTTGGATGTGGGGACCACGGTGTATAGGGAGGAGTGCACTGCGTCAACGCCTCGGCGTGCTTCTGTTGGGGCGACCACCCGTCACACACAGGCCCGTGCTCCTGGGGGACGTATGTCGTTCTGCGATCTCTGACTCTCTCTGGCCGAGAGTCTCCTCCTGACCCGCTTCACTATCTCCATCACAAGAATTACTTGCTCGCGGAAGCAGACAGCAGTGGCCCACGGGATTATGCAACGTACTATCACCGTGAGCGGTGAATGAGAAAATTCCCACTCCTAGGGCCGCCACCTGCTCCCACCTCGGCCTCACTGGAGATAATGTTATACTCATGCATTATGATAACAAAACATTATTTTATCAACACGAATTCCGTATACTATTCCGTTATAGGTACCTATATTGTTAGTCACCCTGTAATCGACTCACAAGAATTGTCTTTCCAGGGCTGTCATTGAAATAAAAGCCCTAGTAAAATCATAATGTAAACATAAGGTAATCCTATTTCAATTGTTTCGTGTAGATTTGATGTATTTATTTTATTTTAAAGTAAAATGTCTCTGCCTATTGCTACTTTTTACTAAAACAGTCAGTAGAGATTTCTATCCTTCACTTTAACTTATTTTTAGATTTTCTATCTTTTGATTCTGAGTTGCTCGGTAGCAAGTCTAGAAAATGAGAAAAACATTTCGAAATTTATTAAGAACATCAGAAACATTTCTTATAAATAGCATGTTAATACAAATCTCGACGTCTATCACAGTTATATTTACAAAACGAGCAGCTACTTCTAACATTTACGCGATATTGAATATTCTCGCTGCTCGAGACTTTTAGCTTTTTTGATCATTACTAATATGTTTGGCATCCCTACTTCTTAAAGTGCATTCCTAACTAAAACACAACATTTTACTGATACTCACTTAATGACTGATGTCATTAAACTCCGCCTAGGGCGGATTAAAGCACTGTAGTGCATACCGATAATGAAAGCTCATTTTCGAAATGGTATTATTTAATTAAGGTGGCGGACACGGTGGAGTTCTGATAAGCGCTAGTGATAATATAAAATTGAACACAACTTTCTGAGTCGCGCCGGGGTATGCTTGTACGTCCGGGATGATGTTTGCTGCCGCCGTCTCCATACCCATGAAGACAGGGACCTGTCAACCGTACGTACGTATAGATCACGGTGGCTACACCCGTATCTATGCGTGCGTCTACAGATCTCACAGCGGTGATTTGGGCGCGGCTAAACTGTATGAGCACCTGCAGCGGTCAGCGGACAGGATAATTGAGCAGTATCCCACCGCAGACCTAGTGTTCTTGGGGGACTTAAACGCTCACCACGTGGAGTGGCTGGGGTCTCACTTGACGGATTTTACGGGAATGGCTGCTCTCGACTTTGCCCTGACCTATGGGTTCCCTCAAATGTTGCATACCAATACTAGAATACCAGATATTGAGACCCACAGAAGCTCTATACTGGACCTTCTGCTGACTACGCGCCCGGATGAATACTCCATAATAGTGGAAGCACCCCCGGTACCTCGGACCACAAACTCATCCGGGTGCCAGTGACACTCGCGCGGCCTGAACCACCGCAGCCACCTCTGTGGCAGCATGTTTGGCACTATAAGTCGGCAGACTGGGACGGACTGCGAGAATTTTTCGCGTCGTACCCTTGGAGGCGGCTTTGCTTCACTTCGGATGATCCAAGCTCCTGTGCAACAGTAGTCGCTGATGCGATCCTAGCGGGCATGGAGTGCTATATTCCCAACCGCTGGATCGCAAACGCGGTCAAAACGGAGCGAGCACACGCCCGTGGTTTAATAGGCCATGCAGAGAAGCTAGAGACCGCAAGTAATCTGCGTATAAGGCTTGAACCACGGCAGTTGCCAATCAGGATCCGAACAGCGCTGAAGTGAAGCGGAAATTGAATGCCGCCTCGAGGTCCTGTAAAAAGGCAACGGCCAGGGCTAAGTTCGAGTTCATCGGTAGAATTGGCGAGCGGCTTGCACGGTACCTATCTGGCAGCCGTGCATTTTGGTCGCTCGCCAAAGCTGCCGAGGGAAATTTCTGTCAGTCTTGCCTCTCACCGCTGCAAAAACCGAACGGTAGTCTGGCCCATGGTGCTAAGAAGAAAGCCGATCTCTTGGGTAATCTCTTTTCGTCAAACTTGACTATGAACGATAGGAATGCCGAGCCACCTATTCTCTCCAGCTGTGGTGCTTCTATGCCGGTCGGTGACCTTCTTGTGTATCTCACAAACCGATGGGCGCAAGCCGTCGAGAGTCGGGGGGAGGCACTAGCGGTTAGCCTCGATATAGCGAAGGCCTTTGATCGGTTCTGGCACAGAGGTCTTCTTATGAAGTTGCCATACTATGGACTCCCTGAGGGACTATGCGAATGGATTGCCAGCTTTTAGTCTAACAGAAGTATCCAAGCCATCGTCGAGGGCAGTTGCTCGGACCGCATGGAATTTGGTTTTGATAGTTCGTAAGAATGTTGGTAGATGCTCGTTCATGCACTAGATTTTGAAGTTGATCACATACTTTATAACAAATTTTCTATTGTGTCGTAGCAAAAATAAAACAGTATTATACCGTCAACAAACAGAAAGATATCAAAGAAATAATATCATCATAAGATTGGTAAATGAGAGATAAAATATCTCGCTAAAGTGTCCCTTATACAAACCTTAATGGAATGAAATTAAGAACAATAAGAATCTTGATGTAAGTGGACGGAACAAATGTTATTTCAATGGAAACCTTCGAGATTGTTTATTTTACCTTAGGTACGTGTTTGATATAAGGCAGGCGCTTCTTCTTCTTTTTCTCAATTGCGTGCGTATAAATACCGTGCTTTCAGAATATCATAGAAAATTTCAATCCAGAGTCTCTTTTTTTTTTGTTACTCTTTCTAACTATTAATAGCCGACGCTGGTGTTACCGATGAGAAGGTAAACTCTTATACTCGAAGGTACATTCTAGCTAGTTAATTACATAAAGAAGATTTTATTGATGAATCCACCAACCCAGCTATGAGCAATTACCAGCCAAACACCACGAGTTTATTAAAACTATATATATATGAGCACTGGCACAAATGCGATATTCTTTAATATCAAATTGAAAGTAAGCGGAGTTGTATGTACAGTCAGCATCAGATCGATCTTGATGAACAACAAAATGATCTTTATACCTTGGTACTCCCCCCTTCCTGTTGACTGATTGTTCTGATATTCGCTACACACCTTTAGTTTAGACAGTAATACAATTTGAATCAATAAAAAAGTTTGATTTGCTCTTAATATCTTGATTTTAAGATCATTTTGAAACTTTGTAGTCAAGATATTTCTGATGCCGACTGAGGTGCTGTTCATGGACATGTCTAGGTGCTATTCGCTCAGGTGCTATTCGGCTGGGTGCTCTAAGTGGACTACACCCATATTTTATTCGTAGTGTCATTGGTTTAAATGGAATTCTTTTCTTTATCATGAGTGAAATTTGTAATGTATTGCTCGAGGTATTCTTGAAACAAATTACTTTTTTGTAGTAATATTTTAAAGGCAATGCATTTTTTTTTCAAGCATAACTATCTAATATGTGTTGAGTTCTAAAATAACAAGGGTGTGTTCAATTCTATTGACCCGATTCTAACATGCAATAAATTATTTCATCTTTTATCCGGTGGCGACTGAGAAGGAACACAAGTTTTTTTTTTCGTGCGGGAAATCCCCACGGATACCCCCTCCTTCGGAGCCGAAGGGGGGGGGGGGGGGCTATGACGGACTCGAACCGACTAAACCGCACGCCGTCTGTGGGTCAATGTGCTAGGCCGAAGGTGAGGTTGTCTTGTGACATATTCCTCGCACCCCGGCTGACCCAGGGCCATTCCTCTCGGTCTGGTCCTCCTCGGGAGGGGGGACCACGCGGTCCCCGACTCGCGCCCGGTATGGGGGGGGGGGGGGCGCGCATCGTCCTACGATGCGCGCCGCCGCCGTGGCCTGCTTCTGCTAGAGTGACGAGCGGCTCCACCCGTCACCCTCAGGCCCGCGCTCATGGGGGGCGGAGGTCGGTTTGCGCCCTCCGACGCCCGGGCCGCCTTCGAACGCGGCCGGCAATGTCCGCGAGTCTTTCTCGCTCGTTGCGCCGCGCCCGCTCTGCTGTCTCCTTCACGAGCATGACCTGCTCGCAGAAGGAGGCGCTGGCCGCCCACGCATCCTCGCAGCGGACCATCGCCGCGAGCAGGGTGGAGAGCGTGAGCACTCTCACCCCCAGGGCCGTCATAAGCTCCCGCCTCGGCGCTTCAAACGCCGGACATTCGGTGAGCGTGTGCAGCCCCGAGTCCACGCTCGCGTCGCAGTGATGGCACTCGGGCGTTGGCTCAATGCCCATCAGATGCAGGTACCGCCCGAAGTTACAGTGTCCGGTAATGACCTGCGTCTGACGGTACGAGAGGCCACCGTGTGGCCTCTCTAGCCACTCCCCCATGATGGGTCTTACCGCCGCAATCACGGCGTGCCCTGCGCGTGGTTGCTCAAGTCGTAAGAAGGAATACAAGTATCACTGCGAGAGAAGTTAAACTCGAAATAAAACCCTGTACGAAGCCGCCCGGCCAGCGTGGCAAACGTAGACCAAAGCCTGCCAACATTGGGAGAAGCCTACGTCCAGCAGTGAAAGCGATAGGTTAATTGATCGATTAATATTTCTTTGTGTACAAAATATGAGAAGAAGGTTAATACTAATTTAATTATATTATCAAAGATATTAGTTGGTCAAGACAAAGCAGATGAGCCCAAATTTGGTGAGGTGGCGTATTTTATTACAGATTTCCTGTAGCCCCTTCTAGCTTCAGTATCAGATAATATTGTCACGTAATGCACATAAATGCGTACAGAATTTTAGGTCATTTGAAAATTGGGAAGTGCGTCTGATTGAACTTGCAAGATTTGATTACAGACAGACAACGGGATAAGTGAAACTTAATAAAAGCGAGTGTCAAATTAAAAGTAATCGATTAAAATTTCTCGCTCATATAGATATATATATTATTACTATTTAACCATTGTAATACGTAAAGCCATTCGTACGTAATATCCAGCTTAACGGTATAGGTACGAAACACAAAGGGATTTAGCTAAACTTCCGGTTATTATGAGTTAATATAATTTGTAACACTACCATAATATAATAGCTAGCGAATCATCGCTCATAAATTTTAATTAAACATTCGATATCCGGTTGTTGCATAATCTACTTTAAAATTAATAATGTATGAAACAACAGAATGGTAATTAATAAATTTTTTTTCAAGTAAGTAAGATTCTAAGACTTGAACACAGCGCTATCTAGACACAAGATAAGCATAACTTAACACGCCTATAAAAGATTCTGTTAACGTTAAAATAAGCTATTCTAAAAAAATAACCTCGGGCTCTAAAGCTAAAATTAAGATAAAATAAAATACAGAGGATATATACACTCGAGAGCAATGAATCCGGGTCACTCAAAGAATCCAAAAAATCTCGGAAAGTAAGAATGCTAGGTTAATGCAATAAATTGTATTTAATAGACAATTTAATACTCCTTAAATGAAAGTATTAAAACTTCTTAGTTATTGTAAAGTTATATCATAAAAAAATCAAATTTGAAAAGGGAACACTGTCGAAGATGGAACTACGAAATTACAGGATTTGTTTTTGCTTTTGTTTGTAATCTGTCATTTAAGTTGGTACATAAACCAGGTTGATAGTGCTCAATATTCATTATTCAAGCTGAAATCATGTCGCTTACACTTGAAGAATGCACCAGAATACTTACATTGGTGGAAACCGGCCGGAGTCAGCGCGATACAGCCAGGACTGTCGGTGTGTCGCTGTCAACAGTACAAAGAGTTCTCCGACGTTACGAAGAAACTGGTTCTAACCTACGCAGACCAGGAACGGGCAGAACTAGGTGTACCACAGCACGAGAAGACCGATACTTGGTGAACACCATGCTTCGAAATCGCTTTCTCACAGGAACTGAACTCACAAATCAGTTTCGACGCCTCGGAGGAAGTAACCCAAGTGCATGGACAGTAAGACGTCGGCTTGCTGAATCTAACTTAAAACCCCTTAGACCTGCAAACGGCCCTAAACTTGAGCGTGGCCATCGTATTTCAAGACTAAGATATGCCCAGAACCACGTAAATTGGAGTATTGAAGATTGGTCGAAAGTTATGTTCTCCGACGAATCAAAATTTATGCTCTACAAGCACGATGGAAGACACAGAGTGTATAGAAGACCAGGGGAAAGATTCAAGCAAGCATGCATCGAAGAAAAAGTAGCCTACGGTGGTGGGTCTGTACTTGTGTGGGCCGGAATTTCCTCTGAAAGTCGCACAGAGCTGGTGATCATAGAAAACGGCTCTTTAACTAGCGTAAGATATGTGGAAGAAATCCTCAACGAACACGTTGGTCCATTTATGGTCAATTTGGGTGAGGATGCTATATTTATGCATGACAATGCCCGACCTCATACAGGTAGGATTGTGAATGACTACCTTCAAGAGATGAACATTACTTGTATGGAGTGGCCAGCGCGCAGCCCGGATATCAACCCGATCGAGCATGCTTGGGACGAGCTAGGGAGATGCGTAAAACAACGAAACCCTCCCCCAATCACGCTTCCTGAGCTCAAAATTGCTCTCACAGAGGAATGGGAGAATATTCCCCAAAATCGTATAAGGAACTTGGTGTACAGCATGCCAAACCGCGTAAACGCAGTAATGGAAGCACGAGGAGGTAATACGAAGTATTGAAATTCAAGAAAATCGTCATAAAGTTCAAAAATTTCATGTTTCCTATTTTTGTTTTAAGGAGAGATCAGCAGTTTTTTTTCTTTATGTAATTTTGTGTAAATAAAATGTATGGTGACTCATATTTTTTTAACTTTCATTTAAGGAGTATTAAATTGTCTATTAAATACAATTTATTGAATTAACCTAGCATTCTTACTTTCCGAGATTTTTTGGATTCTTTGAGTGACCCGGATTCATTGCTCTCGAGTGTATTATACAGAGATAAATACAGAGGACAGGTACAAGATCTGCGATATCTTCCCGGCAACCAGTATACACCAAATTGCAAGAACAGGTAGTTTGCGGTATACACTAAATTACAACTACTTAATATATCGTATTTAAATAGCAGAAGTATAGGAAAATGTACTTATTTCGATAGATAAATACCTACATACATACATATTTACAGAAAATAAGACTTAATACACAAATACTGTACGAATATTATAAATGCGAAAGTAACTCTGTCTGTCTGTCTGTCTGTCTGTCTGCCTGTCTGTATGTTTTTTTTACTAGCACCTTCCACCGCGTGCCGGGGCACTTCGTGGAAGCCTACTCTACTACTAACAATGTTTTTTAACTAGACTCCTATTTTTTTTTTCGAAACCCTCACAGGGTTAAAATTTTAAATTTAATTAATTCCTAATATGTATCACGCTTTCATTCCGGCCTCTTTGTCATTCTAGTTCTCGCATGTATTCCTCTCGCACATTCATTCCGTTCCTTTCATACCATGGGATAAGGGGGGGAGGATGGTGATTAGTGCTAAACAATTTTTATTTTTATTTTCTAAAGTACTACTACATACATTCTTATTTCTAAATTATTTGCTTTATAAAGTACAACACAATACATTTCCCTACTCAATAATTTTTATCTACAACCATCTTATTATTAATAATAAATGCGTGAGATATTTATCTACTATTTCTTTTATTCACAACATGTACTATCTTCTCCCAGTATTCAAGGAAATGATGTTGGTAGCTTTTTGTTATTAATAACGGTAAATTTTGAGTTGTTATTCCTAAATTTATTCGTTGCTCTAAGTCATACCGTGCCTTTTGGTGTATGGGACGTCCACCCCCAGTCTGCAGGCGCACGATGGGTCCTCCTTACCCTTGAAACGAGTCAAGTATTCGGCGAACCCACCGTGCCCCGTTAGGAGCTGGGTGGTGGTGCCGGAAAGCTCCAGCTTGCGGACGGTGCTATATGCCTCCAGAGCGCAAGGGAAGAAAAGCTTGGTGACAGAAGCCGTATGGCCCAGTCTGTACCTTTCGTTCCATTCGTGAAGAGAGGTCTGACGCAGACCTCGCTTCACGAAAGAGATGGGGCACAGACTGTAATGCGGCGCAATTTTCGACCGCAGAGCCGCCTCTTTGGCGAGCTGGTCGGCTCGCTCATTGCCCTCCAACCCGGCGTGGGCCTTGACCCAGAACAAGGATATTTCCTTGCCCTGGGTCAATCCCCGCCTGTCTGTGTGTTACGATTTCACGCCTAAACCACTGAATCGATCTTTATGAAATTTAGTACAGAGGTGTATTAGAACTTGAGAACGGATATAGGCTACCTGTTATCGCGAGAAATTTTGACGATACCCTGAAGACATTTTGCATAGAGATAGATAGCACCTCTTGGCTGTACCGAAGTGTCGCCAGGGCCTACTCTAAACAATGCTGTTCTCCTCCTAGTCTTTTATTCATTTTACAAAAAAACCCACTCAGGGTTTAGTGACTTATTATGAATTACTTAGTATCTTAAGTATCTCGCTTTCATTCTAGTCCTCTAGTACCATACCAGTTCTCGCATGTATACTTCTCTAAAAAAGTGGAGTATAGAAGTATAAGTATAGAAGAAGAGTCATTGGAGAGGCGAGTAAAGAATCAAATAGAGTGCAGTAGACTGTCGGGTAGAGAGGCGAATAGTGAGGCGAGTGCAGAGACGAATGTAGAGGCGAGTAGAGATCGAATAGAGAGAGTTGAGTAGAGATTTGAGTAGATAGGCGAGTGAGGAGAGTCAAGTAGAGAGGCGAAAAGAGAATCGAATGGATGGGCGAGTAGAGATGCTAGTACAGAGGCCAATGGAAAGGCAAGTATAGAGAAGAGTACAGAGTCGAGTAGAAGTCAGTAGAGAGTCGAGTTTAAATTCAAGTATAGAGGCTTGTGGAAAGTCGAGTAGAGAGTCGAACATAGAGGCGAGTAAAAATTCGAGAAGAGAGGCGAGTAAATAGTCAAGGACCAAGTTGAGTTGAGAGGCGAATTTAATGCTCAGTGATTCGTTGCAGCGGCCACGCTGGACGTATTTAGGTTGTCAAAAGGTGGTCAAAATCATGGCGTTAACAAAATTATCCCTATACACAAGAATGAGTGTGAAAACTTTTGATTATATTCTGCAGCACATAGAAGTATCTACCTACATTAAATAACTATCTATACATTAAGTAAACATACCAGTAGTTTCGTCAACATATTATTAGTAGCTTCGTTTGGTAGGTACCTAGGTACTATATTTTTGTGTTATTAATTGAAGTTAAACTTATCATCATATTCCAGAAAATATTGTTTAATTTCATCCCACAACTTTTTTATAATGTTTTTATAATTATGTTGGGGATGTATTGACGTTCATAAATGGGTAGTCGATTTAAAATTTCGGTAATAAATACCTCGGTATCCATTACCGCCGCAAAATTGTCTATTTTCTTTTTGTTTTTATCTACGCCGCTGAGTACGTCACTCCTACACCGGTGTCCGCACCGCCCCGAGGAGGGCCAGACCGAGAGGGATTGCCCTGGGTCAGCCAGGCTGCGAGGGATATGTCGCAGGACAATCTCACCTTCGGCCTAGCACTACGACCCAGAGACGGCGTGCGGTTTAGTCGGTTCGAGTCCGACATAACCTCCCCCTCCGGCTCCGGAGGGGTGGGTATCCGTGGGGATTTCCTGTACGGAAAAAAAAAGCTGTCCGCACCGCTCGGTTTCGTGGCGTTGCACTCATTCGCTCGTACTTTTGTTCCTGCCGCTCTGCGCACCGCGCGCCGCCTGTAGCATTTCGCTCGGATAAAACCGCGCACGTTTTCGCTATGAGCGGCGTCTCGTGGCATGCTTCTAATATTTTTATACTTTTGATCTAACCGCTGGCCGCCCTGCGCTTAGCTGCCGCTCACAGCGGCAAGGTTGTGAACGGGCCGTTAGAGGGCTGTTCAGAGACTTTCCACATGACTCAGACTGGCAGAGGGCACAGTGGAGTGAAGGGACGGGGATTACAGGTGTGGCCACCTGGCATCCCTTCAACCACATTTCCGTACGAAAAAAGCATTTTTTTTATGGTGAAATATTATTTACTTTGGCTTATATTGCTGCTATTGTAAAATGTTACTTTTAAACTATCGCGGTGTAAGCTCATAGTTTTTAGGGTACCGTAGCCAAATGGCAAAAACGGAACCCTTATAGATTCGTTCCGAAACTATAAGAACTATACTGATGTATTCTGTGAACCGCATCAAGATTTTCACACAAAAATAGAAGAAAAAAACAATAAATTTTGGGGGTTCCCCATACTTAGAACTGAATCTAAAAAAAAATTTTTTTTTCATCAAACCCATACTTGGGGGGTATCTATGGATAGGTCTTCAAAAATGATATTGAGATTTCTAGTATCATTTTTTTCTAAACTTATAATATAATAGTTTGCGCGAGAGACACTTCCAAAGTGGTAAAATGTGTCCCCCCCCCCCCTGTTACTTCTAAAATAAGAGAATGATAAAACTTAAAAAAAATTAAAGCGTATATTTCCATGCAAACTTCCACCGAAAATTAGTTTGAACGTGATCTAGTAAGTAGTTTTTTTTTTAATACGTCATAAATCGTATGCCGTACACTATTATTAAAACATCGATCAAAGTAACAACGAACTACAAGAACTTTTATATTACTTGCTGCTACGGAACCCTTAATGGGCGAGTCCGACTCGCACTTGGCCGCTTTTTATATGCTAATGCGGGATTTATCGCGTTAATTTTTTTGGAAATTTACTTTTTGCCCATGCACCCGATACGTCGGCAAAGAGTAAGTTTCCAAAAAAATTAATCGCGATAGGTCCCGACTTAGCATATAACAGCTATAGTAAAACTTATTCATGATTTGAATAAATCAGAAAACTAATGAAAATCTTCTCAAACCATACCTAGATAATTCGTTTTGGATTAAATTTATGGCCGTAAATTGATATGTTTGTTGCGGTCATCTCACCACAGTTTAAACAAGGGAATTATGGGTAATTTTGTCTTTGGCCCACCTACAAACATAATGAATCAAATTGTCGGCCACCCGCACTCTTTTAATAGATCATAGAAAAAGGTGACTGATGAATTTCTAATCGTCTCAGAATTGTAACTATTTATTTATTTTTCAAAATATGTTCAATAAAACATAAATGATACCAAATTAAATTCGAAACTAGAAGATAAACTGACTTAAAAGCAACTAAATGAAATTGAAAACTAGAAGCAATTATTAAAATAAATAAATATTTACATTCAGATCAAATATTTTTATTCGCATCATCACCGACCGGCAACGTTCAAAGAAGGCTGGCAGCATTGCCACATTGGATAGCAATGCTTATCCTCTGTGCAAGATAATAACTAGCCTTCTGATCACGCGTGGCGTCGATCAGCCGCTTTGCCAATTCTTTGTAAAGGAAACGGGCACTTGGACCCCATCTCCCCAAAGTTTAACATAATCACCTGTTAAATTACAGTATTCGCGCCGTTTGAGGTTTTCCGCAGATGTAGCAGCAGCGCCGGCACAGTCTGCTGTGCTTGAAAGATTTGAAGGCGCAAGAGCGTCGACGCACGTTGCGTGCCACACTAAAGGCCTGCTATCTTTCAAGGTAGCAACGACATACCATCCGGTCTCTTGCCATCTTCACGCACCAGCCCATTAGGTTCACGAATGGCTAGCAGTCAGCGGTAACAAGAGCACGGCTGATAATGTCGTTGATGCATGCGTGTCGCGATATACGTCTAGCGCTTCTGCTGCATGAAAGGCCATGGTGCCCAAGGCTGTTGACAGCTTCACCGCAGTGGCAACAATGGGGAAAAACACATGGCACTGTGGCCAGTGGCAAGGCGGAAAGTAGTATCGTCCAACATGGTACCTATGTTGTACCTCCCACCAACTTGCAGAGCGGGTCATCCCATTCTCTGGGAGAAAAGATTTCCAAACAACTCAGTGTTGGAACAAGTCATCTTGCAAGCATTAATGGCATCGGACTTGCACGAAACCTCAGAGTTAAACTGTGTGTTTATTATTCAAAATTGTGCTGAGAGTGTTTGCAGAATATTGACAATCTTTGCCAAAAGTGTCAAATGTTGCCAAAACTGAGATGAACGAAGTGCAGGAGTAAATTTAGGGACAAATAGGCAAAACCGAAGTATAGTAAAAGTCGAATTAACACTTATTTTTTGTAAATGATCTGTGATGTTCAATCAAAATTTTGAATTTTTTCCTCGATCAATGAATGAAATCCATCTGCTAAAACTGGCGACCCCAGGAGACGCAGCGAAGCTTTATCCAAAATATTCATATAAGGAGCTAAATGGTTAATGTCGCTGATAAAGATTTTTCATTTATCAGAGTGGGGCTGTAAGCCAATGGATTGAAATTTATTTTTAATAAGTTTTAAATTTTGTATAACTGTTTGTACATCACCCCCTAGAGTCCCGTCTTCCAGGTACCAAGTGTTGAATTGCGAATTTATCTGTATATGATGGGATGTATTGCTAGATTAAAATGAAGTTTGTCAAAAAATGAATGTGACCCTTTGGGACCAGCCCAAGGGCTCAGACAACCAGCTGCTGATTCCAAAAGATGATCCTTATAAACTATTTTGTCGGGTGTCGATAGCATTGTCAAAGGAATTTGTATATATGAGGGGTTTCTTATTTTGCTTACGTTGCGTACATTAATAGTGCGTGTATGGCAGCCTCACAGCACCCTTTCGAACCAAAACCGAGTTGAAGGGGCTGGAATTTTATCTGCCAATCGCCGTAAGGTGCTTCCTACGGTAATGGGACGAATGCCACTATCTCTTTTGCGTAGTGGTCTACGCAAAAGGTTGGCCCCATATAAAATATTTATGATACCTTTATCCACATTTCCGAAGAGCATAAAGTTCACCAACGTCATCAACTCCTTTAGATGGGCATTGCCAGTCCACTCGGGGAAATTAGATCTTTCATGTGCTGGGGTGTCAGGCCGTCGAGACCGCCAGTAGATACACTCCGGTAGGAGTGAACGGCTGCGAAAACGTCCTTGGCAGTAACACTGAGACATTCAGTGTCAGCATTTGGTAGTTCTGGGAGAGGTCAATTGATGCCGATGGATGCTTAGTCTGCAGACCCGCAAGCCTGTCTGAAGAGTAAGGTGCCACCACGTCGCTGCTAAAAAGTAACCTCGATACTCCCCTGATATCACCTTCCCTTATTTGATTTTCTATAAATTTTTATTTACTGGATTGGGAGTTGTAGGTGGAAGTTAATTTTGATTTAAAATGATAAGTAGTTTTACAACAGTTTTCTTTAACTTGGGTTGTCAAAGATCTTTGTGTACTATTGTTTTAAATGTAACATTTTGGAAGGGAAGATTGACAATATGCTCCCAGGCCGATACGGAGTTCACATTGACGTCATGCTTGATACTAGTAGCTAAATTTTGAACGACAGAGGACCTTGCGCCTCTGGGAATTCTCTTTAAAACCGGGATGGAATTTTTCATTTCACTTGAAGATTGCCAAAAAGGAATTTGGGTGAAGTTGTATGAAACATTCTTATCTCCTACGGGGATCGTAGGACTTGGAAGTACATTTAGACATTTGTAGATTTTGCCAATATGGACTTTCAAGCTGCGCTCACCTTTGAAAAAATAGAATAGTTAGATGAGTATAGTTCTTTATCTAATGTACAAATACAACATTATTCATAAAATCATACTCACGTTGAATTATAAAATTAATATTTGTCACTGAAGAGTTGAATTTTGTAAATAGATAAGAATATAGTTCAAGTCTTAGGTCTAAGCCAGCCCTCTGAATTCTATTCTTCAAATAAAAAGATCGAGAGCCCTTGTCGTTTAAAACGTAATAATGTAATTTATTTTCTTCTTTTTTATTGTTCTATCAGTGTTGTGACGGAGAAACAATACAAGTACCACTATCCCGGCCTTTTCGAAGGGTGTCGTAATAGGCGTCTAACGGCACCGCACATTCTAGTACAAAGAAAAAATGAACGCGAACATATACGTCAGCTAGAACTAGGTTTGGAATAGCTCTGTGTGTTATGTGTTTAGTGTAAGCTGATTTGTGTATATCGTGTGTGTATTCACGGGGCGATGTGGTCGCAAAGGACTTCAATAAAAAAAATGCGTCAGCTAAGTCTAAACCTTCATAGCCTCCGTGATGAACATAATACAAAAATATTGGCATAGTAGATTATAGAAGCCGTACAAAACACTTGATCGAATGTTAGTCGGTGCAAGTTGCAAACTAAAATTTATGAGCGAACAGTAGGTAAGAGCTCTTCAGGATCGGTTACTTTGCTTCAGTTCACTCGATGCGGCTTTGTTTATTGCTAGTCTCAGAATACCGTCTTGTGCTTATGAATATTGATACCAGCTTCCAGTTTGAAGGAGTATATTAATATTGGTTTTCCGAGAGTTATATTCGCAACCATTTTGCTGTGAACGGCCTTCAATTAGTTTCAATGGTAAAAAAAGATTATTTATTTTTTATTGATTTTAATTATGACCAAAGAGTAAAAATAAATGTATTGTTATTATATGATACTGATGTTAACAAATGTAATGTATCGACTAAGTATTTATCCTCAAGGACCGTGTTCATTTTGAAACTAGATACGGTAGACCTTATCAGTAAACTATAATATCAACAAGAATTACTCAAATATCTCAGAATATTTGAGTAGTTCAAGATGTTTTAACTATATCAGGTTAATCCTTCAATGTATTCTGATTCACGCACCCTTGTTAAACTTGGTTGATGTCGATAGCCAGACCCCTCGATGTAGGTACAGTCGACAAATTCGATAGTATCCCACCTTTACAGATAAAGTTGTATGTAAAGGTGGGATACTATCGATTTTGTCTACTGTACATTACATACTATTTCATAATGTATTTTTCATATCTAGTCAAATATACCTATAAGTTTCTATAATTATTTATAGAAACCAAAATATTCATCATCATCATCGATATTTAGACATCCTGATTGCATCCGAGGCCAAGATGCCCTCGAAGCTCAGGATCCGCTTTCCGGCTATTCCTCCTCCACTTTGCACGGTCTTGGGCATCCATGGTAGTGAGACCATTTGCACGCATGTCACCCTGCACGACGTCAAACCAGGACTTTTTAAGCATACCCCTTCTACCTGCACCCAGCGGCGATGCCTTTGTCAGGCATTTGTTACCCACGTAGCCTGGCTGAGTTGCCGCAAGACGTGGCCACACCAGCGAAGGCGAATCTCTTGCATTTTATTTACGATGTCACGGACATGAAGGCTGCCGTGACTCTGCACATACACCGCAGCATTTTCATCTCCGTGACACGCCGCTTCTGCTTGTGTCGCTCCAACAGCGGCCACACCTCACAGCCGTGTAAAAGGACAGGCCTAATGATCGTCTTATAAACCTGCCCTCTAACCTGACTGGCATTTGAGGATCGCATGTGACGCCAGTCACTTCCCGCCAGTTGGCCCACGCGGTGGAAATACGTACCTTGACGTCGCAGTCGATGTCACCAGTCACGTGAAGTACAGAACCCAGGTACTTAACCTGGTCCATGCATTCGACCAAGTCATCGCCTATGCGGACGGGTGTGGGATCTGTTGAGTTTAACGCCAAGTATTCCGTCTTCACCACATTTAGCTTCAGACGGCTGTTTTCGAGCGCTTCCTTCCACACTTTTACATGTCGCACCAATCTGTTTCTGTCCGCGTCCATCAACGCAATGTTATCAGCATACATGAGCAACCATGGAGGCTATTCTTGTGAGTTTCTGATTCTGTCCGACAAAACATCCAATACCAAGCTGAATAGAACCAAAATATTATAACCACCATAACCCGTAA
Source organism: Eilema caniola (assembly GCA_949126895.1). NCBI lineage: Eukaryota > Metazoa > Arthropoda > Insecta > Lepidoptera > Erebidae > Eilema > Eilema caniola. The sequence goes on from OX421474.1 coordinate 22,202,141, forward strand.
TAGTCCTTCCGATTTTGGGGAGAGGCCCAAGTCCAGCAAAAGGTAATTGAATGAAACCATTATACAGGATGGAAGATTTTAACCTCACCTGGAGGGGAAGTACTCTAAATACTTGAAATAGCCAATGTCACTCTAAGGAAACATTTCTTTATTTTTCAAAAGAAACAAAACGGCACTCAAAATTCTTCGACGAATTGATCTTTTTAGAAGATGCCCCTCTTTTTTTTGGAGGTGCTTCTCTTTTTTCTTCAAATGGATATTCGTGGATTATAGCTATTTGCCGCTGTTTTATTATATTACCTTAGATGAAGAATAAAATAAATGCCCCTTTCACCATTGCCGAAAACTCTTCGCCGATGTTTTAGGCTCTGAAGCCTATTCTCGACTAGATGAGCTTCTAGGCTCGTTTCTATATTGTCTCAAGTGCTTCAAGCTGTACGGTACGGGAACACCTCAGAAAGTGGGGTTCGGCTGAAATTGGCTCCGCTTTGCAGAGAAAAGACACGTCTGGGTCGTGATTGCATTGAAGTTACCAAGTTGGCATACCCCCAATCGGAGATTGCCTGCAAGGACAAGTTCAACCGTTCAACAATGGCTTCCCTGAGAAACTTGTTCTTACCTATGCTTAGCATGCGGGCCCGACTCAACTCTCTACCAATGTGCTGACGTCTGCGTACTCAATAATTCCGGGCTTGAGCAGATTTTTGAAGTGCAGCAGGAAAAGTGTAGCTGAGACTACTGACCCCTGAAGGACCCTAGCGTTTATTTGAAATTGGGCCGACGAGCTGCCATCAATAACAACCCGGTTTTAATTTAGAATGTGCTCCAGAGTCTTGCGTATTAAGGACATTACAGATACAGGTCTGTAGTTCGCAGGGTCTGCCCGGCTACCCTTTTGGGGGATTATTCCCGTTGGCTACCATATAGTTGGCCACCACTGGTGGACATTGGGAAATTTTATCACTTTTTATCCCAATGGCCACCAGTGGTGGTCAGCGGGAATAAAGTTTTATTACATTTTATGGTGCACATTCTGCAACTGATCCTAATATGAGTTTGCATTTGGGGTAGGTAGGTACCTACTTCTGAAATACCTACCTACGTTCAAACCAATCTTACGTTTCGTATGTTGAAAGGCAAAATAATTCCAGTCCACACCTGTATACATCTTGGTCGACAGAGTTCGCTACGCTCCGCTCCCGCATTAGCCTTCTAACTTAACCTATCCGAGTCGGGGTGCCCTAAAGTCCAGATTATTAGGTACACTTTATTTTTCTACTTTATTGTTAGGAAATATTTAATAAATGTTCATTTTCTATCATACCTACCTAGTTGTATTATTTGTGCTTGGTGGTGGCCTTGAGGACATAAAGTAACAAAATTTCCCAGTGTCCACCAGTGGTGGCCAACTATGTGGTGGCCAACGGGAATAATCACTTTTGGGGCACAGGTTGGATATTAGCTTGCTTCCAAGTACCTGTGTGTGACCAGCCTCAGAGAGGAGACGAAACAGACGCGTTTAGACAGGAGACAACTCAGGGGCACACGTTTTAAGTACTACTGCTGGAATACCGTCCGGACTACTGGCCTTGTTTACTTCCAGGTTGGACAACACTTTACGAAGCTCCCTCTGTTGGATAATAGTCGGAAGTAGAAGGCTTCAAGGTACCAGTGTCCTGACACACGGTTTCGCAAATAAACAAGCAAACAAATTTGCTTTCTCCCCAGTGAAGTGGGCCAGTGACAAATGAGTCGCGGCAAATGAGGGGTGGCATAAATTAGGTTCAACCATCTTGGCCGCGGACCGACTCTTTGCTACCTGCTGGAAATTTACTCCAGTTTATCCCAGAGTAAAAGTGTACTACCTATTCGACCTATATGGTCAAAGCGAGCCCTTCGCAAGACCTCTTGCAGGACTAGGCAGCCTTATTAAAGGGTTTCTTCCTCTGTCACAATTTCCTGCTTTGCGGCTAAGGGCATCGATCCAGGCAAGATAAGCTTCCCGTTTTGCGCTTGAGCGCGACCACGCTCGGCATTAAACCATGGCCGGACTATGTCAGACATTGTAACGTGAAAGAATGAAATGTTATACCCCATTCCTTGCCTTAGAACATCCGCTAGGGTGTCCTCGCAGACGGATGGAGATACCGCGCAGACATTAAATACTGGTCAATAAAAACACTTTTTTGCATGAAAACTTTTGTCTAGTTTTGTTTAGGGCAATGATAAGGATACTAGAAATAAAATAAGAATGCTTCAAATACGAATAGTTTTTCTGTAATTAAATTTTAATAAAATAAAAATAAAACTGTTTTTATCAACAAAAAGAAGTTACTCCGTTATATTGCAACACTAATATAAATGTAGCTTTATGATTTTCGTCTACATTTTGCTTCAGGGACGTCTCGTTGTAATGTCCGACAGTAATCTGCTAGCATACGTGGACTCCACTTGCCTTGATATCGTTTTTCAATTTTGGTGGAATCTTTCACCGTGTTCATCACTGACGGCACCCAAATTTTCAGGAAAGAAATCTAAATATGAATGAAGAAAATGTATTTTCAACGACATATTACAGCTTAAAGCCTTTATCAGTAGATAACAGCCCCACGTCAATTTTTCTTTCAAATATAAAAAAAAAACCACTTCTGTCCATAGCTTTCATGAAGTTTGTCATGAGCCCTAGTTTTATGTATAAAGGTGGTAAAAATATATTAGGGGTTAAAGTATGAAATTGCCGATTTGTACTGACAAATAGAAATTCGTTTTTTTTTTTAATTTAACGTATTAATTTAATCAAAATAATTACCATTATTATCTATACATTGCTGCTATCTAGTAGGAAGGTCATTTATGCCTTTGCGATAGAACTCTGGTGATCTAGATTCGACAAACTGTGTGAAAGCATTTTGTACTGCCTCCTGAGAAGAAAACTTTTTATCACATAGAAAATTGTCCAAATCACGAAAAAAATGGTAGTCTGTTGGAGCAAGGTCTGGCGAATACGGAGGGTGACGGATAGTTTCTGATTGCAGTTCCTGTAGAGTTAAAACGGTTTCTCGTGCTGTATGAGGTCTCGCGTTATCATGGAGCAATAATGGTGAAGATCGATTCATGAGTCGGGGCTGTTTCACTGCTAGTTTTGCTATCATTGTTCGGAGTTCGGCACAGTAGACATCTGCCGTTATTGCTTGACCAGATCGTAGAAAGCTATAGTGAATAACACCATGCTGAGACCACCAAACAGTTACCATTACCTTTTTATTGGTAAGCTTTGCTTTAGGACACTGTTGTGGCGTTTCACCTGGGGTCAGCCATTGCATTTTTCGCTTACGGTTATCGTAAAGAATCCACTTTTCATCACATGTCACAATTCGATCCAATATTCCTTCATTTCTGTATCGATTCAACAAGGCAACACAAGTTTCAACACACATTTCTTTCTGCAGATTAGTCAAATCATGAGGTACCCATTTTTCACATCTTTTTATTTTATTGATTTGACGCAAATGAGTCAATATTGTTGGTAAGGTAACGTTAAACCATGCAGCTAATTCCTGGGTAGTTTGGCTCGGATCGGCTTCCACCATGTCTTTCAATTCATTGTTATTTACCTGTGTGGACGGCCTTCCTCGTGGTTCGTTCTTCAAGTCAAAGTTTCCATCACGAAAGCGTTTAAACCAAAATCGCACGGTGCGTTCATTAGCAGTCCCCTCTCCAAACGCAACATTGATATTGCGAGCTGTTTCTGCCGCGTTAGTTCCGCGTCGGAACTCGTATTCAAAAATCACTCGAATTTTCGAAGTATCCATCTTTCTTGTCTAAGCTGAATAAAAAAAACAACTGAAAGTCGATAATCGAATGTTGCACATTTTTAAATGAAGAACTACATAGGTACCATGTGGAAAAAGTTTCACTCAAAAATCTCAAACCATGAAGGTTCTATGTCAATTCGAAGTACCTATTACAATGAAACGGCAATTTCATACTTTAACCCCTATTGTTATCAGGCTGCACCAATGAACGATTTTTTATATTTTTTTGTCCTGGAGTAAGAGATTGCCTTTTGGGCCAGTCTTTCCTAACATAATAGAGCTGTTTTACATAAAATAAAACAGTTATTATATGCCGAAAGAAAGACAGTATTTAATTGAAGAAGCTGTCTGTGATTTTTAGCATTTTTAGCGTAAATATGGTTCAAATCTTACCTGAATATCTTACTTTCGACTTTTAGTTACGTATTTCAAACTCACCACTGGCAACAACTGCACATCTCCTCTATGACATATCATAGATTCATAGGGTCTTCTCGCCAGCAAGGACCTTGCTCGAATACTGTCTTTCTTTCGGCATATAATAACTGTTTTATTTTATGTAAAACAGCTCTATTATTTGCCTTCCAGAAAGACAGTATTTAATTGAAGACCTGTTTGGTTTCTGCTGGTGATGGTAACTGTAACGCTATGTGATAATACTTAAAACGGTAGGTATTATTAAGGGTATGAATGAAAAAGGATGCCTTATTATAATTATAACCATAATGAAATGTTTAGACAAAAAAGCCACGAAGATGCAGCATGCTATATCATATATATAACATTAAAGTTAATTACCTAAACGAGACTTGATTTTCTCAACTTAAAATCTATGCTATAGGCATGTTTACAAACCAACCTCTGAAGGTCACTGCGGATCGAAACCTACCTGAAGCCGCATCCATGTGTACTGCATCTAGGAATAGACACTAAATTGTGTCCCGGTAGTTGCTCTTACAGCACCTCTAATTGAGATAAAACAACTAGTTACATTAGTATTTGAAACTGCAGAGTTGAGTATATTGTAGCACAAACAGGCGTTCTGGTGTTCTGACATTAGCACCTGAACTGCCTATGCTATCTACGATCAGTTTTAGAATGTATTATATAATTAATTCTGTTCTTTACATATTTTTCTCTTCTTCTGTGAAGATACTGCAAGATGTATCTAGTAAATGAACTTACGCGCTAACCTGCTTGCAGCTAGAAGCATAATAATTGCAACTCTTCTAGAATTCTTAAAAAAAGAGAAAGAAGAAAGAAAGAAAGAAAGAAAAAGCATTTATTTAAGAAACGCACAATGTACAAAAATTTCAAACAAGAATTATAGGTTATTAACGTTCTAATACAGGCTTAATTATTATAAATGTACATCGTGCGAACCTAAATGGGCTACCATCTCAGCATGAATGCCTCGTACACCAACAATAGGGTATACAAAGCGCTGGTTTTCAGATGGCGCCACTAGTCGCTCCGCCGTCACGCAAACAGACCGAACTGCCGCAGTTAACAAACAAACAAAAATATAAAAATATCAAACCACGAACACACAAATAAATCGAGAGGTGAACATCAAAAATAAATACAAAAAACAAAAACTAGAAGATTAATTAACAAAAAAAAGAAGTCATAACATAATTTAAAACACAGTCATCATAGTCTGTGGTAAACTAATTACTTACTCCCGCGCCGTGCTATGACATAACCTCAACATAACATCCTGACACTCTGACATCACCGTTGTCATCGCATTATAAAAATATATATAAAGAACCAACTGAACCAATCCACGAACACCATGTATTTACTTTGCATAAACGGCATAAACTATTCAAGGTGGTTATGTAAGACTATAATAGTGACGAGTGCTTACATTTGTGTACAATTGTAATGTGTATTTGAAAACAGTATGCATAGTGGAGGGATTTATAGTGTGTATAATGTGTATAGTGTAAATAGTGTAGTGTATATAGTGTGTGTGTTTATCTGGCAAGAACAAGAAAAATATAGGCTGCACACTACAAAGCACCATCAGCACCGAGGCGGACCACAGCCGCCGCCTCCACTGGTAGTAGCGAACGGCCAGGGTTCACCGACCGTCATCCAATTTCACTTGGGAAATGGGTTTCAATTCCGGTGAGTATTACCAAGGTTAGTGTAACCCTGCGTCTGCGTCGCCATCAGATGCAACCGGTACTTATATCTAAATGAGCTAATTGTTTTTACAGAGCGTATTGGCGGTGGCAGGTCGTTCCATATTCGACTGGCAGCGAATTTGAAACTGCCCCGGTATGCAGAGGTTCTGTGCTTCGGAGTCAACATAAGGTAGGACGATGCCCTTGTGCCGTGCTTATTGTGTTCTCTGGACCAGGATAGTCTATCATAAAGATACCTGGGTACGCGTTTTTGCACTACACCAAAAAGTAGTGTAGCGAAATGTAACTCCCGACGCTGAGACATTTTCATTATGTCTCCCTGATTCAGAAAAGGCGTTACATGTGCGCGTGGTGGGATTGAGAAACAAAACCTTGCACAGGCGTTCTGCACTCGCTGAATCAGTCGCTCTGTTCTCCGCAGTAGACAGTTCCCATACACAGCGTCAGCATAGTTGAGTTTTGAAAGTACAAGTGACTCACATAGTAGTTTTCTAATGTTTACACTGATGTATGGACGGATTCTGTATAGCACCTTTAACCTGTAGAAACAGTTCCTGACGGCTTGCACAATGTGTGTCTCAAACAGCAACTGCTGGTCAAGAACTACTCCCAGGCTCCGTGCCTCCCTCACCTGTTCCACTGGACAGCCGTCAATGTTAATATCTAAATGATACTGGCATGTATTCTCTATTTGTTGCCTTGTGCCCATGACCATGAATTTGGACTTGCCTGGGTTTAAAACCAGGCAGTTTCTCTTTGACCACTCATTTATGCCATTCAAGTCCTCATTAATTTTCTTTATGGATTCCAGGCAATTGGAAGGAGGAAATGAGAGATACAGTTGAAGATCATCAGCGTAGAGGTGGAACCTAGTGTTGGCGATTGTGCTGGTGATATCTGCACTGTAGAGGATGAAGAGTAATGGGCCCAGGATCGAGCCCTGCGGAACGCCCCTTGTGACCTGGCGATGAGGGGAATCCATCATGTACCCTGTGTTGCTGTCCCTCACCTGAACAAATTGATATCTCTGGCTCAGATAGCTATGGAACCACGCAACTACCTCTGTGCTGCATCCATAGTACGCGAGTTTTGAGAGTAGCAGGGAGACATTGATACTGTCGAAGGCACGGGAGAAATCAAGGAGTGTGAGCACCGTACTCATACCCTGGTCCCGGGCCTGCAGCACATTGTCCACCACGTCTAACAGGGCAGTAGTTGTGCTGTGCCCTTTTCTAAAGCCGGACTGCATTAATGGGAGTATATTGGAGTTTTCCAGGTAGGCTGTCAGTTGGTTACTAACAACCCTCTCCAGGATCTTAGATATGCATGGCAGCAGACTGATAGGCCGGAGGTCCTTCGGGCTAGTAGGATTTGGCAGCTTGGGTATTGGTTTCACCTTGGCAGTCTTCCAAGCACTAGGAAAGGTTGATGTGGTGATGGATGTGTTTATGATGTATGTTATTACAGTGAGGGTATGAGGAAGAGTCATCCTCAACATATCCAGGGAGATTTCATCCACACCCATTGCATTGGACTCGAGATTTCTAATAATTTTACCAACATCATCTTCATCTATTGTCCCCAACTGAAAGCTACCATGGCTAAAGCGACTGAACTCAAAGAATGTGAGATCAGATATGCTCACTCCGTCTCCACCTGGCACGTCCAAAAAATGCTGGTTTAGTTTATCTGGGCTGCCCCATGTGTTTGGCAGATCATACTGTTTGTTCGGGTTAGTTAATATACTAGACTTGAGGTGGCCCCACATTCTCCTTGGCTGATTGATGTTGCTATTTATATATGTCCCAAAAAATGCATGCTTTTCACGTTCTATAGCGGCTCTTACTGTGCTTTTGAGGTCATGGTATAGGTCAACATGTGCTTCCAGATTTGTTGCTTTCGCCCTTTTGTGGTATTTATCTCTAACCCGTATCATGTCCCTGATTGTGCTGGTAATCCAAGGGTGGCTCTTATTTTTAATAAGGGTTCTCTTAATTGGGGCATGTAGATCAAACAGAGACATGACACAGTGGTTAAAAGCCTGTACCATAGAGTCTACATGATCCAAGCCCATGATTGTTTGCCATTGTATAGCCATAAGGTCTTGGTCAAATTTCTCCATTACTATGTCATGTAAAGGCCTGTGAGTGACCCACTCTGGACGGGGCTTCTCCACCCTGAAGTCAAACTCAGCTGTTACAATGGCATGCCTCCCCAGTTCAGGAATGTGCAACACTGATAAGCCGTGTGCCCTAGCATCAGTACAGATCAAATCGATCGCTGTCTCACTGTGATCTGTAAAGTGGGTGGCTTCTGTTACTAGGTTGACCAGACTGGTGCTAGCAAGGAATGAGTCTAATAATTTCCAAATGTATGTCGTTTTGTCCATCTGATCAACATTAAAATCTCCCAAGAGAATAATTTTGTCTGCCCTGGAGAAGGAGGTGATGGAGGCGGTTAGTGCATCTATTAAGAGGTTGATGTTTTGATGTGGTGGTCTGTACGCAGTGCCGATTATTATTGATTGCGAATTTCTCTTAATTCTCAGCCACATCTGTTCGACGTTAGCATCAGGTGGGTATGGTTCATTACGGGCATGTATCCCGTGTCGTACGTAGAAACCCACACCCCCTCCCCTGCCAGCTATATGAGCGGGGCGTGGAGTGTTACGTAGCCTGTAATTGGGCACCGCCGGCGCTCGGCCCTCCTCGCCCTCATGTAACCAGGTTTCATTTATCGCCAAAATATCCACTGCCAGGTTCCCCACAGCCACAATGAACTCCTCCTGGCGGGTTCCAAGCGATCCTGCGTTGAACAAGCCGACCTTCAAACGCTTATCTTTCCTGCTATGCATGTTTATGTGTGAATGATGTGATCAAAATAATTTTCAGCCAGGATTTATGTGTGCAATGGTTCAGCCGTAACAAACACCAGGAATAATTTTGCGACAATAAGGAAGAATTGTACAGCACCACATTACCACTTATTCCAGCAATATAGTAATGACAAAAGAAGTGGTACAAATATGTAACATAAATATTAGTGATCATTAAACAACTAATGGATTTTTTAAGCAATTGATGGGTCTCAAATATCAGAATTTTTATAATTATACAGGGAATTTTCAATGCTGGGATGATGATATTTAATTTTACCAATAGACTAGTGCTATTAACCAATTTTACTACAATAATGTAACAGTTAATCGTCAGGAGCGGAAAGAGCATCGGGCCCAAAAACACGCCGCAGGTCCGCTTCCGTCCGGATACAGTGGATCGGCTTACCGTCAGCTTGCCGGGCCAGAATTCTACCCTGATTCGTCCACGTATACTTCCAACTGTACTTGCTCGCAGCTTGACGTGTCTGGTAAAACAGTATCTTGTTGTGTCTGTTCAGCCTCTCGTTAACGAAGAAACGGCGCGCAGGCGCGCCCTGCCCGAGGCCAGCGCTGGTGGCACCGCGCCGCACGCGCGCGCCCTTCAGCAGCTCGTCCCGGAGCGCGCGCCGCGCCAAGCGCACCACCAGGCGGCGCGGGCGGCCCGCCTCACCCGGCTCTCCCGCCTTGGCCGGCTCTCCCCGCCTGGGTGGTGGGCCCACTCTTTCTGCGAACACGACGTCCCTTGCCTCCAGCTGTACTCCCAGCTTCCTCGCCACCGCTTCGACGAGGTGCAAGGTGCTCTCACCGCTCTCCTCGGGCAGGTTGGAGATCTCGACGTCGGATGCCAGCAGCTCCTGATGCTGTTATATTGTACTGAAACTGGAAATTAAAGTGTGATTTGGGTATCCTATCATTTCCCATGGTATGGGTTACTAAGGGATACGGCTGTTTACCAACCAATAGTAGAAATCAGCCAATGATTCTCCATTTGAGCGCAACAGACTCGCTCCATGTTATATGGAAATGAAAAATGTACATAGTATGGGTGTCAAATAGTACACCTCTGCCTCCCCTTTGGAGATCCACATGCATGAATGTATTAACATCTGCCATCTAGGGGAGTTAATGGCCTAAGGTTTGACTAAAGCAGTAGCTTTTAGGACTTGTTGAATGAATAAGTCCTTAGAACAATTGTCTACATTTGTAGCACAATATGCTGAGACTGCAGATTCCACTATAAAGAACTGCAGATCTTAATTGTTAAATTAATCGAATTGTAAGCAAAAGGTAAATAAACATATTTATGTTTAAACCAAGATATCTGGGATACCGAGCACCACCCTGGCCCTATAACATGAAAGAATGTCAGTGAAAATGCAATATATAACCCATAGTTTCAGGGTTACCCTGTATGCTCAGACTATACATCAAAGTCTATAGAGAAAGAAATGGCCCTTACAACTTGGCATAAAAGTAGGTATTACTTGGTTGATATTTCTATAGACTAACCGCGGTAGTCTAGTGGTATGGGTAACGGACCGCTGAGACGAGGTCTCGGGTTCGATCCCAGGTTTTCCTTGGCACACACCGATGACTTTTCGATGCTTTTCGAAGCCATGTGTGTATTTATCGCAGGTTTATAAGTGCCCAGTTAATGGCAATAGGCTCGCCACCTATTACATTGGGACCCAAACATAAACCGGCGAAATGTGGGTGCCAGCACCTCTGCCTACCCCTTCGGGGATAAAGGCGTGAGTTTCCGTTATGTTACGTTATTTCTATGGATTTCATAACATACATTGACAGTTTAGATTCATATATAAAGCATATTTCGAGTCTCTACAGAATATCAACCACGTAAAAGCCAAAGTGTTAAAACATGTATGTATTGAGAGTGGTCGTCCACCAACTACAACTCAATAACTCCCTTTCTTGTTTATTCCAGTACTTTATTTGTTCCCCCCCCCCCCCTCTTTAAGCTGGATAACCTCCCAGTCCCTGATGAGGGCCTGTTAGAATCTTCCGCAGATTCTTTATTGGTAAGGGTCCATTTGGGCTGTCAATCTGAGCCTGACCAGCCCAGTACTCATCCCACAGTAGGGCTATTTAGAAAGTGTTGTCTCTTGTCATTGTTTAAGGATCTTCCGCAAATCCTTTATTGACAAGACTTAGTGGTAAGCTCTCAATCTAAGATCGACCAGCCTAGAGTACTGTTTAGATGGCCCAGCCACTGAGGTATTAACTGGGTGGAGGAAACGTCAATCTCAACTGATAGTTCCAGTCTGACTGAAAGCTTTGCAAGTCCTCGAGTTCCACATCCTATAGGACAATGGGTGAGTCCCTTGATCTGAAAGGGTTGGGGGTGACATGCCGTCCGTAATGAACTGCTCGATAAATTGGAAAGTTTTCTGGACACCTCTACGGGTTAAGGAGCAAGTGCTCCTTTTTGGTCCAGTTGGATGCTGTCTGACTTGACCAGTAGCACTTTTTGTACATAAGTAAAGCTGCTTACAATTGCATCATATTGGAGTGCCACTTTTTGTTGGTCTAACTCCATTTGCTTGACAACATAAAGTTGTTCAATAGCATTTCCTAGTCTGCGACCATCACGTTTGTAGTGAGTGGTCACCTTTTTGACTGAGTGTCCCTTGTGCGCTGTGGTCCCCACTCCTGAGCTACCACTGTAAATCGCACCGCACTAGGGGATACAGAGCCCTTTTTTCCTCTCAGTTTACCCTGTTTGAAGCAATTGCATCCTGAGACAATAAAGTTGTACATAGACCTCAGGTTAACTTTAGAGTACCTTGCAACTATAGTAGAGTCAACAGCAAAAGTGGTTAATTAGAAGTTTCATTTATTATTTATTTTTTCTCTTCCTAAAGTAATCACCATTATGAAATACATTAACTTTGTTCTCTAAACATTATACAATTACTTATACATCAACTACATTGATACATTACTAGGTAATTCAATGTAGATTTTGTACATATATTTATTCTTCTTTTGCTGTTGATCTTTTGGAGTCAAGTCATATTTGGTAAAATTTTGATAAATAAATCACTTATCTAAAGTAGACTGGAAATTAATGTTCCAAGTGATTCAAGGTGGATTGATCTTTGGAATTTACCTAATTCACCTATCAGTTTGACTTTCCTAAAATGTGTATATGGTATATTTTAGGTATATTCAAGAACCAAAATATTATTATGGGACCATTAAGATGGCATTAAGGAGATCAAAATAAAAGAATATTGATGATTTATTTAGCAAAGAAGGACCATGGCTGTGACTTGTTTCCAAAGGATTTCCGCAATCCAATTAGTTGTCGTTGCAATGGTGATGATGAGAGGCCCAAAGGGAGGGCTCTTAGATAGGAAATTTCTTTCCTTATAGGTATTTTGCACAGGAGTCTTCTGTGAGATCATTTTTTTTTTTTTTTTTTTTTGCATAGATGAAGAACTGCCTGGTACAATTCTTGTCATTCAATCTTCCTGTTGTAGGAATTGAACCCCATCTATTTGGGTGATCAACTGTTATGTTAAGTTCAAATTTTTATTAAAATTGTGAGCGAGAAGTAGCTGTTTCTCAAAATCTAATTTGATTCCTGTTTGAATTATTTATTCAGGTGCCTATTACTTAGAATACTTGGAGTCGCTAGATTTCTTACGAGTGACACCTGTAAATCTCTTAACTTTCCTGTCTTAGGCATGGTGATCATGCTTGGCAGGTTGCAGTCCAATGTAATTTAAATGTTAAAATCTTGGTCTATTAAGATAACATGCATTTATGGTTACTACCTACTCTTCCTTTCAGATTTAGAGTGTGAACTAGAACTCTCTTTTTTAGTTTTACGGTATAACTTATAATATAATATTTATAGTTAGTCTTGGTTACATCTTATAACTTGTGACATCCTGAAAAATTCTACTGATGGCATAAGGATGTAAGAATCCAGTCACTAGACACTCTAGTCTTCTTCTCTATTAACCTACCAGGCCTTGGAATGTTATAGATTGCTATAACATTTTGTAAGATAGTTTCATGTTAATGCTATATTAGACAAGCCTGCTAACAACTGATCAGTGCCTGCCATAATCATTACTTTTATTACGGTAACATTTGTTGATTAATCACACATTAAATAGGTGACGAAAGTGGCCAGTAAACTTATATATATGTAAATAGTCTATATATCAAGTGTCTGCCGAGCTAGTATTGTCTGAATGACTTAAATTGCTGGGGAGTTACGATCTTTTTGAATGTTGAGGGGTCAGCCAAGCAACGATTTAAGCTTTATGTATATCAGTAACTAATGAGTGTCTTGGATTTTATTACCAATTCCAACAGGTTAATTCTTTGGTGTAAACCTTATCTTATTGTGAAATTTAAGTCTAAGTTACGTACTTATGTGGGTTCATCTCTCGAACACGTTTCGACGTGATTCGACCGGTTGAACCGCTTATTCGGGGATGGCGAGGTAAAGCTATCCTGATCTTCCGAAGATGAGGAACTGCCTTCGGATTTATAAGTACTTCGTTCTCCCTCCGGAGCAACGATCTGGAGCACTCTCGCTTCCCTCTGCGGTATTCAATAATATGGTACAATATCTACTTACCGAAGTTCTCAGCAAAGAAACTTCACTAAAATAATATACCTTGCAATTATTTATGTAGCACTGTACACATACCAACGGTAAAAACAACATAATTACTATGTAATTCACTTTTTAAGAACTTTTTTCTTGACTTGAAAATTTTTACACCTTACGCGGTAAAAATCACAAAACGCTATGAATCTATGATATGTCATAGAGGAGATGTGCAGTTGTTGCCAGTGGTGAGTTTGAAATACGTAACTAAAAGTCGAAAGTAAGATATTCAGGTAAGATTTGAACCATATTTACGCTAAAAATGCTAAAAATCACAGACAGCTTCTTCAATTAAATACTGTCTTTCTGGAAGGCAAATAATGATTTGTTCGGTCTCTGCTGTCCCACTTACAAATAAAACAACAGTATTTTGTGTACCCTAGTTGTAATTCTAAAATTAGGGCAATCACCTTCAAATCTCCACAAATTTTCCAGTTATGTTCATTGTATTGAATTTTTTCCAAAAATAAATTAAATCGTTTCATGAGACTCTTTCATATTAGAAAAATTACCTTATGGTATAGGGGTAAGTTTATATGTAAAAGAACAGCCTTTAAACTTATTTTTGAGCCATCGATGAATAAACGCCACTTTTCTGCTTATACTCAAAGACAGTTATTACGTCATAGACTTTATTACAAAATACCAGTTGACCATCTTGTGAATAAAAACCTTTTAACTCTTCATCTCGATTGCGATAATTACATACTTTTATTTTTGGTTGTAATAAATTCCATCGATTTAATCGAGAGCCCAAAAGTTCGGCCTGTTGTTTGAACAAATTTAAATCACGTACCAAACAATTGAGATCTCCTTGAGATAGTAGATGAACCACTCATTAGATGAGGAAGCTTCTTGAAAGTTAGGATCTAATGTGTCATTTTCGATTGGCATAGCGGTCCGATCGGAACTTTGAGGTGGTTCTGGTATAGGCAGTTCTTTACTATGAGGGATCGGTTGTTTAGCCGATACTTAATTTTACTTTTTGTTTTAATACCTTTTGTATCAGTAAGACAAAAAACAATCAGATGAATGGTTTGTTGGTTCCGTCCTAATCATAAGGATTGCAAAAGGCATAGATCTAGATTTTCTCACCCATCAAGAAGACCCACACATGTAACACAACAGATGTGTGGAACCCACACTTTATCTTGTTGTCCGATGACAAAGCCAAAATACTGTTCATGGTGTCAAATTGCTTCGCTGAGTTTTAAAAGTAATGCCGCCACAAATGTAGCAAAACTTGTCAGGAACATTTTTACACTTTCTTGACCTTATTTAAAAATCACTTAACTCAGGAAATGAAAAAAAACACTACGCTCTATAAATAAATAAATTTTCTGCATGCGACAGTAAAACAAAAACGGTTAATTTTCAATTTTGTGGGTAGGTAACACAAAAACGAGATCTGATGAAATCAAAATAAATATGGTTATAAAATGAGGGTAGGTAGGTAATTCAAAATTAGTAAGCACTTTACTTGTTAAAAAATTTTGTTGACCACTGAAAATGGACTTTCGTCGACGAAAGTCAATTTTCAGTTTTGTTTACCATTTTTCTATACTATCTTAATTAAACACAATAAATAATATTTATTTATTTATGACGCGCATTGGGAGAGGCTTATGTCCAACAGTGGACAGCAGTGTAGGCTAATTGAATGATTGATTCATGCCATGTGATAATTGTTAAAATCAACATGGTTAACAAAGGCTATCTAGTGCGCGTATGTAAAAAAAAATCTCTGTGAGACTAATATATGTTTATATTATTATTTAGTTTATTCTTATTTCATTCGAAACCCTATATATTCAACATAATGTAGGTCATAAGATAAAAGATAGAGATTTCTGCGACGATGAACCTGTTTCTGGAAGGCTAGCCTCCCGACATTGGTCAAGGCCTGTGTACAGTAGAGGACTACGACAGACTAATTCTCAGGTCTGAAATGCTAACATAGTTTATAAGCAACTCCACTAACAACGCTTGGGTTATTAATCTAATAATACAGCTTTTATTGCAGTTATATATATATATATATATATATATATATATATATATATATATATATATATATATATAATCTTTATATTATATATACAAAAATATCTTTATTCAATAATAATGTTTATTCTTATTCTTTGTGGAATACCCAAACAACTGCGTCAATTGGTTTGTTGAAACTTCAAATGAAAGGTCCTATTAGGTATTAATAATACGTACTCGTACGAGGTTATCTACAAACACTGGTTCGTCAACCCTTGCTGGCATGGCTTGGCTGTTCGCAATTAATACTCGAGTCTTCAACTGAATTTCAACTATGGGGTAAAATATTTACGAAAATAAGGGAATTAAATCCTTGATTAATCTTCGCACAAATCAACATTTAATCTAAATTATAATAAAAAAAAATTGTATATGAAATGAATAAAGTGAGTAAAACAATTACAGGTATCTACGAATTTCTTTTTTTCGTTGAATAAATAAAATTACGAGTATGAAAGAGAATGAGTTACTAATTAAAATTTAACTATTATTTTAGGAAAATTAGTGAAATTATGTTTGATAAGGATAATTGACTACATTATTAATTCACACCATTCCTTCCAGAAACAAGGATAGATGAAGGTTCATGAGTACAATCTCTATTATTTATGTGAAATAGCTGGGTCTATGCTGTACATTATTTGTTCTGATTTATACAAAATTGAATATATATCTTAAAAATAAAGAAGCGAAATCTTGGGTACACCAATGGGTTAAAAAAAAGCTAATATAACATGGTACATGTACCTAATGTGGTCACTGTAAAACTAAACTTAGTTGAATAATTTTTTTGAAAAATATCGCACCACTTTTTTCAATAAAAAAAGTCTAGTTTATAACCGGAATATCAACCAGTTAATTAGTAACAACAATATAACCTGTAGTATGGGTATGATATTATATTAGCAGTATCGTTCCTTATTTCGTATAGTGTCCCTCTATTTACGACTTGAGCAACCACGCGCAGGGCACGCCGTGATTGCGGCGGTAAGGCCCATCATGGGGAAGTGGCTAGAGAGGCCGCACGGTGGCCTCTCGTACCGTCAGACGCAGGTCATTACCGGACACGGTAATTTCGGGCGGTACCTGCATCTGATGGGCATAGAGCCAACGCCCGAGTGCCATCACTGCGACGCGAGCGTGGACTCGGGGCTGCACACGCTCACCGAGTGTCCGGCGTTTGAGACGCCGAGGCGGGAGCTTGTGACGGCCCTGGGGGTGAGAGTGCTCACGCTCTCCACCCTGCTCGCGGCGATGGTCCGCTGCGCGGATGCGTGGGCGGCCAGCGCCTCCTTCTGCGAGCAGGTCATGCTTGTGAAGGAGACAGCAGAGCGGGCGCGGCGCAGCGAGCGAGAAAGACTCGCGGACATTGCTGGCCGCGTCCGAAGGCGGCTCGGGCGTCGGAGGGCGCAAACCGACCTCCGCTCCCCATGAGCGCGGGCCTGAGGGTGACGGGTGGAGCCGCTCGTCACCCTAGCAGAAGCAGGCCACGGCGGCGGCACGCATCGTAGGACGATGCGCGCCCCCCCCATACTGGGGGCGAGTTGGGGACCGCGTGGTCCCCCCTCCCGAGGAGGGCCAGACCGAGAGGAATGGCCCTGGGTCAGCCGGGGTGCGAGGGATATGTCAAAAGACAACCTCACCTCCGGCCTAGCACATCGACCCACAGACGGCGTGCGGTTTAGTCGGTTCGAGTCCGACATAACCTCCTCCTTCGGCTCCGAAGGGGGGTATCCGTGGGAATTTCACGCACGTAAAAAAAAAAAAAAGTGTCCCTCTATTAAATGTCTCTCAGTGCACCCACTGAATTCACCTCTGCACCACCTGTGTTTGACTGGTGAAGAATACTTACGGCATTAAGTCCACCTATGTACAGTCAGCATCAAATCGATCTTGACTAGCAAAGTACTCAAAATGATCTTGACTTCGATTTCCCCCCTTTCCGTTGACAGGTTGTTTTGATAAATGTGTTATTGGGGACACCCAAAAATTCCAAAATATTTAATTGCGATTTTCAAAATTCCGAATATTTATAATTCCTAAGAAACAATACCCCGACTATTCAATAACACGATAGTTATTTTTCCGAAAGTCATAAATACGAATGTTGTCCCTGCCGAATTCCATTTGTACGAATAATTAAAAATCCGTAGTTTTATTAGCTCGAAAACATCATACCTACTTTCAAATTTCCGAAAATTCATTGCTCTTATTGAAAATTAGTATTAAAATAGATAAAAAATTGTTTTGCTATGTCAGGCATGAAGCAGGTAATCAATGAATTTTTAAATTAAGTAATTAATAACCCTCCAATTACTTCATATAAAATTTGAGCCAAAGGCGACTTGCCGTGTTTCTGGCGTCGCCAACTAGCTTAATCAGCCGTTCAATTAACTGCCTAGGCTGTTAACTAAACGGCACCATTCATTGAATATTGCCCAGCTGGCTAATGCTTAGGCCTTTTCTAAGATGGGGCACCACCTCGAATTAAGACATAAAATTACATACATACATATACTCACGCCTGTAAATCCTCGAGGGGGTAGGAGGTGCATTCAAAGAAAATTAGTGATAGATTTATTGAGAAAACTGTACGATCCGACTTGGATAGGTTAGGTTAGAATAAGAAGGAAGGGAAGGAAAAATAACCATGCTGAATAAATCTATTTTCATAGCTATTTAATTAAATGGCTTCTGTCAATTTTAATGTTTTTTCGTGAACCTCGAAAATAGCATCCATCTTTTTCAAAACAACAAACAAGTTTCCAAGCCGTTTAATTGTCAAGTTTATGTTGTTTCGGAATTTTAATAATCGGAACTCGTAGTTATTATAATTCGGATTATTATTCATTCAGAATTGTAATAGTTCGGTATCCTGAAATTCGAAATTCTGACACATTCGTAGTTTTGAACAGTAAAATTTTTGAAATTCGGGTTTTTCAATAAATAGGATTTATGAGACATCGGATTTTTGACTTTCGGAATAAAGTTTTTCGCTTTTATGTAGTAAACCCGTGTTATTGTTTTTAATGACTGTATTGTGTGTCTGTAGGTGTGTCCCAAATACACACCTTTAGTTCGGACAATAATACAATTTAAATCAATATAACAGTTTGACTTGCTATTAAGGCCGGGTGGCATTGCGGGAGAGAGAGAGATAGAGAGAGAGAGAATTAGAGAACTTATATGTTTTTTCAGGATTTTTGGAACAAAAAAGTGTTATTCCGTGATAAAATGTAACTTTACCAGTCTCTTGATTTTTTATGCTCTATTTTTAATACAAACTTTGACATTACTTGATAATGGCGTCTTAGTGTAAAACGTGTTTAAAGTAGTGATTTGGAGCATTTTAGAGTCATGTTTGACGTTAATGGCTATCCAGACAAATCTTATGAATTGTATTTCTGTCTGTACACGCCCTTAGACAGCTTAGCCTACTTTATGAATCTGATTTTATTTGGCGCAATTTGCTATAAAACTGCAACCCGGCCTTAAGATCCTTTTGAGACTTTGTGGTCAAGATCGATATGATGCTGACTCTACTTGTGTGAAAAGTTCAATAAATCAAAAATAAATAAAGTATCTGCTTAAAGTTCGAACGAAAATAGATATGAGCTTTATTCATTATGTATTTGTGTTTAATGGAGGAGAAGGAAGCTAGTTTGTTATGAAGCTCGGGCCTCATTATTTAGACAAGTTAATAAGAATTCCTAAGCCGTATTTACGTCAAGACTAAACTTACTGTGTAAGACATTGCGCTGAGAAACAAGGAGATTAGGACTTTATTGTGAACTAGTTGATACCCATGACTCCACTAGATTAATATCGCATTATTCAAGATTGTGGATGAATCTTGAAGTTCATACGTCGATGGTGGGTGAATCAACTGAATACGTCGATTCAGTTGATTCCCTTAGCGCATTTTATTTTTCAAATAGGCTTCATTTTCGAAGGTACTAGTTATTTAAAAGTTATATCAATTTAAATTTATGTAGACCAATAGAAACGAAGGGGAGGTTATGTCGGACTCGAACTGATTAAAACGCACGCCGTCTGTGGGTCGCAGTGCAAGGCCGAAGGTGAGGTAGCTAGTGCATATCCCTCGCATCCCGGCTTACCTGAATGGTCAAGTTCGAGCAAGGTCAAGGTCATCTCGAGTAAGATTGAGTCGAGACTGCTGATTTTGTCGTTGTGAATACGTACTCGTATTACAACGTCTTTTAACATTAAGCAGTAACGGCATATTTCCGCATGCGCCTCTCTATATGGGAGGGGACTGGGTGGATTTTGCTCTCCAAAACGTCGGATCTGGCTATGTTGCTGGCTAAGGCCAATTGGGGAGAAGTCGGTACGAGTCCAAGTGTATCAGGGTCAGCGAGGTGAAGTCCTAGTAGGAGATTCAAAGCAAAGTGTCCATTTGAAAAAAAAAAACTGATTTATATAAGTTTCCTACAATCATTTACATTGTTGTTTCACAACTATTTACCAGACAGTTGCATAGTATCATTTATGAAGAATCAAAATCAATCGACCAAAGCCAAACAACAATATCAAACAAGTCATCAAAGCTATTAGTATGAGAATACGAATGAAGATTTGTCAAATAAAATCATAGAACGCCTACGTCATCGAAAGACAATGCTCAATTACTTTTGCCACCTACTGCTGCAGGCTTGGATGTGTTCAGTGGAATGAGAAACTTTAATAAATGATGCCTCATTCGTCATTCCCTGACCTCTTACTGGATTTTGTTTAATGATTTTAGAATTAATCTATATACATTTACTCACGTCTGTAAATCTTCGAAGGAGTAGGCAGCGGTGTACTAACATCCACATTTCGCCAATTATGATTTTCGGTCAAACGTAATAGGAGGGGCGAGCCTATTGCCGTTAAGGGGGCACTTTGTCTTGAGCTGTATATTTACTATCGGATGGAGAACAGCCCTATCCCTAAATCCCTTTTTACGACACCCACAGGAAGAGATGGGGTGGCCTTATTCTACTTATCTGAAACTAATATCAAAAGTAAAATATGTAATTGATGGTGAGTTTTTATTTTGGTTCAATAAATTTGGTACAAAGGTGGATTAGAGCTTCAGAACGGATAAAGTTGAGTAACGAGCCAAATGCAGAGCAAGTGCAGAGGCGAGTGGATAGGTGTGTAGAGGTCAAATAGAAAGTCGAGTAGAGTCGACTAAAGGGGCGAGTAGATATGCGATTAGAGAAAACAGTGGAGAGGCGAGTATAAAATCAAATAGAGTCCAGTAGAGAGCCGAGTAGAGAGGCAAGTGAAGAGACGAATGTAGAGGCTAGTAGAGATCGAATAGAGAGTTGAATAGAGTTTCGAGCAGAGAGCCAAGTAGAGGGGAGAGTCAATTAGAGGTGAAAAGAGAATCGAGTGGATAAGTGAGTAGAGATACGAGTAGGGGTTAATGGAAAGGTGAATATAGAGGAGAGTACAGCGTCGAGTAGCGAGGCGAGTCAAAAGTCGAATATAGAGGCGAGTAGAAACTCGAGCACAGAGGCGAGTAAATAGTCGAGGATAAAGTCGAGTAGAGAGGTGAATTAAATGATCAATAGTGTCAAACTAAGTAATGTCAAAAAAGCTCAATACTTAGCGATAACCGACATCCACGCGGGCGGAGCCGCCGGCACCGGGTAGTAGATAATAGTAAGTGCTTTAAAAAATGTCATTAACTTTTGCTTATACTGTTGATTGATGGCACTTGGTGGAACTTGCTACACATCTTCAATGAAAATACTTGTACTATTTCACATTATTTATTAAAATCCCGATCGGTTTCGCCTTACGGCATTATCAAAGGTTGATACATGTTTTTTGGGTATGCATAATCAATGGTTGATACATGTTTTTTGGGTAGCCAAAAACATGTATCAACCTTTGATAATGCCGTAAGGCGAAACCGGTCAGGATTTTAATAAATAATGTGAAATAGTACAAGTATTTTCATTGAATATCATTAATTTTTCTTCACTGTTCGCAATCGAGGGCTAAATTTACAATTATTATTTTAGGCGCAGTTAAAAATGCATAGTTTACCTACTGCATAGAAAAAGTATAAAAGTAATTAAGTTACCTACTAGTAATTTGAAAAAATCCATTAGAATGCGTAAAAATATCGAATTATTCCGTGCGTGGAAAGCGGTCCTAAAATTAGTCTCCTAAAACAAAAGGTTGAAAGAGGAGGAATAACATAGGGAGTAAATTGTACTTACAAAAACGATATTACTGCACGTTGTACCTATGTACATTCTAACTCTGTAAAGGAGGAATTATAAATGAATACCATTATTATTAAGTTAAGAGGTTTTTAAAAGAACCTTCCGAATATCACACCATTTTTCATTCTTCAAAATTTAAATAAAATAGAATATTTGCTCATCTTTCATTCAACTTAGGCAAAAAAATTACTGTAAAACATAATGAGGACACAACTTGAATGAAAGAAGGAATCATAATAATCAACACACGCCGCCCACAAAAGACAATGTCTGAACAAGATTCAATCCAAAGACAGCGTAATAAATTAAGCATGTTGAATTTTATGGCCGGACATTACTATGAGGTTGACAACGAACAGTACTAATACAAACTCATCTTCCTTCAATAGATGTGATTGTACAGTCAGCATCAGTTCGATGTTGACTAGCAAATACTCAAAGTGTTCTTAATACCTACTAATGATGTTAATATCAAACTATTTTATTGATTCAAACTGTATTATCGGATCCGTAACAGTTCGAACTTAAGGTGTGTACCAAAAATTAAGCCAACAGGAAGGGGGAATACCAAGGCATTAAGATCATTTTGACTACTATTCAAGATCGATCTGATGCTGACCGTACTAACAATGTTACTTAAAACAACAACGTATAAAAGAAACGAAATCGAGATACAAATAGCTATTACACAGTTGAGACTCTCTCGGATATGGAAACACTCAAACGATCCGTTAGCGATTCGTAAGAATTCGTCGATACTTTTTTTACATTCTTATGATTAATATTAACATTTTACACTCACAAACTACTTCACTGATCTAGAAGACTTGGGTACTCTTCCTTATTTTGGTGCAGGCGTTACTTTTCTGGATAATACATAACATAAAAAAAGTCTTTTTCTATTATGCCGAGGTAGGTGTAACCTGGTTTCGGTTACTTACATAGCTTCACCACTTGTGTCTTTGATAGCAAAAGGTACTGTGAACCATATATATGTACATATATAATACAAATTTGACATTATTATTTGGATTATTATTTTGACATTGTGAATTGAATTATTATTTTGACTTTATTAATGTAATTATTACTTTGACATTATTATTTGGATTATTATTTTGACATCATTAACTAAATAATTATTATTTCTGGTATGACATGTTTATAAATAATATTTGATTTGGTAATTATATCTACTTTAATTATTAATGTGTTGTGAAAATTATTATATTGTTATTGCTATGTATGATTATGATTTGTAGATGACATTATTTTGTAAATAAAATTATCATAATTATGTTGCTACTCTGTCGCATTGGGTCTGCCTGTAATGACATTGTATGTAGGAAATGAATAAATAAATAAATAAAAAAAACTAACTAATTTCGATCTTTTCAGGAGCAGTTAGGTTACTGATTTTTTACAGCATACCTAACAATGTACAACGCACTTTGCATGCATGTCATAATATAACTTATAACTTGAGCAATACAATGATGAACATACTTACGTTTCACCAAACAAAACATAACTAGAAATTTTGATTCCCAAAGCCCTTGACTAGCAAGTCACTCTCCATAAACAGTTAACCTAATATCCATTTTAGAGAAAATTATGGCTAGATGACTATCAATATTTTGGTCGTTAGCTTTACTAAGAAGTAATCATACACAGTATACTGTTAATTAAAATTACTAATAATAAACATCATGAGATCATGGTATGCCTTAGTTTTAATTCTGTTAGAATGTATTGTAAAGTTTTTAACATTAATGAAAGTATTGAATACATCCAAACGTACTTAAATCATAGCAAATTTTGTATAGAAAACTAGCTGGAGTCGCGGCATAGGCTAGTTTACAATATTAGTAGAATATAAAAAAATCACACCAGAGTCGATGGGAACTCAAACCATATTAGTATTGTGAAGCATTTCCCCTACATTTACAACGTACGTAATTAATAAATATGCTCATGCGCACATAACAAGATGGCGGATGGTGGGAGGTAACGGCAGCGTGAGCGCTCATTGGTGCTGGTTATCATTTAATTTTAAATGGAGATGACACGATAAAGCGTCTCAGTTCGTCGATGACTAACAAGTGAGAAAATTGATGTTACAATACAGACACGTTTACGCCATATACGATAGTGATCGATCGAGTAGGTATCAACGTTATTTTATCTCATTAATAGCTGATGCCCGTTTACATTTATGACACAACAGCGCGTGGAGCCATGAGAGCCGTTAGGCTATCGTGACTTATGGTCCTATCTCAAGCTCTGCTATACCAATTGCGATAAAAAAATATAAGAATTTTAGGTGTGACCAAATCTGTCAACCTTTCACACAAGAAACTGAATCAAAATCCATTCAGTAGTTTTTGCATTCACCGCAGACAAATGTGAATTTTACTTACTAGGTATGGTTGGCTCTGTTGGCTCTGTTCTATAACACTGCGTCGTAACGCCCACTTGTGTTTCCCTGAACTTCAATAAATATTTTACTGTCAGATATTGAGACTAGAGAATGCAATGCAACTACATTTATAAAAATTTAAGTGTTCTTTTAATCTTGTGTGAAGTAAGTAAACACAAACTTCATAAGGGAACTGTCAAGGCCAAGACATTTTAAACGAAAAATTGCTTTCCTTTTTTTTACAAGAAACCTGTTTTAGAAACCCCAGTTTTAGGATTACAAACTCAATCCCCATTGACATTAAACTAAAAATTGTGTAAACGAACGATAAATTAAAGAGGGCAGATGATAGGCTTGTTACCGCTTTCCAAAAACAAGGTTTGAACCCTTCGGGCGGAATTGATAATTTACTCGTTCGAAGAGCTATCATTAAGGTCGTTGGATATAAAATGATTGCTAGTTACATGCAAACGTTTACTGAGCGTAGACGGCGGTCTGGGAGAAGAACAAACAATGTTTCGGCTCGTTAACATCAGAATAATAACGAGGGATTATTATGACATAATAACGAGACCCAAATTTAAATTTGTTGGATGATCTTTTTGCAGGTGGGTTTCGAGCTTTACGAAAAAAAGTTTCGACCGAACAATGGTGACAAGAGTTGGTTTTTTCTTTGTTGTCCAATAAGTTTTGCTTACTAAAAAACCTCTAGGTAGGTCAAAATAATTATGCTTATTGTATAAAGTACAATTTTTGCGAGTTTCTTTTTTGTTTTTGTTATAAAACAGAACAATGTTTTATAAACTTGAATTTCATTGTGAATATTTGTTTTATTTCTACCATTAAAAGGAAAAACAATTTTTCACTTGATTGAAGAATAGGCCGTCTCCTGAAATATGTAGGTACCATTGGATTTTGGGTATGTTATGTAAGAATGTAAGAAGTTTGCTCCTAGAAGCACAACGCATTTGCCGCAAACCCAGCATAACTGAAGGCCAATACTCTTAATAAAATGGTATTCGAAATTCAGTATCGTCTAACCCAAACTCCAAAATGTCAATGACGATCACAATTTCAATGAAAAGAGCTCCAATTATCGTATCATTTTTTTTTTTCAATATTATGCCTCGATCTAATATTACAAATAATCATGATGTCAATATTCCTCCAAATTGGGTTACAATAGATTTAGATTAGCAGAATTAGCTTTATGCTTATGCTTAGCTAGCTATTTTTTAATCTTTTTTTAATAGCTCCATTAAATTATAGTACACAGCGTGATTTTCGTTTTCCGTGAATCATCAACAGCAATAGCAATATCAAAGATAAGCGCAATGAATAATATCACGCATCCTTTGGTTGCATTGGTTTCTATTGCAGTTAAACATACTGAAAATTTACATTGTATAAAATACATCGTTCTTGTAATACTACCCCAATAGCCTCACTTTTTTAGCACGTGATCTCAAATTTGGACGTTAACAAGTATAACAACTGTAATTTAAAATGTAACCACAGCTCCATTCGTAGAACCGGTCCACCTCATTTCCTGTAGTAAACGTGATTAGGCTTTTTTTACAACAATTTGCTCGTTTTGATAATGTATACTGTTTTGGCCTATGACTTGACTGTGTAGATACCAAATTTTCTTGATGGATGAAGGTCAATGAATGATATATAATTTTTTTGAGATATTTTTGTGGTTTGACCATCTATTTATTTCTATCAAATGAGATAGGGTACCCATTACGTAAAAATGTGAAATTTGTGAAGGTTCTTGGATGTCCTTTAGAATGTTTATTTTTATTTTCTTTATTTGAAAAGGTTTCCTATTTTCTTTATTTGTATTTTCTTCATTTAGACGAGGCGAGTTATGATAGGATTCCTGAAAGGACAGAAAAAAGTTGCCTCGTCTAAACATCCGCAGAAACAATTGATCGCTCGTCCAAGCCTGGCGAGAATTGCCTAGCAATTGAATATTGATAGTGTCCGTCTAAACAGAATTCTAAAGCAATAATCTTATTATGATTGATTACACAAGACGATATGTGTCACTTGCGAATCTTGTATGAAATAATCGTAGGCTAGAATTTAGTGTTTGTCTGTGTGTAAAGTTTTTGATACGATAAGGGTAGTTGTGGACGTGTAAATGACACCTTAGTCAATCACTCTCTTACGGCCGAACGGATCTGGCTGAAATTTGGCACTTCCTTTCCTATATAGGTTTTTTGTTCCCGTTAGGTATTGATTTCGCTTATTATTCATTAAATGAACATTTACAACCATGTCCGTTTTTATTTATTCATCCGGTACTGCCAAATTTATCAAAATTTAATAAAAATTGAGTTGTAAGCACAAACTATTTTTGATGATTCGCGAAATGAAATCTATAAAATTACTTTGCTCTTTTAATGTTCAACTATTTTTTAAACTTCTCATTCATCATTTTGTGGTTGTATTCATTTTTCTCCCATTTTAAAATCACATCTCATAGATAAGTAATAAAATATGTTGTGGTTTTAACCAGTTTATGTTTAGTTTCAAAATAGGTTACTACAAATTATGAGAAATCTAATTCCTATTTAATTCGTGATGTATTATTATACTATTTTTACACCCATCACTTTCCTGTAAAACGATACTGAGTTCGACCCTGTAGTTGGTTCGAAATGAACCAAACTTAATGGCGGCTCGGAAGTTCGTACGAGTGTTTGGTTCGAGGTATAGTACCACTTGGTTCAGACTCATGCGTGCACACAAACAGTATGAGCGAAATGGTCCTTTAGTATTACTTGTATTACCATGTGTGTTAATACTTTGTTTTTAAGTTTAGTTAAGTTTTTTAGTTTAGTAAGTTTTATTAAATATGGTAGTACTTTACGCGGCTTTACACGGTTATTCTATACCTTCAGTTTATGTCATTTTTTTAGTCTGAGATTGCAACATCAGCTCTGTTTCGATAAAGTGATCGATTTTTACCTGATTCATCCGTATAACTGATTTTTACCAAACTTGGTACACGTGATCTATGATTTAAAAAGAAACTATGTCGCAAGCTCTTTTGGTAGGGGGAGGGGGGAGTTAGAAAGTTTTGTTGTTGCCTTATTTATGAATGGATCTTGATAATTTTCAGCTGAAACATTAATGACATAATTCCTCGCAGGCTGTTGTGGAAAAAAATTATATCGCGTAAAGGTGGAATTCATCATAAAATAAACTCTAAACCGACATAATGTCAATATTCAAAAAAACTGACACAACATTTATTACGAAGTAAGCATATAAGTACTTACATATTTAGAAATAAATTGTAAAATCATCAACCTCATTCGTCGAATACACATTACGTAATATTATGGTCTAAGATCCGATCTAACAACGATCTTCACCCGTCTGTTTACCGGATGAATAATATATTTAAAAAAAAATGTGTTGCAGAACACACACCAATAGCGTTGCCAAAAAAATGGTCAAAAATTATTTATTTAAAATTTTAAACGTGATTTATTTTTCTAATTTCACTAACTTGTCTGTCAAAAAAAATTAACATTCAATGGAAAGTATACAATGTTACTATATGCAAAAGCTAGATAGTCTACCTATTTCTGCTCCCTACTACCTGGATGCCGTGTGCAAATATCCATCATCCTCCATTGGATAAGGGCAGGCGGATGGACTGCCCTTATCCCAAGTTTATTTGTGGTCGGCAGATCATGTGTGTTTCTTCGATTCATTTCTAGTTGCAGCCATCCCAATATTCATTCCCTTTTTACCCATATCGTCTGTCACACAGTCCACCCTCTTCCTTCAAGGTCTTACTCTTACCTTGTAGCCCCTTCCATAGTTAATGCTTTACTTACGATAATAATTTCATCTCTACGCATTACATGAAACCAGGACAATTCAGTAATATAGCGTATTAAAATATGGTCATGAATAATGGTAGCCCGCCTTTAAAATCCGAAAATCTGAGTGAGTTAACGATGTGCGAGAGAAAAATATTGTGCATACTATATCATTCGTCATATCAAAATAAATGCCTTGTTACCTGCAATTTAATTTGATTCAATTAAATTGTTTGTTTTATTAGCAAACAATTTAAATTTAAAAGTTCAAAAATTTTAAATAATTTATTTATTGACTACAGTTTTTTAGGCATCCCTATTGGTATGTGTTCAGCAACACATTTTATTCGCTAAAATATATTTTTCATTCGGTATACAGATGGGTGAAGGTTCGGCCGGATCCTATACAATTATATTATATTGTATTTTATCGTGCCAATTGCCAATCGGAACAATGTAGCCTGTTAGACTTACTACAATTCATAGATTTGACGTAGTTGCCAACTTACGTTGTCAATATCAAACTTAACTGAAGCTTATACACTCGTAATAAGAACTATTATCGTAATAAGTATTAAAGTAAAATCAGTAGAGCAGTCAAAAGTGATCCTTAAATTGTGTGGTGTTTTGCAGTTATTTGTAGCTTTAACGAATTCACTAATGAAATGAATTCATATAAATATTCAATGATTTCACCAAAAAAAAAACTCACCAATGAATTAACATAAAAGTAAATCAGCTATTTAATTATATGTTAATTCATTGGTGAGTTTTTTTTATAAACTATTTGAAATTTTTTTGAAATTAAAATTAATGGTTAGGCAAATTAATAGGGGCACCCCATCTCTTCCTGAGGGTGTCGTAGAGGGCGACTGAAGGGATAGGGCTGTTCTCCATCCAACAGTAATCATACAGCCCATGACTAAGTGCCCGCTTGACGACAATAGCCTCGTCACCTATTACGTGGGACCGAAGAACATAGTTGGCGAAATATGGGTGTTTATACACCTCTGGTACACCTTCGGGGATTTACTGGCGTATATATACTAGCTGTATACTTTCCATTGAATGTTAATTTTTTTTGACAGACAAGTTAGTGATATTAGAAAAATAAATCACGTTTAAAATTTTAAATAAATAATTTTTTGACCATTTTTTTGGCAACGCTATTGGTGTGTGTTCTGCGACACATTTTTTTTAAATATATTTTTCATCCGGTAAACAGATGGGTGAAGGTCGTTGTTAGATCGGATCTTAGACCATAATATGTGTATGTATGTTGGTATTTTCATCTTCTTTTTATTTCTTGTCGTCTAAAATATAACTTAACATCATACATTGCAGCGAAGTCATTGCAGTTGTAACTTTTCAGCACTAGATACGTATTGTAAACCGTATTGTTGTAGACACAAAGGCATAGTAACAATATTTTGAACGTTCACAAAAAACTGTGCCTAACAATGACTGCATTCATGGATGACACGAACGTAAACTATTGAAACGGAAGTTGACATTACGATGTGCTCACCTATAATAGGCTTTGTTTGAGTTTCTTGTGTACGGTAGATTATGAAATGTAAGATCTCGCCCGCGGCTTTGCTGCCGAGGATTTCGAGTCTGTTATATTTTTTACTAGCTGAATCGGTTCTCTTATTATAGCCGGGTTCATTAAATTAACTATTTTATCTGCCCTTATTTACAATAGTAACAGAGATTTAAGAACAATTACAAAGTAAGATGTAAGAAGCTTTAGATATATATTTTTTGGTAGTTGTATTTTGGCAGTGCCCGCTTAAGAGTAATAGGGTCACCCTTTGACGTGGGACCGAACTAAAACCTTGTTTTACATGCAGAAGTACCCATAGAAACCTCCCCAGGCGGAGATGGTTATGTAGTATTCAAACCGACTAAACCGCATGTTGCCGCCACAGCCTCGGGTTTCAGTTACCGGGGTGCTCTTAAGAAAATGAGACGACCCCTCGGGTGTGGAACACACTGTGTCCTCATCATACCCTGGAAAGGAGGGAATGAGAGTTGCGACATACTGGCCTGCTTCTGCTGTGGTGACCTCACTTGTCATCCCCAGATTTGTGCTTATACGTACGTTTGGAAGTGACAAAAACGATTACAATAAAAATTATGAATGACAATGTGGTCCGCTGATAATACCTATAACGTTGTACTAATCCCTATAACTTTTTTGTAAATTTGCGGTAAACGTTATACTTGTTATAATATCATAATACCACCAAATTGAGTAAAAAATCGAGTTCATTTCAATTATCTACAACTGTACGAGAAATTCCAAAAAACTAACAACAATATTAGCGATCAATCTAAAATTCAACTAACCGTCCATATTCTGTCAAACTGACGTGTACCGACGCTCCCAATTTGACACACCTATCTTCCATACAATCTACTCACATAAAATAAATAATAAACATTCAAAAATATGTCCTATGGTGCGTGCAATACGATGTTTCAAGACGAATAATATAACTTTGTATAATGCTGAACATACGGGCGTTCATTCACGAGATTTGCCCAGAGATTGTGGTCCATCCATCAAGTCGAATGTCAAACATAATACGGAACTGGGTCCCGTGAGAGACTCGTATTCGTAATTATGCGTTTCAATGCAGTACACGTCATCTGATTAAAATTGGCATTCGATAGGGGAAACTATGTTTAAATTACTTTGTACTATCATGATTTCGGTGTGATGACTGGAGAAATTAAATTTGATAAAATCTGATTGACTCCAAGATTGATTTATGTGGTGCGTTTAATGTTCCTGATTTATAGTAACTATGATCGTACGATATTTATAAGTACAATTAATACAATATACTATATACAAAATTATAATAATCTGACATATACAGTTAAAGTACCAATGGTATTTTTTTTGGAACTCTTGTCTGCTTTTTGTTTATCGCTAGGTCTGTTGGCTTGCAATGGATGTAAAGACTACTGCACGGATTTCAATGCGGTTTTATCATGGCAATCCGGACAAGCGACAAGAAGTCACGATAAGCTACATATGTGCGGGCCAAGCTACAGGCATAAGGTAATTGTTCATTAAAAAATGCCTCGGGTCCGGTGAGGGGCGGGCCAATGGATTAGGATATAATATGTATTTGGACTATGTAATTTTGACTCTGTAATCTTCTATAATATAAAAATGAACCGTTGAATGTGTTACTAAGCGCAAATCTCGAGAACAGTTGAACCGATTTCAATAATAATTTTTTACAATATTCCTTGTAGGACGAGGATGGATGGTTTTCACGCAGAGAAAATTTAAAAAAGGGTTAGGCCGTCACGGAGACGTGATCAGATTTCCACGCGAGTGAAGCCGCGGGCATTTGCTAGTGTTTAATAAAAATAAACCAATAAATATTAAAAAAATAAAAATATACGAAGTCAATGTTCTTTGACCATTTTTTACTGTAGCCACATTTGTTACTGACATATCAGTTTTCATTTAATATCTACGAATTGTCGAGAATATAAACGGCAGGCAACGGAATAAACCCGTAACCTTGGCGATCTGACAAGAGGTAAAAGGTTGGTACTGACAAGAGGAACGTCTTTATCTGAAATTGAAAATATCCCATGTAGATGATATAATATCAGTACCTACTAGATTAGAGGGAACTGAACTGAACGGACGCTTCTTGGTAAGATCGGAAATCGACCCTAATTATTATTATTATTATTTGTTGGCAGGCAGGCAGTTGCAGCAACTGGTAAGTGCCTGCAACTGGTACTGGTAATTGAATTAGGAAAAACTCGGAGAGTTACAAGAAAAAGAATGTAAATTAACAAATTATATTAAACATTTGTACCCTAACTAGCGCATGTTATAGCTTTCTCTGTAGCCAAAAAATCCTTTTTTTAAAGGAATTTAGTACAAACTACAATTTCTAAATGTCGCAGCTTTCTTTTGTTAGCAATGTTACTATCTTTGAACTTGTTAATTTAATACAATATGTGTCAAAAACGGTTTCCCATGTTGTGTGGTCATCATTTGCATGTGCGTAATTTGTTCTTTTAGTACAGTTAGAGTAAAAGTGTAAAATATTTGTGAAAATGTGTACAGTGTTTTCACACAGTGTTAAAACAATGGAAACAAAAATGTTACAATGATATACCTAAGCAAGTTGCATATGAATTGGTAGGCAATTAATGTTATTAAAAAATCAACCTCCCTTTTAACCCAGTTCAAAAAATATGGTGAAATTATATTTCAACGGAAGTACCTATAGAATCGTCGTTTGTGAATCGAGGTGTTCCCATTGCCACCAATTTAATATAAGCTGATGAGATCCCAAGAAAATCGTGTGAATCCCTCAAATTTTATAGAATTGGTTATAATAATCGTATATTTTTTATTTGTTTTATTTATTTATTAAAAACAATAATTGTTACATATTTCGTTTGCTTCCCTCCTTCATCCTTGCGTTAACTCCAGTCGCATCCAAAGCTTTCAAATTGAACTCTGGAGCCTGCTTTTACCAGTTTAAATGCTGATTTGGCTGAATTTCGATATTTTCCGTGAAGCAATCTGACCTCCACAACCCATAGGCATTCGTTTGCTTATGATGTCACACAAAATTTAATGAAGTTTTTCTAGGCATCATTGTCATCGACATTCAGTTGGTAAATTAATTGTTAACACTACAGAGAAAACATTAACTTATTATTAACATTATCTCATTAACATGAAATATAAGGTGTGATGGTACATTACAGTAAAACTTAAATCTGTAGAGAGCAGGTTGCGAAAAAGAGGGTTGGTTAGCTTTTGTGCTTTCAGTGGGAAGACTAAAGGCTTGTCCTGCTTTATCTTCTACACTGACGACAAAGAAACTCTCTACGCTTGCAGGGTTGGCAGTAAGAGTGTGGCTCCCCTAGTGTTGGACACGGTCAAAGGCCACGGTAATCACTTTCATCAGGTGGGCTGTGTGCTTGTCTGCCACCTAAGTGGAATAAAAAAACGCCACTACGTCTAGCGTCAGCCACCCGCCTGCCTGCAAACGGTTTGGAACTCCGAGTAGAAATCATCTGTTTTGTTTTTTTTGTTGTCATCAGTGAGCTGATCTAAATAGAAAACACAACTACTCAACGATTAGGAGTTAGATTCTTGAAATATGATAGGACGTATATAAGGCTAGTTGTGTACTATCTACGTAGTCCTTTAGATAAGCTGATGATGGAAGATACAATTCCTCAACCGTTACAGAAGCGCTGTCGTACTACCCTACTTATTCTCTTTCGTTACATTGGCTTATGCGACTGTCAAAGAATTTAACTACCTTCTGGC
Source organism: Eilema caniola (assembly GCA_949126895.1). Taxonomy (NCBI): domain Eukaryota; kingdom Metazoa; phylum Arthropoda; class Insecta; order Lepidoptera; family Erebidae; genus Eilema; species Eilema caniola. The sequence goes on from OX421474.1 coordinate 22,235,528, forward strand.
TTTCCAACTTCGTGTGGAATACCTGCGCTAGCGCCTGTACTAGTTACGGGTTTATCTAACACCTCATTTTGATTTACATTTCCCTACTTTTAGCCCATTTAGCCAATGTGCGAACTAGTGTAGCTAAATAACGACTTCAAAAAATCTTCAATGATCTTATTCGAATTTTAATCAAGACACTAGCGTGTTTGCACTAGCTTCTTATTGCGTCATAAATCTTTTAGTGATGATTTCAAGATGGGGTTCTCGCCTTCTATTATTATTTATTTTAAACACATGTTTATCTATAGTCTAATAGTAATCAGTTTCTAGTGTACAGTCTGCAAACAATTCTATCTTTAGAAAAACTGTATAGAAAATCCAAATTGTGATATCATAATATGAAATAGGACGAGTTAAAATAAATGAGGTATGTATAAACGGAGAGACAATGGTGTTATTACTTTACATGATACATGATAATGTTCACGGTTTACTAAATGCAAATATTTATCTATAATTTACTCCATGTTGATAGAAGTTGGCCTGGTTAATGTAGCCGTTCGATTATTGTGGAGTCAAAACATTAACTATTCATAACCTTTGGCTTTGTACCGGATAGAGTATTGCTCTTAGTCCGTTGAAATGTTACATTTTTTGGGCTTAGCGTGCATTTGTCAGAGAATGCAATTTTCTTTTAAATATCAAGGGGGATCAGTTTAAAGTTATACCCAAATTTGTGGGGTTGCAACCATTGTACCACGGCTCCCATCTTCAAAAATGCGTTCAAATGGGTTTTATGGTTTGTCTGAAGATTTTTTGTTAAAAATAAGACTATTTACAACTTTTGTCAAGAAACCCCGAATCATTTTTATAAGTTAGAACCATATATTTTTTAACTTTTGATTTCATGTTTGTTAGAGAGATTTCATCCTTACAATTGACCCTTTCGGTTTCGGTAAAGGATGTGTGACAAGAAATTTTTCGGAAATCTTTGAATGCAGCTTTGTTTTTTTTTAAATAGGGCAATATTTCTTTTCCTCGAAAAGTTACACCCTGTCTACACTATTTTATTTTTGGTTCTACGACTGAAATTACTTGATAAAAGCTATAGATAATTTTATTTACAACAACCTATTGTCCGTGAGATAAACCAGAAAAAAGACGTGTTGCACTCTGGGAGTGCCGGCAGAAGTGAAAACATTTTCTTTTTTTCTTTCTTCGTTATATACATAGAAAAAGATAAAAAAGAACATACCATACCATACATACATATATATAGCGCTAATCATAGAACCTATCACTTTTACTTTTACTTACTTTACTTATTTTCTGCTAATTTTCTGTCAGAAGAAATTAATAAATTATGAAAAGAAAAAATAAACACAAAAAGTAATAAATTACAGAAAGAAAAAATTATCATAAAAAGTAATAAATTACAAAAAGAAAAAATAATCACAAAACGTTTCATAAGGCCAGGTTTGAACCCGATACTATTTGAAACTATAAGGACTTACAGTCGAAGTGCTTACCGTTTAAGCCACGACGCTATCTATGGTAAATTGCAAAATAGATAGTATTTACCTAATCTTGTATGACGTCAGTCGTCGGTTACGGTTCAAAGGTCAACTAATCCTGACGCTTCCTTAACATTTTACACCCATCCAACGCCGCTAAAGAAGTTTTCACTTCAAAAACGATTTGGACGCCTCTTTTCAAGACGGCAGCCATGGCGCAAGGGTTTTTTTTTTTTAACGTGAGGGAAAATCCTTCATAAGCCCTCGGAAGGATGTCCCAGGACTACCAATAGACCTACGGCTGCGGCCTCGCCTAGGAGGTTCGGGTTTTATCCCGCGTCTATGGGGGGGGGGTTCGGGTGTCACCCCGCTTCTTGGGGGGGGGGGGGGGGCGTGCGTGATCTCTCACGTCACGCTGCCGTCATGGGCCTGCTTCTGTAGTCTGTCTGTACCCACCACGAGGGCCTGGCGCTGTTCCGCCCACGCTGTGCACTCCACCAGCGTGTGGAGTGATGTGTCGTCGCTGCGGTCCTCGCAGTGCTGACACTCGGCCGTGGTTTCCCGGTGTCTTCGCCACAGATATCTACCGAAGCTACCATGCCCGGTAAGTATCTGTGACAACCGGTAGGAGAGAGTACCATGTCTCCTCTCCAGCCACTCGTCTATGACCGGTCTGACGGCCGCGATTGTGGCGAATCCCCCCTTTGGTTGCTCAAGTCGCACCTTCCATGTCTCCACGGTTTCCTGGTGGAGCTGGGACCGCTGGGCCTCGATTTCTCGAGACGCAGGCCTTTGACTATCTTTGTTGCCGTGGAATCTGTTTACTGTAATAGATGTACCTTCCTACCTTTGTAAGGTACATAGATAATAATTTCATACTATAAACTGACATCTAATTCGAAATTGAACTCATTATATCTTACAAATAAGTTTAAGTTGACCTACAAGCAGGTTTCAGAAATGATTTTGCCATGGATAGGTACAGCCGTACGCGCACAGTGAAGCTATTGTGCGCGATTTTACGGCGGTACCCTATCACTTCTTATTCGTGGTGGGTAAGGGCTACCGTGTCAGGGTTATGCACAGTGAACGAAGCTACACCAATGCACTTTCCAAGTGGAAGGCAGTTACGGTTTTCTTGCAGGCCGGTAAAGCTGAAGCTTCCTGATTTATGTGACACGAGAATGGAGTAGCCTTACTGGTGTTGGCACAAATCTTGCTCAAAAATGCGTCTGAGAGCTTTTGTGCTCGATTTTGCACTGCCATTTGTGAGTAAGGGGGCCACACACTAGCAAAAGCTGCTTTGGTGTATGGCCCTCCTACATGAAATACTCATAGTGCCATCTAAATAGAGGATTCGTGTTTCATTACATCATACTGCACAGGCATTCTTTGCTTAAAAGGTGACTATGATCAATTTTCTAATATTGTAAACAGGTGTATTGAACAGTAAATTATTATAATATATATATTATTATATTATACTTTACATTACGTGGTACTATCGTTTGCTGTTTCGTATTTAGTGATATTACATTCATTACCTTAGCGTTAATTCTGGTTGCATCCGGCACTTTCACCTCCTTCTCCAGCGTTTCTTCTCCACTTGACACGGTCTGGAAGTTCATAGTAGCCAATCCATGCATAACGAAGATAACCTTCATGGCACTTCTTAGATCTACTTCCCTATAGGACTGACAGGAGGTAGCAAAGCCAGACAATCGTTACCCGCGTGGTCTGGCATGCATGACGCATTAGCTTGACACCACGCAAGCATGAAGGGTATGTTCTCATTCGCCGCCACATCATCAATGAAATGAAATGGGTTTTATGCAAAACTGCAAGGTAATACAATACAAAGTAGCAGGCAGGATTGACGTCATTGCCAACCGTCTAAATTGATATTCTACCTATGTGGCTTGACACCGACTTCAACAAAAGTCCTACGGGCGTTTTTATCTTTTCAGTTATATTTGTAATTATTTTATTATTTATTTTTCAGGGCGTTTTTGTTCTAGAAGTCGGTGCAATTTTTTATCAAAAACTTACTTTTTTTACCTTTTTAGTGAATGTAACGCTGACTTATATAAAGCGCTTTCTAATGAGCCTATCAAACGTCTCTATCTCATATGAGTAGTATGTATACATGTTGTGATGAAACATTTGTCTCAAAGTAGGAAATTATGCATCGAAGGGTATTTTGAAAGTAAACAACTTGAATGCGAACTTACAATAGAGAATCGGAAAGCACTGAAAAGAAGAAGACCATATGATGACAAATCGTTGAAATTACTGTATTGGTCTTCTCTTTAATAAACTACCTGTAGAATCAATAATATTCCTCCTATAACCCAAACGAGCCAATTATAATGTGTGTTGTTAAGCAGTTCCATTATCTGGGGGTTTAGTTTACAGTAATGTACCTACCTTGTTACATGAATGCCATAAATCTAACAATACCTCGATCATTTCACATTTTCTATTTGATTTTGTAGAGTTGCCTTGTGAATCTCCGGTTCCTAAGGTCCATTACCTATGAAATTAATATAGGTATATCTAAAAACTAATTTCGATTACAAAAAAAGTTTACAATTATAGCTGAATATTCTGAACACCTCTACATACCCATTTAAAAGATTCAGGCGTAAAATAATAATGTGTAATGGCATAGACATAGTAATAATATGCAATTGCAGCAATCGCAGCTGGTTTCCTGCTGTTTATTGGGGAGTTCCGGGGTGTTTTGTTCCGTGGTGTTAAAACCCTTCATCAGATCTTTACAATAAATAAATGAGACCATTTCAGAATCATCTTCTTTTCAACAAAGAAAGAATTTTACAAAACTGGCTACACATGACGAATTTATGCACGTATAAACAAAAAAAATACATTGAATTGAGAGTCTCCTCCTTGGATAAAAAGAAAAAAGAACGATTATACATTCTTTGTCAGAAATATTATTTAAACACGAAAGTTGGTTAGTTGAATTGTTATTATTTAGGGATTTATTTTTATCATTACGAAATGTTAATCGAAGACGTTACGAAATTAAAACCATAATAAATATGAAACATCTGTATAATTTTTTACGTTATTAAGACATCAGAGTACATTTTGATACAAAACAATTATTTCCATCACGACTAATAATTACAATCCAAAAATTACATTCATTTTCAATTTTAAAATTTATACATCTAATATCACCATTTATCTTAATTATTCTGAAATAAGTACTTACTTATATTTAACTATATACGAGTAATAGACGATGAAATAATGACATTGAAAACATATTATAATCAATTATTTACATGTGTTACTGTTAAGCCCCAGAATTTTCAATGTCAATGTATGAACTTTAATATGTTTACGACTGTCATAAACGTAGTATTATTCTATTAACGTTGTGCCACTTGTATAGCCTTGTTTTGACTTCAAGTAATAGAGATAAGTAACAACAAGTGATTATCTCGACTAGGTTTTAACTGTAACACTATATTAAAAACATCAGTATTTTGGTACATTTTCAATGTAATTAATACGATACATTCATGTAACATACATATGCTTTCATACAATTAAAATTTGAAAATTTAATTACGGAGTAAAAAATAATTTCGATTATTAACAAACGGATATAATATTAATACACTTTGATTGTTAAGAAAAAATATTTTTTATTGCAATAATAATAAAAGATTTTTATTAGTAAAGGATTACAAATGATAGACTTTGCTTGTTTTAATTTCGAATAAATTAATTTTCATTACAATCTTATACAGGAATGAATCTTATATATTAAACAAAAATAATCAAAACAAACATTAATAATGGTTAACATTTCATATTCAATATAATAAATAATAATTAAAATAATGCCAAAGAAATAGCAATAAAATCCGTTAAAAATAACTATATTTTAAATTCATTTTAGATTGCCTATACTATTTGGTATATTGTTATAATGACAGAGCTGAGAATAATTTTCCACAGTTTCAATGAACACTTAATATTAAGCTTGAATGTACGTAATTTTCATATTCAAAAAAGTGCTTTTGCAATCAGACTTAGGTACATTCTTACACGAACTTTGTTTAATTAATATATTTATATTTATATTATTGGAATCGAAACCTTAAATTACGTATGTGAAAATTGACAAAATGTTTGACAGTAAGTAACAATTTATTTACAATAATGAAACAAATATTGCAATGTGTACATATATTTTAATATTGAAGCAGACGTGCATTGACAGACAACAGAAACCTATGAAATCTTGAAAAGCGACAATTACGTTCAAACATAGTAAGTGCGCCCGTTATGAGAGGTACGCCCAGAATTAAAGCTTGGTGTCGTCGACGAAATATCATCAACCCTAGAATATACGTGACCAGTGCCAGGGGACAGCTTCAGGTCATAATTAAACCGACGACAATTCGTATTGTCAATCGACATATAGCTATTGTTTGAATTGTTCCCTTCTCCGTATGTGTTGTTGTCCGATGACGGAGAACTTTCATTCTGAGACAATTCCCCATCGTTCGTCTTATAATACTGTAAGGAACTAGTAAATTTTTTCTTGGAGTAACTATCGTTTGAAGCTGGCATTGTCATGTATGTCAATGTAGGAGTCTGTCGTGATGACTTCTTGAATACGATCTTCTCCGTGTTTTTTACGGTAATAATTGTGTCGGTCGAATTGAGTAAGGCAACGAATTTGTCCCAAAAATATGGGTCGTTCCATGATATATTTCTGAAGTTGTCTAAGACAAAACATAGTTCTTCGCTTAATTGATTGTTATCTGCAACTTTGATCAATAACACTTTATTGAAATCACTGCGATTGAGTGATTTTAAATAACTAAAAAATATATTGTTGAAATGAACATCACAAAGATCATTGTAAATGAAATTAGCTGTCAAAACTATAATAAGTCGTTTATATAGTTTGGTAGATTTTGAAAAGTTATCTAATTTCAGAATATTCAATGAAGGCTCATTGGGAGAAAAACTTGTAGATACCATTTTTCTAAGCTCAATCTCTGACATAATATTATCATAGACAAAACTACTGTCTTTGGTATTATATATCACGTAATAATCATATATTTGGCTTGATATGCCTTCTAACATAAGATCAACATTTGGACAAGACTGTTCTTTAAACATAGGAACACCATATTTAGTGTAGAACCAATCACTTAGTTTAAATCTGAAAGCATAGAATATTACCCCTGTAAGGCAAATGAGCACGACGATAATAACTATTCCACAGATTACAACAAAGTAATTATCGGGGAAAAACATTGATTTAGAAACAATTTCATCCCTGGAGACTGTGGGGTCACCTATTGATCCAATGTACTCTTTACAACGGCTCAATACCGAGGCAATAGTGATTTTAGTCGGTTTTCCTCCTGTACCTGTGCACAACATTTTCTCCGGGTCTCCCGGATCTCTCCTAAGCCACAAATCTAATTCAGCTATACTCTTGCAGTCGCAAGAGTATAGGTTTCCCTCAATAGATACGTGGACTAGACTTTTTGAAGATGAAGGTAATAATTTCCAAGGAAAAAAGTTAACAAGTTTGTTATCATCAATTCTAAGAACCGATAGAGATTTTAATGAGGAAAATGTATTATTTGCAACATGTACTATAGCGTTATGATCTAAATATAGCTCATTCAAATTATTCAAGTGTAAAAACTCTTCCCCTTTCAATTCAACAAGTTTATTATTTTCCAAATGCAGAACTCTCAGTGAATGAATACCTTTGAAAGTTTGGCTATTTACTTCTTCTAAGTTTGTGTTATTCAAATATAATACTTCAAGTTTCTTTTTGCCTATAAAAACGTGATTTCCCATATGACTTATGTGATTACCATCTAAATATATTTCGGTAGCGTCCATCGGAATTCGTTTGGGTACCTCTGTGTAGCCGGCGTTAGAGCAGTCTACAACGTTCGCATTCCATGTAATATCGTGATAGCATCTACAATTATTTGGACAAATCATTTCACAGTCACATGCATCAAAGTCACAACAATGACAAAGAGCAAAACAATGGCTCTCATATGAGCAGAGAAAGTCAGAAGGTGACATGTCAGCTATAATTTTCTTTTCCTTGGCGCGTGAATGGATCATCGTACATAAGGCTTTATCTAAATCTAACACACGAGGGTATTGTCGACTGTGACTCAAGTAATTGATGCGCTGAATCCATTCCATTGAACAGTCACAAACAAATGGGTTGCCGCTTATAAAGAACTCTGGCAATTCACTATCTTCATCTATCTGATGTAACCTAAACGCATTCATATCAAGTTGTACCAGTCTGTTATTATTTAATTTTACAGTAGATAACTTTCGTAGTTTTGAAAATGAACCGCTTTGGACCATTTCAATGTTGTTGTCATTTAAAAAAAGTTTTTCAACAGATTTTGGTATAGATGTCACATAAATTTCACTTATATTGTTATAACTTAAATCGATTACTTTTATATTACCATTTGCATACATATCATCGTTTATAAATTCTTTAATATAATTTTTATGCAAATCTAACCACTCTAAATTCTTAGGAAAGCTTCTAAAATCAAAATATGAAATTTTATTGGCAGACATATTGAGCCATACTAAACTGTTTAATGTGTCCAAGATACCATCAAATTTTGTAATTTCATTACCGTCCAGTCTAAGTAATTGCAGTCTGTTATTCTTACGGAAACACCCCGAAGTTAAATGTTTTATTTTATTAGAAGCTAAGTTAAGTACTTGAAGTTGAGATAAGTGTTGAAAAGTATCATCATTCAACAATGTAACTTTATTATCTACTAAACGCAACCCGTAAAGCTCAGAAAGACCTCGAAAATCATCCCGATTTAGATGTGTTATATTATTCTTACCAATGTCCAATGACTTCAGAGATCGAAGTTTGTGAATCGCAATGGGAATAGTAGATAAAACATTATCATTTAGTCCCAGGTCTTCTATAGATGTCATGTTATCGAAGGCATTTTCATCTATATATTTTATTCTATTGTTATCGATAAATAATTCATGCAACACGTGCAGGCCTGTAAACAAATGAGTGTGAATGTGTACGAGTTTATTATTCGAGAGAGTTAAAGAGTGCAAATTTCTCAACTCCTCAAATGCATGCTCATCTATCGATGAAATTTCATTATGTTCTAGATTTAATTTCTGTAAACTATATAAATCCTGAAACATATGACGATCTATTTTATTTAAATTGTTATAAGACAGATTAAGTATAACCATACGAAGTAATCCTATAAATGTGCCCTTATTTATCCACTGACTAGTGAGTTTATTGTAAGATAAATCTAGTGTTTGTAACTGATCTAAACCATCAAACAAACCGGATGGTATAGTAATTATAGTATTATTACTAAAATTGATTTCCTTCAAAGACTTTAAATCCAGAAAAAAATCTGGAGGAACAGTATTTAAAAAGTTACTTGATAAATTCAGAACCTGTAAACTGAGCAATCCGTCAAAAGCACCATCTTCTAGGGTAGATATTGCATTATTTTGCAACAATAATTTCGACAAAGAACGTAATTTTGATAATCCATTATCGGTTAGTACAATCAGGTCGTTATAAGACATATCAAGAACTTCTATGACTAAATTACAACTTCTTATGCTTAAATTTGGTTCTCTCAATGTATCGGAGAATCCAATAGTCTTAATATTTTGTATGTGATTATTAGTAAGGTTTAAAGTCTTTAAACTATACAGCGTACAAAAAGTTTCTATGTTAGTACTCCAGATGTTGTTATCACTCAGGTTAAGTTCGATCAATTCACTCAAGCCTACGAAGGCTTGTTCGTGTAACTCCATAGTCATTGCGGACCACTCACTGTTGTAAGTAGTAATGTGTAACCGTTTCAGATCTTTGAAGTTTTCAAAAGCACGCGCCGGTATCTGTCGTATCTTGCACTTGTCAATTATAAGGTGTCGCAGTTTTGAAAGACTTGTTATTTTTCTTGGTGATGACGTGTCAGTTTGAGCTATTAGGGTGCTTTCAAAAAACAAAATCTCACTGCACTGTACGTGTAACGATATTACATTATCTAATTGCTTCATGCTGATGTTTTGTAACAAGTTTTCTAAACTGCTTATGGTTCGAATCTTACAGAAAAGTTCAGTACTTTCCGACGTTTCCGCCTCGAAACTGCGAAATGCACATTCGTGTGGCATTTCAGCAGCGAAGCTCCGCTCGATGCCATGGCAGTAGAACAACACGTACACTATAATTTGATTAAAAGTTTGGCGCTCAAGTCTTTTCACGACAGTTTTTTTTATTAGCATTTTATGATCGGTTGCGAGCTGCAGTGAAGGATCGAGCTCGGTTGTGCCATTTATGTAGTAGCAAATAGGTCGATCACGTTATAAATATTCACGTAAGATACATCGCGACTCGCGTGGCATGATAGCGTGTCGCGCAGTTATGGCAGGTACGGTGCACGGACAACGGCTGCCCACCGACTGAGCGGCGCTTCGTAACTCCGCCCCACGGCGCCGCATACCCCGCGCTTCCGCACCGCCCTGGCGTCTAACAAAACTTCATCTCATATTATCAAGGGTGAATAGACCGTTGAATTATTCCTGTGCGGGGAAATCGAGCATTAATTATAAAGAAACTGAGGTCAAGTTTCCTATAGCTCATTGTTGTAATGATATGACTACTGACTACATTGTTTTGCTACCTACAACAACGCGACATTTTAACCACAATTTCAAAATATCATAGGGGCTTTCTAAGTCTTGTACATATCGAAATAAAATAAGAGTTAATTTTGTTTCGTTAAGCGTTTTGTAGAAAACACGTTAAAAGATAAATGCTAGCACTCCAAGAACTTTGGTTCATTGAACATAAAGATTTTTTTTAAAACAATACACTTTAAAAAAGAGGGCTAGTAATATGGCGGATATTACAAACACCTGTTGTGTTTTAAACAGCTTTGGTAAACTTTTTACTTAGATGCTTACTCGTGCAAATGGGATAAAAGTCTTGCATAATAGTTTTCCCTGACACCATATGGTACCGATGTCGGACTTAGCGTTTTCTCTTATATTATGGCCAATGGCAACCTTTTAAAAGTGAGACCAAGTTTTCTGAGCATATTTACATTTTTGAAATTTTAGTTGAAATATTCATAATTATGTAAGCTTTTTGCATTTACGAAAGAAAAAACAAAGAACAAAAATCAGCTGAAGTTAAGCAACACTATATAGGTCGGTGTAAGTGTGACTGATCTGAAAACGTTAAGACCTCACCGTGCCTCGGAGGGCACGATATGAAGTTAGTCCCTGGTTACCATACTAACATCTATTGCAATCATTACGGTAGATTGAGTCTTAAAACAGTCCAAAAACTGGTCTAAGCGTTTGAGTTATAATTATGTTGCCACACTACCCCTGACTTGTAGCAGACAAGGATGACAAGCTGTCTTGTCTGAAATAATTATGTGATGAAGAGAAGAACCACAAAGAGTGCCGATCAAGATTTCAGTTTTTCTAGATGATCAATATGTTTATGAAAGTAGCAGAATTCAAACTTGCTTTAATAGAGGTAAAATTTCAGAGGTCGGGCTGTTCGTTATGGTGTTGTATTTATTATATGACCTTCATATCGCTGTAAAGTACCCCTTTAACCCCATATCTTAGAACTTTAATCTTAATATTTATTGTTATGCTTCAGTTAAATCGTATGAATCAAGATCATAACATAAAAATACGGGATACCTTCACATAGCACGCCAAATGGTTTATTTCTATCGATATCGACGTTGTGTTCACGCAACACTTTGTTTTAACACGGTCAAAACGGTATACATGTCGCAGTCAAAATAAACGAAATAAAATAGTAAGCCTGCATAAATTCGCATAATAAAAGAAATTTCAAAAGTCCCCATTGATTGGACTTCAGCATTTTTTTTTTATTCAAGGACAAGTGTAAAAAATCTTGCATTTTTCTCATAAACGGCCAGTGTTAGCGCGTAGGTTGGACAAACTTGTAGATCATGTAATTAGGCTAGGCAGCCCTAGGCAATTCAATACAATTAGGCCTAGGCCTAATTGAAAGGCTGATTAAGCTAATTGAATAGGACATACATATATGTATTAAAGTCATTCAGCCTAAGAGGCTGAGTAGCAGTCGCGCCAGTGCTGCCAGACTTCAGAGATGATCCCCGAAGTAACATCGGCCATTAAACACAAGCCCCAAATATTTCATTTCGGGCTTGATGCCTATCTGTACTTATTGTAAATCTGTATCAGGTTCAATACTATACTGGACACAGAAGCCAAAAATTTCGTCCCATATTTACAAACATGCATTGGACACATCGAATCAAAGTACCTAATATTTTTTAAATTGAAGTTTTCAACTGAAATCGATTTCTTTTTTTCAGTTATCTTCATCAGACAGATAAAGTTTCCAACTGAAAACTTGGGAATTCTATTTCACAATGCCATACTTAAAGGAATCGAAGGGAACCCAAATAAAAACGTTTGAAAATAGAATGTTTCCCCTCCATTACGTCTGTGTTTATTCAGTGCTCATCTAGATGAAAAATTGAATCGAACGTCTGAAATGACAACGTAACGCGTGTGAATCATCTGAGCCTTTTACCAATTGAATTTTGTAGTCAGCCATTACCTCATCAGTCGTGAAAAGATACCTTATAGTTCAAAGTCGTTTGTCAAATACTTTGGAAACATCAATAATATAGTTGTGTTCAGTAAAATAAACACAGTGTAAATTAGTGTCGGGAGTATTCGGTACAAATTAACAAATAGAAGAGATGTGTAGGATGCGACACGTCATTAGTCATGTTCAAGCGATAATCTTTGAATAACAGCCGTTTGTCATACGGCCTTATGAATCTATTGTGTTAATTCTGTCAGTTCTGAAGAATTTTAACTGAACTATTCTAATTAGGTATAATATAACATGTGTGCCCCTACCGATTTGTAAGTATCTACTATAAAAGTACTGAAAGTTTTTATTTTATTCAAGACTTCATGATGCGGCCAAGAAAAGAGTCGCTAAACCACCTGATTCCTGATGTAATTGTTTGCACCAAATGCGGGTGACATCTAAGTCTTGCACGTGATGACCCGTGTATCAAAGGAGAGGGTGGAACTAATTGGAAGAGCTCATCAGAACATTCGCAATAGAAAACCGCTATACGCAGCAATAGAGTGTCAAGCTTTTTGGTGGCTGCAGAATTATCAGTGATCTTTGTAATGTTTAATTTGATTCCAACTTCGAAACTCGTACAAAACAAACTACTATCTAATCTATCTTAAATATCTATAGAAAATCTAGCCTATAGATAGAACACAACAGAATGAAATCGTTACCGACTTCAGTCTTAAATTAACGACATTAAAACAAGCTTCTCTCATTCAAGATAAGACCTTTGTAGGGGGGAATAAATTGGATAGAGTTTTGCAAAACTGGACAATTCAGTAACAGAACAAAGTAGGGCGGAAAGTAGATGAATTGTAGAACTGTAATTTGAACTAAAATTTTTGCCAAAAATCTGTACGTTTTGAAAACTGATAATATTGTAAATATAATAAAATTAAAAATTATATATACTTAAATCTAATACTGGTGTTTAGACAGACTAAGATGCGTGGTTGACAGCCTCTGTGGTGTGGCGGTAGTGAATTCGACTGCTACGGAGGGGGCACAGGTTCGGTATCCGCTCAGTGCAATTAATATTTGTATGTATGAACATGTCTATTAAATATTAATAAAAATTAAAGCATTTATTATGCTAACTATTCAAATCGATTAAGACTGGAAAAATTTATTCGGTTCAGGCGGGATTCGAACCCGAGACCTTTCTCTTACAGAGAGAGAGTGAGAGAGAGAATGCTCTGACCACTGAGCCATGCCTGAATCCAGTGTTTTGGAGAGCATGTTAAGTCGTCGGTTCCAGTTACCATATGAACATCTATGGTAGGTATTACAGATACTTGGGGCCCTTAAAAGTCCAATAAGTTGTCTCACTGCAATGCTTAGATATCGCCCATGGGTCGTAGAAGTCATATTATAGTCGCTTTAAGAAAAATATCGAAGATCAGCCAAATGCGCAGTTGAACCGGAAAAGCGGACTCCAGACACTGGTTCTTTTTTTACGTGCGGGAAATCCCCACGTACAACCCCCCCCCCATTCCTCTCGGTCTAGCCCTCCTCGGAAGGGGAGACTCCAGATTCTGGTGTAAACGTTTCGGATGCGAATGGGATTATCGCAAAGATTCTGACGATGAATGCAGAGTAATATATAGATATTTTATATAAGTATATCACTACATAGTATAAAACAAAGTCGCTTTCTCTGTCCCTATATCCCTTTGTATGCTTATATCTTTAAAACTACGCAGCGGATTTTGATGCGGATTTTGATGCGGCTTTTTTAATAGATAGAGTGATTCAAGAGGAAGGTTTATATGTATAATACATGTTTAATATAGTTGAGGGTGCAACGGGAACGGGATCTGACGCCACACGGGCGGCAAAATATTGGCGGCACGAAGTTCGCCGGGTCAGCTAGTTTTATATAAATGAATCCTTATATATATTTTATATATATTTAAGGATTCATTCCGCGTGAACGGCTGGACCGATTTCACTAATTCTTTTTTTAGAATATTCCTTGCAGCGCGAGGATGGTTATTACGCATATAAAACAAATTAAAAGAGGGTTACACGGTCACGGGAACCGAAACAGAATTCCACGCGGGCGAAACCGCGGGCATTAGCTAGTAAAATATAAAAATATTACAGAGCGGTAAAATTAATAAGTAAAATTTTATAATGCCTTCCTTTCTTTCGATTTTATTCTAAGTATATTGCATAATGCTGTCCACATTGTTGGTGTATGATATTCTTAAGGTCCTCCCATCAAATTACCTTCTAACTTGAGTCACGTTTCGGCTATTAGTCCAAGGTACTTATACTAAAGTTTCATCGTAGAACGATCAATGAACCATTTTACTGTTTCTGTTGGAAAATATTTTATAGGGGTTAGCTAGTCAACCAGGTTGGTAATGTATAAATATTATGAATCCAGGTGGTCTGACAGTTATCGAGAAACAATCACAGTGACTACTGGAGCGTGGAAAATGAAGTTTCAAAGGTGAATGACCCAGCGAATTTATTTGAGCATAGGTATGTGGGTGCGACTGATCTTATTGTTAATTGCATTTCTATTTGATACTAGCTGATGACCACGACCTTCCCCGTAAGGAATTCTGTTCCCGTTCCCGTAACCCGTAGGAATGTTTTCTTTGATTTTTTTAAACTTCCGTTTTACTGGCCTTAAGGAACAACAACAACATTTATGTTCCGATGATTCAAACATTTGATATTTATGTGTCATCACATCGGATCCGACAGCGATTCGATATCGGAGGAAGTAAAATGTATGAAATATTTATCTGTCTTTCAATTTGTCCGGTAACACACCCCCGTGTTGGCAGCTATCGAGTGTTGGCGTCGTCGTCCGACACCGATATGGGATCGGATAATGTAAAAACGAGGCTCTTAGGCCCGATTCGACTGAATCTTAAAATGTTTTCATCTCACGATGACTGAAGACACATATTATAGAATGGTCCTCAGTTCTGAATCTCGATTTATCTGAGAACAGATTCTATAAACAATCTGGTCAAATCTGTCAATCCGTATATATAATCTGTCCTCAGATAAATCGATATTCAGGACTGAGTGTACTTCTAGAATACGGGCCTTACACTACTCTGCTAGAAGTACGTACGTACATGTCATGAACAAAACTAATTAATGAGCTTCCGCAGCGGAACATCAAAATGCTACTGAGAGCAAAATCAGTCCGTCGACACCATGCAACGCCGTCTTTGGGGAATTTTCTAATTACGTTTTCAAAGGCACCTCGTTTGTAGAACATGTGACATTTGGATTAAAAAAGGTCACGTATAGAAAATTGGAAGTCCAACTTGGAACTGAGCATGGACGGTCCAAAAATTTGCATTCAGGATTTCCTATTAATGAATTTCATTTGTTCGACTGTCGAAATGCTTTCAACTCAATTTTTTTAAATTTTTTTCAGTGCTGTAATACGATTACTGTTCCTAGTTTGTTCCTAGCTTTGACTGTAATAATAGGGTAAGTAGAAATATAATGAGCTACTAAGATCTTCATGCTGTTTATAGTTACGAGTAGTTACATTGTTTTAAAGTATCTAAAATTGAGAAATGATAAAAAGTTTTCAAAAAATTCCTATTTTTCTATAATCTGTACGCGAAGTATGGCTAATTATGTGGGATCTAGTGAGATGAATATTTTTGCAATGTTGCAAGCATGAGGTGTTCCTGTGTTGTTTTGAATAATAAACAGTTATACTATCTAATCAGTTAAAGATAGTAAGGGTAAAGTAATGATGGATTATTGAACGACTTTATCAAAAGATAAAGTATCGTAACCTATCGATGTGTAACACGAACATTAAACCAATTTAATTTAAATTTTCTGAGAAACTTTGTGACACGGAATACGGAATTTTCTTTGCTTCAATTTAGAACGCCATCTGCACAACCCTATCGCAAGATAATTAGTCTAAAGTAAATTATGCACCCTATAAACTGCATCGAATTTAGGCAAATAGAGTCAGTTTAAAATATTATGTTAGGGGCCATGTGGCGTATGTTTTAAAGGACATTGTCTTATAATGTGCATCACAATCGCTAAAATAGGGGGAAGGGAAAATATGATACTATGCAAACTTTTCTGGCACGTATAAAAGCCAATTTGTTTATTATACTTTTCGATTTTGTAAATTCATTTTTAAAGGGAAACAGACACACGGTACAGCAATTGAATATATGTAGGATATTGAGCGGTCTACCTAAACTACAATAATAATCTAAATCTTTTAGCTTTAGAGTATAGAAAAAAATGGAGACGTATATAATAATCATAGTGGTCTGTTTTTAGGGTTACATAGCCAAATGGCAAAAAACGAAACCCTTATGGATTCGTCATGTCTGTCTGTGTCTGTCTGTCTGTCCGTACGTATGTCACAGCCACTTTTTTTCCGAAACTATAAGATTAAGATTTTTACACAAAAATAGCAAAAAAAACCAATATTTACCCCCATACTTAGAACTGAAACTCAAAATTTTTTTTTTTCATCAAACCCACATGTATGGGGTCCATAAATAGGTCTTCATAAATGAAATGAGGTTTCCAAAATCATCTGTTTCTAAACGGAATTGGTTTGAACGAGATCTAGTAAGCATTTTTTTTAATACCTCATTAATCGTAAACCGTACACTATTATTAAAAAACATCGATCAAAGTAACAACGAACTACAAGAACTTTTATATTATGTTATTTGCTGCTACGGTACCCTTCATGGGCGAGGCCGACTCAAACTCGGCCGCTTTTTCTTAAAACATACGATAGGTATAGAGGATTATTGGGATTGAGATCTGAAATCATCATCATCATCATCATGCACGATATTGTTTGATCTGGGGGTACGGTTGTGTCCCCGCCAAGTCGAGCAAAAAGGCGCCACGGCCGTAGCAATCTTTCAGGCCAATTTCGACCCCCCTATAACTTCGTTGTGGATAAAACTAGAAGTCTGAATTTTCAGTAACCGAGCAGGCATTATATAAACACGGTATATTTCAAATTTCATTCAATTTAAACCAGTAGTTTAAGAATTATAGTGAGTCAAAGTTTATTAATTTTGTCACTCACTCACTGATTGGCCAAATCAAAAATTCAAATCATCCAAATTTTTATCAAAATTAGTATCAGACATAGAAGCTTAAAATTTAGGATATATTTGTTTAGTGTTTGAATCAAGGAAAAACTAAAAAGCTAATTAAATTTCGGTGTAGTTTTTTAAATGCATTAACTGCATAATTAAATTTGTGATCCCACAGAAATACATAGGATTATAAAGTTACATGTGCAATGTATGATTACTACACTACTACTACTAAACAATATAATTCATATATACAATGTATTACTTGTGAGATAATATATTGTGTTTTTATACGATGGCCTAATCTATATTTATTCAAAATGTTAAAGATTTTTAATACTTATATGGTCACTATAAGACGTTGTTAGGTTAGATATTACGTAACAACTTCTACGTAACAACAGAAGGTCACTTAAGTAGGGACTGAATAAATTAATAACCGATTTGGTGTTACATGGATCTCACAAACTGAGTGGCGAGCACAAGCACAAGCATAAACAAAATATTGCGTCCATTCATAAAGGATCAAAATTGCGTCACTACTTACTGAGAGCGGCAGCAAAACACTTTGAATGGCGCGTGCCGGTACAAATGACCGAATTGGCACAACTATTCGTACTGCGGCAAATGTGGGGCTACGAGTGCGAACAAAAAGAAATATTTATTCATCGGGTGCAATCACGGTGAATAAAACAATTAAATAGTATGTTCGCAAAATAGCTTGTTTTGCGAACAATAGCTAATGAAAGCCTGAAATAAATACATAAACCCTACGGTTTCGATTATTAATACTTTTAAGTTAATTTGAATGCGTTTATTAGTCTTAGTTGAATGGTTTTTACCTATAACTTCATTAAACTTTAAAAATTTAGTGCTTGTTGTGCTCAAGGAGTTCTTAAGTTTGCGTTAGCCGGGGTGCGAGGGATTTGCACTAGCAACCTCACCTTCGGCCTTGCACTGCAAACCACGGATGGCGTACGTTTTAGTCGGTCCGAGTCCGTCATAAATTCCCACCCCCTTCTGTCGGACCTGAAGGGGGGGCCTTCAGCTCTGGCAGGAGGGGGGGGGGAGAATCCGCGGTGATTTGCGCACGTAAAACAAAAAAGTAGTACTTAAGTTATTCTATAAATTTGAAAAAGTTTTGTTAACGCAAATTAACAAGCTGTATGTAACCAATCCAAGCAAATCTGTATGTAAATGTATTGTAATTGTGGCCCAATATTCGATTTACAGTTTCTAGGTTGATTAGCATGTAATACTGAAATTTATGTATCCCTCTATCGCATATTTCTCTTGTACGTATAATTTTGTTGGAACATTAAATGGTTACACATATTTTGGTTAGCCATTTGGAAATAATTCGCCGTAGAGTTTTAGTTATGCTAATCAATCCGAATGCCAATTCCAGTTGCATCCAAAGCTTGCATTGTAAAGCCCCGGGTCTAATCTCCTACTCCCCCGATTGTTGATTTGCGCTGGATTTTACGGGCGTGATTGTTACTGTGAATGTCCGAAATGCATGTGATGTGACAATGCACAGAGAAATAGGAGCCCCTTGAAGCAGGGCTTCGTCGACCTCGATCACTATACTTAAGTAAATAACTATTTGTATATGAAGGAAACTTTTATGTTATATTAGAAGAATTTTACAACAAAATACCGGCTTTTCGTAACATTCACACAAGCTGTAAATCGCCTAATCTAAGATTCACTGTATCTCCTCAGTGTGTGTCAATATTCACCGGTGTATGTCCGCTTCAAGTATAAATTAATAAAAGTTTCGGACTTACATCATCGAGTTTGGTGATTGCCGATGTACACCGGCGGACATCAACATCTCAATGAATCAAAGAATCAATCAAAGAATAAATTTCGTTTATTCAGTTTAGGCACATAAAGAGCACATATGAACGTCAAAATTTTACAGTCATGTCAAGAAATTACTAATACAATATTAAATAATGTAAATGGTGTACAAATAAAATATTATTCTATTCTATTCTATTCTATTCTAAATTAAGTAAATAAATCATTTGAACTGCTTATACTGTTGATTGATGGCACTTGGTGGAACTTGCTACACATCTTCAATGAAATCACTTGTACTGTTCCACATTATTTATTGATTTCCTGACCGGTTTCGCCTTACGGCATTATCAAAGGTTGATACATGTTTTTTGGGTATCAGATGTCAATTAGAGTAATATATTGACTGTGTGGGTAGACAAAAATATTGGGATACCACTTTATAAATTTTCCCAAAATTTAGGGAGAATCACAATATGAGACCATTACCATAAATCAAGTCATGTTTGGAGTATTATTATAATTAAATGTCAAATTAATACAAAAATGTTAGAATAAAACAAGTAACGACTAAAAATAAAATAAATGCAGTATAAGACCTTATCAATAATTAATAAATAAATAAAATGTCAAAAAACTAATTTGAAAATGATTCTATTGCTGGTTCGGTAAGTTGGTTCTACTGAGAAGAGACCAGCAAGAAACTCAGTGAACAATATTATCTTTTCTTTTTTAAAACAATTTGTTTTTTTTTTTAATAGATTTATATTGTGCGAGCAAGCAAAAAGATTAGGATGACCATGCATTTTTATCATTGAGGTATTCGTTTACTTTGTAATATCCTTTTTTCATTAAAGACTTTTTTACTTCTATTTTGAACTTATTTAGTGGCATGTCAACCAAATCTTGAGGAATTTTATTAAACATTTTAATACTGTTACCTACAAATGAATTACCAACCTTATGAAGTCTGAGTTTTGGCACTACAAGTATATTTTTATTTCTCGTCTATTTTCGGACATTCACGGTAACATATTATCTACTATTTTCCCGGTAAGCACTTTTATGAAACAACTAGCTTTTGCTCGCAACTTTGTCACGTTAAGTTCGGAATGAAAATCTTTTGTTCACCTCTGTAATTCAAACCTCTGTGTTAAGCTAACTCGTTGTACCTATTTAGAAATATTTATATTTTGAAGAAAGTTTTCTAACAGTAATGACCAATACATACAGCACTAAATTACCGGGATTTACGAAATACGACCGACATTTTCAATGGCCGAGGAAAGAGCTGAGAAAGGGTTTTGATAAATTCAAGCAATTGTTGAAGAACCCTTGACCCAAACATTATTATGTCAGAAAAAAAATTACGAATGTTCATTATTAAGTAAAAGTTCTAATATCCTTCCTTCCTCTCTCTCCCAACTTTTTATGACGCATCATTACCACTGTAGTAGTCGGCAGCACGACTTTAATGTCCCTGGTGTTGCATACGTCCATAGGCCACGGTAACCACTTCCCATCAGGTGGGCCGTGTGCTTGTCTGCCTCCTAAGTGTTATAAAAAAGGTAACGCTATGGAAAGCTGTGTGACTTTATTCTATATTATCGCTAACCCTGGTGTAGTGTAATCTATGAGGTTAAGACACGAATAAAAAAACTGTGGTGCAGTCAATCGATTGATTGAATTAAAAAAAAACATAGTATGTTGATCAAAACCCGTATAAAGTCTGATGAGAACATGTAGTCAACCAAATAAATTTTAAAATGTGTGAAAGTATGATGCGTCCTAGGTAATGAAAAAGTCAATGCCTCTGCCAAAACTTTGCCATCCCTTTCGCAAAATCCATTCTTATAGGAAGCCTACGTCATACTAAGAACACACCCTCCGAATTTCAGGTCTCGCCGATCCGCGGTTTAGATTGCATTAAAATGAAGTCGTTACCTATAAATGGGGCAAATGGCACAACATGTTCTTCCGTGCGAGCTCCTAAAGATATTCCTCCCCAGACCATATGTTTTTGTTCCGCTAATTCTGCCGGTGTATGTATTTACTTCAGTTTACACAAAATTTAGAATTGTCAACAGCAAGAAAGTGCCCAACCCGTTAAATTGCCAAGGGGTAATCTGTAGGACCCCATCGGAGCTAAAATTACGCTTGACACAAAGAAAATTTAAGTGTATTTTGGTTCAATTAGTAGGAAGGCAGGGGTGTGAAATTGCGCGGGGAAAGTAATTTATTTTAATTGTTACAGCGACCAATTTTGACCAGGCAACGATTATAGGGTTTAAATTCTATTTTAAGAGAAATAACACAGCGCATATGTAAACATATGCAGTCTTTCTAAACTAGACATTGTAGATATTTATCACACATATCCAAAATAAGAAAATACATAAGCTCACTTCTCTCTTTCTTCAGGGTAGGCGGAAATCAGCATCATTCTCTAAGCCTCTTCCCAACTCATGTGGTTGGCTTTCGAACCAATCCAAATTTCTCCTGTTATATCTGTCTTTGAGCGAGGATCGGGCGAGATCTGGTAGCTTAGTGGTCAAGGCAATGCCCCTGTAACGCAAAGATCGCGGATCCAAACCACGCCTAGACTGTAAACTGCATTCAAACGTTTACTATTTTAATCGAATACCTACATAATTATACCATTCGACAAATACAATTTGTATTTGTTGTACTGAATTTGTACAAAACAGTGCGGCGGATAGGTATGCCCAAAGGCAACCTCCCAGCACGTATACTGTATATTTTTAATAGTAGAGTAACTATAACATGTGGGAATTTTCAATTTAAACATTTGCAAACAAGGCAATCAAGTCATGAGTCTTCCATACAACGAAATGACTCATTTGGTCTGTGACGTCACCATCTTGTTTTTAGTAAGACTTCCTAGCGTTCGCTTGTCATTTTTAGTCAAAATTTCAACGATAAAATAGCTTTAACCTGGTTTAATGTGAATGAAGTGTGCGGCACAAGGATGTACAAATTGTACAAATAAACAATAAAAACATTTTAAGGGTGAGTCCGCTATATTGATATTTTAGAGTTCATTAGTAATTTCAAAAATGTTATTTATTTATTAAATTTTATATTTGACTGAAATTGAAAAAAGAAAAATGGGCCATCTGTCGGTTTAAGTCCAAATCATTTAGTGAGCAATCGTTTAGGATTTTGCGATAATACGAAATTACGGCCTTATTAAAAAAATATATTTCCCTTATTATTCTATATAGCGCTTAGGGCGAGATGTCAAACTGCAATGAAAATTGCATGCTTTGTTTCTATTCGGTTTCGCTATGCGCGAAATAGAGTCAGGGGACGAGGTATGATATCATGCCCCTCCGTGTTTTCCTTCCCAACCGCATTTGGGCGACGCGTTTTTCTTAAGAGTTTGACTGGCATCTCCGTTAATCATATGTGGTTATTATACCTAATAGCAAACAAAACAAATGCGTGTACAATGTAATATGATAAAATTGTGGTCTAGTTTACGTTTAATATTATTATTTATTTGAAGCTTCTGACTCGCTTACTCGGTTTTACCATCTGACGCACTTGTGCAATGGTCTGTACAGGGTAGTTGTATGTAAACACTGCTTCTTTATGTATTTAATTTGAACGCCAATGGACGCACACATAATGGCGGCAGCGTGTCGCCGATCGCTGCGGTTTGGCTGATACACGTGTTTGAATATAGAAACATATTATACTAGAAGTAACAAGTTTATATTATTTAACACTAACTGATGCCCACGGCTTCACCCGTGTGAATATTTTAGGTACATTTTCAAATTGGTCATATTTACGGTTCTACTCTACAACACATTTTAAAAAATAGAAAGAAGCCTCTATGACGCATAACTGCTACCCAGGGTGTGCGGATGTGAAAGCCGCGCAGTGCAAATATATTTATGCATGAATGTCTATTTGCAATAATCTGGGATCTGGGTACATCCGTACCTCGGAAAGCACGTCATCGGTCCCGGTTGTCATACGAACAACTATGTATGGTAGTCGTTTAACAACTGGTCTGACTGCAATGCTTTAATGTCGCCAATGGATTGTGGTCCTTTTACTGGACTTCAGAAGTGCCTTCAATAGGCTTGTGTCCATTAAGAATAAATATAATGGATAGGTGTTTATAATGATTAATTATATTATGGAGAAAATAACAAACAATTTTAATTATTAAAAGCGTTACAGATTAATAATATTTAAAAAAAATAAATTTCGTAAAATGAAACCTTTAGTCACGTGACAGTGAACACCAATCAGAAAGCGTTACGTCACGCCGTGCGAAACTCCAATCGTGTCTTTGACGTTGCGAGTATCACTACCGGTTCTTGATAAAATTTTGGTTTTTAACAACTAATATCAAGTTGATACAGTTTTTGCTAATTATAATTTGAAAGAATTAACCATGGAATCTGGATTCAGCAAAGCAGACAGTAATAATTTGCCCAGAATCGATGCCGTTATGCTTGGAAATTTTTTCGCGTCGAACAGTGACTTTTGCTCATCTGAATTTCGCAATGTTAAAACTTCCTTGTAAGTATAAAATATTTATTATAAGCTTAAATACTATGTGACATTTCAGTTCGGTACACAAGGACTTAATGTTTTGACGTACATTTTGCAAGATAGAATAAGAATAAGAATAAGAAACGTTTATTTTCTCATCACATATTTAGAATATACAATTTTGGTGACTTAATCTATATGCATAGTTTTCCTATGTGGGAGACTGGTGCCTAAACTAGGAAGAATCCTGTATTTCAGGCCACCAGTACACACCCATTAGACTTCTAGTCCTGTACAATGTTTGTTATTCGTGAGTGACTAGTAAGCTGCTAAGTATGACAGCACTATATAAAGCGATCTAGATTTAAGTACAACAATATAAAGTATTCGTTATAAAGGTAATGTCAGGTTTAGTAGATATTTGTCTAAAAGTGAGTGGATGTGCTTGTGTGTGTGTGTGTGTGTGTGTGTGTGTGTGTGTGTGTGTGTGTGTGTGTGTGTGTGTGTGTTGCGTGTGTGTGAGAGAGAGAGTGTGTTTGGACGGTTTCCGGAATTTTAGACGGGGACTGATAGGAGACATTCGGTATTGTCATAATCTAGTCCCATGAGCCATTCGCTGGTTATTTTTTTGCACAGTGCTTTGGTTAAATTGTATATGGGTAGTATTTTATTAAGGTTATTATAAAGATAGCCCCCAAGGAAACAGAAGAACCTATTTGTAAATTGCTTGTTGAATGAGTCAAGGGTGCGGTTGACAGGCTTGAATCGTCTCTTATTTAAAGGTGCAGTTGGGTTGTAATTTAGGAGAGAGTGTTGTTTTGTTATGACGTGGAGAATGAACAATTGACGGACGGTCAGCACCTTGCACTTCCTAAACAACTCAGTCGTAGGGTATCTAATAGGTAGGAAATGAGACACCTTCAGTATCGCTCGCTGGGCTCTTTCCACCTGGATAACAAGTGTCTTGTCCGCACCACCCCAGGTCGTGATACAGTAGGATAACAGCGATTGACAGAGGGCAAAGTATACTGTCTTTCTCAGATCTTCATCCGCTACATGTCTGAGGTTTTTGAAAACGTATATTAATTTGCGGATTCTAGATGTAAGAGTCTCTATGTGCAGATGGAAATCCAAGAAAGGATCTAGTAATACACCAAGATATTTTACTGATGAAACCCTCCGAAGGTGTGTACATCGACAGATTGTATTGTGTTTTGGTGTGCATGTATGAACTGTGATAGATAAGGAGAGAGCGGAAAGAGAAGCGCTATTCCGAATGGCAAATGGTATGTATTGCGATTTTTCCGCGTTGAGAGTCAGACAATTTTTTGATAGCCATTTGGTCAGCGTTTTGAGCATAACTGAATACGCTTTCCCACGAATTGGAGTGGAATACGAGTGCAGTATCATCTGCGAAAGTGTATATGTTGCCCTCCGGTAGCTTTATCGTGCACAGATCGTTAATATAGATGAGGAAAAGAGTTGGTGAGATGACACTCCCTTGAGGAACTCCATGGGTGACTGGTAATTCTTTACTGATGTGACTATCTATCTTAACGCTCTGTACACGGCCACTGAGATAGTCCGCAAATAATTTGAGTTGATCGCCTCTTATTCCAACTTGTTCCATTTTCTCTAAAAGGATGGGAACAGAGACCGTATCGAAGGCTTTAGCCAAGTCCAGAAAGACACCCAGTACTTTTTTACCCTCATCCAGTTTTCGGACTATGTGATTAGTTAGATCATGAACTGCGTCACTAGTAGATTGGCCCGTGCGGAACCCGTATTGGGACGGTGACAGGATATGGTTTTTCTCGAGATAGCCTGTTAATCTAGAGTTCATGAGTCGCTCGAGTATTTTGGATAGTGCGGGTAAGACAGCAATGGGCCTGTAGTTAGTGACTCGGTCTCTGTCTCCAGCCTTGTAGATTGGGTGTATAAGGGCCCTTTTAAAAGTTCTGGGAAATGTACCAGAGGACAGTGATAAGTTGCAGATATGCGTCATCGGGGGGATAATAGTTATTTTATTTTGTTTAATTACATTGACGGATATATTATCCCACCCGGTAGTACAGCTCTCCCTGAGGGAATCCACCACTTTGTTCACTTCTTCCTCATCTGTTGGAAGCATTACCATTGAATGTGATGGCGTGTTACAGCTAGCCCGTAATGGTAAGTGTGGGTAACCTGATTGTGCATGTTTAATGCTCTCCGCAAGTTTTTTACCTATGTTGGCGAAATAATTATTGACCGTATCGACTGCCCGGTCGGAGGAAGGTGCGAGGGACAGCAAATCAGAGGCATTGCTTTTGTTTACCGATCTGCCGGAGATTTTGTTAATTGCCTGCCAAAGTTTTTTGTTATTTTGTCCTGCGCTTCTTAATTCTTTGGTTTCAAACTCTCTTCTGACCTTTTTGAGTATATTGTTGCAATAGTTCCTGTATCGTGTGAACGAGATACGGAGGGTTTCGTTATTGGTTAATTGATACTTATTGATTTTGAGGTTAGATTTACGAAGTATGAAAAAATGCAAAATAGTAACAAACTTGTATAATTTTAGGTCTTCACGAGCCTCATATGGAGATGACGCCATAAGTTATGTCCAGCTTAAGCGTGACGAAAAATTTGTACTGTAAAGTGCAAAATATGTCCTGAACACAAAGTTCACGCAAAATTATATGGATGCACACTGGTTGTTGATGAAGAAGATGATATTATAAACTCCGTTCAATGTCAAGACTGCGTAGCTTCACAGGGAGGATGTAAACACGCAATAGCATTTCTTATGTGGGTTCATCGCAGAAGTGAGGAACCATCATGCACTTCGGTGGAATGTTATTGGAGAAAATCAAAATTGTCTAGAGTTGGTAGTAGCCTAAAATATATGACAGCAAAAGACTTGTCCGAGGGCAGGCTCATGTTGCCAGCAAATTCATCTGTTTTGATGAAGTTTTTGGAAGAGGGACATAAGAGAAAAATTGGTAACTGTGAACTTTTGAAATATCAAACCACTTATTGTCAAAACGAAGAACAAGCCCTCTCCATGCATCAACTTATATGTAATTTAAAGAGAAATGTGTTGATGCGTTTTTAAAAAAAGTTCATATATCACCTTCATTAATACAGAGAGTTGAAAAAAAAACAAGAGAACAATCTAAGAGCAGCCTATGGTTTGAACTAAGGTATGGTCGAATTACGGCTTCAAAAGCCTTTGAAGTTAGCAGATGTAAAACTACTGATGGCACACTTTTATCGCTCAAATTAGGTGGTAAAATTCCAGACACTACTTCTATGAAACGTGGCCGTCTTCTAGAAGATGAGGTAAGAAAAACAGTGGAAAAAAAACTGAAGAAAAAGATAAATAAGTGTGGCCTGATATTAAATTCCAAGTATCCAATGATTGCTGGTTCCCCAGATGGAATATTTGAAGATAGCATAATCGAGATTAAATGTCCTATTAATGCCAACACATTTAAAAATTATATACAAAATGGAAAAGCTGCAGAAAAATATTGTGCCCAAATTCAGCTTCAAATGTATTTAACAGGAAAGAAAAATTGTTTCTTTTGTATAGCGGACCCAGATTATAGTGAAAATCAAAAAGTGGAGATTTTAAGTGTGCCATTCAATATTGAGTATGTTGAGAATTTGATTAATAATAAACTATTAAACTTTTGGAAAATTAATGTATACCCATTGTTATATCAAAGTGTGGAACTATAACATATTTGAAATAAAAAAACAATTTTAAAGTTTTCCTTAGTTTTTTTTTATTAAAGAATCTTGCAAATTAATTAATGCACATGCTATGATTATTATCTCGTCAAGAATTTTTACAAATTTAAAAGTAATACATGCATGTGGTTTAAGTATATAAAATTCACGTAAGCGCCTAATAACTCTCTCTATATGAATCCTCAAGCTGGCAATCTGTTTAGTTACCTTCCCTTCAGTTTTACTCATTTTCTCTCCTTTTTCAACACTTGGAGGTCTTATTAGTGTAATACCTGATTTTTTTAAATATTGTTCTACATGTTTAAAGCCCCTATCTGCCATAACACGCATACCACTTTTTAAGGTGTTTATAAAATCACACGATTCAACTAAACATGTGTCAGTGATTCTGTCTCCGAATACTGGAGAAATATAGTTCACTAGTCCGTTTGGTGTACAGGATATTAAATACTTCATAGTATTTGCTTTCTTGTACTCTGACCATGTCAGAGCTTGATTTACTGCCTTAGATGGCTTTTGCACCTCAATTTCAAGGCAATCTATAATGCAACTAACATTATAATATTTATGCCTGAATGACATGGGTAAGGTCCTTTTAATCATTGCACTGTCTAATTCCACAATAAAAGGACGCATGACACTGGCTATCATAGGTATATTTTTTAAAAATATCTTGCTTAGACTTGATGGAGCCATTCCATAATCGTCTGAGAGCTGATTAAATTTACCATCTAATCTTATTTTATTTAAGCAGAGTAATAAATGATGTTGGGGAATATTTATACAATCTTTTATCAAATCAATTAAGTAGTAACAACTAATTGGAAGACCTATGTATAGTCTTGGCTTTTTCTCAATTTTTTTAATTGTATTTAACATGGCCTTTGTTGCTTCTATTTTTTTGTCTTCTTCGATTAATTCACTACAGTCAGAAGATGATTTAACTTGTAGTGAAGTCATTGATAGTGAAGGACTATTGGTAGCTACAGATGGTATATGTATATAAAGAAATATCACTGTCTGAATGTTCTTCTTCAATAAATATTTTCTTTGCAATTTTGCTTAGACCGGATACAGAAGGACTTGATTTTGTAACAGTTACAGTTTTAAATGGGGATGTGGACCTTGATATTATACGTACTTAAACTTGTATCAGAAGTATCTATAAGAGAACAACTTGGAGTACAACTTTCTTTTGATTCATTCAGACACTCTTCTATTATCATCTTTCTTTGTTTTTTTAGAATATATGGCCGTTCTGTACTGCTGCATGTTCGTTTTCTTCTGTCTTCTTGACATCCAAATTTACTTGGCATACAACCTGGTTTCATGCGCACTTGTGATACTGTTCCCTTTATATGATACTCCATGTAATTTAAAATAAAACGTTCACTCCTAAAAGTGAAACAACTTAACCTGAACTCATGTATTTATTATTTAGAAAATAGGGATTCTACAAAACACATCTAGTTTGCTCGAATTAAGTAATAGATTGTATTGTGTGAAATACTTACATCAAAATGATCTTCACAAAAATACATTCTTGAACCTGTTGATAAAGGATGAGCATCATCTCTTCTTGCAAGTTTTAGCCACTTTTTCCGTATTTCTCCATTGTTTGGAACATATATAAATAACTTGTTTGGCGTTTTTATAGTCGTGTTATCACACTGGGGCACTATACAGTACTTATAATATGAGAAATTTTTAAACGATAAAAACTAGCTATAACGTACGAAGACACGATCGCTCTTTGGTTTGTTTCGCACGGCGTGACGTCATTCAAGACGCCATGACAGTCTTGTGCGTTTTGGAACCAAATTGAAATTGGTTTTTTAAAACGCTAAATTTATAATGTAAACGCTCGATTAAAAATAAATAAACCTTTTTTTTCGATAAAATGCCTAATAAGCTAAAGTATTAAGCAGTTATTGAAATTTTGTCAACTAGCCTATTCTGTTGATTTCGACATCCTCTTGGACATCCTTTCATCAAGAAATATATCATCTTCTGTAATCGCACCGTGCACACAGTCTACAATGGATTGCACACGGAAAGCCCAGGAATGGCCCCATCTATGAACAAATGCGTGGCAACGGGTAAGGTTGAAATCTAAAGTTAAGTGATTTCAAAATAATCAGACACAAATAAAAATGGATATCTTAGCGACGGAACATAAGTCGAAAAATTTTGGTAATTTTTGGAAAGAAACAAATAAATTGATCGAATTATTCGATTCCGGTACCATATTTTTAATTTAATACAATTAAAATGTTTAGCGTTTCCCACTTCTGTAGAACTTCGAAGGTATAACGGCGAATTAACGCAAACAAACTTAACCATTCCACGTATCGTCATAAAGGCTATTTTTATTGCTCACAGTTAACATAAAGTTTATCCAGTTTCATCCCTTACCATCTCTAAATGCAATCCAAACGCAGTGGAACCAGGAATTATACTACCATTTACTTTCAACGATGCACTCAAGATATTTTCAAGTGTGGTGAAGTGAGGGTTAGCGTTAAATGTGAAGTTATTTTTATTTCAATAATATTACTGATAAAAATCCGGGATGTTGTACCTGGTTCAGAGTTTTATTCAATTCCAATGTGTTTGTCAGGAAGTTCAAGTAACTAAAGGTACTTTACTAAAGGTAATAAATATTGTAGCGACTTTTGTTAAAATTAAACTAGGCTAACTAACAGACCAACTAGTGGTTCGATTTCAATCTCCAGTCTTTAAAATGAGTTTTGAAATAAAACATATTAAAAAGACCCATCAAGGTTATTAACGTTTAGTTAAGTACTTAATCAAATGGAGTTATAGTTTAAAGTTACGATTTTTGGTTCATCATGCTTTTAACACTGAAATGAATTATACGTCAATTTAAAATTCAAACGAGTTAGCATTTTCACCAAATATCCACTAATATAGATTGCTGTGTATAATGGTAAAAAAATAAAATGATATGATTACTTTTCACTGACTATGTACTTAAAAAATATACCTGCATCAGTGTAATAAAAAGTACATTCGTGCTTTAAATTTCTTTGGATTGTGAATAAAACTGGTCGGAACGACGTTACTTAAAATTATTTTCTTGAAATAAACACTTTATATGCTGTATCCGTAGCTTTGACCTCCTCGTTTCACTTATTCCGATATTGGACCCACTAATTTTGTTTACTTATTCATTAAAATGGAGAGCAATGGCGGACTCGAGCGAAATGCTTTCTCTATTAGATTTTTATGGAAAACTGAATACGTGAAAGTGGATTTATAAAAAGGAAACCTTTTTCTTTTACAACTCTGTTTAAATTGCATTAATAAATTAATTCTAACCATTATGGCGAGTTATAGAGATCTTGGGCATCTTGGGTAAGTTTATTTGGTACAAGTCGTCTAGTGTAAATACTTTATTTCTATTCCCCTAATTATTGCTAGTTTTTGGATACCATAATCATTAGATGCGTAACTACAATTTTATAATACCTAGTATTTATTAAAATAAGACTATTTTTGACGGAGTCTATCGTGAATTATTTCAATGAGTGATATTGGCGTAAACCTTTGGCAGTAGCAGATGGAATTTATACAATTTCTTCTTTTAATACTTAATAATCAATAAAAAAATGCGAGACACTTTTTAAAAGAATATTTGAAACAGAAATCATCATTATTCCCCCCAAGCTAAACTGCTTGCTGTAGTGTAATGGCCAGGAATCAAACCTAGAACCTCTTGATCGCAAGGCCGAATCCTTAACCTACCGACGATTCTATTGGGTTCGTCCACTTGCGTCACTAATTTTTGATAATCAATTACAAACGTGGCGTTTTTCTTGTTTTGATAAAAAACAGTTACGAAAGGAGATTTAAATTTGTGAGGTAAACTATTCACCTGTTAATGTATTCCAAAAAAAAATATAACAAATCCAATATTTCCAACTCCAGCAATACAAAACAAAACAGGTGACAAAAATATCAACAATTTGAAACCAAGCAGATAATAGGTGCCGACAGAATTCAGACATGTGTCGGGCTTCATCGTACGAATGTAAAACAGAAAGATGAAGAATATAACTTGCGAACACGGCATACGATATCCTCGTATTACTGCAGATTTACGTACAAAATGCAACGGTCTGGGGGCTTGACGGACTGCCGAATCGCGTCTTGAATTATTCATTCCTTTCCATAAAGTTTACCAAGATGCACCATCGAACATTGCTTACTTTAATAGTTTATGAAATTTTTCTCTCTTTTATATCGGTGGGGATTTATTGTAAACTACGTGTACAGTCAGTATCAGATTAATCTTGACTAGAAAAGTACTCCGAAAAATCTTATTAGTATCTTTTGAGTAGGCACCTACTCAATAACTGTACTCTACTAAGTAAAGTACTGTAAGTAGCAAGCTCACGTGTTTCCCTCCTTTAAGCGGGCGTGAAAAAGCATCTGATGAGGTCGTCAAGCTGAGTGCCACCATTGTTAACATCCCAAGTGTATATAATGGTGGCCCTCTCTCCTGAGACTTTGCCTTCAGCTTACCATCAGGCAAGGTAAAGTCAAATTGACGTGTCCTATTTAAAAAAAGGTACTCCGCTAATCTAAATCGATCTGATGCTGACTGTGTACTTTACTAGCTGTACCCACGATTTCATCCGTGTAGACTTGATGTGCATTTTAATTGTTTCACGCGGTTCCTAATACTGTTTCTAAAATAAAAGTACCTAGTCTAAGTTATGCCTTATGACATCATCTACTTATCTACTGTTCTTCATCTACCAATACCCTCTTATTGGAACATGGAAAAGCATGCATTTTTCTATTTCCTAGGAGATTGAAAAAGTGGATCCTAGTAGAGCACCCGTAAATATTCCGTCCACATCGGCCCAGCTGCTTTGAAGATACCCTGGAACTAGCAGACAGAAAGATTGATAGATGAAATATTAAAAAACTTTAGAAAATTACAGACTGACACTTTACCATTATTTTTACCCGACTGCCAAGAAGGGTTATGTTTTTCGTATGTATCTTGTATGTATGTTTGTAATATTCTTTATTGCCTCATATCTTCTAAACCACCGTACGGATTTTAATGATTTATGTCTCAAATGAAAAATTCAAGTGTTCTTAGGTACATGAAATATGAACAAAAAGCTAAATTTTGTTTTTTGAGCGCCAAAATATATATATTTAAATTCAAATTTAAATCCATTTATTGCAGGAACATGGTTAAGTACATAGATGTTACAATTAATGTTCGTCCAACACATTTCGCCGTTGTAAGCAGCATGCAATATTTCTGTTATCACTATTAGCTATTATTAAAGGTTCACAATGATGTCAGCATGTGTATAGTAGATAAGTCAATAAAAAACAAGCAATACCATGATAATAACAATAAAATTACAATAATGTCAGAACAGATGCTCCGTGTATATATTGACAGCCTCCGTGGCGTGGCGGTAGTGAACGCGGCCGCTACGCAGGAGGCGCGGGTTCGATCCCCGCTCAGTGCAAATATTTGTATGCATGAATATGGATATTTGCATTGGTCTGGGTGTTTCTATGTATAATATGTATGTATTTACAACAAAAAGTATCTAAGTATGTATATCCGCATTCTAGATTCCATAACACAAGCTAGTTAAGCTATGCTTACCATGGATCTAGATAGCGTTGTGTGAAATGTTGTGGAATATTTATTTATTAAAAAAAGATGCTAATGTCAAACAGAAGAATTGGAAATAATAATTTTCAAATAATTTACAAATGTATTGACATTTATAGGCAATGTCAATAAAGTAAGCAATAATGAAGAATCATTCATATATGTGTGTGTCATAACTAAAAAGTATGATTTTTTTTGTTAAAAATAAAAAGCCCGACTTATGCTGAAAAGATCGAAACAAGCTTTATAGCAGGCGGTAGCCATTTGCAAATCTCAAACCAGTTGTGTCGATCTTTTCAGCATCAGTCAGGTTTTTTAAATTATGTACCATTATCATAATTACCATTATCATATTAACTTTACCAGTATGTGTCACTAACCAACAAATAATTGTGTCATTCATTGAAACATTGTTTAATTCTAAGGTAGTATGCCATATATAGATACTTATCTAAATAAATACATACCGCAGTACCTTTGATCACTTTGAAATAAAAACTTTTTCCTGACTAATTCAAGTTAGGAAAAATTCCTTTGTTGCAAAGTGAATTGAATTAACTGTAGAAGTAACTACATTTTTTCGTATGCCAGTTTTCATAATGATAGGACTTTCTGAAACTACATAGTGAATAACACTATTCTATTTTAATACAATTCACTAATAGACTTCAATAAACGTTCCAATAAGTCAATGTAATAATAAGTCAGCCCGTCGGACGCGTGCCTTCCTGCAACATCCGTTACCCATTCGCCGACGCACAAATCGGTTCGTTTGCGAAGACAAATGGCAGCAGTCTACTGGCTAACATATACACGGATTACATTTTCAAAAATTACTTGAAAAAGAGTTGAAAATCCAATAAAGCGGGTGCAAGCGCAAGCATGAACGCTGTCGTATTTTTTGCTAAACCGTCATGTCTCAATTTTCAACTCTACGTTAAACATCACAAAGTTTGTTTCATCTTGCATTTTTGTAAGTCTCGTCGGCGTATGAAAAGTGATGCTCTGATATTGATATTCCGTTTAGCATTGTCGACGCGCTTCAGCCGTGTCACCCTCTGTTACCACAGTCGAGTTTTTGTTTAACAACAATAGAATTTATTACTATTACGATGCGATTTAGGTATGTCATGCCCATTGTTCGATTAATGTTCGGCACCCATGGCGTTTAGAAAATATTCTTCTTGTGGTATTTGGCACGGACCGCGACGGTGGTATTTCCATGCACTTCAGTGTCTGTTTTGAATTCCAATCGCAGTATTAAAAGTAATTAAGATAAATTGGTTTGATTACCGCCACAGAGTGCAACATGGCTAACATTTTTAAAAGATAAAAAACTAGACTTAACTCTTGCTTTAAATGCTAAAATGTTTTCAATTTAAAAATCGAATATAATATAAAAAGCATCCGATGCCAATATTCAGTAAGTACATAATTTCAAGTGAGTCCAGGAAGAATTTGCACTAATTTTTGTTCTCAGTCATCAGTCATCTCAATAATGGCTTACCTTATAGTTTACCTCATAATTATTGATCGGAAATTCAGGCGCTTATTTACCTTAACTTTGCAGTTTTTAGTATTGAAGATTATTTGTATATATAATATTTCGTAAATATGCATAGTATACTGAAATTATTTATCTAAAATACGTATAAATTCAACAGCTATTACATAAAAACCCTATTTAATGATACTGATAGTCAATTACAAGCTCACTCTGGCCGCGGCGATGGTCTGCGAGCAGTTCATGCTCGTGAAGGAGACAGCAGAGCGGGCGCGGCGCAGCGAGCGAGAGAGACTCGCGGATATCGCTGCCCGCATTCGAAGGCGGCTCGGGCGTCTGAGGGCGCAGACCGACCTCCGACCCCCATGAGCGCGGGCCTGAGGGTGATGGGTGGAGCCGCTCGTCACCCTAGCAGAAGCAGGCCATGGCGGCGGCGCGCATCGTATGAAAATAATAAAATGGTAGGGGAAACGAAATATCATTTTTCTACCCCAAGCTCCTCCAATACATTCACTTCTCTCTATCATAGTTTTCTTTTCTTATTATAACTCAAACAAATATTTTGGGTTGCAAGATTGTATGAAAGATTTCCTCCTTAAGGGACGAGTTTCCAAAAATCCTTTCTCAGAGCTCTTTTACTTATCAAAAAGAATGGCTTGACGAATTTTCAAGTTTCTCTTCAAAAATGTGGACTTTCATACAAAATGTAAACCCTCTTTTCTCCCTTAGAGATTGAGCTCCCAAAAACGCCTTCTCAGTGCCCACTTACATTTCATAAATAACCTCTGTACAAAGTTTCAAGTTCTTAGCCCTTGTGGTTTGGGATGTGCGTTGATTAATCAGTCAGTCAAAATTAATTCAGTTAAATATCAATTTTCAATTTTACAATTGGTTTCAATGGAATTTATACGTAGGTGTGGTAAATAATGTAGCTAATAGATCATAAGGAGATCGCTAAAATGATACGGCAGCATCATGGTAGAAGAAGTTGTATATTAAACCTCTACTTTGTTTGGCCACTTGTATAGAATTGACATCAAATATGAAGGGTGTTTCAGCGGCGATTTTAATCTTTAAACACGAATGCCTCGGCAACCAGCGGGGATAGCGGGACGGGAGCGGCAGCGTTCCGTAGGTAATTAGTGCGGATTTTAGTTGCCATGTCGCAATGGTCAGGCGCGCACCGCGCGTACGCAGTGGAGGCGTATTTTTGCAACGAGTTCTCGTTAAGTGAAGCACAGCGCAAGTTTTGCAATCACTTTAGAATCCGCCGGTTAAGCGATGTCACAAGTATCCAATTAATTAAGTCGTGGATAGCAAAGTTTAGAGCGACAAGATGTTTACTTAATCATTCAATTGGCCCTCGAAAAAAACCTGTGCGATCGATCGAAAATATCAGCCGCATCACCACATGCTGCCTCTTTGAACCTCCATCCTTCCAATATACAAAGTATTTTGGCCTTAGACCTAAAATTACATCCATACAAAATCCAAATTGTTAAAAAATTAAACCAGAAGACTATGACAAGCGTAAAATTTACTGCCAGAAGATGCTAGACATGTTTTCAGATGAATATGGGATGGACAACGTTTATTTTAGCGATGAGCCGCACTTTCACCTCGAAGGGTACGTCAATCGTCAAAATTGTCTTTACTGGTCATCCAGCAATTTAAAAGAATAGCATCAAAAAGTATTACACAGTCCCAAAGTCACTGTATGGTGCGCAATATCGTCGGAGAAAATCATTGGGCCAGTTTTCATTGAGAATGACCGAGGTGCAGCGGTTATAGTGACGAGCGAATGATATATTGACAAGATCAATACTTTTTTTGTACCGCAGCTACAAGAAGAGGGTATTGACAAGTCAAATGTATGGTTTCAGCAAGATGGAGCCACAGCCCACACAGCTAGGGACTCCATGGACACTCTTTGGAGACATATTGTAGCCACCTAGATCTCCCGACTTAACTCCAGCTGACTTTTTATTAAGGGTTATCTAAAAGCAAGAGTTTATGACGCCTCTTACGAATTTGGAGTAGTTGAAGACGAAAATAATGGCAAAAGTGCGTGCCATCCCATATGGCAGATGTGTATATCTGTAAATTCGCTCGTCCGCTTTGAAGAGTGCATTCGCCGGGATGGAAGACATCTTGATGGTGTTATATTCCGAACGTAAAATCCGCACCAATATACTACAATTTAGTGTAATTAAAATATTAATAATGCAATTTTTGTTCTTTTTAAATAATTTTTAAGGTTTAAAATCGGCGTTATAAGTACCCAACTTCGTACGTCATCATTAACTTATGAGTATGCAAGTGAAACTTGGTTAAGTGGGACCTGGATAAGTGAGAAACCTCCATAACTGGAACCAATGCTGAGGTCCCAACACTTTGGCACTGAATTACCTCTGTTAGTGGGACAAGGTAAGTCTCTATATCTGGGATTTGTTCTTTCGATTTATCATCATAGTTACCTCTATAACTGAGACAGCGAGCAAATTTTATATGCATAAACCTCTGTAACTGAGATAACATTGTTTGTTTACTCATTCTCATTCTACCCACAAATTCCACACGTAATTCCAAGTACGTAAGTAATTTTGAGCTTCAATTACCTTCAGTTTTAGTTTCGCTTTACTATCATACAGATATTTGAAAAATGCCAAAACGAAAGCTACAATCGTTATCATTACGTGAAAAACTGAAGTTAATATCCGTTTATGAAAGTGGGAAGACACGCGAAGAAGTTTGTGCCGAATTTAATGTGCCAAAATCTACTCTTTGTAGAATAATTCAGAGTAAACATAAAATTGAATCACAATGTTCTGAAGGACAAGGAAAACTAAAACGTGTACGTTTATCAGAATATCCTGAACTTGAACAGTGTTTGCTAACATGGGTCAAGCAACTTCGTAAGAAAAACGTTCCGGTAAGTGGACCGATGATTAAAGAAAAGGCACAAGATTTCGCGCGAAGGCTCGATATTCATAATTTTTGTAGCAGCAATGGTTGGATGGAAGGGTTTAATAAAAGAAACGGTATAGTTTTCAAAGCAATTTGTAGAGAAAGTAACGCTGTTGATGTTAACAAATGTAGCCAATGGATTGAAGACCTACCAGTTCTATTACGCAATTATTCTGCTGATGATATTTTTAACGCAGACGAAGCGGGTTTATTTTATAAGTGTCTACCCGATAAAACTTTTACCTTAAAAGGTGAGTCTTGTCATGGCGGGAAACTTAGTAAAGAGCGCATTACAATACTTCTAGGTGCTAACATGTCAGGAACTGAAAAGTTGCCTATCCTATTAATCGGAAAATTTAAGTCTCCACGATGTTTAAAAGGTGTTAAAACTTTGCCTGTGAATTACCAAAATAATAAAAAGGCATGGATGACATCCACTATTTTTTCTGATTGGTTGAAGAATTTAAACCAAGAAATGAAAGCCCAGAAGCGAAAATTTTTAATGTTTGTGGACAATTGTACTGCTCACAATAATATGCCCGAGCTAAGCCACATGAAACTCGTGTATCTGCCTGCGAATACGACAAGTAAATTGCAGCCAATGGATCAAGGCATCATCAACAATTTCAAAATTTATTACAGAAAAGAAGTTGTTCGACATGTTATTAAATCTATAGAAGACAATCAGTGCCCACAAATCGATGTTCTTCAGGCGATGAGGTTTGCTAGGAAAGCTTGGTTTTCTGTGACCAAAACTACTATAGCAAACTGCTTTAAAAAATCTGGATTTAAATCTGAAGTAACTGTAGCTGAAAGCTTACAAGAGGAGGACGAAAATTTAGAAACTGATCCTGAAGATTGGAACTTAGCCATCAGCAACGACAATAATCAACAGCCAACATTCCAAGATTTTATAAACGTCGACGACGGTTTAATAGTTTCAGGAGAACTTAATGAAAGCGACATTGCTCATGCCTTCTCGTCTTCTTTATTGGAAAATGAAGAAGAAGACGATGAAATGAGCGCGGAAGTAAATTTGGTAAAAATTTCTAAACGCGAAGCAGTAAAAGCACTAGAAACCATGCAGTTATTTTGAAATGTCATCAATTGGTGACCAAAGCATATTTGATAAAATTTATAACATCGAAAAACATCTGATGGCTGATACTTCCAAACGACAAACTAAAATGACAGATTTTTATAATTGATACATTTTTGTTGATTACATTTGTATGATTACCTTTAAGTACAATTTTTTTTTTTATTAAAACTCATTTACATACATAACACGTTATTTTATTTAATGATCGCACCTGTATAACTGATATAACCTGTATTCTCACCTCTATTAATGGAACCCTCTGTAAATGAGACAGATATTTATTTATACCTGTATATCTGAGACACTGGGTAAGTGGAATACCTCTATAAGTGAAACGACATTGCAGGTCCCTTGATGTCTCACTTAACCAGGTTTCACTGTATAATGTTGCAGTTAGAAACAAATGTTACAATAATATAATAGAATAAGACAATACACTACATAGGAAACATTTTTTATTAATATCAAGAGTTCACGCAATTCCCCATACGGGATTCAGAAAGGCATGTCCATAATAATTTTTCAATAATGCTATAATATGTGAAGTTTAGGTAAATAAGTGCCCAAATTTCTGATCACTACTCATAATGGATTAGAAGGAGCCGCGCGCGACAGCTAATTTATAATAGTAGAATGGATGAACGACACAGAACACAGAAGTTTTTTGATTCCTTAACTGTTTGTCTGTTTGTTCGCGATGGACGCAAAAGCTACGCGTTTGATGCGTTGTTTTGTTCGGAAAGACTTGGTTAGACTTAAAATCTTTGCTATTTTGATCGTTATTTAAAACTATTACCTACTATGATTAAATTTCGAGGTAAATATGCCTATATTGTTTGCCTTCATCCTCGAACACAAACAACTGTAAATGAGAAATCAATAAATTTGACGGCGCGTTATAATTATTGTGTGATTAGGGTGAATGAAATTCACTCTGGCGTAATGCAAGACTCTGGTGCTCTATGGTCGAGTGTGACGTCATTCGTTCATTCGGTCAATTTGAGTTTGTCAGATTGTTGACTTTGGTGGGGCGCGCGGAGAATCGGGATCAGTGTCGCCGTGAACCTCGACCGAGCACTACGTGTCTAGCAGAACGCTCCTAGTTCGGTTGAATATACTTGGTTATAGATCGCGAGTGTGTCTAGCTGTAAAATGTGTAGTCAGTGATTGAAGTATGGTGATTCGTGTATTAGGTTGTCCTATCTCCTTGCCCGCATATCCACGCGGATTGTAAGTGCAAGCTTACAATGGGCTACTAAGAGGCCCCAGACCCCGAAGTAAACCCCATGTGCCTTCATCAGAAGTGGGATACCAGGGCAACAAGCTGAGGAGAATAGCAGTGGCAACCAAAAGACTCGCTAGTCGGGTTTACATGAAATAACGTGAAACGGTGACTGTCCTGATTGTCGGCTGCATCCCGATTACAAGACCCGGTGAGCCCGTTCCTTTTTATTTCGTAGATAGTGAGTGCTTATTTTTTTAAAACAAGTGGTATAACCAAATAATTTCCTGGTAGCGGAATATCGCATTCCACCCTCCAGGGAAAGATATTGTTGTAAAGGTATTACTCGTGGGTACAAATTCGTGTTTGAATAAAAAGTCTCATCCTATTTCTACTATTCCATATAGTGCCAGAAGAGACGATAGCAGTTCTGGCAATCCGTGAGCAGAGGTTTATGAGGTAGCGGAGTTTGCACCTAATTATATAGGGGCTAAGTTAAGTTGTCATTACACGAGAAAGTTTCGAAATATCCCGAATATCTAACTATGCTAGATTCTATACTATCTGTAGCTGTTGATACGGTGAGAAGACTTATTCGAATTGAGTAGGGTACGCTGCAAAAGGTTACTGTGATTGCTTAGATTAGCTTAGAATGCGGTGACGCGATCAGTACGTCCAAGAAGTGAGAACGATAAGTTTTAACGAACTACCCTATATTAAAAGGTGAGTTCATTATTGTCAGTACGCAGATGCCATGTCAACATAGTGCAAAGGCTCGTTTTAAATCGTCTTCCATTGAGTGGGGAGGTAGTGAGACAGAAGGAACCAGTTCTCGATGGTAGTGAGACAAAAGGAACCAGTTCTCGATATAATCTTTTTTTTTATTTAAGTGACCTAATTTACGTAAAAGTGAGTAGTTTGCAGTAAAAACTAACGAAGGACGATTCTGATTATATCACGATGTAAAACGTGTTGGTTTTTGCGTTTGCTTTTTTGGTTTCGATATCTTTTCGGTAGCAGGTACTGACCCGGTGTGTCTTGTCTTGAGATGTTTAGGTCCCTCGGAGTACTCAAGCTGTGTTTAAATGTTGGTGGACAGATAGGTGAATGTAGCTGTACGGTGTAAGATATAGCTTCCTATGAAGAAGGTTGAACTCTGTTAATAATCGCGTGCTGGCTTGTCAGTTTAATTTCTGTGATGCTGAGTAGCAAAGAGGAGCTATGCGGTATCAGCTCTAACGGGTTTTGTTCGTGTAATATTTCTCATTAGTGGGTAGTGGGTAGACTCACCGTGGTGTACTTCACTTTGAGGCCACACTATTGTGTAGGTACCTAGGTAGAAAAGGCGTGGCGGATACTTAGCAAGAATACACGAACCAACAGTTTGGTAACCAAATATTTCGGGTCGACTAAAGGAATAGTTCTCGTCGCCAAATTGGCGAATTGCGGCCGATAAACTGCCCCGAGTAGTCTCTCGTCTTAATGGGCGATTATATGATCTACATTCTGGTGAAAGCCTCTGTGGCGTGGCGGTGGTCGGTGCGGCTGCTGCGCGAGGACTCGGTTTCGATCCCCGATCGGCGCGGGTGTTTGTGTGCTCGTATGAGTCTGCTGGCATTGGTCTGGTCTACGTGCTACGGAGGGCCCGTTGCGTCATATATCCCGGTTGTCATGCGAGCGTCTGTGGCGGTCGCTGCGGGTGATCGGAGCTCACAGGGGTCCGACTGGTGTAGTTGCAGAACTTCGGTGCGCCGCTTGGTTGTGGGGATCGGATGGCGGTCGCTTCGCGGGGTGTCTCGAGATCCAGTCGCGCCGCGTTTGTACTGGAGAGCCGAGACCGACTAGGTCGAGAAAAGGGTTCGGAGATTGACGATAGAATGAGTTGGAGTTGATTGCTAGGAGCGGCGGTTGCTGCTATTTATTTGTCATATACCCTCCATTATGATGAAGTGGAGTAAAGTGTGTAATTACGGGTCCACCACCACCAGGATGGCTACCAGCTGATTCCGCGTTGTCTGAGTGCTAACAAATTGACACTAGGTTATTAACTGTAGAAGGTTTCTGGTGGTAGGAAAACTGAACCCGACTCACTGCAATCACGGGCACAAGGTGAGGTGCGTAATGTTGAGGATTTCGTGTTGTTTGGGTTTTTTTTTAGTTAGACAAGATTCTTTAGTTAACTGTCTTTTATTCTAAGGTTGGGACAGTGTTTGCAATATTTTACAATAATCTTAAAGTAACTAGCTAGTGCTTGTGACTTGTGTGGCTGACATGTAAGAGCAATATGGCAGACTCATTTCGGAAGCGGATACAAGATGGTATGCCGCTCGGGATGCCTTCCGAAGCGTTAACACGTAAATTTCAAACTGTTACGAAATTTCAGGCAAAATTGGGTCTAAGTACGAATCATTGATCAGATGTCAGAAGTTGACGTACAGACTATAATCAGATGAAGGGGGCTGTAATCCGTCACATCAGTAAGTGGTGTACAAGGAGTGAAAATAAAGTGCTTTGGTACTGTGTTCTCGGGTATGAGTGATAAAGTCGTCACAAGCTGTGTGCCTTTGCTTTGAGATGTCTCATTTGGTGAAATTAGGACGTCTTTGATTTCAATACCCTCGCGTACCTAAGATTTAGGGAAAGATGTTCTATTAGCAAGTAATGTTTCATTGTTATCTCAAGTAACGGTTTCTCGTCGTACGTGGTCACATAGACGAAATTCTACATCGATCAATCAATCAACCAAGGTTAACTGCTATGGTTAACTGCTCGACGTGGGCCTCTCCCAATGTGCGCCATTTTGAAATACTACATGGATATGGGTTATCTATGTTATATGATTAGAACAGGAGAAGACCTAAAGTTCCAGCTACTGACAAGCATTGGCAGAGACATCCAGGTTGAGGATTACTACTTCAAACAGACGCGTGCTTGGGTGACTTCTCTTACTTTACAGGGTAGTATTGGTGTTATAGGGCTACCCTGTTTAATAGGCAATCAATGAGCTAGATGAAAATGACAGCTTCCCCGTAAGTGTGATAGATATGTTCGCTCCACAGCCGATCGTGTTGATCCAATAGTGACTTCGATGGATCAACACACGGATGATATCCAGGGTGGTAATGAAACCGTTCTAGTTTGTGGGAGGGCGGTGTGCTCCTCCATGCGTCTTATTTCGCTCCATATTAATGATTGAGTGATGTAAAGTAACAGCGTAGATGTGCAATCCGTGCGACTCCGCCAATGGTCCGGGGAAGCGTAGTCGTGATTCGTGCCCTCGTTAATAGACAGGGTAATGGAGCGGTTACGAGAGCCTCTGCGAGAGAAGCGTCGGTGGCTTGGTGGTTGGGGGGTCAGCCTTGCGATCGAGGGGTCCCTGGTTCGAGTCCTGGCCGTTGCACAGCCGACGTGAGCCCACTCCTGGCTCGGGCAGTTTGGCTTGGTTGGAGGGGTTAGAGGGAATATTAGTAATTTCGATGATTTCGGTTGCTAATATTCTTTTGAAACGAAGCGCGTATGGTAGTTTGGTACAGGAAAGCGAAGTGTAACAAAATTGGCTCCTAACTAATTCTGAACCATAAGTTTGTTCTAATTAATCGGTTTCGAGTGTATGCGGATAGAGCACTAAATGGAGTATAGTCAGTGTTGGTTTATTGGTTTCCAGTCTTGCTTTACTTGCTACTACTACCTTTGGAAACCTATTCAAATAAA
This sequence comes from Eilema caniola, assembly GCA_949126895.1. Classification (NCBI taxonomy): domain Eukaryota; kingdom Metazoa; phylum Arthropoda; class Insecta; order Lepidoptera; family Erebidae; genus Eilema; species Eilema caniola. The sequence goes on from OX421474.1 coordinate 22,279,088, forward strand.
GCCTGGCCGCGGCTTGGGCTAGGATGTAGACGCTACTCGCTTCCGATATGGCGGATAGAGCTGGGACACATCGTGTTTGGGCAGACTTCAGTACATTTCATCTCCTAGCTTCGAACCCCAATGCCTCAATCCGATCTCGAGAGATTAGTCATACCACTGTAGCAGAAATTGACAACGAGCTGGCCGAGACGGCGGTCTATAGTCAGAACGAAGGAAGAATTCACGACAACGACACATTCTCAGCGATTAATTCTCACATCATTACTACTAGTCCACCTTCCACAGATCTTGATGCATATTGTAAGTAGGTAGGTCCAGACTCACTTTCATGTTCGGACTGGCTCCTCGAGGGTCGATGTTCGAACTATGTATTGTTGCTAGCCTTGCAGGATAGTGTAGGTGTTTGTAGGGGCACCGAGTGGTTGTACGTAGGTCTAGACTCGCATTCATGTTTGGACTGGCTCCACGAGGGTCGATGTTCGAACTATGTAATGTTGCTAGCTTTGGAGGACAGTGTAGGTGGTTGTAGGGGCACCAAGGAGTGGTTGCCCGGCCCGACTGGTTTGCAGTCGTAGGGGCACCAATGAGTGGTTGCCCGGAGTCCGACTTGTTTATGGTCGGAGGGGCACCAATGAGTGGTCGCCCGGGGTCCGACCGGTTTATGGTCGCAGGGGCACCAATGAGTGGTCGCCCGGGTTCCGACCGGTTTATGGTCGCAGGGGCACCAATGAGTGGTCGCCCGGGTTCCGACTGGTTTATGGTCGCAGGGGCACCAATGAGTGGTCGCCCAGGTTCCGACCGGTTTATGGTCGCAGGGGCACCAATGAGTGGTCGCCCGGTCCGACTAGTTCATAGTCGAAGGGGCACCAATGAGTGGCTGCCCGGTTCTGCTCGTTGTGGCCGAAGAACACCAACGAGAGATGTTAGGCCTATGCGGCGATGGAAGTCAGTGATGGACGAGCGTGTGAGTGCGAGAAGAATTAAAGCCTCGTACATTTGTTCACAGACGGATCTCTGGCATTGGTCGCACGAGGACGAGCGACATGTCAGTCTGGCCGTGACGGCGCGTTATAATTATTGTGTGATTAGGGTGAATGAAATTCACTCTGGCGTAATGCAAGACTCTGGTGCTCTATGGTCGAGTGTGACGTCATTCGTTCATTCGGTCAATTTGAGTTTGTCAGATTGTTGACTTTGGTGGGGCGCGCGGAGAATCGGGATCAGTGTCGCCGTGAACCTCGACCGAGCACTACGTGTCTAGCAGAACGCTCCTAGTTCGGTTGAATATACTTGGTTATAGATCGCGAGTGTGTCTAGCTGTAAAATGTGTAGTCAGTGATTGAAGTATGGTGATTCGTGTATTAGGTTGTCCTATCTCCTTGCCCGCATATCCACGCGGATTGTAAGTGCAAGCTTACAATGGGCTACTAAGAGGCCCCAGACCCCGAAGTAAACCCCATGTGCCTTCAAATTCAAATGACTGATTTACATACACTTTGATAATACTAGTAAACATGCGGGCTTATATTGATAGCTAATATCTGTTTAAATAACTATCGGATCTATAGCTATGATAACGAGAGTTAACTCGATCATGGTATAGGTACATTTGATTTGTAATAAATGTTTTAAAGTAAACGACATCGTGGGTACACATCACAAGGATGACTTACCGATACAGTGTTCAGGAGTCTAAAAAATAGATTGCAGCTCTTGTAGTTTCTTTATACCTGCTTGAAACAGGCACCAATTACTGGATTGAATTCCACCATACGCAAGTCATCTCCAAAGAACGTCACTTCTACTCAAGCTGTGCGTGAAACGATCAAAATCAAGAAACGCAAAAAATTCAACCTGGAAGATGGAACTTGGAATTTAATGATAAAAAACATGCAACCGCACTTTTCTGTGCAGTCGGATAGACACCGGACAGGTTGCTTATGGAATAGGGACACTGTGAGTGTGGTATCTGACGCGACATGGCGAAAATAAAATATTAAAAATGTGCGTGTAGATGTAAATCCTACTGCCCCACAGACTAGAAGCAAGTCAGCCTGTGACCACGGCCGGTGTAACCTGGTCATAACGTCAGACACATAAAATGTTATCTCTATTGTATATCATGGAATGCGAGAGTTTAAAAGTTAGTCAAGACATATCATTTAAGTATGTGATGATAATTGCAGTGAGTCGGAAAATATCGAAGATAAATTACACCTATGTAATTTATCTTCGAATACTGCTTGAAACTCCTAAGTTTCAAGCAGTATTTCAAAAACGTCAAATTGACTCACTACAAGTTTTCATTATCGTAGGTTAATGACATAACAACAACAAAATAAAACAATGCCTTTATACATAAAATTTTCACTGAAAACATATCATTTTTAATAGATTGCATTTCCCATATTATGTTTAACATAAAAGTATATATACGTACCGGCTACTTTAGCTGTTTGGCCATAAACATCTGTCCAAATCAGAAAGCAGCTTGCCGGCTTGAAATTTCGCAGTGTATCACCATTGTATTCCCGGAAATACTTTAAATATGACATGTCTCACACTACTATTTTGCACATGTCAATTGAATTCCACACTCTAGACTGTTACTAGATGTAAAGCTATTTAATGAACGCAAAAGATTTACGAAACATCTGCAACTAAATGACAACAAACCAAGGAATTGACGGGTGAATACACAGTTCGGCAGTTGGTGAGTGTTGCAAATACAAGGAAAATTATTTGTTCCTCCAACATTTAATTAATGACTTTCTTGACGCACTGGAAATCATTGTTAATAGTTATAATAGTTTTTTAATGAAATTATAGTACCTACTACAAACCACGGTTGCGTGCTAGTATTTCCATGAAAATTTATCAAAGTGACGATAGCATCTCCACAACACCAAATACAGGGGACCAAATACAAAAGACCAGAGAGAGCCCAACTTTCGAGATTGAAAAGACTTGAAGAAAAATGGTACCCAATGATATACTGATAGTAATAAGTTGCTTGCAAAAAATCAGTTAAGTAAATAGCAAAGTTAGTGACTACCTGATAAATAACCACTGCTAACCTTCTTGGAGATATCAATCAATCAATTAGCCTATATATCTATATCGCAATCCACTAGGCTTTGGTCTACTTCTTCCACCGAGGCCGTCTGCCCTGGCGTCTTGCAGATAAAATCCAGATGGATTGGTACAGAGTTTGGTATTTTTCCTCTAGGCGCCTCTTACGATACCCTCTGTATGAGATGGGATGGTGATACTTGTATTCTTTAAAAATCTTAGAGGTAAACGTTAAAAAAAAATTAATCAAATAATTATTAACGACTCGACAAACTTTAAAATTTTGAGGAAAAAGAGACATTTAATTAGAACAATGACAGCTGATCCTTTGCCCCTGCCCTTACCCGGATGTCAGAAAATCTTCGATCCCGAACGAATCCGCCTCGGGTCGTTCTCAATGGAATCAGTTGTTTCATAATATTTTTAGAGTTGGGAAAAGTCGATATACTTAAATACCAGTAGTTGCCAGAAACTTTATGTAACTAATATCTGAAAAAAGAAAACAGTTTTAATAATAAAAAGGTACATAGGGTATATACAGTCGTTATGTAAACGTTTTGATGTAAGTTTAGTTATCAGTAAGATTTTAAGGCCCTTCCTAAAAAAAAATTACACCGGGTATATTACAGCTGTTATGTCAAAATTTTGTATGGAAATTACGACATAATAACAGTAGAAATCTTATGTACTTTTTTAATTAGTAAGGCTCTAAGAGTATAGGCAGTCTGTAACATCTTGAATTTGTGAACAAAACCTAATCATTCAATGCGATCAAAATTTAAATACCATTTATGTAACATAAGTTTGCTCTTCAATCCTAATGCGAACATTGTAACAAAGTCGCAGTTACAGCAACTTACTTCCTTATAATATTTTATTGTCTTTTAACGATAACATTTTTATTTTTATTTGTAACGTGTAAAACCCTCGAAGCCACATCACTAAAATAAGAACCAGCGATCCTTTGCCCTCCAACGGTTGGTTTAATTTGATTAATGTCGCCTTCAATAAAGAATGGTGTCCGGGTTACAGGTCAAATTTAGAATTTTTAATTTACGAGTTTTAAATTTGGACATTAAAATTTTATTAAAAAATAATATTACTCTTATTTGGTCTCGTGGTACCGAAGAACTAAAAAACAACGGTCATCCCACTTCTTCGCATGGTGTCATAAAATATGACTAATCCGGTAGCTTATTGAAAATTGACTGATTGACAGAAATAAACTCATCTGTTATTTACATGGGATCAAAAAATTCAGTCGGCCCAATAAGTATTTGTCTGCCTCTTTAAAAATACTTACATAGGGTATGTTGGTTCAACTAGTATACTAAAAGCACACTACACTAAGGTCTGTAGTATAGAACGATTGCCGGTTTTGAATCTTGATTTACCTGAGGGCAGATTCCATAGACAGATTTAACAGATTGTTTATGCGATCTGTGCCCCGAGCACTAATAACATTCGAATTCGTAACGTAACCGTATCCAGAGAACAGTGCAATGCGATTGGCCGTCTGCCTACTATTAACCAATCGGTATTCTCCATTCTTTTGATACGTTTACGTTACTAATTCAAATGTTATTCGTGCTCGGGGCACTGTTCTCGATTCAGGACTGAGTGGAATACGGGACTTAGTATATTATCTCCTTGGTTTTATTATACCATATCTTGAAGATAATATATCGTTTGTTGGTGGAGAGTGAGTGATTCAAGTGAGTAAAGTTACTACACAAAGTTACTACTACATCATCTTATGTTGACGAAATTATGAAATATGTAAAAATATACAAAAGTTAGCTGTTGCTCGCGGCTCCGCCCGCGTGTATGTCGGTAACCGCGGATCGGGATATGAAAAATAGATAGTAGCCGATTCTCAGACTTACTGAATATGTATAAAGAATTTCATAAGAATCGGTAGAGCCGTTTCGTAGGATTATGGGAATGAACATTGTGACACGAGAATTTTATATATTAGATAAAACAAGACATTATTTTCATGTAAGTATCTCTTCTCTTCTAGTCCGTATTAATAAGATGGGTAAACAAAAAAACAATACTACATGTACATATAAGCAAAGTAAGTGTTCGGTCACGCATAATGCATGCATTGCGCGTGACCGGACACATACTTGGCTAGTTTTATAGATAATTATTGTCATAGGTATAAGGCTTATTTATTTGGAAGAGATAAATAAAATGTGATATATTTATTTCTTGCTCGTCAAATAAGAATCACATTGGCTCACTAGAACAATAGACTATTGTAGGTTTAAGATTCTTCGACTCTTGGATTGAATCTAATCGAGACAGACCCGGGGTTCAGTTCATCGAATGCGTATTTTCAATTTATTACATTACAATTAATAATTTTCCTTGACATCATTTTACTATTATTGACATGTATCTCCTGACTTTTCTTTGATAATAAATGTAATAATGTATTCTTGCATGCCAACAAGGTAGGCCGAAGTGGACTTTCTAAATGTACTTAATACCTACTATTGTAATACCTTTGGTCAGCAATAAATGATTTTGATTTGATTTTAGATTTTGATCAAGTTAACTTTAGCGAATAACAAAAACGTCTATTGCACCAATTACACCAATAGAATAAATTTAAAGAAGAAATAATTATAACAACAACTTAATACATTTCAAATGTTTATTGAAAAAACGCATAGAAACGCATAGAAGAGTCATTCTCTTCATGGTGCAATACAACAGTAGGCGTACCGCAGGGCGGCGTTTTACCTCCACTGCTATTCGCGATTTTTATAAATTCTATTTCCCAGAAACTAGTTTCATCCTACCACCCCCACTTAACCAGCTATCGGAGGCACTTGACACAATGAACCTGGATCTAGCGCATATCAGTGAATGGAATGAAAATTATGGTTTAAAGATTAATCCATCAAAGACTCAGGTAATTGTTGTCGGTAGTTCCAGAATGATGTGTATAATATCGATTGGTCCGCTATGCCGTTGATACAATTTGAAGGTACAGTAGTGCCTATATCGGATTGTGTCAAAGATCTGGGGATCTACCTTGACAAAGTGCTGTCCTGGGATCGCCAGCTGCAAGAGGTAAGCCGCAAGCTATTTGCCTCAGGGGGTTCCTTACGAAGGCTACAAAACTTTCTGCCCACGACAACAAAGGCTGCGCTTGCACAAGCCCTCCTTCTACCAATTCTCGACTTTGCCGATGTCAGCTATCTAAATCTCACCGAAGCACAATTAGATAAACTTGAGCGACTTCAAAATTATTGTTTAAGATTCGTATTTGGCCTACGCAAATACGATCATGTCTCAGAATACCGTATAAAACTTTAAACTTACGTTTCTTTACAATATCCTTTTTAACCCCAAAGCACCCCCTTACCTTAAAGAACGTTTTAGGTTCCTACATGACACACATTCGAGGTCCCTACGGTCATCGGAGAACTTAAGACTGAAAATGCCGATGCATTCCACGAATTTCTTTGGACGATCCTACACCGTAGAAGCAGTGCGTTTGTGGTATGAGTTGCCAGTTTCTATCAAACGAGCACAAACTAGCGCAAGTTTTAAAAAACTTTTACATGAGCATTTTCTATCACTTTAGTACTTATTATATATCTATGTATCCAACTATTCAGAGGTAAAGTAATTTAGGTAATAATATTAAATTGATAATACGGAGAGACATATAAATTTTCTGTGTCATTTTGCTGTAGGTATATGTAAATATGTATGTAAGTATGTATGTATGGATCTATGAGTGTATGTATGTTTGTAGTATTGATGTATATATAGGTATATATATTGTATATATGTATGTAAGTATGTAAGTATGTGATTGTAATATGTGTATATAATTTGCGTTTGCGCATGTATATTCATTCATATTTGTATAATAATAATCATATATCATTTTCTATCATTTCCAATCGCTCCAACTACCACCTGTTCTTACACTTAACTCAAGTCCATCCAAAGGTTGCCTGGAACATATTGCCTATCATGGCGATAAGGCCGCCCTTTGTACAACAAGTGTAGAGGATAAATTATATTCAATTCTCAAATCTTATTTATGTAAATTGTGTACAAATAAAGTTTTATTCTATTATATTACTAGCTGTTGCCCACGGCTCCGCCCGCGTGGATGTCGGTTATCGCGAATCGGACTATAATTTGAGATTTAAACTATCCTATCTCTCAAGTTGGATCGAACTGCACATGGTGTGCGAATTTTATTATAATCGGTTAAGTGGTTTAGGAGTCCATTGAGGACAAACATTGTGACACGAGATTTATATATATTAAGATTATAAAGTAAACGAATATCATAATTATAAAAATACATGGTTATAAAAATCATTGTCTCTTGCTTGCCCGTTCAATATAAATTATAAAATAAACCATTAAAAATATATATAATGTAGTTCTAACATAGTTGTCTGAGTTACTTGCTAAACAACCTACCGAACTAGCGAAAGAGCGAAAGAATAATTTTTCAATTGTTTATATACTTACTAGCTGTTGCCCGCGGCTCCGCCCGCGTAGATGTCGGTTATCGCTTAGTGTTGATCCGACGCTATTGAGCATTAAATTCGCCTTGCTACTCAACTTTGTCCTCGACTATGTACTCACCTCTATTCTCAACTTTTTACTCGCCTCTATATTCGACCTCTCGCCTCTCTACTTGCCCATCCATTCGATCTCTACTCGCCACTACATTAATCTTTCCACTCTCCTTCCTATTCGCCTCTCTACTCAAGCCTTTACTGCATTCTATTTGGCTCTCTAGTCGCATATCTACTCGCCCCTGTAGTCGACTCTACTCGACTTTTGATCTTTACACGCCTATCCACTCGTCGCTATAACAATCTCTACTCGCCTCTTTACTCGCTTCTATATTTGGTTCGCTACTCGACTATGTCGGTTCCGAAGCTCTAATTCACCTTTATACCAAATTTCATGAGGACATCTTAAAAGAAATTCTTAGTATTTATGCCATATTCACCCCCTTTTTTGTGCCAATGAAAAATTAGAAACTTCAATCCCATAGCCCTATTCCCCTTCCCCCTCCCCCTTCTATCCCTTTTTTCGCGATAAAGGGTTGCCTATGTCCATTTCCAACCTCAAATCCATCTCGATACCAATTTGATCAAGATATCTTCAAAATTGTCAAACTTATATACCCTTGCCCTATTCCACTCCTTTAACTTCCTTTTTCGCCATAAAAGGTAGCCTATGTCCATTTTCGAACTCTAATCCATCTCTATACCAAATTTTACCAAGATATCATCAAAAATGACAAACTTTCATACTAACTATCCAGTCCTTATCCCTCCCCCACCCTTTTACCACATTATTCGCGATAGAAGGTAGCATATGTCCGTTACCAAGCTCTAATTAATCCCTGTACCAAATTTCATCAGGATATCTTCAAAACTGTCAAACTTTCATACCTTATTACCCCCCCCCCCCCCCCTCCTGTGCCTCCATTTTCGCGTCAATAGATAGCCTATGTTCGTTCCCAAGCTTCAATCCATCTCTGTACCAAATATATCATCAGGATCTCTTCAAAACTGGCAAACTTTCATCCCCTATAACCCCCCCCCCCTTTATCCTCGTCTTTAGCGACAAAAGGTAGCCTATGTTCGTTCCCAAGCTTTAATTTAGATCTGTACCAAATTTCATCAGGATATCTTCAAAAAAGACAAACTTTCATCCCATAGCCATATTCCCACCCCCTTCCTTCTACCCCTTTTTGCGATAGAAGGTAGCCTATGTCCGTTTCTAAGCTCTAAACTATCTCTTTACTAAAGTTCATCAGGAAATCTTCAAAAATGACAAACTTTCATCCCAAGACCCTAGTCCCCCCCCTTCTACCCCCCTTTTTGCGATAAAAAGTAGTCTATGTCCGTTCCTAAGCTCTAAACTATCTCTGTACCAAATTTCATCAGGAAATCTTCTAAAACGATAAACTTTTATCCCAAGGCCCTGGTCCCCCCCTTCTACCCCCCTTTTCACGATAAAAGGTAGCCTATGTCCATTCCCAAGCTCTGAACTATCTCTGTACCAAATTTCATCAGGAAATCTTCAAAAATGACAAACTTGCATCCCAAGACCCTAGTCCCCCCCTTCTACCCCCCTTTTTGCGATAAAAAGTAGTCTATGTCCGTTCCTAAGCTCTAAACTATCTCTGTACCAAATTTCATCAGGAAATCTTCTAAAACGATAAACTTTTATCCCAAGGCCCTGGTCCCCCCCTTCTACCCCCCTTTTCGCGATAAAAGGTAGCCTATGTCCGTTCCCAAGCTCTGAACTATCTCTGTACCAAATTTCATCAGGAAATCTTCAAAAATGACAAACTTTCATCCCAAGGCCCTAGTCCCCCCCTTCTACCCCCCTTTTTGCGATAAAAAGTAGTCTATGTCCGTTCCCAAGCTCTAAACTATCTCTGTACCAAATGTCATCAGGAAATCTTCTAAAACGATAAACTTTTATCCCAAGGCCCTGGTCCCCCCCTTCTTCCCCCCTTTTCGCGATAAAAGGAAGCTTATGTCCGTTCCTAAGCTCTAAACTATCTCTGTACCAAATTTCATAAAGATATCTTCAAAAATGACAAACTTTCATACCAAGGCCCTAGTTCCCCCCCTTCTACCCCCCTTTTCGCGATAGAAGGTAGCCTATATCCGTTCCCAAGCTCTAATCTACCTCTGTACCAAATTTCATTAAAATATCTTCAGAAATGACAAACTTTCATAAAAACTTTCATCCCCTATTTCCCCTCCTTAAACCCCCTTTCTCGTGATAAAAGGTAGCCTATGTCCGTTCTCAAGCTCTAATATACCTCTGTACCAAATTTCATCAAGATCGGTTACATACAGACAGACAGACAGACAGAGTTACTTTCGCATTTATAATATTAGTATGGATTTGATATCTTCATATCTTTTCTTTCTTGACATGATTGTAAAATTTTTGACGTTCATATGTGCTCTTTATGAGTCTAAACCACGGAGTCTAAACTCAATAAATGAAATTGACTGAATAAATGAATTTGATTCAAAGTTGAGAACTATATCTTCCTAATAGGTATCTTTAACTATATAAAACAAGAAGTTAATGTTTATCGTTCTCTAATTCTCATTCAATGTATTTTCCACTGTTTGCGTAAAATACATACTAGTTTCAAACACATTTTCACGAAAAATTTATAATAAATTGTGTTGTCCAAGTAAAACAAAACAAGACATAGAAACTTCACAAAACAGTACAATATTTCAAACGAGCGAAATATATGACATGGTGTCGATATATTTATGGTATGTGTCATCCAGGTAATGGGGTGAAAACACCACAAGGCATTACTTATTGCAATAAGTCGCAGAAACAGAGATGTAACGCAATAGAGAGGTCCATCCCCATTTTGTTACAAGAGGGATGTACAGGAAAGTCGTGCATAAGTAACAAACATATTAAAGAGATGGGTTTCTGCAATAAAGCTATGTTAATAAATAAGATTATTTTGGTCACCCCTTGAGATTGTGCTTCATATTTGGGTCGTGGTTTTGGAATAATTGAGTCGATTTGTTTTATAAACTAAATAATGATAACGAGAGAAGATATTAACTATTTTGTTTCATAGTTATAGCCTTTTTGTCATGATACGTTTTTCATATTTTCACTCTATCTTTGTTATGATAGACATAAAGCTCACTAAATTAAATATAGTTATAGATTCCAAATGCGATACTGTCTGAAGTTCCCACTTTGCAATATCCCACGTTTTAATGGATTCTATCGCGATTTATTTGACATTATTTAAATTTAACCCGACATTTTAAATCTGCTAAATTCAAAAGAGGAATTTGAAAAAATAACGACCACATTTATTTCGCAAAATTATCTACACATTTGTATTCTAAACGCAATCTATAAGTTCTTCATTACTTATCTTCAAACGCATCGATACGCAACATTTATTACGCCACACAATACCAACATTAATTTGCATTCACTGAAAATCCTTCAAGTAACTAAACGTATGGAAATAGAGTTTCAATTTGAAAAGCATGAAATAGATTACTTACACGCTTAAAATTGTTTGTCGAATGTCTAGGGCTGTTCTGTCACGTCAAAACAAGGAGCTAGGGAACAATGTATTGCAGTTGGCAATCTTAGTGCCCTTTCCACAATATCTTTAGTATGACGCCCCTCGATATGAATAATGTGTCATACGATCGCGCCCTTTTATCTGCTATGAGGGAAACACACTGAGATTTTGCAGAAATATCATTGGGGTGGGAGACTTACGCGTATTTCTAATATATGACATACCAATGCAATAAGATTAAACTTTTCTTTATAGGAATCGTTATTTCATTTATTTATTGTATTTGTATATTCATCAATTAACAATGACAAGTTTTTTGGAATTAATTGTGATAAACAATCTAATAACGATGTAAAATCTAATATTTTGACATTGTCGAATTGGTTTGGTTAAGTTTGTAAACGAAACCGTTTCAACATAACCGAAATGTAGCAAAATGTACAGTTACATAAATCATTTTAGTTGTCTGAAGTTGCTTAGTTAAGTTTTTATAATATTGAAATTGATACTAATATCACAGTGTAACGAACATTCTAATATTTTGTGACTACAGATGTCAAATTCAAAGTTTACAAAATTATAATAAGTAAAATAGATTTATTATTATTTCTCGAACTCAAGCAGTGAATCAATGTATAAATTTTGATTATTACATAGAGCCACCAAAATAGTAATTTAGGTGACAGCTTAAACCACACTATTCAAACAATTATCTCGTTCTTTAAGAATTATATTTTCTTGTTGCTTATAAAATATCCCTTATACTACTATAAAGGACAATCATCTAATGATGAAGTCTATAGATGCCATTACTCGAGCGTCTTAATTACAATATTTAATATAAATTACGGCTTGCAGGCAAAAACTTTGGTTTTAAACACAAAACATGATGATACTGTTTTTTTAAATCGCACTAATTCTTAATTATACCTATATAATATATGAAATAAAATGAATGCTTAAACTTTGGATTTTCAAGTATGAAAATTATTTTATTTTATCCAGGAGAAAAGATAATCTATAGTTTAAATGTCACTTCAATGTGTTGAGTTCGTTTATAAAAGAACTATTATAAAGTGAACAAGTCATTTAAATATTGGTACATTGACTGATAAGTGATAAACTAAGCATTTAGGTAAATATTATATTTTATTAGAATTATCATTATGTGCATCGAAAGAGATAACATTTTATAGGATATAACAATAAATGTAACGTGTATTATGACGTATTTAAATGAACTTTTACCCCACGGCGTAAAAAAATGAGAGTACAAATACTTGTATTATTTTTGTGGGGTGAAGTTTTAGGGTGGAGAAAGCCAATGTTTTGCCTCGATACGCTTTCGAAAAAAATGCATGGGTTCGATGCAATATTTTAATATTAACCATATTATAGGGTGAGTTGCATTCTCTAGTTCTATAAACAATGTAAGGGTTAGTGTGGACATGTTCTAAAAACTTCGGGAATACTATGAATGATCAATCAAGCAATTAAGTAGCCTATTGCCCTCCACTGTTGGATATAGGCCTCTCCCAATATGCTCCATTTCTCTAGAACCTCCGCCTTCCGCATTCAGTCTGTTTCAGCCACACCTTCAATTTGCTTTCTCGCGGTCACTCGTTTGCTCCAACGATCATCAACGGTCCTTCGACATAAATGGTAAGCATTTATAATGAACTCTTACAACACCTGTAATATGACTTGCATGTATGATGTTAATGAGCAGTTTCTTTAAAGAAAAACCACACAGGAAGTGGACTTGGCAACGTCGGGATTCTGTAATAAGGAACGAGATAGACTTCTTTACCATAAGCAAATATTTAGAGACGTCTATGTGATCAACAAGTTTAATACCGGAAGCGATCACAGACTTATGCGAGGCTCTCTAAATATCAACATTAAGGCTGAAAGTCTCCGAATGAAACGGTTTACTCTTCGGTCTACGCCGCACCAAGTACCTCTAGAGTCCGAAGAGTTCCATCTGGAACTTCAAAATCGTTTCGCAAAGTTAGAAACCGCTAGCAACATTGACGAGAAATCCGACACAGTGGTCAAAACCTTACAGGAAGTGTTTCGAAAGTTGTTTCCTGGAAAACTCAAACAGCAAGAGTCCAAGCTCTCTCCTGAGACTCTCGAACTTGTGCAAAAGAGGCGTGAACAACCATCCACACAGTCGTCTTCGTCAGATGAGAGGGCTTTAAACAAACAAATTAAAAAACTGATGCGACGCGACCTCCGACGTTTCAACACTCGCATCGTCTAGTAGGCGATTAAGCAAAATAGGAGGTGAAAGTGTTCCCTCAGCAGTTGGAGAGGGCCCATTTGACGAAACTTAAAAATGCGGATGGCAGAATGATTGCCTCAAAATTCGAGATTCTTGAAGAGATCGAGAAATTTTATGGGCTATAGCTAAATGCATCACGGAAGAGTAAACCGACGAAACACGGTGATGAAGACCACAGAGCCCTACTCACTCGTCATTACACCGAGAACATGCCCGATGTCGAGTAGTACGAGATAGAGGCGGCTCCCAGGCATCTGAAGAACAACAGGTGCCCTGGTGATGACATAATTACTACTGAGCTCCTAAAAGCAGGCGGGGTTCCAATCCTAAATGAGCTAGCAAGTCTTTTTGATTCCGTCATCCAACAAGGTCAAACGCCTAGGACATGAAGCGGGAATGCGTTGATACTGTTCTTCAAAAAAGGCGACAAGACCTTGCTAAAGAACTACAGATGTGGCAACCCGGGTTTCGAAAAGGTTATGGCACCGTGGACCACATCCTTACTATTTGAAGAAAAGATTGAAGAAAAGACTCAAGAATATAATAATATGGCGTTTGTGGACTACGAAAAAGCTTTCGTCTCCATCGAAAACTGGGCAGTTCTGGATGCCCTGCAAGGGTGTCGTATTGATTGGCGATACATCGAGGTGCTGAAACGCTTATATGACACTGCCGCATCGTTCATCCAGCTCTAAGACCAGAAAACGAAACCCATTAACCTCCAACGTGGAGTCAGGTAGGGATATGTTATATCCCCCAAACTATTCACCAATGCATTGGAGGACGTCTTCAAGATTCTGAATTGGACTGGGCGGGGTATCAACATAAATGGTGAATACATCTCACATCTTCGGTTCGCCGATGACATCGTCGTGGTTGCGGAGTCGATGAAACAACTGGTTTCCTAGAGTGGAAACCGGGAGAAGGCAAACGGAAGGTGGGATGACTTCTAGCCATTAGACTGACGACTTGGTGTCCTAACCACCTTGGAATGGATGCAGAAGGCGGAGAGATACATTAGGAGAGGCCTATGTTCAGCAGATAATTACTATAATAGTCGAATTGAAATTAAATTTTACTTTCATACGCTTAGGTAGATTACCTAAGTTAAATTCATTGGCACCATTTTTGGTAAAATAGCTTGCTAATAAGACCTGCCAAACATGTTTTACATAATAATGAGCGTTGGTGGTAGAATGATGAAAATTAAAGATTTAATTAAAATAAATTGTAGTAAAGTTAAAAAATGGAATCACCTTTATCACTTAGGGGTATAATAACCAACAAGTTATTCTCACACCTACCAAATCATAAGGTCATAAGAATCGGACAAGTATTTTTTTTTTTCAACTATAACAATTCAATTGCTTATCTATACTATGTCAAATCCAACGTCCTTATTTCTGTCATAAAAAACTTCATACACTACGCTGCATACTGTGAGGGCAACATCGGTTTGCACTCCCTGATATTAGCCTAATACTCAACTAACCCTCGGCTTTATTAAAAACCAAGGACCATATTTGTACGTACTTAAAGTTCCCAAACATAATGGTCCCTGTCAACGTACCTCCCTATAGATTAATTTTCCTAAAACATTTTGCCTATCAATACGTCCCATTCTCCTTCCCTTACATACTTAAAAAATTCCTACACTCATGTTCTTTTATTAGGTGCAGCGAGAAGCAATTTTGGAACGAATTGTAGGTACTGCCCTTTTTTGAACTAAAATGGTAAGAAAAGAGGGTACTTCATCAAAGTAGCAGGGGTAGTAGTAATATTTTATTGTTCTAGTCAAAGTCAAAGTCAAAAATCATTTATTCTGTATAGACCATTAAAACGGTACTTACAAAACGTCAAGTTTAAAAAAAAATCTAGACTAGTTTAGCTAGTCTACTCTATTTGTTAATGAATGTATGTCTTTAGGGCCCCAAAACGATCTATGGGGTTAAGTCAACCTCACTTGCAAGCCAGTACACAAGTTCTCGTTCTCGTTTCGCGATGGGAGGCAAGATGGCAGCCGCTTACATAATGACCGTATAAGTCAAGGCAAAAGGAAAAGAAGGACTAGGTAAGTGAAACCCGTGCCATGGATGAATGCTATGGACACAATCGAAATGGTGATGATGATGAAACTTATTTTTATAGTGCGGCAATCCCCACGATAACCACCTTCCCCCTCCCCGCCGCTCCGCTGGAGCTGATTATTATCACTGGTACATCTCTCATGATTACCACTGGTATATCTCTCATATCCTGGTTGACCCAGGTCCATCCCTTGATGGCCTCCTCAGCTGTGGTGTTTACGTAATCTCTAACAATCCTAAGCAAGTCTACCACCAAAAATATGATGATCTTCATCTTAGCATTAATCCTGGTCGCAATTAAAGCTTCACCTTGTAGTCCGGAGCTTTTTCCAGTCTAATTGCGGGTTTCGTTGAAGTTCACTTCATTTTCTGTGAAGTGACTGCTATCTGACCTAAAAACAATATAATGATGTGTGCGTAAAAAGCAAACTTAATAATATATAAAAAACGTTCATTTTTTACCATTCATCACAGTTGTTGCTACTTCGCCTAAGGGCGCCTTAATAGAAGAAAAAAGCGTACAAAAGATACAGTAACATTTATCGCACGTGCGATGATATTTCTCTATAAACATCCGTCATGCCCATGCCATAACTTTGCCCTAGGATGCAATAACAGATAAAACGTAGAAAAACAAGGGACAAAAATATAAAACTTATCTAATGTTTATTGCATTCGAGTATGTGGTGCCGAGATACTGCTATCAAACATCTATGAATAAAAGTTTTACATGGTTATGCACATTCACGTAGGTACTAATAACGCCCTGTTTTGCATTGCCTATTCAACGTCATACTATAAGAGATATAAAGATACATACTAGCTGACGCACCGCGGCTTCAACCGTGGCGTACTAGAAAACCCCGTATCACTTCTTTAAAATATAATATATTATGCCCGCAATTTATTAATTTTTTTATCATGCATGTGAATTTGGCGGATTTGTTGACATTTATACTTACTACGTCACTTCCTTGAGCAGTAGCGTGATGTAA
This sequence comes from Eilema caniola, assembly GCA_949126895.1. Taxonomy (NCBI): domain Eukaryota; kingdom Metazoa; phylum Arthropoda; class Insecta; order Lepidoptera; family Erebidae; genus Eilema; species Eilema caniola. The sequence goes on from OX421474.1 coordinate 22,295,636, forward strand.
TTGCACCTACAACCTTCGTCGATAAATGGGCTATTTAACACAAATTTAAATCGATCAAGTCAATTTAATTCTAACCAGTAGTTTCTGACATTAGCGTGTTCAACCAATTAAACAAACAAACTCTAATAGATTTTTATTTCCTTGTGTTTATTAGAAACCACCTCCCTAAATACAAACTTAAACAGTATTAGGTATAATAGCAACCACGGGTAGTAACCCATTAATATATCCATTGCTTACTTTTAACGACTTTTGGGAAATAATCTCGCCTGAATCAAGAGAGATAAGGGCAAGGTTATGATTATTCGTGCATACTGTTGATTTCACTGAAAACATGTATCACGATGGTCTTCAAGAGAAAGTGTACAGGATATTTTTTTTTTGCGAACAGAATGGAAACCTAACAGTGAGGTGGGAACGTCAGGCTCACACCAACTATAACTACGGTGTTCCGTCTGTATGGCTGGAGAATCTGATACGCTCCAGAAAGGATATCAAAGAGACCATATAAGAGAGGCGTGGAACGAAAACCCGAAGCGCCCACACGGGCCTGCTTCTTTTATGGCGACTGCCATCCCCAGGCCCGAGTACATTAAGGATGGAGATCCTATCTTCACCACTCAGTGCACTTTCTATAGCACAGGAAATTGCTAGATTGCTCCCAATCCTTTTCCGTCGCTTCTTTTACACTCATCTTTGACACACAAAAGAAGGCAATGACATTACACATGCTCACGCTTCCGACCATGACCAGTACCGGGGTCTGCAGGCTTCCCGCTCTAACCGCTGCTTCGAGGACACGGCATAGCTCTATCCTCTTTGGGCATAGCTCTATCTTCTTTGGGCATTCTACCAGCTTGCGAAGCGATGTATCTGCAGGGCAGGCCTGGCTGTGGTGGTACTCGAGTATCGGCGCCCGGCCTATATGATGCAGGTACTTGCCGGAACAGCCATGTTCAGTGTGCACCGTACATTGTATTTTCTTTAATTCTAGCTGTTGCCCGCGGCTTCACCTGCGTGTTTGTCGGTTATCGCTTAGTGTTGAGCCGACTGATGATTGATTGAGCTTTAAATTCACCTCTCTACTCAACTTAATCCTCTTAATTTTTAAATTCTTACTATTTGTTCCCTATTCACCCCCTTTTTACGCGATTGAAAAATGACAATCTCTATTCCCCTAACCCTACCCGTAGCTCTAATCCATCACTGTACCAAATTTCATAAGGATGTTTAAAAATAACAAACTATTATACAAACTTTCATCTCCTATTACCACTCCCTCCTTTAACCCCTTATTTCGCTATTTAAAGTTTCCATATCCGTTTCCAAGTTCTAATCGGTTTCATCAGGATATCGTCAAAAATGTCAAACTATCAACCCCTTGCCCTACTCCCCCTCCCCCTCTTCTATCCCCTTTTTCGCGTTAAAAGGTAGCATTCCAAGCTCTAATCCATCTTTCTACCAATTTCATTAGGATATCTTCGAAATTGGCAAACCTACATCCCTTAGTCCTCCCCCCTCCCCCCTCTACCCCCTTTTTCGCGATAAAAGGTAGTCTATGTCTATTTCCATCTCTACACCAATTTCATCAGGATATCTTCAAAATTGACAAACTGACATCCCCTAGCCCTATTCCCCCCCCTCAAACCCCCTCCTTCGGGAGAAAAGGTAGCCTATGTTCGTTTCCAAGCTTTAATCTATCTCTGTATCAAATTTCATCAGGATATCTTCAAAAATGACAAACTTTCGCTTAAACCTTCATCCCATGGCCTTACTCCCCCCTTCTGCCACCTTTTCGCGATAAGAGGTAGCCTTTGTCCGTCCCCAACCTCTAATCCACCTCTGTACCAAATTTTATTAAGATCGGTTCAGTGGTTCAGGCGTGAAAGCGTAACATACAGACAGACAGAGTTACTTTCGCATTTATAATATTAGTATGGATTACTTGATTTCGTGAATTTACCATATTCTAATTGTGATTATTGCTATTCGACAACAGAGACAAATTCAAAAACCAAAGATTATGAAAATCAGTTTAGCCGTTGTTGAATTATCAGAAAGTACGTTCTTGCCAGTCAGTTCATATCAGTCAATCCTCATTCCCCGCGAGCCTCTTCTCCTTTGTTTAAACTTTTCAAATCCATCTAGTGCGGAACCGAATAAAACAATGGTCATTGTAGTTTGATTATTCGCCACCAAGCGCTGCACAGAATTCTAGAATAATCTATGTGTGACATGATAAGCGGGACCACTTTCCTATTAACCGCTATATACTAGATGTTGCCCACGGCTTCGTCCGCGTGGAATTTTATTTTATTTTATTTATTTGGAACAAAAAACAGTTACATGTTAAAATACTACTGAAGCTATAAACTAATAAATTTTTATTTCATGTGTCAAAATTACATAGTCCATATTGAATGTCATCTTAAAAGCTAAATGTATATAAATTGTCAAAAATTATTCTATTAACCCGCCCCTCACCGTACCAGGATCAAATGTGCCCATGACGCTAGCGGCATTACCCCGCTGGATAGCAACGGCCAACCTTTGCTCCAGGTACGAGGTGGAGCGGGAGTCACCGGTTTATTTACTAATAAATTAGTAAACATATAACCCACACTAATGTTCAATCAATCAAATTCTGATATAAGGTAAAAAAATATAATATTTTTGAATTATTTGTAAATAAGAGAAATTGCACAATTTTAATTTAAGTTTCTCTATTAATTACCCAATTAGGTAATACACCTTGCCTTAATTTTTGAAGTGAAAACTTCTTTAGCGGCGTTGGATGGGTAAAAATTGTTAAACGCGCGTCAGGATCTCGTATTACACTCGCGTCAGGATCTTGTGTTAAACTCGCATCAGGTTCACGTGACCTACTCGCGTCAGGATCACGTGTTAAACTAGCGTCAGGATCACGTGACCTTTGACCCGTAACCGACGACTTTGTAGGACGACATGACGTCATACAACATTCCTAGTTACAGAGTGTTTATTTTGCTAGGTACGCTAAGAAGCTTCGTAGCTTAGCGGTAAGCACTTTGACTGTAAGTCCTTATGGTGTCAGATAGTACCGGGTTCGAACCTGGGCTTCTGATATTTTTTGTGTTTTTTTTTGTAACTTATTACATTTTGTGATTATTTTTTCTTTTTGTAATTTATTAAATTTTGTGTATTTCTTTTTCTTTTTGTAGTTTATTAATTTCTTCTGACAGAAAATTATCAGAAAATTACTGATAGGTTCTATGATTGGCGCTATATTATAGGTAGGGTATGGTATGGTATGTTCTTTTTATCTTTTTCTATATTTCTAAGAAAGAAAAAGTTTTCACTTCTGCCGGCACTCCCGAAGGCACTCACGGAGTGCAACCCGTCTTTTTTATATTCGTTTTTAGTTTTATAAAAATCTTCATTAAAGTGCTTTAAACATATTTTCGAATTTTTTGTGGGATATCAGCCTGAAGGTCTATATAAAATACGTACCCACGCATTTTTAATTTCTGGATTACTTGCAAACCTAAAATGACATCGTAATAGCCCTAATATAATATTACAATGTTGAAAATTAGATACGTCTTAAAATAATGTGTATATGGTGGTCTCGCTATACAGGTGGATAACATTAATTTTAAATAAGGATAATATTTTTTTAAATAAGGCCATCTCTCGGATTATATTTAGAGATCTAGAGATTTTTCTTATAAATCGAATTAGGGTCTTCTAAACACAATTTTCAATTCTCATACTGAATTGTGGTACTGAAAAGATCATAAAATGTAGGTGAGAATCAATGGAATGGCACTTAGCGCCTCGAGTTTAGTTAGTGACAAATTGGTAAATTTTTTCACCCTCGCAAGATAAAGGCGCTTCATAACAGTCTGACGGTGAGAGCTTATTACTGGGCATCCGAGTCTTATTGACTTTAATTTTCTACTCTGTTGACGTTTCCAATGATATATATTTCCAGTGGAATGGTGAAAATGGCCCTTCGCTTTTTCAAATAACAAGCGGAGCCTCATCAATCGTCGCTGTCATTCATTTGCGCCGTCCCTTCTCGTAAAATATTAGTGTTATCTATCCGGACGAATCACTGAAAAACTACTGCGAGCTTCCGAAAATAATATTTCAGTTTGATTATTTTCCTATTGTAAATAAGAGCGGCAAAGTTATTGTTTGATTGAGTTATTAAGCGAAGGTTTTCCAAGGGTTTCTACGAGTATTTTTGGCTCACTCAACTCCAATTGTATTTTTTGAATGGAATTTTTTGCTTTGTAACATTTTTATAAGAAGGTCTAGAACTTTAAGTAATTGAGTTTGATTATCTGCCTCCGACGATATTCAAGATGAAAGTACATATGAGTACCAAGTTCTCATGATTTATTATCTTGAAGGCGAATATAGTCATCCGAAATTATGTAAAAGGTGAACATGTATGCGATCGCCACCGTGGATCCTGGAAGCGAGGACCCTTTCGCCACTATATCAGTTCCGAAAGGAGGCGCGGAAAAGGGGATTCGATCCCGAGCCCGAGGATATTCGGGCCGAGAAATCCCGGCTCCACCGGGACATGGTGGCCGATTGGGAGCGACGACTTGAGCAACCACGCGCAGGACACGCCGTGATTGCGGCGGTAAGACCCATCATGAGGGAATGGCTAGAGAGGCCACACGGTAGCCTCTCGTACCGTGAGACGCAGATCATTACCAGACAGTCAGTCCTAGAACCAATAAAAAATTTGCGAGCTGTAATTAACCAAATAGATACAGTAACGAGGTTCTCGTGTGTACGAGAAAGTCCCTGATCTGCGCAGTGTTGTTCTATAGGTCCACGATGTCGGACGAAGTGTCTCTTGCTAGTGCAGCATACATGCTTATAGATGTCTTACTTGATGATCATAAACGGCCACGAAGATAGTACGGACCGTCCGGATGCATGGAATGTATCGGGAAAGAAGTGAATAACTTTTTATGTTGAAAAATCAAGAAATTAGAGGTCCGGTGGTCACTACAAAAATTTCACTTATGATCTTTTCTCAAATTAGCTAGTTCGCAGCGGCTGGCAACCTCTCCTCTTGACGTCCACAAGCGCTCTGCGAGCGCCCTTTGATTCGCGACAAAATTCGACAATCGTTGGCTCGCTGCGAGTCGCAAGTGTGGCATTCGTTGTAAAGCTTTCGTAATAAATCATCAATACAAACTTCTAACAAAGGAATAGGTACCAATCTAGAACGCATGCTACGTCTTACGTCTAAAATATTAGAATTACTTCGCTATTTAGATTATTCGGCATTTCAAAACAGTCGTTACATTTTTTGGCATTTTGTTCAAGATGAACACAAACAAACAAGTTTGTAAGCATTATCTTCATTAAAAAACTTAGATCTTTGCCTGTGTAGTGTAAAAGAAAGAATAAAAGTATCACCATCCCGTCTCATCCGAAGGGTGTCTTAAGAGGGGATTAACTGAAAATACGCAGACAATATCACTGCGAGAGAAAGAAAACTCGAAATAAAATCCGTCTGGATATAGTGTGGAAACAGTAGTCTAAACCCTTCCAACATTGGGAGAGGCTTATGCCCACTGCCCAGCAGTGGATTCATCATCATCATCATCATATCAGCCATACACAGTCCACTGCTGAACATAGGCCTCTCCCATAGACTTCCAGAATGACCGATCCAAAGCAGCCCGCATCCAGCGCTTCCCGGCGACCTTGATGAGGTCGTCCTTCCACCTAGCCGTTGGGCGTCCTACGCTGCGTTTGCCCGTACGCGGTCGCCATTCCAGAACTCTTTTGCTCCATCGGCCATCTGTTCTGCGCGCTATGTGTCCCGCCCACTGCTACTTCAACGAGCTAATCCGCTGGGCTATGTCGGTTACTTTTGTTCTCCTACGGATATCATCATTTCTAACGCGATCACGTAGGGAAATACCGAGCATAGCCCTTTCCATAGCTCGTTGAGCGACTCTGAGCTTGTTTAAGAGACCCATAGTGAGGGACCATTTCCAAGATTTGGTCTTTTTTCGTAACTGGTTATCAAAGAAAGAAAAAAAAAACTTCACATTCCGGATGAAACTGATTATATGCAAATTGAACAAACAAAAAAACGTCACATTTTAATTATTTGGGAGCAACTGTTTTAATTTACGGTTTTCCCCATGATGTACAAATAGTATAAGCTTTTTTTATTTCTCACGTACACATTACATGCAGTTTCTCTATTGAATATTATCATTATACCAGGCTACAACAGATAATTTCTAAACCACATGCATGCTACGCACTGAACTGACAAATTTTGCAATTAGTACACAGTAAATAGCTCACAATGGGGTTGACAAAGCACGCTACAGTACAGTACGCTCAAAGCCATCACCCCTTCGCATACTGGCTGGATGCCAACTTAAGTGGTATCGATGTAGACTATACATCGAGTTTTACCCTTATACTAATGTAATAAGATTACAAAGTGTTGTAGACAGTTTGGTAGTAAAGACAGGGTGAGATTTGGAGTCTGTATTTATTTAAAAAAAGTTAAATGTAATGCAACCCTACAATGCCTTAGCCACTATATTAATAAAATAGATACGAGAACAGTAAACTACCAAACCACAGAATAGGCCAAACATATTAAATTAGCGATTGAGTGAATAATGCGCTTCAAGCGAAAAAATAACCGCATTAAAATAAGTTCAGTAGTTTTTTCGTAAAATATGTATTTTTATGTTTTTTATCATTAATAAGTATAACATATCCATTGTTTTAAATAATTATTACCAACGTAGAGACACGACCACTTTACAATTATAATTTAAATAATATAATTTTAAAATAGAAAAAGTGACGCCAAAATTCGTCCCTGAATACCCGTAACGAATCACCACTGACGTTCTGGCGAAGCGTTAACTGTCGACCCCCAACGGGGCAGCAGCGTTATATTATAGCCATTACGGACAATAGCTTAGTAGTCTGCAAACAAAATATTTTCACGGTAAAAGCCGATCCGTCATGAATTGGATGAAGTTTGTTGACTATCTGTACTAAGTCTGTGTGGTGATGGAGGAACAATACAAGTTTGAAGTATTACCACCCAATATCATCCGAAGGGTGTCGAAAGAGGCGACTTACAGAAAATACGTGATAGTAGACGAAAATACGTAGACTATAAGTGATATCGTCTGCATATAAGTAGAAGAAAAGGAGAAAAACTCGAAATAAATCCTTCTACTTACTAAGCCGTCGGGCCAGCGTGGAAACAGTACGCCAAAACCAACATTGGAACTGCAAAAGGCTATTGATTGAATTGTATACTCGCTTGCCAAACTCGGTAATCGAACCGTCTAAAATCCGAAAAAGAACACCCGTATTTTTAAAGCATTAATCGATAATGTCAATCGTAAGGTTCAAATTCCTCTAAAAACGTGGTAGCAAACTCTGCATATATTGCATAATAATCTTGCATAAAGACTCAAAATAAACAATAGTACTATGTACCACAGAATAAATGATAGTATGTAGTTACTACGTACCTATAGAAGTTGAAATGTCTGTACATATTATCAACAATATCTACTGAATATCTAGAGTTTCAAATTTTTTTCATTTGCTCACCGCATTTAGCTTCATAATGATACCTGTAATCAAATTGTGACTTTTCATTGCTATCGTTCAAAAGTAAGTTATAGATTTTTTTTCATTTGGTTGATTGTGGAGTTGCTTTTGACTTTAAAAAATTTCGATACAAAAAAGGTACAAATAAATTAATACTGCCTATTATTATTATTATTTTTATAGGACACGCCAATTTGACTTTACCTCGCCTGATGGTAAGCTGAAGGCAAAGTCTCAGGAAAGAGGTCCACCATTATATATTATACATGTGCCATGTTAACAATGATGACACTCGGCTTGACGGCCTCATCAGATGCGTTACGCCCCGCTTAAAGGACCCGGGACTGTAGGAAGCGGGAAACACGTGAGCTGGCAAGGAATTCCAGGTCTTAATGGGTGCGACAAAGGAAAGAGTCACCGAACCGCTTGATTCTTGAAGGAATATTCTGCACCGTGTGCGGGTGTGACATCTAAGCCCTGCACGTGTTGTCCAGTATCGGAAAGGAGAGGGTGGGACTAATTGGAATAGCTCATCAGAACATTCACCAATACGCGACAGTTAAAAAAACCGGCCAAGTGCGAGTCGGATTTGCGCACGTAGGGTTCCGTACCAGAAAAAAGGCTAAAAGTAAATATATAACCTTAATAATTTGTAATTATTTATAGCGTCTACGTGTAGTCATTACTAATATCGAGCAAAAAACGGTAAAAAAATACTTTTGTTGTATGGAATACAAAAATAAAATAAAAATAAAATTAAAATAATATTTAAGGGGGGCCACTAATTATCATTATTATTTTGTTTTTAGTATTTGTTGTTATAGCGGCAACAGAAACACACAATCTGTGAAAATTTTAACTGTCTAGCTACATATTACGGTTCTTGAGATCTAACTCGGCGACTGAAAATGGGCATGCAAAAGGGCTAAAATATCACATTTTTTGTATGGAAGCCCTCCTTAATTATCGTTATTATTTTGTTATTAGTATTTGTTGTTATAGCGGCCACAGAAATACACAATCTGTGGAAATTTCAACTGTCTAGCTATTACGGTTCTTGAGATACAGCCTGGTGACAGACGGACGGAGGGACGGATAGCGAAGTCTTAGTAATAGGGTTCCGTTTTTACCCTTTGGGTACAGAACTCTAAAAAGTTATCTCTTCTAGTTTATGGCCAACAAGATGCGCGAGCATCTGAAAAAAAAAGACGGGTTGCACTCTGGGAGTGCCGGCAGAAGTGAAAACATTTTCTTTTTTTCTTTCTTCGTTATATACATAGAAAAAGATAAAAAAGAACATACCATACCATACCTATAATATAGCGCTAATCATAGAACCTATCACTTATTTTCTGCTAATTTTCTGTCAGAAGAAATTAATAAACTATGAAAAGAAAAAATAAACACAAAAAGTAATAAATTACAGAAAGAAAAAATAATCATAAAAAGTAATAAATTACAAAAAGAGTTTCAAAAGGCCAGGTGGTTTGAACCCGATACTATTTGAAACTATAAGGACTTACAGTCGAAGTGCTTACCGTTTAAGCTACGACGCTATCTATGGTAAACTGCAAAATAGATAGTCTTTACCTAATCTTGTATGACGTCAGTCGTCGGTTACGGTTCAAAGGTCAACTAATCCTGACGCTTCCTTAACATTTTACACCCATCCAACGCCGCTAAAGAAGTTTTCACTTCAAAAATTGCCGGCTATTGCGAAAAAGAATTTCACAACTCGTTTTCTCTTTTGAAATTATAGTTATTTATTAATGAAAATGTCTATAAGTACTATTTATGAAGAAAATTATAATGACGTCACAGCGGTAATCACCAACTTTACACACTTGTACCATAATGTACTATAATCTATTTTTAATCTACCTACTAGACAAGGTTCAGACACAAAGATTAGCACAAACCTTAGTGGTTTATTAATACTATAACTGTAATTATGTCCGCAGTTGTACTATATTATGTAATTGCCGTGTTGGTTCTCGGTGAAGTAGAATAAAGCCACCCCATGTCTTCCTGTGGGTGTCGTAGATGGCGACTGAGGGCTATACTCTATCCGATAGTTACTATACAGCCCATGACCTAGTGCCCGCTAGACGCTCAAATAGCCACGTCCCCTATTACGTGAGACCGAAAATTGTAGTTTGCCTACCCCTTCGGAGATTTATTTGGTAAATAAATAATAAAAACAAAAGCAATTGAGTCACTAGATTTCATCCAAACAAACAAACCTACATTTTTCAAGTTATCCAAAGCTTGTAAAAGATTGTATATGCACCATCTATTGCCAAGAATTGAAACTAAAATATAAATCACCCGACTTTGTTGTGTTGAGTCGCTTTCTAAATGATACACAAAAAATTTCTAGATGTCGCTTATTAACTGTACAATTTCATTGATTTGTGCTGCCATCTATAGATTTTCTTAAAAACTTTAGCACACCACAGTTTGTACTACAATGTCAGTACCTAGTTGTTTCCTGAGAACTTTGATAGATGGCGTATAAAAGAACATAATTGTGCTGCCATCTGTATATTTTCGTAAAAACTTTTGCACTTCTCTGACACCAATACCTAGATGGTGGATGGGTCATAAAATATGTACTCATGTGATACCGTAAAACGGGGTGAATAGAGATCGATGGGTGAATAGAAATAAAATGGTCGTTAGATTTTCTTATATAATTTCTTTTAATAAATTTTAAGTATCCAACCAGATATTTAGTATTTCTGTCCAGGTTATAACATTAAGCTAGTCCAGTCCACAGCTTCACTACAAAGAAAAAAACTACAGAATTTAGCTGACCATTTTATTTCTATTCACCCATCGGTCTCTATTCACCCCGTTTTACCCGGTACTATAAAAATGAGCCATTATTCTTAGAACCCTGTTCAAAAAGTATTTATGGAAACAATTAATAAATGTCCAGTTTATAAAATTGTGATGCTTTTCATGGCAAAATTTCGTCTATTAAACACGTACAAGTTGAAATTATCTACGAAGTTATTTGAAATGAACATACAATGCAAATGAAAACGCAACATGATCTTTTATATATATTTTACTAGCTGTCGCCCGCGGCCCCGCCCGCGTGGATGTCGGTTATCGCGAATCGGACTATAATTTGAGATTTAAACTATCCTATCTCTCAAGTTGGATCGAACTGCACATGGTGTGCGAATTTTATTATAATCGGTTAAGTGGTTTAGGAGTCCATTGAGGACAAACATTGTGACACGAGATTTATATAATATATTAAGATTTTTTAAACAAAACCACTCAACCTGTTAAATTAAAAATAGCCACTTTATGAGCAAGTGTGTTGAAAAGAAATTAACCTAATATATAAAAATCAAAACAACCTTTTTGGAAATAATATTAAAAATTGATAAGTATCTTTTTTCTTTGCAGCTAATTTCCTTCTAACATGTTTTTAGTAGACAGGCACACGATGTTATTTGTTAGATAAATAGTGTAGGTAAATTATAAAATTTCATGAGTTAATATATTAATTATAGCCTCGTAGGCTATACCGGAAAATTACTTATGTACTCTACTATACATAATAATCTATGTTATGTACCTATTTTGATTCCATTGGTCAAAAGTGGGTATGGTTTCTTGTATTGTCTAGTCATAGTCGCTGTTATTCTCTTACTAGTTAATTGCACATCGGAGGCCCTATTTAATTAACGACAATGTAAACAACATTAAGGCTGGCCACAAAGGGTTCAAACTTTGATCCTCATTGGATCGTGACGGACCCTGAACACATACTTTTGATTAATTAATAGTTGAATATCCACATAAGTGTATAAGCAAGACGGATCCCCTTGAGAATTTGTCGACGAGAATTGTTAATGAGATGCCTATTAGATAATGGTTTAGGGAAAACTCGGCTTGTATATTAATAAGTAAGGAAGGCGCATTTAGCTATGACCCGCGGTTCCGCCCGCGTGGAAGTCGGTTATGATGACCAAACACAGCCTATATGTTTTTTGTTATTACCAAGGGGTTCGGGCGTGAAAGTGTAACAGACTTTCGCATTTATAATTAGCAAGGATGTTGATCTAACAACAGAAAAATCTGGTAGCAGATATCTACCTAACCACTCAAAAAGTAAAATTACAAATACCTACGAATAAGCGAGTGCTTGTTTGTAATTTTGGTATAGGCATCGACGCTAACAAAATGAACCAATTCCGTAAATGGTCATTGTCACTTTTTTTTTATACCACTGAGGTGGCTGACTAGCACACGGTCCACCTGATGGCAAGTGGGTACCATGGCCTATGGATGTATGCAACACCAGGGGAGTCACATTCGTGCACACCCTGTAAACACAGAGAAGTTTTGTGTCGTCAGTGTAGAAGACAAAGCAGACTATTCCTGCTTTGTCTTGGTCTTCGCACTGATAGCACAAAATCACTCCACGCCGGGAACACAACAGGTTATTATGGCCGCGGTATTCTGTATGGTACTTCCTCAGTTGGACTGCTGAATAGGACGAAACCGTCGTGCCCTCTCCCTTCTAACTCTTGCTATGTTGTTGTTGTCCAACCAAAGTACAACTTTACTAGAACTTCCTTCACTTAAGTCGAATATGCTATGTGTACCGGCAGCTGCGGGAAGAACCGTGGGCAACAGCTTTTTTTTTACAGTGCGGAAAATCGCCGGAGCCGGAGAGGGAGGTCATATCGGACTCGAACCAAATAAACCGCACGCCGTCCGTGGGTCCTAGTGCTAGGCCAAAGGTCAGGTTGTCAGGCAACATATCCCTCGCACCCCGGCTGACCCAGGGCCATCCCTCTCGGTCTGGCTCTCCTCAGGAAGGGGGACCACGCGGTCCCCGACTCGCCTCCGGTATGGGGAGGCGCGCATCGTCCCGCGATGCACGCCGCCGCCGTGGCCAGCTTCTGCTAGGGTGACGGGCGGCTCCACCCGTCACCCTCAGGCCCGGGCTCATGCCGAGCCGCCTACAAACGGGGGTAGCGATGTCCGCGAGTCCGTCTCGCTCATCGTGCCGCGCCCGCTGTGCTGTCTCCTCCACGAGCATCCGCGCAGCGGACCATCGCCGCGAGCAGGTTAGAGAGCGTGAGCACTCTCATCCCAAGGGCCGCTTCCGGCTTCCGCCTCGGCGTCTCAAATGCCGGACACGCTCGCGTCGCCGTGATTTCACTCGGGCGTTGGCTCTATGCCCATCAAATGCAAATACCGCCAGAAGCTAGCGTGTCCGGTAATGATCTGCGTCTGACGGTACGAGAGGCTACCGTGTGGCCTCTCTAGCCACTCCCACATGATGGGTCTTAGCGCCGCAATCACGGCGTGCCCTGCGCGTGGTTGCTCAAGTCCGTGGGCAACAGCTAGTAATTTTATTAAAAATCGAATTAAGGACTTCCTCCTTTTTGAAGTCGGTTAAAGTGATAGCAAAAATTCAAATTCAAAATGCATGGAATTTTGGAGCAGTGAAACATTCTTACGATGTGATAGCTGCTGCTCTGTAACTCGCAGTACCTAACAATAATAACAAACGGTAACTAATTAACTACAGGACGTGAGCTCACTGGGTTTCCTTACCTTTGTAAGCTAGGGTTGGTAAAAGCGGAAGTGTAGGAAAATGTATTGTATAAGACAATAAAAGAAATTCCCTTCAATATTTTAAGCTATTGCAGAGATTCCTTAACATCAAGAAATTCCGTAACAAAAATAAAACCTAGCACCCGCCTACCATGTAGCTCGCCTCGGCTTCAATCAAAAAGATGTTGAGGGGATTATCAGAAGTTTAACGAGCAAGAATTGTTACTTTGGGGACAGACGGACGGGCGAGCGGACAAACAGACAGACAGACAAACAGACAGACTTAAGCTATTACATAGCTTCTATCGTGGACTTTAAGCGCGGCGACCGATCCAAGAAAAGCAGTAGCTTTACCACGGCAGTCCCCTAGTGCTACAGTATTTTTTTTTATTTCAAAATCAGCACTCAAAATCATATTTACACCAAAATTTCAATTTAGTAACAGCTATCACAGAATTCAAATAAGTCCGGTCAAAACATCTTAGCAATCAGTTCTCCATAGTAAAAAGCTCATATAGGTATGCCAACAGGTCGCTCAATGGCATCTAAGTTATCAGAATGTTCCAAATGATATTTTCATAATGATATTGCATTACATCGTCATTGATATTATGCCTTTTGTTTTAAATGAAAGGGATAGCTATACAAAAAAGGATAGAATGAGCGTATGTACTCAAATGTATATAGCTACATCTATAGCATCTGTTTTGCTTAACGTTACAAAAGACGACTTTAATTAGCAACTTGAGAGCTAAATATTACATTTATGATATGCAAATGTTGCTGAAGCAAGTTTCACATTTCTGTAATTTTAAAATTTACTTTCACCTAGTTTACGTTTAGAGACGTTAAGCTTTGTTTAAAAAATGGACTCATAATGTAAATACATTCAAGCAGATAAGTATGTAGGTATGGAAGTATTTCGGTTGACAATACAAGAGATAATATAATTTTCAATTGTAGTTAATTTTTAATCTTAATGAGAAGGAGTAAAAAAGGAACAAAGACCGGATGCCGGCAGTGAGCTTGGATACCTCGCTGTCGGTTTCTAATCTAGGTAAAATAAACATTTGAGCTAGCATTAATGATGGCTTCAAAGTTCAGGATGCTCGAAGAGATCGAGAAATTCTATGGACAGCTGTATGCATCACGGATGAGTAAACCGACGGGACACAGTGATGAAGACCACAGAGCCCCGCTCACGCGCCATTACACCGAGGAGATACCCGATGTCGAGCAGTGCGAGATAGAGGCGGCTCTCAGGCAACTGAAGAACAACAGATGCCCTGGTGATGACGGAATTACCACTGAGCTCTTGAAAGCACACGGGGTTCCTGTCCTGAAATAGCTTGCAAGTCTTTTTGATTCCGTTATCTAACAGGGGGTTTTTTTTTACGTGCGGGAAATCCCCACGCATACCCACCCCTCCGGAGCCGAAGGGGTAGGTTATGTCGGACTCGAACCGACTAAACCGCACGCCATCTGTGGGTCGATGTGCTAGGCCGGAGGTGAGGTTGTCTTTTGATATATCCCTCGCACCCCGGCTGACCCAGGGCCATTCCTCTCGGTCTGGCCATCCTCGGGAGGGGGGACCACGCGGTCCCCGACTCGCCCCCGGTATGGGGGGGGCGCGCATTGTCCCACGATGCGCGCCGCCGCCGTGGCCTGCTTCTGCTAGGGTGACGAGCGGCTCCACCCGTCACCCTCAGGCCCGCGCTCATGGGGGGCGGAGGTCGGTTTGCGCCCTCCGACGCCCGAGCCACCTTCGAACGCGGCAAGCGATGTCCGCGAGTCTTTCTCGCTCGCTGCGCCGCGCCCGCTCTGCTGTCTCCTTCACGAGCATGACCTGCTCGCAGAAGGAGGCGCTGGCCGCCCACGCATCCGCGCAGCGGACCATCGCCGCGAGCAGGGTGGAGAGCGTGAGCACTCTCACCCCCAGGGCCGTCACAAACTCCCGCCTCGGCGCTTCAAACGCCGGACACTCGGTGAGCGTGTGCAGCCCCGAGTCTACGCTCGCGTCGCAGTGATGGCACTCGGGCGTTGGCTCTATGCCCATCAGATGCAGGTACCGCCCGAAGTTACCGTGTCCGGTAATGACCTGCGTTATCTAACAGGGTCTAACACCGAGGGCGTGAAGCGGGAGTGCGGTGATACTGTTCTTCAAAAAAGGCGACAAGACCTTGCTGAAGAACTACAGGCCCATCTCACTCCTGAGCCACGTCTACAAGTTGTTCTCGAGGGTCGTCACAAATCGCCTCGCGGTTAAACTTGACGAGTTCCAGCCACCGAAACAAACCCGGTTTCGAAAAGGCTATAGCACCGTGGACCACATCCATACTGTTCTGCAGATTGTCGAAAAACTCAAGAATACAATCAGCCGCTGTGTATGGCGTTTGTGGACTACGAAAAAGCCTTCGACTCCATCGAAACCTGGGCAGTTCTGGATGCTCTGCAGCGGTGTCGTGTCGATTGGTGCTATGATGCCTGTATGATACTGCCACAATGTCCGTCCAGCACCAAGACCAGAAGACGAAACCCATTAGCCTCCAGCGTGGAGTCAGGCAGGGGAATGTTATATCCCCAATACTATTCACCAATGCTTTGGAGGACGTCTTTAAGACTCTGGATTGGACTGGGCGGGGTATCAACATAAACGGTGAGTACATTTCACACCTTCGGTTCGCCGATGACATAGTCATTGTTGCGGAGTCGGTGAAAGAACTGGGCGAGAGCACACACACAGAACACAGCCTAGATGGAGCTTCTCGACGCGTCGGCCTCGTTATAAACTTGGATAAAACCACCGAGACCGATTCGAAGTTGCCCAAATATATGTATACCTGGGCCAGGTCCGGCTGGGCTGGGCAGCATTTCGCAAACTACGTCGAGTCTTCTCTCCCCCCCTACCGCAGGGAAAATAAAGGCCTTTGACCAGTGCGTCCTACCTGTTATGACTTACGGTGCTGAAACGTGGACACTGACGGTAGAGCTAGTCCCTAAACTAAAAGTCGCGCAGCGGGCTATGGAGCGGGCTATACTTGTAGTTTCTCTGAAGGTCATCCGACAAAGAACCAAAGTTATCGACATAGCTCGCAGAATAAGCAAGCTGAAGTGGCAATGGGCTGGCCACTTCTGTCGAAGGAACGATGACAGTCCTAGAGTGGAGACCGCGAGAAGGCAAACGAAGGGTAGGACGCCCCCTGACCAGATGGACCGATGACCTGAAAAAAAGTGGCTGGGACGGACTGGATGCGGAAGGCGGAGGTTCGTACGAAATGGCATACATTGGGAGGGGTCTATGTCCAGCAGTGGACTACAGTGGGCTAATTAATTGATGATTCAGTAGGTGTACTGTAAAGTGCCATGAACTGAAGAATACCACCACCAGTCAGAACTGTCAGTTAGCACCGTTTTGTTATAAAATATAAGTTGGTATTTGACAGTATAATGAGTATAAATGATTATTCATGATTGCTCACTTGATTGACATTGCCTATAGATTGTTAAATAGATATTGACATTTGTAAATTGTTTGAAAATATTATTTCAATTCTTTTGTTTGACTTTAGCATCCAATTTGACATTATTGTAATTATATTGTTACTATCATGGTATTTTTTGTTTTTTTACAGACTTATCTACTGTATACATGCTGACATCAATGTGAATCTTTTAAAATATGCTAATAGTGATTAAATAAAATATTACATGCTGCTTACAACGGCGAAATGTGTTGGACGAACATTAATTGTAACATCTATGTACTTAACCATGTTTCTGCAATAAATGAATTTGAACTTGAGTAGTATTTAGTAGACCGTAATTCTGATGTTAGCCATTTAACGTTTTGTTTTTAGAATATTACCAACTTAAATTACTAATATTCCCTCTAACCCCTCCAACTAAACTAAATTGCTTGTGCTAGGAGTGGATTCACATCGGTAATGTAATGGCCAGGATTCGAACCTGGGACCTCTCGATCATAAGGCCGACTCCTTAACCATTAAGTTATGGACACTTTCATTCTGTACGGTTTATTGGTGTACATTTTGTTGTGAATATCTGAAATTAGTGAATGTTAAGATGCACGTGTGTATGTTGACAATCACCAAAATCGATGGTGTAAGACCGAAACTTTTCTTAATTTAAACTTAAATCGGACATACACTGGTGAGTTTTAAAAAAAAATATTGGACCCGTCAATTTGACTTCACCTCGCCTGATGGTAAGCTGAAGGCAAAAGCTCAGGAAAGAGGGTCAGCTTTACATACACTTACCATGCAAACAATGATGGTACTCAGCTTGACGGACTCATCAAACGAGGGTCGATACACAGAGGAGAATCTTAGATTAAGCGATTTACAGTTTGTGCGAATGTTAAGCAACGCTGACGTTTTATTTTAAACAACCGATTTGTGTTCAATAATCATTCCCCATAAAATTCTTTCAATACAACTTAATATTTTTCTCTATATACAGATTGTTTTTTATAGTGATCGAAGTCGAGTTTGAAAGAAAGAACGGGCTTTCGGACTACCGTTCACTTCGAAATTTGGTGGAATAGTCGATATTCTTATGATATTATAGACTATTTTGGCCTTTTGTGTATATAATATTGTAAATGAGATTTGGATTACACATGTTAGAAGCTAATGAGTATTTAATGAGTAATCAACGTAAAAAAATATGACATTTTCGACGATTTCAAAAAAACAATCCCAATTGTTGCCGCCATATGTAGTACTTAGGTCAAAAAATTATAAATAATATTATTAAGTCCATTTCTTACTAATATGATGTAAGAGGTAAAGGTAAGGTACCATTGTGAAGATGTTTGCATGGACCTCTAGAATAATTCCCATAGGTTGAGGGTGTGAGTTCAGAATTCCATTGAAGCGGAGCCACAAGTAACCGCTACAATGTGTCACTCTCTATCTCCCTCTCAACTCAGCAACAAACTGTTTTCTTGATACAGATGTCTGACAGTCTTGTTTGATAAATAAGCAGGCTAATTTTACGGTTGATATATTTCATTTTATGATTTCCTTTGTTTTTGTTACACGCATGGAATGAAGACAATCATGGATGTGAGGAAATGATTGATATTTGTTATTTGTTACCAAAAAGAAAATAACACAAACATTGTTTGGTATTTTTTACGTAAGACAAGTAATTGGAAAATAAGGGTCGAATTAGTGCAGGTCGAATTACTTTAATAATGCAGGAGTCCGTAGGGGTTCCTGCATTATTGAATTGAAAACTTCTTTAGCGGCGTTGGATGGGTAAAAACTGTTAAACTCGCGTCAGGATCACGCTTGAAACTCGCGTCAGGATCACGTGACCTTTGACCCGTAACCGACGGCTTTGTAGGACGATAAACACTCTGTAGCTATGAATGTTGCATGACGTCATGCAACATTCCTAGCTACAGAGTGTTTATTTTGCTAGGTACGCTAAGAAGCTTCGTAGCTTATTTTTTTTATTCACATGCGGGAAATCCCCGCAGCTACACCCCCTCCGGAGCCGGAGGGGGATGTTATGTCGGACTCAAACCGACTAATCCGCACGCCGTCTGTGGGTCGATGTGCTAGGCCGAAAGTGAGGTTGTCTCGCGACATATCCCTCGCATCCGGCTGGCCCAGGGCCATTCCTCTCGGTCTGGCCCTCCTCGTCCTACGATGCGCGCCGCCGCCGTGGGCCTGCTTCTACTAGGGTGACGAGCTCCACCCGTCACCCTCAGACCCGCGCTCATGGGGAGCGGAGATCGATCCGCGCCCTCCGACGCCCGAGCCGCCTACGAACGCGGGCAGTGATGTCCGCGAGTCTCGCTCATATTGAACGCCAGACACTCGGTGAGCGTGTGCAGCCCCGAGTTCACACTCGGAAGCTTCGTAGCTTAGCAGTAAGCGCTTCGACTGTAAGTCCTTATGGTTTCAGATAGTACCGGGTTCGAACCTGGGCTTCTGACACTTTTTGTGATTATTTTTTTCTTTTTGTAATTTATTACCTTTTCTTTTCTTTTTTATAATTTATTAATTTCTTCTGACAGATAAATTAGCAGAAAATTAGTGATAGGTTCTATGATTGGCGCTGTATTATAGGTATGGTATGGTATGGTATGGTATATTCTTTTTATCTTTTTCTCTGTATATAACGAAGAAAGAAAGGAAGAAAAAGTTTTCCCTTCTGCTGGCACTCCCGGAGTGCAACCCGTCTTTTTTTATGAATTCTCTGTCTGATACACAGTCGCGTCTAAACTACTATACTGGAGGCCTATCTAGACTAGAGCAAATTTTTGTGGATAGATTGTGTTCGTCGAGGACGGTTTGCCATACAAGTCGCTGGTTTGCCGGGTTTTGTATGAGGCTCGTAACGTCGTTCTATGCCAAGCTAGAACGAAAATCAACGAAGCATCATCAAGAAACAGCATATTATCATAAAGTGATCGTAGGAATTACGATTTTCTGGAGATCGAGTTCGATTATCTCAAACACCCACATTTCAATTCTGAGAGTAGTGAAGTTCATGCGAGGTGGAGACGTGATGTCAGTACCGTTGCGCGGAGTGTTCGTAAGTCGTAGAATAGTTAAAGCGTTACGTCCTACAAACGTTCCACGATGGCGGAGTCCAAGGAAACTTTGCGTAAACGTCGACTTCTGCGTGGAAAATGCAAAGCTACAATCACGCGCATTGAGTCGTTTGTGAATGACCCCATCAGTTTTGCGTCTGCTACCGTGGATGTAATGGAGGCATGCAAGGAGAAGCTCATCACGGCGCTCAAGCGGTCCAATTGGACATACTAAGTTTTGACGAAAGCGACTGCGAACAGATTGGTGTAATAAAAGAACAATATTATTATGCTGTGCTAGCTAAAATTAATGCCTCTTTAAAACAGATAGGTAAAAAATCTGTATCAGAATGTCATAATGTTTCCACATGTAAATTGCCAACCATTGATATAACCCCCTTCATCGGGAAGAACTTCACTAAATTCAAGCCATTCTTTGATTGGTTCTCTATTTTTATTCCTAAAATTTTATGTCATAATTTAACATTGCATAATGTTATTTGTCATAACATTATTTACGCATAATACTCATTTGCCATAACTTTTTAAGCATATTTTTTTACTCTTATTTACTATAAGCATAACGTTGCTTAACCATAACTATTCCGAAAAATTCACTATAAAATTTTTATTAACAATATTACACTATTTTATACATTGCTCTCGTCAAACTTGTAGGCGCATCAAAGTTCATTAAACCTAATGTTCTTTTTACTTAGTTACAAGCACACTATTATTATAACAAAGAAAATTATGCGTAATTTGTTATGGCAATTTAAATCAGGACAAAAATCATTATGACAAAAGATGGAATCCCTGCAGCCTCAATAAGGTCTTTTATATCTGATGTGCAGGGACAGCTGCATGCATTAAAAAATCTGGAACAGCCCATCGATACATGGGACACGTTGCTAATTTCCATTCTAACAAGATAATTCGATCAAATAACTAATAGGCCTTTTTTTACGTGCGGGAAATCCCCACGGAGACCCTCCCCCCCCCTTCGGAGCCGAAGGGGGAGGTTATGTCGGACTCGAACCGACTAAACCGCACGCCGTCTGTGGGTCGATGTGCTAGGCCGAAGGTGAGGGGGGGACCAAGTGGTCCCCGACTCGCCCCCGGTATGGGGGGGGGGGGGGGTGGGGGGCGCATCGTCCTACGATGCGCGCCGCCGTCGTGGCCTGCTTCTGCTAGGGTGACAAGCGGCTCCACCGGTCACCCTCAGGCCCGCGCTCATGGGGGGCGGAGGTCGGCTTGCGCCCTCCGACGCCCGAGCCGCCTTCGAACGCGGCCAGCGAGGTAGGGTTTATCAATTAGATAGGGATCTAGAAAAATTGCCTTCCATGGCAGATTTTTTGAGCTTTCTTGAAAATCGCGCTATAGCGTTAGAAGATAGCTTACCTCCAAATTGTACTTGTTATGAAAGTACAAGTAGGTTCTATATCTACCCCATCAAAGGCAACCAATGTTGCCTCATAAGTAAAAAAAATGTGTAAACACTGTTACAAAAGTGAACATCCTCTTTTCAGCTGTCCGGAGTTCAAAACGGCAGGTCCGCCAGTCATTTGTGCGGTACCATGATTTATGTACCACATGTCTAAAAACACACAGCGGGAAATGTAAGTTTAATTTCAAATGTCAAATATGTAAATTAGGGCACAACACTTTGTTGCAAGAGGAAAAAGCGAGTCCTGTGGAGCCTGCTGTGACTTTGTTGTCTAACCCAGTTTCCAGCAGCATATTGCTTCCGACTGCAAAGGTTAATTTGTTAAATCAGAATGGTGAAAACGTATCTGTCCGTGTGCATTGCTTGACACTGGCAGCCAGGCATCTTTTGTTACAACCAACCTTGTGATAGGGATGCACGATTTTTCTCTTTGAATCGATTTTTTTAATCGTAATGGATCGAAAGCCCTTGAATCGATTCGCGGATCGGATCGTATTGTGTTGAATCGATTTCACGAAAATCGATTCAAAAATCGAATCAAAATTTGCATTAATTTTAACAAATAAACCATTATTTTACACAAATTTAAACTTTAATGAAGTCTAAAAAAGAAAAAAAAAGAAAAATTTTACTTTTTTAAACAGAATAAGGTATATACCTATTTAAATGCACTTAATGTGAATATTTTTTCAGCGCGCTAGGCAATTCCTCTAATTAACTGAATGCATAACAGAAAAATAAATGTGCAAAAAAACCAACTGATTAACTAAACATGTCCCATCCCAAAAAAACTATAAAATCACACAAAATGAGAAGACCTTTTGTATCGAATTTACACCAGAAATGCGATTCATACGCCCTACTTATGATTTATAAAACAAAAATATGAATTTCTTATCAAAAATACTAACTGGCACACCCAATTTGTACAATTTTACAACTAAATCTCTAATATTTTTTTGACAATGATAACAGTGCTGGGTTAGGTTAGGTTGGAATTGTGACCACAACAAGCCATTAGGTATCACTTAACGGCTTGTTGTGGTCAAAATTAAAAACTTATTACACAATTAAAAACACACGAAATAAAAACTAATACATGAAAACCATCAGGTCTTATAAATGCCAATCTTCCAGGTCCAAACTTTTTAAAAATAGTAATTTAGAAAGCCTTTTCGGCAGCAGTCTGTTGCAATTCTCATCTAAGATAATATTAGCGAGAGAGAAAAGGCGTTCTGATGGCGTGGAGGTAGCCACAGATAGGTGGAGCCATCGGTAAAGCACAATAGCACAAATAATACGGTGATACGTGGAGATTAGTACGGCACAAATGACCATGACCAAAGCAAAATAAAATCAACGATGACTTTCTGCACTACCTTCATCATATTTCATTATTTTGCCTATCGATTTGCTTGCTTCGCTTCGTACCGTCATAAAATAAACATTGCAGACTACGATGATTAAGATAGATTACAAACGAATGGCGAAACATAAATAAATTTAAGGTGTTTTTATAATAAATCTTCACAGTAATACATGGTCGGTAATACGATCCAAAGGATTCGATTCACTATACTTTTGAATCGATTCGAATGAAGATCGTATTGAAGTGAATCGATTCAAAAAATCGCTAGATCGTATTCCCTTGAATCGATCTTCACAAAAATCGCATCGTAACGTGCATCCCTACCTTGTGAACAAACTTGGGTTGATTACTATGAATCAAACCCATAATATTGTAGGTATAGGCAATAAACAAACAAAAATCAATAAACTTGTAAATATAAGTGTGCTTCCATGCCACAATAATGTAAAATTAAATTTATCATATCACATTGTTGACATAATAACAACAAAATAACCCCAAAAATTTATTAATGTATCCGGGTGGAATTTACCAAAATTTGTGAAACTTTCAGACGATGAGTTCAATATCAAAACTGAGATTTCCTTGTTACTGGGTGCGGACGTTTATTTCAATGTTTTGCTAGATGGCTATATTAAGATTCAAAATGGACCAGTATTACAAAACACCCTGTTTGGGTAAGTGGTTGGTGGTAATATTTCAGAAAAAGTGAGTAATTTAACTTGTAATATTGTATCAAATTTTGCTATACATGGTCATAAAAAATTAGAAAATGTAATGGAGAATTTTTGGCTGTCTGAAAGGGTACCTGAGCCTGTGAAGCCGAGTTGTGATGAGTTTGCAAAGGCCTTTCGCAACGTGATGATAAATAGCCACCACACTAGCCTTCAAAATATTCTATAGCGAGATGATCCTAAGAAGCCTATCAGCTGCTTACAGCTTCAGACTGTCACTTACGGACTGAAGGCCTCTACATTCTTGACCACTCGATGCCTACTTGAATCAGCCGATCGCTTTAAGGGTATATACCCATTAGCTGCTGAAACAATGACCAAGAGCACCTACGTCGACGATATACTGGGTGGGGCAGATAATATAGAGTAGCTGCATGAGCTGAAATTCCAATTGGTAGAGCCCCTCAAGTTAGGTAGTTTTTCTCTACACAAATGGTGCTCAAATGCCCTTGAGGTCCTAGATGATATTCCAGACGATCAAAAACAATTTTAACATGTAGACATGAGTGGGGATAATTTAGTTAAGACTTTGGGTTTAATGTATGATATAACTTCAGATAAATTCACTTTTTCAAGTCCCAAATTTGATGAGAAATATAATTTAAATACAGAAAGGAAAATTCTGAGCTTTATAGGGCAGATGTTGGCCCTCTCGGCTTAGTAGGCCCAATAATAGTGGTAGCCAAAATATTCATGCAGGAGTTATGGTCTTTGCAGATAGGATGGGACTCTATAGTACCCAAGGACCAGTTATTATAACTGGAGCGGAGCAATTTCCTAAACAACTTAAAGTTAATGGGCAAAACAAAAATAAATAGGTGTGTCAGCAGCAAAGATATTTTTTTTGTTGAATTGGTAGGTATTCTGATGCATCAATGAAAGCCTTTGGCAGCTGTCTCTATCTGAGAATTTTAAAAGATGATGGTTCAGTGCAGACAGGTCTACTCTGCTCCAAGTCCCGCGTTGCTCCTTTAAATAAAAGTAGGACGATTCCCCAGCTTGAGCTCAATGGTGCTCTTCTTTTAGCCCAGCTGACACATAGGATTGGTAGAGTCCTAGTGGGTAGGTATTCCCACCTAGATACATTTTTGTACAGCGACTCTGAGCTAGTGCTAGCTTGGATTAAGTCGGGCAATGTAAAGTCCAATGTTTATGCTCACAATAGAGTCAAGCAGTCTGACTGATCAGACTCAGTGGGGTTTTGTTAGGACGTGTGACAACCCTGCAGACCTATTGTCGAGGGGAGTTCTGCCGCACAAGCTGCAGCAAGGTGAGCTATGGTGGCACGGGCCAACCTACCTATCAGATAGGAAACAAATACATAGTAATTTTGAAAGTTTTAAATTGTCTAAATTGTCCACAGACACTGAAAAGATTGATGAGCTAGACGTACTGTGTAACTTGACACAGGTAGAGCCATCGTTTTCAACAAAGCTATTTGAAAAATATTCTAGCGTTTATAAATAACAGAGAGTGATAGGATAATAACTGTTTCGCAAAATAAAAATAAAATAACGGACAGTAACCTAGCGCCTCAAGAGGCTCGCGACTCTATGTCAGTCATCGTGCGTTGTACACAGATGCAACATTTTGCTAGAGAGGTAGAGTCACTTTTAGCTGGAAAAATTATAAGGACAGGAATAGGTAGCCTTTATCCGTTCCTTAATAAAGTAGGTGTTATTAGAGTAGGAGGTAGGCTCCATAATGCCAAAGAGATATCGTTCGATAAAAAACATCCAACTATACTTCCAAAAAATTCATTTCTTATTTTTTGGTTGTCGATACAGAAACAGGCGGTGTAGTCCACTTAGAGCACCCAACTGAATAGCACCTGAACGAATAGCATCTAGGCAAAAGGAAAAAAATATCGAATGAATAAAGCGAACCATTTTAGAAAAACGTAAAAAAGAGTTATTTCGGTCTCCCGTAAAATTGTAAAAACACGGATTCGAAATTTTGATATTGTAATGACGTACATGCTATTCATTATTTTTCACCGTTAGACAGTCAAAACGCTATCAAGCATAATCACAACGCACCGAAATAAATGATGTTCAAGTTCGTGTTCGTGTAACCAACACTTATCCCAATTCGTCTTCCTCCACTTGATAGATGAGACCTCGCCACTTCCCTAATAAATGTAAACAAAACACTTACTTTTTGCTCCGCTATATTAATGAATAGCCTCCGATGACAATTTAATTGTTTTTAATGCTCCCTCTTTGATCGTGATAAAAGCTTCTTGGTAGAACGGTTTTTTGTAGGAAAACGTTGCGTTATTGACGCAGAGATCTGTAATGTCACCCTATTTATTATAAACCTTTTGGTTACATACAGGCCAAAATAGACGTTACTGACTTCATAATAAAATATTTTTTGCTAACCAGCGCTACAGGATAAGAGGTGTCATATGATACAAAATCTTTTTTGTTCCACAAAAGTCAGTCACCGTAAAAAAAGGAAATATCCCTGGAATTCTCTGTAATAGACGGAGTATTTTAATGAGCATTTTTTTAAATAATAAATGCTAATGTGTGGAGCAGTTGCGTGTTTCAAGTGAATTGGTGACGAATGGTCAACTCGCCGAATAATGTACAGTCGGAAGTTTTGTTAAAATTCTTTGATAACATTGTTGGATTGTGAACACGAGAGAATTGGAGCATGAAAGGTCAGAGCAGTAATCATTATATACAGTTAAGATTTTTTAAATAGCTCGTTCTCACAAAATATAAGTAAAGTTCGTTCGACTGTGTAATTTAATTACATATATTAAATTACAACAAGTTTTATTTTAGTTAATAAAGCTCTTCGTATTCGTCATTCTAAAGGCGACACCAGACTTAGTTATGTTTTATTTGTTGTACACAACAAAAAAAGTCATTCCCAAGGTATAATCTACCCTCGTACCAAATTTTACAGAAATCGATTGAGTGGTTTAGGCGTGAAAGCGCACCAGACAGCCGTACAGAGTTACTTTCGCATTTATAATTTTACTTATAAGGATAATAAAACCGGTTTCCATTCTTCAAATAATTGCTCCCGTAGTCACCTATCCATTCAATTTCACCTTTAGAACGGGCGAGATAGTGACTCACCAAATATTACAGCCTGAATCAGACTCGTTATGTGGGACACAACACTAATTGGACAAAATGACCTTTTATGGGCCTCATCAAAATGATAACCAGACTGAATCATCGAATTGTTTCTAAGGATGATGACGAGTTACCCTTGAAACGAATAAGTCACTATTTTGTCGTTATTTTAAAAATGATTATTTACATCAAGATATTACCACAGATATTACTCAGCAGATACCTAACCTTATTATCACTAAAGTATTAAAATTGAGGTATGTTCGGCTCATTTTATTAAAGAGTAATATTCAGCTTGACCGGCTTGATGATGGGTCAAAATTTAGTTATTGAAATTTTTCCCATTTCTTTCATTTGATATACAATTTGATGACAATACAATTTCAATCACACATTAAAACGATTAAGTTATATTTGTAACAGATGATTTTGATAACTTGAATCAACTTTAGTGTAAATGTTTGTGCAACAGACGAAAAATATAAGAAATTCGCGTTGCTTTTCAATTGTACACTTAAGTAGTGTTATATCACTTAGTTTACACTCGGATCTCTGTGTTTTACACTTAATCAAGACTTATTATCTTATCTTACGTGAGTTCGCGATAACCGATATCCATGCGAGCGGAGCCGCGGGCATAGGCTGTTTACAAATATTAGGTATTGTCATGTCATGAGGTACAGATACTAAGTAAATATCTTTAGTAATACTAAAAAATCAATAGATGGCACCAGTAGACTCATGTGTGTCTCAGTGATAGGTTTATTGTGATAGCTGCGCAATCCGACTTGGTCAGGTTAGATAAGAAGGCTAATAAGATTTAATGCGGAAGCTACGCTCCGCTCCCGCATTAAACCATCGTGGTTCTTTTTATAACCATGCAGAAATAACTCATTTTTCTAACTGTTTATTTAAATGGTTAAGCAAGTAGTTAAACGTCATTTATCCAAGCTATTTGCCTATATGGCTGAACACCATTCAGGCCGTTAGTTAATTGAACGGCTGATTAAGCTAGTTGGCGGCGACAGACATACAAAAACAGATTCTGGATGTAAAGTATCAAGTTTTTAAGCATTGTAATATGAATATTAAACTCAAAAAATGCCCTAATTTCCGATGACATTTCACGACAAAATACCCTTGTATCGGAAAATGAGAATCACATTACTGACGCGACACACCATCGTAACGTTATTAGACCAACATATGCTCCTTAACGACTTCTAAAAAGTGACACTTTTTTGTAACTGTCCCGCGACAAAAAGTGCCAAATTAACTTTTTAAAGGAAACGATCTGTTTTTGAGACCGCCACGTGTGACATCGCTGAGATGGCGACGCATTCTATTTTTGACCTGGTGGCACATGGTTTTGTGTTGATACTTTGTCGTCAAATAATCCCTCCTCATTGGGATATTTATTTTTAGCACCAACTCGATTGATGATCCCAAGTTCGAAAGCTTAACTTGACTTTAATATGGTCATGATTTATTGAACTTTGCTACGGAACTGACGCATTGTAATGTATTCGTTTTATGAATTATTTCTCTCACCCGTTCCGGACCGTATGAATCTTAATAACTAGCAGAATAATGGCCTGTGTGGAACCCATTCATCGTATTCCCGCAACCTAGGTATGGTAACCAATGCCAAGGATGGTCTGTGTTATTTTAGAGTTTGAAAATTTTATTTATCATTGTACTAAATGTCAGTCACAATCATTCAGCTATTTATGTAAGCGTGATTGGGTACAAATTATAAAACATGATGTTTAAATGTTTGTTTGCTTTTCATGTACTTGAGTTCTAAAAAGATTTCAGTTCATCAACTCTCGTTTTTAATCCAATTACAAAAACAACTAAATTTGAAAATGTAAGATTGATTTTGTTTAAAATTTTAAACATTATACATATTTGATAATCAAAATATGTAAATACTTAAAGAACATTTTTATTTTGTTCACTTTCACGAAACCCTTGAGACATAAAGGAGCGTGAAAATATTAGAAAATAGAGAAAGAAAAACTTACGAGTGAATAGACAGATAAAGGAGAAAAGGAAACGTTCTTAACTGGTTCCGACATTATATTCGCATTTGTGAAGATCAAAGAGCATGTTGTGACACACGGGCAGGGAAAAACTTCGGTCGGCGGCGGTGAGGTGAAGTGAACAACACTCGAAGGCTCTCAAGTAACGCCATCCTTGAGGGAGCTATGCTTTGAAACAAAATGCGTTTGCATACATTAAACTGTAAGAATGTTGAGATAGGGAGGGTAATACCGACGGGTCCCTTGGGGAGTGTGTTTCGGCGATTACGCGGACAGAATTTCTCAACAGAAGTTGCCTTCTTGGCGAGATAGTTTGCACGTAACACTAGCCTCTTTGCGTATTTTCACAGCCAAAGCCGCTCTACAGAATACTTCTGTGTTTCAAAGTATTTGAAAGGCAAATTAGAAGCATATTTTGAGTGAGTTCCTTGAGTGCTTCGAGCTCTGCTACGGTTGGGACGTAGTAAATATTTGAACCTAATGAATTTAAGCGGGTCTTGGTTTTGAAACATAATATTATTTAGCGTTAAGGAAATGCTCTTAAAATATCTTAAAAAAATCCATTTATAATAGTATTTTGTAACATGGCTAATGTATAAGAAAGTGTTTTCTTGAATTGAATTAAATTAAAAAAAAAAAAAAGCTAAAATGTAAAAAGCGGCCAAGTGCGAGTCGGACTCGCCCATGAAGTGGTTCCGTAGCAGCAAGTAACATAATATAAAAGTTCTTGTAGTTCGTGGTAACTTTGATCGATATTTTATTAATAGTGTACGGTTTATGATTAATGAATAAAACAACGACTTTCTAGATTATATTTTTTTAGTTTTATCATCTATCATTTAGTTTTTATCATTTTAGGCACACATATTACCATATTACCTCATTGGAAGTGTCTCTCGCGCTAACTATTCAATTTAGAAAAAAATTCGGCATGGGGAGCCCCCAAAATTTGTTTTTTTTTTTCTATTTTTGCGCGATAATCTTGATGCGGCTTACAGAATGCATTTACTTACCAAGTTTCAACAGCATAATTCTTATAGTTTCGAAAAAAATGGCTGGGACATACGGACGGACAGACAGACATGACGAATCCATAAGGTTCCAGTTTTTGCAATTTGGCTATGGACACCTAAAAATGTACCTATTCTTTTTATAAAATAATTGTTTTTGCCTGTTCCAAATGAGTTTATGGCATTTTTTTAATATTTTGTTCCGTCAATTGACTGCACCACGAGCGATGGATGGTCAAAATATTAATTATATAAAAATAACATTTTTTATTATACAGGGTGTATTTTTGAAACGGGGCAGTAAGGGCAAGTACCTTAACCGTTGCAGTTACAGCAAAACGTTTTTAAAAGACCTTCCCTAACTTTTTGGGACATTTTGAACTGCATTCACAGATTTTGTAAAAAACTTACAGTTAGCAAAAAAAATGCAAAAAGATCAATTTTTTTTTATGCCAATCAATTCTATTTCATGTGGGGATCAAAAAACTCTATGGGACCATTTTAGCTTTCAGTACTAGAAAAGACAGAAATCGCCAAAGACCTTTCCCATACATCTCGTACGGAAATATGATAAATCAACTCGAAACTCATAGGTCAGGTAAAATTTTGAACTTTTTTAAATAAAAAAAATCATTTAAACATTTAAGAAATTGGTTTATGAAATAAATTGCTCAAAATGATTTCCATTTTCACGAATACATAAGTCTATCCTTTTTTGCACTGAACGAATGGCGGCTAATAATGTTCTGGGATGAATATTACGTAAAATGGTCATTAATGCATCCTTGAGCTCTTGAACACTGGCGTACGTCGTCTTATACACCTCGTTTTTCACGAAGCCCCATAAAAAAAAATCAAGTGGTGTTAGATCGGGGCTACGAGGTGGCCACTGTGTTGGACCATGTGTACCTATCCACTGTGTACCGAATAGGCGGCTCAAATTGGAACGTGAAAGGTGACTGTTATGTGGCGGAGCACCATCTTGTTGAAAATGAACTTTTCGCAATTCCGACAGGGGCCATTCGTCCATCTCGTTTTCAAGATGGTGTAAAATGACTTCATTATACATGGCAGAATTCAGTTTCCCTTCATAAAATTCCACCATTATGACTCGATTGGACATTATACCACACCAACAGTTGAATGAGAAGCGAACCTGATTATGACTTGCCGTAACTCTTAGTGGATTTTCTTTGGACCAATAGTGGTGATTTTTTCTGTTGTACATACCGTTATTGGAAATATTCGTTTCGTCTGACCACAGTATGTAATTTAAAAATTCATGATCTCTGCTTATTTTTCCTCTTAGCCATCTGCAAAAAGTAAGCCTTCGAACATCATCACCCGGATGTAACACTTGAACTATGCGCCCATATCGATAGCACTTGTAGCCGTATTTCTTCCATATCTTTATCACAAGGGAGTGGGATACACCTACTTCAAGGGCGACTTGCCTGGACGATACCTCTGGATATGCTTCGACATAAGTTAGAACCGCAATCTCCGTGTCCATGTCCACACGAGGCTGCCGCTTTCTTTTGAAAGAACCCTGCAATTCCAGGTTTTTCAAAAGATTTGTAATAAGTAACCTTTCTTGTTGGCACATGCCGCAACGGATACTTATTGCGGTACCACACTAATGCAGCTCCCGCATTTCGATTATTGACAAAATACGCTTCTAATAAGTCAATTTTTTCACGATTAGAAGACATTTTAGCGAAAATCCTTAATTAATAACTCATACGAAGTTTCTCAGCTGAAACTAAGAATAACACACAGATTTTCGAATCAAATTCGAAATTTGAGGGTAAAAATTCTTTTTATTTACTTTACAGTCAATTCTACCCACTTCCTGGCCATAACAAAAAGTTAGACCATCGTAGAAATTTGTTTCTGTTGCCGAAATGTATGGGAAACGTTTTTGGCGATTTCTGTCTTTCCTAGTACTGAAAGCTAAAATGGTCTAATAGAATTTTTTGATCCCCACACGAAATAGAATCGATTGGCATAAAAAAAAATTTTTGGACTTTTTGCATTTTTTTGCCAACTGTAAGTTTTTTTACAAAATCTGTGAATGCAGTTCAAAATATGTCAAAAAGTTAGGGAAGGTCTTCTAAGAACGTTTTGCTGTAACTGCAACGGTTAAGGTACTTGCCCTTACTGCCCCGTTTCAAAAATACACCCTGTATATTAATGACCTTCCGGAAATTGTTTCAAATCATTTTATTTTATATGCTGACGACATTTCTCTTATTATGACTTGTAATAAAAATGCTGACATTGATACTTTTTGTAATGACATAAACAACACAATAAATAATATTATCAAATGGCTTAATGACAACAATTTGCAAGTTAATTTGAATAAAACTAATTTAATTCAATTTAGTGCGAGTCAGGCATTACATAAAAACTTAAAAGTAAACTATAAACAATATGAAACTAACGAAGTCAAAGAAACATCATTTTTGGGCATAACACTAGATGCACAGCTAAACTGAAAACAGCATGTTCATAGGGTATGCAACAAAATTAATAAATATGTCTATGTACTGTATACATTACGCAAGACCTCTAATAAAAAAACCGTGTTAGCAGCATACCATGGATATGTATCATCGGTCCTAAACTATGGTCTCATTCTGTGGGGCAACTCCACAGACGTACAAAGAGCCTTTCTAGCTCAAAAAAGTGTATACGAGCAATTGCTGGTGTACCACCTTGGCAATCATGCAAACCTTTTTTTAAAGAATTTCGTATACTTACCTTGCCCTGCATGTATATTTTGGAAGCAGCCAAATTCGTAAAATTGCACCCTGATCTGTTTAAAAGGGCCAAGGATCTTTATCCAAGAAATACTAGGCATCCAGACAGAATTGTGTTACCGAAGGTACCAAGAACCACCATGTACTTGAAAAACTGTACTATAATGTGTGGCCGTGTATATAATTCGGTGCCAGATGAATTTAAATGTCTACCAACTAATAGATTTTGCCGAAAACTTAAGTTATGGCTAATGGAAAAGTCATTTTATTCACTGTACTTATATATATATATATATATGTACTTATAT
The DNA here is from genome assembly GCA_949126895.1 of Eilema caniola. Taxonomy (NCBI): domain Eukaryota; kingdom Metazoa; phylum Arthropoda; class Insecta; order Lepidoptera; family Erebidae; genus Eilema; species Eilema caniola. Next base: position 22,328,183 of record OX421474.1, read on the forward strand.
TATATATATATATACTGATGATTATTTTGATTATTAATTTTTTTTTATTGACGTAGTGTAACAAACTTAGACATTATTATTGTATTAATTGGTCACATGAGGCCACATGATTATCTCGGCCACGATGACTATTTCATATTATTCTATTGACATTTTAGATTGACTCATTATTTTATTTGGACATTATGATTATTTGCTATTGTTATTTTGACATTCAAAGTTGACATATTATTATTATTTAATTTTTACTATAAATAGGCCTAATAAAATTGTATTTAAATTTTCTTTGTGCATGTAACTGGTAGTTTTTGAGTGATTTCTGCTTTAAGTTTTGCACGCCTAATGGTAGGCTGAATGTACGGAGCACGAAATTTATTAATGTAACAGCCCATTGTAAAAGCAAATAAACAATAAAACAATTAATTAAACAATTAATTAATTAATTATTAATTAAAAGCAGAAGTGCAGTCCAGAAGATATTGATCACCATGTCTGATGCTATTGGCCTTAAAATGGTGGTCAGTATCTTGACGGCCTTGATAGATGCTTTTTCACACGCCGCTTGAAGAACCCGGTACTGCAAGAAGAAGGAAACTCGTGCGCGAGCTTTAGCAGCTTAAAAGTAATATTGAGACTTTCTAAATGTTGGATTTAAACGTTTCAACGGTATCACCAATAAAATTTTACCCTAGTGAAAAACACTTTAACTGACTAGCAGCATTTTTTACTTTCGTATAGTAGGAAAAATTATCTTTATTATATAATCCAGTTGATTTTAGCTTTTATAAATCCAAAGATAGTGTTTTCCGATTTTATTTTTAAAATATATTAAAATTGTCACGTTTGGTAAAATATATTTAGGAATAAAGGTATTTACTATCATAAACATTCTCATTACTATTGTAGTTGTTAATTTGTTAATTTAAGTCTTATTATTTTGAATATCACTAGACGATTTCATTTATAGTATCTATACAGGTGAGATAGAGGTCATACGTGACCCTAATGATGTTAAATGATAAAAAAAATGTACACAATCATCAATAATTTTTGTTATTATTTTAGCTTTCAGCTATCTTATGTGAGATCAGTCTTTTCGAGACCTTTGCTACTTAAGATCGATCAGATGCTGACTGTACCTTCACCATGTAACAATCATAACGAGACAATAAATTATTTCGTTTCCACGATTAGGCTTTTCATGTCTTGAAGACAGTTATTACTACTAAGGGTGCGTCATGAGTGTAGAACGCAATAACCACTACAGTGATAAACTTAGTCGAGTCTGCTGTCATGGGACAAAGGATTTCTACCGGACAGCGGTTCCCCACTGGTCTAGACTAGGGTTGTCTATTAGTATGTCGATATGAAGAGCTGCAATTTATAGCGTCCAGCTTTTTATATAAAACAAAAAAAAACGATAATCGTAATAATATCACTTCGATGGATTCATTATTTGGTATTATATACGCGGAGACCGACGTTTCAGTTCTTTTCTGGCAGACAAATCAAAACAATAATTTCTATAGGCACTTGTTGTCAAACGTATACAGTAAACGTGTAAAGGTTTACAAATTAATTAATTTTAACCATAACCAATCGTATCAGCCAGTATGCTTGTCCTGTTCTCAATAAATTGCGACTAAAGTGCACTAACAATCCACCTGAATTATTGGGATGAGTTCATACTTGAGCATACCTACCTAAACAATATTCTGTTACAAGGTTAGATAAATGGGCGTCTACCAAGATCTTCGGGGGCCAAGTCAACCTCACCTACTATCCAATACACCTGTTAATTGTTGGATGGGGTTCTGGCGTGAGACTTTCTTATTGGGGTTAGGAGATTAAAATCGGGGTTATATTCAAACGTGATTGGTGCCAATGATAATCTGCTGTGCAATTCTCTGAGCTAAGCATACAGTGCCTAACAAAGAACTGCAACAACCTTAACAGAGGCTGTCATTGGTCGATGACATTATGTATCAAAGCGATAGCATCGCTGTGCTTACCGCTGCATGTGCTTAGAGACTCTCATAACAATATGCTTAAATGTCTACTGATGAAAACGTCTAAATTTCCATATCCATATTTTTAATAACATGTGATAAGCCAAGTGCTACGCGATGGGCACTTTGGGTTATAAAATAAATAATAGGTGAGTAAGTACCCCATTAAAAGTAAAACTTAAGAAGATACAGTAATGTTACGAAATGTTTGAGTACTGTAGAATATACTGCTTCCGGGCTGTTTGGCCGTGGTCGATGTGAAACTTGCGTTCCAGACGTTTCGTCGATCACTGCGGTCGACATCTTCAGTGGCGCACGTGACCCACGTGATCCACTATCGTCAGCTGGAGTTTACAGAATCCCCTGCTCATGTGGCTCGGTATACGTGGGCACCACCCGAAGAAGCATCAAGACCCGCCTGTCGGAACATGAACGGAATTGCCGCCTCTGCCACTTCGACAAGTCAGCGGTTGCAGAACACACTCAAGAGGATGGGAATCATACCATCGAATTTCAGAACACGAAAGTTCTAGCTACCACAACACATTTTTTCCCACGTATACTTCGAGAAGCCATCGAAATATTCAAGCATCCCAACAACTTCAACCGAAAAAACGAGGGATTTCAGCTCCAAAAAGATTGGTACCCAGCACTGAGAGCCACTCGGTATCACAGTGCAAACAACCAATCAGGATCCAGTACGTCCGCACCACAGGGCTCGACCAATCAGAATAGAGTGAGTCAATTCCCCGCTCCGACCGTGCCTATAAATACAGCCGTGATTCAAGGTTCGGCATTAGTCGCAAGTCAGCCGCCGGCGAGGCAAGGTCTCCGAAGTTGTCGTCGCCCGGCCCTGCGCCACTGAAGATGTCGACCGCAGTGATCGACGAAACGTCTGGAACGCAAGTTTCACATCGACCACGGCCAAACAGCCCGGAAGCAGTATATTCTACATGCAACGCCGGTCGTGAAAGCCTGAAGACTTATATGTTTGAGTACTGTTTGCAATGGTTTCAAGAGAATAAGGTCCCATACCAGTTACCCTATCCAACTGCAGCACCCTTACCGGGAACTTCGACTATTCTAACTTCCTTAAGTTTATTTATAATTAGTTGAAATCCGCGGCGTCGCCCGCGTTGAATTCTGTACCAGTTTCCGTTCACCCGCGTGGGATTCTGTTAGCGGTCTCGTGACCCATGAGAATGTTTTTTAAGCCTTCCGTGGAACTTCAGGGACATACGAAAAAAATATTCGTAATAACTTAATAATAGTAACTCAGTACAAACAAAGAAAGTACTTATTATATATACCTATAGTTACTAACAAAATATTATGAATTTCTTTGCTATGGTAAACAAATTATTTTTATTTATTTATTATAACAACATAAATGAAAAATATGCACTACCTTATAATAATAGTACAACCTTCATATTTTTGTTTTTATCAAAGTGGAACGTGAAAGAGTTTCATAGACTAATATCATATTTTATTGTCAAATAAGTGCACAAATTTAGTTGACTGAATAACAAACTTGTTAGTATACTCACATAAATGTTACTTACCCCTTCAAAGTTTTATACCATTTGTCACGAAACCTCGACTTAAAAACTTTTAGCAAGTTGACAACCCTAGCCGAACCAATTTAATGCTGTAAATCCACAGGGCACACTTACCTCCCTTGAAACTCATACGATATTGCGTTTTTTTTTTCTAAAACCGCAGCGAAGGGGCGTAAGTATGTAGAGCTATCGTTTTATGTCGTAACGAAAATGCTTTACTGGTAAAAATGTTAAGGAAAATAAAAATGTGTCAGGAAAGCTGGTTGACTTTTTGTTATTTAGCGAAGCACTTGGTGGCACTCGTAGTTTTTGTACCTATGAATTTGGTAAACACATTACTTTAAAAATAAATAAAAAGTATTGCACACCTCTATATACCACGGTAACAACCTTCCAGCACGTAGGTTGTGTGCCCGTGTGCCACCTCAGTGATATAAAAAAAGGTTACCTATCTTAATTCCGAATTTTAATATTCCGAATATCATAATCTAGAAAACGTTTGGCCAATTTTTCATATTCCCGGTTTTTTAAATTCCGAAGTTTTATTTGTCATATAATCGCAACTCCGAATTTCATTTGCCCATTTATTCATTTGAACGACGTTTTATCATCCAGACGAACGAGTTCCAGACATACGAAATCTAAATGCACAAAATCCAGATGACCGTAATCCATATGCACGAAAGCCTAATTTTTAAAACACAAGTTTTGAAATGCAATTAATTGATATCCAGACAAACAATATCCAGATTTTTAAACCTAAAACTAAACCTCATATAGCGTCTACTAACTACAACTGGAGACATACTGGAAAAAAAACGTTGCCTTAAAAAATGCTTGCGGGCAAGCAGGCAAGCATGCAGGCAAGCAGGCAAGCATGAAGGCAAGCAGGCAAGCATGCAGGCAAGCAGGCAAGCATGCAGGCAAGCATTAGTGTTGCTCTTCTCCGGCGCTGCGGAAAGTGCAGTCCTTCCGCCCTTGCGTAACAAAGTTCGGGCACCCATCCCTGCCCTCCCTCCGCGCCTCCAGTTCTTAAATAACACTCTAATGTAGGGCAGACAAGTACCACGGCGAGTCGGATCGGCGTAGTACGCAGTGTTCACGAGCTCGCTTTCCTGATTCATTGATTATACCTGCATACAAAACTGTTCATGCATGACATGGAAAACAATAATTTATTTATTTTATAGAAATTAATGTAATTTATGGAAAACGAGAGAATACCATTTTAGTCATCTGGCCTAAATCTCCTCTACATCTCATTATCTCATTATATTAAGTGAAATTATGTCTTAAGTGAACGTTAGATTTTTTGTTATTATTTCAACCGTTACGCACCCTAAATGAATCGTATAAATTTACTGATTTTTACTATACCTGTATATATTTTAGCTGGAACACGATTTGTCTGGGATCCAAATAAAAAGATTATGAAAATTTGGTAATAGTTTATTTGGAAATTGGTACGGTGGGAAACAAAAAAATATATTCTGAGAATCTGGTATAACTATATTTGGATTATGACAATATGGGAAACAAAAAAATACTATTTGAAAATTTGGTTTTAGTGCACCTGGAAATTGATTCATCTGGGAAATGAAAAACGGAATTATAGAAAGTTGTCATTCATTACATCTGTCTTTTAAAAGTTCTACCAACCGTTTTCGGGGTTTTAAGATTCGGGTAACAGAAATTCGATATTTCAATAGGTTACCAAAAAAAAAAATATTTTTATCACTATAGCAGTATCTATACTGTAAGGCTTTCTATCAGAAAACCAGTATTGCAAAAAAAAATGATACTTGCATCCATAAAACCCTTATTAGTCTATCTTAACTTAGGTGTAAGTGTGTATATATGTAATATTACACTTACAGTTAACTCCACAGGTCGATCTTTTATCTTTCTTCAATGAGAATATTCTCAACATAAGAAAATTGCCTAACTTATACTCATTCACATTAATAGATAGCACGCGTAACATCGCACACAAAATATGGGGTCCTATAACTTTTGCAAAATATTGAATCGGTCTCGTGGGATTCCTTCCATTTCTCTTAAAACCATAACAAATTTCCAGATTACTTGCGTCCAAGATAGTCCCCTCACTATCTTTGCCTTTTTCTCTATTTATTGCGCTCTACCCTAAGCTAAGTTATCGAAAATATAATCCCTCTTACGCACGGAAACTTCCACAGCTGATTATTACTTGGTCCTGATAACACTACACTATCTGACTATGGACATACCTACTAATTAAATATTTCTATATTATTGAATAAAATCTTAAAGCATTTAGCATGCTAACTATTAGTGGATAGTCACTGACCACTGTGCCGCCGAGCCTAGTGGTCAGATCTTTCACCATGTAAGGGAAACGCGGGTACGAGCCCTGCCTGAGGTGATTCGATTTTTCCTCTATCTATATCTTAATCTAGTATTTCTATATTATGGTTTGTATTTTTATTTTCACTGCATTTAATTGTAAACAGGAACAAAATAATCACACTGTCGGTATACGAGCACATTCCGAGCCTGTATTGTTACGGTAAGTAACTGAAAATTATGAATGTAAACTATTTGAATACTAAACTTATCTCCTTTATTAAGAGAGAAAAAGTTAGTAAATAATAACAATCTGTTAACATTTTAACGAGGAGATAAAGAAGCATTAATGCAAAATTTGCCAGCTCCACTGAATATATTCAAGGCGCGACAGCAACATTGCGAAGTGTTTAGTACCTAATTTCCAAGAGTACGTACTGTAAGTAAAAAGTCTTAAGCAGATCACGTTTTATCGCACAACTTTTACACCCGTTAGAGCCAAATGTTCACCATAAAACAATCGTTATACTTTCATTAGTGGATTGCCCATCCACATTATTATATACGTTAAGAATAATCTGGGGTTATTTTCCAAGTTCCGACTTGCGGGTAGAAGAATAAAATCCAAGTGTAATCCCCGCGAGATTAATATTATTTTATCGCTAACAATAAATAACGAGTGAATTCAATAGCCGAGCGCCAAACGGAATTATAAGTTTTTTGACGCACTAGAAGAAAAGTTTTGTCGGATTCAATCTGGTTGGGATTTGCTCGGGACGCTTTATATTCCTCTCCTACAGGTATCGGGTAAAGGAAGTTTATGATAGTATATTTGTTTTCGAACTTGATTTTGGCACAAACAGATTTAACTTCGACACAAGTTGGGGTTATTTTGAGAATTTAATAGGATATATTATACAACTAACTTTTATTCATGATTAAAGATTACAGTGTCAAAATTACATAGTCCAATTACATATTAAATGTCATCTTAAAAGCTAAATGGATACAAATTGAAATACTGATGACATTTTTGACATTATTTTAATTGAATAAAGAATTCTCATTACTCAAATTTTCATTCTTTTTGATCGACAAGTTCATAGTTCCAACATTCCAGCATATTGTGTAAATTATATTGCATTCCAGTCGTAAGGGACTTCAAAGTCCCATCTTGGACGTTAAATTTTTCTGATCTTAATCTTCTGCAAAATTAAGCATACTAAATTGCTTTTCAACCGACGAGAAAACGGCGGAGGTTCTCAACTCAACGCGTATGTTTTTTTTATGTATGAGCACGCATAACTTTTTACAGAGTAGTCCGATTTTGATAATTCTCTGCGCCGACTCAAAATTACTTAGCTATACTTACATTACTTTAAGAACTTATTTGTTCAGGTTAATTAAAAACTCAACTATTTACAAAAAATATAAACTTCGGAATAGTTTCATTACTTTAAGAAGTTAGTTATTAAAAAGGTTGCTTTGTTGCTTTTCAGTTGTTTCGGCGCTTTAATTTTTGTTAAAAAGTTTTTATAAATTTACTAGCTGTCGCCCGCGGCTCCGCCCGCGTGGATATCGGTTATCGCGAATCGGGGTATGAAAAATAGATGTTGCCCGATATGCCCACAAAATTTCATGAGAATCGGTCGAGCCGTTTCGGAGGAGCTTGGGAACGAAAACTGTGACACGAGAATTTTATTATAAATTTATGCTGTGCGGGTGCACGGTACATCTCGCGCCCGCCCGCTTACCTGTACGCACGGCAACATCGCATGCAATGCGGACCTCGCGCTACACTATTTGATAGAATTTAAATCATTCCTTACGCAGTAAGTTTCAGGCCCGGATCAGTTCCATTATTAGGGCTTTTTGCAAAGAAGGTAGTCTACCTCTACTCGTGGTCAGTAGAGTATTCTTTTATACTACATAAGTGGCAGACAAGCACACGACACACCTATTGCAAAGTGGTTACCGTGGCGTATACCGACCCTGAAGAGACCTTCTAATTAGTAATAGTTACGTCAATCGATCTATTGTTATATGCTTTATGCTATTCAACGGTATAAAGCCTAAGCCAAAAAAGAAAAATTTACTGGTAAATCGTCGGGAGCGTTAAGTCAGATAACTGGTAAATGACCACCCAAATACCGATACTACTATTAACGTTACCTATTTTAGTAGCGTTACCTTCCTACTATGAAAGTAGCGCTACCCGATTTAACGTTATTTCAAGCCGTATATACCTTAAAGCTTATAAAATTTAGTGTATAAATGTTATCATTCAATTAATTAACTACCTCAAAAATGAAACCATTATTTGGAGACTCAAGCGTTTCAAACTAAATAGCTACTTGTGATGTTATTCAGACTTAAGTACACTTTGTTGGGATTAAAGTACACAGTAATATTTGATTAGTTTTTGATAAATTGAATTTTAATGAATATAAAACATAGAACAAAGTGCATTATAACCTATGAACTGGCCTAAAGTATGCGTTCCGCTTATGACTAAAAGATCTTTTTTTGGACACATCAATTTGACTTCACTTCGCCTGATGGTAAGCTGAAGGTCCCACTAGTGCTGCGAATACAATCCTCCCTATGCACTCGCTGACCCCTGAACGCAATCCAACCGAGATTAGATTACTATGAAGGATTTTTCGCAATTGTGCACGTTGGTACCCACCCGGCCGTAATTTGTGACAAATTTATGCCATAAAAATTTTGAATTATGGAGATAATGATCAATTTTGAATAATTTTTGATAGCAATAAGTGTGCTAACTATTCAAATCGTTTAAAATTAGAAAAGGTCCAATGCTCCAGTCACCCTAAGTCGCCCCGAGACGGTTGTATGGGAAAATTTGGAATGCTTAAGGCGTGGCTCAGCAGTTAGAGTTCCCTCTGTAAAGGACTGGAATGTCCCGTCCCGTCTGAGCACTTGACATTTTCCAATCGTAATAGAGATGACTAATTTTTCTGTTTATACTGGAAATTGACGGTGCTTGGTGGAATCTACTACACATTTTGAATAATATACGTCACTTGTACATTTCCACAGGAACGGTTTAAAAATTTGAGAATGCCGTGCGGCGAAACCGGTCAGGTTCAAAATAAAAATAAACTGTGGAAAAGTACAAGTGAAGTGTATTATTCAATATGACTAATTTTTTTTCATAAATAACGTCGCCGAATATTAGACATAATTCTCCTAGCCTAGCCTAGGTATACTTTATAAATTCCAACCAAAACATAAAACAACAAAATATTTTGTATTATCACCAGTTTAAAAAAATTATATTATCTATTTCACTAAAATAGATAAAAGTTACAGTGTGTTGAGCAATAAAGACCAGGTACTATATTCCTTTAGTCGCATAATGTTCAATTCGCAAAATGTCCAACTGTCTAACTCTCAATAGGTCCAGTTCGTAATTGGTCCAGTTCGCAGTTGGTCCAGTTCGCAATTAGTCCAGTTCGCAATTTGTCTAGTCCAGTTCGAAGTAATTTCAGTTTTAATTAAACTATCATATTTTTTGGGTGGTTTAAAAAAAATAACCACGAACCTAACCTATCCGAGTCGGGGTACTCTGAGTCGGAGTGTTAACCATAATGACGTTTTTTATATATATTAAACGTTAGACCTTTTAATTTTCGATTACCTTTGTCACTTAATACATTATATCAAACGCGCGGATTAAGCTATGTTATTTTGCAACTTGAACGTTATGAGACTGAAGCGTCAAAACGCCTCCCGTAATCAAGCACGATTCCTATTTTACGAACTGGACCAATTGCGAATTGGACATAGTGAGAATTGGACAATTTGCGAATTGGATGTTGTGAGAATTGGACAATTTGCGAATTGGACGTTTTAAGAATTGGACAATTTGAGCCCGCTTGGACATTTTACGAATTGGACATAATGCGACTAAAGCTTATTAAAATAGCGTAATATTTTTTGCCATTTGTCCTTATTTATAATTAAAATACAATTAATAACACCAATTCTCGGAATTCTAATAACGAGCGTTATTTCAACATGACAGGAAAATCAGATAATTTGTTCCGAAATAATACTGGAGTTTATTATGAAAAATTGGCAATTTTCATGTATGTCTTATTTCATGTCGTCACAGGATTGAGTTATAAATCAGGAGTTCTTTTCATTTATAAGCTCAGTATAAAAGGAAAACGACCTCCTTTTTAAATGTGGGTACTCCTTTTGTAAATTATATAATGTTAAAACGTTGGCCATTATTTTTGGTAATAAAACCGTTTGTCATGAACAAAATGTTTGAAATCTCTATTTCAAAATAGATTTCTAAGTTTAATTTAATTATTGTACCAACTAAAACTATGTGACGACCACAATAATATTATGTCTTCTCCAAATTGCTTTGTAGAACGTAATTTGACAATACATTACATAATGTTACATTTGACATTTGCTATTGTGATGTCAAAGAAGAAAGGTAAAGATTATCCGCTCAGTAACTAAGGGGATAATCTTTACCTACCTTACAGTATAAAAGTACAGCACTTTCATTAGTAGGTACTTTTCCTTATAACATGTTATTAGATTAAGCTAAAAGTGGGATAGGTGCTTCGTATGGATAGGTCTCTTTTATTGAACCCGAATCTGAGTAAATGAATTACCAGCAATGTTCCGCAAGTTCCAAGCAATGTATAGAGGTTGGAATAAAAATAAAATTATAGCACTCCGAGAATACCGAGAGAAGTGAAAACAGTCTCTAAGAAACTAGTTTTTCAACTCCCGCGTTCCATGATATAAATACAACATACAATATTAATAAAACATACAATTAAAAAAAAGAGTTGCACTCTGGGAGTGCCGGCAGAAGTGAAAACTTTTTCTTTGTTTCTTTCTTCGTTATATACAGAGAAAAAAATACTAAGTACATTCCATACCATAAAATACCATACCTATAATATAGCGCCTATCATAGAACCTATCACTAATTTTCTGCTTATTTTCTGTCAGAAGAAATTAACAAATTACAAAAAGAAAAAATAATCACAAAAAGTATCAGAAACCCAGGTTCGAACCCGGTACTATCTGAAACCATAAGGACTTACAGTCGAAGCGTTTACCGTTAAGCTACGAAGCTTGTTAGCGTACCTAGCAAAATAAACACTCTGTAGCTAGGAATGTTGCATGACGTCATGTCACCCTGCAATGTCGTCGGTTACGGGTCAAAGGTCACGAGATCCTGACGCGAGTTTAACACGTGATCCTAACGCGAGTTTAAAAGTTTTTACCCATCCAACGCCGCTAAAGAAGTTTTCACTTAAAGAAGTAGAATCAGCCTGTTACTACGACCGGTGTAACCTGGTCGAAACTATTATATAGTATATAGTATTCTGGAGATCCCAGTAGTTCCATTGTCTAGTTGCATTATGGAACTAATGAGAATTTTTCCTACCGGTAGTTCCATGGAACTGTCTATATTCGCAGTATAGAACTAATGGGATTTCTTTTCTCCCAGTAGTTCTATAGAGTTAGCCTGTGACTACGCCTGGAGTGTCGGCCGGTGTAACCTGGTCGAAACGTCAGGCAATCAAAGGCATCCTAGCATGTACTTATAGCATCATCCTGATCGTGTCAATTCCCGTTATGTTTATTGTAAGTCTTTAGTGTAAGAAAAGTAAAAAGTATTTACTTCACAAAAAAGTGCTCAGAGCGCCTAAAAAGTATTCACTTTGAGAGTTGTCACATGTGGATTGCCACAATTTATCAAAAATGTATGAATTTACCTAAAATAGGTACAAAAAAACTAGTCAACTTATGAATTGTATCGTCATGATATCAACGTGACCGGAGGTGACGTATCCGGATTCCTAATTTTTGCTCACCAAATTTTTCACGAACAAAATACTCTATGAAAACTGCACAACGCGCCTAACAGAATTTTCACTTCATTAAATATCTATCTCTATCTATCCATCTATCTTCAATAGTTATATTTATATACCTGTCACGTTATTTCTTGAATTGTATTCTAACTTCAGAACTTTGAAGGTAACATTTCTGTGCCACGTGGTACGCCCCACTGGTTCATTCACCCCTCATGTACCGTATAAATATGAAATGCACCCTCACTAAGACAAATTATTTCATTTCCCCGTGTAAAGGGACTCGACGTGACTGCAAGCTTCCATCAAATGTACGAGAGATAAAACACGCCGATTTAGTATAACGATGGTAAGGTAATGGTACTTATTTAACGTAGATGTCATGCTTTTTAGTTATTCAGCTTGTTAATAGCTTGGTTAAGTACAGTTTGTTTTATAGTTCTAATGTGTTTGAGGTGAATATTTGCACTGCTGAGTATTCTGGAGATTCCAGTAGTTCCATTGTCTAGTTACATTATGGAACTACTGAGAATTTCTTCTACCAGTAGTTCCATGGAACTGTCTATATGCGCAGTATGGAACTACTGGGCTTTTTTTTCTCCCAGTAGAACTACTGGGAGAAAAAAAGCCCAGTAGTTCCATACTGCTACTGCAGTTCCATACATGACAATAAAGCTACTGGTATATAACTAGTTCCATGAAACCATGGAACTAGGTATATCCCAGTAGCTTTATTGTCTAGTTCCACTATGGAACTACTGGGATTTTTTTCCCCCGTAGTTCCATAGAACTGGCTATATCCCCGTTATGGAACTACTTAGTGTCGTTGGAATGGTGTAAATGTATTGTACCAGCGCGATAACTTTTCTTTCGCGATGCAGGATTTGTAGTATCGTAGTTCATCTTGATGTCGCTAGATGGCGCTGGGTACATGTGGTATCGCCACAATATTATTAGTTCAATAATGAAAACAGATGCTGAAAATTTTCACAGAATGTCTAGTTTTACGTTCACTTTAATAATTAAATTAAAATAAAATAAATTAAGGGGCTAATGTGTACATTAATCGATTAAGATAGGAAAAAGAAGAAACGGCTTAGGCGGGACTTGAGCCCTTGACCAGTCCAAGACCATTACATGAAAACATAGTATATCTCACAAGTAATACATTTATGTATAAATTAGATTTATTAGTGCGATTGCCAAGTCAATATATTTATTTAAAACTAAAAGATGTTCAATATTGACGTGGTCACTATAAGATATTGTAAGGTTAGATAATTACATAACAACTTAAAAAAGAAAGTCCCTTATGTAGGGCCTGAGTAAATTAATAACCGACTTGGTACACATTGATTTCACATGGATCTCACAACTTTTTACGGTAGAACAGCTAGACTATTTCTTTGGTCAAGCTTTGTTGTTGTTTATGGAATCTCATTTTTTTTTGTAGATAAATAAATATTCCACAACATTTCACACAACACTATCTAGATCCATGGTAAGCATAGCTTAACTAGCTTGTGTTATGGAATCTAGAATGCAGATAAACATACTTATATACTTTATTTTTGTAAATATCTACATATTATACATAGAAACACCCAGACCAATGCAAATACCCATATTCATGTATACAAATATTTGCACTGAGCGGGGATCGAACCGAAGGGCCGCGTTCACTACCGCCACGCTACAGAGGCTGTCAATGCTCTTACTTTATTTCTTTCTGGTACTTTCTACTTCTCCTATATATTACTTCGGACAATTTACTCTACTTATGGAGGATTAAAAAAGCAAGAATGGGAGTATACTATACTCCCATTCTTGCTTTTTTAATCCGTTTACCATTCTACAAGTTACCTTTGATGCACCTATTACTCCATTATATTATACATTATACAGGGTGGAAGATTATAACTTTACCTGGAGGAGAAGTACTCTAAATACTGGAGATTGCGAATCGCTCAAAGGAAACATTATTTTATTTTTAAAAGAAATAAAGCGGCTTTCAAGAATTTTCGATAATTCGCTAGATCTTCTAGCACACAGGTATAGTGTGCTAGAAGTGCCTTAGAATTTTGATGATCGGTCATTCAGTGAGTGACTAAATTAAGAAACTTTGATTACTATAATAGGGAATATGCATGTTTTGGTTTTATATTTTTAAATGATTATTCATAATTATCATTGCATAAATATTTTTTAAAAGTGCCAGACAAAGAACAAAAGAAAGTTTTTAAATAGTAGGCTGATATCAGCTTTTTAAACGTCTGCCCTGTTGGCGCGTGTTTAGTGACGTCAATGTATTTGACTTCAAACATCTACCCACATGATGTCGTGAATAGCTACAAAAGTGTTTCGGGCTGAGTAGTTTATCAAAGTTTGGTTTTACTCCAATTTTATATTGCAACAGGACAATTATTTACAGGTATTTAGGTACTTTCAGACTGCAAGGAAAATGACGGCACTCGTGACACAGGGTCACTTATTATTTACAACAACTAGACACAAAAAGACCGCGACACGAGTTGATATTTTTTATACCATGGGATATCACGTCAGAGTGAGCTGAAAGCTATTGGTCGGAAGTTCCGATCCTTACGTTCTAACTCGTTTGAATTTCTTTCTTAACTTACGCACTTTCGATAATTATTTTCTTAATCAATATACCATAATTATATATAAAAAATAAGAGGAGACAAAAAGAAAAGACTATATAATATATAGAACACCGCAATTTGACTTCGCGTCGTCTGATGGTAAGTTAAAGTCAAAGACTCAGCAAAGAGTCATATACACTTACACATTACATTACATACTTTTAGACCGACAATTCGGCTACTTTTCAGCAGCCATGTTCGCGGTATGACTGAGAATGGTAGTTGTCATATAGTTTGACGTGTAACTTATCTCAAAGTACTCAAATCATGATAAATTGTTGGTGTTACTATTTACGCAGACTGAACTCACTGTATCGTTAAGTCTTGCTGTATTTTGTTGTTTTCTAGGTTTGATTAAGTGGATGACTGCGTCCCAGGGTGAAGGTACGCTGCAACCATCTTCTCTATTAAAATTTAAGTGCTTTTTTTAATTTCAATAGCCTCGCGGATCATTCTTGGTATATATCTATGCTTTTTAGCGAGTATCAGTGGTTTATCAAACCTTAAGTAATGGTTGGTACCTTTTTGCGCATGTTCACATACAGCTGACATTGTTGAGCGTTGATGTTTTATGTCAGCTATGTGTTCTTTGATGCGAGTGCCAATGTTTCGCTTGGTTTGACCAATATATGAGAGCCACAGTCAAAGCCTATTTTATAGACCCCTGCATCCTGTAGAGGTAGTTGGCACTTGACAGATGGTAAGAACTGACTTATCTTCGTTAGCGGCTTGTAGTATGTGTTCATTGAAGCTCGCGTCAAGATGTAGCCAATCTTGTCAGTGATCCCTCGTACGTATGGTAAAATGGTTTTATTTCAATAAGTTCAATAAGTTCAATAAGTGATATTCGCGTAAAGCTTAGAAAATATCATACAACCAGAAACCAGAGCTACGTAACTAGTTACTAACTAAACATACAAAGGTGACACTCAGCTTGACGACCTCATTAAAAGGGATTGTGAATGTGAAATTTGAAATGCTCGCTTGGTTACTGAACATTCAGGCTTCTAATTTTGCACACAACGAAGTTAAAGGGACCCGAAAATGGCCTAAACTGCTTCGAGAAAAGGATGTTACGGTTGTGCCACTTTTTTTTGTCCGACTTGCCGGGAGTACTGCCGTGCCCCCAGATTTCCAATGGCTTTTATTTACCGTAGCACTATTTTTGACAGTACCATTGATGGCAGGTAATGTGGTAATTTTTATTTGCCACTGTACCACTAATAGTACTATCAACCATTAATAATAAATCCCAATGTCATAATATTAGTTGTATCTCTGACTTAACATTTTTTTAAGATAACTGAGGTGGCAGATAATCACACTGCCCACCATATTTGCCAGGTCAGTTCGTATATTCATATAACGAGCTATCATTCACTGTACCTTTACTCATATGATGGCACTAATTGAATGGTACTACTGGGATATAAACAATTCCATGAAACTACTGGGAGAAAAAAATCCCAGTAGTTCCATAATAGGGATATAGCCTGTTCCATGGATCTACTGGGAGAAAAAATCTCCCCTTGACTATGTGATTGACGGGGTTATCTTAAATAACAACACCAACAACAACATAGCGTATCTTAAGCTCAATAAAATGCAGATAGTTGTACTGATAATACCGAATATTAACATAGTTTACACCTGTATTTAACATAGATTATAGTCTGTTACAGGTTTAAAGCCTGCTTTGGGATTGGCTTTATAAAGATAAATATTTAGGTCACACTTAAGAGAACATTGTATAATTTTCAACTGTTTTCTCTTTCTAAAAAATAGGTTTTTGGTTGTGACAGCTCATCTTACGTGAAAGCTTTAAATCAGTAATACTTCATCATTCATTATCTTTTTTGAACCTTTTTCCCATCTTTGTTGGAGTCTGTCAAGGCTAACTGTGATTTCAAAATAATGTGAAAATAAAAGTAATCATATGTGATTTCAACAAGTTTATTTATAATCTTTAGTATTCCTAATGAATAAAACAAGAGCTTGTTCATCGCAGCCCCATTTGTATGAGGCCTAAGCGGGACTAATAATTAATTAATTTTTAGCATAACAAGGAGCACTAAATTTTCATTACTTCCAGCTGTCTAATAAGCTGGCTGTCTAAGTGAAATTGTTTTCTCCCAGCGTATATACACTTTGTCACCGTCAACGTGAAAATGTCCAAGGAAATTGGCCCCTGGTTGAAGCGAACACAGCCATAATTAGGACTGGCTAATGTCCCGGAAAAACAATTTCATAAAACATCTCATTCCTTGCCGAGCTACTGGGCCCGCATAAAAAGAAATAAGACACTAAATAAACTTCTACTTACACGCTCGAATACACCTTTATTCGGAGACCGTGATGAAATATGGACATTTGTACCGTTGTCAAAGCTCAACGGGCCGAATTCCGTTTTGCGTGAAAGAACAATTTGCCTAAAGCTTGGACTTGAATTAAAATTGCTTTGAGGCGACAATTCGACACTTAAATGTGTTACAAACATTGGTCGTTATACAAAGAATTTACGACGGTTAAATTGATTGAGTTTAAAAACTATACACAAAATTTCCATACAAAATTTTGACTGATTAGTAATTGTAAACTTTTCGCGCATGTAGAGCGTAAATGTAGAGCACCAAAGTAGCTTTACTTTGAACCCAGCAAGTGCTTCCCTTAGACAATGGTCGAAGCTGAAATTGGTCATATGAATATAATGCATGGCTTCACATTTGTCATTCATTATATTGCTATGACTTTATCCCACAAAATGAATAATAAATATATTCCCAAATACTTGTCTGCCTCTTTTATATAAATAGATATCTCTGAAAACCTTTTTTTTGTAAAATGACAAAAAACGTGTCAGTTACAAAAACATGCAGTTTAGATATACAATAGAAAGACAAAGTTAATTCTATACATGAAATGTATTGACTATCCTAAAAACCCACGCATCAGAACGACCCGTACCATAATTGCACCGAACACATCCATTACTAATTTCAGATAACGCTCACGCACAATTATCTACGGGAACTTATTAAGATAAGCCAGTAACGGATAAGGGCCATTTTTCTTATTGCTCCAAATGGATAAATGACTAGCAACGTTATCGATAGGAGTGATAGACAACCCTAGATTATAAGTAATCCAGTTAACGGAATTAGATGGTGTTGTATATGGAGTGTATTGTGGTATTATTAACCTCTTACTAGGTTGATAATCGTGTAGGTATTTGTCGAGCGTGTCTGCAAGTAATTGTAATGTATGATGAATGATATTTGATGAGCAGATCTTACAATATTAAGTACTATTTCTAGAGTTCTTATTTTCCTGAAGAGAAAGAGGGAGTATTTTTATGACATGACCATATTGAACATATTTAAAAATAATAATTATTATAATATTGGAGATGTTGACCATGCATGTTCAGAAATAATTGAACGAAATTCGTAATTTTGTTTGTCTGAGTTTTGATCAGTCCCTGATATCAAAATAAATGCTGTGATTTGAGCACACCATGCTGATTAAGGGACAAGGCTCTGTCAGTTCTTTCGAGATTGAGAGGTAAGCTAATCGCTCCCCTAAAAGCCAAGCAAACTAAATTATAAAAAGGAGGAGTAAGAATTAATCTCTGGTTGCATTGTGTGGAACCGGATTTGCCATTCGGTTGCAGAAGAAGAGACAACTGTGCCACGCTAAGCTCCGTGAAAGAGAATAGAAGTATAAGTTGATATGGAAAGCTGACAAAATATAGACAAGGTTAGAAAATTGTATTCATTATTAAATGATATTGAAGGAGTAAACACATACAATTAATTGGAATTACTTTTACTGAGTTTTACCAAATTGACATTAACATATAGTACAGTGACATTTTGTCTGAGCTGGTTAAATTATTTTTTACTAGCTGTTGCCCGCGTGGATGTCAGATTTGTTGACATTAAAGATCACTGCTCCGCTCCCTTGAGTAGCAGCGTGATTATATATAGCCTATGTGTTATTCTGATGTATAAGCTATATTATTTTAAAGTTTTATTAAGATCCATGCAGTAGTTTTTACGTGAAAGAGTAACAAACATCCATACATGTTGTAACAAGTTAATTTTTATTCTTAGCAGTAATTGATTTCTTTGTTCCAGAGCCACCTAGAGTGTCTCACGGGAACTAGGCATAATTGTTTGGCAGTGAAACTTCTAATCTTCGATTAGGTGTGTTCTGGTTCTCACACTCGACCGGCAGATGGCGCTGGTGTCCTACAGCATATTTCAATTTTTATAATTGCAGTCATATATCATTTTATTTACAATTTAACAATAATAAATAAATGATACTTACTTTCTCAGAAATTGTGACATATTCGTGAACAAGTCATAATTATAATAAATGTTTGTCATATTTGGTCTAGTCGTGTCTGTGGCCATCAGCGGCTGATTAGTTTGCTTGTCTATGGGCCGCTAATTAGTTGGGTCGTGACCAGCAGAATTTTGAGGTTTGTTCACGAATATTCGATGGATTCGGGTATAAATAGGCCTGCGCCGATCCTCAAAAGAACTTCTATATCGATCTTCGTAGCTGTCTCTGAGTAAATCAATTCTGTGTCTATATCTTGTAATAAAATTGTTTGGTGAAAACTTCGTTCCCAGATATTCTGGTAAGTCGTATTCCTCTATTTATTGGGGCACATTACGGGCCTCTATGTATATTCACGGCTTAAGAGTGGTCTGTTTTATACAGGGTCGCTGGTCTGAGCTCGTGTGCCCTCTGAATTCGCTCTTCTCTGACATTAATCCACGGCGTGCTTCGTGGTACAACGGCTGCTGTGAGCCGTATACATCGGCGAACGGTCTACTCCGAACATCCCAGGCCATCCCGCAATCACCCAAGGCCAGTACACTGTCGCCGTGTACCTGTTAATGTGTAGCTGTAGTGCCAACTAGAAGTAAACGTAGTACGCTTAGTAGCCTGTACTAGAATTCACGTACCTTAAATGTGTAGCTAGTGCTATAATTCATGTGCATATTGTGTGTTCATCTGCTTATTATCTGTGCCTGCTGTGTGTGTTCTTTCTGTCTCACACTTCTGTATTCTGTACCTGTCTGTCTACCTACTTATCACTACGCATCTTCTGTATTCTGTGCCTGTCTGTCTACCTACTTGTCTGTACATATTCTTCTGTCACCTGTATCTACCTACTTCACTACTATATATTCCTCTGTGTGTAACTCTGTGTTCTACTCTATCAAATATATGTGTGTACACCTAAACTACCAGCTGTTTTCATTGGAGCCCTAGCTTCCCTGTGCACGCACCTCTCTAGCTCTGTGGAGAAGGCGCCCTGGGTAAGAGTTCTGCATCAGCCCCTGAGCGAGCCGGTGGGTATCCACCTGACTAGGTCAGTGGTTACAAATTGGCTCCCAACGTAGTGGCAAGACTCTGGTACTACTCTGCGGTAGTCTCAGTCTAGTGTGTGTGCATAGGAGGCTAACTCTGATGAAAACAACCTGGGAATCCGTCTGAGACTTCCCAAGACGTTAATTGGTTGTGTTAGCAGCTGAACACGTAATTAATCTTCTTGTCTTTTTCCAGCTACCTACACCTGGGGTGGGAAAAGACACCCAAAATTCTAAATTTCAAAATTAAAAAACAGCTGTGATTTTGGTAAGATTTTCTGATTTTATTCGGCATACCCACTTTTTTTTCTTTTTTGTTTTTTTTCTTTTTTCTTTTTTCTCCTCTTTTCTAGCCTGTTTCTAGTCTTTCTTGCAGATGTGCACATATATATTTGGACTGTAATATAATTTTTTTCTGTGTAACAAAACCTAATAAGATTTTCTGGGTAACTACAAACTTTATAGAAAGTGTGTAGGTACCTTGCATTTTGAAAATTAACTTGAACTTTGTCCTCATAAATGATAGAAACTTTTAATTCTATTAGACAGCCTCTATTTGTATTAAATTATAGCAATCAATTTAAAACTTTAGTTAAATATCAAGCACCTTGTTGATATCTACTTATGAACCTCTGTTTTACATCTTGTATTTGAACCTTGTCTGTTTGACCTACATTGCCAGTTGTGTAACTGACTTTGCATTTGAGTCTAAACTTTAACTTTAGTGTATTAATAATGGACACCCGAAGCGGAACAGTCCTTCAATCTTCTCAAGTCAGCTTTGGTCTCTGCCCCTATATTGAAGATGCCTAACTTTGAGTTGCCTTTCCGTATTCTCAGTGATGCGTCCGCATTTTCAGTTGCTGCTGTGCTGACACAAACTCACGATGGAGTTGAACACCCCATCGCCTACTGCAGCCGTTCTCTCAACAAGAACGAGGTGAACTACAGCACAACTGAGCGGGAACTTCTGGCCGTGATTTTCGCCTTAGAACAATTCAGACAGTACGTCGAGGGCCAGAAGTGTACAGTCGTCACGGATCACTCCTCTTTACTGTGGTTCCATAAGCTGAAAAACCCTACGGGTCGTTTAGCGCGTTGGAGCATGAGGCTAAGTCAATTCGATTTTGACATAGAACATCGGAAGGGTAAAGATCACGTTGTACCTGACGCTCTGTCTCGTATAACGATTGATTCGCTAGATGCTGCCTCCTCTAAGGACCCTTGGTATATCCACACCATGAACAGTGTGCGGAAGAACCCTAGGAAGTTGCCGAATTTTGACATTCGTGACAACCTTTTATATAGATTTTCTAAGAATAAATACTCTCTGACTTCAGATTTCGACTGGAAGTTGGTGGTACCCCAGGAGGATCGCCTGTCCCTGCTCTCTAAGTACCATGATGACACACTTAGTGCTCATGGTGGTGTTTGGAAGACACACAAAAGGTTAGCCCTAAATTATTATTGGCCCAAAATGTACGAGGACGTCAAACAATATGTCGGGAAGTGTGAAGTCTGTAAGCAGTACAAACCCGTAAACACGTCTCGTCCTGGCCTCATGGGTAGCCCGAAGCGGGTGTCGAAGCCTTTCGAAGCTATCTCTGTCGATCTACTTGGTCCCTTTCCTACTTCAAGTAATAGAAACGTGCACCTGATCGTGGTCTCCGACTATTTTAGTAAATACGTCATGTTGTGCCCTATTCGGGTTGCCACAGGCGCTGTGGTCGCGAGATTCATAGAGAAGAGTGTATTTCTTGTTCATGGAGTATGTAAAACTATTTACATGGACAATGGTCCTCAGTTCGTAAGTAAGCCTTTTAAGGATCTACTAACTAAATATAATGTACCCAATGTATACTATAACCCTAGGTATCATGCCCAGACTAATCAGGCGGAAAGAGCTATTCGCAATGTTGTCCAAGCGATCTCGTGCTATGTGAAGTCACAACACAAAGCATGGGACTCGTTCTTGGTTGAAGTACAGTGCGCTCTGAACACTGCGGTTAGCGAAGCAACTCGCTTCACCCCATACTTTCTGGTGCATGGTAGGGAGTTCATTGGAGATGGAGTTCTATACAGGCAGTCAGACATTGCGTGCCACCCGGCTTCTGTCGCTGTGGACGATCCATCAGCCTTTGGTGTCAAACTGAGAGAAATACAACGCATCTACGACCAGGTGAGGAAACATTTGAACGTTGCCCACCAGCGTAATGAAAAGTATTACAACCTCAGAAAAAGGCATGTGGAGCTGAAAGTAGGACAAATCGTGTACAAACGCACGTTCTACCTGTCAAACAAAGCAAAGAACTTCACTTCCAAGTTAGCCCCTAAGTTCCTTAAATGTGTGGTAACCGCCAAGCAATCCCCTCTGGTATATCGGCTGTCAGATTTAGACGGTAAGGATCTTGGTGAGTACCATATCAAAGACATCCTGAAGTATAAGGAGGAGCCGTCTCCAGTACCTAATGTCAGCGATGTTGCCACTACATAGCACTGCTTATCTAGTCTATAAAACCAGCGCTATGTTATGCTTAATCTGTATAATATCTGTTTTCTCTCTGAGTATCTACGTGACTATAATTTGTCACATTGTAGGTTCCACCATACACCGTACCGAGTGTTTCTCTCTCATTTCGCCTCTCAATTCTCCACAGCTCCTTGTAGTTGTTGGTAGTGTTGGTGTATCTGCAGCGAATAAAGGGAACATTCATTTTCTTTGTAGGACATTTGACTCTAGTATGTAACCTAACCATTGCGCAAGTCAGTGTATAATTAGGTGTGTGCGAGGAATGTTCTTTAGTTTTGTAATTATAGTTGTCAGTTTGTGTTTGAAATACCCAGCTGTTTATCTATATTTATTGTAAGCATTTTCTGTTTTCTTTGTTGTGTATTTCCAGCGTATCGTGTCCGCAGGAAATACTATTAATGGGGGGGGTGGTGTAACAAGTTAATTTTTATTCTTAGCAGTAATTGATTTCTTTGTTCCAGAGCCACCTAGAGTGTCTCACGGGAACTAGGCATAATTGTTTGGCAGTGAAACTTCTAATCTTCGATTAGGTGTGTTCTGGTTCTCACACTCGACCGGCAGATGGCGCTGGTGTCCTACAGCATATTTCAATTTTTATAATTGCAGTCATATATCATTTTATTTACAATTTAACAATAATAAATAAATGATACTTACTTTCTCAGAAATTGTGACATATTCGTGAACAAGTCATAATTATAATAAATGTTTGTCATATTTGGTCTAGTCGTGTCTGTGGCCATCAGCGGCTGATTAGTTTGCTTGTCTATGGGCCGCTAATTAGTTGGGTCGTGACCAGCAGAATTTTGAGGTTTGTTCACGAATATTCGATGGATTCGGGTATAAATAGGCCTGCGCCGATCCTCAAAAGAACTTCTATATCGATCTTCGTAGCTGTCTCTGAGTAAATCAATTCTGTGTCTATATCTTGTAATAAAATTGTTTGGTGAAAACTTCGTTCCCAGATATTCTGGTAAGTCGTATTCCTCTATTTATTGGGGCACATTACGGGCCTCTATGTATATTCACGGCTTAAGAGTGGTCTGTTTTATACAGGGTCGCTGGTCTGAGCTCGTGTGCCCTCTGAATTCGCTCTTCTCTGACATTAATCCACGGCGTGCTTCGTGGTACAACGGCTGCTGTGAGCCGTATACATCGGCGAACGGTCTACTCCGAACATCCCAGGCCATCCCGCAATCACCCAAGGCCAGTACACTGTCGCCGTGTACCTGTTAATGTGTAGCTGTAGTGCCAACTAGAAGTAAACGTAGTACGCTTAGTAGCCTGTACTAGAATTCACGTACCTTAAATGTGTAGCTAGTGCTATAATTCATGTGCATATTGTGTGTTCATCTGCTTATTATCTGTGCCTGCTGTGTGTGTTCTTTCTGTCTCACACTTCTGTATTCTGTACCTGTCTGTCTACCTACTTATCACTACGCATCTTCTGTATTCTGTGCCTGTCTGTCTACCTACTTGTCTGTACATATTCTTCTGTCACCTGTATCTACCTACTTCACTACTATATATTCCTCTGTGTGTAACTCTGTGTTCTACTCTATCAAATATATGTGTGTACACCTAAACTACCAGCTGTTTTCATTGGAGCCCTAGCTTCCCTGTGCACGCACCTCTCTAGCTCTGTGGAGAAGGCGCCCTGGGTAAGAGTTCTGCATCAGCCCCTGAGCGAGCCGGTGGGTATCCACCTGACTAGGTCAGTGGTTACAATGTATCCAACCATACTCACAAACTTTCGCATTTATAATATTTGTAGGATTGATTTTAGTTCCTTTAATTATCCTCCAAACTAAATATGGCCCATGGCATTAAGTCCGCCTTTGTACAATCATTTTGTATTTGTACAAAAAGTTTAAATAAAAATTAAAAAAATACACATTATAACTATCTATCTAAAGATGTGTAACATGTATCCAAATAATCGGTCAACAGGAAGGGAGGCCAAGATATTTAGATTACTTTGGGTAATTTGCTATGCAAAATCGATCTGTTGCTGACTGTTCAAAGTAATATGTTTAAATAATAACACAGGATTACATGAAGAAGGACCACTTTCTGCAGCCTTCATGTCATATTCAAATGAGTTAATATTATTTTTGTCTAATAAGACAAAGAATCTTTTACCTATATAGCTCTAGTATATAATATAAATTAAAATGTAAAATGCGTGCGTGACTAACATTGAAATATGCAACTGTCGTGCAGTGAATGTGATGGCAGTATAAATTGTACTGGTGCGTTTAGTTCTGCTCGGTGCCCTGTAGTTATGTACATTAACTTTATTCGAGGTTGCTGTACATATTGGTGTACCAATAGGTACTTAACAAAACGTAAACAATCAAAATGTGTCTTTTTAAAATATTTTATTTAAAAACTCAGTTTATTAATATTTTTTCTGTTTTCATTTTAAAGATTACCCGAAATGGAACTAGTCAGATTGCCTAGTTTTATTTGTTTAATATATGATTTTATAAAAAGCCGCTACAAGATTGTTTACCTTGCTATATTCATTTGTTATTTTTTGTGTAGGTACACGATGGTATTTATATAACTTACTAGCTGTTGCCCGCGGCTCCACCCGTGTGGATGTCGGTTTTCCTGAATTTTCTTTGCTATAAACCTCACGGAGCCCGAGACCTTTCCAACGAATGCAAAACCGTGGAAATCGGTTCGTGCGTTCTGGAGTTATAGCGTCAGGAAGGAAAACCCGACTTATTTTTATATAGTAGACTACTATTATAATATTATAATTACCTCGAACTCAAGCTGGTTGAGGTGGCAAAAAGCAATTAATTTGAATGGAAAACGTAATTTTTTAAATATTTATTTTATATTTAAGTGTCAATCAAGCTGTTAACGAGCACAATATAATCCGTTTTTCACTTTTTAATACTACAGATGCTAACTAATCTATATTTTAATTTGATTGATTATCTAATATATAAAATTCTTGTGTCACAGTTTTCGTTGCCAAACTCCTCCGAAACGGCTCGACCGATTCTCATAAAATTTTGTGGGCATATCGGGTAGGTCTGAGAATCGGCCAACATCTATTTTTCATACCCCGTTTCGCGATAACCGACATCCACGCGGGCGGAGCCGCGGGCGACAGCTAGTAAAATATAAATATAAAGTTACTGGTGAAAAGTGGACGTAGTAATTTTACGCGAAACATACGGCAGTTTATGTTTCATAAATACATATGTATGAAATATATAAAGGCAAGTTTGTCAAGTCAACTACACTGGGTATACAAATATGAACATCCAACAGGATACCCTGCTCGAGAGAAATAAATTACGCAAACAATTAAATATCGGCAATAATGCGAACTAGGGGTGCGACAATTTGTCTGGACCGGCTCGCGAGGGTTACTCGACGTATACAGCGGGTTGTTTTAAACTCTTTTATTTTAGTTCACTTTACATATGTACCATAATGTTTATTATTTTATTTGAAAGTCAAACAGTATCGTAAAACTTAATTGTAACGGGAATTAACACGATCGTGGTATATATCATTCAGATCATGGTGAGGCCTATGTCCAGTAGTTGACTGCAGTAGGCTAATTGATTTAATGATTGATGCCTATAATTGCTGTACATAAGCCTCACACAATGTGCATGTGTGTTATAAATACTGTAATTATGGATAAACTTACCTTTGATTTGCCTGAAGTTTCGACCAGGTTACACCGGACGTGTTCATAGGTTCAGTAGTGCTCACTTTCCGTCTTCGAATCCGTGAGGTAAAAGGTTCTTCATCTACCCGCACATTCTCGATAGTTTAATATTTTCTTTCGGCTATGTACTGTTCAATGTAGAACTAATTATAAATATTTTTACGTCTAGGAAATTCTGCCGGCCTAATAATTGTAGTTGTTTCACAAAAATCTAGATATATTTTATATAAACTTATGAATTCATTATTTTGAACCGTCTGAGAACTTCGAATTTTATAGAATATTAAGTACTCAAATTATTATAATATATTAAAACAATATGTACAGCATATATAAGCAATATATCGATTTATATTGTTATATAGCATTGATGTATAGTAATTAAATCTGGCCTTGAAAAAATGTGTCATCCTGTATATTAGAAATGTAACACATGCAACGCGTAGTTAATGTAATTATGAGGCAGTAACGTAAACGGGCTTGACTTGTTACGTTACAATCACAGATTCTCTTCACTACAGGGGCATACAACATTTTGACCCAAGTGGAGTAGAAAAAGTTATCTTTATGAATCCATACTGATATTAGATATGTGAAAGCTTGGACTGTATACAAGCTCTATACCTAGACACAGTAAGAATCATTTCAATACAGTGTAAAAATGGCTACTTATTCGCTATGAGCTGACATATTCATCCCGTGACATGCACGCATTAACACTTTATAGAACAATATTGATATAAGGCTACTCACTTTATAAGCAAACTGTCTGTCTGTTATGCTTTGTAAACCACCAAACCAGTGTTGAAGAAATTTGGTATAAAGTTAGACTAGAACTTGGGAAAAGACATAGGCTATGTTTGGTCGCAGTAACAGACATTTACGTGAGCAGAGCCGCAGACAACAACTAGTAGTTCACTTTAGTTTCATCATTAATGCAAAACTACAAAATTAAGTTCCAATAGTGTTTAACTTCCAGTATATCGTGATGAGTGTTATTTAACGCGGGTGAAGTCGCGAGCACAGTAAGTTTAAGAAATAAATCTCATATGACTCAACTATTCAAATAACTTCGATTAAAATTTTATTGCCTGATTTGAAGTAAAATTGCATAAAAGGTTTGTTACCAATGCAACAAAATTCGAGACAAATGTCTGTATTCATTGGAAAAGTTAATGAAAGTTACCCCAACTCAAAGATTCTCTCCCCTACCTACGACGAACTAGATATATTTACCTTTTGTGTTTTAAATGCGATAATATGAGTTTTGTAGAACACAATCAAGTAAAGTATTTCTTCTTTAAAAATTATAAAATCCAATAGGCATTTCTAAAGTTACTATAAGTAAGTAGATTAAATTTAAAAAATCCATTAATCTTTTACTCAAAATGATCGTAATACCTATTTATGAAGTTAATTCCAAACTTTTTATTGATTTATTTTTATTACCGAACTAAAGGAGAATGAGGGGGGGCTAAGGCAGTGAGATCATTTTGAGTACTTTGTTAGTCACGATCAATCAGATCAAACCAATCTCACCTGCACTTTAGTGCACCTGCTAAAACCGCAGACTTTCGAGACTGGGAATTCAAATGGCAGTCGCTCTTGAACAAACCGATATACCAATCAAAATATCTAGACTCCAAAATTCAAACTTTTGGAGGCATATGAGAAACCGCTTTATGAGTTTAAATAATTATACATTAGGTGACATGATAAGATTGACAGTATTTCGACACTATCGAAATTCAGCTATAGTCTTGATTACCCCTGTCCTTACCCTGTCCTACCGTTGTTACTTTAAAACGATATTATTATATAAAACTATATACAAAAAAATCTCGATTCCTATCAAAATTTAAATAGATACTAGTCAAGCCTAACTTATTTTTTTCAACACTTTAAACATAATATATGTTTCATATCTTAATAAATGATATTCAAGCCCATGACAAAGTGTCCCTATGACGGCATTAGGTTCGCCCCCTACGAAAAGTATTGTCTACTAAATGTGGATTTGAAAACACCTCTGCCTTCGGAAATTTACAGGCGTGAATATAATAATTTGTGTGCAATAAATAAATGATTTTGACCATTAAATCGCCGTTCATATTCCTAGAGTCTACAAAGTATAAGTAGTTATTCCTACGAAGTCTTTGCAACAATTAATTAATATTCAGTAACTTAGCAATTAATAAAGTTATGTCTGTAGTTGCATCTACCACGTAATAGTTCCAGTTAGTCTGCAGGGTAATTACTTACTGCAATAGACCAATTAATAAGGGAGGCTGTGCTAACTGCCGACTGTGCAGTACGATTGTGATACTGTTAGTTACAAATTAGGAGTTTAAAAATATTTAGGTATGCAGTTGTATTTACGTGCGATAATATACAATTAGTATTTTAGAGAACGAGATATTTACTATTCGTGTATTGAGTAGTTTGTCGATGTTTACTAGCAAAGTACTAATTTTGAGTAGAAGTTGATAAACAAATCGATCTGGGACTGACTGTAAGTACCTAATATTATACTTCTCGACTATTTCAGGAGCAGCTGCGTTATGGTGATATAAGCCGGTTCACTCAATTGACTATTCACTCACGTGAATACAATTAGTATTTTTTCTTTTATTCTATATTCACACGGCTTAGACAGAATAAAGAAACATCCAAAGTTCTTTTCTTTTAATATCGTTCACTAATGAATTCATTTGGGACTGATGTTTTATTTTATATTCAGATGTTGCAAAGTGAAAAGTGCAAAATGAAAAATGAAGGCTAGTGTATTAACACCTACATTTCGCCAACTATGATTTTCTGTCCCACGTAAAAGAAGGTTAACCAATTGCCGTCAATCGGACACTTAGTCCTGGATGGTATGTTTACTGTCGGTTGGAGATGCGTCCTATCCCTTAGTCGCCTTCTAGGACACCCATAGGAAAAGATGGGATGGCCCTATTTTACTCCACCGGGAACCAACACGGCACGGCAGCAACAATTTACCCACCTGATATCACCTTACAATATACAATAAATATACTGCCAGATATTTTCACAGGGTACGCCGTTATTGCGGCGGTAAGGCCCATCATGGGGGAGTGGCTAGAGAGGCAACACGGTAGCCTCTCGTACCGTCAGACGCAGATTATCACCGAGCACGGTAGCTTCGGGCGGTATCTGCATCTGATGGGTATAGAGCCAACGCCCGAGTGCCATCACTGCGACGCGAGCGTGGACTCGGGGCTGCACACGCTCACCGAGTGCCCGGCGTTTGAGACGCCGAGGCGGGAGCTTGTGGCTGCCCTGGGGGTGAGAGTGCTCACGCTCTCCACCCTGCTCGCGGCGATGGTCCGCTGCGCGGATACGTGGGCGGCCAGCGCCTCCTTCTGCGAGCAGGTCATGCTCGCGAAGGAGACAGCAGAGCGGGCGCGGCGCGATGAGCGAGAAAGGCTCGCTGACATCGCTGCACGCGCCCGAAGGCGGCTCGGGCGTCGGAGGGCGCAGACTGACCTCCGCCCCCCATGAGCGCGGGCCTGAGGGTGACGGGTGGAGCCGCCCGTCACCCTAGCAGAAGCAGGCCACGGCGGCGGCGCGCATCGTAGGACGATACGCGTCTCCCCACACCGGGGTTGAGTCGGGGACCGCGTGGTCCCCCCCTTCCCGAGGAGGGCCAGACCGAGAGGGATGGCCCTGGGTCAGCCGGGGTGCGAGGGATATGTCGCATGACAACCTCACCTTCGGCCTAGCACTACGACCCAGAGACGGCGTGCGGTTTAGTCGGTTCGAGTCCGACATAACCTCCCCCTCCGGCTCCGCAAAGCAAAAGCAAGATATTTTCATATAACACAACAAAATAATTCACTTCATCAAGTTCCCAATTTTTATTTCTGCAATGTGCTAATGGGGCACTTCGCCTGAGGCAATGTCACAAACATGCACCTAGCATTTGAAATTTAATTGAATTGATAACAGTTCGTAGCGTGCATTAATGGAGAGTATAACCCGCCTCAGGCAAGCACGTGCCGTATATACTTTTGCTTTTATTGTGTTAATTTGACATTAAAAGTGTTTTCGAATGAAAATACTGTTTCAAACTTGAGTCTAATCCGTATTTTGTTGCTGTTTGCCCGGTAGAGCCTGTATTATAGCTATCTGTGGAATGACCTCGCACAAAATGGAGTTCTTCAAGAAGGGTATTAGAAGGTTTCTACTAGATCAGCAGCGCGAGTGACGCCCCTGGTATTGCACCGGTACATAGGCCACGTCTCTCGCCTCGGCTTCGTCTTGTTTCCATCAAGAGGGCCTTGTGCTCGCCAGCCACCTAAGTGGTATAAAAACATATCTGCAGACTACTAACGATACCCCCCCCCCCCCCATCTCCAGAGCCGGAGGGGGAGGTTTTGTCGGACTCGAACCGACTAAACCGCACGCCGTCTGTGGGTCGATGTGCTAGGCCGAAGGTGAGGTTGTCTCGCGACATATCCCTCGCACCCCGGCAGACCCAGGGCCATTCCTGTCGGTCTGGCCCTCCTCGGGAGGGGGGACCACGTGGTCCCCGACTCGCCCCCGGTATGGGGGGGGGCATCGTCCTACAATGTGCGCCGCCGCCGTGGCCTGCTTCTGCAAGGGTGACGAGCAGCTCCACCCGTAACAAAATATGACAAACAATGGTTTGTCAGGTAGTCACCAGAAATATGATATGATCCCCAGGTCTTTACATCTGGAAAGGTCTATGCAGAGGGTCACTAACGTATTTAGTACTCGCAATTCATAAAAACAGGCGTTTTATATTGGAGGAACTGTTATTCAATGTTGAGCATTAGTAAAACTTGATTTTATCAAAGATATTTAGTACAACTAGTTCTACATAGGAATATGGCGTTCTAACTAAAAAGGCTTTTTAACTATAACATATACAACGGAAGGGAAGAGAGAAACACAAATACAAAAATGAAATCAGTAATCGTCGAAATCAAAGTAGAATTGTCCACTTATGAGCTCATCTCACCATTTCCATAGTAGCACAGATACATAATAATAGCAATTATAGTAAGTTCTAACAATACTAACATCTTATAATATCCTTAAGACAATTTCACAATGA
The DNA here is from genome assembly GCA_949126895.1 of Eilema caniola. NCBI lineage: Eukaryota > Metazoa > Arthropoda > Insecta > Lepidoptera > Erebidae > Eilema > Eilema caniola. The sequence goes on from OX421474.1 coordinate 22,359,342, forward strand.
CTAAAACTGAATAAATGAAAAAAATATAATTATAGGTAAGTTATGCACTCATTTAAATTAAAATATTTTATGTAGGTAGAAACAATTTTCCTGTCTTACTTCTTTACTCTAAATTTATTGAGGGTCACCCTACTCACTGTAAGTAACTGTTACGAAAACGGGACGTTTAAGTTCCGAGAGAAGTGTCGTCATATATCACAGAAACATAATGTCTGGTCCCCCTACAAAAGGTGAACTCCAGTATCCAGTGCACCAGCGTCTGTTTCTTATTTCTCCCGCACTAGAACTGATTGTTTTTATAGCTGGGGGTGGCGGGCTTAAACTTTGAATCTATGAAACACGTGTAGGGAACTACGGTAAAGTAGGGTCTCCTTGGGTAAAACATTGTTTAGTTTGGTCATCTAATAACAGTTACAATATATACTTTATTTTCATAGATTTATTTAGGTTGCCAGTAGAAAGAAAAGTAAAATAATGTTATGTTATTTCATGTTTTAACGTTTTGTTTGATAGTGCTAATAAACTTAGTAATCAGTATTGAAGTGAATCTTCTTCTTCGTCCTAGTCGCATCCGAAGTTTTCATCTTGCAGTCTGGGGTCCGTTTTTTCTAGACTTAATGCGGGTTTAACTGAACTTCGAAATATTCCATAAAGCGAATGACATCAGACCTCCGCAACCCAGTACCTAATGATAACAGAAAGTCGTAATACTATTATAGTTTATGACTGTATTTCTGTTACTGTATTCTTTCAACCCTTATAGAATAGTAGTGTATAACGTCCACCAACAATGTGAAAAAGCTGTAATAACCCGCTCCCTTTTTGCGGGTCAATACCCTCGTAATATTGATGAAACTTGATATCACTCGAATTTCTGACAGCAACTGTAATACAAATCCCGGTGCTATCCGAATAATCTCGACCACAATTCGCCGCGGACCCCTCTCACTTACCCTAAATCAAACTGTTCCCGTCACAACTCAACAATAAAAAAGGGAATATTTATTCGTTATTTGTTGTCGGTTCGTATTAAAATAAAGCGGCTATCTAGGCCTCAGCACCCTCCTCTTGTGATATCTAAGATCAGGATTGCATAAAATTCCCGTCTCTCTTGCGAATGTGACAGTCTCCGGCAAGGGGACTACGCATCTCATTTTACAAACTCCCCTTTATGTGTAGCAAGTTATATTTTTGTAACAAATGCCCGCATTTGGTTTCGTATTAGTCCAATATTAGCCAATGGTCGGGGTAAATAACTTTTATTTCATTAAAGAACATCCGGCTGAGTTGCCAACAACGCATGTACCTGGGTATATTGTGTCAATGTATCGTAACACTAAAGTTTACATTTTATTTACGTAAAATTACATTTAAATGTAAGTCAAAATCAAAATAGGAAGAGTCAACTCATTTAAACTTGTCAGTAACTTTTGATTATGTAAATGAAAGAATACGCACTTCAAGTTTGTCATAACCAATCCATACTTATAAATGTGAAAGTACCTCTGTCTGCCTGTTACGCTTTAACGACTAAACCATTGAACCGATTTTAATGAAATTTGATACAGATATAGATTAGTCCTTGGGAATGGACATATGCTATTTGGTCGCGATTTGTAATTTATTCAACATAACACAATATATTAAAATGTAACGGGTACAGACAGCTGTAAATAACCTTTGTAAACAATTTATAAGCCTGAGGATATTGGTATTTGGTCTATCGGTGCAATAACGAAAATTGGAACTACATTCGTCACCGTAACGTGTGGTAATATTTTTGCTTGTGTCAAACCGAGAGTACCATCCACCGTGTGGTTTATTAAGGTAAATTATTTTGTTGAACGAGTTCTCTGAATTATATGTTCAAAATCATTGCATGAAATCAAATCTGCATGGAATTCCACCGCTACTGGTCAGTGTTGTCAAATAGATTTAATTTCATACATTACCCAATTTAATTCACCGAGCGAACGTACTACGTCTCTATTTGCCAAGGATTAATTTACTTTATGTTACTGTCATTTTATCTGATGAGAAATTGAGAAAATGTGTGTGATGATCTTGCCATGGTAGTTTTAGGTACAGACAATAATATGTACTGCCTATAATAGGTACGTACTCCATTACGTGAGGGCCAAAAATGTATAACCACAGTACACAGTTGACAGGTAGTACTAAATACATCAATGAGCCTCTGCATAGGCCTTTCCAGATGTACACTATGTACAGACCTGGGGATCATATCATAATCCTGGTGACTACCTGACAAACTATTGTTTCTCATATTCTGTTAGGCATCGTTGGTAGTTTGTCGATATTTTTTTATTCCATCTATTCTGTGAATTCAAATATAATGATGTTAATTCTAGTTGTGACTAGATATTTCTAGTTCTAACATGGGCATTAAGTGAAACTAGTCATAACTAAGGAAAACGCGTTCTAACGGGAAAATGGTTTCAACTGGTCAAATCAAATCACATCAAATCAAGCTTTATTTCAAAGAATATGGTTACAGCATCAGGGTTTATAATATTTCTAAGTCAGTAAGTACATTTGAAGTATAATATTATAGTAAAATAACAGAAATAATTAAATCAAAATAATATACAAATAACAACAAAATCAAATTAAAATCAAATTAAAATAAAATTAAAGTTAAAATAAAACTAAATTGAAATCAAACTCAAACCAAATTAAAAACAATTGAAGTCAAACATACACGACTAAAGAAGAGAAGGACAGAAAAACTTATTAAAGTAGATAACATGACACGTTTTTATCTTTGTGTGCCTAATTCGCTTTGAGCCTAAGTCGCGTCACATTCATATTTCAAGAAACTTTACTAATAACACATGATATCGGCATTCACGACGACTATAATGGCAAAGTTTATCTAGATCGAACAGTTGGCTATCTCTCCACCAGATGTTGGTTATAAAGATTGCACGACTGATTCCGCCTTGACCCCTAACCGTTTTAGGAGTCTTGGTAACTGGAACATGAGATCCGTTTAATTTATCAACTTGTTCCACTGCTACCAACTTGGTTCCGGGTATTTTTAGCTAACTGAGAGAATTCTAGTATATCTTTTCTTTAGAAGTTTAGTAAACACGGTTTTGTTGGAATTCATATCGATGTGAATTTGTTTCTTTCATATTATGTTTATTTCATTACCTACTTATTTGCTATTCTCGTAATGCTGTAAAATTTTCATGACTTTATAATATAAGAATATTGATTTTCACTTCATATATAATATATAAATAATAAAAATTTTATCTAAACTTTCTATTGATCTTGAATACAGCATTTTATATATGAAATATTGTATTATCGCAGTAGTATTACGTTGGTTAGACTACGAAAAGTATTAGTAAATGTACATTATAGTATAACTTGTTTTGCGTATATTTTTATGTACATAATAAATAGATATAAACAATTATTTAGAGCTAAACCTAAATAATAGCGTTTTAAAATTTTTGAGAGATTCACTTTTTCCTATCTTAATCGATTTAAAAAACCGATATAATAAGGTTTTCTACTAATCTGTACTTTGTGGTCTCTAGTATCTAATTTACATTACTAAACTGCTTCGCGTTATGCATTGTGTTGTTTTCTTGTTCATTGAAATGTAGCTTATGCCTCATCTTACTCCATTTAGTAATAATGTTAAAGAAATGCACACGTTGTTCATGGACTAGTAAAAAATAAGCCCGAATCTAAATTCAAAATCCCATTGCCAACTGCATTCATTCTGCCTGAGCCACGCGTTGCCTCAGGCAATTCTCGGTAAGTCCTTTAATGCACAACTTCATCTGTCCATTTGTTGAATGTCCCAAGTAATAGAGAAATTCCATTTAAAAAAGTTATGTCTCGAGGGATTGAGTTTATTGCACATTTTTAATGTCGCAACTGTAGTAAATGTAGTAATCAATTAATCACGCATCGGTTGTGGTAACTTGAAAGGCTTGTAATAAAGCGTAAATTTTATTGCGAAAAGTTTTATAGGTATAATATTAAATTGAAAAATAAAATTCAATAGTAACCAACGTAGTCTTTGTCTGTTCGGTTCTAGTAAAATATTTTTATGGAGGTTCAAGTTTAAACTAACCTTCCGAACCTAGATAGAAACCCCTCGTTTGTCTATCGGGAGCAACGAGTCTACCTACTGGTTTTCAGGTGAGGTTGGTTTACCCCATTGAAGATCTTTCTAGGGCTTCAAACATACTTTCCTGCCGTGCTAGTAACGCCTTCAATACTTTTTTCATACGCCTTGACATGCTTGGCAATGAGTAAAGTCGACAAACTATAAAATTTTAAGTAAATGTGGTTGCAACTATTTTGGCGATTGTACATTAAGCAATATATCCAATTAAGACAATTATTTCGATTACACAGTTACCGTTCAATTTACGGAATTCTGTAATTTTCAGGATATATTTTTCTATATCCCTATGATCAACCTTCATAAGACCTACTAACTGAAGCAAGTATATTAAAAAAATGTTCCATTATACACCTCAGAAAGCAGCTTAATTATCTTCTTGACTAATTACGACAGGGAGGATGAAACTTCTAATTGAATAATTATTTTTGGTAGACAACGGTCTCCGTAATGTTTCTTTACTTTTTAGAAAAGTTCGGGGTCTTCCAACCATCTTTAATATCTATGCTAATAACATACACTAATTAAGGATCCCAACTGTGGCATTTTTAGAAATTGAAAATTCATGTATTCATTATAATTTTAGCATAATCAGTCGTAATAATTTACAATATAAACTATAGCTTTGACCCTTTCCCAACCATGACTTTACCGGGGCTAACTATGAAATAGCAATGACTAGGTAATAGACTAAGTTAGCTAGGTATAATTGAAACAATATAATAGGTGCATTATGACAGTTATAGTCTAGGTTTGGAGTGTCTTAAATCGATTGTGAGAATAATCATCAGGTGGGCCGTGAGCTAGTCTGCCACTGAAGTGGAACAAAAAAAAGACAGGTTGCACTCTGGGAGTGCCGGCAGAAGTGAATACTTTTCTTTCTTCTTTATATACAGAGAAAAAGATAAAAAGAACATACCATACCATACCATATCATACCTATAATATAGCGCTATCCATAGAACCTATCACTAATTTTCTGTTAATTTTCTGTCAGAAGAAATTAATAAATTACAAAAAGAAAAAATAATCACTAAAAGCAATAAATTACAAAAAGAAAAAATAATCACAAAAAGTGTCAGAAGCCCAGGTGCGAACCCGGTACTATCTGAAACCATAAGGACTTACAGTCGAAGCGCCTTACCACTAAGCCACGAAGCTTGTTAGCGTACCTAGCTAAATAAACACTCGGTAGCTAGGAATATTGTATGACGTCATGTCGTCCTACAAAGTCGTCGGTTACGGGTCAAAGGTCACGTGATCCTGACGCGAGTTTAACACGTGATCCTAACGCGAGTTTAACACGTGATCGTGACGCGAGTTTAACACATTTTACCCATCCAACGCGGCTAAAGAAATTTTCACTTCAAAAATCTATTCAAGTTACAAAAGTGTAATCGCATCATTATCAGAATGTCACTTTTGTTCCGTTACTTTCGACCTTGATCGCATTTGGTCATTATTATCATATTCACCAGCCGGAACACCGGTGATAACAACTGTATTGTTGGAGAAATCAGTTGAACGGTAGGGGTATCGCTGGGGATACCAGCGACCAGGACTTTTATAAGCCTTTTTATAACAATAACAACAACAATAACGTTTACTCTTTAGTAATATTACACTGACGGGATATTTACTAGTCTGTTTACTTAAATTGCATAACCGAACAACATAGTAAATATCCCGGTAAGTGGTATAGTGTTAATATACTACTAATGTGATAATTATGTCAATCTCAAAACGTTTACTTTTATTTGAAACTACACGTAAACGTAACGCAAAGTAAAGAGCATATATAAACTTCATACGACTGAAATGAAACAAGCTAAGACAAATTATCCACACTAAAATTAAAAAACGAAGACCATAAAACGTAGCTGTCGTACGAGGTTTCGCAGAAATAAAAGATCACGCCATAGTTGAAAATATTTCACTCTAAATATAAATTTAAATTAAAAAAAATACTGAAATATGTCACACTATATTTTTTGAACGTACTATCATAAGTTTATTAGTGTTATTACGTATTAACAAATTACGAAACTTACTTAAAATAAAACTTCACACAACACTTTTTAATGGATTCTATTGCGATTGATTTGTTATTATTTACTATTAAAGTAGGGACAAGATAATAGGTCACTTTTGACAGATGTCAGTTTTATATTCATAGTGAGGTGACCTGCTTAAAAACATGGATTAAATGAATGAATCGAATGAATCGATACAGACTTGAAACATATGTGAATTTTAAAAATGATCATGCGAATCCCTGTCCCATTATTATTCTTTCTTTCATAAATTAAAGGAGCAAAATAAGACAAGTACCTACGTAATTTAACAAAAAAATTGCTTTTATTCACTTGAACTATCGGAACTGCTATCTTCATCACTGCTGTCAGCACTCAGAGATATAATTAATTCATTTTCAATAATATTGTCTATTCTCACATCTCGTTCAAAGTCTTGTAAAATTATTTTCTTTGTCTTCTCCACGACTTTTCGCCAGTCTTCTGTAGTGACTTCTGCACATGCAGTTTGTAGCAGAGTCATCATCTTAGCAGTACTGAAGGGTGGTTCAGTATTGTTCCGCGCTGCATGACCCTTTATTTGTGCCCAAATAAGCTCGATGGCGTTATACTGGCAATGGTAGGAAGGCAATCGAATAACTTCGTGTCCATGCTCTAGGGCTAGTTCATCGATTACATAGCGGAGCTTGGACGGCTTAGTTGCTTTTACCAGATTTAACAACTCAACTTTTAATAAAGTTGGACTTGCCTCCACACCATTTCTTACCAGCCACGAGACAATTTCTTGCTTTTTATTTGCTTGAGTTGGTGGTTTATCAACTTGTACAGAATGATACGGAGCATTGTCCATTATAATTTTCGATGGGTTTTCTAAGCTGACTAGCAGCTTCTCAAACCACTTTTTAAAAACATCAAAGTTCATTTCCTCATGGTAATCTGTTGTAGTTTTAGAGGCGAATGCGAGGAGGCAGCCTGGAATAAAACCTTGAGAAGCTGATCCCGCGTGACATATAATAAGTCGGGCTCCTTTTCCCGATGGAACTTTTGAGGTGGAGGCCGCTGTATCATCGGTCCATGTCCGCGCAACCGTATAGTTCGCATTCAACCATGTTTCGTCAATAAACACGACATTGTCCCAATCCGTAATTTAATTACCTGACGTAAGAATGTTATTCTCTTCAAAATAATATCGTAGCGTTCTAGCAGGATTTTCCGCTTGTTGGATTTTTTAAATCTAAAGCCAATCGATTTCAAAACCTTTGATAGAGACGATTTGCCTCCAAAAAATAAGCCTGCGCCTTTTAACGAACTCAATAGCTTTTCCCGTGTAGGATATTCTTTTCTCGAGTAATATCCATAAATGTGGTTGCGAATTGCAGCAGCATCAAAATTATCAACGTCAACAATTTTCTTCTCCCTCTTTCGTTTTTTCGGTGTACGTAAATATTATCTTCTGAGCCTGATGGTCCGTATTTCTCTTTCAGAATTTGAGTTACTGTCTTCTTCCCTATTCCCAATGCTTCGGCAACGCGTTGTCTCGGTGGTTTCAATGGTAAAAGAGGCCCATCGTTAACTGATTCACGTCCAAAATAATTGTACAATTTCAGCACTAGTTCGCGAGATTGACTGTTTAGAGTTTTCCCCCGTTTCGACATAGTAAGACTGTAATGTTTTTCTTGTTTAATAATCGTTAAGCAATCAGAGTCCAATTTATAGCCAGGTAAACGTAGTCAGTAAGATCAGTTCAATGAAAAAGCCGGATCAGAAGAAAATAACAAAGAGCACACCAAAAACGCACAGTCACTTCGCACAACAACAAAAGACTGCGTCATCATCATGTTATGGCGACATGACCTGCGTCATCGACAGGCACTGGTGTTGCCAGCAACATCCACCTAAATTGCACCCAACATCAATGACCTTTCTATTTAGTTATTTTTTTGTATTTTTATAGTTAGTTAAAAGAATAATAAATATGTATAATTAGGTTTTATTATAATCACAACGTAATTTATGGTGATTTTTCTTCACAAGTAATCATTGCATTCGATTCAACTTACAATCCTATCAGCTTTCGATTTTTAGAGTTGACTGACGCAAAATTGTAACGACGTTCAGTTCTTTAGATCAGAAATTGTTTATTATGTTTAGAATGGTTTATTAGTGAAAGCAAATCGTAAAATTACTCGTATCGGTCATTATTACAATAAATATGTAAACGTAATTGAAAAAAGTTAAGCAATTGTGCAGTTCTTATTTTATGCCCGCCGTTACAACACGGAAAGAAAAGATGTTTTGAAACAAGACAATATTTATTGATTAAGAATAATACAGTTTCATATATAAGCTAGACACGTTTTTCTTGAATTTAGAATTTTATTGTCTTGGTTTCCAACACATTATTATCTCAAATTAAGAGGATATATTCTTAGTAGAAGAAATAAGCAATGTCTCTGGACAACTGGAACAAGTATCTTGAATTAAAAATTTACGATTTTTTTGGACAGAAAAGAATTGACTTTTCATTGTAGAATTTTGTTTATTTTATCCAAGCGTATATTTTTTCTTTTTGAGAATGCATTGGTTTTGTTCAAAAACTACATGTTTTAGCTTGAAAATTCGACGTCTTGGAATGAAAGTGTCGCATATTTGCCAAAAGGCCAAAAGGCCAAAAAGGCCAAAACGTCACATTGGCGCTGTTTACATCTAAGACTTGCATCATTGAACGAAGACTTGTCACTTCTTGAACTAGAACCAAAACCTTCGAATCTTAATTTAAGACTTGCTTATGTTGGCAGAAGAAAACTTCTGAGCATTCTGAGCGTTCCGTGGAGAGTATAATTTGCTCAACTCAAGCATTTAAAATCTTAAGTGGAAAGTAACGATGATTTTGAGTCGAGAAAGCACATTTTTAGGATAAGTATTATCATATTCTTAATTCAAGTATCAGAGGTGTTATACTAAAACCTGATTTATCTTAGGTGGATACTTTCTATGCTTTCTTGAAAGAACATAATTTGTTTAACCCAAGCATTTTAAATCTTAAGTGGAAAAAACGATGATTTTGAGCCGAGAAAGCACATTTTTAGGCTAAGTATATTCATATTCTTTGTTCAAGTATCAGAGTTGTCATACTAAAACCTGCTTTGTCTTAGGTGAATACTTTATGTGCTTTCTTGAGAGAACTAAATTTGCTTAACCCAAGCATTTTACATCTTAAGTGGAAAGAAACGACGATTTTGAGTCGAGAAAGCACATTTTTAGGCTAAGTATATTCATATTCTTATTTCAAATAACCAGAGGTCTCATACTAAAACCTGATTTATCTTAGGTGGAAACTTTCTGTGCTTTCTTAAGAGAATATAATTTGCTTAACTCAAGCATTTTAAATCTTAAGTGGAAAGGAGCGAAGATTTTGAGTCGAGAAAGCACAGTTTTATGGTAAGTATATTCATATTCTTGATTCAAATAACCAGAGGTCTCATACTAAAACCTGATTTATCTTAGGTGGAAACTTTCTGTGCTTTCTTAAGAGAATATAATTTGCTTAACTGAAGCATTTTAAATCTTAAGTGGAAAGGAACGACGATTTGGGTCGAGAAAGCACAGTTTTAGGGTAAGTATATTCATATTCTTAATTCAAATAACCTGAGGTCTCATACTAAAACCTGATTTATCTTAGGTGGAAACTGTCTGTGCTTTCTTAAGAGAACATAATTTGCTTAACTCAAGCATTTTAAATCTTAAGTGGAAAGCAACGACGATTTTGAGTCTAGAAAGCAGTTTTAGGGTAAGTATATTCATATTCTTAATTCAAATAACAGGAGGTTTCATACTAAACCCTAATTTATCTTAGATGGAAACTTTCTGTACGTTCTTTAGATAATATAATTTACTTAAGGTGGATGTGCCGATGTGAAACGCGAAATTCAAATTTTCTTGTTCTTGTTTTTTTGCTCTTTTGAGGACTGTATGAGGTTATAAATCTTAATCAAAATATAGGTATTTACATAATAAGAAACATATAGAAATCATTATTACTTCTCTTTAACTTCACAGTATATAGTCATGGATTGTACTAGGTTATGCTAAAAAAAATTAAATATGAAGTTAAAAATGTTTTAATGATTTTCAAGTTTAAGATTATGGAAATACCTATAATGTTATTTACGTGAATCGTATTTTAATTAAGATATAACCTGACACAGTTCTAAAAATTGCAAAACACAAGAAAATTTTAATTTCGCGGGCTATGCATCGGCACATCCACCTTAACTCACGCCTTTTAAATCCTGATTAAAATCCGGGAAGCAAAATCAGTAGGCGGAAAGAAGGGCATAAATTATGTTTTGACTTGTTAAAATAGTTATCATGCCCTATTTTTTCGCGTACTGATTTTGCTTCCTGGATTTCTTAATTAATCAGGATTTAAAGTCCTCGAGTTAAGCAAATTATATTAACTGAAGAACGCACTTAGAAGTTGCCACCTAAAATAAATCAGGTTTTAGTACATATGAAACCTCTTATTTGAATTAAGAATATGAATATACTTATCCTAAAATCTGCTTGTTCAACTCAAAATCCTCGTTACTTTCCACTTATGATTTAAAACGCTTGAGTTTAGCAAATTATATACTCTTAAAGCACAGAAATAATCCACATAAGATACATCAGGTTTTAGTATGAAACCACAGGGGCTATTTAAATTAAGACTATTAATACACTTGCCTTAAAAATCTGCTCTCTGTCATGTCCTTAATCTGTAAAATGAAAGTAAACAATAATTATATTGAAACATTATTTATTGGGTCATAAAAACGTTTGGCCTTGCCAAGGTACACACAAATCAACAATCACAAACAAAATAATATAATTTATACAACAAAATAACAAGTAATAGACGACACATTATTATGCTACTAATACTTTATCAAAATTATCTTTTGGATCTTCATAATAAGATGGTGTTTCTATTTCATATTTTCTTACAGTTTTTGCATCAGAGCATTTTGGTAACACATTACTAGCAGTATTTTGATTATCAAGGATATTATGGTCAGATATAAAATGCTTTTTCAATACACTTTTAGAATGATACAGTCCTTTTCAGGGCACGGGAAATAATTAGTAATATTATGAGCGTATCGCAAATGGTAGAAATAAAACCGAAAATTATCATAAACATTATCACACTTATTACACTTTAACATGTTTTTGAAATTCTGAGTACCTAAAACCCAACCTACTTATATATTTATAGATAATACATCAGATATGTAAGGGACTGTTTTATCATATTTTGTTGAAAATCCATACACACATCTTTGGATAACTAGGTATATATGCGCAGCAGCGGCAGGGTATCTGGCGTTAAAAACGTGGTAGCTTAAATAAGGTATCGAACGCCTTTGTTGCCGATTCAAACCTGTATTTCACCTTGTCGATGACCAGATAATATTTATAAATGTTATCTCCAGCAGACCCACATCTGATTAGAAATGGTTGCAATGTTTGCGTTTGCTTTTGAGCTGCCGATGCTAAATCTTGAATTTTTTTAGAAATATCTCCAAAATTCTGAAACAAGTTACATTATTATTATTTTAAGTCTATAAACAACCAACGACTACCAGAACCATGGTACAAAAACTCCTAGACACACAAGAAATTCCACTTTTTGTCTACAGATGCAAATAAATAAATAAATATTGGTGGACATTTTCACACAGCGTCATCTAGCCCCAAAAGTAAGCAAAGCTGTACTATGGGAACTAGATAACTGATAGAATACTTAATTATATTGAATTTGAATTTATGTTCATCACACAAATGTTTGTTCTGAGTGGGAATCGAACTCACGACCTACAGCGCAGAAGGCAGAGCTACTACCAACTGAGCGAAGAGGTCTGTCATGTAAATGTGATAATTGTTTACAATGATGAAATTGTAAATAATTATCTGTGCACACATATTTATCCTGTGGCAGGAAACAACTTATGAGCCAAAACAGAATAAATAGAAGTTATATATGAGCAGATCTAGTTAACTACCATGACTCCACACAGGCAGTATAGGCAGACACAGAAACACACAGACTTCAAACCTATAACACTCCTTTTTTTAGGCGATAAAAATGAAACTTACTTCAACTTCAACTATAAAATTTTCGATGCATTCTAGTGTAGTGAATTTAGTTTTTTTGTTCAACCTCCCTCTTGGAGGGATCAGGTAGCATAATAGTTTTATCTGATCGGTCACTTTCCGGTCTGAAAAAAAAATAGACATGTTTAAATAATGAATAATAAATAATGCATTGTTTATATTCTCAGTAGGCACTATAAACAATTTTCAAAAAAAAAAACCAACTGAGTTTAAAATTACACTCAAAAGGGAAAATAAGAATATTTTTTTCAAATTATATATTCATGTTTTAATATAATGTTCTACAGTTGACGGAATAATCGGTAAACATACGTAAAAAACTTAGAACCTACAAAATTATGCCACTTACCATCATCAGGGTTTTGGCTTATATTTTCATATAAATATGACAAATTATCATCCTTGGTGCTATTAAATTTCTAATTGATGACCCGGTTGACAAATGGATGCCACTTCGTAAAGAAATTCAATGATTTGTCGAGGTATTTCTTTTCAAAATCCAAGTTGATCTGAAAAAAGTAAAATTAAAAAAAAAAAAACAATCTATTAGATTTATCACTGATAAAGTATATGTTTTCGAGCAAGAATTATAATTTTGTTAGTCGAGAATAATAGAGTTTCAAATAACATGAACATTTATTGGTCATTAATTCATTATAGTATCATGGAAAACTACCAATAATACTTGAATTTATTTATAGTTGATGGGACAGTTTTCCAATATTACAAAGATCATATTTGTTCTGGCTTGCAAAAAAAGCTGATAGTTTACTAACCAACACCTCGCTCCTTGGATCATTTAGGATATTCCATTCTTCAATAAATTCAGAGACATTTTTATGATTAGATAATTCCCTTAGAGGATAAGTTGCAAGCCAATACTCAATAACCTGAGCCCATGGTTCAGAATTGTTTCTTAGGAATGCTATTTTATCTTCTTGCTTATCTGTCAAAGACATGAAAAAAAAAACTTACAGGTGATTCAAGAACGAGGACAACAGTCTAGAATCGCTACATTATAGAGGGCATCAAAAGAAAAAGGAGTCAAAGGATAAGGATAGAGTTCGAACAGCACACAAATTGTAATGGCATCTCATCTGTCTCTGAGTCAACATAGATTCTTTCTGATCATTAGGTATGGATCTGATATTTTAATAATATTAAATAACTAGCTGCCCTCGCGGCGTTGCCCCCGTAGTGATGGTATATGTTGATGATGATGAAAAGTAGTCTTAAACCTTCTCCAAGAGCATAGCTATCAATCAAATGGTGAAAGAATAATTCAAATCGGTAAAGCCAGACCAGAGAAAGACGAAAGAAGACCATAAGAAATAGGGGTTCATTTATATATATATATATATATATATATATATATATATATATATATATATATATATATATATATATATATATATATATATATATATATATATAGATAGATAGATAGATAACTGATATAGAGTACTTAATAGTATCTTATGCCTACTTTGTCAAGTCTACTATATCTATGTAAGTCTACTATAACTAAGTCTACTACCTACATCTACAAGTATATAATATAACTTGAATATCACGTCTTGTTAAAAACCTTTCAGTTCTTCAAAACATTTGTTTTTTTTCGCATTATCGCTCTCTGATTCTGCCTTACTTTTTCTTTTCTCACCGGATTTGTACAGAGTATTTCTTATTTTATCTACTAACTTTCCCCTCGCAAACAATGGTTTTCCAGAAATGGATTCTCTTTTTTTAACTGGAGGGACAAAGTATGTTCCGCTACTCTCCTTAGGAAATAGGACAATTATTTTTCCTGTGATTATGTTGTACTCTTCATGAGTAATTTTACTGAAAGGTTTAAAACTTTAAAAGCATTCTGGCATTCTTCAGGATGTTGGGGAAGACTTAACTTACTAAATGGTTGTGGAAAAATGTCTATTAGTACCTAACTAGGTAAGTATGTACACATATAATTTTAGTCCACCCAAACAAAAAATACTAAATTGGAGTCACATTACTAGGTAAGTCAGTTAAGCAGGGTTACACAAGGCTTCACAAAGCGAAATAAGGTTTTTGTTGATAAATAGGTATTTTTCAAACCAAGCTTTTATAGAATTAGTACTCGGAACTGCTTAAAAGAGCCCGTCAAGACAAATCAAACAAAGTCAAACACGCCAACCTTAACATGTATAGTTAAGGAGTTCCTATGACCAGCTTCCATCGTACCCTATAGTACCCTAACAGGCTCCACTGTACATTACTGTACGTCGATTTTGAGCTTCATATTTATTATACAGATAGATCTCTTCTAGTTATGAGCTTACACAAACACATACGCACGGAAACACATAGTTTTCAAAAAAATAATCCTAATGTTTCAATAATAAGTCAAAATTTCATTAAGTTTTCATAGGGGGTATTTTTTATCTATAGAATACTGTATTCTAAGTGTATTTTTGAAAACCGGTTCTACAGTGGTTCCCCATAACATACTAGTACCCGACAAGACAAGTCAAAGGAGCCCAAACACAACAAGTTTATCATGTGTCATTTAAAGTAGGTAGGTATGTACTTACTGGTTAACAACTCTGGTAAATATATGTCTGACGATAATATCCACCAACTGATTCCTATGCTTACTAGTTAGTGTGTTATTTAAATTATAGTAGGTAATTATACTTTTCCCACATGGTGATGTACTCAAAAGTGTTTTTAAATCAAAGTCCGGGAAAGGTGGCCTTTCAATTGAAAATAGATTTTCAATTGATATACTATCCAAATCTCCTAGTTCATCATTACCGTCACTCGTTACAGACTTTGTTGTGAGTGTAGTATCAGTATCCGTCTGAAAATATTTTTATTTATTTTATTATTAATATAAATGTAATTGTAGTTTGGGGTTGAGCGAGTAAACAGCATCTGCAGAAGTAATCTCTCCAGAAAAACTCAACATCTGAGTATCAAATAATATAAATAGTGACAACCTCTGTGGTGCAGTGGGTGAAGGCCCACTTGTGTCGCATGAGGTTGCGGGTTCAATCCCTACCACGGGACATATATGTTTGTATGACCTGCAAATATTTGTCTCCAGTCTGGGTGTTTCTGTGTATAATATGTATGTATTTACAAAAAAAATAAGTATTTAAGTAGTATATCAGTCATGTGGTTACCATAACACAAGCTTTGCTTACTTTGGGACTACATGATGCTGTGTGAAATGTCCAGCATTATTTATTATAATAGTGGTATTCAAATATAGGGTCCAGTGACTTTTGCAATATCATACAACCTAACACTGGGAAAAAACACTTACTCTTCCAAAAATAACTTTTAACATGTTAGTTCAGAGTAGAATACTGCTGCGCACAGCAGCAAAACAATTTGGTTCGCAAATTAAAATATTGCAATAAAAAGCTGGTTCTGTGTGGGGTGGTAGGGCCTGGACTGATATCCTGCTTGGAGTGTATATCTTTATGTAATAATAGTAGGTACTTACATTTCTAGAGTAAAATTCATCCAATTTAGATTTTATAAGAATTCGGTGGCCTATTAGCGGCCAAAGTTCTTTGAGAATGTCTTCGTTTAGGTGCCTTAATTGATTTGGTCTGATTTCATTTTCTGGAAAAGAGGGTTTCATTACTTACAGAAGTAGGTAGGTAGGTACTCATTAAATGAACCAACGCGGGAGCACGCGCGTCGCGCCCGTGAGAATAAATGATGAGAAAAATGTCACTCTGCACCGTGATAAGCCAGCAACAGACCTACCGGCCCGGGCCGGTAGGTCTGTTGCTGGCTCATAAGTAGGTAGGTAGGTACTCATTAAATGAACCAACGCGGGAGCACGCGCGTCGCGCCCTTGAGAATAAATTATGAGAAAAATGTCACTGTGCACCGTGTTATGCCAGCAACAGACCTACCGGCCCGGGCCGGTTCGACCAGATCCGAACCAGGAGGCTAGAATGCAATATTATCGAGGGCCTGCACTTCAAAAGCAACATATCTACATATATATACTGGTCCTGGTCGGTAGGATAGGTCCACTACAACTTAATATACCTAGTAAGTAATGGTACTTACCTTGGAACCGAATAATGACAGACTCCGGGACTTCCCATTTTCTCAGTAATGAACGAATATTGTCCGAGTCCGAGAAACAACTTTCCACGTGCTCAATAGTATTTTCTGTGCCTGCTCCGGCAGCGACTTCATCAAATTCTTCGTTCATCTAAAACAATAAGGATATATACATACCTTTAATGAATTAAGCTATTCTAATCCAATACGATAATTTTTCAATACTTTATTGTACTTACTCTTGAAGTTTAATATTTTAAAAATGAACAACGCCTTGGCTTAGCTTGATGATGCTGAACTGAACTGAATGCTGTGTGGTCGTGTGTGCGTCATGCGTGTGGCCGTTGCGCTGCTTCCGATTTTCGAATTCGAGTCGACTTCTAAGCCAGGGTTGCCAGCTGCCAGCTGCGCGACGCGCACATTTTAGGGAAATGGATCAAACAGACAATTAAAAAAATGTGGCTCGATTCTTAGAGCATGGCTCGATTATGGTATTATAGTAGTTAGCTAGCTGTTGCCTACGACTTCATTTCATCCGCTTAGAATTCGATGATATTGGCGCAGCTGTTAATAACCTCGTGAAAAAGTTTGTAAACGCTTAAAACCAATTATTTTATTACCGATAAAAAATTAAAGATAATATATTTATAAATTAAATAACAATCAAGCTCAATTTTTTTATTTGGTTTGAATGAATGATGAATGATTTATTTGAATTACGTGCATAATATTAGTAAGTAAATAGCGCAACGTTAACACTAGTATAGTGTACCTATACTTCAGTCAAATTCGATGTAGAAAAAGCACGTAACATTCTTGATCTGTTATACAAGTTTTGTTTCAAAACTTTTCTTGGTGTACAAACATACAATAATTTCTTAAGCAATTCTTGTATTCAACTGGTTATTTGCAAACATGAGCGCAGTGAGTAAGGAATCGTCATCACGATTCTTATAATTTAAACTTTCAGTATACCATAAATACTTATGATTGCGATATATCTTTATGAACTTTATTAAATCAGTAGAACCGAATTTGAATACTTTTTGACTCCTATTTTTTATAAACAAAACTTCTAAAACGTGAATAAAATATTCGTCAACGCAAATACGTGTAACACTAGAAGCAACTCGCCAATAAATGGTACGCGCACATACAAGCCTGTGTTTAGAAATGTCAATACTTGAAAGCAATAATCTCCTAAACATAATTGTTTGGGTGTAAACAAAAGACATTATGCTATTATTTTTTTCAAACTGGCATTAAATAATTGTATGCAATCTTTTTAGTATATCAGCGTGTAAACAGTTGCTTACAATTCTTGAAGGTCAATTATTGCGCTTAATTTATTGCATTAAATTATTGCTCTTGTATGTACAAGAAAATGGCATCATATAAATGACTTTTTATGCACATGTAACAGAGAAAAAATATTTTAGATAACTTAACAAATCTGTGACGCGAGTCCGTTTAGTATTTTTTGCTATACCTACATAATTATACTGTTAAAATTTTTCTATTACCAACTCTTCTCGATGAAATACCCTGTACATACCTCGCGGTAAGTCATCCATCGTCCGAACAATCCCAAAAGTGGGAGTACTTAATTTGAGATGGTAACACTCAATGCGTTTTCGTTTCTTCCGTTGCCCGCCGCGGCGTGTGAGTGTGTATGACCAATCAATTACGATTGAGTGTCAGTCAAGAAAATTATTTTTCATCTAAAATTAGTATTCTTGGAAGTTTGATATATTGCAATCATCCAAGTAAATTCGTTCTTGGATTAAAATTGTGTTTCTTGACTGATAATCCAAGAATTTTTGTTATCTTTTATTAAGAACGTTTTTCTTGACTTTTCGTTCAAGAACATTCATTGTCTTGACTGTTGATATAGCAGTAAATTAGACAATTTGTTGCCATATTATGTTTATCTGTGTAGATAACTATAGGTTTACTTAACCTACCTACCTACCTACTTGGATACATAACCTGGGTCTCGTACTCTATCTAACTCAATGTTCATTTAGCAGTACCTATAACCTCGATATACCAGGGACCGGACAACACCACATAAGGGTTAAGCCTTTTGACAGGGTAACCCGTAGGTACATGGGGTAACTCATATCGCAGTTTTACCTTTCGTTCGAATTACATCCTCAAAACCCAGCGAAATGGTTAACACCTTTTTAATAGTAATCACGTTTAACCCCTTCAATGACTTCAGCCTATGAAGAAATTAAAGAAAATTGTAATTAATAGAGCCTAAGCTTGACTTAAAACTATAGATCTAATTATTTTACCTACCAATCTAAGCAATCTGCTTATTTTTCTACACATAAGCATTTAATTATTTTTCTCTAAATCTGTGAGCTCAACTTATTCATTAACTCACTCAATGAAAAGATTATCTAAGTACCTAAAGGTTATGTAATTTTTTAACGTTACTATTTCTTATTTAGAAACATTAAGATTCTAACTCAAATAACTACATTTATTCCTACAAAAATAAATAAGTTACATCAGGATAATTTGAACTATTTCAGTTCAATTAATTTCGATTCTTACGCCAATGCTGTACATACTTACCATAAAACATATTTTTCTTGATCCAAACATTAGAATATTTAATATAGAAACGTTATTATTTCTTATTTAGAAACATTAATATTATTGGTTACACACTATAATTTATTTTAAGAAAACGAAAAAGTCTTGTGTGAAGCCTTTGAATTACTTTAGTTCAATTTTTTCTTGATACAAACATTAGAACAATCAATACAGAAACGTTATGATTTCTTATTTAGAAACATTATTATTTCTTATTTAAAAAAAATATTATTATTAGTTGAACAGTATAATTTATTCTCAGAAAACGAAAAAGTCTTGTGTGAAAACTTTTAACTATTTCAGTTCAAATAGTATGGATTCTTACGCCGAAGCTGTACTTACTTACCTTAAAACATATTTTTCTTGATCCAAACATTAGAACAACTTGTGAAGAAACGTTATTCTTTCTTATTAAGAAATATTAATATTATTAGTTGAATATCATATTTTTCTTCTTACAAAACAAAAACGTCTTGTGTAAAAACATTGAACGATTTTAGTCCAAATATGCTTACGCTAATGCTAACCTTACTTACCCGAAAATATTATTTTCTTTATCCAAACAATTACATAACTTTTAAATAAAAGGTAATCCTTCTTTTTAAGACATATTAATATTATTAGTTGTTTAATACAGAAACTTTTTTGTCTCTTGTTTAAAAACATTAATATTATTAGTTGAACACTATAATTTATTCTCAGAAAACGAAAAAGTCTTGTGTGAAAACTTTGAACTGTTTTAGTTCAAATAGTTTGGATTCTTACGCCAATGCTGTACGTTTTTACCCTAAAACATATTTTTCTTGATCCAAACATTAGAACATCTAATACAGAAAGGTTTTTATTTCTTATTTAGAAACATTAATATTATTAGTTGAACACTATAATTTATTCTCAGAAAACGAAAGAGTCTTGTGTGAAAACTTTGAATTATTTCAGTTCAAATAGTTTGAATTCTTACATCAATGCTGTACGTACTTACCTTAAAATATACTTTTTCTTGATCCAAACTTTACAATCACTTTTAAAGAAACATTATCTTTCTTATTTAAAAATATTTATATTTTTATCTGAAAACTACAATTTGTTCTCAGAAAAAGAAAAATACTTGTGAGAAAACATTGAACTATTTCAGTTAAAATAATTTGAATTCTTACGCTAATGCTAACCTTACTCACCCTAAAATATATTTTTCTTGATCCAAAAATTAAAACAACTTGTGAAGAAACGTTATTCTTTCTTATTAAGAAATATTAATATTATTAGTTGAATATCATATTTTTCTTCTTACTAAACAAAAACGTCTTGTGTAAAAACATTGAACGATTTTAGTCCAAATAGTTTGTATGCTTACGCTAATGCTAACCTTACTTACCCTAAAATATTATTTTCTTTATCTAAACAATTACATAACTTTTAAATAAAAGGTAATCCTTCTTTTTAAGATATATTAATATTATTAGTTGTTTAATAGTATAGTTATTTATTACAAAACGAATAAATCTTCAATGAAATCACTTGTACTGTTCCACATTATTTATTGATTTCCTGACCGGTTTCGCCTTACGGCATTATCAAAGGTTGATACATGTTTTTTGGGTATCAGATGTCAATTAGAGTAATATATTGACTGTGTGGGTAGACAAAAATATTGGGATACCACTTTATAAATTTTCCCAAAATTTAGGGAGAATCACAATATGAGACCATTACCATAAATCAAGTCATGTTTGGAGTATTATTATAATTAAATGTCAAATTAATACAAAAATGTTAGAATAAAACAAGTAACGACTAAAAATAAAATAAATGCAGTATAAGACCTTATCAATAATTAATAAATAAATAAAATGTCAAAAAACTATTGTATCATCATGTCATCAATGTCAAAGTATTATAAATTATAAAAAATAAAATAAAATAAGGATATTAACTAATTGTCATGTGATTCAGATATTGATATGATATGTAGATTTTACCATTTGCTGTATTGTAATAAAGGTGAACGGCTTAGTTCCAACTGTTGGTTCAGAATCATGTTCCTATCTGAATTCATTATTTTATTTACCTCTAGAGCTTCAAGGGCATTCATTTTCCTACCTTTGTCACATGAGTGTAGGACTGCGCTAGACACCTAACAAGTTGTAAACCCGCATTTTACACAACCCATAATTTATACAAACTTATCTGTAATAACAGGGATAAGACACCGGTTGAACAAAAAAGTGGTGTGTATGAGTTGACATGTTCTACATGTGATAAAAAATATATAGGCCAAACTGGAAGATCGTTCCAAATTAGAGTTGCTGAGCATGCTAGTGCCTGGAGACTCAATAAAACTGAGTCCAACTTCGCGGAACATCTTCTAGCAGAAAAACATTCCTTTGACCCGAAAATAAATTTTAAAGTCCTACACTCATGTGACAAAGGTAGGAAAATGAATGCCCTTGAAGCTCTAGAGGTAAATAAAATAATGAATTCAGATAGGAACATGATTCTGAACCAACAGTTGGAACTAAGCCGTTCACCTTTATTACAATACAGCAAATGGTAAAATCTACATATCATATCAATATCTGAATCACATGACAATTAGTTAATATCCTTATTTTATTTTATTTTTTATAATTTATAATACTTTGACATTGATGACATGATGATACAATAGTTTTTTGACATTTTATTTATTTATTAATTATTGATAAGGTCTTATACTGCATTTATTTTATTTTTAGTCGTTACTTGTTTTATTGTAACATTTTTGTATTAATTTGACATTTAATTATAATAATACTCCAAACATGACTTGATTTATGGTAATGGTCTCATATTGTGATTCTCCCTAAATTTTGGGAAAATTTATAAAGTGGTATCCCAATATTTTTGTCTACCCACACAGTCAATATATTACTCTAATTGACATCTGATACCCAAAAAACATGTATCAACCTTTGATAATGCCGTAAGGCGAAACCGGTCAGGAAATCAATAAATAATGTGGAACAGTACAAGTGATTTCATTGAAGATGTGTAGCAAGTTCCACCAAGTGCCATCAATCAACAGTATAAGCGAATAAATCTTGTATGAAAACTTTGAAATGTTTTAGTTAAAATAAATTGGATTCTTACGCCAATGCTTTCACTTACTTACTCTTATATAAAATGTTTTTAAACCAAACAAGTATATTCTTAATAAAAAAAACGTCAAAAGGCTCATTTGAACCATTTTAAATTCTTAATTCAACTCAATTAAATGCTCCTTCAAAAACTAATTTTCTTGAACAAAATAAATGTTTTCTTGTTTGAAAACTTTCCTATTTTTTTGATATGAGAAACCTAAATTTATTAAATCGGAGAACATATCAATTTCATTTTAAGAATATGTTCTCCAGTTAACCAATTTTGATATTTGAGTTTAAGTCAAAAGTGCAACTTTTGATTCAAAACTTTAAGGTTCTTGAACTCAAACAACAATTTGTCATATTAAAACACATAAAAATCTTAATTTTAGACAGTATTTTTTATTCAGTCAACACTCCGAAACACTTGAATTAAAACATATTGTTTTATTTGAAGTAAATATTCTAAGAATAATACTGTTTTTCATGGACAATATCAAGTTTATTGAGCTGAGATATTATTGTTAGTTCAAGCATTTGTTTATTTAACATAAAACAATATTCCTGAGAATAATATTATTCTTGAAGGAAAACTAATTCCACGGGCATTTTTTTCCGTGAAGGTTACGTTGTTGAATTTTGATGAAATGTCAAAAGTGACCTATTATCTTGTCCCTACTTTAGACCGACGTTTCGGCTACTTTTCAGCAGCCATGTTCGCGGTTTAACTGAGGATGGTAGTTTGAATATAGTTTGAAGTGTAAGTTATCTCAAAGTACCCGAATCATGATGAATTGTTGGTTACTATTTACGCAGAATGAGCTCACTGTGTCGTTAAGTCTGATTAAGTAAGTTTGATTAAGTGGATGACTAGATCCCAAGCTGCTGGTACGCTCCAAACATTTTCTCTATTAATATTTGAGTGTTTTTTAATTTCAATGGCCTCGCGGATCATTCTTGTTATATATCTATGCACTTTAGCGAGTATGTGTTTTATTAAAGCTTAAATAATGGTTGGTACCTTTTTGCGCATGTTCACATACAGTTGACTTTGTTGAACGTAATTTAAAGCTTAAATGATAAAAGTTATGTTTCGTTCTAATCGCGCCAAATTACCTTCTATAACTTAGGGCATCTGTCCTAATGCACCTTTTACATTATTTCAACTATAGTATCTAGCTAACTTAGATTTATTTACTCGGTATTAGATCGAGCCTTGAAACGAACGGATTGTTGACAATTCTTAACAAGCCCGTGGAATTGAACCTAGCATGATAATTCTGAGAAGTATTTATTTTATATTAGTTGTATAGTATCGACACCTTTTACTATGATCAACTATGGAGAGTGTCTATATACTTATTAGGTACAGGTTTCATTTTTTTTTCAAGAAGATGCAAGCACCGTTTATAATGTTTTATTTCCATAACCCCAAACTTAAGAGTTCAGAAATTGCGCGTCATTCTGCCGCCCTCCATAATTATATTTAAGTCAAGTGACATGTCGTCGCAAAGTGTATGTAAATTGGTAAATGTAATAAATTGCATATATTTATCTGGTAATGGTGCTTTAACCCATAGGGTGGGGCGCTGACAGATCGATCCACCGGATTTGTACTACTAATCATCCCATTCAGGGTGGCAATTTTGAGACAAAATTTCAGTGCACTTAAGGGAAGTTGTTTGCTGGAGACAGTTTTACATTCATATGTTTACGAATGTGACGAGTTATAGTTCTTTTCACTAAATCTACCTTGTAGGAGGTAGGGCACTATGGTATTTCCGACAAATTGAGCAGTCCAACTGGGGAAGTACCTCCGCTCTACAGAATACCGCGGCCATAACAACCTCGTGTTGTGTTCCCGGCGGTAAGTAGGGTAGCCAGAGCTCACTGGAGAGTTTGTACTGTCAGTGGGAAGGCTGACGACACAGAATCTCTCTGTGTTTACAGGGTCGGCAGTTGCACACGTACATAGGCCACGGTAACCACTTTCCATCAAATGGACCGTGTGCATCTCTGCCACCTCAGTGGTATAAAAAAGTTTGTTGGTTTTTCCAGTTCATTTTCCGGACGTCATCTTCGAGCACCGCCGAGAATAGTTTGGGAGACAGTGGGTCCCCCATCCTCAATTCTCTTTCCATTTTGATTTCTTGCCCTCCTCTTTCCAGTTCCACTTTTGCTGTGGAGCTTGACATTCTTACTCCTTGGACTTTCAGGGCACTCCAGACTCCGAGCTCCAGTGAATCGAAATAAATAAATTCATGGTCCATGGTCTTCTATTTTACGTCCCTGGTGCTGCACTTCACTCAAGCCAATGATTGTTCATTTTATATTTACAAGTGCCTTTAGTAGCTCAAGTAGATTGTCGTTAGTTAGAAATTGATGCTGCAAAAATATAAGAATGGAGATGATGAAGATATATTGAATGACAGAAAATAAATTATGAATTGATGGCTATACAGGCGATTTTATAGTTTTAAAGGACAATAGTGAAGGCGATGTAATACTGGTAGATGATTTTTAGTAGTTCTACATATCACATCGACAGCTGGTTAGCGTTTAGTTATTACACACACACGCTCACACGCACGCACGCACGCACGCATGCACGCTTGCACACAAACACACACACACACACACACACACACACACACACACACACACACAAAGGAGGCATCGTAGGTTTATTAGTTAGGCCGAAAAGCCCACCGAATAGCATTATATGATGATGGTTAATTACAAACTTAAGAGCGGGCTGCAATCGTTTTCAACATTTTCAAACACTTTTATCATCAAGTAATACAGTAAATTGCACCAAATAAGATCATATTCATAAAGTAGATTAAACCATCTAGGGACGTGTAAAGGCAGAAACACTATTCATAATATTTGCCTCGATAGAAATTAGCGTCAAACATGGCTCTAAAATGATTCGAATCGCTATTTCAAACACGTTTTAAACTAAGTTGCCAAAAATAGAGCATCTAGGCACTGGTAAAGTTACATTTTGTCAAGCAGATATTTTTTTTTCAAAAGCTAAAAAAAATGAACCAAAAACCTTTAAATCACTACATTCAAGCTCTCGCCACCTTCTCTTTCTCTCTTGCGGATTTTATATTAGCAGTGCGAAGAGTACGGACGTCGCACTGCAACCCGGCCTTAATTCGCAAACATTGTAATTGCTATTATCAGAAACATTGTATACGTAATTTTAAGTCTATCGACATGTCCCTTCTGAATATTTGATAACGATTGCAGATAGGATAGAATGCGCCCGCATGTCGCAGCCCTAGAATTCGTATTAACCTTATTCCGATAATAATGGATAAATAAAGTACCTACAAAATATCGTACTGTGAGAATGCAATTTATTGGTAGTATACGGTGTACATTGCACGTGTTCTTAGGGATATATTTCATTCCATTAAAATTCATTTCAGGTGATTCTGACCAGCGCTAACTGCATGTAACTGGTTAACATCGATATTCAGTATTGTTTCGGCAAATTGTTACAAAATCTGCCTTTTAGGAATAAAAAAAGACGGGTAGCACTCCGGGAATGCCGGCAGAAGTGAAAACTTTTTCTTTCTTTCTTTCTTTCTTCGTTATACTTATACAGAGAAAACGATAAAAAGAACATGCCATACCTCTAATATAGCACCAATCATAGAACCTATCACTAACTTTCTGCTAATTTTCTGTCAGAAGAAATGAATAAATTACAAACAGAAAAAATAATCAAAAAAGTAATTAATTACAAAGAGAAAAAAATTATCACAAAAAATGTCAGAAGCCCAGGTTCAAACCCGGTACTATCTAAAACCATAAGGACTTACAGTCGAAGCTCTTACCGCTAAGCTACGAAGCTTCTTAGCGTACCTAGTAAAATAAACACTCTGTAGCTAGGAATGTTGTATAACGTTATGTCGTCCTACAAAGTCGTCGGTTACGGGTCAAAGGTCAAGTGATCCCGACACGCGAGTTTAACAATTTTTACCCATCCAACGCCGCTAAAGAATTTTTACTTCAATAACACAGATCACAAATAGTGACATCTAATAAATACCTATAATAAGTTAATGCTGGGTTAACCACGCATTTTAAAGTGTCATAAAACGCCATTACGTTATTGTACTTCAAAACCTACGAATATGTAGAATACGCAAATGAAGCTCTATTATTTATTAACATTTAGCCAATGCATAGTACCTATTATGATTATAGGTATGTTGAACCTATCCGTACATAAACTGCGAGGTAAACGAAATTCGTCTAATTCATCAAATGAAAGAAGATTTTTCTCCCCTAAAGGTGCCAATTTTGTTCGTGACGTCAATAATATAAAAAGGGGAAACGAGGCCTTTGTTCCCCCTATTGCTAGTTTATTCGATCACGAATAAGAGGGCCTTGTGATTTTGAAACTATAAAATTTTATGATTTGATGTGACTGCGTTTATTTTATGTGACGGCAACATTGACGACTGTCAGCTTGAAGTGAGAGAAAAATAGGCACACATCACTATTTGTACTTCTTAACTTCCGTAAAAGTTGTCATGTTTGGATAACAATAGCATAAGTAATTAATATAATTGTGGCATTTTTATATTCATGCCCAAGTACAAATATGCTTCTTAATATCAACCACATTTTCTGGTACTTACCCATATTTGGTAAGAAAAAAATGGAAAATGAAACAGATCGTCTTTACAACCCTGGATTTTTCACTCAAAAATACTGAGACACGTTCTAAAAAACACTACAACAAACTTTCCTCCTTTTGCCTCATCTGTTATTTTTTTAATAACTGGCCTTTATGAGTCTTTATTTTTTTCACAACAATCTGTCAGGAATCATGGCCTTGATATTTTATCCAAAAATCATCAAGACCCGTTTATAAATAAGGCGACAGAAAACTTTCCCCCTTTTCTACTCCATTTTTCCTCCTATCAAAAAGCTCTTGAAAAAAGTTGTTTTGAATCACAGAACATGTGTGCCAAGTTTGGTGAAAATCGGTTGAGAAATGAGCCCTCTAAACTGGAAGTGACAAGCCGATATAGATAAGGATAAAAGCAAAATCTGCCACCTTGTCGAAACAGAGACTTTAGTTTACTTCGCTCGCTTGGTCAATTAATAATTGTTTGAAAATGCCCTATTTTCAAACAATTATTAATTGACCAAGCGAGCGAAGGTTAGAAGTTTGTTTTCGAAACCGGCGGGCTTGCGACGCTTGCGGCTTGCTTGTGAAGCTTGTGTATAGAGTCAAATTTTATCTGCCCACCCCAGAGGGAAATATTTAGGCATTAGCGTATGCATGTATGTACTCTGTTTATAAAATAATATTTTGTTTTAAATGGTAACACTCTATTGCAACTATAGCATTTTCTACATAATTTGTAATTTTACTAATGTACACGTGTAGAAAAATCGAAGGGGGTGGAAGCTAACGATAAAATAACCGCCTTTATAAAGCCATCAGTTGCAATAAGAGGAAACGTTATACACGGAAGCAGGTCGGCACGCTCCTATTCACGTTATGGACAGTAATAATAATGATCAGCCTTCCTGACGCCGCCGCTCCGGCTGCTACCATCGGAAGCGTTTCACCATTGATTTTTCCGCAAATAATAGTCTCCGGATTTCATTTCGCTCTCAATTGTTTCGAATGGAACCCCAGATTTGCCCCTCGTACCAATGTCGCATGGTTTTGAGTGCATTAGATTCGCTCAAACACATTCAGCACTGTTGGTTTCCTGGACGTGGGTCGACACGTGACTCCAAATATAAAAGACTTCACGCCTGATCAACTCACCGATATAGATGTGAAAAGAATTGCCCTTATTGTATAATATTAGGAGGGTGATTTGAATCAATCCCTGTAGATTATGAGAGTAGACATATTTTTTATTTTTTTGTTATTTTCCCAAAAGTTTAACATTATTAATATCTGCATATTTTATAGCCAAGTGACAAGACAAATTCTAAAATGATGCTTCATGTAAATCTGTTGCGATCCTTTTTACACGGGGCTCTTTCACCGTCGTAATGTGATTAGGTAAGGCCCCAATCGCAATACCCTCTTTCTTGAGGGCGCTAAATAAGATGCGACGTTTTCCGCCTCGGGCACCTTTGATAGTACTTTTTAAAGCTGTGTCACGAATTCCGAACCTCTCTTTTATTGGTCGCCATTATGATAATTACATTAAGGGCCGTCCGTTGCCGATACTTCGTCTTTCGAATTTGTTCTGTTGTTACGGTAAGGCGTTTGCCTCTTGAATATTGATCAGCTCATTTGTGAAAATCGCACCTATTCTCTACGTGACACTTTTATTCCACAAAGTCTTTTGGCAATAAGTTTCTCAAGCTTGAATCAAATTATCCTAAATTAAAATTTCATTCACGCAGTTGATTGACACTCATTTATTGCAAGTTAAAACATATTCAAATAAAGTTTTCGTTAGAAAATTTATAAAATATTTTATTTTTGTTAAGACTGGTTTTTATTTTGCTTTAGACAGGCTTCGATCAAATAATTGTGATTTGGAATTACAAGTAAAATTTTATTAGAACTTATTAGTGTTTAGTTTGAAAATTCTCCAGTTTTATTTTAAATACAGATACAGTTAGATTGATTAGTATTTGTATTTAAAATTTGATGCAGAAACTTTTTCTGCATTTAGAAATATTTGGAAAGTTTCATCTTTTGCGGATTTGTATTTCGAGTATGGCAATTAAAAATTTCAGTACTTCGTATTTTTTATTTACTATATTTTTGTTGTAGCTTTATTTATTCAAAAATCATTATTGATATTATACAGCACTGCCGTAGCGGTACTGCAAAGTCTGTGCGGATCCAGGTCGTAGGTTAGTAGTCTGACAAAAGTGACCGGACGATCAAAATAGACTGAGAAGGTGTCCTTTTCCGTTAGGTATATGAGACTCAAAAAGTAAGGTGACAAAGTGCTTACACGTTTCAGTTATGCGTATAATCGCAAAACGCCCGTATTATTTGCGAATTTCACGAACGACTGCACTAAATTGGATAATTCTCTTTTACGTGTTCGGTATTGCCAGAACAAAGTTTGCATGAAAGATTATTTTGGACGGTATATCTACGATTAAAATGCTAGATTGATCCAGGGAAAAGCGCGAAGCTAGTTTATTATATTTTTGGGGCTTAGATTTGATTATCAGATTGTTTAAGTTTTGAATTATCATTTAAACGTTGAGGTTATGAGGACCGAGCGCCGGCAATCTATTAAGGGAGATTGCGAAGAGTATGGTCGACGCTTCTCGTGGCCATAAGGCTGGCCTCTTTTTAGGCCAGAGAATCAGCATTGCCATAAAACGATGGTAATGCTGCCAGTCTTCTGGGAACGCTACCACAAGAGGCATGTGATGCGAAGGAATTCTACGACGCATGGTAATTGTTATTTTTAGTTATAATATTATAGTTTATTTGGAGTTAGTTTTATTTTAATTTTTATTATATTAATATTATTTTAGTAATATATCCATACTCTCCATTATAAAATTTTTAACTCATAAATCGTTAATACACGTCTTTATCATTAAGTGACATTTCAAATATATTGATTAGAATAGGCATCCATTACCGTCTGTCGCAATCTGTCTGTTTGTCTGTTACAGTTTCTTTGTTACTCTTTTATGCGTATACTACTGATCCCCGTCTTTGAGTGGCGGCCCTGGGGGTGAGAGTGCTCACGCTCTCCACCTTGCTCGCGGCGATGGTCCGCTGCGCGGATGCGTGGGCGGCCAGTGCCTCCTTCTGCGAGCAGGTCATGCTCGCGAAGGAGACAGCAGAGCGGGCGCGGCGCGATGAGCGAGAAAGGCTCGCTGACATCGCTGCACGCGCCCGAAGGCGGCTCGGGCGTCGAAGGGCGCAAACTGACCTCCGCCCCCCATGAGCGCGGGCCTGAGGGTGACGGGTGGAGCCGCTCGTCACCCTAGCAGAAGCAGGCCACGGCGGCGGCGCGCATCGTAGTACGATGCGCGCCTCCCCACACCGGGGTTGAGTCGGGGACCGCGTGGTCCTCATCTTACCGAGGAGGGCCAGACCGAGAGGGATGGCCCTGGGTCAGCCGGGGTGCGAGGGATATGTCGCATGACAACCTCACCTTCGGCCTAGCACTACGACCCAGAGACGGCGTGCGGTTTAGTCGGTTCGAGTCCGACATAACCTCCCCCTCCGGCTCCGGAGGGGTGGGTATCCGTGAGGACTTCCCGCGCGTAAAAAAAAAAAGATCCCCGTCTTTCAAGAAATTTGGCACAGAGATAAGCTGGAGCTTTGGAAAGGAAATATGCCATGCCATATTTGTTCACGATAAGCGACATCTTGGCGGGCGGGGCTGCAAGCAACAGCTAGTGTAAAAATAATGCTGCCATACCTATTATCCATACTTATCAAAATTAGTTTTATAATCAATCTTCGAAATAATTATGCTTCTTTCAAAAACTACACTTATAAGATCAACATTGACGAATTGGAAAATATATTTGCGATATCTATAAGCGCAAACATTCTAGAAATGTCTATCCAGACTTAATTAAATTTGTAGCAACTACTGAATTGCATTTGTTTATACAAACGTACGGTTTGTACGTCTCCCAATACCCTGCCTTACAGTACTGAGTACTCCATCTGACAGTAAACATACAGCCCATGATTAAGTGCCCACTTGACGGCTATAGGCTCGCCTGCTATTACGTGGGACCGAAAATATTAATCATTGTTTGCGATAGGTGGGTGTTAAAACACTTCTGCTTATCCCTTCGAGGATTTACATGAGTTAGTATTTAATTAAGTGGTAGAAGTAAAAGATGAATGCTTTTTACATTATGACTACTTAATGTTACCGGTTGGTGGTGATGCGGAAGAATTCCACGACAAATTTAATTTATTATCATTTATATTTTAAGTTATGACTACTTATGTCATGATTCATTGGAGGTATACTAGACGTTAACAAAGAAGACCCAAAATCATGAACAGCCCCAGATCGTGACCAAGACATTTAGCGTGTATTTAAGTAATTTGCATTTGAAATAAAGGCGTCTTCAACTAAATCACATTATGATAAATTTAAGGCCAAAAACGTCGCGTCATTTTGGTGAACCGGACCACGCCCGTGGTATAAGCTCGAAAAGTATTATTACAATCGTGTGGAATTTTGCAAAATCATTGTAGGTACCAGCCATCATGACCTGCGGAATAATTTATGAAAAATAGCGTTACTTTTTGTGGATTTGGATTATTGGAATCATTGTTGATTTGAGAATCGATTAATCTTTTTATTTATAACACATTACGACCTAATTAAATATCATACCTATGTAGTGATTATTTTTATGTTTTCTGTCCCTCAATATCTAATTAACAAAATATAAAATTGGTCTATCTTTTCATCTGCCTTCAATCGTAGATTTAGATAAGTAATAATACTTTATTGTAACAGAAAATAATTTAGATACAGCACGTTTGTGCACCTAGCCCTTATTTCAAATACAGCTTGTAAATCGCCTATATTAATACATTTTTCTGTAAATTTAAAGAAGTTCTTATTTTAATGATGAAGAAGTGATCCTGTAAAAGGTTCCTATTGAAGTACGGTATCCCAAATAAAAGGCAAAATAACACTTAAATGCTTAAACGACTGACTATATCTGGTAATAACAAAAACGTAGTAAGCCTTAAGCAAAGTAAAACAATTTCCAATAACTCCTTTGCGTTTGAATGTTTACAGACGATCGCTGATACAATTGCTAGTTTTATTTGAAGCACACTTCAATCGCTGTTTGTTGATGGGACCAGACCAGTTGTTTCGCTTTGGAAATGGATAAAAACGTTCTAAAGGGTCTAACTCGATACCCCTTAAAACGTTATTTTCTTTTTATATCTAATGAACCGTAAAACTGCGGGTGATTGTGAATGCTGGTAGCTTGTGAGACGCTTTAAGGTAAAGTTTCACATGAAACATATTGAGCTTGGTTTTGCACGAGTATGATAATTCTAAAGAAATAGAAGTCAATACTATAGATATTTAATCCTTTTAACTGATTCTTCTAATATTGAAAAAAAAAACGTAGAATGAATTAAAAGGTTTCTATTTGCTCTCATTTTATGGTATAAACCATTACATTTTATAATAATATTTGTAATTTGCATAAAGAAACTAAATAAAATACCATGTGAACTAAACGTGAGCTAAAATTTAAGTACTCTAGACTTCTTCAACAAATTTTAAATTACTTTTACCTTTCATTTAATCAAGTTAAAATCTTTGGGTTCTCTACTTCTCAACGGGTTTAAAATTACCGTCAATGTGGAAAGCTGGTGTATATGTCGCCGCCAACTAGCTAAATAAGCCGTTCAATTAACTGCCTAGGCAGTTAACTAAACGCCGCCATTCAATTAACGGCCTGAATGGTGTTCAGCCATTTAATTAAACGGCTAGGCTAGGCTAGCTTGGATGGATGACGTTTAACTTCTTGCCTAGCCATTTAATTAAACAGTTAGAAAAATGACTTATTTCTGCATGGATAAAAAAAATTGAACAGCTATCACAATAAACTTATCACTAATTTTCTGTAAATACACCTCTGTCTACCCCCTCGGGGATTTAAAGGTGTAAGTATATGTATGTATGTATGTAATTTTCTATCTTATTTCGTGATAATGTCCCATCTTACGATTGGCCTAAGCATTAGCCAGCCAGATTGTTAAATGATGTAATAAACGAGACGGCTGAATATCATTCAGGCCGTTTATTGAATGGCGGCGTTTAGCTAACTGCCTGGGCAGTTAATTGGACGACTGATTAAGCTAGCGGCGACATATACAGGGTGTATTTTTGAAACGGGGCAGTAAGGGCAAGGACCTTAACCGTTGCAGTTACAGCAAAACGTTCTTAGAAGACCTTCCCTAACTTTTTGACATATTTTGAACTGCATTCACAGATTTTGTAAAAAACTTACAGTTGGCAAAAAAAAATGCAAAAAGTCCAAAAAAATTTTTTATGCCAATCGATTCTATTTCATGTGGGGATCAAAAAACTCTATGAGACCATTTTAGCTTTCAGTACTAGGAAAGACAGAAATCGCCAAAAACGTTTCCCATACATTTCGGCAACAGAAACAAATTTCTACGATGGTCTAACTTTTTGTTATGGCCAGGAAGTGGGTAGAATTGACTATAAAGTAAATAAAAAGAATTTTTACCCTCAAATTTCGAATTTGATTCGAAAATCTGTGTGTTATTCTTAGTTTCAGCTGAGAAACTTCGTATGAGTTATTAATTAAGGATTTTCGCTAAAATGTCTTCTAATCGTGAAAAAATTGACTTATTAGAAGCGTATCTTGTCAATAATCGAAATGCGGGAGCTGCATTAGTGTGGTACCGCAATAAGTATCCGTTGCGGCATGTGCCAACAAGAAAGGTTATTACAAATTGTGCACGCTCCCGGCCCAACACTCAACGCCAGACTTTTATCAGAAACAGAAACGGCGGGTGCGCTGAGTAAGGCCGGGAACTGCTGGGATTGCAGAGTCGTCACGGGCTGAAGCCTGAAGACACCTTCGGCGGGGTACCTCGGTCGATGTGGGCGAGCTGAGTGTGGGGTTCTTGATGCTTGAAATAAACACTTTTTGACAAAAATGTTGCAGAGTTTTATTTCGACTTGTTATTGTTACAAATTCTGTCCGACTACTGAGATGTTGTGCCAACATGGCACCTGTTTTTATATGGTTCGATTGACCTTGAAATATAGGCACGCGTC
This sequence comes from Eilema caniola, assembly GCA_949126895.1. Classification (NCBI taxonomy): domain Eukaryota; kingdom Metazoa; phylum Arthropoda; class Insecta; order Lepidoptera; family Erebidae; genus Eilema; species Eilema caniola. The sequence continues at coordinate 22,393,291 of OX421474.1, forward strand.
TGTTTCTGACTACTTTAATCTGATTTGTCAGTTGCGTTTAACTAACTCGTTTAGTGCCTATGCGGCCTAATGAAATCCTGACGTGCCTTTATTTCCTTATATACTACTGCTATGTACATAGTTTTTATATTTCTACATTCTTATGCTAATGGGATTCAATATTAATAAGATTCATATAAGAAATCAATGATAAAATTCTTACGACTAAATGTAAACAATGGCAGTTTGCTTAAGACTATTTACATTAGTGCCCTATTTGTCTGTTAAAAATGTCTTTATTTATCACAAATACCTTATATACTAACTTATATACTATTTACCTATTCTATTACACTGTTATTTATCATATAAACACAAACACAAATTGTCTTTTGTTCTAGTCACTGCACTTTCGTGTCTTTGTTCTGCACACAAATCTTTTGAAAAACCTGGAATTGCAGGGTTCTTTCAAAAGAAAGCGGCAGCCTCGTGTGGACATGGACACGGAGATTGCGGTTCTAACTTATGTCGAAGCATATCCAGAGGTATCGTCCAGGCAAGTCGCCCTTGAAGTAGGTGTATCCCACTCCCTTGTGATAAAGATATGGAAGAAATACGGCTACAAGTGCTATCGATATGGGCGCATAGTTCAAGTGTTACATCCGGGTGATGATGTTCGAAGGCTTACTTTTTGCAGATGGCTAAGAGGAAAAATAAGCAGAGATCATGAATTTTTAAATTACATACTGTGGTCAGACGAAACGAATTTTTCCAATAACGGTATGTACAACAGAAAAAATCACCACTTGGTCCAAAGAAAATCCACTAAGAGTTACGGCAAGTCATAATCAGGTTCGCTTCTCATTCAACTGTTGGTGTGGTATAATGTCCAATCGAGTCATAATGGTGGAATTTTACGAAGGGAAACTGAATTCTGCCATGTATAATGAAGTCATTTTACACCATCTTGAAAATGAGATGGACGAATGGCCCCTGTCGGAATTGCGAAAAGTTCATTTTCAACAAGATGGTGCTCCGCCACATAACAGTCACCTTTCACGTTCCAATTTGAGCCGCCTATTCGGTACACAGTGAATAGGTACACATGGTCCAACACAGTGGCCACCTCGTAGCCCCGATCTAACACCACTTGATTTTTTTTTATGGGGCTTCGTGAAAAACGAGGTGTATAAGACGACGTACGCCAGTGTTCAAGAGCTCAAGGATGCATTAATGACCATTTTACGTAATATTCATCCCAGAACATTATTAGCCGCCATTCGTTCAGTGCAAAAAAGGATAGACTTATGTATTCGTGAAAATGGAAATCATTTTGAGCAATTTATCTCATAAACCAATTTCTTAAATTTTTAAATGTTTTTTTTTTATTTAAAAAAGTTCAAAATTTTACCTGACCTATGAGTTTCGAGTTGATTTATCATATTTCCGTACGAAATGTATGGGAAAGGTCTTTGGCGATTTCTGTCTTTTCTAGTACTGAAAGCTAAAATGGTCCCATAGAGTTTTTTGATCCCCACATGAAATAGAATCGATTGGCATAAAAAAAAAAATTGAATTTTTTGCATTTTTTTTGCTAACTGTAAGTTTTTTACAAAATCTGTGAATGCAGTTCAAAATGTCCCAAAAAGTTAGGGAAGGTCTTTTAAGAACGTTTTGCTGTAACTGCAACGGTTAAGGTACTTGCCCTTACTGCCCCGTTTCAAAAATACACCCTGTATACTTGTCTTATAATCTTAAAACTTTTAGTTAAAACATTTGAGTTTTATTCTCAAGTTTTAACTACACATATAACTTCTTAATAAGCAAAGCAATGCCATTTTCTCAGTCCAGGTAAACCAACAAAAATCGTCGTACAAAAGAAGCGAAGTCCAATTTAAGGGGAGACGGGAACTTATTATTCCTTATTCTGTTCTATTTTTCTCACAACAAGAGAAACTAATCTAAAGTATATTTTCGAATCCTTGAGAAGAAAATAAGCTTATAAGGAAATGCTCAAATACTGCCTAGAAATGCCGACTTTAATTTGAAGTTTTTCAAGAAAATAAGTATTTGTACATTTCCATGCAGGCCTCAGGGTGATAAGAATTAAATTACAGTTGCACAAAGTTTGTAACGTAAATATCTCATGGTGCTTCTTCACATGGCTATTTGTATTTGCTATTGCGCATTTGTTGTATTTGACAAAATATTTGACGTAGGTACATGCAAACATGCAAATGCAGATAAATACAGTAATTGAAGTAGCGTCGATGACGTCACTGCCAATAGAAAGAACGATCAATTTACAACTTAGGTTAAAACAGATCGGGAATGGGCTCCCCATTGATTTTGCATCCCTTATGCACAATTTTTTGCATCTGTCAATAGTATGTGAGCTGTTAACTGATCGGGTGTGGCAGATAATTTTCTGAAGTTATAATAAGTGATACTAAAATATTTTATAATTATCGAACTCGAATACAAGGAACTAAAGTTAGAAACCATGGTCGGGTGAAGTGTATATGGTTGACAAAACTGCATTAAATGTAAAAAAAATTGAGATTAGCTTCTTTACGTAAGTATTACTTTACATATATCATGCTCGTCTCAAATAAATTTCTCAAACAAAATTCCTCACTACAGAACCGAGTTTTAATACGGAACCACATATTTTCAGTAAATTACACACAGAAACATAAAAAATGAACTTAATGGAATAAACATTTTAGGTTTTATTCATTTCCAGTTTTAAAAGACCTATGGATAAATTACTAAGGCGAGACATCACGAGGCGAGATTAGCGCTCTCGCAAGTGTGTACAGCCGCCAAAAGAGAAAAGTATAATTTCATCCACAAACAAAACTATTCATTTCAAAGAGGTGTCACATGTGAATTGTTACATTTTGTCCAATGTCAATTGTTACAGTTTGTGTGGAACTGGCCGTACAGATTATTTTTTTAAAACCTCAATAACTTGTAAATTGTACGTATTTGGTATTGGATATATTTGGACGCAGACAAAGCAAAGCAATGCTTTGTCAAATACACTGTCCACCCATGGTAATTTATTTACGTAATTTATATATATATATATATATATATATATATATATATATATATATATATATATATATATATATATATATATATATATATATATATTTGCATCCCGGAGTTGATATAACGTCCTACATGGCGGTTTTTACCGATGATGTTGCGTCCGACTGACTTGTTGCATCCTGTATACAGACGCAAGATTGACCATCTCTCAAATTCAGCCAGAAGTAGTGTTAAGGTTAGAACAATGGCTGGGTGAAATATTGGCATGGACGTTGTTTTTTCACCGGAGTGCTTTTCGGCGTATTTCTTAGTTCCGCTATTTGGCGCGCGAATTTTGGAGGTCGCTCCTGTGCGCCGTATATCAGTGGCGTTATATTCGATATTTTGTTTACGTATAACACGCCGATAATGTGGCTCCTGTATATAATAAAAGTTTTTATCCATTCTAATGTGTGATTTAATTGCGTCACACAAAACGACATCGTCCCAGAGGAGACGTGGGGGTGACAGAGGTGAGGGGGCGGAGTTCGCACGCGACTTGCAAGCGGCATGTTTCTGTTAATATTTTTTGCCGGCCAGCGCGGACGTAATAACGCTTGTGGTATAAATATCGATAGCGGAAATTTCAGTTGTCGTAAAGGACCGTTGCAGTTAAGAAAATAAACCAAACTTAATAATTGACGAAAATGGGTGTCCGTAACGACCCATAAAATTTTAACTGAAGTACTTTATAGCCACGAAAAATGGGTTGTGATCAATGGGTCTACGAGTCAATTAAATCGGAGACTAAGGGGGTACAAGGAACAAAAGAAGCTAAAGATTTAGTTATAAAATGGAAAACTAAGTTAAATAAAAGGGATTTTTAATATTTTGTATTTTTTATAAAAAAAAATCAGTCATAAATTTTACAAAAATGTTAGGAACTCAAAAAAAAAAGTTTTCTTTTTTCATTCAAATGGCAAACCATTGTTGAAATGCTGAAAAACAACCGAATGTTTGGAATAATCGGCCAATAAACTATTCTTATACCAAGTTTTCTTAAATAATTATGTCAGTCATGAACTAAATAAAGGTAAAATATCCAACATTTACCAAACTTCGCTCATTAGAATTCAAAATTAAAACAAATGACACTATAAAGCAGTGTTTCCTAAACATTGTTCTGCCATGGCCAGGTAATTTTCACACTGCCCCTTCGTGACCCACTGAATACTTTTTAAACCAAGCTGGTTCCATTAATAATACTATAAAATTGTATAGGTTACATACAATATTTTGGTAACACCTTTTTAGTAACTAATCCCCATCTTTAAAAATAAGGGTGACGTGTAAGACCGCGACAACTATCGGGGAATAAAGCTCATGTCACACAGTATGTTAAGTTTGGGAGAAAGTGATAGAGAAGCGTGTACGAGAGGCAAAAGCGTGGTTACCCATAACCACTTCGGGCTTAAGCATGGCCACGGGACCACAGACGCCATTTTTCCTCTTCGCCAACTGTGTGAAAACTCATGGTGTTTGTGAATTTCGAGAAAGCATATGACCGGGTACCCAGAACGGTTTTATGGTAGGCCTTGAAAGAGAAAGCAGAAGTACATAGAGTAGATCTGTGCGATGTACTGACGATCAAGAACCTATGCACGATCCGCTGCCGGCAACGCCGACGAGTTCAATGTGGCGATAGGCTTGCATCAGGGCTCAGCGCGAAGCTCCTATCTCTTCCTGTTGATAATGGATGCCTTGACATCGGTGATACAGGAGGAGAGCTCCTGATGTATGCTGTTTGCTGATGATCACCTAGCCCCGAGCGATCGCATCCTCCGCCAGGGCTCTTACGCGCAGTAGAACCAAGACTGAATATTCTGTGATTTCGGCGATCTCTCCAGTTTTACACCCATGGTATTAGATAGTGCACCAATACCAGTCTGCTCCAATTTTCGCTACTTCGGCCCTCTTATCCAGACGGTTGAGGAAACTGATCGAGCAGTGAAGCACAGAATAGATGCAGGGTGGATGAAATGGCGGCAGGTCAGAGTCACAATATGTGATCCCCAATTTCCCCTCAAGTTTAAGGGGAAAATCTATAAGTTCATGTTCAGATCTGCCATAATGTATGGATCGACATGTTTTTCCTTGAAAGCGACGAATGAAAGACAACTGCATGTGGCGGAAATCCGAATGTTAAATTTGGATGTGTGGTTTGATAGTGGCACCAGTGAAAGAAAAATTGAGAACCAAGCGACTGTCGTGGTATGAAAATATTATGAGAAGGGAGTAAAGTCATGTTGTAAGGAAGGTTCAAAGTATGAAGAGTTATGTAGTCCTGCGGATAAGCAGTCGGATATCGCGGAAAAAGGCAGCTTCTTTTCACTGAGCTTGACCGGATTCTGAACCACGTTTCCCAATGGGGCTCTGAGAACTTGGTAGAGTTCAATGCTAAGAAGACGAAATGTGCGTTTACAGCAAAGATATCTCCTTTCCTTCCCCCTCTTCAGAACACGCCACTGCCATTACAGGACAACCTCAGTATCCTCGGTATGGATGTTCGCTGTAAACTAAATAACAAAAACTACATCGAGAGTATCATCAAAACAGCCTCGCGTAAACTCGGAGTCCTGAACAGAGTGAGACGGTTTTTCACGCCGGAGCAACGGTGTCTTCTATACAAGACACAAATTCGTTCCTGCGTGGAATACTGCTCGCATCTCTGGGATGGATCCGCAAAGTACTTATTAGATGCTCTCGACAGGTTGCAGCGACGTGCGGTCCGCATTATCGGATATCCTGAGGTCACGAGTACCCTCGAGCCTTTGCAGCTGCGTCCCTCCCGAATCAGGGACGCGTTCTGCGTACACTGGTGACATCAGTGTAGGGGATATAATATTTCATGCCCAGACTGATCTCACCGGCCACAGCAGTTGCGGCCTCAGATGGGTTCTTACCCTCAAGCAGCGTTCAACCCACGGGACGGACGCAAAATAATCACGCAGTCCATCCCAGTCCGCTGACGAGTAGTGCCAGAGACGCCGCTTCCTTTCGCTGCGCGGGTCGTGGGGGCGCTATAATGGGCACCTCGGAACGGACCAGACAATGGTCGAATTCACCTAAAGCGGCGCTCACCGAAACACTGTACTGGTCCGGGTGACTCGTCAGCAGGAGGTCTAGCAGAGAGGGCTCATGGTCCGACCTTTTTGGTATCCTAGTGACCTCGTGTACCAATTGGGTCAGGCCATGCGTCAGAGCAAATGCATGGGCGGCTCTTCCCGCGTGGGTTGTTTTGGCGGAGCCCAACCAGATCTCGTGGTGGGCGTTTAAATCCCCCAAAGATACCAGTTCAGCGTTCGGAAATCGCTCCTGCGCATCATCTGCCGCCTGACTCAGGTATTCAAAGAGTCGAGTTGTCTCGGTATCTCCTGTATGGGAGCGGTAAAGGCACACATAGATCTGACTCGTAGAGCCATGGTCTATGTGTACCCAAACGGCGATAACAAATATCCGGCCTGACATACACACACACCCCGGCTTTTGCGCGGAAATTCTCCTCAAGGACATAGCCGGGGCAGAGCAAGTAGGTCGTGTCATCAGGACGGCGTATTTGTGTCTCCGTAAGAAACAGCATTGCTGGTTTCGCTATCTCCAGGTGTTGGTGGACGGCGTTGAGGTTTGTATGGAGCCCACAGATGTTCGTGGACTCCACCTCAAATAGCGAGCCCGAGGGAGAGTTTCTTGCCGCTGTGTAGACCAATCTACTGTTGTTGTGCGCTGCCATGAGGATGAAGAGGGAAGGCGTGAAAAAAAGAGGCGATTGTTGCCGCAGCACCGCGTGACAAAGCGTGGGATATTGGTTTTATCTATGAATGTGAGGTATGGCGAGAGCCGACGCGCCGAACGGAAGGGCCCCCGTACCCCCTCGAGTATGGTCGCCGGGCTCCCTCGTCCGGTCACCAACCGGCACGACGAGCCATATCGGGATTATGCGCGACCTGGTGGGGCAGCCTCCCAGGGTGGTTAGTCCCGGTTGGGCCCCTGTACTATGCCGCGGGCGACCAGCGGCACCACCGTTTCTACAGGTCTCCCTGCTCGGCGCGTCGCCCCGCGCCATCCCCCACTAGACTACGCCAAGACCCACCGTTCCCACTTGTGCAGCGACCTCAATCCCCCCTGCCCGGCTATGAACTTGCTGACCCCTGAACGCAATCCAACCGGGATTGGATTACTATGGAGGGTTTTTCGCAAAAGTGCACGGTGGTACTCACCCGGTCGAAATTTGTGACAAATTTGTGCCATCAAATTATTATTATTATTATTATTTTTATTATTATTTATGATTATTATTATTTTATTTTAATCGACTTCATGAAAAGAGATGATTTTCTATTCATACATACATACATATCGTCACTCCTGTCCCCCATTGGGGTAGACAGAGACCACGTCCCGCAATAAATTTATTGGGATTTGGGATCTATTATATTAGGTACCTATATATGTATAGATATAAGGTTTGGAGGAAGCAACAAACTTAATAGTTTATGGCGTACATTCAAAAATAATATACGGTACCGATATAATCTCAAATATAGTAAGGAGTCATTTAATTAGTAGAATGCATGGAATTAATATAGTACAATATACGGTATCAATATATCCATACATTTAGATGGATGTAGGAAAAACGAATAAATGCATGGAACGAATACAAAAATATACAATGTGTCACATGATTTCCATCGACAACGGATGCAAAAAACCAGCGAGAATTATTTCAAAACGAATATCTAATTTTCGTACCGAAGCAAAATTTCTCGTCGACAGTAGAATTCACATGACAGCAATGTAACTATATTCGCACGAATAATAATTAAAAAGTCATTGGAAATGGTAGACGCTATAGGATTCGACTTTGAAAAGACGCAACAAGTCTTCGGCGATTTAAATATATATATATATATTATACACGTAATTTATATACGCGAATACAAATAGCCATGTGAAGTCGTACCAGAATAGAGGTAAATACAAATAGGTTTGGTATAAACTTTGTGCATCTTTGTATATTAGTAATGGACAAAAGTCGTGATGATGTATCCAATCAGGCTGCGATAACGCGACGAGCGCCTCCCCATACCCAGGGGCTAGACGGGGACTCCGAGGTACCCACAACTGAAGAAGGCCAGCTCGTAAGAGATGACCCTGTGTCCCAATCTCACCTCCAGCAACCTACGACCCACAGATGGCGTGCGTTTTAATCGGTTCAAGTCCGACATAACCCGGCTCCGGCGGGGATTAGTATCCGTGGAGAATTTGCGTTTTTCAGTCTCCTTGGTGGTTAGTGCGGGGCGTGACGTCATCATCTATGCATATTGTGGCCTATATATTCATTTGAAGAAAATATTTTTTTTGTTCTCATTACTATAAAAATACTTGGGTTATGTTATATTAACAATGCTGAACATTTTTTTAAATTCTCGTCTGTCCATTTTTCCGCAAATAGATTTTGTTTTTTTTTTTAACAATATTTAATAAAAAATCCATGTTAAAGTTTAAATTTTCAAAAACGCGCGAAAAACGCTGTCACCTTGTATGGAGCCGATTACGTGACGTCACACATTTTGTATAACCTTAAAGCAGTGAAGTCAAAGTAAATAATAAAGTTTTTCTTCAAACTTTGGGAGTAAAATGGTGTAGGTATAAATGGTGTGTAGTTGCACAATGTACAAATACGTCTATAAATAATCCACAAAAACTGTTTGTTTCTGTTCTGTTCTATTCTGTTCTGTCACAAAGCCGTGTTACTTGCGTGTGACGTCAGCAGTGCTGTGATCGATCACAGAGCGTTTTCGTCACAGATAAAAATTCGAAAAAATATTAGATATTTTTAAGCGAAATTCTCAAAAAATATGCTTATTTTAGTTTAATTTATAGTTTTAAATGTCTTTTTACGCTATTATCTGATAGGATGACCATTATTTGTAGTATTATTTTAATGTTGTCAAATACCCCATTGGGGGTAAAACTTATTTTGCCAACTAACATGTTTAAAAAATAATCAATGTGACTAATATTGGCAGTGGAATAACAAACATTGTATTATTGGCAACTAAGGCCTCCATATAAAAAAATACTATTGGGCTGCGATTTGTCTGATTGTAACAATTAAAACGGGTTACATAATTAATGATTATGATTTCAGTATTATTTTTTTGTAGGATCATAATTAAATGAAAACGGCGACAGTTCGTCGATGACTGTTATCATAGAGAACGACGACTTGGTCAATGTTGATTATGAGCGATTACGAGCTTGTGGACTTCGCGCTTCCCGTGTCTAGATTAGGTTAGAATAAGTTGGTATGTTTAAATATGTCAAGAAATAAAACTATAAATAGACGGAAAATTATTTTATTGCATGTCACTATTTTGCTTTATTAGAGGTCTTAAAATGTTGCGCATAGTAAGTTTTGCTGATGTTTTTCATTATATTCTTCACATCTCAGTTTACTTTATTTATAAGCCTATTTTTTTCCGCCGTCAAGTTTTCGCTCTATAATAAATTTAGTTACCTCAACATTAAATTAAAAGGAAGTTTACAACTAATTTATTAAGCTGCTACTTTCATAATAAAATCATATTGACTGTAGTCGCCAACCTTTTATTTTTACTACCCGCTTTAATGTTTTTTAACACCCAAATTCGGATTAATTGGTCGCTCATGAAATACATGCCTTTCTGATCTAGAGCAGGATAAGTACCTATACAGTACCTACGATCGCCTGGCAAGTAGTTGAATTAACTTAACAAACTTCACGCTGAATGCGTTAAATTAATTTTACTTTGGTCTGTACCAAAAATTTCTTAATAAACCAAGTTACTTTCTATATTCGTGTATTAAGAAGTTTCTACGTTTATTTACATTTCGCCAACTCATATCTTCTCGTTCAAACTTTTGTTGGTCCTAATGAAGTGTAGGTAACTAAACTCTTATAAGTTCTACCCATGCCAAGATCTTTTGTAAATCAATTTTGTGATATATATTTTTGCTGGATAACGGCATATGTTGCACCTGAAAAAAGGTGTGTCCTTTTGCATTGGTCTGGCTATTTCCGTGCCTAGGAGAGCACGTTAAGCCGTCGGTCCCGGTTGCCATATGAACAGAACATCTATAAAGTCCAACAACTGGTTGTAGGTATACTAAAATGCTTCGATACCACTAATGAGTTGTAAAGGTCAGGTGGCATTCGCTTCACGAAAAAATACCAAGTTCAGCCAAACCCACAGTTACACTACAAAAAACCGAACCCTGGACTACGTAGTGAAAGTTCCGATGCGGCTGGGATTAACGCTAGGATGAAACTTTAAAAATGGCTACCTACCTGAATCATAACTGGCGATGTCAACGTTATGCGTATCGCATCATAAAAATTAATAGCTAATTTATAGTCTTCAATATTACCTGCTAGTAATAAAAAAATATACTCAAAACAGAAATATCAGGGGTCTCTTTAGTTGAAAGCTACAAACTAATATGCCAAATGTACATATCGCATAGCGCTTCATGCACCGTTGGGCTACATCGGACGGCAATGCATCTCCCCCATCGCTTCATTTAATATTATGCATTACTTTAATGGATAACCCATTTCGTTATTACCATTCTTTTTATATCTATTTATTGACCATAAACATTTTCATGTTTTTAGGTTTCCCCTTGCCATGTCAATGAAAATGTTCCTTAATATACCAATCGAGCGAAGCAAGTGAGTCTCAGTGTCGATAAGGTGGCTGATTTTGCTTTCCTCCATATCTATGTATGACTGTGTCTTTGCCAGTTCTGGTCTAGGCCACCCTTAGAACTTAGGGGCTTAAAAATACAAATACGCACAAAAAAATCAAAACAATCGAACAAGCCGTTTCTGAGGAGTTTGCGACAAACACAACAACACGATAATAATATATTTTATATATTAGATAGATTCCAAGAGACTATAGAAAAGGTTATCGTCTCACGGGAAATTATACACACTACGTGGAAGAATAGTAATAGTTTTCTTTTATTGACATGAAGGCTGGATGAAAGTTGAATATTGAGGGAATTTGGAATATACGTTAAAAGGACGATGGACCTTGTATATGTGCAAAAAACTAACACTAAGGGCTTAGTGAAATATGTGCACTATTTGAATTAGAGTACCTACTTTTCAAAATACTTTTTATAGTACATAAAAAAAAAAATTGAAGCATCGGCGTCGGTAGCTTAGTGGTTAAGGAGTCGGCCTTACGATCAAGAGGTCCCGGGTTCGAATCCTGGCCATTACACTACCGAGGTGAACCCACTCCTAGCACAAGCAATTTAGCTTAGTTGTAGGGATTACAGGGAATTTTAGTAATTTCGATAATTTAGGTAGCTGATATCCTTTAAAAAAATGATTAAAAAGAAACCTGACTGCTGCTGGAAAGATTGAATATGTTTGATAGCAGGTGGTTCAACCCATTTGGCCAATAAACTGAAAGATAAACCATTAAAGATAAACCAATAAACTGAAGGAAAATTAATGTGTACCACCTGCTATCAGACTTATTTTAATCTTTTCAGTATATGGCAGTCAGACTTTTTATTTTTTTAATCATTTATTTTATTTTATACCATAAGATTATTTGTAATCGCCTTCTGATTTCCTTCATTCAAATACCCTAGTCGATGCATATTTTAGCACTAAAAAATCTACTGTACTGTTTCTGTTTACATTTTATGTACCCTATGAGATAAATGCCTTTCATTTGAGATCTTATTCATCGAAAAGCGTTTAGCCGTTAGGCCTTTTGAGGGGAACAAAGACAACTACATACATACATACATACATACATACGCGTGTAAAACATTACCCTCGCTAGCGCAGTCGGGTAATAAGGAGGTGGTTATAAGATCGTTGTCGTATTATCAAGTGTAGGTACATAATGTTTAGAATAAATTCATGGCTACGTGTTTATGTAGCAATGAATTTATTCTAAAAATAATAAAAGTCTGTTTCGACTTCTATTATTTCTTATTTGGTTGCAGGATGATACTTGCAATTTCTCTATTATTCGCGGTGGACGCAAAAACTGCAGAACAGATTTTAATGTAGTTTTTTTAAAGTTCTTAGTCAAATGTTTGCTTGACCGCAATGATCGTAATTGGTTAAGTAAAACTGGAGATAAGACCAAAAGTTGTGTGACAGATATTTTTTTGTTTTACTACGGTTCATTTATTTTTCATTGAATTTAATGAATATGTATAACATACGGACGATATTCCGGCGGTGTTTCTGCAAAAATGTGCAGCGAAGTTGTTTCCAATGCTTGCGCGGCTGTACCGGCTGTCCTACAGCTCTGGTACAGTGCTTTCGACTTGGGAAGAGGTGAATGTACAACTGATCCCCAAAAAGGTGGATCGTTTAGAAGACGCAAACAAGTATTGACCCATAGCCGTCACCTCAGTGCTGTGCCAGGTGTTTGAGCACATAATCAACATACAGCTCATGCGTCACCTTGATGCTCACTCCTTAATAAATGACCGACAATAAGGCTTCAGGCCGAAACGGTTAACGGGTGATCTTCTGGCGTATGTTACCCATATTTGGGGTGAGCCTATGGACAAGCACGGCGAGTCATTGGCAATTAGTCTTGACATCGCCAAAGCTTCCGATAGAGTTTAGCACAATTCGCTTCTTTCCAAGCTACCAGCCTTTGTTCTGTCTCCTAGACTGTGCGACTGGGTTGCCGGTTTCTTGCAGGAGCGCCGTATTTGCGTCCTTTGTGATGGGCCAGCCTCGGAGCCTTGCAGGCAAATGCCGGCGTACCGTAGGGGACCCCTACGGTACGCCGCCAATTCTCTTTCTTCTGCATATAAATGACATGCTGTCTACCGGCAGCATTCATTGCTATGTGGATGAAAGCACCTTGCACAGGAGTTATCATGGACGACCTGCGGATAAGCAGACGGATATCGCGGGAAAAGGCAGCTTCTCGCCTCTGAGCTTGACCGGATCCTGAACCACATTTCCCAATGGGGCTCTGAGAACTTGGTCGAGTTCAATGCCAAGAAGACGCAAGCATGTGCGTTTACAACGAAGGTATCTTCTTTCCTTCCCCTTCTCACTCTTTAGAGCACGCCACTGCCACTATAGGACAACCTCAATATCCTCGGTATGGATCTTCGCTTCAAATTGAATAACAAAAACTAAATCGAAAGTATCATCAAGACAGCCTCGCGTAAACTCGGAGTCCTGAACAGAGTGAGGCGGTTTTTTACGCCGGGGTATTAGTAGTAGTTCTATACAAGACACAAATTCGGTTCTGCGTGAAATACTGCTCGTATCTCTGGGATGGATCCGCGAAGCACTTATTAGATGCTCTCGACAGGTTGCAGCGACGTGCGGTCCGCATTATTGTAAATCCTGAGGCCACGAGTACCCTAGTCCCACCGTCTCCGTTCCTATGCAGGACAACACGTGCAAGGCTTAGATGTCACCCGCATACGGTGCAGAACATTCCTTCAAGAACAAAGTGGTTCTGCGACCCTTTCCTTTGTCGCACCATTAGGACCAGCTTACCTGATGGTAAAGGCGAGGTGAAGTCAACTTGGCGTGTCCTAAATATTAAAAAAAATATGGATTTTTCCGAACCGTTGGTTTAGAGGATCTTATAAATTGCAATACTGCGGTGCCTTTTTATCACATCGTTCTGATATTGAAGCACGTATTAACACTAAATTCTTACTGTGGGCCATTTAGCGGACTCGAGTTCCGCTACGTTTTATGGCCCAAGCTTGCATTATTGAGGCAGCCGTGTATATGCAAGTGATGAATCTTAATTTCATATGTTTCATATGTGAAATTATTTATGGGAACCACTTCTAAGACAGTGTGAGCGCTGCGTCGATCTTTTCAGTTTGAAAGTGATGGGCGTTTGTGATGTATTTAGTTTACTTTAATATCTTATTCGTGGCCTAACTCTGTTTTAACCAATTTATGAGTAATTTCAGGCACTAAAATAATACTACTGGTTCTGTGTAAAGCAGATCTCGCCAGCACCCCACTTTTCCACATTTTCTGGTACCCTTACCTGTGGGGGAGCACGAACAACTTGCGAAAAAGTGTTCGTATCGTTAACGTAAAAAATTTATGACATATGTACAGCGCCCCATCGTGCGCAAAAGTAACCAAATTTGGCAGCACGAACCACTTTCGTAATATAATGTATCGAACTGTTCGATACCTACTTATTCGAAACGTGTTATTTTATTAGTAAAGTTTGTTTGTTTTTTTGACATATGGTAGTGTAAATTACGAAGGTTAGCCATCGAGATTTCGGACCTTTTGTTACAAAATTTTTAACGGCGACAATCGTCTCGTAAACGTAAACTAGAAAAACATGTTTAGGTATATTTTAACGTGCGCAAAATCCCTATAGATACAATCCCTCCCTCTCCCTCTCAACCGAAACCGGAGGGGAAGGTTATGTTGGACTTGTATCGACTAAAATGCACGCCTTTTGTGGGTCTTTGGGCTGGTGGTGAAGTTGGCACGCATATCCATCTGACATACCAACAATGTTGCTCTTGGTTGTTACATAAATTTAAGCTTTTATTGCAAAATTCAGTTTAATTTTCTTTACGCTCGTATTTATTTACATTCAATATCACAGTATCGCTATATTTTAATTCTGTATTAATTGTTTCATAAATAAACTGTTCTTCAATCGGTTTAACCATTGAAGAGCATCGTGTTCATGAATAAACTTTAAAATGTGTCGTAGAATTCTTCCACATCACATGCCTCTTGTGGTAGCGTTCCTGGCAGCATTGCCACGTTGTATGGCAATGCTTATTCTCTGGCCCGAAAAGAGGCAAGCCTTTTGATCACAAGAAGCTTCGACCATACGCTTTGCATGAACTGAATTGAGTGTTTTAATTCTGAACACATCAAATACAATTTTAAGTGAATTTTATTAAAAATCAAATTAAAAATCAAGTAAAACCTCTGTCTGATTTTTTATCATGTTATATATATTTAGGGAACAAAATAAAATACGTACATTAATTATTATAGGCCGGTAAAACACATGCAGCCAAAAATCATCAAGGTACGTTCATAAGTAACGCGACAGCAAACTTCTCGCCTTTTCTCCCCGATTTTCCCTCCTAACAAAAAAGCTCTGGACAAAAGTTAAGTTTCAAAGAATTAAATCAAAGAACATGTGTGTTAACTTTGGAGAAAATAGGTGAAAAAATGAGCGTCTAGACTGGAACCTACAACCCGACATAGATTCATACTAAAGCAAACTCTGCTACCTTGTCGAAACAGAGACGCTCGTTCGCTTCGCTCGCTCGGTCAATTATCATTTATAATTTATTTCTTTTCTTACGAACATCTATGGCGTTATGGGTAGTTGCTGTTCTAGAAAGTTAATCGACTGGTCTTACTACAATACTTTGATATCGGCAATGAGTTATGGAGATCAAGTGGCAGTCGTTTCACGGAAAATGTCGAAGTTCAGCCAAACCCGCAGTTATACTGAAAAAAAGCGGACCACAGACCCCGAGCTGAAAGCTTCGGATGAGATTGGGATTAGCGTTGGGATGATGAAGAAGTAAACAGTATCATTTGAAAAATAACCAATACGTCGGAATTAATGATAAAATAACACCATATAAATCTCTCATATAAATAGTTGTAACTCAAAATTTAAACGGTACATTTTAAAGCAAATCGTATGGCTGGAATAACGTTCTGCACCATTCCTTTACCATGAAACAGTTAATTTATTAAGCCCGATATAATTCCGTTACGTGACTAAACACATACGTTAAATTTCCACGAAACCGTTAATTTTCCATATTTTTTTCAATTAGCATGTCAATAATGACATTATTTTTAGTTATTATTTTATTTCTGTTCTCACGTTAGCACAGCAAAATACAAGGCCTAAAACTGATTTATAAACTGTCGCGTTCCATGATATACAATAATGTTAACGAGAATTAACGTGTTCATGGTATATGATGGTATATCTTTGATTTACTTGACGTTTCGACTAGGTTACACCGGCCGTAGTCACATGCTGACTGACTCAGTGGTGCACGCCCTCCATCTTTGTAAGGTAAAAGGCTCTTAATCTACTCGCACATTTTCGATATTTTTAATTTTTTTCGCTATGTACTCATCTAACTCATATACCTTTACTATGATCGCCTAAATTCCCGTTAATATTATTATATAACAAGGCGAAATAATTTCAAATCTGATAAATATAACATCATTACTGGTACATTTCTTCGGACACGAACATAGAAATCCTTTCATTCACGGAAATTGATAAGCGGCTGAGTTTGAAAGTTACACAAAAAGCATGGTTGGAAAAGTTAGTTAGCCTCGCAATTTTTCCCTAACTGTATTTACCTGAGTAATAACTTTGATGGAAGTTTTTAGGCCCGCGTGGGAGCTCCGGCTAGGGTAAAACTTCGCGAGGACTATTTGGCAAAAATGGAACTAAATCACGTTAATGTAGCCCACGAGTTGTTGGTAGATGTGTTTACCTAATTTGAATCTTTCATCTATGTTTACATCCGACTCTAGATATGATTGAAATTATATGTTAGGTATGTAAGCCTATTCAGTTCAATTAAATTTTATCAGGTTTACATTGCCAAGCTCATTAAAATTATTGAATATAATAATATTAAGGTTATGGAATATAATAACATTTGATTATGATAAATTAAGATAACAAACTTTAAATGAAATTTAAAAGTCAAAACCATTATTAATTTGTGTAAAATAAAAAATAGATATAATGCGTCGTGAAATTCCTCCACATTATCACCGACCGGTAACGTTCTTAGAAGGCTGGCAGCATTGCCACGTTGGGTGGCAATGCTAGCCTCTGTGCATGATTATACATCGATCAGCTGCTTTGCCAATTCTTTACAAAGAAAACGGGCATTTGGACCCCAGGTTATGGATATACAGAGTGCAAGATTTTGACCTTACCTGGACGGGAAGTACTCTAAATACTGGAAATAGCGAATTTCCCTAAAAAAAAACATTCCGTTATTTTTAAAAGGAAACAAAACAAAAAAAAATCGCTATCTCCAGTATTTAGAGTACTTCCCGTCCAGGTAAGGTCAAAATCTTCTACCCTGTATTTAATTCGTAATACTTACATTAATATACATACATATATTTACGTCTGTTCATCCTCGAAGGGGTAGGCAGAGGTATAATTAGCACCTAATTTTCACCAACTATGATATTTTCAGTCCTATGTATAAAGGGCGAGCTTATTGCCTTCAAGTGGGCAAGAAATAGTCTGAAATATATCTATTTTAACCGACTTCATCTTCTAAATATTGCAATAGAAATGTTTATCTATCGCCATAACTTATCAGTTGGATACATTCAATAAGAAGTTACTTTGTACGGACTGAATTTTCTATTTCTGCATCTGCTCCATACAGCTGATCACGTAAATAATCCTCCACAGAATAATAACACTTCTCTAACAGTATTTTCTTAATTGTAAATTTAACAATATTATAATTAGGTTCCTCTTAAATTGACTTACGCAAGTGGTTATATAATCCTAGGAGCCATGCAGAAAATGCTTTTATTTAAGTAAGCTGTGGAGTTGAAAGGTGTACATATTTTTACATTATGTCTAATGCTTCTCAGTTTCTCGAACATAATATATGCGCATTCCTCTTCACAAATAGTACGGTTTCTAAAATGTAATTTTTTTTTGGTATTATATAGTATATATGTATTATAATTGATCACATTATCTTCCTGATTTTTCCTCGAATGGAATATAATTTAGGTGTGCTATAAATAGTCTCTGTCCATTCATTTTCTGTTGTCCTCCTTAATTCAATTAGGTAAAATCTTATTAGGCTGGCAAGCAGATCGGCGCGAACAATTTATTTCCCATGAGTGTCGGTACATATGTGCTGATTCTGTATTCTGAGAAACTTTTTGTTCAGCTGATGAGCCCCAAGGCTAACTTGAGGTAGCGAGGTAAACATGCATGCGAACAATTTTATTAGCATTTTAGGTTTATGTGGCAATTTAACTTTTGTGTGATTATTATGTTTTTAATTGATTGCCGTTCTAACTAAAGCATTTACCTGTTCTACTTTTCATTTGTTTTTCTTTGATCTAATAAAGTTCAACAGATTTCCTTACTTGAATCCTTTTGGATATTTGCCAACTAGCTATTTGATTCCTTTTGTTTCATAACTATTAATTTTATTAAATTCACTTGTAAGTTTACTTTTGACCTCATTTCTAGTCCCCGCTTTAGAATTTTTATGGTCGTTGCCTCTCAAGACGAGGTTATTTTCCGGAACAATGCTAAAGTGCATCTTTGTTTTCTCTCTTGGGTACGCCTTTTAAAATAGACAGAAAAATAGCGCTTCAATTATTACAACTGTAAGGAGCACATTTTTATTGGCATTTAATAACGTCTTCCTGTGTTTTTTGTTTTTATTATTATAACGGATAGAGTGTATTTTGTTTTAAATGTATTTTGGTAACTATTTAAATTACTAATTATTTATCTCTTACTAAATTAGGTACGTTACATTTAAAGCTGTATAGGCACTTATATCAATATTCCATGCATAGTATAGTGAGACTGAATTGTAGGATGTTTTTAAAATAAAACCAATTTTTAACGGAATCTATCGCTATTTATTTGAGGCCGACGTTTCGCTTACTTTTCACCAGCCATATTCATGGGGTGATATTTTAAGCGTAATACACTCTACTTTTTTTTCCTGAATGGGATATTATGTATGACTGTTGGCAATGAATGGTCTTTGTCCGTTAATTACTTGTTGTCATCCTTGTTTTAACTAGGTAAAATTCAGGCTGCATTTCAATGAGGGACATTTTCATAAACATCAGTAAGTATCCTGCAGGATTTTATTATGTTTATATCCCACTGCAAATTTCCTATGCACATGGCATTGCCAGCGTGGAATTCTGTTTCCTATCCTTTTTTTATATAAAGGCTTTCTGTGGAATTTAAAGAACATATGAAATAAAAAATTGCCGAATTGGTCGCGCCGTTCTCAACTTTTACGCTTAGAAAGCTTAATAAAGTATTAATATCGCTCAATAATAAACTGTATTAATATCATAAAAAGGTAAAGTTTGTAAGGTTGCAGGGGGTAATCTTTGAATCTACTGAATAGATTATGATAAAATTTGGCACAGAGATGGATTAGAGTTAAGATGTTTGGTCTTGACAACCGATGTTAATGACGTTCAGAGAGGAACAGCAGATTTCCACCATGGGTTTCTACCTTTTTTGTTGTGATTTTCACATAGTATAGCTCAGGACACATTTCTTGGACTAAAGTCGTAAGACAAACGAGGCCCTGCTTGGTGAATTTAAGCTCGTCCACGACCGTAGCAGGAACTCACACTTGTGCTGCCGACCCTGTAAACACAGAGAGTGTGCCGTCAGTGTGGAAGACAAAGCAGGAATAGCCACTGACTTCTGACGTCTTCCCACTGACAACACAAAAACTCACCAGTGAGCTTTGGCTGACTCACCGCCGGGAACACAACACGAGGTTATTATGGCCGCGGTATTCTGTTGGGCGGAGGTGCTTCCATAGTGTCCTACCTCCTACATATATTTGTAGCGTATATTTGTAGCGTGACTATGCTTAAATAAGTATCGGACAGTGCGGATACCGAGAACCTACATGGCGAGTACGAGTGCCTAGCAAAGCGCAGTCAATATTGAGTTGCATATTGACTGAGCTTTGCAAGACAGAAAGAATTAAACGTAAAGGAAGAAGTTAAATTTATTATTCTACTATCCATTGAAACGCGTATTCTACCTGCTCATCTTAAAGTTGCAGCAAGACACTTTAATTTCCCTTGGGCCGCTGCCGAGTGGAGCTCATAATTCATGCCAAGTTAGCATTTTGTCAGTTCGCATTTGTTGCTTAACATGAACACATGCCTCATGCTTGAACTTTAATTTCGTCTTTAGAACATTTTCTTGTCAGTCTAATTAAGTGCCGTCAACTTACAAAGAGGGCCTGAATTTTGATTAAGTTGAAAATGGCTTAGGATAGCGAGACCTGTCCAAATCTTAATTCGAAAATCTCTTCAGAATTCAAATGAATAAAAAATAAATGCGGCTAAACTTAATACGTGTATCAGGTTTAAATTCGAATTCTTGTTGTCACCTTCCTAGTTTGTTATCAGACCAGCAAGCTCCATAGTACCATATATGAATTTTTATACAGATTAAACGTTTATGCAAAATATATCTGCTCCAAAATCGAGTTGTAAGATTTAACCCGCACATAGATACATACTTATATGCATTCTTACTTACAAACAGTGCAAGCTTGAAAAAACCGCCTATCAAGCTCGCCCGCCCATTACAATGTGAATATGTTATTATCTTTTTTTGAAATCACTCACACTTTACACACGTAATGGGTTGAATGACAGTCCTCATTTCCGGTTTGTTTATTCAACTTCGCTGTAAACAACATAATAAGAGTTTCAACTATACGGATGAAAATAACAGACGTACCAACTTGCAATACAATGTATGTTTATAACTTAACAAACATTTGTACAATACGACAATTGCGCTTTCAAATATTTACTAAGGTTAATTAGTATACTCAGTGTGTTGTACAAACAGCATACTATTTGTACTTTACCCCTGAAGTTTAATGAATCAATGATTTGGTTTGACCCTCTTGTATGTTGGTATGTTATTTATTGATGTTGCTAATCAGACAAATGGCTAATCCATTACGTACATAGTCCTCTAAAGCTGTTCAATGATGTGATGAGTGCGGATACCCGGGCATAGTCCATTAAGGGATACGAAACTATTGAAAATAAATCGATAAATGCAATTCAGATTGCTGATTTGTCAGATTATTTAAAATAAGTGAACACAAATAAAGTACTTTACCTTTTCTTTTTATGTGTTATTTTCCTTTTGTTTATTTCTTCTTTCCTTATTAAGATATTTATTTAAAGAGGTTATGAAGCCAGTGATCTACGTCCGCTATGAGCGCGGGCCTGGGGGTAACGGATGAAGCTGCCTGTCAACCCAGCAGAAGCAGGCCGAAGCGGCGGTGCGATTTGTGCGCCTCCCATACCGGGGACAAGTTGGGGACTCCGTGGTCCCCAAACTCGAGAGGGGCCAGATCGAGAGAGATGGCTCTGGGTCGGCGTGCAAAGGATATGCGCTGTCAACCTCACCTTCGGCTTTGCACTATGACCCACAGACGGCATGCATTTTATTCGGTTCGATTCCGACATAACCTCCCCCTCCGGCTCCGGGGGGTTATCCGTGAGGACCTTTCGCACGTAAAAAACAAAAAGGAGATTAGATTATAAAGTATAACAAATTAATTTATTCAACAATAAATTTAATACTAGATTAAAATATCAAATGTAACAATTAAAATGAGAGTGCTCCAGTCATACGTAAATGGCGTAGACAAAGGGTGAAATTGCCGATCGTACTAATTAATAAATCAAGACTCGTCTGGCCAAACAGGCTCGAATCAGCCGAAATTGTTGTTTGCGGGAGAGTTTTGGGCTGTGAATTGAATTTTTAATCAGTCGAATCAATCAATCTTTTTCTGTTATGGTTTTATCAATTAGCCTATAGCAGTCCACTGTTGGACATAGGCCTCTCTCAATGTTAGGGGTTTTGGCCTACTGCTTCCACACTGGCCACACGTGTTTACATTGGGTTTCATTTTGAATTTTTCTCTCGCATCGGTATCGTCTGCGTATTCACCTCTTATGACACTCTTCGGACGACATGGGCTGATGATACTTGCATTCTTTTTCTGTCACCACACGAATATTTCAAAAATTTTAAACCACTGAACCGATTTTAATTAAATTTAGTATGGGTATAGATTAGACCTTGAGAAAGGATATAGGCTATGTTTGGTCGCGATAACCGACATCCACGCGGGCGAAGCCGCGGGTAAAAGCTAGTATTTTATAATCACTAGTAAATAGAATTCTTCTTCTTCCTTCGGAAGCTTGAAATATTTACGTGTTTTATTATCAAGTCAGTATACCTGAAATTATGAACTGGACATAAAATATTACGGTTATGTAGAATTTAAAAAAGTTATGAATGTTGTCTCATGCTGTAGATTTTACTGGCGTCTGGATGTTATTCGCTTTTTATCATTTTGTCGCTTCCTTTTACCACGGAGTCCGGGTTTATCTTTTTCTAGTCTATCCAGTTAATAGAATTGTATTTAATAAAAAATAAAATGTTACCTTTAAAAAAATATTGTATGAAAAGATAAAAAACCTACGCCTCTTTCTACCCAGAGTAGGATGGCATCTCAAAATCTTTGATGACCCACAGTCATTTGGAGTGTGAGGTAATTACCTTATGAAGTAACCCTAGGCCTATATTCTAGAATGTCACTCAGCTGAATCACGATTTATCTGAGGAAAAATTGCATAGACAATCTGCCAGAAAACCTGTCAAATTTGTCAATGTGTATACAATCTTTTTTCTTTCGCAGATAAAGCGAGATTCAACGAGATTAAACAAAATTTCTCAATGTGTATACAATCTTTTTTCTTTCGCAGATAAAGCGAGATTCAACGAGATTCAACAAAATTTCTCAATGTGTATACAATCTTTTTTCCTTCGCAGATAAAGCGAGATTCAACAAAATTTCTCAATGTGTATACAATCTTTTTTCTTTCGCAGATAAAGTGAGATTCAACATTCCAGAATACGGGTCTTAGGCCCATATTTTACAATGTCACTCAACTGAATCGCCATTTATCTGAGGAAAAATTGTACAGACAATCTGCCAGACGACCTGTCAATTTTTTCAAAGTATATACAATCTTTTCCCAGATACATCGAGATTCATCTGAGTGGCATTCAAGAATACGGGCCTTAGAGTGCGTGCGGCTATAGTCGATTCAAGTCCGACATAACCAATCCTGGTGGCCAACGGGGGTGTAACCATGGGGATTTTCGCAAAGAAAACCGGAAAAACATAACCACTTTCTATCAGGTGGGCCGTGTGCTTGTCTGCCACCTTAGCGATATAAAAAAGTAACTTTACAGACATGAACTAGCTGAAACTATACTAAGATATTCAACTAATTATACGATGGCACTCTATTAACGCCACCCTAGGTCTATCCAGGAGGTCCTTTCAAATACCAATTATGTCTACGCCGCCACGCCGCTGTTCTCAAACAATGTTGATTAATTAATTAAGGGCTCATGCAATTATCTCTTTTGTTAGCCTTCACATCCTTGTGTAGTCGTTTATGACAAAGGGGACCAATTTTAGGGGCACGTAAGTTAAGGTACATTGTAATGATAATAGCTTGGTAGTGGTAGAACTTATTTGTCAATGTTAACTTATATGTATATCATGCTGTGCCCGATCAATGCAAATATTTGTGGCATGAATTATATTATTAGGTACTATTTGCGTTGGTCTGGGTATTTTCATGCCTCTTAGAGAATGTTAAGCCGTTGGTCCCGGTTGTCATTGGAGTTGAAACCCTAAAATGTCTGATAACTGGTCTAACTGCAATACTTCGATATTACCAATGGGTTTTGGAATTGGAACAATATACTGTTTATTCATTCAAATTAAAATATCATCAAATAAATTTTAAAACTACCCACATAAGACGAATGTTAAATATCGTAGTGTTTAAGACTTGAAATGTTCATAACCATGAATGTAAACCTTTGAAAATGCCGTACGGCGAAACCAGTTAGGTCCTAATAAATATTCTTGGAAAAGTACAAATGCATTGTCAATGTGTAACAAACAATCCTTTAAAATAATTAAATTCAATATAGGTACTCTATTATGTATGCATCGTGCATTTGACAATAAAATTATTTTCCTTAGTTGTTAAGCTCATTGTGACACTGCAATTTTACCCGAAAGCTGGTCTCAACAGCCCTATAATAATATTCTATATTAGCAATATTCTGTGCAAAACACCATTCGTGTGTATGACAGGATAATAGCTCACACCCTCATTGCCCCGAAATTTGTAATATCGGTATGTTATATTATGTTATAATGTATGTACTATTAGATTCGGACCCATATTTTACTCGTGTATATAGATAAATCTTTCGAAACATAAAATAAATTTGTTAATAAAAAAATTAAGAACCTGTTCAAAACAAACCGGATCTTTCAGGCTAAATTTTCACCTTTATATATTGGTTCAAGCATAATAATCAATATTATATTTTAAAATTAATACCCTCAAGATAAATAATAAGTATACAAAAACTGCATCCAAATAGGACTAGTAGTTTTTGAGAAAAATGGCAACATGTACTTGCAATAGTCTCACACACCAAACGCATATAAATCGTATCCGTTCCGTCGTGGATAAAAAACACTGTTATTTTATTTTATTTATTTATTTATTATTTTGTCAAACATAGGAATTACAAAGATCGTAACATTAAATGATAGTATCATATCATAATCATTACAGATTAAATTTAAAGTATGATTAGTTTTGGACTTAAACAATATGGTTAGCAGGTATATTATGCCCGCAAACTACACTCGAGAGCAATGAATCCGGGTCACTCAAAGAATCCAAAAAATCTCGGAAAGTAAGAATGCTAGGTTAATGCAATAAATTGTATTTAATAGACAATTTAATACTCCTTAAATGAAAGTATTAAAACTTCTTAGTTATTGTAAAGTTATATCATAAAAAAATCAAATTTGAAAAGGGAACACTGTCGAAGATGGAACTACGAAATTACAGGATTTGTTTTTGCTTTTGTTTGTAATCTGTCATTTATGTTGGTACATAAACCAGGTTGATAGTGCTCAATATTCATTATTCAAGCTGAAATCATGTCGCTTACACTTGAAGAATGCACCAGAATACTTACATTGGTGGAAACCGGCCGGAGTCAGCGCGATACAGCCAGGACTGTCGGTGTGTCGCTGTCAACAGTACAAAGAGTTCTCCGACGTTACGAAGAAACTGGTTCTAACCTACGCAGACCAGGAACGGGCAGAACTAGGTGTACCACAGCACGAGAAGACCGATACTTGGTGAACACCATGCTTCGAAATCGCTTTCTCACAGGAACTGAACTCACAAATCAGTTTCGACGCCTCGGAGGAAGTAACCCAAGTGCATGGACAGTAAGACGTCGGCTTGCTGAATCTAACTTAAAACCCCTTAGACCTGCAAACGGCCCTAAACTGGAGCGTGGCCATCGTATTTCAAGACTAAGATATGCCCAGAACCACGTAAATTGGAGTATTGAAGATTGGTCGAAAGTTATGTTCTCCGACGAATCAAAATTTATGCTCTACAAGCACGATGGAAGACACAGAGTGTATAGAAGACCAGGGGAAAGATTCAAGCAAGCATGCATCGAAGAAAAAGTAGCCTACGGTGGTGGGTCTGTACTTGTGTGGGCCGGAATATCCTCTGAAAGTCGCACAGAGCTGGTGATCATAGAAAACGGCTCTTTAACTAGCGTAAGATATGTGGAAGAAATCCTCAACGAACACGTTGGTCCATTTATGGTCAATTTGGGTGAGGATGCTATATTTATGCATGACAATGCCCGACCTCATACAGGTAGGATTGTGAATGACTACCTTCAAGAGATGAACATTACTTGTATGGAGTGGCCAGCGCGCAGCCCGGATATCAACCCGATCGAGCATGCTTGGGACGAGCTAGGGAGATGCGTAAAACAACGAAACCCTCCCCCAATCACGCTTCCTGAGCTCAAAATTGCTCTCACAGAGGAATGGGAGAATATTCCCCAAAATCGTATAAGGAACTTGGTGTACAGCATGCCAAACCGCGTAAACGCAGTAATGGAAGCACGAGGAGGTAATACGAAGTATTGAAATTCAAGAAAATCGTCATAAAGTTCAAAAATTTCATGTTTCCTATTTTTGTTTTAAGGAGAGATCAGCAGTTTTTTTTCTTTATGTAATTTTGTGTAAATAAAATGTATGGTGACTCATATTTTTTTAACTTTCATTTAAGGAGTATTAAATTGTCTATTAAATACAATTTATTGAATTAACCTAGCATTCTTACTTTCCGAGATTTTTTGGATTCTTTGAGTGACCCGGATTCATTGCTCTCGAGTGTATTAAAAATCAAGGAAATATTACAATGCCAGTAAATATGTCGTTTTACCTCCTTAGGTGATACACAAAGGTATTCTTTTAAATAAACAACGGGAAAACAACATTTTTATCTTGTTCTAATAAAATACTTTGGTGCCGTTTTCTTCTAAGAAATACGAGTATATTTCGATAAGTTTCGATAAAGGCTACGAAGGCGCAGCATTCTGATTTCCTTTCATTTCCTTTTAGGAAACTTAAATAGAACTGAGATTTCCTTGACGACGGGGTTCCGAATCAATTATTATTACGGAACTTTTCTTCGATTTGGTTCCTTTAATGGTAATGCCTAGTTTTTGTTATTCCTCAAGCTTTTTGACAAAAGCCCAGAAAACGACTTCTAATGATAAATTGTTGACTTATTACCTCAGTTTTTTATGAGTTGCCTTTAAAAATACAAAGGATTAAGTGTTCTTAATCTTCACCCTTCTGCCACCAACCCCCATTTTTTTAAAGCGGCTATACAACGTTTGCTGGCTCACTTAGCATTATGTTAGGTACCTATATTTTTATGAAGTTGAGCAAAATAACTATGAAAAAAAAACTGACATTATTACACATGGGTTTTTTTTTTATAGGACACGTCAATTTGACTTTACCTCGCCTGATGGTAAGCTGAAGGCAAAGTCTCAGGAAAGAGGGCCACCATTATATGTATGGTATGTTCTGCACCGTATAGGGGTGACATCTAAGTCCTGCACGTGTCGTCCTGTATAGGAAGGGAGAGGGTGGGACTAATTAGAATAGGTCTTCAGAACATTCACCATGGTAGAGACGGTAAAATACTGCCAAGGAAGCAACATCTCTACGCATCTGCAGAGGCTCGAGGGTACTCGTGACCTCAGGATTTCCGATAATGCGGACCGCACGTCGCTGCAACCTGTCGAGAGCATCTAATAAGTACTTTGCGGATCCATCCCAGAGGTGCGAGCAGTATTCCACGCAGGAACGAATACAAGGAGCTTAATTTGATCTGTTTTGTACCTTTATCAGGACAGGGCAAATAAAATTTGCAAACAATCGTTGTTTGACGTTCGTGCCTGTGGCTGAGCGCGTGCAATTCAGGTCCTCGCAGAGCTTATGACAAATCTTAAAAAATGAAAACATATTATTATTTTACATTTTGATGCACCACAAAATGTACTGTCGCAGTAACTAGTGAAATAGTGGTATATGGAAGAATACGGAAAAAGAATAAAATTAATATTGTGGTTAGAAAACAGAAGAACCTCTAGGTTAAAAACGGAAAAATATTCGTGTGTTGAAAAGGAAAACACCCAAAAAATATCCCTGAAAAGTGTACACGCTTGAAATAAAGCGTTTAAATAGTAAAATTACGAAGAAGTAAGTGAATTAAAAAGGAGAACGACGTCAAAATGAGGGTGATGGAAGTTTGCAAGTGGCTCGTCAGCAAATTATAATCTAAGTTGGGCCGGCCGTGGAAACATAATTTCTGAGGGTAAAGTTAAACTTTCCGTGATACTAACTTATGATTTTCATTAATTTCTAACTTACGGTGAGTTCCATTTTGGTTGAAGTTCAAATTTTGAGGATGAAACCACAGAATCGTTTATTTTTAAACTAGTGTTGTGGCACACACGTATTAAGCAATTTTGGCAACACGGGTGTGTATTTCTGAAGGTAGCACGAGTGTGACTCCACTGGTGGTGGCACGAGGGAGACTCCGCTGGTGTTGCACACGTCCATAGGCCACGGTAACCACTTTCGGATGGGCCGTATGCTTATCTGCTACGTAAAGGTCGCGGCTTTCGTAACGGGGTAAAACCCCGGACGGGCACATGGCTGCCCCATTGACACCGGGAATGTGATGTTAATGCATGCGGACTGTGACAGTGAATCGGAACTAACGCGATAATGTTGTGAACAAAGAAAAATGAATTGTTACCTTGAAATACGGCAGGACGTGCTAAATATTGTCTGCGGCGAGATTGTTTCCGCCCCGCACGTGCCACGTTCCATCCTGTCCGTATATCCGTGATTGATGTTTTCAAAATTTCTCGTCCCGTCCCGTCAGTGGAAAAACCCGTAACGTATGTAACGGTCTTAAGTGATATAAAAAGGCACACCTGGTGGTAAGGGGTTACTGTAGGTAATGAGCTCTTGCACCATACGAATTATTACTCGCAAATTGTTATTATAACAAAATAGGTTGATACTTTTCGAAGTCCGTTACGTTAACTACCCATACAAGGTGGCACACTTGTGTTTCATTCGCATTCGCATGACGGGAAACGGTGGCCAGCTCTGCTAAGTATCGAAGGCTAACCACCTTTCCTGGTAATAGGCCTAATAACATTATAGACTCCGGATAGGTTAGTCAGTTAAATGCCAATATGGTTATGAGAAGTTTTTTAGAGGTAAAGAAAAGGTCTGACACCGTTATAGTTAGATACCTTATCTTATTATAGTGGTTTCTTATGAGGCCGTAGTACATTCTTTTATGTTAATGGAAGTAGTCAGGAACCAAATTGGATTGACATTGCACATTATAAGTCAAGGGAGGAGAAACTTTTGTTCAGCAGTATGAAAATATTTAATCATTGCCCAGATTTGCAGTGTAATACAGGTTATTTTGTTGTTTATGCCATCATTGACGACATTTTGAGGAAATGCCTGATCAAGATCTGAAACTGGCAAGCAATCATGACAACAATTATGAAATTATGAAAGCAAAAGGCGTGTCAGGATCGCAACAAGTAGAATCATAGAGTCTCTGCCTACCCGATAAGAAAAAGGCGTATGTATTTATTTACTATATGATTTTACATTAAAAATAAATTATAAGATGCTACCCTATCACACAATCTGTTCCTTAATATTTTAAGCTTAGGTACATAAGTTTATGCTAACTTATTCACATTTAAACACGTTCATAACATTTTCTAAACAGCAAACCGCGCGTTTGCAAGTGAAACTCTCATTCGAGTACCACCAACTTGTACATGAACATACACATACGAGCCTAACTAACTGAATAAAGTGCCGCCGCACGAAACTCTGCGATATAAACTTCCGACTTGCAAGATTTGCGAAAACGCTCGCGGCTTTTCGTATTAGGGCGGAAACATATGTGGCGTTATTGCTGCCTATCTAGGCAAGTCGCAACATATTGATAGAATAGATTGATCATACAGAATAGAATAGATGACATAAAAGTCAAAATGCGCGTCTATCCCATATATTCATCATTGTATTGTAAAATTGCCAATAGTGTATTGAGGCTGCTCACTCTCAGTGCTTAGCATCTTCACCAGGTACTTTTACTCTAACGGCTCACTCGTGTTCAAATCTACTCAAAATATGCAAATTTTCTCCCTGAGTCGAAATGTTAGAATATTTAAGAGCGTCCTTGGATGACAACTTAAAATAGGATGAACCAAGTCACATAGTAACGAATAGAATCATGCTGCTTATGCTGCTCAATTATTGTATTTAAAATTTGAAAGCGCAATTATTATAATATCTCCAACTGCCATATTGAGCAGTATATACTAAGATAATTTACACTGTATCTTTTTTACTCAACTGCTTAGAGATTTAGTAAGAGAGAGAGAGAGAGAGAGAGAGAGAGAGAGAGAGAGAGAGAGAGAGAGAGAGAGAGAGAGAGAGAGAGAGAGAGAGAGAGAGAGAGAGTAAGATTAGTTTAATAAGTACGTTATTTTATTATTTAGCTATAAACAAATCCGTCTAGCTAACTTAAATGTTCGTGTGAAATAAAACTTCTTAACGAATTCTAGGAATTACGAAAAAGTGGTTTTATTTTAATGAGTGATATTCGCGTAAACTTTAGACAGTATCATGTTTGTGTTTTCAATGCCGATTGTAAGTATAGAGCTAAGATTGCTTAGCTAGTGGCGTTGGTTATCTTATCTTATCTTATCTTGGTTTATAAGAGTCAACGGTAGCACGAGTGTGACGCTCCTGCCCCTCTAGACAAGTGGCAATTCGCTAGCCGGCGTTTGATGGAATAGAATTACGAATGTATGGGATTTGACGTAAATGACAGTCGTTAACGCATGTCAAATACGTCAAATCCTATACAATCGTTATTCTATTCCATCAAACGTCGGCTTGCAAATTGCCACTTGTCTAGAGGGGCTGGTATTGTATTGCCCACGTCCATAGGCCACGGTATTCATTTTCCATCTCCATCAAGTGGGTCGTGTACTTGTCTGCTGCCTATATCGTATAGAAATTATAGGTATTTTGAATAAACATAAGAAAACGTCATGTCCAAACAATACCTTAAGTGCGACACCTACGAGCGATACCAAAGTAGATTTAGAAGCACATCGCTTCGTTTTAACTTGTTATATACGTATGTGTTTAGAAATAAGTTGAGATAACTTCTTAAGTGGTTCTGTATTTTAATCGTGTTTTTTCCTCTGAAATGGAAATTTCGTGAACAATTTTGAGCAAAATTTCGTCAACTTCATTCGTTTCATTTTGAATACCCATTCTATTCAAAATGAAACCAATGAAGTCCCCAACTGTGTTTCGATAGTTTCGTGAGTGTGAGATATTGCCTTGCTTGTAAAATAATCATTATTTGTAACCGAAGTTACTAAATTTCCCTTAACAATTTCAGCTAAGTTAAGCGCGTTGGGCAATGAAAACATCCTGGAAAAGGTAAAAAAAAAAATTCTTTTCGAGTTCGTAAAAATAATCTCGGTAAAGCGTAAGTACAAATATCAAGACTCTTGAAATCTAATAACCGCGGGCGTTTGGTTCAGAAATAGAGTTCAGGCTTCAAATTAATGCATTAAATTTGTCGCCTTGAAATCAATCTCCACTAGGAGTAACCCTACTCATAATGTTCCTAGTAATATATATTTGGAGCGAGCAAGGGATAAATTTATGTACCAACGATACAAAAACCGACTGTCCAATGCGGTAGATACTCGAGGTCCATAGAGTTTGACATCGGAACGAATAAACTTTATTTATTACAAAAGTTTGTAACTAGCTACAATAAATCAACATGTCCAAAAAAGGACAACTAATATGATCACGGAACTGAGAATGGAAATATTTGTGACACCGGAATGATATTATTCTACAATTTTGTTTGACGTTAATATGATAAAAAGTTAGATGGATGTCGACAATATTCAGTGAACTGTAAAAGGGTTTGTTTAGGACAGTATTGTATGAATATTAATGAAGTATCTGACAAAATTTGGTACTGTTATCAATTAAGAAGTTCCGGTAAGATGTTGAAGTTTATTGTCTGTGGTTTTACCACAATAAAATTATTCTTAGCGATATAAAAAATTGTAGAGAAATCGGTGTAACAAGAAGTAAAGACATCATACATGTGAAAATCAATTTATGCTTCGTACTTGCTTTGTGTGTTAATTAAAGTTGATACAATATAATATCTTAGCGTATAAACTCTACGCGCAACGCAGGCTCTGTAGTTTTGTAGAACTTAGCCTCTGTGGTTTTGTAGATGTTTAGCTTAACTCCGCTAGATCCGCTTAAACCTCATAGTTTCAGCAGCAACAGTATTAGAAGAACGTTGATTCTTATAGCAAACTAGCGGGCGCCCGCGACTTCGGACGCGTGGATTGAGTTAGACTTTAATAAAAACTACTATAAACTTGATTAACCCCAAAAGTGGATTGATTTCTAAGGACATTTATTTTATTATTAGTACACATCCACACCATCTATAGAGCATACATTTTAGAATTTAAGTCTCAAATGCAAAGGACTTTCATATAAACTGCTAAACCTCGTTTCACCCCCTTAGAGGTGGAGTTGCGTAAAATCAGTTCTTAGCGTGTCTACACCATTTAAGAAACCTACCTGTCCAATTTCAAGTTCATAGGTGTCATAGTTTGTAAGATTTCATGATTAATCAGTGAGTGGTATTTCGCTTTTATATAAATACATTAGTCAAAAACAAAATATCATTAGGTTTTCAGCCGAAGATAAAATAAAAGACGGCGGAGGTTCTCAAGTCAACGCGTATATTTTTTTTAAGTAAACACATAAGTTTTTATAGAGTAGTCAGACTTATATAAAAAAATTTTTATTGGAGAGAGTTTACCTCAAAGTTGGTCCCATATAAATTTTAAAATAAGAATCCAACCCTAAGCGTAGGAAAACAGGGGATGATTGATTATTCACTCACATTGCAAGGTATTACCATGCAAAACTTATTTTTTTGTTAAAATGTTTTATTTCTTAATAATCAAAATTACTTTAATATGGGGTAAGCCTATAGTTTTCGTACGGCTATCCCCTCGGATACCCCCAACCGCTGTCCGGTGGAGGAGGTTATATCTGACTCGAACAAACAAAAACCGTAAGTCGTCTTGGCTCTTCAAATGCCGGGGTATAAGATTAATTAAGATAAGTCCGGTAAGTCCGACTGGCGAGGTACCTCCACCCTACAGAATACCACGGCCATAATAACCTCCCGGCGGTGAGTAGGAGGGCCAGAGCTCACTGGAGAGGTTTTGTGCTGTCAGTGGGCAGAGGAAAGGTTATTCCCGCTTTGTTTTCTATACTGACGACACAGAAACTCTCTGTGCTTACAGGGTCGGTAGCACGAGTTTGGCTCCCCTGGTGTTGCACACGTCCATAGGCTACGGTAACCACTTACCGTCACGGGGCCGTGTGCTTGTCTGCCACCTCAGTAGTATAAAAAAAGATATATCCCTCACTCCTGGATCTTGGCCCATTGGGGTTGGCACTAAAGTGTGCTGATGTTAGTACTGTGATATCCGCCCTCCATGGCAGATATAACTATTTGTTTGCCTGGACAAGCATGTGTCAACGATTAAAAATAAATCAAATGAATATAAAAATTAATTCAAAATATAGAAGATAGGTAAAAAAAGGAGAAACGAGACAGTTCCAGAGTTGACGTGAGGGCTTCGGTGGAAGCCAGCGAGACTCCGAAAAACACCAGATTTGAAGACAAGTGATATAGTTTCCGTGGTCCTCTGAAACGAGTATTATATAAAATATAAAAAAACCTCGCGTAAATCCCATTTAAAAAAGCTCGCATAGGATTGAAGTATTATTTTTAATAAATAACAATATTTACGGCAAAATATTGTTTGATTTAAAATATCTGCGGAGTCTCATCCCCGGACACCACAGATTTTGGCGGAGGCGCCGTTTCGACAATCTTCAAAGATTGAAGAGAAGATCGATCGATTCCGGACCCTTTAAGAAAAATCACCGTGTGCAGATCACCGCGTCGTGGGAGCGACGCTATCAGATAACATTCTTTCTTTATTATATTATTACTATGATGGCGGAGACGAAAAAATTCAATGGCACAGATGGAATCTCGTTCCAAGATTTCATAAAAGATTTCAATGTCATCTTTGCCATTAATAAATTCGTACAAGCTGACAAGGCTACAATTCTTGCTGCGTATTTGGAGGGCGCGGCTCTCCACTATTACAAATCAATCTTTACTGAAGAATTAACATTCGAACAAATTTGTTCACATTTGGAACAGGAGTTCCCATCCCAAAGCGATGATGTAGAACTGTTTTATTCATCAAATCAAACTAAAGATGAAAATACATTAAATTACTATTACAGATTATGTAATTTGGCTAATAAAGCTAAGATCACTGATGACAGGAAATTTATAAATAGATTCCTAAAATCTATGTCCCCAAGATTTAGAAATATTTTAGCAGCAAGAGTATATAATAGTAAAAAAGAGCTTCGTGATGCTCTTATACAACTCTCCGCCGTACAACCTGATGTACAGGAGGAAAAAGTACCAAATTTACCTACGAATCCTCCTCAAGGATTTAATCGTCAAGTGAGATTTAGAAATCCTCAAGGAAATGACATTCGACAATCTCCATCACCGTCAGGCCCACGTGACGAAGGAGATAATTTTCGTACTCCGAGGTATAATTTAAGACCTCGGGACAATACTAACACCAACGTTTTCCCCAGTAACCCAAATTCATCGGGCTCAAACAATCAGGATACTCCATCCTCGAGCCGACAGTTTTTCCGAAGAGGACTCGGAAGGAGAATGTAAGGAGTGTGGAGCTTTCCGAGTCCACGATCACAGATCAGCTCCACAACAAGGACGAATTTTCGGGTCAGTTTACTCCGTTCATTAAGGTTACAATTAATAATGTTGACATCGAGGCTTTACTTGACACTGGAGCGACTATAAATGCTATTAGTGGAGCTCTAGCTAGAAAATTGAACCTACAAATTAATCCGTCGTCTTCATTGACGCACATCACAAGTATTACTGGTTCAACTGCAATTATCTGCGGCGAAGTCAAAGTGAACGTGATCGTAGCGAACATTGTAGTTAAAGTGAATTTTATTGTTATAAATGACATCGAATTAGATTTAGTTTTAGGTCAATCATTCATGTATGCTAATGCTGTGTTAATTGATTTCAGAGAAAACTGTGTATGGTTGAAAGGCTTCAAAATAAATTGGACGCACAGATGCAAGATCAATACCGTGAGTAAGGTTTCAAATTGCACAACGTTAAATATTATAAACACTAAGGATATGTTATTTCATTATAAAGTAATAAATGAAACCAACGATGATTACCACAAACTAAATTTCAACGAAGTGGTAGCAGATAAATCAGAAGAATTCAAGAAATTAATCAATGAAAATCTCCCAACGTCCAAAAAGAACAGTTTACTGAGAACAATACTGGAATATGAAGATCGATTTGCATTCGACAATGGAAGCATAGGCAGGTGCACATTAACTGAGGTAAGGATACCCACAACAGATGAAATACCTGTACATTCAGCTCCTTACAGATTAGCTGCGAAACAATTAGAAATTGTGAATGATCAAATAGAAGAGATGCTCCGGAATGTAGTAATTAGACAGTCACAAAGTGCTTACGCATCGCCCATCGTTTTGGTGAAAAAGCCAGACAATTCATATCGTTTCTGTGTCGACTATAGAAGATTAAACAAGAAGGTCATATTAGACTCTTACCCATTACCTAGAATCGATGATATAATAAATTATTTGTCCGAAGCTAAGTTTTTCGCAGATATAGATCTCATATCGGGGTACTGGCAGTTACCTCTAGCCGAGGAGGACAAGCACAAGACAGCATTCGTCTGTCCTAGCGGAATTTGGGAATGGAACGTGTTGCCGTTCGGTCTTGTCAAATCAGGGGCGGCGTTTCAACGCACAATGGACCAGGTTTTAGCTGGAATTAAATACAAAAATGCAATAGTTTATATAGACAATATTATAGTCTATGGAAAAACCTATGAAGAATTCCTAGAAGCATTACGAGAGGTATTAGCAAGATTGAGGGCAGCTAATCTCACGGTGAAACCTTCAAAATGCAAATTCGGCTTTCAAGAAATCACTGTTCTAGGATACGTTTTCAATACGGAAGGAATAAGACCAGATCCAAAGAATTTAGAAGCTGTAAAGAACTTGAAACCCCCCAAGAATGCTAAGCAGGTAAAGTCTATTCTAGGACTATTTAGTTACTATCGAAAATTCGTCGAAAATTTAGCTCAGATTGCAGTACCTCTAACGAGACTACTTAAGAAGAACACACCATTCAAGTGGACGAATATTGAACAAAAAGCATTCGAAAACATAGTCGAAATCTTAACTGATCCGCCTATACTAAAATATTATTCTAGCGAAGAAAATATAATAACAAGACTATTCGTAGATGCGTCAGGATATGCACTAGGAGCATGCCTCATGCAAGGTAAAGACGAATTACACCCCATAGCATATGCTTCAAGGAAATTGTCTGATGGAGAATCAAGATACTCGACGACTGAAAAGGAATGTTTAGCTCTAATATGGGCGCTTAAATTTTTCAGACATTATTTGTGGGGAATTAAGTTCCAAGTGGTCACAGATCACAAAGCTCTAGTGTGGTTGAAACAAACTAAAGACACTAACAGCAAGTTAGCCAGATGGGCATTGGCAATACAAGATATGGATTTCGATATCGTACATTGTTCCGGCAAGAACAATGTTGTTGCGGACTACCTCAGTCGTAACCCGTTGAAGACTGAAGATGAAAATATAAATACATCAGTAACAGACGAGGTAAAAATGTATAGAATCAGCACTGATACCTTGGTATCGAAGCAATGCACAGACCTATTTTGTAGACCGATAAGGAATATTTTGTCGGATAATAATATAACAAACTATAAAGGATTTTTATTAAGAGATAACATATTAGTAAAAGAAGTTTTAAGAAACGGATTAAGAAAATATATCGTCGTGCTGCCGAAGGAACTGTTGAAGACGACCCTCGAAGAACTGCATGATCATCCATGGTCTGGAGGTCACTTCGGTATCGCGAAGACATTGTCAAAGTTCCGTAACCGATTTTTCTTTCCCAAAGCTGAAAAAGAAATAGAAAAATATATTAGAAGTTGTCTAACATGCCAACAAAGGAAGAAGTTTAGACAACGAGCCCCTTTGAATCCGATTTCTACTGAAGGTTTGTTGGAAAGAGTGGGAATGGACATTCTCGGACCATTTACCAAATCCAATAGAGGGAATAAATATATTCTAGTGGCTATTGAATATATGTCCAAATATGTAATTTGTAAACCTTTACCCAGGGTCACAGCTCAAGAGGTATGTGAATTCGTTACCGACGAGATTATATGCAAGTTAGGAGGTGTGAAAAACATTATTACGGACAGAGGTTCAGTATTTACGTCAAACTTACTCAAGGAAACAGCTGTTTTCTTCGGATTCAAGCTACGTCATACTACGGCTTTCAAAGCGTCATCAAACGGCCTCTGCGAGAACTTCAATGCTACACTGACACAAATGCTGTCCATGTACGTGTCAGCTGACCAGAAGAATTGGTGCAGTTTTGTCAATATGGTAACATTTGCATATAATGCCACGAAACATACATCGACAGGTATGTCTCCTTATATGTTGCTGTTTGCACGCGAGCCCATCCTGCAATCAAATTTCGAGGTCAATGACGAGATTTTAAATGTATCATACTCAGCTAGACATTCGAGAGCGAATTACCTTGTACATCGGGCGAAGAATAACATTAGAAATGCACAAAGAAGACAAAAAATTTACTACGACAAGAAAGTGAAGTACATAGAATACCAACCAGGTGATTTGGTGTTGATATATAGTCCTAGAAGGATCTCAGGTAGAAGCAAGAAGCTTTGTAAACCTTATAAAGGACCTTACGTTATTATTAGGAGGATTTCAAGCACGAACTATATTATAGGGAAGTTAAATAATCCTGATTGGCAGGATATTGTTCATACAAACTTCCTGAAACCTTTATTCAGCAGAAGACATCTAGTGTAAATAGACAATGTCATAGTGTGTTTATTTTGTGTCTGTCTTTTGTGATAATATTGTTTTTTTTTTTTTTGGTTATCATTTATATGTGCAGTGAATATAAATGGTTTGACGAACGAGGTCCGTATGTAATGTCTTTGGTTTCATATAACTTCTTTGACGTTTTAAAATTTGAAACCATATAAATATATGTGCAATTTGATTCCTCTATTTTTTTTGTTCGCAGATATCTGTGCGACCATTTATGTGTTTAATAATGTTAATTGTAATATTTTATTAATTATATTATTTTCTATTTTTTTCATGTTGGAGCGCTGTCGAAAATGTTATATTTTTTTTTTGCGTACTGTTAGCTAGGATTAGGTGATTATTTTTACGTGTATTATCAGCAGAGGCTAATCTTTATAATGAGGACACATCGCTATAAGGACATATGTACCTGCGATGGTGGAAGTTGGTTTCCACGGGTCTTTCATTGTGAAGAGTGACTTTCAGTTGGTAGTACACATATACTGTAATCTAATATTCCATAGGCGATATAAATAGTTTATAATTATGCATTCAAAATATGTATAATGATAGATTATCTTGTATCATTCTTTGTTTGTTAGTGAGGAAGGTCTTAAAAGTACGTTGTACTATGGTCCCATACGGACACATGTTAATATATGTCGTCCAATGACATCAATATTGATAATTTTAATCAGTGTATTGTGGTGATTTTTTTTTAACTGGTTTTTGGATTCACCAAAAACAGAACATCACCTGTGTTTAATTTTATTTTTCAGCATTTAATAATTTAATGTAATTAAATTAATGATGGACGGTAAATGTTCTGTTTCTCCCATTATAAGGGACAATACTTATAATTTTTCTTCTCTTATGCCAGTTTTAGTTTACATAGGGTTTTTAGCTTAGTGAGGCGCTGTCACATGGATGTCCATGGGCGTAGCTCATGTGATATCCGCCCTCCATGGCAGATATAACTATTTGTTTGCCTGGACAAGCATGTGTCAACGATTAAAAATAAATCAAATGAATATAAAAATTAATTCAAAATATAGAAGATAGGTAAAAAAAGGAGAAACGAGACAGTTCCAGAGTTGACGTGAGGGCTTCGGTGGAAGCCAGCGAGACTCCGAAAAACACCAGATTTGAAGACAAGTGATATAGTTTCCGTGGTCCTCTGAAACGAGTATTATATAAAATATAAAAAAACCTCGCGTAAATCCCATTTAAAAAAGCTCGCATAGGATTGAAGTATTATTTTTAATAAATAACAATATTTACGGCAAAATATTGTTTGATTTAAAATATCTGCGGAGTCTCATCCCCGGACACCACAGTACCTACCTATTCGATTTGAAGGCTTAGAACTTTAAAAGTACCTAATATAGTGCTACGAGTATTCCTTTGTCTTCAATTCCGAATAAAATATTGTGAGAAATTATATTGTACCTATTTGAAAATATGTTACTGAAGTTACGATAATTATTAAAAAATAATTAAGCTACCTTCATAATAAAGGTCAGAATATTGGCCGTAGAGTTCATTGAGCTCATATGCTGCAATATATGATATTTGAACAGCTATGCAATCAGAGTATGCATGCTAACACTGCACTGAAACATTCTTGTTTATAACGCCTGAAAGCTCTGTTTGCCTTCATATACTGAAACTGTTACCGTAAATTCGTAGATAAACCTGGTCTCATGGCAAACATCACGTAAACCTGGATTAGCACTTCGTTTATTTACACTAGTTGAACTGCGTAAGATGTGCATCGAATTCTCAAACCCGCAATTACCGCCACCTGGATCATCAAAAACTCCACAGCCACACAGTTGTTCAAGGTCAAACAGTAGCCAGAGTAGCCACCGTCAATGAAAAAAGACCCCGGAAGCAAGTCAAGTAGCACTAATATTTACTTTAACCATCTGTAAACTACTATTGCTTGAATTTGTAAGGTCAGTTGTAATTTTACTGTTCTTTGTCTCCTTTTAACTTCCAAAATACACACATATAATAATTTTTTCACTTAAGAATAGCGCTTTCCCTTCGGTTTAGAAAAAAAGCACTTGTCATTCCGTTGCCCAAAACCAACAATGCCACCTTAGCATCCCAGTTTCGTCCTATTTCAATCCTGCCAATTCTTTCTAAAGTCCTCGAGAACACCATGCGAAATCAATTAGCTTCTTACCTTTCCTCTCATGGTCTACTGAGTGCATACCAATCTGGCCTTCGTCCAGGCCATAGTACAGTCACGATACTAGTTAAAATATTAGATGATATAAGACGGAAAATGAAGAACAAACTCCTGACACTGATGGTTTTGCTGGATTTCAGTAGCGCCTTCAACTCTTGATTTTGACATTCACCTGGGCATCCTATCATCATTAAATATATCGTCCTCTGTAATCGCTTGGTTTAACTCCTATTTTAGTGGTCGTTCGTAGCGGGTTCGCTCTGACGAGGCATCCTCTGACTAGTGTGACCTTGCTGCGAGCGTTCCACAAGGTACCGTCCTCTCTCCTCTCCTTTTCTTGATTTTCGTCAATGCTATCAACAAAGTTATGTCTTCCAATTTTCATCTCTACGCAGATGATTTGCACTTATATCGACTAACGAAAGGAAAGAGGCCATTACTGCCATCAATAATGACCTCCAAAGCATTAGTGCTTCGGCAAAATCGTTTGGATTGCTTGTCAATCCGGTTAAATCCCAGGCACTCATTGTAGGTGGCAGCTACTTCTACAATAATTTTGACCATGCCTCTCTTCCACCTGTCCGCTATAACAATACTGTGATACCGTATACCACGGTCGTCAAAAATCTAGGGGTATATATTGATTGTAATCTTTCGTGGACTAGGCATATCACCGAGGTCAGCAGAAAAGTCTTCGGTACGCACCATTCTCTTAACCACCTTCAGAATTTTCTTCTTTTAAGGCAAGAATCTGTCTTGCTCAATCTCTTTTGTCACCTTTCTCGACGCAACTGAGGAACTCTGGAACAAGCTAGAGCGGTTGCAAAATTTATGTATCCGGTTCTTATTTGGTCTACGAAAGTACGATCACGTTTCAGAGTTCCGAAAGCAACTGAAATGATAACCTATTCGGCGGCGTTGAGATATTCACATTCTTTCCTTACTCTTTTTTGTTCTTCATAAGCCTCACTCTCCTGTTTAAGTATCTTGTCCCCAGGGACAGACCCTGTCGTACTTTATCTTCGCTATTACTTCGAACTCCCTCCCATAGTTCCTCTTACTATGACAATTTCTTTATAGTTTCTGTAGTGCGGCTGTGGAATTCTTTGACTATCTTTAAAAAACGAACAAGAGACTATTACCTTTCTCAACAATAACAGACATAATATATGTATTTATATGTATGTAAATGTATGTATGCCTATATATATATATTTATATAATCTTTATAATGTGTATATATGAGTATCTTATGTGTGTGTTTGTAGGTCTATAATGGTATGTGTATGTAATGCCTCTGTCAGGGGTATATCTTTTGTATACATACTCATACTATTAAATATTGACAAATGTATCTACACAAGATTTTGCCTCTGTCATTGGATTGCGATTCCTCTGTGCACTACCAGGTTTGCTGGAAGAGAAATCAATCTGAGTTAAGCTCTCCTTGTACATAATATTTCACTTGTTTGTATTATACCATTTAAGTGTACATAAATGAATAAATAAATAAAATAGTTCTTTTCACCTAAGCAACTGATGGGATATTTTATGATTTGTCAGAATACTTTAATGAGAGAAGAAGTTTTAGTAATATGTAGTGTTGGTAATTGAGTAGTATATACTAGGACAAATGGAAGTGGTAAAGATCTAGCTTTAAATATCCATGCTAATATTATAAATGCAAAAGTAACTGTCTGTCTGTCTTTCCGTCTGTAACAAACAGACGGAAAGACAAACAGACAGTTACTTTGCTTTCATGCTTGAATCACTAATTCGATTTGGTAGACAGATAGATTGAAGCTTGGGAAAGGTCATAGGAGGCTATGTTTGTATGGATGCGATAACCGATATCCACGAGAGCCGCAGGCAACAGCAAGTATGTACTTACTATATTGTGTCTAGGCTTTGCCAAAGGGGTTATATTACTAGACAAGATAGATTATGAAACGATTTCATATGATTTTTATCCTACTTATAACCAGTGCATATTGTATGCATGATTGATTGTGAAAATCTCTTTGAACTTCTATATTTATTTACGGAAGAACACGTAAATATGTTTCTTCTAATTACTCCAACAAAGATAGGATTTGACATAGAAAAAATCCAAGTAGCAATATTCTTTCGAAAATTGTTGAGGGAGGTCACTGGCAGTCTAAATTTAGGAAGGAAATTCAATCTAGGAATTTTTCTATCTAGGAATTTTTCCTAGGTTCGCCCCTTAGTTGAGTTATTTTTAATGCACATATTTATTATTTTTATATTCATGACTAAGTTATAAATAGTATTATTTAATATCTTAAAAGCATCGAAATAAGAAGAAAATTTGAAAGTTCAGGTAAAC
Source organism: Eilema caniola (assembly GCA_949126895.1). Classification (NCBI taxonomy): domain Eukaryota; kingdom Metazoa; phylum Arthropoda; class Insecta; order Lepidoptera; family Erebidae; genus Eilema; species Eilema caniola. The sequence continues at coordinate 22,435,452 of OX421474.1, forward strand.
CCGCAGTTAGACCTGAATAGTGGGTCCCGGACTCCAAGCATTAATTCCGATCGCATGCTTTCACAAAGAATCACATAATATTGATAATAATCACACCGAGTGCCCGGCGTTTGAGACGCCGAGGCGGGAGCTTGTGGCGGCCCTGGGGGTGAGAGTGCTCACGCTCTCCGCCCTGCTCGCGGCGATGGTCCGCTGCGCGGATGCGTGGGCAGCCAGCGCCTCCTTCTGCGAGCAGGTCATGCTCGCGAAGGAGACAGCAGAGCGGGCGCGGCGCGATGAGCGAGAAAGGCTCGCTGACATCGCTGCACGCGCCCGAAGGCGGCTCGGGCGTCGGAGGGCGCAATCTGACCTCCGCCCCCCATGAGCGCAGGCCTGAGGGTGACGGGTGGAGCCGCCCGTCACCCTAGCAGAAGCAGGCCACGGCGGCGGCGCGCATCATAGGACGATGCGCGTCCCCCCACACCGGGGTTGAGTCGGGGACCTCGTGGTCCCCACCTCCCGAGGAGGGCCAGACCGAGAGGGATGGCCCTGGGTCAGCCGGGGTGCGAGGGATATGTCGCATGACAACCTCACCTTCGGCCTAGCACTACGACCCAGAGACGGCATGCGGTTTAGTCGGTTCGAGTCCGACATAACCTACCCCTCCGGCTCCGGAGGGGTGGGTACCCGTGGGGATTTCCCGCACGTAAAAAAAAAAAAATTGATAATCAGATGATAATTTATAGAATTTATATTTAATTTCACTCTACTGCCGTTTATAGTTCATATATAACAAAACAGTACTCCCTATAATCTGATTCCTGCCGGTGTTCTATGCCACATGGTGCATGAAAAACTAGATCAATGTAGTATTTTCTCTCTTTTCTTTATAAAATTTGCACCCTTCGTCACTGCAAGTAGCAGTTAATGACGACAATAGTTTTCAATTGTAATTTTTCAAACCTAACTTAACAGCTCATGACCAAGTGCCAGATTGAAGGCAATAGGCGGGACCGAAAATCAAAGTTGGCGGATTGTGGTTCTTAATACACCTCTGTCTACCTCTTCAGAGATTTACAGGCGTGATTATATAAGCGTGTGGTGATTTTAAATTCAAGCAAGGTTTAAATTATGAGTGACCTTATAGTGATTCTACAAGAATACAAGTCGCATTTTATATCTGCATAAAGTGGTAAAAGGTATGCACCTCACATGACGTCTCATTTTCAATTACTTCTTCTATTTACGTTTAGAAACATTCTATATTACAATTTCTAGATAAAATTGCATTTTAAAATTGTATCGTAAATTTTTTTTTTTTTTTTTTTTTTTTTACGTGCGGGAAATCCCCACGGATACCCGCCCCTCCGGAGCCGGAGGGGTGGGTTATGTCGGACTCGAACCGACTAAACCGCACGCCGTCTGTGGGTCGTGGTGCTAGGCCGGAGGTGAGGTTGCCTTGCGGCATATCCCTCGCACCCCGGCTGACCCAGGGCCATCCCTTTCGGTCTGGCCCTCCTCGGGAGGTGGGGACCACGCCGTCCCCGACTCAACCCCGGTGTGGGGAGGCGCGCATCGTCCTACGATGCGCGCCGTGTATCGTAAATTAAATCGAATGTATATTTTATGGTAAAGAAAGCACACATTTCTAACTTAATAGTTATTTAATGTGACAAAGTTACAATCGTTCCCGCTATATAGCTTTAGGAATGAGTAGTTACCCAGCAGGTGACTAAAAACTTTAATATCGATCGGAAACTTAAATGATGTTCATATTGGTAATTATATTTCGTCATTTTATTCTTCAGATATAACCATGTAGTCCTTTTAACCTACAAGGCAGGTGTCGCACATTTTTAAAGAAATCGATAATTCAATCGATTACACTTTCATACTTTTTTTTTTTTTTTTTCGTCGCCACCCTACGGTCATCGTCGCTAACCGTCATTCTTTTATCGTGCGAGGCAGCGTGCGCACGCGCCATTTTCGTTAAGAAAAATAAGTACCTACCTTAGTTAAAAAATCGAACGAATATTTTTTACGGTCGTTTTATACCATGCCTAAAAGAAAGCGGGATGATAAAATTGAACGATATCGACGGAAAATTCAAAGACTGGAACAAAAGTCACAACGGCGACGTCATCGAAGGATTATTTCGTCGTCGGACTCGGAACAAAAATCAGGTAAATTATTTGATTAATCAATAATTGCGTACGGAAAGTACGTATTTATTTTTACCTAGAGGTCGACTGTGGGTCGTCACAATGGTATTTTGCACCTGGAGGTCGACTGCGGGTCGTCACGATGGTAGCTAAAAGGGCCTGGAGGTTAACCGTGGGTTATCACGATGGCATTTTATCCTGTTTGAACCATATGGGGTTTAAACATAATGTTCCTTCTCGAACATTTGCCCGATTTATTTATATCCTACCCTCAAAGCGATAATTTTTATTTCGCTTTCTAGATATTGAGGTGCCGACAACGAACGAAGTCGTGCAATTTGACGTGGAGGTAGACGCCCTACACAATGAAAACTCGGCATATGAGTCCACCACGGCAGGCGAACCCGCCGCGCCAGGTGAACCCATGGACGTACCCGTATTAGATCCCGAAATACTGGCCGCCTTAGGTGAAACTACGCCAGAAGTACCGAATTTCGGTCCCAAAATTCACGAGAGTTTAGCTCGGCTTTGGCAGCCTATATTACGCAAGGGGCTGAATAAGGAAATTAAGGATAAACTGTACAAGGAGTACTTAGTTCCTGAAAACTGTGCTCTTTTGAGAGCACCTGTACTCAATCCTGAAATATCAGCCGCCGTGCCGGACGCATCCCGAACGCGTGACAAAAGGGTTGAAGGGGTCCAGCAGCAGCTCGGACTGGGTGTGACAGCCATCAACAAAGGACTAGGTCTACTTTTAGATGGCGAATCGAACAGGCTGGAAGTCATCAAATATATGAGTGACGGTTGCCGTTTGCTGTGCGACCTCCATTTCTTAGAAGGTGAGGCAAGAAAGAAATTCGTCACACCGGGCCTAGATAAATCCTTCTTGAATATTATTCAAGAGGTTGAACGCGACGACATGCTTTTCGGCAACAAGTTGTCAGATCAAATAAAAGCTGCCAAGATTATCGAAAAGCAAGGTTTACAGATAAAGAAACCTGTCCCAACGCCCAAGCCGAATTCTTCATCTCAGTCCCAGCCGTCATCTAGCCGTTCACGCTCGTCGGGAAACTGGAAGGGCCCTCCTCGCTACTCCTCGAGGGGAGGAAAGGGGGGGGCGAAGAGAAGCGGGCCAGTGAACCGAGGCAGGTTCCTTGCGGCCCCGGCCCAGACGAAGTCATCGTCAGGCCAAGCCAAACAACGTGTCAGCAATCAACAGCAATAAAGGTACTTCATGCTGGTAGAATTAGCTTCTTCCATAACTGTTGGTTACATATCACCGATAATCCGGTTATTCTAGAGTGGATATCCAGCGGATATCCTATACCATTCGATAAGAAAGTAGTGCAACCATTTCCCCCCCGTAATCAGTTCTCTGCTAGTGACGAACAGGACATGTCTTTAGCCATAAATAATCTTTTGGATTTAGGCGCCATTTCAATCTGTAATCGTACTGAGGGCGATTTCTTATCTCGAATCTTTTTAGCGCCTAAACCAAATGGGGGTAAAAGGTTTATTTTAAACCTCAAAGGTTTAAATAAGTTTGTCATTAAAACTCATTTTAAGATGGAAGACTATCGGACAGCAGTTAAACTCATACCACAAGACGGTTACCTAGCCACGGTGGACTTAAAGGAAGCCTACCTCTTGGTACCTATTCGGCATCAAGATCGTAAGTATTTACGTTTCGAATTCAAAGAAACGGTGTATGAGTTTAATGCCATGCCCTATGGTCTATCCGACGCACCTAGGGTGTTCACAAAATTAATGAAAGAAGTGATTACGTTCTTGAGAAGTAAAGGTCATAAGTCTGTCATATATTTAGATGACATTCTTTGTATAGGTGACACTCTCGAAGAATGTTATACTAACGTTAAGGTAACCTGTCAATTGCTTGAATGCTTAGGGTTCGTAATTAATTACGAAAAAAGCGTACTGAAACCACAACAAGTATGTCGTTTTTTAGGTTTCTTATTCAATACAGTCAATTTAACCCTTAGTCTGCCACCTCACAAAGTCAATAACATATTACATTTATTAAGGAAATTTATGCGGTTGCCCAAATGTACAATTAGAGATTTTTCACAACTAATTGGGGTTCTAGTAGCGGCATGCCCAGGTATTAAGTATAGCTGGCTATATACTAAATCGCTAGAACGGCATAAGTTTCTTGCTCTTCAAAAACACGGAAACTTCGAGGCTAAAATAAACATTCCCCAATCTATTTTACCCGACTTGCAGTGGTGGGAACAAAATTTAACGTCATGCAACCCTATGCGACCACAAGAATTTTTTAAGTTAGAGATTAACACAGACGCCTCCAGGACAGGCTGGGGTGCTTTCTGTCAAGGCAACCGCGCCAACGGAGGGTGGAAGGACCAAGAATCGTCTTACCATATAAATTACTTGGAGTTACTTGCTATCCTAATGGCTTTGAAATGTTTTGCAAAAGAAGTTTCTAATTGCTCTATTTTGCTCAGGGTAGACAACACAACAGCGATTAGTTACATCAACCGAATGGGGGGAATACAGTTTCCACACCTCAACGATCTAACAAAGGTAATTTGGCAATGGTGTGAGAAGCGAAAAATTTACCTTTTCGCGTCGTATATTAACACACGCGATAATATAGAAGCCGACGAGGAATCTCGAAAGGTAAATATCGACACAGAATGGGAACTATGTGATTGGGCTTTCCATAAAGTGGTTCGAAGTTTGGGTCAACCGGCACTAGACTTGTTCGCTTCACGCACCAACGCCAAATGCGCTAAGTACGTTTCGTGGAAACCTGACCCCGATGCCATAGCGGTTGATGCATTTACTATCGACTGGCGTCATGAATTCTTCTACGCATTCCCCCCATTCTCCCTAATTTTGAAATGTATCAGGAAAATCCTTGACGACGAGGCCACTGGCATTTTGATATTTCCACACTGGCCAGGACAAGCCTGGTTTCCTCTTCTCAAGACGATGTTGAGATCGGAAATTACATATTTCAACCCTAATAGAAGCCTTCTACGCTCACGTTTCAGGACGCTACACCCGCTGCACGGCAGCCTTACCCTGGGGGCCGCGACGCTCTCAGGCTCGCGTTCATAAGACGCGAATCCCCGGACGTAGCCTTGGACTTGATGTTAGCCTCGATATCTGCAAGCACACTAAAACAGTATTCCGTGACATACAAACTATGGTGGCAGTTTTGTAACGACAAAAATTTAAATTTTTTCGATGTTCCCGTAACATCTGCTATCACTTTTTTGGTCGATCTCTTTAATAAAGGTGCTTCATATGGCACTATTAACAGCCACCGATCTGCCCTAACATTACTCCTGGGGAATAACATAGGGTCAGATGAACGAATGAAGCGGTTACTGAAAGGCATTTATAAGAAAAAGCCTTCGCGTCCTAAGTATACGTGTACTTGGGACCCCCAGGTGGTGTTACATCACGTGTCAAATTGGTACCCTAATACCAGTATTACGCTAGAAAAGTTAACTAAAAAGCTAACTATCTTATTGGCTTTGTGCACCGGGCATCGAGCCCAGACTCTGTCCCTTATAAATATAAAAAATATGAGGCAGTCACCTTCTGGGTTACACATTTCAATCACTGATATAATTAAAACGTCAGCGGCTGGAAGAAGCCAACCACTGCTATTCCTACCGTATTTTGTGGGTAATCCGGCCATTTGTGCAGCGAAAACACTCGACGACTATCGCGAGGCCACTGCGGGGTTGCGTCCCGCCGGTATAGACAATCTTCTCTTGACATTTAAGAGACCCTATAGGAAAGCCACCTCTCAAACGATTGCCCGCTGGATTAAGCAGACACTAGCGGAGAGTGGCGTGGACGTGACGGTGTTTGGAGCGCATAGCACGCGCCACGCCTCCACCTCCGCGGCGGCCTTCGCTGGTGTCTCCGTAGATACTATCAGCAGGACGGCTGGCTGGTCAAATTCGTCATCAGCCTTTGCCAGATTCTATAATCGCCCTTTAACTGATCAAGGTATCTTTGCAAGAACCGTATGTTCGATTGACCACATCGATGAAACTTAATTGTGATAAATTATGATCCTAATTTAAGAAAGATTGTGAGATTTTTTGTTACTATTAGAAGTACAATATAAGTTGTTTTTCTGTTTTTTCTAAAGAAAACCATAAATAAAAACAAGCATTTGTTACTGATATACCTATATTTTATTTCTGTACAAAATCATAGGTACTTACCCAATACTTAAGTTATACTCTAAACATCTACATGGTTATATCTGAAGAATAAAATGACGAAATATAATATAAGATCAAACGAACTTCTGGAAGTGAAGTTCGATCAATATTATATGAGTCATTTTATTCGAAGATATAACAACCCACCCACTCCAATAAGCAGTATCAAAGTTTATTAACTCTAAAGAATGACGGTTAGCGACGATGACCGTAGGGTGGCGACGAAAAAAAAAAAAAAAAAAGTATGAAAGTGTAATCGATTGAATTATCGATTTCTTTAAAAATGTGCGACACCTGCCTTGTAGGTTAAAAGGACTACATGGTTATATCTTCGAATAAAATGACTCATATAATATTGATCGAACTTCACTTCCAGAAGTTCGTTTGATCTTATATAAAATGTCAATATACTTTTACTTTTTTGATGATACAAAACAATTTTACGTTGAAGTTACTTTTTATATGCTTTTATATTTCTTATCAGGGTTTATAAATATTTATTACATATATTTACAAAATAGAGAAGAAATTTGACTAGCGTTCTTTTATGAAATAATATCTTCAATTTCAATTCAATACCTACTGAGGCGACCCATTCTTAGTATTTTACCACGTAGTGAACACTTTTTCATAATGTTCGTTCGGAGACAGTTCTGTCAATACCAAGTAAGTACAAAGATTTATATTTAAATGCGTACTAACTGTGACGATGTAAAAACTATTCCTAACCATGTTTTCAATACAAAATAATGTAAATAAGGTATACAAAAAGGAACACTTTTACAAAATTGTAAAACAGTCGGGTTCATAGAATATATATTGGTTCAGAATAAATATCCATTATAATATCAAAAATGTTATGCGAAAGTCACTCTGTTCGTCGTTACGCTGTCACGCATAACCGCTGAACCGATTTTGATGAAATTTGGTATAAAGGTAGATTGTATAATTGTATAATCTACCTCCTTCTTTCTCAAATTTGGCCGCGATAACCGACATTTATGTTCAATATACAGACACAGTTTGTTAACAATTTTGTAATAGTATATACAACAAATTGCTTCATAATTTCATACATAGATCTAAACTAATATCACAGTTCGTTAGACTGTGCTAATGTTATAAATGTGAAAGCAACTCTGTCTGTCTGTTTGTAACACTTTCACACCGTTACCACTAAACCGATTTTGATGAAGTTTGATATAGGGGTAAATTAGAACTTCAGAAAGGACATAGGCTATGTTTGGTCGCGATAATTGACAAAGACGCGGGTGGAGCCGCGGGCAACACAAGTACATAATGTGTTCAAGCCTATAAGTTTCCGAAGGCAGAGGTATATTAATACCCGAATTGCACCAACTATGATTTTCGGACTCACGTACAAGGGGGTATAATATATGCATGAACATTAAATTCTACATATTCAAAAAAAAGTAATATTTTTTATACCACTTAGGTGGTAGACAAGTTCACGGCCCACCTGATGGAAAGTGATACCGTGACCTAGTGATATGTGTGCACTACCAGTGTAATCACATTTATGCTGCCAACCTTGTAAGAACAGAGCTATTCTGTGCCGTCAGTATAGGAGACAAAGCAAGACTAACCTTTGGTTTTCCCACTGACAACACAAAAACTCACTGAATAAAATTTTAAATGAAGTCAAAAATAGTATCTTCGAAGTGGCCCATGGCTTGTAACTCTTGCTCCTATTCAATTACCTTTAACTAGAAACAACCATTTATATCAATTAAGGCCACAGTTTAATTTGGGTAAATACCAATTTTATGGCCGTCGAAGATTATTATGGTTACATTGTACAATACGGGAAGGACTCTAAAGGGTTCTCGAAATTTGATAGCTTGTTTCTAATTAAAACAATGCGGCAAGACCCTTGGATTAAAATTTATTAATCTCATTCTAAAAACTAGTATTTTATTTCATAGGTTTATTTATACTAAATATAAAGTACTAAAAAACGGATTAAAATAAAACTAAAACTAAAAAAACGATTATAGAGATTCACGCTAAAAATTCAAAAACGCGGAATTCCTCCGAATCCGTATTGCATGCCTCTTGTGGCAACGTTTACAGAATACTGGCAGAATTGCCTTGTTGTATAGCAATGCTTATTCTCTGACCTAAAAAGAGGAGGTCTTCCGTAAGCCTTCTACTAGTATTTTAAGTGCGATCTATTTTGTACACTTTAGAATGGTATTTTTTTATTCTAAACATCCCATTCAGAGGTCATGAGGATCATATACTTTTTTGACATTGTAACTCATAACAATGCTGACAAAAAAATATAAATCGATGTGACTAAGCATTATCTCATGTCCCATCGAGAGACAGAATAAATTGCTTTTTAAATTCAAGTCCACCCTATAATTTTTACAATGACATTGAATGTATATCAATAGAGTTTCGCCCACCTCGTCATAAGTACACAAAGGTATGGAATGCATTGGTACATTAGCATATCGTGGTATCGATGATGCCGCGGTGTACCATCGACAAACTGTGTCTGATACCGATCACCGAAGAAAAGGTTGTTCTACCTCCTACATAATCCAATATACAATTTTATCATTCGATTTTAGACCTTTTTCTAAACACAAGGCATTCAGTGTTCAAGAAATAAATGGTAAAAGTAAATTTGTATTTTTATATTGCTGGTGATTCATTTTGTTTGTATTAACTTAATATGCAGGCACTATAATAAAATCTGTAGAAAATTAAATTACATAGGCATAATCAAGCATGAGATGTAAACAATATGAAAGGTAAATTGATCTTTCAGAGATTCAGACCAAAAGGAGAACGATTTAATGGACCCTGGACTCCGAGGTGAAAGCTTTGAATAGAACGCTTATGTGATGATGATTTAAATTAGTGGGTTAGGCGTGGAAGCGTTACAGACATACAAATAGATAGACATAGTTACTTTTGCATTTATAATATTAGTATTGATGTGTCACGCCAGGCAAACTGAGCCCCGGTTTCCGCTTGGAAACAAATACATTTTTGCATACAAACCATTCAACTTGGTTCTAATTGTAATAGAAAGCGAAACAACCCACACTTAAAACGCACCCACATACTACACATGTCATAATTCTTTTTAACAAGCTAGGTGGATTCTAAAACAAAATGGTTCTCATTGAATCTATAACTGTTTGGTTATAAATAGTCGTGCCTCATTAGCATCCATCAACAATGATTGACATATTCTTCAATATTATTATTAATTTTCAACTTACGACATTGACAGTAAAAAATGCGAATTTCAAGAGATTTGTATGGATTTGTATTCAGTAAACTCAAAATTATAAATGCATGATTGGTATATTTAGGGAGATTTACAATTTCTATACATTATTTGATTAGTTAGGTACTTAACTAAAGGTTCTTGTGTCAACCTTTTGCATAGTACAGCATACAGTGCAGTGTACAGTACAGTGTATAGTACAGTGTACGTATAGTGGATTTTTGGTACTAAATTGCGGGTTGTCAAATAATTTTTTTTTACTGAAATCTATCGAGTTGTTTTATCAAAATGAAGGGAGTTTTAAGAAGATTACAAAAGTATATACCTATAGTATCACACCTAAAAAGTTTATAACCATTTTTTTCGGCTTATGATTGGTAAATGGCTACCGCCTACTATTAAATCTATTTATATCTTTTAGACAGCAGTCGGGTTTTTTATTTTTTTAACATAAAACACATATAAAACAAATAAACTAAGCTAATTAACTGACTAACTAGTGGTTTGATTTCGGTTTATAGTCATTTAAATGAACTTCTAAACATACTAACATTAACAAGCTGAGTATTAATTATAACATATTAAAAAACACATCAAGATTGCTTACGTTTAGTTAAGTACCTACCTACCTAACCTAATGGAGTAGGTATAGATAAATTACACAAGCTAATACATTGAGTTCTATGCACTACGAGCTAATATAGAGAATTCTATTCCACCTCATTGTGTACATAAAACAAAGCTCACATTCTTTGTTAATAAGACACGATCATACAACAAGTAGGTCGGTACTCTGTACACCTACATTATATGTTATGTGCTTTGGCAGTCAAGTGTTTTTTTAAGTTTAATACCTTCGTCTATATTGAGCTTCAGAGTTTGATCGTTTGTTCGATTGAACGCGCTAATTTCAGGAACTACTGGCACGAATTTAAAAATAGTCTGTTATTGAATAGTCCATTTATCGAGAAAATTATAAGGCTTATGATAATGATTATACTACTCAAGGGAGCGGAACAGTTAACATAAACAAATCAGGCCTCAAATTACCAGATATTATTTGAAAATTAACGAAGTGTGGACATTTGTAGCTGAAAAGGGTGATTGAGCGTGGTAATATTTATGCCCAACAAAAATATAATTTAACGGGTGATATAGACTCTAGTTCCGGACTCCGCTCTCCTATCATAATATATAAATTTTGAGTTTCTGTAAAGTAAGTGTACTCAATGCATTTACATTTTTATTTAACACGTATAAATATTCATTAGGTTTGCCTATAAACGTTTTTGTATTTAGAATTCTAACTTCGCATTATGTTTAAAAGGGATATCAAAAGTAAACCTTGCATGTTTTAAAGATCTCCCTTTAGGCACTTACGAGTACCACTTTGTATAAATACTCAACAGGAAAGTCAAAACAATTCATATTCAGTACAACGTTACCTGGTATTCCGAAAAACAGACTAAGAACAGTAACGTCTAGCAATAATCGTTACCCTCTAGAAGATAAGTTGCTGTAACTGAGCGCCTTGCCCATTACCTCAAGATACATAGCAACTAAATGTTGTGTATGCTCTATAATATAGATCTATATAGCCTAGTTCGCTTGTTGTTAAATGCTGAAGGATCCATACTAATATTATAAATGCGAAAGTAAGTCTGTCTGGCTGTCTGTCTCTATGTTACGCTTACACGCCTAAACCACTGGAGCGATTTTGATTAAATTTGGTACAGAGGTGGATTAGTGCTTGGGAACGGACATAATCGAGTAACGAATCAAATATAGAGTAGAGATCGTTATAAGGGCGAGTGGATAGGCGTATAGAGGTGAAATAGAAAGTTGAGTAGAGCCAGTAGAGAGGCTATTATAGAATCAAACAGGGTCTAGTAGAGATGGGAGTAGAGAGGCGAGGATAAAGTCGAGTAGAGTCGAACTTAGAGGCGAATAAACAGTCGGGGATAAAGTTGAGTAGAGAGGCGAGTTTAATGCTCAATAGCGTCGGCTCAACACTAACGATGTGAAGCGATAACCGACATCCCCGCGTGCGGATCCACGGGCAATAGCTAGTATATAATAAAACTAATTTTTATGGTTATTCTAAAATGTATCATTTTTATTCATATTTGTATCATAGCTGGATTCAAATACACCTTATTATCACAAAGATAAATAATTATATTGTTATTTATCTACAGCTGAAAATTATGTACAAAATGATAATAACGCCCTCAATTGTGCAGCAACGAATAAAATATTATAGTTCAGGAGCTATGAGGGAACAGATGAAAAGACATACATTCACAGCCTGTCAAAATCATAAGCCTTGTTTGACTTATTTAACCGTAGTTGGGTAAAATACTCCATATGGTATCTGTTGTCAGTTTTTAATAAACGAATTCAAACTATCTTCAAAAATGTAAATCTAATGGCGTTTTGCATCAACTGAAAAAATAACGATTATTTTTAAAACGCCATTTCAATTATAAATCAGATTTTATAGTTTCTAAGCACTTTCATTACACATAATCTCAAACGTTTAACTAAACCGTTTTTTAGTAAAGCAAAATCTATTTTATGAATCTTTTGAATTATTTATTCATTTATTTCTTTTATCTTGAAAAACTTACTTTTCAAATTATAAATCAAAGAGGCAGGAAGCATCTGCTCTGTGTTTGCGTGTTTCATATAAACAGTTACACAATAAGAAGAAATATATGAGCGAACTTGTCTCACACAATCTTCACATAAAAACTTTTTATGCTTCCTTTGAAAAAAAATGGGACGCATCAAATTAATTCAAATTAGTTACTATCGAGGTCTACATCGCACAACATCGTTACGCTTTTGAATAATTTATTTGGCCATAACGTAATAAATAAAAGGTGTGGCATTTTGGGCTCCACCTGTTTTACTCAAATGTAACCGCCTATTAAAGGACAATATTGTTGATTAAGGCCCGAATTCCACGTCGAGCACCTCTCTAGGGTGGGGCCAGACTTGGCGGATGGCCGAATATGACTTCAGCCAAAGGCGTTCCACCGTAGATGCCATAGTACTCTAAATAATAAGTTAGAGTTCTATGGTAGATACCAACATGTGCCTGAGGACTCTGGCGAGGAATGCGGTCGCTCGGGGCGAGGTGATGTTGGCGGTATCCTTGGACAGTACCAACGCATTCAACGCCTTGCCCTGAAGTTGCATTATGGAGGCACTTCGAGTATCAAGAAGTGCGCTCTATCTTCACCGCGTGCGTGGTGCGTGCCTGAGGGAGAGAGCTGTCATCTACCCAACTGTGACCAGCCTCGGTCCGCGAGTGATGTCGTGCTGTGTTCTGCAGAGTTCAGTCCTGGGGCCGCTTCTGTGGAATATTGGATACGATTGGGTGCTTCACAGTCAGCTCAGGGACGGTGAGAGATAGATTACAATCTGAAATAACATATAGGTTAATTTTCATGTGGAATTTATATTCTGGAATGAGTTGCAGGAACAGAATCAGAATACCACACTGGTGGAACCGCAGGCTCCATACATTATAATATAATTATACTTGTACCAACATGCAGTAAAAGATTATTTCACCGTCGTTAGCTAGTAATATGATATTTTTGACACTATTTACAAAATAAAGCCATTATATAACATCTCTAAGGTTTCATCCTCATCCAACTGTCACATTGACAGTCTCAAATAAAGTAGAATGACACGTTGATTTTTACGTAGAATGATATCAATTACGTCGGAAGTATAGTTAAGTGATGCGGAAACTGTCTTTGGGCAACTGTACGAAATCCATTAAGGTGTAAAGTGACTCGCTCGAGGTGATGATGGTTATATTCCGTTGACGCATCAAGTTTTACGTAAAAAAAATTAAGAATTTTCATATAAATTTATTTTTAGCGATATATCCCTTGAAGCCACTGTCATGTGATTTGTTATATTGAAGTATTGCATCTAGACCAGGTGTTGAACTTTTTTTACTACTCTATCCACCCGGTACAACAGTCATAGATGTTTGTATAGCAACAGGGGCGGGTTAACGTGATCTCTGATGTGGTGAAATACAAATATTTATTATACATAAGTATGGGTAAAAACCCTCGCCTCCTGCGTAGCAGCCGCGTTCACTACCGCCACGCCACAGTAGCTGTCAAAATAACACAAAAACTGAAGCGAATCATCAAATTCGACATAACTTAATAACTTTTTAGTGGCGTACCTGTCATTTCTTCATCAGCTTCTAATATAATAATTCATATGCAATTTCATAAAGAGGGTGAATATATTAATTTATAATAGAATAATTGGCGATGTAAGGTAGACCATTTTATGACATAGGGCGTGCTTGTGTTGAGGGCTTATTTACATGAATATTACCTAATATCGTTTACAAAATGTGCTATGTTGTTAATTCGGCTATTCTATGTTTAACAAACATGCGTGATGTATGATGGATATGGTTGTTAGCTTGTGGTGTGGGTGAATTAGGTGTTCAAGGTTGAAATGTTTATTTAAAACGTTAAAAAACATTAGATGTCTGTTTATTAATTACTATTTTCAAAGCAAGGTAACCACATCTGTGAAGGTAGCACCATTTTTAAATATATTTTCTTTTTATTGTGATAGTTGCATTAACCTCCAGGGGCCTAACGTCATATGGATAATACATCGAATAAGAAAAAGTATTACATCACCATCCATTTAATTTAGTTGCAACTCTTAGTTTCGTTCGATGAACTATCTTACCGACCGTTGTTTTAAGATATAATTGGCAGACAAATATTTTGTACAATATTGTCAACTTTGTTAAGAGCTTACTATGTTCCTATTTCTTTCTGTACCCTCTCATTGAATATGTATCAGTACACGTTGCCAAGTTGTCAAATATTGAAATTATGGGTGAAAAAAGAATGATAATGTCCTACAGGTATTACCCACTGGTAATTACTGTTTACAGTAGTTGTAAACCGTAATACCTGTAAGAGATTGAGATGTTTCATTATAAATCCTTATTTTCTTATAATATATTTGCACTAAGTATGCTTGATAATGATATTATGAATTATTTCAATGAATTAAAACATGATTTAACCGACGAACATAATCCAGAAACTATACCAGTGCCGCAATTTTTTTTTAATTCCACTTATGTGACAGACAAGCACACGGCCCACCTGTTGGGAAGTGGTTACCGTGGTCTATGGACGTATGCAACACCAGGGGCATCACATTCGTACTGCCGACCCTGTAGAAACCTTCTAATACCCTTGTTGAAGAACCCCATATTGTAGTCGCTTCATTCCACAACCTGAGCATGCGTGGGATGAAGTTCCTTTCAAAACGCACAGTGCGCACCATATCCGGTCGCAATGTATGAGGATGAATTCCCTGCCTATGGCGAATGGTGCGATGATAGAATATAGCCCTGGGCATCATGTCAAACAATTAATCAGAGCACAGGCCATTGTTTATGTGGTAGAACATACACAGTGAAGCAAAGTCCCTCCTGAGGCTGAGAGGTGCCACATCGCCAGTGAGTATGGGATTGTCGACGAGCCCTACGCCCGCCTTTGCAGTAAGTCGAAAGGGTCAAGCTGGTATGCAAGCGCTTCGGCAAAAAGTTGACAGCATTACTCCATTGGGGCCCGAATTTGTGCCTTATAAAGCAGGAGTTATTGCCCCGCAGTGAAGTACTGCTTTGCCCTGTGGAGCACTTCCAGTTTCTTTGAACCCAGCTTGACCTTGTCCATCAAATGACCACGGAACTGAACGTCGCTTAAGATGTCGACACCTAAGATCCCAATACTCCAAGAAATGGAAAGTGGTGTATAATCGTGCCATAATTACGAAATTAAAGTACTTATACGGAAAAATAAGCTTTGAATCACCTTACAAGTTCCCATTTAACAAACTTAGTATAGCATTCTCATTAATTTATATTTATTACTTTTTACTAGTATTATTTACTTTATATATTATGAATATCATTTCCTTCGAATTTTAATAGCAATTCATTATAATATTAACATAAAATAATATTAAATATCTAATGTCATATATTTACCGGGTGTAAGAGGAACGCTCCCGAAGCCGAAAGCCCGTGGTAGTACTCTGGGAATCTCCGGGTAATACTACATATTGGCATAATGTCAACACCCGGAAATTATATGACACAAAATTAATCAGTCTATCAAGCTTATCACATAGCACTAAATTAGTGAAAAAAATTCAAATTTAAATTCGCGCTAACTGCTGCACATAGACGATTGCGAATTTGTTTCACAAAAAACTACTAATAAATTATTTTAAAATGTCGCTGTCTACTCTCCGTAGTGATTTGCATTGCATGTCTGCAATGCAACATTGCATGTCTGTTATGGATGTGATTCAAAAATGAATACTTTACCCATATAATATGAAAATATCATAACATCTCGTTCCTGGAAAATACAATGATCTGTCTGAAAATTATTGTTGAACTGGCAAACAGCATCAATGGTGGGGCATTAAACTGTGCTACGTGATTAAAAGGACTACGGCCTATCATGATAAATACCTGCTTTTGTTTAAACCCTACAAGTGTAGAAGAAATTGTTTAAAGAAGAAGCATATTGCTTGTTTGATATCGCGGCATGTAAATGTAAAAAAATATATATGTGTAAATTTATTAAGGAATCCAAAGTACCTATTTCAGAAAGAATGTTTTTAATGAAGCAACGTTCGGAGCGAAAAATGGGTACCAGAAGAATGGATTTAAAAACTTCATAAGCACAACACACTAAATGTCTATCAAAAGAGATCAGCAAAGCAGCCATCCTTCAGAAAACCTGGTACACTTGGTAACATTCATTTTAAGGTTTATGCTCCTTTATGGTTTCCCATAAAAACGATTATTATGCGAAAAATTTGCATAAAACCATGGCTTCTTTGGCCATACAGAGAACATATTGTTGGCTATGTTGGCTGATGAAAGAAAACTCCTGAAGTCACGAGAGTCGGGTGTTCGTACATTCAAGTTCAAGACTATAATCTATCACTGGGCTAAATTTCATACAGCCCCTAGACAAGTGGCAATTCGTTGGCCGGCGTAATGTAGAATAAATTGGCGAATGTATGGGATTGACACGCATTTTGACGGTTATGACGTTTACATACAACCGTTGAAGCGTGATTGAGTATCAAACATCTTAATGAAGTGATTTGATATTTTCATCAGTAAATTAATATATCTTCACTTGTTAATCCACATTTTATTCATCCTCGAGGTATTCATATTTCAGTTTAACAAGGTGAGATTCATTTTTCTGTACTTCTTCCATCGCTCATTTTCAAATACAGAATGAACACATGCACGTGTATTACACATCTACCTCAACATTACACAGCAAAAATCAAAGAATGAAAGAATCAATTTCGTTTATTCAACGATTCGAACGTCAAAATTTTACAGTCATGTCAAGAAATTATTAATATAATAAAAAAACAGTAAATAAATCATTTGAAAAGGATTCTTTCGCAGGCACGGTAAGTTGGTTCTACTGAGAAGATACCAGCAAGAAACTCAGTGAACAATATTATCGTTTCTTTTTACCCGACTGCGCGACGCAAAGGAGGGTAATGGGTTTATCAGTCTATGTATGTTTGTATGTATGTTTGTTTCTATGTGGCGTTCTAGAGATCAAATGCGTAGGCTTATATTGAGTGTCACTAAAGACATGACAGTTATCAAAACGGCGACAACCAGACGCCATATTATAGTCAAAATGAAAAATAATAAGTCGATGAACTATGTCAAGTGGTTGCCCAAGTCGTCGCTCCCACTCGGCCACCATGCGTGCCCACCATGGATGCCGGGTAAGACCCATCATGGGGAACTGGCTAGAGTGGCCTCATGAATGAATGGCCACATAAATGATGGCTAGAGTGCCATCACTGTAATGCGAGCGAGGATTCAGGGCAGCTCACGCTGACCGAGTGCCTGGCGTGGGAGACACTGACGCAGGTCCTAGTGGCGACCCTAGGAGTGGGAGTCCTTTCATTCACCGCCTAGTTCACGGCGATGGTACATTGCTCGAGGCCGTGGGCTGACGCGTATGAAAAAGCTCGAGAAGGAGTCGGCGAAGGTGACTGCAGTAGACTCTCGGTCCGCACAGCCCACGACGAGCTGTGCGGACCGAGTATTCGTGGGGTCATGTATTCAATCTCGTAAAAATATGCCAATTTCTGAGACCACAAAAAATTTATACTTGGTTTTTAAGGAAATAAAGGTAATTTTAATATATTGTTTACTGTTTCCAAATTTTGCCTAAAAATAGGGGTTTAATTTATTGTGTAATCTGGGGGCACGGCAGTCGAGCAAAAATAAGCGGCACGGCCAAACCATTCTTTTCTCGAAACAATTCAGGCCATTTTCGACCCCCTATAACTTCATTGTAGATATAACTAGAAGCCTGAATTTTCAGCAACCAAGCAGGCATTGTATGAACACGGTATATTTTAAACTTCAATCAATTTGAACCAGTAGTTTAAATATAATAACGAATCAGTTTCTTAATTTTGTCACTTACTGACTGACTGATCGTCAAAATTCTAAGGCACTTCTAGCAGACAGAAGCTTTAACTTTAGAATATAATTAGTGTTTAGTGTATGAATCCAGGAAAAACTAAAATAATTTCGGTACAGTTTTCTAGATAAATTAACTGCATAAATAACTTTGTAATCCTATATAATTATATAGGATTACAAAGTTAGTTTTGCATTTATTTAATCAGTGTACCTGTATATATAATAATATAATGGTATAATAAGAGTATCAAAGGTAATTTGTAAAATGGTCAACGAAATAAAAAAGCAAACAAGTATTAAGTAGAGTAAACTCCCCGAAATTGCCTAATTAGGTACTTACTTATGGATTAACTTTATCCGAGACGTTTGAAGAGTGCGTCATGAAATATTCCTAACTAATAACTAATGCACAAACGTATGTACGTATTCATATGTGCGTAAGGTTGTAAATAACCGACCGAAAAAGCAAAAAAGGAAGGCTACCTACAAAAATACGAAAGCTCTTAAGACAGAGGGAGGGCTTTAAGAAAATTCGTTGTTGGTAAATGCCTACATGAAGTAGAAGTTACTGGAAAGGAATAAAGTAGGACCATCTTCAAAAAGAAATAAGATCCCATAAAAATAACAATGGGTACTTCTCAATAATATCAAGTCTGAAGCGTGACTTGATATTATTGAGAAGTACCCATTGTTATTTTTATGGGATCTTATTTCTACCATAAAAATATTGAGATCCATGTAATAAATACCAAGTCGGTTATTAATTTATTCGGTCTCTACTTAAGGCATGTCAATATGAAAAATCTTTAACATTTTAAATGCATACATTGACTTGGCAATCGCATCAAACAATGTAATTTAAATATGTATTACTTGTGAGATATATTGTGTTTTCATGCGATTGTCGAGTCAACATATTTATTGAATCGTTAAAAAAAATTCATATTGACATATAAGGTTTACAACATCAATGAAAACTTTTCAATACGGCATATTCACTGTACCCCTTCAGGACTGTGTCGTTTTAGAATTAACTTGTAACAGTGTAAACAAATTTTGGTAAAATATAATTAATAAATACGGGCTTTAAAGGTTAAGGATACTTTTAATTACCAATGAATTTATGAGCCTATAGAATATTAAGGAGACGATAGAGCCTTGAGTGGACTTCTCTAACATCAGCGGCCTCCACTCCAATCTTAAAGAAGTCCACCATCATCTTGAGACAGTACCTTATGTACCCCGGGTACAGACTCGAGCATAACTTCCTGAAGAAGCCGGGATATGCATGTACGTCCGGGATGACGTTTGTTGTCGCCACACTATGGGTACGTATGGATTACGGTGGCCACACCCGTATCTATGCGTGCGTCTACAGGTCTCATAGCGGTGACCTGGGCACGGCTCAACTATTTGAGCATCTGCAGCGGTCGGCGGACAGAGTAATTGAGCAGTACCCTGCCGCGGACTTAGTATTCTTGGGGGACTTCAATGCTCACCACGTGGAGTGGCTGGGGTCTCATTATACTGATTTTGCGTGAAGGGCTGCTCACAACTTTGCCCAGAAACCGAAAACCAAATATCGGGACCCACAGAGAGTCTTTATTGGACCTTCTGCTAACTACGCGCCCGGATGAGTACTCCGTAACTGTGGAAGCACCTCTCGGTACTTCGAACCACAGCGTCATCCGGGCGCAAGTGACTCTCGCGCGGCCAGAACCACCGCGGCCACCTCAGTGGCGGCATGTCTGGCACTACAAGCCGGCAGACTGGGACGGACCCGTGGATGAGGCTTTGCTTCACTTCAAAGGATCCAAGCTCCTGTGCAACAGCAGTCGCTGAAACGATCCTATCGGGCATGGAATGCTATATTCCCAACCGTTGGATCGCAACATGAGCGAGCAAACGGCCGTGGTTTAATAGGCCTTGCAGAGAAGCTAGAGACCGCAAGCAATCTGCATATAAGGCTTGGACCACGGCACTTGCCAATAAGGATCCTAACATAGCTGAAGTGAAGCGGAAATTGAATGCCGCCTCGAGGTCCTGTAAAAAAGCTACTGCCAGGGCAAAGTTTGAGTTCATCGGTGGAATTGGCGAGCGGCTTACTCGTTACCCATCCGGTAGTCGAGCATTTTGGTCACTCGCCAAAGCTGCCGAGGGAAACTTCTGCCATTCCTGCCTTCCGCCGCTGCAAAAACCCGACGGTAGCCTAGCTCATGGCGCTAAGGAGAAAGCCGATCTTTTGGGTAATCTCTTTGCGTCAAACTCGACGATGAACGACGGGAATGCCGAGCCACCTATTATCCCCAACTGTGGTACTTTCATGTCTGAAATTAAAATCACACAACGGGTGGTCCGGCGGGAACTCAAGGCCCTGGATGTTTGGAAGTCGAGTGGGCCGGATGGTATACCGGCGATGGTGCTCAGGCACTGTGCCCCAGAATTGTGCCCAGTACTTACACGGCTTTTCGCGCTCTCTTACTCCGCGAGACAAGTCCCAGCCTGGTGTAAGACTGCATTCGTGCATCCTGTGCCCAAGAAAGGCGACAGGACAGACCCGTCCAATTACGGGCCTATTGCTATAACCTCCCTTCTCTCGAATGTAATGGAGCGTGTGATTAATGCTTAGCTCCTGGGATACCTTGAGGGAAACGACCTACTGAGCGACCGACAGTATGGCTTCCGCCACCGTCGCTCCACCGGTGACCTTCTTGTGTATCTCACAAACCGATGGGCGCAAGCTATCGCGAGTCGGGCGAGGCACTAGCGGTCAGCCTCGACATAGCAAAGGCCTTTGACCGGGTCTGGCACAGAGGTCTTCTTTCGAAGTTGCCACGCTACGGACTCCCCGAGGGACTTTGCGAATGGATTGCCAGCTTTTTGTCCAACAGAAGTATCCAAGCCGTCGTCGATAGCAGCTGCTCGGACCGCATGGACATAAACGCTGGTGTCCCACAAGGCTCCGTGTTGTCCCCGACGCTGTTTCTGCTGCATATCAATGACATGCTGTCTGATGGATCTATTCATTGCTATGCGGACGACAGTACCGGGGATACGTGTTACACGGATCGTGCAAATATCCCTCTCAGCCTCAGAAGGGACTTTGCCTCGCTGTGTATGTTCTACCGCCTATACAATGGTTTGTGCTCAAATGAATTGTTTGACATGATGCCCACCGCTGCATTCTATCATCGCACGCACGGTCAGGTTGTAGAATGAATTTTGTTTTTGGTTGTAGAAATTTTCCCAAGCGACTACAATATGGGGTTCTTCACGAAGGGTATTAGAAGCTATCTACAAGGTCGGTAGCACGATTGTGATGCCCCTGGTGTTGTGCAAACGTCCATAGGCCACGGTAACCACTTCCCATCAGGTGGACCGTGTGCTTGTCTGTGACCTAAGTGGCATAAAAATAAAGAGCCAAACAAAGGCTCCAAAGTGTTTGCGAGGAATGCGTCAGTTGGACAAAGCCGGTTGACGAAGCTGAAGACGGAGGATGGCAGCATGGCAACGACAACGTCGGAGGTACTTAGGGAGGTCGAAAGGTTTTATGGGCAGCTAGCTATATACTTCTGTTACACAGCCCGTTGGCATGGCCAAAGATCTAAGAGCCAAGGTTAAGCTTAAGCCCGAAATTATACCGAACAGCATGTACGAGATTAGGATGGCCCTCAAATAGCTAAAGAATAAAAAGCGGGAGGTGAGGACGGAATTACAGCAGAGCTTTTGAAAGCGGGTGGAACGCCGGTACTAAAGGTCCTTAAGAAGCTCTTTAATTCCGTCCTCATCTCGAAGAAATGTATTACCTGCAAAATTGATAAGAAATGTATTGATGGTATTAACTTTTATGGCACTGTGTAGGTGCTGTTGGTAATCCACAGTTCCAGACAGTTTGACGCACAACCTCATCACGAGTTTATTTTTACGATGTTTGTTTTGAATTCTCTCGGTTTAGTTTCAGACTTGATTAAAAGAAATCTTGTATTGATGTTGAGCAACGTGAGAGTAAACAAGTATAATTTGTTGGAAAACAGAAAACAACTGTCAGCGTAAATTTCTGCTAAGTCGTATAATGATTCTAAATTTACTGTTTGACGCAGAACACGCTCCTAATTAATGGCAGATTCTGATGAAAGTAGACCGCAAATTAAATTTATTTACGTCTATTTGTTTGAAATTAGGGTCATTAGGGTTAGAAGTAAGGGTAGAAGGGAAAAACAGAAAGATAGTTGTTCTAATAACGTTTGAAAACACACATTACTTTTGGAGGCAAGAATAAAGTCAATGCATTACCAAACATACATATTATGTACATACATCACACACAAAAAATTACACGAATAAACGTGTCGAATGTCTAAAATCTTTTATGTTTTAAATTAACACTAGTAATTTTTTTAACACAAAACATCACTTCAATCCTGATAAGAGCACTGTGCGGCACGCCGCTTTATATCGTCGTAATTAATAAAAAAATCAAAACTGTCGAGCGATGGCCCTAAAACGCATTTAATTCTTGATAAGGGTAACAAATTGGATAAAGATAGCACGACCATTGGAGACAGAGAGATCGTAAGTGCATTGCCGTGATAACTCATGTGTGATTACGATAGATTTGTGTGGATCATTCGGTTCGAATTTTTAATTCCGTACCTACTTGGATTGTGTTAATATAATACGCTTTATTGGTACGTAAAATGTAAGTAAATGGTACATAAATAAACAATGCATGACTTCATTTTGGTATTTATTTCTTTTTAGGGTTCCATACCCCAAATTGAATAGAAGGGAACCCTTATAGCATCACATCGTGGTCCGCCAGTCTGAAATTTTTTCGGCAAATGAGCCATCAAGTGATATACTCAGTTATATTAATGTGTTGAAACTGAAAATAAACAGACTTGTAAGTCAATTTCAATAAAGTTATAGCCGTTCATATATGGCACGAATAGGGGTATTTCCCGCAAAATTTGACACAACGCAAGGCGTAAATGTGAGATCACCGGCGAGGCGGTTCGGTTCGGTTCTTAGATGTCATGGTATAAGTTGGCCTGTTAAGCATTTTCCTCACAACCCCATATTTTTAATTACCTAGTCTACGGAACAAAAACACAAGCATTGAGTTTCAATTTCAAAATGTTTCTAGTATCTAATGGTTATTTATTAATCATATTAATAAATGCCAATAACTAAGCTTATTCATTTTGTATTTAGACAAAATTATTATTCCTTTAATTGTAGTGGTCCAATTAATACGAAATTTGTTGCATAAATCGTTAGTGATTATATCTGAAAATTAACCACAAATTCACCATTTCACTCACATAAACCACAATGCACAACAGGGGCCATATTATCGCAATTATGCATTTACCACCTTTACAGATTATGCCAACTTTTAATTCGACTCTTTGATTAACAAATAATATAACATAATTCAATATCTACCTACACCACAATGTCAGGCTTGTTGGCTACAACAGTCCTATCAGTGATGATAGATCGATCCCAGTACAATGTGATATGACTATTTTCTAGAACTGGCTCAGGAACATACCTATAGTAAGGCACCTCAAATTCCACAAGGTTGTATTTCAGAGCAAGTCGCTGATGGATTATCCTGGCTACTTGATTATGTCTGTGCAAATACTCGCCGTTAGCAAGACGAGAACAACCGGAAGTAATATGTCTGAGGGATTCACCAGGTTGGTGACACGCTCGACAGATGTCAACTGTGCCATCCCTCATGATATACTTCCGGTAGTTATTCGTCTTGATAACTTCGTCAGCAATTGCACAGACGAAACCTTCGGTTTCCCCAAAAAGGTCACCGAAACGTAGCCAGGATACAGATGCTAATAGGTCTACTTCGGGCCTGTGGAGGGCCCGATAGAACCTGCCATGTAGCTCCTTACTCTGCCATACCTCCCTGCGGCTATCAGTGCCAATAACTGTAGGCCTATGCCAGTTCTCCTTAGCCAAACCGAGCGGGGTGAGCCCGACATCCACGTTGACTACATCACGATGCATATCCACGTTGGACTTAAGAAAATAGTCTCTGAGATTGCACACCTCGCGATTATGAAGGGTCTTAGCATTTAAAAATCCTCGACCCCCACATTTCCGCGGGATGTACAATCTCATGACTGACGACCGTGGATGATGCATTCGAAATGCAGTCAACTGAGTCCGGACTTTCCTATCAATGGTATCGAGTTCAGTCTGAGTCCACTTGAGTATGCCAAAGGAGTACATCAAGAGTGGCATGACCCAACTGTTACAAGCACGCACCTTGATACCACCTGATAAAAGACTGTTAAGTACCTTTTTCAGGCGGCCAAAGAAACGTTCCTGTAGCATTTGTTTCATGCCGGCCTCATTAATGCATAACGCCTGTGACATACCCAAGTACTTATAGGTCTCAGCTACGAGGAGTGATCTCAGG
The DNA here is from genome assembly GCA_949126895.1 of Eilema caniola. Taxonomy (NCBI): domain Eukaryota; kingdom Metazoa; phylum Arthropoda; class Insecta; order Lepidoptera; family Erebidae; genus Eilema; species Eilema caniola. The sequence continues at coordinate 22,460,098 of OX421474.1, forward strand.
TTAGTGGAATCATAGAGTTGTATACCCTCCGACTCCACCACCCGCCCTCGCTTTACATGAACGACTGCACATTTGTCCACACCAAACGCCATTTTGATGGAATTACTGAACGTTTCAGTTACCTTCAGTAAAACCATTAATTGAGAATTAGTGTGGGCAAATAACTTTAAGTCATCCATGTAAAGCAGGTGGGATACCATCTGACCCTCTTTTCGTAGCCTATAGCCTAACCCTGAATTCACTAGTAAAGTACTAAGTGGGTTCAGGGCTAAGCAGAACCAAAGGGGACTCAGACTGTCCCCTTGAAAAATACCCCGCTCTATTGTTATCGGCTCGCCACTACCCAAAGCCTGGCGACACCCTGGATAGAAAAGAACCGTTCTCCATTGCCCCATGCATGACTTTAAGAAGGTACATAGAGTAGCATTCACTTTATACAACTCCAGCACCCTCAAAAGCCATGTATGTGGCACGGAGTCAAACGCTTTCTTATAATCTATCCAACATGCCGTCAGGTCCTTACGGTTGCGGCGAGCTTGTTGGCTAATAGCCATATCAATGAGGAGGAGCTCCTTAGTACCCCGGGCCCCATTCCTACATCCATTCTGAGAGGCACACATAATAGAATTATTATTAATATGATTGTTAATTTTAATTCTCAGAATGGATGTAAGAAGTTTATAGATCGTTGGCAAACATGTAATCGGTCTATAATTATTGGGCTCCAGAGTACTACCAGTTTTATGGAGCAAATGGGTAACTCCTGTTGTCATAAAAGCTGGTAGCGTCCCAGATTCAACAGCAGATTGAAATTGTGAAGCTAAAACAACATGCGAGCTTCGTAGCCACTTTAGCCAAAAATTGTGCAGTCCATCCGGTCCCGGAGACTTCCAATTAGACAGCGAATGGACCGCACAATCTACATCAGTGGCATCTATACATATATCATTCATATCCGATATGGTCTCGCATGCTCTTTCAACCTCACGCATCCAATCGCCTTCAGTGTGGTTAACGGGCACCGACCAGATACTGCGCCAAAACGAATTTGTGGCTTCAGCATCTGGCCGCCGCACGTCATCCACACTTTCCTCTGTTCGCTCCCAGCTTCTATACACCCATCTTTGGTCTCTTCGGAACATGCGATTAACGGTAAATCGATCGACGCGTTTTTTGTATCTGCGAATACGGTTTGCCCATGCATATACTTTCTGCTTCAGGAAGTCAATGCGCTCTGTCACCCGAGACGTATATTCTTGGGGACCGATACCAGTTCCCGCAAACGCTCGGGTCACATAGCGCATCACTCTAGGGCGAGTATTACCCGTCCTGAAGCAGATTAGCTTGCCGATGAGCACCCTTGCCTCGGCCACACGTCGTTCAATCCTGCATTGCCATGCTGGTATGGCATTCATTGCAGACTTAGGTTGTATGGCAGGGTCTTTAATGGGGAATTTAACCCCTGCCATACGACATGCCGCCAGAGCAGTACAATACAGCATTGAATGAGTGTCACCGAGGTTTTCACTATTTTCTAGATACCTAGCCAATAGTGAATCAAGGGCACCCACCAGAGCTATATTTCGTCTATGCATAGGCAACCGAGGCAGACGTGGCCTAAAATGTAGGGACATCGATCGATATTCCCGCAACGCACATTCCAAAGCCTCCTGAATCTCGTCATTGTACTGAATACTTACTGGAATAGGAGTGTCATCCCGCACAGCACATGTATCTTCATTGGTTCCTTGTGCAGGTGTAGAAGCAGGAACCGGGGTGGGGGTGACACAGATATTTCGCAAGCATTCTAGCCGTAGAGTCTCAAGTACGGTTTCATTCAACATGCGGTTGCGTTGAATGACCCACACTTGGTCCGACAGTCGTTGTGCTGATGTGTTGACGGATGGTTCAAGCGCCTGAAACAAAGGAAGTATCCGAGAACGGTAGGCACTGAGGTTAGTTCCCCCCTCTGTAGCCGCAAAATATGCCCGCATGACGTTTTCGTTTATGGAAACAGTCCATCGCATGCGGTGCACATCACCACCGGAAGCGGGGGCCCTGCTCGAAGCCGGAGGGCGTCGGGGTCCCAGGCAAGTCGGTGGCCGGCCTCTCCCCGGCCGACGTACAGGTGTTGGCGACGTCGGCGGGGAGAAGAACTCGTCGCTCGAAGAGGAGCTCGACGCCACTGGTTCCATTGCTGGAGGCTGCGCGGCGGAGCTAAGCGACGAGTCCGGAGGTGTTATTTGTGCATTGTTTCTTCGGGCTTGATAACGAGTCAACATTTTTTCACCATTTTTATTCTGAATTTATTCATCACTTGTGACATCTGTCATCATGTGTTTTATTTCATAGATATTGTGTTTTGTATTACTGTGATACATTTTAAGATCATAAAATTAAATTAAATAAAGATCTTAGGGGCCGAATCTCACTTCACTTTGAAATTGGTATCAGTTGAGATATATAAATAAAATTAAAATAAAAGCAGCAAAAGAAAACTTGACTTTCGTGCCAGAGGGTTGCCAGGTTATTATATTATTATTATTATTTATTATTATTTATTATTATTTATTATTATTATTATTATGGCGAGATTACCATCAAAGAAATTTTGAGTTGTAAACTCGCCGTTGGTTGAGATTTCAGCTTGGCGAGTTGACACATAACCCAATCTAGTACATGATGGTTTCTTATTGACGTCAATAAATTCTACTTAACCTAAATTTACCACCGCTTCCAAGGCGCTGGTGGAGAAGAAACGGCGCAACAAACTCCACTGCGGCATTTTTTCAGACGTCAATTTACAATAATTACTTATATCATTAAGGCTAAATGTTGACAGATCTACATTTTTCGCGTGTCTAATGAATAAAGTATTAAAAAAAACGTTGTAATAAAAAAAAAAACCTAAGTTAAAATATGACGTAAGTTCAGTATTATGCCGAAACTACAGCATTGTAGGAGGTGCCTGCGCCATGCTCAAGCCAGACGTTTTTGTCTTTAAGATAGTCATATAGTCTACTAGCTGTTGCCCGCGGCTCCGCCCGCGTGGATGTCGGTTATCGCTTAGTGTTGATCCGACGCTATTGAGCATTAAATTCGCCTCGCTACTCAACTTTATCCTCGACTATCTTTGTACTCGACTTTCTACTCCCCTCTATATTCGACTCTCTACTCGACTTTCTACTCGCCTCTATACTTGAATTTATACTCGACTCTCTACTGACTTCTCTGTTCCCCTCTCTACTCGACTTTGTACTCTTCTCTATACTCGCCTTTCCATTGGCCCCTCTACTTGCCCATCCATTCGATTCTCTTTTCGCCTCTCTACTTGACTCTCCCCACTCGCCTATCTACTCGCACCTCTACTCAACTCTCTATTCGATCTCCACTCGCCACTACATTCATCTTTCCACCCGCCTCCCTATTCACCTTTCTACTCAACCCTTTACTGCATTCTTTTTGGCTCTCTAGTCGCATATCTACTCGCCCCTGTAGTCGACTCTACTCGCCTCTCCACTCGCTTCTATACTTGGTTCGTTACTCGACTATGTCCGTTCCGAAGCTCATTCACCTTTGTACCAAATTTCATGAGGACATCTTAAAAGAAATTCTTACTATTTATGCCATATTCATCCCCTTTTTTGTGCCAATGAAAAATTAGAAACTTTAATCCCATAGCCCTATTCCCCTTCTCTAGCCTATGTCCATTTCCAACCTCTAATCCATCTCTATACCAATTTCATCAAGATATCTTCAAAATTGTCAAACTTACATACCTTTGCCCTATTCCACCCCTTCAACTCCTTTTTTCGCAATAAAAGGTAACCTATGTCCATTTTCGAGCTCTAATCCATCTCAGTACCAAATTTCACCATTTGATACTAACTATCCAGTCCTTATACCTCCCCCACCCTTTCACCACATTATTCGCGATAAAAGGTAGCATATGTCCGTTACCAAGCTCTAATTAATCCCTGTACCAAATTTCAATAGGATATCTTCAAAACTTTCAAACCTTATTACTTCCCCCATGCCACCATTTTCGCGTCAATAGATAGCCTAAGTTCGTTTCCAAGATTCAATCCATCTTTGTACCAAATATATCATCAGGCTGTCTTCAAAACTGGCAAACTTTCAACCACTATACCTCCCTCCCCCCCTTTATCCTCATCATTTCGCGACAAAAGGTAGCCTATATTCGTTCCCAAGCTTTAATTCATCAGGATATCTTCAAAAAAGACAAACTTTCATCCCATAGCCATATGCCCCCCCCCCTTCTACCCCTTTTTGCGATAAAAGGTAGCCTATGTCCGTTCCCAAGCTCTGAACTATCTCTGTACCAAATTTCATCAGGAAATTTTCTAAAACGATAAACTTTTATCCCATGGCCCTGGTCCCCCCCCCTTCTTCCCCCCTTTTCGCGATAAAAGGTAGCTTATGTCCGTTCCCAAGCTCTAAACTATCTCTGTACCAAATTTCATCAAGAAATCTTCAAAAATGACATACTTTCATACCAAGGCCCTAGTCCGCCCCCTTCTACCCCCCTTTTCGCGATAAAAAGTAGCCTATGTCCGTTCCCAAGCTCTGAACTATCTCTGTACCAAATTTCACCAGGAAATCTTCAAAAATGACAAACTTTCATCCCAAGGCCCTAGTCCCCCCCCTTCTAACCCCCTTTTCGCGATAAAAGGTAGCCTATGTCGAATCCCAAGCTTTAAACTATCTCTGTACCAAATTTCATCAGGAAATCTTCTAAAACGATAAACTTTTATCCCATGGCCCTGGTCCCCCCCTTCTTCCCCCCTTTTCGCGATAAAAGGTAGCTTATGTCCGTTCCCAAGCTCTAAACTATCTCTGTACCAAATTTCATCAAGAAATCTTCAAAAATGACAAACTTTCATACCCAGGCCCTAGTCCGCCCCCCTTCTACCCCCCTTTTCGCGATAAAAGGTAGCCTATATCCGTTTCCAAGCTCTAAACTATCTCTGTACCAAATTTCATCAAGAAATCTTCAAAAATGACAAACTTTCATCCCAAGGCCCTAGACCCCCCCTTCTACCCCCCTTTTCGCGATAAAAAGTAGCCTATGTCCATTCCCAAGCTCTAATCTACCTCTGTACCAAATTTCATTAAGATATCTTCAGAAATGACAAACTTTCATAAAAACTTTCATCCCCTATTTCCCCCCCTTAAACCCCCTTTCCCGTGATAAAAGGTAGCCTATGTCCGTTCTCAAGCTCTAATATACCTCTGTACCAAATTTCATCAAGATCGGTTCAGTGGTTTATGCGTGAAAGCGTAACATACAGACAGACAGACAGACAGACAGACAGACAGACAGACAGACAGACAGACAGACAGACAGACAGACAGACAGACAGAGTTACTTTCGCATTTATAATATTAGTATGGATAACCTAAGTTTTAAAGTACCCAGTGCAATATTAAAATGTTTATATTTAACAGATTGGAGACACTGCAGATTCGTTTTATGAAACTGTTAGTGACCAATAAAACTAAAGATAAGTGTAAAGGTGACTACACTAAATTGTTTAGCATTTGTAAAATACTTATAGTAAGTGTGAAACATAAACATAATAATGTAAACAACCAGAAATATAGTCTGGTCAGTCATAATATTGGCACTCGTCCTATATCTTCAGGTAAATTTGAAGAACCAAGAGTAAATAACTATTTTGGAGACAGAACATTAAAAAGCATACACCGTACTTACTAAACAGTTTGCTTGAAAAACATAAGACGGGAACCAGACAAAAGTAGTTTTAAAAGGAAAATTAGAAAATACTTACTTTAAACAATCGTAAAGTAGTGCTACTAAATTAAATACGAAATGTAACTTGAGACTCACTTGATCCGGCAGTCAAACTGTGTAAACAGTTTTGCAGGACCATGTCCTAATGTGTGTAATAATTGTTTTGTGTACTAAATAAAAAATAAAAAATACAAAGGAAATAAAAAGTATACTTTTTAGATAAAATAATCTTTACATTGGTTTTAAATTGATTATTATCAGGCATACTTAGGACCGATTCAGGTAATTTATTATAAAAGCGTATACCTTCCCACTTAAAAGAAACGCTAACTCTGCTAAGCCGATAACATGAAAGTAGCAGTTTATGTTTATTACGCAGGTTTCTGTCTGTAATGTCACTCACTTCTGTGAAATGAGATATATTTTTCCTGATATACATAATATTTTCAAACATATATTGGGAAGCTACAGTTAAAATATAAATATCCTTAAATCTTTCCCTGAGGAAGTCTCTTTTACCTTAACAATAAATGGCACGAATTGCCCTCTTTTGCGATATAAATATAGTTTCTAAATTTGCCGCATTTCCCCAAAGTAGTAGTCCATAGGACATCAAGCTATGGAAGTAACTGAAGTATACAAGCCTAGCAGTAGCTACATCTGTCAACTGCCTAATCCGTCTCACAGCATAGACAGCAGAGCTAAGTTTATTTGCCAAAATAGTAATATGGTCACCCCATTGCAATTTTGAATCTATATATATTATGAATCTATACCTATAATTCCCAGAAAAGTAGAGCTGTTTACGAATTCTACTCCTCTCCCCCCTAGCAAGACATCAATGTGTTTGCCTCACATTAGACAATGTGAACCTTTTTTTTTTTTTTTTTTTTTTTTTTTTTTTTTTTTTTTTTTTTTTTTTTTAACGTGCGGGAAATCCCCACGGATACCCGCCCCTCCGGAGCCGGAGGGGTGGGTTATGTCGGACTCGAACCGACTAAACCGCACGCCGTCTGTGGGTCGTGGTGCTAGGCCGAAGGTGAGGTTGTCTTGCGACATATCCCTCGCACCCCGGCTGACCCAGGGCCATCCCTTTCGGTCTGGCCCTCCTCGGGAGGTGGGGACCACGCCGTCCCCGACTCAACCCCGGTGTGGGGAGGCGCGCATCGCCCTACGATGCGCGCCGCCGCCGTGGCCTGCTTCTGCTAGGGTGGCTCCACCCGTCACCCTCAGGCCCGCGCTCATGGGGGGCGGAGGTCTGTAAGCGCCCTCCGACGCCCGAGCCGCCTTCGGGCGCGAGCAGCGATGTCAGCGAGTCTTTCTCGCTCACCGCGCCGCGCCCGCTCTGCTGTCTCCTTCGCGAGCATGACCTGCTCGCAGAAAGAGGCGCTGGCCGCCCACGCATCCGCGCAGCGGACCATCGCCGCGAGCAGGGTGGAGAGCGTGAGCACTCTCACCCCCAGGGCCTGCACAAGCTCCCGCCTCGGCGTCTCAAACGCCGGACACTCGGTGAGCGTGTGCAGCCCCGAGTCCACGCTCGCGTCGCAGTGACGGCACTCGGGCGTTGGCTCAATACCCATCAGATGCAGATACCGCCCGAAGTAACCGTGCCCGGTTATCATCTGCGTCTGACGGTACGAGAGGCTCCCGTGTGGCCTCTCTAGCCACTCGCCCATGATGGGCCTTACCGCCGCAATGACGGCGTGCCCTGCGCGTGGTTGCCCAAGTCGTCGCTCCCACTCGGCCACCATGACCTGGTGGAGCCGGGATTTCTCGGCCCGAATGTCCTCGGGCTCGGGATCGAATCCCCGCTCCCGCGCCTCCTTTTGGAACTGGTATAGTGCCGAAAGGGCCCTCGCTTCCAGGATCCACGGTGGCGATCCGGCCAGGAGACTCGCCGCTTCGAAGGATATCGTGCGGTATCCCCTGATGGCCCTGGAGGCCATCGTCCTCTGCGCCGTACGGAGCAGAGGCAGGAATCTGGCCCCCAGGGTGTCCGCCCACACGGGGCACCCATATAGGGCCATGGACCGCACGACACCCGCGTAGAGTCTCCTGCAGGAGGCCCCTGGGCCCTTCAAGTTGGGCAGCAGCCGACTCAGGGCATTCGCCGTGGTGACCAACTTGGGGCGCAGGCTTCGGAGATGTTGTCCGAAGTCCCATCGACCGTCAAGCACGAGCCCCAGGTATTTCAGCTGGGGCTTGATGTCGATGGGAGTGCTCCCACTGTAAGGCTGGCTCCCGGGCCTGGCCTGCGCCGAGGACCATGAAAGAACATGGCCTCGGACTTGTGCAGAGCCACCTCGAGACCCAGCCGCCGGATCCGCTCGACGACTTGGCCAACCGCGGTCGTGGCCCTCAGGGTTGCCTCGCGGTGCTTAGCCCCGCTCACCGTCACCAGCGTGTCGTCCGCATAACACGTGACGGTGGCACCGTACGCGAAGTCACCGCGAAGCACCCAGTCGTTACCGATGTTCCACAGTAACGGCCCCAGGACCGATCCCTGTGGAACACCGCACGACATCTCACGTCTACCGACTCCGGTCGAACTCGGGTAGACGACGGCTCTCTCCGTCAGGTAAGCCCCGACTATGCGGCGGAGGTAGAGAGGCACACCGTGGTACACGAGTGCCTCCCTGATGCAACTCCAGGGCAAGGTGTTGAAGGCGTTGGAGATGTCCAAGGACACCGCCAACATCACCTCGCCCCGGGCAACCGCATCCTCCGCCAGAGTCCTCACACGCATGATGGCATCCACAGTGGAACGCCACCGGCGGAACCCAAACTGGGTATTCGCCAGGTCCGGCCCCACTCTAGAGAGATGCTCGACGAGGCGCTTGGCAATTACTCTTTCGAAGAGTTTGCCCACCTCGTCGAGCAGCACTATGGGCCGGTACCCGGACGGCTCGTCCGCCGGGCGTCCCTTCTTGCGGATGAGGACCAGTTTCCCCGTCCTCCACATCTTCGGAAACTGGCCCCGCTCCAAACATGCGCTGAGGAACCCTCTCAGTCGGGGTTCGAGACCGTCTTCCCCTAGAGCTAGGACCCACGCGCGGCCTGGAATGCCGTCGGGTCCCGGGGCGGTGTTTTTCTTGGCTCTCAGCCTTCGCACCGCCAGCTCTAGTTCTACCCAAGTGACCTCGGGCACGTCGTCGTCAATCACCGCACTGGGCGCCGTAGGCGACCGAGGCGGCGGAGCCATCTGCGGCGGAACATGTTCCGCTCGCGCCGGGAACAGGGATTCCACCACTCCTCCGAGCAGAGCCGGTTCGAGCACCTGGGTCAGCGGAGGGGCCCGGGGGCGCAGCTTTTCTCTTACCATAAGGTAAGGCCGCCCCCATGGGTCCCGCTCCAGCGTCTCCAGGAGCCCCCGGTAACAAGCGGCCTTAGACCGCTTGATCTCCGCTCGGAGGGCATTCCGGGCCTCCCTGTATCCCTCGTGAAGCTCCGCCAGTCGGGGCTCCGAATCTGCGGTACGGCTACGCCTCCTACGGAGTCGAGCCCACCGGCGGTGCGTGATCACGCAGGCTTGACGCAGCCTCGCGATCTCCGCATTCCACCAGTAGACCCGACGCCTCGGATTATAGGCTGGAGCCCTAGGCATACCCGCATCGCAGACCCGTGTCATGGCCTCCCGGAACCAGGCCGCTTCATCGTCTATGTCGACAGGCCTGTCCGGCGCAATGGCCCAGGCCTGTACGACGGCGGCCTCCAGGAGGTCCTCCCGATTCAGTCGCCCCAACACCCAGCGCGGCTCGCGTTGGGCCGATATGACCGGCGCATCACCCGCAGGAGGGGAGACATCGAACCGAACGTATCGGTGATCCGATAGTGTCTCCACCTCCACGGCGACACGCCAGTCCCGCACGCGGAGTGACAGGGAAGCGCTCGCGAACGAAAGGTCTATGATCGACCTGCGCTCCCCCGCCACAAAGGTGCCCACATACGTGGCTTCGGCCCCGCGATTCTGGAGAACTAAGCCGAGAGAATCGGCCCAGCTCTCCAGAGCCCTGCCCCGCGCGTTTGTGCGCCGGGAACCCCAAGCCTGAGACCAGGCGTTGAAGTCCCCGAGCACAAGAACCGGACGAGGCGTACAGGCATTGACGACGTCGGTCAGCCGCTCCAGCGACCGCCGATACTGCCCAATGAGTCGGTGTGACCCCGGCGTGAGATAAACGGCCACGACCGCAATCTCCCCTACACGCGCCGCTACGATGCCATGCTCCCTTGCGATCACTACAAGGGGAGGGGCACCCGCAGCGGCGTTATGCACCAGTGCCGCCGATCCATCCAGGTCGACCACCCAGGCGGGCCCGAGGGGCCGGTGAGTGTATGGATCGGCGACAGCGGCGACGTCGATGGACCACTGTGCCATGCTCTGGAGCAGAAGTGCCTGAGCATCGACACCGTGGCCCAGGTTCGCCTGCAGGATGCGGAGATGAGGATCCATTATGGAACCATCTCCGCATCCCGCCCCGAACCATTGGCGGAACGCCCGCCTCGCGGCGGCGGCTCCCCGCGGGTGCAGGCCTTGCTGCCAACCCTATGGTCGGCCGGCTTGCCCTCCGCCGCACACCTGAAACAGTGCGGCGGAGCTTCGCAATTACCGGCCCTATGACCGGGTTGGCTGCAGCGGAAGCAACGGTCGCCGACCGTCACCTCCGCCCTGCACTGTACACCCACGTGGCCGGCCGACAGGCACCTGAAGCACCTGTCCGGCCGAGCCTGTAGGAGCCGTACCCGGACTCCTACAACGCCGCCTACCGCGAGAATCCGCCGGTCGGCAGCCTTTTGGGCTGCTGCGATGGGGCAGCCGACAACTGTTGCCCCCTGTCCGCGACGGCCGTAGCGGATCGCTCCGACCTTAACCGCCTCCAGGGGGCAACCCCCGGCCTCCGCCACGGTGACCCGAATCTCTTCGGCCGTGATGGAGTCGTCCAGGTCCGAAATGCGCAATTCTGCGCACTTGGTGGGCCTGGACACCCGGACGTCGGCCGCATCCAACGTGTCCCTCAGCCTAGCCGCAATGGCATCGGCCTTGGGACCACACAATGTGAACCTAATAGATTTAGTCTTTTCTGCATTCAACAATAGATTATTTGCAGAAAACCAATTTAAGATGGCATTCAAAATATTATTAACATTATTTGCATCTTTACTATGTAAACATCTTACAAATAAGAATCTTATATTTCACAAAGAAGATTTTGCTACACCAGTAGTGATAAAAAAGATTAAAATATGAAGTTTAGATATGAGAATAAGAATAAATAACAATTCTTAATTTTTAATTAATCCTTATTTAAGTACCTATCACATTAAAAAAATGATAGTAAGAGAATATCCATACAAATCTTTCAACAGCCACTTCTCAACATTGTATCGTCGATGTTTGTAATCTTGAAATGTCAAAGGTATTTAATTTGAATATTATGTCTTATCTCATTCCCAAGCATTGAATTTATCGATGAAATATCTATCGATATGAAATGTAGCCTCGATTATTTTGAAAGGCTTGTAGAAGAATACTTTATTTATAATTTAATAAATATATTGGTACATTAACGGCTTATTTTGCTATTTTGGTTTAACTTCAAGTCATTAATTTTTACCGACAATATGAGTCATATTCAACCTTTAAAAAGTGTCTTCTTGTTCATTTGAGTGCTAATGCCGGTGGGGTGCTTGGTCCGGCACCGCCAAACAGTGCAGTTAAAAGCACCGTAAAACCTTAGATGGCCCAAGTTCAGTTGGTTGCGAGGGATATGATCTAGGCAATCTTGCACATCGGCAACTGAAGACAGCATGCCGCATTTTAGTCGGCGTGAGTCCGACATTACCACCCCCGATGACAGACGGTAGCGGTATCCGAGCTCGGATTTTACTCTTCTAAAAATCCCATGATGTACCTATTCAGTAGGTACGCACGCTTAATAATGATACACATTTTAATTACAATTTGTTTGATTAGAGCAAATACCAATAATAATAAGAGAGCATTTAAAAAAAATGACGATAGATACCCTTGTTTCTACTTTTTAAATCTCATAAGTCTGTTGTTTTCATTCACTATTTTTATATGAAACATTATCCCAAACCGTGTTCGTACGTAATGAAATTTAATAAAAGCTAGTATAAAAATGATGTACGCTAATAAAATTCAAGACATTGCTTATTCAACGTGCATTCTGATAAGATAGTAATTTTTATGTACAATAAACACGTAGTTCTAAACTCCGAGCCACATTATTGTCATATGTCACGACAAGGCACAGTTAAGTGCCTGTGTATTATAAATTTACTTGTATGTTAGTCAACAATGATTTGCATATACTGTGGTAGTTGTGGCCTTAACTACTTACTTGCGTGTATAGTGACGATAAGTATGGCTTTATTAAAACATTATTGATGGCATTGTAAGTTATGTGTCTTTATCAAAATGTTGACTCTTGGAGGGTGAGCCATTTGCGTGGCCGCTTCATAAAATTTTACGCAAAAGAAAAATATCGATAATGAAGTGTTCATTCTTTGAATCTCTGCAACCACTTACATGGCAGAACTTAGTTTCATACCGTAATAACTGAATTTAAAAAAATGTCCTAAGCGTCAATTTCAAATGTTCATGATTTCAAAAGTAATTTTTAATTGCCTAGCGCATTTCACTCGTATGTACTTCATATTTTATCAACACATGAATTTTGATGAGTAAATGAAAGCGAGCGCTTGAGTCGGCTTTCGCAATTTGCGTTTGGATCTCTCTCGTTTGAGCTTGCCAGACACCAATTTAAAAGCACCCCGAATTTACGTAATTTTAGAAGCAAAAAGTTATTGTTTCTTTTATGAAGACTGGTTTTGGATTAAGTTTTAGTTGTGTTAGAATATACATACATAAATATAATCACGCCTGTAAATCCTCGAAGGGGCAGGCAAATGCGCATTAACACCCACATTTCGCCAACTATGATTTTCAATCCCACGTAATAGGGGACGAGCCTATCGCCGTCAAGCGGGCACTTAGTCATGGGCTGTATGTTTACTGTCGGATGGAGAACAGCCCTATCCCTTCAGTCGCCCTCTACGACACCCACAGGAAATTAATTGTCAAAGCCAATTGCTCAAGAGAGGAAAAGGCCAGACTTAATGGTCATACGAAGTTCTTTGATTTTCCTAGTAATTAGCGACTACTTTTCCATTTAAAAACCTTTTTCAAAGAGTTCCAAATATAAAATAACCTTGAATTTTTCGTTTGAAGGTTTTTAGTATTGTTTAAAATAAAACTAATTATTTTTAACTGTCTACCTTCAGAAGTTTAAAGCCATGCTCCCTAAACTAACTCGTAAGCTAGGTGTGCAGTAGGAAAAGAGGAAAGCTATGATGGCCGTTTTGACATATTACAATAGTGATGTGGAATGTCAATTTATTCTCGAAAAAAATTTAATAACGTCTATAAGATTTTATGCAAGTAGTACCTGATTAAAAAGGTTTGATAAAACAAAAATATAAATGTTTAACCCTCAGGCCCGCGCTCAAGGGGGGGGAGGTTATACTGCGCCCTCCGACGCCCGAGCCGCCTACGAAGGCGGCAGCAATGTCCGCGAGTCTGTCTCGCTCATCGCGCCGCGCTCGTTTTGTTGTCTCCTTCACGAGCATAACTTGACCGCAGAAGGAGGCGCTAGCTGCCCACGCATCCGCACAGCGGACCATCGCCGCCAGCAGGGTGGAGAGCGTGAGCACTCTCACCCCCGGGGCGGCCACGAGTCTCCCGTGCCGGATACTCGGTGAGCTTGTGCAGCCCCAAGTCCTCGCTCGCGTCATGGCACTCGGGCGTTGGCTCTATGCCCATCAGATGCAGATACCGCCCGAAGTTCCCGTGTCCGGTGATGATCTGCGTCTGACGGTACGAGAGGCTACCGTGGGGCCTCCCTAGCTACTTCCCCATGATGGGTCTTACCGCCGCAATCACGGCGGGCCCTGAGCGTGGTTGTTCAAGTCGTCGCCCAATCAGCCATCATGTAGAGCCGGAATTTCTCGGCCCGAATATCTTCGGGCTCGGGTTCTAATCCCCGCTTCTGCGCCTCCATTTGGAACCGATACAGTGCCGAATGGGTCCTCGCTTCCAGGATCCTCGGTGGCGATCCAGCCAGGAGATTCACCGCTTCGAAGTATATCGTGCGGTACCCTCTGATGGCCCTGGCGGCCATCGCCCTCTGCGCCATACGCAGCAGAGGCAAGAACCTGACTTCCAGGGTGTCCGCCCACACGGGGCACCCGAATCGGGCCATGGACCGCACAACACCCGCGTAGAGTCTCAAGTTGGGCAACAGCCGACCCAAAGCTTTCGCTGTGGACACCAACTTGGGTCGCAGACTTCGGAAGTGCTCTCCGAAGTCCAAACGACCGTCAAGCAGCTATTTCAACCGGGGCTTGATTTCGATGGGAGTGCCTCCCACTGTATATCCGGCACCCGGGCCTGGCCTGCGCCGAGGGCCTTGAAAGAACATAGCCTCGAACTTGTGTAGAGCCACCTCGAGACCCAGCCGCCGGATCCGTTCCACATGTTCACGTAACATATATATTTGAACCAACTGAATATTGGAATAAAAATGAATATACTAAATGAATATAATATATTGTTTACACATATTTTATATGCAGACAAGAAATAAATCAATACAAAAAGAGACCAAAAAAAGGTGCCACAAAAGGCCATATTTAATCAGATTCGTCCATACTGCTATTTTCACTGTCGTCATTGCTATTATCACCTACATTAATTATAAGTTCGTTTTCTAAAATATTATCTACGTTCACGTCTCTTTCATAATCTTCCCTTATTAATTTAACAGTTGTATTCACAACTTTTTCCCAGTCTCCTTTAGTCACATGTTCACAAGCTTCTTCTAATATTTTTAGCATTTTTGTTGTGGTAAATGGGGGTTGGTTGGTTTTTTTTCTTTTAAAAGATGTACTAATTCCGCTTTTGACATATTTATGTTTGCACCTATGCCTTTTTTTTGAAGCCATGCGACGATGTCAGCTTTCTTTTGGGATTGGGCAGGTGGCTTGTTAGTTTGCATCGAGTGGTATGGGGCGTTATCCATAATTATAATAAATGGTTCAGGGAGGCTACACAACATTGAGGTAAAGCATTTAGTTCAGACCGATGACCTGAAAAGGTGGCTGGGACGGACTGGATGTGGAACGCGGAGGATCGTACGAAATGGCGCACATTGGGAGAGGCCTATGTCCAGCAGAGGACTGCAGTAGGCTAATTGATTGATTGATTTAGTAAACTTTTATCCATTCATTTCTTAATGATAGTCTCCAGTGGTTTTTGACGCAAAAGCCACGAGAGAACCTTCAACAAATCCGTTGATGGTTCATCGGTCTAAGAACGGCTTACGGTATGGTTAGCATTAAGCCATGTTTCATCCAAAAACACAAAATTTTTGAAATTTTCAGTTTCTTTCACTTGCCGTGAAAAAGTATATCTTGCCATCACGATATCAAATCTTTCCATCAATATTTTAAATTTGTTACATTGTTTATATCGAAATCCAACGGTCTTCAAAATCTTCTTAAGAGAACTTTCCGCACCGAAGAATAATTCAGCTTCCTTCAGTGATTGCGCTAACTTTTTTCTTGTTGGATACTCCTTTCGTAAATAGTAGCACTCATGTCTCCGAATGGCATTGTCATCAAAGCTATCGATGCCTACGACTGGTTTTGCTCGTTTTCTCTTATTTGGTGTGTGAAGTTTATTTTCTTCTGTGCCAGTCTCCCATATTTTTCTTTAGTTATTCATCTAATAGTTCGCTGTCCAATATTAATCGCATCAGCTACGCGTTCAACCACTGACGTTATAGATATAATTTGTTCTCCATTTTGAGATTCACGATTGAAATAGTTACTAAGGCGTATAACGAACTTACGTGTCAGACTCTTTAGAACAGTTCTCTGCGTACGTTCGGCCATATCGACGAAATCCACAACAAGAGGCATAAACAGAGTCCAAATTAACGAGCAAGGGTCAACAGTACTGCAGTATCAATATTCGAAATCCAAAGCCAGGTCAAAACTATATCACAATCGCAGTGCACTTACAGTTTGTACTTTTCGGAGCAACCTTAAGCTAGCAAGCGTAAGTCGAAACAGCTTTATTTTGCATAGAGCCTCGACGCGAGTTTACCGGAGGTAGTAGTTGTGCTGGTCAGCGATACTATGTGACGATCGTATTTAATTTCATTTTTTTAAATTTTGAATTTCGGAAAACAAATGCCGAGTTGTGTGGTGAATATGTACACCAATAATTAATTTCTTATAAAAAAATGCTCGCGGGACCCTAATATATAATTAAGAAATCAATGAAATAAATAAATTTTGTGTCCTAAAATAATACATTCGATAAATTTTATGACTAACGTCACTATTGACAATAAAGAACAGCAATTTGCTCCTTCAATTGTAATTACTAATTAATACGGAACTTCATGAGTTGACAAACGTCAAAACGGCCATCATAGCATGCTGGTAGTGTAGTAACTATTGATGATGAATTAATTATAAAGTTCAGTCGTCGTACGTCGAAACGGCTTCATATTTTGTAAACAATAGACAAAAATTATCAAAAAAATATTTATCACACTTCATTCAGAAGTATAATGGACATTTCCTGTCCGCAGTTATATGTTTCTCTATGTAAATCATCTTTGGTTTTCGAGTAATTAAAGGTTGCTCACGGTTGATTTACGTGTTAAAAATGTCGCCTTTTTACCTATGTTATGTTCAAGCACGAAAGAGATGGCGCTGGGTTGATAATGTTATTGGCAATCTCATTTCTGGCAACCTATGACCTACAGAAATTTTAGTGACTTTGAGTCCGTTATATTATAACTACCCTTTCGCCTTAATTTTGCGCATGTTATAAAAGACTATATACCCGTTTTGGAAATGCACTGTAACGTTGCTTCCACGTAATCTACTTGCAGCTGTTTTAGGCTAACATCTAAAAAAGCTAAACACACTAGTTCGTTTAATGTCTTAATAAAATATCGAAGTGTACACTCTAACGACTTGATCTTGTTTCAGGCATATTCGTACCGACCTAAATGCTTATATTAGCCTATAACGATTGTTAAACCCAACAAAATGTTGTATATTTTACATTGTTATGCTAGTCGCAGTACTTATCCATTAGAACCAATCTCATCCTACACAATTCATTCGACTCGCCACACAGTCCAGGCGGAATACATAAATCATTCAAATACAGACATTCACTAACGAACATAGTTCAAACATTGGAATTGAGTTTCGGATAAAAAAAAACAAACAAATATGGTGTGAGGCCTCTATCACACTTCAATTTGCCAAAATATGTCAGAATATATGGACGGATATTAGTTAACCGTTTACGCGATTTCAATTTTGGCTCATATATCTAGTTCTACACAACCGATAGCGATCAAATAAAAATAAAATTTTAAGTTTGACCACGCTCTGTCAGAAAAAACCGCTTCGAAATCCGTTCAGTAGTTTTTGCATCCATTGCGGACAAATAGAAAGAATGCCAAAAAAACATTTTCCTGTTCAGGTAATAAATTTAACATAACCCTAGTATGTTTATGACAATGTACAGACACGACCACTTTACAAATTATATCATAGTACGTATAGATAGATACTATTTGCTTTTTCTTGTTCCCTTGCATATGATTATCTTGCTATGACTAGTAATCCATAGCGCCTAAATATATCGCAGCCTTCGGATTGGACGGATGTACAGCGTAATGATGATAAGGTTTTGAACCGTATGACACAAAGCACATACCATCTCTACGTTATAAAATCGGTTCTCCATCAATAAATAGTTTTTTACGTGCGGGAAATTCCCGCGGATACCCCCAATTCGGAGCCGAACTAAACCGCACGCCGTCTGTGGGTCGATGTGCTAGGCCGGAGGTGAGGTTGTCTTTAGATTTCCCTAGCACCCCGGCTGACCCAGGGCCATTCCTATCGGTCTGACCCGGTCCCCGACTCGCCCCCGGCATGGGGGGGGGCATCGTGCTACGAGGTCGGTTTGCGCCCTCCGACGCCCAAGCCGCCTTCGAACGCGGCCAGCGATGTCCGCGCGTCTCTCTTTCTCGCTCGCGTCGCAGTGATGGCACTCGGGCGTTGGCTCTATGCCCATCAGATGCAGGTACCGCCCGAAGTTACCGTGTCCGGTAATGACCTGCGTCTGACAGTACGAGAGGCCACTGTGTGGCCTCCCTAGCCACTCCCCATGATGGGTCTTACCACCGCAATCACTGCGTGCCCTGTGCGTGGTTGCTCAAGTCGTAGCTCCCACTCGGTCACCATGGCCCTGTGGAGCCGGGATTTCTCGGCCCGAATTTTTTCGGAGTCGGGATCGGATCCCCATCCCCGCGCCTCCTTTCGGAACTGATAGAGTGCCAAAAGGGTCCTCGCTTCCAGGATCCACTGTGGCGATCCGGCCAGGAGACTCGCCGCTTCAAAGGATATCGTGCGGTACCCCCTAATGGTCCTGGAGACCATCGTCCTCTGCACCGCGTGGAGCAGAGGCAGGAATCTGGCCCCCAGGGTGTCCGCCCATACGGGGCACCCGTAAAGCCGCACGCATCAATAAATAGTAAGAAATTTTATTTTCAAAATTTCAATCAATCAATGATTTAGCCGATTGCAGTTCACTATTGAACGTAGGCCTCTCCCAATATGTGCTATTACTCCTGATCCTCCGCCTTTCGCATCTAGTCTGTCCCAGCCATCAGGTCTTCAGACCATCTGGCTAGGTGGCGTCCTACCTTCCATTTACCCTATCCCATAGTCACCTTTTACGACACTCACCCGAAGAGAAGGGGCAGCCCTATTCTACTCCACCGTGATTAATTACGTAGTGATTATCTTGCATTGTAATTTGGATTGACATTTATTATAAAACCACTGTATAACCCAGTATATTTTTGTATGTTATTAATGGCGTGGCGCTTTAAAACCTATGCGACGCGTTAATTAAACGGACGTTGCAATCAGTTCGCACAATATATTTTTCGACTATCTGCATATTTTGTTAAAAGGCCTTGCACAAAAAATGAAATCGCCGCGAGGAAAATTTTATGAAAATAATACAAATCAACAATAGAAAAATCGAACGAGATATGAATTTAAAAAAAAAAACAAAGCCGTCTACAATTTAAAATGCACCCCGGCTTTGTATTCCTCGTTTTCACAAATACAAAATCGAAACAATTAAACACAGTAAGTGATGGTTAGGTGGCAACCCGAGGGTTCCTTACTTGAAGTGTGCAAAGTTTTTCTTATTGTCGTTAAAATCTTAATTTAGTTTTTATCTCCTAAGCGGTAAAACTCCATTTCCCTTGCTTTGACAATGACTGCAAAATATGCAGTGTAGATATAACCATTCTACGTGGTTATGATTCAGAAAAACTTCACAGATAAAATGCTTGCACTTTGTCAGTTATCATTCGAAAATGGGTCTTATGTATATATTAACTGTTACTGTTTCCTTCGCAAAGTATTTTCGGTTCCAACACAAACTGTTTATTTTAGCGCGTACGTTCTGAATGAATAATGTTGATAATTTAGTGTTTAATGAAGGGAGTCTTATTCGTCGTCTCCAGTGAAAGATGGTAGAAAAATGCTCGCAGTGAATGCAAATGATTCCCATTATTGCTTATCTATTGTCTTGTTTATGAAGCGAGAAAGTAAAAATTTCGTTGGTGCTCGTAAGAATCCATTATTTTTAAGAGTAACCCAACTACAGTCTCTTCTTTTATACATTGAATATCAGTTTCATATGATTTTAGCTACGAATAATATAACACCAGTTAATTATAATAAAATCTTTTTGAAATTTCGAATAAAGTGAATTTTACTGCAGAAAAGTTCACTACAAAATATACCCATCTGTCAAAACAACCTAATATAGTCTTAAGTATTATTGACAGGCTGCAATCAATCATCCATATAATATTAAATACTTCCGCAAAACGCGGCATTCTATAACACATATTTATGACCGAGATAGCAATTTTGTCGAATCACGCCTTAAGTACTATACTAAAGATTCCGCCGGTGGTTGAACTCGAAATTTTTAATTGTAATGGAGATTAGTAGTTATCTGATGCCGTGTAGTGCACGCATTAGTAATAACATATTTATTTTGTTCGTTTGACAGCTGTGGGCGGATTGATCTAAGAGATAATGTTAGAGTGCCAGTGCCTTTAATGCGAACTAGAATACTTATAACAACTCACTGCAACTGGTCTTCGATAACGGCTGTCTTTTGTTTTTTTTTTATTCTCCGTGCTTTTAAAGAATAAGCAATTGTATACTCAATTAGTAGTAGGTGCGATAGTTAAAAATATATTCCAATATAATTTATTAAAATTAACTTTGCTTTTTTAGTATAAATGTATGATTAAATCATTGTATTGCATAGCAATTTATGTAATTGATAAAAAGGTATATGTTTCAAATATCTAGTCAAAAGATTCGTAAATTCTGTTTTCGTATAATTATTATATGGTGGTCCAAGCAACTACAATATAGGGCTCTTCAAGAAGAGCATTAGACGGTTCCAGTAGGGTCGGCAGCGCAAGTGTGAGGCCGCTAGTGTTGCCCACGTCCATAGGCCGGAGTAACTACTTTCCATCAGTTAGGCCATTTCCTTGTTTACCACCTAAGTGGTATAAAAACATTACGATTGCAGGCCGCGCCACTGCTTATCATATTATATAGGTATTTGAGTTCAGTTATATTTATATTAAACTTACATTTTGCCAAATTCAATTACATCATTATTCTCTATTCAATTTCATAAAAAAATTAATTATAGAATAAATATCATCATTATTCAGTCTATATATTAGGTTGCATAAAAACAAACTAGTGATTTCATTTCACAACTAGCTGTTGCCCGCAGCTACGCCCGCGTGAATGTCACTTATCGCGTTGTGTTCCCAAGCTCTAATTCACCTTTGTACCAAATTTCTCTCTCTTTGCCTTACAAGTCTATAAAAATAATACTTCGTTTTACAACCCCATAGTTCGGATGGCTCGTCAGTGCAACGAAATCGCCAGGGATAATCCAGCCTACGATATTTTTGTTCCTAAGCTAACTTTATTTATTGGAACGGTAAAACAACTTCTATTCCATCCGTAATTATGAACTCTATCATGTTTAATGTGTCAAAAATGAAAAATGTAAAATTGTAGATAAACTAGCTTTATATTGTCAGAAATTCCTTCATCTTGATTCATTTGTACATGCGTTTTTGTGGAATGCAATCTGGACTGGAATCCTATTGCTTCGTAGTATTATTATTTTTCTTACTGGTTGTAATCTGTTACGTGTGATAAATAAATAAATAAATAAAATTTCATCAGGATATCTCACATATTACAAACATTCATTCCCTCTTCTCCCCCTCCCTTTAACCCCTTCTGTCGCGATAAAAGAGAGCCTATATCCATTCCTAATCTTTGTCCAACCCAGTACCAAGTATCAACACTATGAGCGCGTAAATTTTTTGTATACAAATAATTTGTGGCGGCCTACTCGACCGCCAATCGCTAGGTCCGCGCGCTTGCGCGATGCACAGCGCCGTGGCTTAGCAACAGAAATAACTAAACTGTCACTAGATTGTAAGGTCAACGGTTGGCGATTGCAGTACCTCAAACGACCAGAGACAAAGTTAAAAATTTCATAATTATAACCATACCTATAATATAGCGACAATCATAGAACCTATCACTAATTTTCTGCCAGAAGAAATTAATTAATTACAAAATGAAAAAAAATCAAAAAAAGTCAGAAGCCCAGATTCGCACTCGGTGCTATTCGAAGCCGGAAGGGCTTACAGTAAGAGCGCTTCCCGCTAAGCTACGAAGCTTTCTAGCGTACTTTGCAAAATAAACACTCTGCTATCTAGGAATGTTGTATGAGTCATGTCGTACCCCGAAATATATGTTAAATTTATTGAAACGCCATCTAGTAGGTAATGAGAAAATGACATTATATATCATTAACTAAATGTTCTAAGCTTAATGGCTGTGACTGTCACTTCACTGTATACGCAGGCCGGATCCGCTCAGGCTCCGCTCCCTTGTGTAGCAGCGTGATGATATATATCTATATATTATTCTGATGTATAAGATATATTATTGTAAAGTTTCATTAAAATCCATTCAGTAGTTTTTACGTAAAAGACAGTTTTTACGTAACAAACATCCATCCATTCATCCATACATACATTCATCCATACTCACAAACTTTCGCATTTATATTATTAGTAGGATGAGGTAATAATTTGAATTTCAAATGTGTATTAATAATAACAGCATAATATACCTGCCAATAAATAATAAACCAGGATGATTTTGTAATTAGGATACAAGCCATCCTTCTTGCGTTAAACCCGGTCCCATTCGATCCGAGGCCTTTACGTCGGAGTCCGGGATTCACTTTTTGCAAGTCTAACTGCGATGCAGCAAAACTATGATATTTTTCATGAAGTAACTGACATCTGACATTAAATAAAATTATCTGCTAAAATGAAATCACCACTAAAAACATAAATGAACACGAGGGACAAAAGATGAAAGATGAAGAGCGAATGGTGCAAAAAATAATCGTCAAAGACGCGTATGACGTGACATTATCGACATAACAAATACGAGTATCTATCTTCATAGGGCTGCTCCCAAAATAAATTGTTATCGCAAAAGAAATCCAACGTTTACACAATGCCGCGTGCCAATATTACAAGTCATTTGGCACACATTAGCACTTAGGGTCTCAGATCGCTCCCTCACAAAATCTATTAAACTTCGTTGTTGCTTACAGTCATTGGTCATTAGAAAAACTGCATTTCACGTATTTAATAACATCGTCAAACTACACCCCACACCAAAAATCTATTAACGTCAACAGGACTGTTTTGATAATCGGTCAAAGATTTACCCCTATCTAACTCTAAATACAAAATGTTTTTTTTTTATACCCCTTAGGTAGCAAACAAGCATACAGCGCACCTGATGGAATTAAAATTCTTAGTGCATTCATGCATTCTTAGTGCTCACAGTGAATTTATCATGATAAACATAAATTCACGTGACCATAAGTCATTATTAATTTTCATTGCAACACCGCATACAAAATGAACTGTAATTTATAATCGACAAATTTTTATTATTAGTAACGTATCGAGTTATTTTTCAATTAATCGAATTGATGTTAACATTGATTCATGATCAAAAAACTGTGGGGTGCCTCTCAGTTTGCACTTGCATACAAATCTTGAAGACTACTTTAAAATTCTTGAAAAGTAAGTGGCAATCAAATATAAAGGTTATTTAAATATGCAGTAAAATTTCAAATCAATTTCTTTTGAGCCATAAAGAGGTGTTTAAGTAGGTTTTCTCGTGAATCACCGTTGTAAAAATTCAGTGTATGATTTGTTGGTATGAAGTAAGATGTCGTAAATCAAGTGACATGACACTCTCATGACTCCCTACAGCTGCATACAGCCCACCGAAAAATACGGTACAATGAAGCTGTTCTTAATAATATTCATTACTCTACGTATAACATAAGCAAAATATAAAAACTTTGCGTATTTTTGAATAAACATTTATGTAGGCAACTGACATAAAATTATGAATTTTAAAACATACCTACTATAACTAATGCACAAAAGCTGATATTATAAAACTAAAAAGTTTGTTGTTTAGTTGAACGCGCTAAACTCAGGAACCGCTAATTCGAATTGAAAAAAATGTTGTGTTGAATAATCTTTTTATCGTGGAAAATCATATATATCATCACGCTTGTACTCAAGGCAAAGGAGCAGTATCCATAAATATATAAAAATTCCAACACGCTTTTAAAAATTAATTAATTGCCGGTAAATACATACGACCTGAAGGGGTGACACGGGATTTTGAAGTATGCCACAGGCAAAGCCAAGACGGGCCTATAGTACCACATAATTTCAAGCAAGACAAAATTTGATAATTTATACTTAAGCTATCACATTAGGTACGCCAAAAATGCTTTATTTCAATAGATTACCAGAAGTAAATTTTATCCTCGTAGACAACTAACATGTCCGTAAATATAACTTTAACCTAAATATTACACACATCAACATAGTCTAGGGATATTTCAATTAAACCTAAATAACTAAAATTCTATTAAATAAATATAAATAAATAAATGTTTATTGCAAAGCTTCAGAATAGTACAACTCTAAGGTATTTCAATTATATACATTGCACTCACAGAATATTAATATTAAATGCACTCCCATGAATGCCCATGGAGGTCAGTAAGGCAAAAGCGCCAATGGTAGACACTTTAAGGACAAATCAAACTGCACTACAAAATTACACATATTCTTTAAATAATGGTCATTTATTATTTACATTTATTAACTTTTTGTTAAGACACCTACACATTAAAACAAACCTTGTTTAATAGCCCATCTAATGTGATAATTAACTTTTAGATAAAGTAGAATAACTCAGACCAAATTTCAATCTTAACTCTACTTAAAAAAATCAAAACCTAAACAAAACAACTATTTTTTTTATAAAAATTGTTGAAAACTTAAAATTTATAATCCGTGGATCCACCTAAGACTCTCCTGACACATCTGCAGCGGTTCTGCATACCCAAAACAAGGGGGTCAATATCCTGTTGTGGAATACTGTCCCAAGTCCTGCTTTCTGCAAGAATAGCTGGTTTTCATGTACAATATCTTCAGGGAAATTCCTAAGAGCTTTTCTCTAAGCATATCCCAGGCATGCTCACTGGGATTTTCTTTGTTACGTGTCTTTTCGCGTTAATAGATGACGCTGATTACGAATACAAGAAAAAAAATTAATACAATATCCTGTCAATAATGTCGAAAATTGCTTGCACTAGTCTTTTTCAAACTATAGGTGTATTAGATTATGTATAGATGCAAAAAAGCGTATTTTTTATAAATATTTCGAGAGTATTCAACAACGAAAACAGGGCAAGCGACTCTCGACCTTTGTGTCATTTTCTTAATTAAGAATTAAAATGCTGGGCTGGTTTATCCTTGCGTAAAGGAACAGTATTGCCATTCAACTTGGCAATGCCGCCAGTCTTCTTTGACGCCTTAACCTGCAGGTTTTGTATTGTATTATTTTTATTTAAATAATTCTAATGTAAATATTGTGAATAATTATTGTGAATAAAACTTGTAATATCAATAAGGTCGAAAATCGCTTGCACTACTTTATTCTTATGTTACTAGATGATCATTGTAAGAAATAAGAGAATGCTATTTTGGACCTAATAGGCTATATACATAAAAGCCCCTATAGACGCTGGTCAAGCGTTGCCGAGCGATGGCCAACGCCAACGTATGAACAGCCTAATTGCCTTGTCTGGTCATCGCTCGGTGTTTTTCGACCTTAATGACATTTTCTTAGATACGTGTCTTTTCGCGTTAATTGATGACGCTGATCACGAATATAAGAAAAAAAGTGTGGTGTCGGCTATCGGCGTCCGATACCGATATCGGATATCGGATGAATGTAAAAACGCTCTCGCTCGCCTAGTTGGCCGAGTGAAGCCAAGCGCCAACGTGTGTAGGGCTTATTTGTAGCAACTTGTCTTCGCTCGCCATCGCTCGGGATCATTGTCTCACTTCGGAGCGGTGTCGGTTTTTGTGCACAAATCAAAGGCGCTCGTCTGCGCGCGGCCAATAGCGTCCACACGTTGGCCTATCCGCTATTACACGGTGGAGATCTATCGCTATCAGACGTGTGATGCTTGTCAGGAATATAATTTTAATTGAATAGCTAGCTTTCCGCAATCGTCGATCTCTTATTAACTTCGTTGTTTGTAGTAATATTTTTCTATGGCACCATGGCACCAAAACGGGACGGAAAGTTAATTTACAATTTATCAAAAATAAGAAATACTTACAATAAACAAATTTTTAAAACTGCTGAAATATTGTAAGTTATCAACGAAATGTAATAATATGTAATGTTTTGTAAGATGTCACACAGATGGCGGTGTCCTTAAATAATACTCGTACTATTAAAACGCAATGTAACGAAATCTTCATTTATTGCCTTACCTACGAGTTTAATAAGCCTATATGGTAACATTATCGCATCTTTAATAATCTGTAATAATTCAAGTGACTATAAATAGCGAAATAAGCGTTTTAACTTTTTTATTTATTATTACGAGACTAACAGTGCCATCTGTTAATTTTTGGATCTTACTAAAGTATTT
This sequence comes from Eilema caniola, assembly GCA_949126895.1. Lineage (NCBI taxonomy): Eukaryota > Metazoa > Arthropoda > Insecta > Lepidoptera > Erebidae > Eilema > Eilema caniola. The sequence goes on from OX421474.1 coordinate 22,486,194, forward strand.
TCTTCGTATCGGTACCCCATGCCATAACTAAGTGCCCGCTTGTCGGCAATAGACTTGTCCCCTATTACGTGTGACCGAAAATCATAGTTGGCGATACGTGAGTAAACTTAATCCGAAGTTGCATCCAAACCTCTCGCTTAGGTATATAAAATGCAGAATTAGATTGCTCATTTTGTACATTTCAAGCGTTCGTGCGTGCGTGCATGCGTGCGTGCGTGCGTGCGTGTGTGCATGTGTTCCGACGGTACGAGCGACTACCGTGTGGCCTCTCTAACCACTTCCCCATGATGGGTCTTACCGCCATTACAGCGCGCCGTGCATGTGGTCGCTCAAGTCGCCGCTCCCACTCAGCTGCCATGTCCCTGTGGAGCCGCGATTTCTCGGACCGAATGTCTTCGGGCTCGGAATCATATCCCCGCTCCCGTGCCTTTCGGAACCGATATAGTGCAGGAAGGGTCCACGCTTCCAGGATCCACGGCAATCCGGCCAAGAAACTCGCCGCTTCGAAGGATATCGTGCAGTTACCCCTGTTGGCCGTGCCCAGCAGAGGCATGAACCCGGCCTCCAGGCTGACCGCACGACACCCGTGTAGAGTCTCCTGCAGGAGTCCTGCGTCACCTGTCCAGAGCATTCGCTGTGACCGACAATTTGGGGCGCAGACTTCGGCAATGCTCCTCGAAGTCCCCATCGACCGTCGAGCACGAACCCCAGTGCTTGATGTCGATGGGAGTGTGACCCCTACGTAGCATATAGCAAACAAAAAGAACATCAAAACAAGTCTAATAATATACTCGTTATGTATGTACCGAAGAACCATGCGGAATAATAAAATATCAATCTCCAGTGAATTTGTCCGTTAATAATACACTCTGACATAGTAATAAACCTGTATTTGATCTGTGCTAACAGACACATCGACGCCCAGTAATTTGTTTTAGCTGAAATCTTACCCTCCACATTATTTGAACAAAGACTTTATGATTGAATAGTAATACAATCCGGTGGCAGTCATTCCAAATATCTACAACAGACTATATAAGATTATGTTGTACCTTACCATACATTTCCGTACATTTAGGGACGAAAATTTGATTCTAGGGACCTTTTATGTGTTTATTTCTGAACGTTATTATAACAGATTTAGTACTACTTTCGATTCTTTTTAGCTTAGGCAGTCTACTAGATTACCTAATATATACAACACACCTGTCTATAGAGCTTTTTTTGTTGTAAGTATCCACTAAGAAAGATTTTCGAAAATTTCACAACTGAAAAGGTAATACTTTCACAACTGAAGGGGCACAAAACTTCATACAGCTGCGAATTTAAAAAATCAATGAATACTCATAGTTTTCAGCTCTAGAGGTAAAATAGACAATGAACAGGTGTAGTGCAGTTCATTATCATTTTCGAAGTAGGAAACATAACATTCATATGGTAACAGCTTTGTTATTATTCCATTCTGCACATACCAACACGTACAGTCGGAATCAGATCGACCTTAACTGGCCAAGTACTTAAGCCAGTCAAGATCGGTCTGATTCTAAGTAGCTACTGCTACTAAATATGAATTATATTATTATTTATATTAATAACAATAAATGTTATCATCATTAATAACGTATCGGTGGTATGTTACCAATGAGAGACTACATCACGACTTCAACATAAAAACCGTGAGACAAGAGGCTTAAGACACTACAACAGCGTATAAGCGATGGCTTAGTTAGCACCCCAATTCACTGGCACAAAACCTTACGAACAATACCAAACCCAGACGGAGGAGACTCAAGAAATAAAGGGGACCTGTCGCTGGACATGCTCCTCCTATCGCCTACATAAACTCAATACCTACGTACTGCTTCCGCTTAGTATCCTGCAAGGACAGATTGTAGTATTAAAAAAAAAAATACGCCGCGGTAGCGCACTGTTGCGTCGTTGAATTGTGCATAAAATGATGATGAAAGTCATCATTTTATGTCGACATTTAAGGGTACGGATAACGCATCTATCATATAGATCATTTTGAGTACTTTTTCTTAAACATCAACACCACCATGCATGTACAGTTAGTATCCGATAGACACAAAGATGCGAAGTACTCAAAATGCTCTTATGTCAACGTAGTCCTATTAAGATCATTATAAGGAATTTGCTAATCAAGATCGATTTGATGCTGACTGTACCGATAGGGGAGTAAAGCAAAATCTTACAAATAATAACCTATGAATATAACACCCGCAATGAATTTGATGTCATTTCAGCCAAGTCGGTAACAGCAGCAATTTATTAAACATAAAAGCACTGTCTCACAATTTGAACGAATCGCTTAGCGAAAACATTAGCTACGGCTCAAAGGCTTTCGAACGTAAATTGTACGTGAAATTCGCCAGCAACAATTTTGGTTACCGAAAATCAAGAGTTTGATATGGTGCTTAGTAAGTACTTGGGTTAGTTTCAGAGGGTATGATATTATTTAGGTTATTATAAATATTTAGTAGTGTTCATAATATTAATTTATGGTAGGTACAACCTCTGTGGCGATGCGGCAGTGAACGCGATTGCTACGCAGGAGGTGCGGGTTTAATTCCCGCTCAGTGCAAATATTTGTATGCATGAATATGCCTATTTGCTTTGGTTTGGTCGTGCTTTGGAGAGCCCGTTAAACCGTCGGACCCGAATGTCATACGACTGCCGTAGCGCTTGCCATCAACGGCAGTCGTAATGGGTAGTTGGAGCTCTAAAAATCCAACAACTGGTCTAATTGCAATGCTTCGATATCACCAATGGTTTGTGTAGGTCAGGTGGCAGGCGCTTCACGGAAAAATCGAAGTTCAGCCAAACCCGCAGTTAAAATGGAAAAAGCAGACCCCAGACGCCGAGGTGAAAGCTTTGGATGGAACGGGGATTAACGCTAGGATAAAGAAGATATTAATTTATGTGACCATTTTCAGTTCTGTTAAAGCGATAAGTCCTAACATATACAGAACTAGGTGATTGCATCCTGGCTTCATGCGGAAATAAATACGTTTAAAAAATACCGCTGGCTTCATCCATACTACTATATTCAGTAAATTCTATATTATATATATATATATATATATATATATATATATATACTGCGTGTGGGACGCCCAACGGCCAGGTTGAAGGACGACCTCATCAAGGTCGTAGATTGGTCGTTCTGGAAGTCTATAGGAGAGGCCTATCTTCAACCGTTGACTATGTGTGGCTGATATGATGATGATGATGATGAATACTGTGCTAATATTATGAATATATATATATATATATATATATATATATATATATATATATATATATATATATAACGGGAAATCGGGAAGCCGGACGGTTGCATCTGATTGGTGATTCGTAGCCTCATCAGCACGGGAATTCATAAAGGGCGGCCAATTTCAAGAAACGTTGAAAAGAATACACTGGCGCGTTGTCTGTTCACTATTTTAATTATACAAACACTTAAATAAGGATTTGCAGTAATAATTAACGATTTAGAGCCAATGGTTTTGCGAATGATCATTACGTGCAACGTCTGTCCACCACCGACCCATCACAGTGACACGACGTTCGCTCGTCATGATTGACGCAACTCCATTCGGGGTTACCCGCTCTTAATCGATAAATCGTTAAGGAATAACAAAAAAGATTACAACTCCTAAAATTAACTGATTTTCATTATTGAATAATGTCTCGCGCCGTTACGGCCGTCCTGCATCTTCACACGTCCTCGGGTGAATAGTTTATCTCATCAGCCATCAGTCATCATCTGTGGACAATCGTTAAGCTACTCAAATAAACAACTTAACGTTCGGTCATTCTGACCGCTTTGAATTAAACACCACAGTATCATATAAAACAATCAATTATCAGATAACCTCACGGGTTACTACCACACATGCTATTACCACACAGGCTATTGCCACACAGGCTGGCGCCACACAGACTGGTGCCACACAGGCTATTGCCACACAGGCTGGTGCCACACAGGCTATTGCCACACAGGCTTTTGCCACACAGGCTATTGCCACACAGGCTATTGCCACACAGGCTATTGCCACACAGGCTATTGCCACACAGGCTGGTGCCACACAGGCTATTGCCACACAGGCTGGTGCCACACAGGCTATTGCCACACAGGCTGGTGCCACACAGGCTAGTGCCACACAGGCTAGTGCCACACGGGCTAGTGCTACACGGGCTAGTGCCATACAGGCTTTAGTCACCAATGGTTAATATTAGCAAAGGCATTCACACACACTTCACAGTAAACAAGTAAATCCAGCAACACAACTCACCTGCGCCGTTATCGGCACATTCTGACTCTATACTATTAGTAGGTGTCTCCAAACCTACATTCAACTCCAATGGAACATAGCATTCTGGCATAGGTCGTATGCGATCATGTGTGTACTTATATATCCGATAAGTCTTCAATGCTTTTAACAAATACCTGTCACTGTCAAGCACCTCAACTACCAGATAAGGCCCCTTAAATTTGGGTTCTAGCTCTGTTTTATTGTGCTCATGATTTTCTAATAACACATTGTCACCTACTTTAAAATGTCTTACTATTGCTTTATTTTTATCAAATCTAGCTTTTTCTACAATGGCGTTTGCCTCAATTTCCTGCGTCGCGCGCTTTCCAACCAAATCTAAGTCCTGATCTATCTCGTCTGTATCTAACGTCATAAGTTATAGCGGTCTAGCAACTTTACCTATAAATAGCTTAAGAGAACTTGCTTTAGCCAGCTGTACTTCTGGTAATGCAGCTTGCCATGATTTATGGTTGCTTGTTTCTACTGCCGTGAGCATATACTTTAGTGTGGACATCACGCGTTCTACCTGACCATTAGCGCGACTAGAACCAGTAGCGATGAGATGTAGATTATTATTTTTGCAGCACAAAAGTCCTTAAATTCTTTCCCAGCAAAAAAAAACCTTGGTCGGCAATTATATGCGTAGGGGGACCAAACAATGACACACTCGACTGCAATGCCTTTATAGCGCTATTAGTCAATGTTCATAGTATGATGCAGAAGTACGTATTTCGTAAAAGCATCTACTGACACAAACACGCACTCCCTAGAGTCTCGCTTACCGCTAAGCTTTCCCGTTGTATCCATATGAATGGTATACCAAGGTACCGTTACTTTCGGTATGTAAGAGTGATACCAGGACTTAGCGCTAGAGGTTCGACGGCTGTAGTAATTAATCACGTGTAGTTTACATTCAATTTTCGGCATTAATATAGTGCCATAACCTTCAGCGTTGACGACAGTGTGCAATTCTGTCTGCTTAGTAGGATCAAAAATAGTTAAAACTAGTGTGTCTGTGAGTAAGTTAATGATTTCCTGTCTAATTACTTGCATGAAACTAATTGACGCTTATACTTAGTATGAATATCAGTATTGATATTGTTAATTATTACTGATCTTTTTGCCTACATCACAAGCTAAAACTGTTCTAATTTTCCTCCAAACAACTTGGCTTTCACCAACTTCAACCTAAAATCCCATTGATAGCAAGTCCCTTCCAATCATAATCGAATCTGTGATACAATAGTCTGCAACGACATGCAATAATAACTGCATTAAGTATCCCTGTACAGTTACAGTTGTCAATATTTGAACATTGCACTTAACGTTTGATTGGCCTATACCTATTAATGTCACCAAGGTATGATGACGCTTGCCTAAGAACCTATTTGCTAAAATTTCTTTGACCAGAGAGCACTGAGCGCCGGAATCAAAACAAAATGAAAACTCCTCACCGGATTCAATTGCTAGGTGATCAGATTCAGTGGCTGGTTTCACAATGCAGGCATTCACCCGGTGCTCTACTTTGCCGCTGCTAGACTTGCCATTATTTTTTCGGGCAGCAAGTGGCGATGTGACCTGATTCGTTGCAGTAGTAGCATGTAGGCGACGATGTTTTGTTTGGTACACTGTTGTCCGGGTATCTTGCTGTTTGTTTGCTGAAAACTGAGGATTGGAATTAGTGTTGGCATTACACGAGTCTTTGGAGAGGCATTCGATTGCCATGTGGCCTAGTCTGTCTCATTGTAACACTTCTTCGGTTCATATCGCGGCTTCTCAGCGTCCCTGTAACTATTAGACTTTTCTGGCATCGGAGGTCCTCTTTTTCGATAGGTACACGCCATTAGTTTTATGTTGCAATTTCACTCTAGGAACATTTTCTTTTCAGTGTATGCTAGTCTTTGCAACCGTGGTTGGATTTTCACTGCGTGAGCCAGAGTCACAGTAATTGCAATTTGTTCGGTCGATAAAGAATGCCATTGGTTCATTAATATACTCAGGAATCGAGTAGCATAGGCCGACATGCACTCTCCGTCTCTTGAGCGTTCATTAAAGAGTCTACACAATGTGGTAGCTGGATTCTCAACGACGACAAATCGAGCAAGAAATAAGTCTTTTAACTGAGGACAATTTATACAAGCACAACTATTTTGAAACAACCACGTAGCTGCCGCGCCCTTAAGTGTTTTGCTCATGGCGATGATCAGAGTACGACTGGATAATTGTTGTCTTGCATGCATAAGTTTACAGTATTATACCACGACCTGGCATCGGCATCTCGACAATCAGAATTGATTTCGAGGAATGCTAATTTTGAATCGTCCGTGTTTGTATCCTTTAAAGCATGAATTAATTCCATCATGCTACGTTGTTGCATTTCAAACAACGTTTTCAACGGTCGTATTCACTATTTAGGTTAGTAACAATACTCTGACCTGTTTCACATTCCTGGGAATCTCGGGTAATCCCACTTCTGATAACGGGAAATCGGGAAGCCGGACGGTTGCATCTGATTGGTGATTCGTAGCCTCATCAGCACGGGAATTCATAAAGGGCGGCCAATTTCAAGAAACGTTGAAAAGAATACACTGGCGCGTTGTCTGTTCACTATTTTAATTATACAAACACTTAAATAAGGATTTGCAGTAATAATTAACGATTTAGAGCCAATGGTTTTGCGAATGATCATTACGTGCAACGTCTGTCCACCACCGACCCATCACAGTGACACGACGTTCGCTCGTCATGATTGACGCAACTCCATTCGGGGTTACCCGCTCTTAATCGATAAATCGTTAAGGAATAACAAAAAAGATTACAACTCCTAAAATTAACTGATTTTCATTATTGAATAATGTCTCGCGCCGTTATATATATATATATATATATAAAATATATGAATATATGAATAATGTAAGAATAGCTAAGTAATTTAGTAATTTTGAGTCGGCGCCAAACAACAAGAACTTACTTATTAAGATTAAATTAAAAACTCAACTATTTTAAAAATACTATTTATAATATTTAATAATACTATTTAAAGTAATGTAAGAATAGCTAAGTAATTTAGTAATTTTGAGTCGGCGCCAAACAACCAATGTACAAAGATCACTAAATGACCTTAAATTTAACGAAACTATATCTAAATATATAGATATAGTTTCATTACTTTAGGAAGTTAGTTATTAAGAGTAAACAAAAAAGGTTTATTGTTTATTGCTTTTCAGGTTTTTTGGATGGTTTAATTTATTGCAAAAAAAAATTATTTCATGTTTTTTTTTGGCTATAATCCTCTAATTACTACATGCTAAAAAAAAAAAACTACTACTCAAGTTACCAATAAAATCTGTGAGTGAACAATAAATCACCCCTATTTTCCTACCATTAGGGTTAGATTTTATTTTAAATTTATGTGGGATCAACTTTGTACAAAATCAGATTGCTCTGTAAAAAGTTTCATACCTTACAATCAGTGAGTGAACAATAAGTCATCTCCTGTTTTCCTACCCTTAGGGTTGGGTTTTTATTATGAAATTTATATGTGGCCAACTTCGGGGTATAGTCTTTCCAATAAAAAAAGATTAATCAAAATTGGAATACTCTGTTGAAAGTTATGCGTGGTACATAAAAAAAATACACGTCGACTTGAGAACTTTTTCCTTCGTTTTTTCGTCGATTGAAAAGGAAAAAAAAAGCAAATGACACCAAGCGCGTTTTTTTTATAGCGATGTTTTTTTATTTTTTATTAAATAACCATTTCATTGAGCTTTACTAATACGATGGAGAACAAATAATGCTAATGAAACCGAAAAAATGAAAAAAAAAATCTCCAAATCAAAAAAAAAATGCCAATATGTAGTGTACCTGAAGTACTACCAAGGCCTTTGGCTTCGGGAGCGTTCCCGGTATACTTATTTGTTCAGCATTGTTTTTTTACTTAAAACAGTAAATTATTTTATCTACTCTGATACTATAATACAAAGATTATAAAATTGAAATCAAAACTTTTATGACAAACATTACGCACAGGCCAAAAAAAAAGTTTTACTACGATACAGGTCTATATACCTATATTATTAAAAAACTTTTTAATCATAACGATACACCTATACGACCGCCATCTGGACTGAACCTCTACTTAAAAAAAACGGCCGATTCGGAAGAAAAAAAAAGAAAGGCGCATGCGCCACCGATGTTTGCGCCTTGGCGCCAACATTTTTTTTAAAACAAAGTTTGGTTTTGTTTGTAAAATAAATTAGTTTATTTATTATAGTATGAGAGTAGATAAAGTAGTGTATGAAACTGTACATAACTTGGTCTTATAATACTCGTGTGATACAATAAAAAAACTCGCCTACGGCTCGTTTTTTAAAACACACTCGTGTTATAAGAACCCTTATTATGCAACAGTATCATAAACTACTATTTATAAATCAGCATCACCAAAATCTTTAAATTTTTAAATTCGTTTAATAAAACATAATTTAATTTTAAAAGGTAGCATATTTCCTTTCCTAAGCTCTAGTCCATCTCTGTACCAAATTTCATCAAGATGTGGTCAGTAAATAAAGGCTTGAAAGTATAACAGACAGAGTTACTTTCTCAATTATAATATTAGTATGGATGAATTGATTTACAAGTTCACCTAAGGCGTGGTTTAACTTGCACAGTAACAATACAAACTTATAAGTTTATAACTATTCTCGTATCAACAAGCATCTTGGTGGGCGTACCCCAAGTGTTTGCTTAGATCTTTGTACGTCTCGACAGAGCAAATACTTTTATCACTATTTACTCAGTGTTCAGTTTCCGTCTATCGAATGCCCATTGAGTGTTCTTTTGCTCTGTGAAGCTCTTAACAAATATGTAAATATTCGTTATTGTCTTATGAACAATCGGCTGAGTGCTTAATGACCATGCGTTCTTTTATTACTTGAAATAATTTTGTAACTATGACTGTATTATATTCTGCTAGCAGATATATCTATAAGTATAGTTATTCTTCATAAGTCGTTAAGAACTGCATAAAAGATCAAAAGAGTTGAACTACGATATTTTGCATAATGTATTCGTGTATTAACTGTAAGCCTAAATCAAAGACATTTTTCTTGAACGAGCCTTTTCCTTGAGCCAAAATACGTCTCCAATAAATAAATAAAACAGAATATACATTTGAATTTGTGCACGCGTCATTACAATATAATGTTACGACCATTAAGAAATTGTAAAAAAATCATCCCCGTCTGTAACAGAAAACAAATTGAGACAACTTTAGAATTCACACGGCGGAAACAAATTTAATTTATAGACGTCTTATTCGAAGATGTCTCTGTTGCGTATAACAATAATAATAGGTTTGCGAACTGCCTGTGCACTTAACATAACTTTAATTTATATAGCATAAAGTTTAAAATGCTTTAACTATACGAATGAATACATTGGTTTCAGCAGTGTTGAAGTGACAGAACTTAATAGGATTTTAACAAATAGCTAAACATTTTGTAATTCGGAGAAGATATTGAATGCCTAGTTTACTTCACAAAGAATGGGCAGTCTTCCATACGGTATATGGTATCTCATTGGGATGTCAACATCTGCCTTTTTTTTTGAGACAATACCTGAACTTGAAACGTTTATTTGTTCAACTAGCCAGAAAATCAACAGCTATTGTATTTTCAAACAATACTGGGGACCAGCAGTTTTTATGTATAATTGTAATATGGTTACATATTGCGTATTCTGATGTAATATTCTCATCCCGTAAGAATGATTTTACACATTCATTGTGTGAACGATCTGAAAAAGTGCCTTCTTTATGCCTGTTACGCAATAGGAGCGAAAATGATAATTCGCGAAATATCGTATAAACAATATCAGCCAGGTAGAAAATGTGAACCAATTCCAAATTAAAAGCTTTAAATGTAACCGATGCTGTAGCTTTAATGAAAATAATAATTTAATCAAAAAATATTCTAATGCAAAAGCGATACTTTTAGTGAGCCAATTTATTATAGTGATGGACTAAATGCAAAATTTCCTCATCACCGTAACAGACTTTGTAGCTTTTTATACTTTCTGCGTATATGAACTTTTAACGAAAATATTAAAGAAATTTCGTTCAAATTGAATTCTCTTTGTACGCCTAGTTAATACAAGGTGAGCAAAGGGTTTGAGTTTGAGGAATTAATACTATTATGGCGTAAAGAACAAAATATTTGACATTTGTAGTATAGGTACGCTAGTACTATTATCTATTCTGTTGTATAGGTAAATGACACCCTATTGATCACCCCACGAGCCACCAGTGAATACAAATATTTATACAAGATAAAGGATTTCATAGCAACAAACATAAGTATTTAAACGTCTAATAACAACACACTGGAATCGTTTTAACAATAAATAAAGGGGGTGGTGCAATATCTGTCTCGCGTTTACTGAGTGCAGGCCATTTGCATTGGGAGTGAATGCGATGAAACGGCCTCCTCTGGAATTTAATAAAAATATTTTAGCTCTTAGTGTTTCTTAAATGTACAGCCAGGAGTTTTACTGTAAATATGTTTTCAGTATATACTTTACTAAAGAGCCTCGCACCTTTGTCTAGATATTGGAGAGTAATTAATTAGCTTCTTATGCTATGTCGGTATTAACAATGTTATAGAGTGTTACTGATTAATTATATTATTCTACGTGTTATCTAAGTTTCAAAAGTTCTCAAAATCTCTTGATTATGGTAATATTTCTATTCATTAACTCAATTTTAGATGCTTAGAGGCAAATAAACATTTTCTTAACATAAAATTATAATTTCTAAATTCAATGTAAGGCTTCTACGACTTAGATATAAGAGAGGCTTCTTACGAAAATTGAATCGAGTACCAAATTTTGTGAGTTTCAAAAGTACCATTTAAGTTAATGGAGTTAGTTACATTTAGTATGGATAAATTGTTGGATTTATTTAAACCTCTATCTTGTTTAAATATCTGTAATTTCCATAAATGAGTTTATGAAATAATTCTGTTACACAAACATTCTTTGAATTCAAGAACTCCAATAAATTCAATTTAAAGGAATAACTACTATTTAGTTTAGGACCTAGAATGTGCTCAAAATTTGTCCTATACGCACAGTACAGATTTCTTGGGTGTCTTTTGAGGAAGCATGCGGTGCTACAGCCGGCGGTGAACGACCTTAAATTCAGCAAGGTTAGGGTGCTTACATAAAGAAGCTGCTTGCCCGCTCCAACCTTTCGTAGGCTTTTGTTTAAATTTAGTAGAGTGTGTATAATAGAGGTTTCACGGCGGACAGTCTTGTTGATTTTACTGAAATCTATACCTACTGTGTATATATTTGCAGGCACATGGGGTTTACTTCGGGTCTGGGGCCTCTTAGTAGCCCATTGTAAGCTTGCACTTACAATCCGCGTGGATATGCGGGCAAGGAGATAGGACAACCTAATACACGAATCACCATATTTCAATCACATCAATCACTGACTACACATTTTACAGACACACTCGCGATCTTTAACCAAGTATATTCAACCGAACTAGGAGCGTTCTGCTAGACACGTAGTGCTCGGTCGAGGTTCACGGCGATACTGATCACGATTCGCCGCGCGCTCCACCAAAGTCAATGATCTGTCAAACTCAAATTGACCGAATGAACGAATGACGTCACACTCGACCATAGAGCACTAGAGTCTTGCATTACGCCAGAGTGAATTTCATTCACCCTAATCACACAATAATTATAACGCGCCGTCACGGCCAGACTGACATGTCGCTCGTCCTCGTGCGACCAATGCCAGAGATCCGTCTGTGAACAAATGTACGAGGCTTTAATTCTTCTCGCACTGACACGCTCGTCCATCACTGACTTCCATCGCCGCACAGGCCTAACATCTCTCGTTGGTGTTCTTCGGCCACAACGAGCATAACCGGGCAACCACTCATTGGTGCCCCTACGACTATGAACTAGTCGGACCGGGCGACCACTCATTGGTGCCCCTGCGACCATAAACCGGTCGGAACCTGGGCGACCACTCATTGGTGCCCCTGCGACCATAAACCAGTCGGAACCCGGGCGACCACTCATTGGTGCCCCTGCGACCATAAACCGGTCGGAACCCGGGCGACCACTCATTGGTGCCCCCGCGACCATAAACCGGTCGGAACCCGGGCGACCACTCATTGGTGCCCCTGCGACCATAAACCGGTCGGAACCCGGGCGACCACTCATTGGTGCCCCTGCGACCATAAACCGGTCGGACCCCGGGCGACCACTCATTGGTGCCCCTCCGACCATAAACAAGTCGGACTCCGGGCAACCACTCATTGGTGCCCCTACGACTGCAAACCAGTCGGGCCGGGCAACCACTCCTTGGTGCCCCTACAACCACCTACACTGTCCTCCAAAGCTAGCAACATTACATAGTTCGAACATCGACCCTCGTGGAGCCAGTCCAAACATGAATGTGAGTCTAGACCTACGTACAACCACTCGGTGCCCCTACAAACACCTACACTATCCTGTAAGGCTAGTAACAATACATAGTTCGAACATCGACCCTCGAGGAGCCAGTCCGAACATGAAAGTGAGTCTGGACCTACCTACTTACAATATGCATCAAGATCTGTGGAAGGTGGACTAGTAGTAATGATGTGAGAATTAATCGCTGAGAATGTGTCGTTGTCGTGAATTCTTCCTTCGTTCTGATTATAGACCGCCGTCTCGGCCAGCTCGTTGTCAATTTCTACTACAGTGGTATGACTAATCTCTCGAGATCGGATTGAGGCATTGGGGTTCGAAGCTAGGAGATGAAATGTACTAAAGTCTGCCCAAACACGATGTGTCCCAGCTCTATCCGCCATATTGGAAGCGAGTAGCGTCTACATCCTAGCCCAAGCCGCGGCCAGGCTTTATTTGAATAGGTTTCCAAAGGTAGTAGTAGCAAGTAAAGCAAGACTGGAAACCAATAAACCAACACTGACTATACTCCATTTAGTGCTCTATCCGCATACACTCGAAACCGATTAATTAGAACAAACTTATGATTCAGAATTAGTTAGGAGCCAATTTTGTTACACTTCGCTTTCCTGTACCAAACTACCATACGCGCTTCGTTTCAAAAGAATATTAGCAACCAAAATCATCGAAATTACTAATATTCCCTCTAACCCCTCCAACCAAGCCAAACTGCCCGTGCCAGGAGTGGGCTCACGTCGGCTGTGCAACGGCCAGGACTCGAACCAGGGACCCCTCGATCGCAAGGCCGACCCCCCAACCACCAAGCCACCGACGCTTCTCTCGCAGAGGCTCTCGTAACCGCTCCATTACCCTGTCTATTAACGAGGGCACGAATCACGACTACGCTTCCCCGGACCATTGGCGGAGTCGCACGGATTGCACATCTACGCTGTTACTTTACATCACTCAATCATTAATATGGAGCGAAATAAGACGCATGGAGGAGCACACCGCCCTCCCACATAGAACGGTTTCATTACCACCCTGGCCATCATCCGTGTGTTGATCCATCGAAGTCACTATTAGATCAACACGATCGGCTGTGGAGCGAACATATCTATCACACTTACGGGGAAGCTGTCATTTTCATCTAGCTCATTGATTGCCTATTAAACAGAGTAGCCCTATGACACCGATACTACCCTGTAAAGTAAGAGAAGTCACCCAAGCACGCGTCTGTTTGAAGTAGTAATCCTCAACCTGGATGTCTCTGCCAATGCTTGTCAGTATCTGGAACTTTAGGTCTTCTCCTGTTCTAATCATATAACATAGATAACCCATATCCATGTAGTATTTCGAAATGGCGCACAATGGGAGAGGCCCACGTCGAGCAGTTGACCATGGTGGCCTAGTTGGTTGATTGATTGATCGATGTAGAATTTCGTCTATGTGACCACGTACGACGAGAAACCGTTACTTGAGATAACAATGAAACATTACTTGCTAATAGAACATCTTTCCCTAAATCTTAGGTACGCGAGGGTATTGAAATCAAAGACGTCCTAATTTCACCAAATGAGACATCTCAAAGCAAAGGCATACAGCTTGTGACGACTTTATCACTCATACCCGAGAACACAGTACCAAAGCACTTTATTTTCACTCCTTGTACACCACTTACTGATGTGACGGATTACAGCCCCCTTCATCTGATTATAGTCTGTACGTCAACTTCTGACATCTGAGCAATGATTCGTACTTAGACCCAATTTAGACTGAAATTTCGTAACAGTTTGAAATTTACGTGTTAACGCTTCAGAACGCATCCCGAGCGGCATACCATCTTGTATCCGCTTCCGGAATGAGTCCGCCATACTGCTCTTACATGTCAGCCACACAAGTCACAAGCAATAGCTAGTTACCTTAAGATTATTGTAAAATATTGCAAACACTGTCCCAACCTTAGAATAAAAGACAGTTAACTAAAGAATCTTGTCTAACTAAAAAAACCCAAACAACACGAAATCCTCAACATTACGCACCTCACCTTGTGCCCGTGATTGCAGTGAGTCGGGTTCAGTTTTCCTACCACCAGAAACCTTCTACAGTTAATAACCTAGTGTCAATTTGTTAGCACTCAGATAACGCGGAATCAGCTGGTAGCCATTCTGGTGGTGGTGGACCCGTAATTACACACTTTACTCCACTTCATCATAATGGAGGGTATATGACAAATAAATAGCAGCAACCGCCGCTCCTAGCAATCAACTCCAACTCATTCTATCGTCAATCTCCGAACCCTTTTCTCGACCTAGTCGGTCTCGGCTCTCCAGTACAAACGCGGCGCGACTGGATCTCTAAACACCCCGAAGCGAAGCGACCGCCATCCGATCCCCACAACCAAGCGGCACACCGTTGTTCCGCAGCTACACCAGTCGGACCCCTGTGGGCTCTAATCACCCGTAGCGGCCGCCACAGACGCTCGCATGACAACCGGGATATATGACGCAACAGGCCCTCCGTAGCACGTAGACCAGACCAATGCCAGCAGACCCATACGAGCACACAAACACCCGCACCGACCGGGGACCGAAACCGAGGCCTCGCGTACCAGCCGCCTCGACCACCGCTATGCCACAGAGGCTTTCACCAAAATGTAGATCATATAATCGCCCAGTAAAGACGAGAGACTACTCGGGGCAGTTTATCGGCCTCAATCTGCCAATTTGGCGACGAGAACTATTCCTTTAGTCGACCCGAAATATTTGGTTACCAAACTGTTGGTTCGTGTATTCTTGCTAAGAATCCGCCACGCCTTTTCTACCTAGGTACACAATAGTGTGACCTCAAAGTGAAGTACACCACGGTGAGTCTACCCACTACCCACTTGAGAAATATTTCACGAACAAAACCCGTCAGAGCCGATACTGCATGGCTCCTTCGCTACTCAGCATCATAGAAAATTAGACTGACAATCCAGCACGCGATTATTAACAGTTCAACCTTCGTCATAGGAAGCTATATCTTACACTGTACAGCTACATTCACCTATCTGTCCACCAACAATTAAACACAGTTCGAGCACTCCGAGGGACCTATACATCTCAAGACAAGACACACCGGGTCAGTACCTGCTACCGAAAAGATATGGAAACCAAAAAAGCAAACGCAAAAACCAACACGTAATACATCGTGATATAATCGAAATCGTCCTTCGTTAGTTTTTTTGCAAACTACTCACTTTTACGTAAATTATGTCACTTAAATAAAAAGATTAAATCGAGAACTGGTTCCTTTTGTCTCACTACCCTCCCACTCAATGGAAGACGATTTAACACGAGCCTTTGCACTATGGTGACATGGCATCTGCGTACTGACAATAAAGAACTCACTGATGTTAATATAGGGTAGTTCGTTAAAAATTATCGTTCTCACTTCTTGTACGTACTGATTGCGTCACCGCATTCCAAGCTAATCTAAGCAATCACAGTAACCTTTTGCAGCGTACCCTACTCAATTCGAATAAGTCTTCTCACCGTATTAACAGCTACAGATAGTATAGAAATTAGCATAGTTAGATATTAGGGATATTTCGAAACTTTCTCGTGTAATGACAATATGACTTAGCCACTATATAATTAGGTGCAAACTCCGATACCTCATAAACCTCTGCTCACGGATTGCCAGAACTGCTATCGTCTCTTCTGGCACTACATGGAATAGTAGAAATAGGACGAGACTTTTTATTCAAACACGAATTTGTACCCACGAGTAATACCTTTACAACAATATCTTTACCTGGAGGGTGGAATGCGATATTCCGCTACCAGGAAATTATTTGGCTATACCACTTGTTTTTAAAAATAAGCAAGCACACACTGTCTACGAAATAAAAAGGAACGGGCTCACCGGGTCTTGTAATCGGGATGCAGCCGACAATCAGGACAGGCACAGTTTCACGTTATTTCATGTAAACCCGACTAGCGAGTCTTTTGGTTGCCACTGCTATTCTCCTCAGCTTGTTGCCCTGGTATCCCACTTCTGATGCAGGCACATGGGGTTTACTTCGGGTCTGGGGCCTCTTAGTAGCCCATTGTAAGCTTGCACTTACAATCCGCGTGGATATGCGGGCAAGGAGATAGGACAACCTAATACACGAATCACCATATTTCAATCACATCAATCACTGACTACACATTTTACAGACACACTCGCGATCTATAACCAAGTATATTCAACCGAACTAGGAGCGTTCTGCTAGACACGTAGTGCTCGGTCGAGGTTCACGGCGATACTGATCACGATTCGCCGCGCGCTCCACCAAAGTCAATGATCTGTCAAACTCAAATTGACCGAATGAACGAATGACGTTACACTCGACCATAGAGCACTAGAGTCTTGCATTACGCCAGAGTGAATTTCATTCACCCTAATCACACAATAATTATAACGCGCCGTCATATTAATATTATGAAACTGAAGAGTTTGCTTGTTTGTTTATTTGGTTGGACACGCTCATCTCAATACAAGAATAGTAGGTTTAGTAAAATTATTTTTATATAGAATAAATAGTCCGTTTATCGAGGAAGGTTATAGGCGCGGGCGCGGCTTATACTGAAGAGACGTGGCGAGGACATTTGGCGGTAGCGGACAATTTAATTAACACAATATAAATAACATAATAACCTTATGTAGTATAAAATAACGTCAATGACGTGATTCGAGCCACTCGATGCGATGGCGCGTCACTTTAGTGGCGGGACGTCGCCTGGAGGCGAGGATGCAATTCTCCTCTAAAACAAAAACGACGTTATTGCATACTACATAAGGTTTTTATTGTGTTACTTAAATTGTCCGCCACGTCATACGTCCCCCGTCGGGTCTCTTCTGTTTAAACCACGCCATTGGCTAAATATCATTACGTTGCTGCTCGAGGAGCTGTAATCATGAATGTTCACAAATCCGACATTTTCTCATACCTTGTTCACTACATAGTATAAAACAAAATCGCTTTCCGCTCTCTGTCCCTATATGTACGCGTAGATCTTTAAAATTACTTGTTCAACCATACAAACAAACAAACTCTGCAGCTCTATAATATTAATATAATTTATATAGCATTCATTTCAACAAGGAAGGAAATCAACAACACATAGGTACCATAAAGAAATATAAAAACTGTCCACCACGCAAACTCATATATACACACCCTACTAAGTTTAAACAAGCGCCTATAGCGCTGGCTCGCACTGTCTATGTAAGCACTTATTTGTCTAGCGATTTAGGTCCAAATACGTGTCCCGAAGTAAAGGTTTTATATTTTTAGCAATATTACAGACAATTCTTGACAAATACTCATAAATAGATCTATCATAGAAATTAGCATTCATGAGCCAACTCGAGCGATATAAATAACATCTGATATTTGCTTTATTACGTGTGATCATAGCAACAACTTTTTGATGTAGGTTGTACTCAAAAGTTTAGTTTTATTGTATAGCTAGTATTTTATAACCAGTTTAATATATTTTACCAGTTGTATATCTAAGGGGAATCTGGGACCACCCGGTCCCGGAATACTCCCGACTCATTCAATATTTAAGTTTAGCTTTAAATGTTTTCCCATTTTTGGAAACTTGAAAGCATTTTGACTTTTCACTTTCGTCGGTAGCTTAGTGGTTAAGGAGGCGGTCTTACGATCGAGAGGTCCCGGGTTTGAATCCTGGCCATTACACTACTGACGTGAACCCACTCCTAGCACAAGCAATTTAGCTTAGTTGGAGGGGTTGGAGGGAATATTAGTTATTTCGATAATTTCGGTTGCTAATATTCTATTTTTTTTAAGTAAAAAGTAAGTAAGTAAATATATTTTTTATACTAAAATGGCCATACAACAACGTAATAAAATAACGATTGTAATACAGTGGAATAGAGAAAATATAATAGCTTATTTGACTTCAACTTCTATTTCGTTTGAATCCTGTATGTACCTAATTATGTGGCAGCCAAATAATAATAACGATAGATACGTGGTTGAATGCCAAGGTGCTGATGAAGGTTTTACTTCCACTTTCCCCACTGATGTAGCTAATTGCTCATTGATTTGCAAAAAATTGGTTGACCTAATTTTTATATTTTATTATTTTACAGAAAAGCATTATCAGTTTACAAATTGAAGTCATATACCTCGTTATGTTTAAGCTAGTTGCAAACGTTACCAAATATTTTCCAATCTGTAAAAAGCGAAGTTCAAAGCTCTGCAAATTAAAAACGTAAGCTATATTCGACACTATATTTTTATTTATGTGCTGTATGTATGTTCAAAACTATTATTTTTTATCATTTTTAACTTATCATACTTAATAAGTCAGTTTCCTTCTGTCTATTCTACTCTGTATTCGAGAGTCGACCAGTTGTCTAGTTACTTGCAGAATATTGCTTGGTCACAAATACGACGTCTATATCTATAGTAAATCTAGTAGATGTCGGATATTATTACCCTCAGGTCAACTTAACAGAAGACTCGATTAAGGATTTAGGTAAAAAAATATGTATTTATTTCTACACCATTTCTTTTCCGTCCGAGGTCAGCTTTTTCCGGTCTAAGTGCGGCCGCGGCGCATGAAGTTTTGGCTGAAGTTCGATATTTAAAATTTAGTCACAGCTAAAATGAATAACATATTATTTGAATTCATACACATAGAGGTCCTCCTACTGGCACGCGCCCTAATGGTTACAGTGCTAACCTAACATAACCCAAAATTTCACTGACTCACTTTGTCTAGGAAGTACGCGTTTTGTCTACAAAGAATTAGTTTTAACTGATATTCCATTTCAATTCTAGTTTTAACAAATATATATTTTAGTAAAGTTAATTCTTTTTAAGGAAAAACTGTAACATATATAATTATTCTGCTTTTTGTGATTAAGCCAAGCATACAAAATTTGTGTTACATTTATTCAGCGCTGTGAAACTTGTAAAAAAATTATGTTTGATCAAATAGTAGTTTATGAAACTATTGCATAATAAGGGTTCTTAAAATACGATCTATAGACTAACTATTACACGAGTATTTTAAGATTAAATTATGTGCTGTTTCATACACTACTTTATCTAATCACATGGAATAAAATTATATTAAGATATAATTGCTTTAGAAGATATGTACTTTAATGTAATTTTTTAAATTTAGGTATTTTGTTATTCTGTGCGCGCAAAGACTGTCATTAAAGTTTTATTTTTAGTTTTTGAATGTTGACATTACAGTATAAGAGTAGATTAAACAATATTTTGTTCTGAAAAGCGATAAATAAACTTAAGTATCAATAGGAGACAATTAAATAATGGCGATAACGAGAACAAAAGCATGATAAGAAACAACATGATACAATCAAATTATTTTGGATGGGAAACTCCCTACTCTAAATATCTTATACATACGTGAACTTCAAAATAACATTCATAAGCAGAGAAACTTATCAATATTCAATAAAAGTATATATTCTTATAAATGCATAAAGTAATCGCTATAGGACACGGTTTATTACTAGTTATAAAAACAAAAACTAACTTCGCTAAGAAGTAGAAGAGCTGTAGCGAGTAGCGCATTCTCTAAGTAACTACTCTCTTTTTAGTTCAAAAACGATTGGCCCGGTTATCCGAGCTTATTCAGGCGTGTATCAGCTATGATATTATATCCGCGCTATGAAAGCTAGTTTTGAAGCGAATCGATAGGTTTTTACGAAAAACGTTTTCGTATGAGCTTAAATTATTTCAGACTGCCTGAAAAATGTTGATGAAACTGTAAATTGGAACAGGGGATATATTTTCATTTAAAATCAGCTCATAATGTTCACAAAATAATGTTATTTGCAGAAATCACTAGTTAGTTCCTTTATCTATCTGGTTTGTTATTTATTCATTATTTTTGTCATTTAATTGATCAGTACCACACAGCAGCTTCCATGTCCGTGACATTGCAGATAAAATGCAATAGAGGCGCTTTGACTGGTGCGGTCACATCTTACGAAAACCGCCAGGCTACGTGGGTAACAAAAGCCTGGCAATGGCATCCTCGCTGGTTCCAGGTAGAAAGGTAGGCCCAAGAAGTCCTGGCTCAACATCGTGGAGGGTGACATGCGTGCCAATGACCTCACTGTCATGGATACCCGAAATCGTGCCGACCCAGGGCCATCTCTCTTGATCTCGCCCTCCTCGGGTGTGGGGACCACGAAGTTCCTAACACGTTCCCGTGTATGGTGAGGCGCGCTATGCGACCATTCTGATACTTCCAAAGCTTGCTTCCGTATTCGCTCGCAACTTACTGCCTCCTTCAAGACCATTACTTGCACGCAGAAGGGGGCACCGGCCGCCTACGCATCCACGCATCAAACCATTGCCGTGAGCAAAGCGGTGAGTGTGAGAACTCTCACTCCCAGGGCCGCCACCAGCTCCCGTATTTTAACTTCACGGCGTCTCCCACGCTACTTCAAGTTAACCTTGGCCTCGGACGCAATCAAGAAAATACGTCTTTACGAAGATGATGATGATGAATTGTTCAGTTAGGGAGCCAAGTGCTTGCAATCTTTTCATTTGGTGCAAAAATCATTTTTGGTTCCTTGTCACAATTATTCTAACAAATTGTGACCTCAGTCACTTTCAGAATGAATACGCTTGATCTAATAAAATTGATTTAATCAAAAACTCAATATTTTAGCTACTCAGGGTCACGTACGAGATTTTCTTTTATCAGACAAATAAAAAATAGAGGCAGGAATATTAGTATTGAAATTCGTGGCAATCGAAATTAGTTCCATTGAGAATAAAATATAACCCATTGAAAAAGTGTGAAGGGGACTCCGAAATATAATTTGCAATAAAGTCGGCACATGATTTCTCACTGAGCTCACCCCTGACTACTTTATTACTTTTCTCTGAAGCACGCTCTTTTATAACTTTAATATTTCATTCGTGTATGTAAGTATTCTGCTTCTTGCACAGACTGTCGATTGTTAATTTTTTTCCACCATTGTGTTGAATGTTTTGCGATGACCATACTAAAATGTGTTAACTTTTATTGCTCAGCTTATACCGAAATATATTTTCAAATATTTTTCATCCAGACTTAAATTAAATCAACTTTAATTAATAAAGAATTTGATGGGCTATTTACAGTGTTCTGCCAATAAAAATAAAAATGAAACTCCAATTTATATCCGAACATAAAGCTTATCTGAGTCTGGTTTTTAGTTTTGGTACTCGGATCCGAGCAAGCTTTTAAATTAACAAAGGCATTTTCAACAGCCAGTGCATTTAAAAGTTACTAAGCGAACTACTGCGTTCGTATTCATGTTCATGCAATTTCCTCGATTATGAGTTTCATTAGGAAAGTCAAATTTGAATAACGTTTTAAAACGTTTATTTATGTTTTTTGTGGTAAAAAATATGTTACACGCCTTCATCAGCAAAAAACAATTAGCTTCGAAAATGAAACTTAACTCTTTTTTTGTAATTTTTGTAAACTTCGATGACTTTTAATGTAGACCTTTTTTAGGTATACATTTCTGCAGTACATTATTTTGTTCTATTTATCAAAAGTTTTCGCAACGCACGCGTTGTAAGTAATTTTTAGGCCTTTTGTTTTGGCCTTGAGTTACAATATAGATATTTTTGTAAGGATTAGGAGTGATAATGCAGCTTCTTAAGAATGTTTGAAATCGGTCTTTGTTTTTGTTTTTGAATTTATTCGAATACGAAACATAATTTTTTTCCTCTTTATAATATTAGTAAAGATGTCCAAGTAATTTGTTAGTGTAAATTTGCTGGATTTTTGTAAATTTGCTGAAGAATCCAGCAAATTTACATAGGTCTACTACCGAATTTGTTGACATTTATGATCACTGCTCTACTCCCTTTTGTAGTAGTGTGATGTTATATAGACTATAACCTCCGTTAATAAGTGAACTATTGAACAGAAAAATATTTTTTTAATTCGAATCAGTAGTTCCTGAGATTAGCGCGTTTAGATAAACAAACAAACTCTTCAGCATTATAATAATAGGGGTTAAAGTATGTAATTGCCGTTTCATTGTAATAGGTACTTCGAATTGACATAGAACCTTCATGGTTTGAGATTTTTGAGTGAAACTTTTTCCACATGGTACCTATGTAGTTCTTCATTTAAAAATGTGCAACATTCGATTATCGACTTTCAGTTGTTTTTTTTTATTCAGCTTAGACAAGAAAGATGGATACTTCGAAAATTCGAGTGATTTTTGAATACGAGTTCCGACGCGGAACTAACGGTTTAAACGCTTTCGTGATGGAAACTTTGATTTGAAGAACGAACCACGAGGAAGGCCGTCCACACAGGTGAATAACAATGAATTGAAAGACATGGTGGAAGCCGATCCGTGCCAAACTACCCAGGAATTAGCTGCATGGTTTAACGTTACCTTACCAACAATATTGACTCATTTGCCTCAAATCAATAAAATAAAAAAATGTGAAAAATGGGTACCTCATGATTTGACTGATCTGCAGAAAGAAATGCGTGTTGAAACTTGTGTTGCCTTGTTGAATCGATACAGAAATGAAGGAATATTGGATCGAATTGTGACATGTGATGAAAAGTGGATTCTTTACGATAACCGTAAGCGAAAAATGCAATGGCTGACCCCAGGTGAAACGCCACAACAGTGTCCTAAAGCAAAGCTTACCAATAAAAAGGTAATGGTAACTGTTTGGTGGTCTCAGCATGGTGTTATTCACTATAGCTTTCTACGATCTGGTCAAACAATAACGGCAGATGTCTACTGTGCCGAACTCCGAACAATGATAGCAAAACTAGCAGTGAAACAGCCCCGACTCATGAATCGATCTTCACCATTATTGCTCCATGATAACGCGAGACCTCATACAGTACGAGAAACCGTTTTAACTCTACAGGAACTGCAATTAGAAACTATCCGTCACCCTCCGTATTCGCCAGACCTTGCTCCAACAGACTTTCTTTGTTTTCTATGTGATAAAACGTTTTCTTCTCAGGTGGCAGTACAAAATGCTTTCACACAGTTTGTCGAATCTAGATCACCAGAGTTCTATCGCAAAGGCATAAATGACCTTCCTACTAGTTGGCAGCAATGTATAGATAATAATGGTAATTATTTTGATTAAATAAATACGTTAAATTAAAAAAAAAAAACGAATTTCAATTTGTCAGTACAAATCGGCAATTTCATACTTTAACCCCTAATAATCCCCCCCTAATATTAAAGTATAGATATAGATATAAATTAAAACTAATACAAATAATAATAATGACGCAATATTTCTTCACGCGAGTAACTGTCTATAATTTTTTTTTAACTGAGTGCTTTTTAAACCCGCGATCTTCCTGTATGCCCTGTCTATATACCTACTAAATAATACGCCATAACTTGAACCCAAACATGTTGGAATCCAATTTTGACACAATATTTTATAGGTTATATTCTGTTGGTAGAAAGAGGATTTTCAAAATCCCTCATGTGTGCATATCTACGTAAATCGATTGTTTGTACATCAACCTTTAAATACTCTTACCTCTTCAAACATGTAAGGATGATCACGACAAAGAACGTGTTACCCAGTCGTGTAGCCTTCTATGACGAATCTATCTTCACAAGACTAGCGAACGACTTTCAACTTTATCACATTGTAGTAAAGTAGTTTTGTTTATTTTACCAGAATTCTCGGTGCCCCGCTGGGAACAATGTCGGTTATCTCTGCATCAGATTGAGATAACACAGAGGTCAAGTTCGACATACGAGTCAATATGGTCAGTTATGCTAGTTGACGCATATGGTATGGGAGCTATACTTAATACAGTATTATTGGCGAAGGGTTAAAGTTTTCTAAAGAAAAGCCGGTGGAAAGAAATCTTACCTCAATCTTATTCATCATGGGCCGTGCGACCCATTCGAAAGCCGGCAGGAATCGGGTTATAGGGACCCGTCGCCACTGTACAGTTTTTGAGATGTGGAATTAGTCTGGCTGTAAAGGAGACAATACTCATTTACAGGGATCGCTACTGTCTTCTTCTGCCTGGCCTTAGTCCCATTTATTTGGGGTCGGCTCTTCTGGTCAATTTTCGCCAGGACGGTCTGTCCTGGGTCGTCTGGGGTGTTAATTGTGTCCTTTTCAGGTCCTTGTCAATAACGGACATCCATGTTAGACGGGGTCTACCGCGTCTTCTGGGCTGCGTACCAATATCGAGCACTTTTCTCGTCATGTGGTCGGATGGTCGCCTCATGACATGACCGTACCATCTTAAGCGGCTCTCAAAGATCTTTTCTGGTATAGGTGTTAATTTAAAACTGCCCCGAATATGGATATTTTGAACGTGGTCCAGCATTGTTACCCCACCAGCCCATCTTAGCATTCTCATTTCTGCGACGTGAAGTTTCTGCTCCTGCTGCTTTTTCAATGGCCAGCATTCGGCGCCGTATGTCATGGCCGGGCGAACTGCTGCTTTGTAAACCCTGCCTTTAGTGCGGACGGGCATTCTTTTATCGCATAATACCCCAGATAGCTCCCTCCATTTCATCCACCCGGTGTTTACACGGTGGGTTACATCGGCATCTATAGTCCCATCATTGCAGATGATTGAGCCAAGGTATTTAAAGTGGTCGACTTCCTTTAGTGGGGTGCCCTGCAGATGGATAGTGTTGCTGATGTTGGTGCCACTGAAATTGCAGTGCAGATACTCGGTCTTCTCTCTGCTAACTCGCAAACCTGCTCTCTCGAGTGCTCCTCTCCATTCTTCCACCATTTGCTGTAGATTGTTGGGGTCTTCGCTGACTAGGACAATGTCGTCAGCATAAAGGATATCCCATGGTGGGGGGCGCTGTAGTTCCGCCGTAAGGTATTGCATTACGAGGATAAAGAGCAGGGGGCTCAATGCTGAACCTTGATGCACTCCGACCATCACATCGAACTCATCGCTTGTTCCAGCTGGGCTTCGCACTTTAGTTTTAACAGCGTGATACATGTCTTTCGCCAGAAGTATGTAGTGCTCTGGGACTTTTTGTGCTCTTAGGGCTTGCCAGATAAGTTCTCTTGGAACACGGTCGAATGCTTTTTCCAAGTCGATAAATACCATGTGTAGGTCGGTTTGACTGTCTCTGTGTTTCTCCAACAGAATTCTGATTGAATGTATGGCATCAGTTGTCGACCTTCCAGGGACGAAACCACATTGATTTTCAGACACCTCGGTGAGTTGCCGTAATCTGCTGTTGATGACTCTTTCCCATATTTTGAAGGTGTGTGATATTAGCTTTATGGCTCTGTAGTTTCCACATAGTCTGATGTCACCCTTGTTCTTATAAAATGGTAGCAGGAAACTCCTTCTCCAATCATCGGGCATTCCGTCAGTCAGAATCCTGTTGAAAAGTTTATTCAGGAACATTACACCGGTGTCTCCCAGTTTCTTCCACAGTTCAGCAGGTATATCATCAGGTCCACGGGCTTTGTTGTTTGCCATAGCCTTAATTGCTGCGTGAACCTCTGCGGGGGATATGCATGGTATCGGGCCTTTAGTAGCAGTAATATCGCGGAGTTTTTCACTTGGAAAGGTTTCATTTAGAAGTGCAGAGTAATACTCTAACCATTGCTTATTTATGTCTTTGTCCGCTGTGAGCAGTTGGCCTTGATCATTTTTGATGTACTTGATGGTCTTTGTATCCTTGCTGTTCCTGTGACGCTGCTTTGCTATTTTGAAGATTTCTTTGTCGTTCGTGGCAGTTTCCAGTTTGGCGTAAAAATCATCGTCTGACATGGATTTCGCTTGCGCCACGGTTTGTTTTGCAATCCTCTTTGCGCCCCTGTAGGCTGTGCGATCGGCATCATCTGTTGTTGTTTGCCATTGCTTAAAGAGAGTTTTCTTGGTGCTCAATGCTTCTCTGACGTCTTCTTGCCACCATTTTGTGTCTTTGTCGCCGCAAATGGCGCCATTTGATACGCCAAGGTACTGTTTTGCTTTCAGATGGCAAAATGTTTGGAAGTCTCTCCACATATTATTAGCAGTGTCCTCTTGTTGTGAGTCAAGGTACTCTGCGATGTCTTCACACAGCTTTTGCCCCTCTTCACGTTCGAGTTTGTGCCAGCGTATCCGCGTGATCTTCTCTCTTTTCACCTTTATCGATTTAGGCATTGTAAATTCAGCGACCAAGATACGATGTTGTGATGTGAGCGGTTCTCCGGGTATTACTTTACAGTCCCTGAAAGTCTTCAGCCGGTGTCGATCTGTTAGGATGTAGTCTATTTGTGTACATGCCCCGCCGCTTTTGTATGTAATCAGGTGCTCGGTGCGTTTACAGAAGAACGTGTTGACGATTGCAAGATCGTGGGTTAAAGCAAATTGCAAGATGCTCTCGCCTTCCGGGTTTATATTGCCATATCCCCGGTTGCCGTGTATTCTTTGGTACGTGGATGTTGTGCTTCCAACGTGGCCGTTTAGGTCACCGCCAATGTATTTAGCCTCCGCCGCCGGGATGAATTGTAGCAGATCGTTAATCTCGTTCCAAAATGTTTCTTTCTCTGCATTTGAGCAGCCAGTCTGTGGTGCATAGGCGCATATGATATTCATGCACGGTTGGTCGTCAAGAGCGAGCTTAATTGACATTAGTCGCTCGCTTATTCTGTTCACTTCCACTATGCGATCTTGAAGGTCCTGATCTACCACAATTCCCACTCCATTTTGTGGTCGTGTCCCGTGGTATATGAGTTTGTAGTTGTGCCCGATGTTTCGCGACTTATCCCCCTTCCATTTCGTTTCTTGAATGCAACATATGTTGATGCGTCTGCGATGTAATACTTCGCTCAGCTCGGCGCTTCGTCCTGTCATTGAGCCCACATTCCAACTCGCGATCCGCATTTTTGGTACTTGTGCAGGGGCTTTAGTGACATTGCCGTCGCTTCGGGGGTACGCCCTAGCATTTGCCGCATTCCCTTGATTTGGATCGTCGCTTGAGGGGGACGCCCTAGTAGTTACACTTCTTTTATTATTTGTGCTGTTTCATGACCAGAAGTAAAAAAGTTGGCTTATGGTTTTACGGCCGGCTGCCACCAGACGCCAAGACAGTAACCCCTCGTGCTAACTTGGGCTTGGGATGCCACCGTTGACTGTTGGGTTCTTCCGCCGCCATCCCCTGCATGACGTCCTGCCTGACGCCATTGCCCTCCACAGGCCCTTTCTCAGTTTACCACCAAGTGGCCCTCTGGAGGGATTGCCTGTTGGTCCGCGAGAGGTATTTTATTTCCCTCTTACCCATTGGCATTGTTTCCAATGCCAACGAGCTTTCCCCGATCCGCCACCTGGGGACGCGTTCTCTAGGGGTTACAGGCTCCCCCCCCCGAGCCGCTACTGTGCTATATAAAAACACTGACTTTATTTGTACGTCTGTATGTATGAATATACGAGTATGTTTGGTCACGCATATCTTCGAAATCATTAGTTAGATTGTTCTCATATTTTTTCACGGAACAGTAAAAACGGTGGAAGTGTGAAGTGGGCGTGGCACGCGTGTCATTCTTATGCGGAGATTTGCAAGACCTTACAATTTCAACCTTCAGTCGTATCTGTCATCACGTGTATTTGACAGTTTGGCACCGTGTGTTATTTAATACTATTTAATAGAAATATGCCTTACTGGGCCATTTTGCAGTGCACAGATGATAGTAGGAGCATAAATATTCGAAATGGAGTTGTTTTATACCATCAATAAGTCAGGATATAGCAGAATTTATAACGAATATTATTGAAATGCAAAGAAATAAAATCAAAACAAAATCAACCTTACCACATATCAATAAAGCTTGTTTTTGATTAAACATTATAGACATGTCATTCTTATTTATTCTAGAACTTTCTCCGCTACTCATTTAGTGATGTAGTCAAACTTTATCGATATCTAATTTTTTGGAAACATTTATAAACGTTTGTCAAATTACTTTATTGTTTTTTTTTTTAATATTTCATTCAAAGGATACGGGCGTGATGTTATGATGTGTAGTGGCATAGACATAGCAATAATATGCGTTTGCAGCAATTAATGCTGATTTCCTGGTATTTATTGAAGAGTTTTGTGGTCTCTCTCTGAAACCCTTTATCGGACCTTTACAAAAATTAAATGGGATCATTTCGGAATAGTCTTCTTTCGAACAAAGAAGGAATTTTGCAAATTGGTCTACACATGACGATAGCTTCGTCATGTGTAGACCAATTTGCAAAATTCCGTATTCGCGTATTCGCGTACAAACATGCAAAAATATAAACTTCCGTATTGAACAACTCCAGCTGGATATTTTCTAGTTTGTGGACAACAACATGCATACGCGATCAGCAAATAGGTTTTGGTGCTCTACTTTTTTCTCATTGTATGCAAATTAAATTAATTATTTCAAAGTAGTGTATGAAACTGTTTGTAATATGGTCTTAAAACACCCGTCTCATTTTGTAAAATACTCGCACTCGTATTTTAAGTATCCTTAGACCACTTTCACATTTTCTGATATTGGGTACCTGACGCCGATAGCGGTCACCATGTGCTGTTTTCACATATATTCAATAAAATCGGTCCGATTCGGCCATTTTCTCTTTCGCACAGACTGGATGAAAAAAAATCCTAGTATCGAGTTCTTTTTATACTTTATTTTATTTCCTTCGATATCGGAGCCGACACTAATATCGGATATCGGATGCGCCGGATAATGTGAAAACGCTTTTATTTTGCAACAGTTACATAAAATATCTACTATAAATGGACACTTGTTTTATTTCAAATAAATAGGAACATACGTAGTAACACGTCTTCATACCTTTTTAATCGTAAATAAAAACATCCCTCTTTTTTAGTACTCTTAGATTATAATTACTAACAGCGTTTGGAATCCCTTGATATTTTGAAAACAAATTACAAATCTATCGATATTGCCAACTTTTTGTTTCACCGCTCTAGCGTTAAAGTAAGAGAGTTAGAGTGAGAGAGATAATACTTCAAAGTAATATCAACCGTATTCAAAACTACTAAGGTTCTAAATAACATTCTTAAAATAAACGGACATCTGTTGGGGAGTAGTTGAACTTTTTCGTAATAGAGTTAGAGTGAGAAGCAAGCTTGATTCAGATACAAAACGTCGTAAATTCCTTTTTTTATCTATATTAAAGTTATCACTAATGCCAATCAATAAGGTATGTTTTCGTTCTGCAGTGTGCATAATTTAGGCTAATTTGGTGTTAAAGATATACGACCAATCAAAACAATTGTTTACTAGTAGTGCAACGTATTATTATCTGGTTGTATGTGTGAGTTTGGCGACATTGGTTCCGCTATTGAATCTGTCCTATCACACTTCTAATAGTTTTTTCTGTTCTGTGTATTTTTTATTCTGCTAACTTCAGCTTAAGGAATGTGGAAGTCTCATCTAGAGCACTTTATTTACTGTATTTAACCGATTGACACAATATAATATGTTAAAATAGACTATTATTATTGGAACATATGTCAATAAGTTTCCGGTGTAAGTATAACTAAAACACTAATCAAATACAAAGACCCAATTTACTGTGACGCCAATCTTACAAACTAAGTTAAGTTCTAGGGCAATAATAAATTACTACCTTTAAGAATTATAATACCCTTATACTAATAATACCTTTAAAACCTTTAATAACAAATTACTACATTTGTAAATCCTCGTCATATGATTGACCGAACCATATAAGTATAAAAATGTTAGAAGAATGATTATGAGTTATTATTTTTCTTTATGTCTCTTTGAAGACAATTTATTTATTTCTTAACTAAATACAATAAAGGTACCTACATATTTCTAAAACTGATGTTTTTATTTCAACAACAACATATTTCAAAGATATTCCAGGTACCAGCTATTAACTGATATGAATACATAAGTCACTTCGAGGTTCTTTGTGAAACATCCTTGCAAATATTATCTACATGTACAATTTCCTTGCAATATTCTTCAAGATAAGAAAGACGTAACTATTTCGTGTAATGTAATAAAATAGCATCGCTTGCACTTTTCTATCTCTATCGCCGTGTCTTACGAGGGTATGTGTACTTGAATGCGAATCATATTTGGTCCCTATCATTGAAAAGTCGAAATCTTCAAAGTATTTCTTTTCACTTGAGATGAATTTAAACTATTTATATAAGAAATCTATGGAATGACGAATTCAAAATAAATATTGGTATAATCGTTTTATCGAAATAAAACATTCTAGATAAAACAATATAACTAGAAATAATATTTAAATAATAAATAAACTGTTTTACTAAGTAGTAAACCTCCGTGATCATTTTTCAGTTCTGAAATATCGGAAATTCAAACCAATACATGGCAAATATGCTGATATCTCTAAGTGAGTAACCATGATAGTTTAGGAAATCCATGAAATCTGTATAAACATAGATCAAATTCCCATCTGTGATGGAACATCACCTGAGATTGGTTTTACCGATTTGTTATTTCCCTTTTTATTATTTGTAATTCTCATGAAATTTGTAAGAAATTTTCAACAGCACCCTGTTAAGATTAAAAAAATATTAAATTAGCTGACATTGAAGTTTTATGGCAAGAAAATTATATACGGAGCCAATAACGTATCTGTCAATATTAGAAGTAATTACGTATACCCACAACTCTATTAAAAATACCGAAAACTAAGATTCAAAGAGATTTTAGTAAATAGAGTTGTATGTGACATAGGCTACCTACGGTAGAGGGCATAGATCCGGCCTTATTCAGTTAGGATGGAACACGCCATTCGTGACTTTCATTCTGTATGAAACAATTCTCGGACAAAGGTTCTGGTCAGGAACGGGCAACAAAGGAACGATATAGACGTTCAGAGATGCCTTTGGTTCATTTCGATTGTTGACGGTTTATATCCGTGTGGAACCAAACGAGGCATGATCTGCAAGTTCTGCAGTTTACAAATAAAAATGATATCAAACTTGCTTCCATACCATCAGACAATATATTGGTATGACTAACCTCAATTATTGTAGCATAACAATTCCTGGCTGGATACACTATTCACTCACTCCAAGGGTATAGGGATCCTTCTTGTATCGGGTGGTCGGGTACTAAAAGGTCAGCTGTGCAAGCGTACCTTGGCTTTTGTTGCACACGTTCATAGGCCACAGTAACGGTTTCCTTTTTTTAGTATTTACATCGTCAAGTTGACTGCACTCATCGGGTAGAGTGCAAGCTAGGGTGAAGTCCAAGGAATAGTGGCCGCTATAACAGATGCTGTCCCTAGAATGACGGACCCTAACTGGATGGCCGTGTGTTTATTTACCACACAAGTGATCAATAGGTGTATTTTGGTTCAAGGTGTTTGAAATTACTTCTAAATCAACCAAAACGAGTGAACGTGACAATTTCGTTTTACGTTTACAAACTATAGCACCACAGGCTAACAAAATTGATGAATCTATTTCGAAAATAGTACACAGAACTGGTTTTGTTCATGGGCCACCCGCAAATAATAGGACCTCAGTCGTAGTACCTTATTGTCCGATGTTGACGATATGACATGTTATCGACTTCTGAGGTTTCATTTTGCACAAACTCAATTCACGATTGCATTCAATGTTGACGTTGGGTCAAGCGCACCTTGAATGACATTTTAATGTGAATATTGACCATAACATGTTGTATTTTGACAGTTTTTTTTTTTATTCAATACAAATTTATTGCAGGTATTATATTGTCTGCTATTATTACTATTAGATCAGTTAGTTAAAATTTTGAAAAGAAACACAATTTAACTTTAATATTTTTTGGGATAGGTAACAACATTTTGTTCTGTTAAAACTTTTATATAAATTTGCTAATTTCAGTCAATTCCAAATGGTTTATTTTGTTCAAAATATCATCAATCCGATTAAATAACAATGTCCATCAGTTTGTAAGACTCAGTCTCATCCTATCATTTTAATTTTATGTGATATTTTATAAAGTTTATGTGAATATCACTCATTGAATAAAATTACTTTTTACGGCTTCAATCGCGATTTTATTGTTATTATTTACTTTTAAACGGACGTTTCGGCTACTTTTTTGCAGCCATATTCGCGGTTTCTAGTCTAGACTAGATATATATCATAGAGCAATTTCATATTACTATTGTACTCGAACTATAAATTATATAAATCAAAAACCGACGCTTTAAATTAGTGCCAGTACATATGTAAAAATGAACAAACAACGAACGTGGAAACCCGAATATCCATTACAATGCAAATTCGCCTTCATCACAATGAACGAGTTACCTGCCCACACGCCAACTTTTTGCCTTGTTCCAGACGCAAATTGGACTATGACCAAATTTTGGTAACACATATGACTATTTGAGTACGTAGGTAGCTGTTTTATTTTGCGCAATTTTATGGAAGTATTTTTTACGAAAAAATCACAAAATAGACCCAAATTTAGATTTTTAATATATAACAGGTAGACATTTACACTTTTTATTGGCGTAGGTATTTCCATCAGGGTTAGGAAACCTACAATAATGGTAACAATAATAGCCATCTAACTATAGAGAAGCAAAACTGCAAGTAGGTAAGCTGAGCTCGAGCTCCGACATAAGGCAGTTTATTTGCTTTTGTTAAAAATGTACTAGTAATTTTGTTATTAACACCATAATTTAATTTTGATTTCATTTTAGTATGTTTTAACTGTTTTACTGGAAACCATGTTTGCATAAGTCACTTAAATTATATGCTTAACTAATAAGTAATCGTCGGTTAACCCTTAATTATCTGCCTACGCTTGAAAACGGCCTTGTATTATCTGTTTTCACCTTAAACTTGTTTGCTAAACTTTTTAATTTCACGGTACTGCCAAAGTTTACTGTAACAGATTCTATCGCGATTTATTTGGCAATAATTCATCATAATTCGGGTGCTTTGAGATAACCTACATTCCAAACTATATGGCACTTACAACTAACATCGTTATCGAATTCGCGATCATAGCGGTTGAAAAGTAGCCGAAACGACGGGCTAAATATAAACAATAAATAAAACGCAATTGTGGAAAAAGTGATTTTATTTCAATTATTAACTGCAGACATTACAAGTGCTAACGTTATTGAGTACGTTTATT
Organism: Eilema caniola; assembly: GCA_949126895.1. Classification (NCBI taxonomy): domain Eukaryota; kingdom Metazoa; phylum Arthropoda; class Insecta; order Lepidoptera; family Erebidae; genus Eilema; species Eilema caniola. The sequence continues at coordinate 22,520,181 of OX421474.1, forward strand.
CAATACAATTCAATCAATTTATTTTAATCAACGTTTGAATCATACACAACCATTACATGAAATAAAAATAATTAGAAAAATAATACAACACAACAACAAACAATTTCACTATTAGTTACAAATTAAATTTACAATTAAAATAAATTTACAAATTTATAATTACAGAAAAATTAAAATTTTTAATTTAAAATTTGAATGCATAAATCATAAATCTCACAAGGTCTCATTCAGTAGCTTGAGCATCTTACTACTTTACGTACTTTTAATCTCTTATTTTAAGAAATTAAAAGTACGACATGTTGAAAGCACTGATTTTTTTTATAAATAACTTTGCTGAAATTTTCAAGATCTATAGTGTATTCTAAAATCAAATTGGGTACCAGGTATATTCCCTCACGGAATTCCGTCTCAAATTAGCTTCGCAGGGCCAAATTCGTTTTGACTAATGGCGTTATTAGTCTCGGGGCGTGTGTTCATAACGCGTGGTGTATTATAACGCTGCTTCTAATATATCTTCAAGTGAAATCATCCTATTAGAGTGAGTATACAAGAACCTAGAAACGTTGCAAAAAAGTCATTGTGTCTATAACTTTAATTTTCTTGACTAATGAGTCTGAGAGTGACTTTTCATTTTTGTTCACCAATAACCATAACATAAATTGTCTGAATACTCAAAATTAAACGCCAGTGTAGATTTACATCATATTGTTAACATACCTACGCTTGACAACTACCGCACTTACTGATAAGTAATGAATGATGATTACTAAAAGGGTTTTATTCTCTCAAGACCACGATTCCTAGGTTATTGATTTTCTAAAATACATATTCAGGCAGAGATCGTTGATTGGTAATGGTCGGCAGGCAATAGTTACTGTATCCAGTAAAATATTTAAATTAACTATTAACTATAACTTTTTTAAATACAGGGTTCGTCAATTTAACTTCACCTCGCCTGATGGTAAGCTGAAGGTATAGTCTCAGGAAAGACGGCCACCATTACAGACTTAGCATGTTATTGGTGGCACTAACACACACTGACACATGACGGCCTCATCAGATGCTTTTTCACGGGGACTGTAGTAAAAAGTAAACACGTGATCTGGAAAGGAATTCCAGGTTTTAATGGTGCGGCAAAGGAAAGGTATCGATATACTCAAAAGTCATGGAAAATCATGGACCTCTGGCGTTGCTTCGGCTGCTGCTTCATGCTTTAGCAAGATAATATAAAATATTTTGATAAAATTCTCTCCTTCGTTCTAAAGGCCACTCGGTCGCATACAATGCACATCGGAGTCCGCGATCCGCTTTTCTAGTTTACCTGCGTGTTTGGCTGCACTTCGACCTATTGATAAAATACTGATTGATACAATATAAACTTCAACTAAACAAATATTAACACAATAGGTTTACATAACAGACTTGCTTTTAAATATGGGCAGCAAAATTTCATTGCGTGCATCGTTACGTTCATGACGCACCATCAAATATACATCAATATTGACCAAACTCTTAATAAAGTCTAATGGACTATATATGTGGTGTGGTGGTATTTTAAAACAGGACCAGAAAAAGTAGAATGTGAATGAAATTAATCGATGGTTATAAAGGTACAAGGAAAATATTTTTGTGCATCGTTAGTTTGATGGTGTACTCCATTCTCATGGCACGTGTTACTATTATAGATTGTCTCTGTGTTATGTTTTCCTGTTTGCATTAATCGTTTATTTAATTTAGTCTTGTCAATTGTGTGGAGATTGAAAAAGCGTATAGTTCGAGTGAATGAATTAGTGTTAAACCCAATATGTTTTAAAATAATTTGTATCTCAACTATAATATAAAAATGGAACAAGTGATGCATTCAGAATTGCATGAAATAAGTAGTTAATCTACTCTTAAACCGAAATTTTAAATTTAAGAACTGATATGACAGTCTTCACGCACAAATTATAAAATAATTTCAAAAAAATATGTTATGGAACAGCTCTTCTATGGCCAACTGTACCGTTTTTTTATTACGATATAACTTCAAAGCTAACTTCGAATTAAATAAGTTACAATGCAATTTGTCTGTACATAATCTGTGCATGCGCGATCAGCAAATGGATTTTGGTGCTAAATATTAGTTTCAAGATATTATCTGTGGTACAAGTAACTTACAGCGCTACATTTGCGTTTTTTTTTCATTTTTAAGCAAATTATCTCTTTCATGAGATTGAATAAAGTAATGCATAAAAAGCACATAACTTGATCTTAAAATGCTCGTATGATACTATACTAAAAAATATCATTCAAAAATGAAATATGAAGTCGTGACGTTAATTACACAGAGATGTGCTTGTACCAGAATGTTTATTTTAATGACTGTTAAATCAAAACTAATGTTTATCCCGTCCAGTTGATTGATTGTTAGTTCTAGTCAAGCGAAGGGACGTATAGGCCTCTGGCTAAAATTGTAGGTTATTGGACTTGTATGTTTGTTTTGTGAGACTATGGTTATTTGTTTATTTGATATGTTTCACATTGAGTATATTGTTTTGTATTTGGTAATTACATCTAAGAGTAAGAAACTAAAGCCTATCTAAGTATTGAACATTATTTACAAAGAGATCAATGAAATCCATACTGCCATACTAATTTTATGAATACGAAAATAACTGACTTTTATCTGTCAGATCTGTCTGTTCTGCTTTCACGTCTTAACTGCTGAACCGATCTTAATGAATTTTGGTGCAGAGATAGACTGGAGCTTGGGAAAGGAAATAGGCTACTTTTATTACAAAAAAATGATCAAAGTGGTTCGAACACGAGTTGAAAGTTTAGATAAAATTTCGTGTTTTTTTTTTAATTTTTTTTTTAATAGGAAACCTAATAAAATTTGGTATTCAGATGGATAAGAGCTGGAAACATTTATATGCTATGTTTAGTCGCGATGACCAAAATCTCCAGCCGCGGGCAACAGATTGTTTACAATAATTTTTGAAATCAAGTCAACGATTTAAATAGTATTTTAATTAATCGATCTAGTTTAACATTATTTTATTCTTAATAAATCAAAAGCAACAATAACTAATATAGGCTTAAAACTAAATTTAAAGCTATATAAATTACATGCCTATCTTAGTGGGTAAGTATATAAAGGTACTTACGATCAATTTCGGACCAAAACACCTTTAGTTAGATAAGCGAAACGGAATATTTGACTTTATTTAAATGTATTTAGATTAAACTAGCGAGAGACGTTAATGTTGATTAGGACATAAATAACATTTAACTGATACATAATCAATGCTTTAAATTTTAATTATAAGTTATAAGTTTATTACAGTTGTGAAATTACATAATGTAATAACGATTTGAATATTATGGGTAAAAGAAAATGCTTTTAGTCTGGACCGGCGTTGTTGTAAATTGCATTTTGTTTCTTTTTTAACTACTAGTAATTTTGTTGCAACTTCGTTGAATAAACTAGTAATCTATTGGATATAAAGAGTTTTCATTAATTCACCTCGATAGTTTTAAAGGAGTATGGATATTCTTTGCAGGATATATTATAAAACACTTGTTTTTAGGCCTGTATATATAACACAAAAGGCCAGCTTAAGCTTGCTTAATGCTTTTCTGTATAAGTTAAGCCTAAGGGAATTATCCTTAAAACAATTTTATTTCACGATAAGTTTTATACATTCGTATTTCAATCACATTTTTAATGTTAAGACTTGGTATTGGATATATTAAAAGCTCAAAATTATCATACTACAACCAGCTGATTCGGTAAACATTGTAGTTGGTGGCGGAAGGGTAAAAATTAAGAGTTATGTTTTTAATGGCAACTTATTAAATTAGCATAAATAACACAAAATAAGTTTATGGGGTAGGTCACCCTTATAATTTGAAAACCTAATAGTTTACTAAGTATTCCTAGGCCTGTTAAACATATCTGAGTATACAAACAATCATAAAGATCAGTCACAAAGTTTCGTAAGAGTTCGGTTACAACTACTATGACAGGAGAATTTTACATTATAATATAATGGAAGATAATATGCTATAAATATTATGTGGTCGTATCAAGACTTAATACATAAGTACAATATAAATGAACAATAGTAGGTATAAGGAAATTGTATTATAAAGATTGATTTTTACCATATCAGAGTGGTCGTAGCTGAAAAAGTAAAAATCATTTCTAGCTGATAGATCCACACAATTCTTTACAACATCGCCTCGGACCGAGTGGTCGTATTGTTGATAACCCTTTATTTAATAAGGTGACTAAACGCATAACTTGAACGAGATAGTATCCCCGACACTTGTTTAAGTGTAAACTGCTGTTCTTTTGTGATAACGTGTCACATTTCGATAATTTAGCAGGAGATAAAGCCGCCGGAATACTGGTTTAGTGTCGATACTATACTACAATTTATACACATACAAGAATAACCTGACGGTCATTTTAAAGAATCTTTTTCAAAATGATCCTTATATTCATTTAGATTTGAAACCAAATTTACTTTTGGGACTATCTTGAAGTGCACAGAACAACAAGATGCTACCTAGATAAGCGATGAGATATTTTGATAACGGAAACGACTAAATGTTCATGTACTTTAACAGCCCATTCCAATTCGATGAAAAACGACATAAATCACATCTTACTGTGAGTGCAACAAACATATAAGACCATCTCTGTAAGATTATTTTTTAACACGTCATTATAAGTAGTAGCCTTACAGGGAACGCCTTGTTTGACTTGTCAGAATGATAAGTAATGGACAACTTTATTACAGGCTTAACAAGTTAAAAATATATGTTGGATCTGCTCTTCGGTATGAAAATACAAATTGGTGTTGTCTGGAAGTTGGATGCCCGCCTCTGGCTAAAAAATCATTGGAGGTGTAAAACCAGCATTTGATAATTAGGTTATAAATATTTATAAACGAAGTGTTGGCTCGTCACAACGCCTGAGCTCGTTACTTCATCTTTGAAACAATTTACTTGCCATTTGCAAATCGAAAATGTATCAATATGCATTATTATTGGGTGTTTTGTAAAATGCTATATTGATATACTACCGAATAAACTATTTCTCTCTTTCTCAAAATGCAGTAGGTAACTTCATCATTGTAATAGGTACTCAAGTAATTTTTAATATTTATGACAATGAAACGCAGATAACACAGTAATATCTATTATATATATTACAGTATATAACAATTAAAATACTTACTTACTCTTAGTACTGCCTAGAATGTGTTGTTTTGTTAAGTAAGTGGCATACGACCACGGTTATATTTCAGAAGTCGGCTTTTTGTTTCAACTTATTTTTAACCATATTTGGCATATGCTAGTTAAGCTCTATCATTTAATACCAAACACAGCTTATTTATCCCAAGTTATTTTTTTAACATAGTATTTTATGACCACTAGAGGGCATTTGTCCAGTTCTAATAAGTATTTGAGGAGCTATAAGGGAACAAATGAACAAACAAACATACATACATACATAGCCTGTCAAAATCACAGCCCTCCTTTGGCTTCGCCGTAGTCTGGTAAAAACATAATACGTTCTAACAACTAATTATATTTATTTCCTACTGCTCAAATTGACTTAGTGTCAATTTCGCATTTTGCTTCGTCGTTTCTATTTCGGTAAGCTAATAAGGGTCGATTTTTAGCTAGGCCTACATCTTGAGTTTATCTATATTAATATTATAAAGCTGAGATACTGTTGAGCGGGATAATCTCTGGAAGGACTGGTTCGGCATCAAATGTGTTCAATGTTAAATTTATCGAGGAATGTTATATTTAAGCTATAAGCTTCCGTGATAACTAATCAAATATGTCAACAAATTCAGTAGATTTGTATACGTCATTAGAAAATTAATAAATGGCGGGTATACGGCTTATAGATCTGTTACGAGGCCGAAGTATGTCACAAGCAAAGCCACCCTGGCAGCTAATGATATATATTTTCCTATTTTATCACATACATACATATACTCAAGCCTGTAAGTCTCAAACCGGGTAGCAACAGGTGTATTTGCACCCACGTTTCACCAACTATGATTGTCGGTCCCATGTAATAGGAGGCGAGCCCATTGCCGTCTAGCGAGCACTTTGTCTTGTGCTGTGTTTTTTTCTCAGGCGTTGGCTCTATACCCATCGGATGGATTATTAAGTCCCTATCTTATTTTACATAAAAACGGCATTCCACAAGGTACTTCCTTTATGTATAATGAACATTGCGTTAGATAGTAAAAGTCCTAATAAATTAAATGGACAAGTCAGTTTTCAGGTTACGTTGATGAGAAGCACATTGAGATAGTAAAACATTTTATTACGGGTAACATTCCCGATTTGATTACGATGTCCCTTGGATACTGGTGGCTTAAGATTTTAGGAGACATTTTTTATAATTTTGTTATTCTTCTTTAAATCAATTTGAATTGAAAAAATTAGAGACGTTAGTTATTAGTTTGCACTTACAATGCTTAACAAATATCTAGTAAAAAACATTTAGAAGAAGGTCCTGACACTATCTGAAAATCTATGTTGTGTTCAATCAAGATAAAAGTAATAAATTGTAGCTAATTGTACTAGTAACAATAAATTTAAGAGAATTGGGGAAGACAATTAACAAATAAAAGCAATTAAGCAGATACATTGCAATGTCCATATGATCCCACACTTGCTCACAAGGAAATTATAATTTTAAAACATGTTCAACGACCAGAACTGATTCCGCTATTACCGTAAGAATAACATGTAATGAAATAAAACTCAACTAATTCGAAGCGTACATAGTAAATTAGGATTCTTGAAGCCAAATTTATCTTTGTTATCCTAATTTAAGCCACTTTTCGAAGTATTTTTGACCATAAAACAGCCCAATTATTTCCACTCCGTGGTTATCTGGTCGCATCTTACATCAATCCACTAGTATTACACAAAAATTTACGAGAATGAGACTTCTTCGGGCGTGATTAACAATAAATTACCAGTTAACAGGCCGATGTCAGCCGTCTGCGTCTATCCATACTTTTAAAAAGCGAGATACTTCCACAACAGCTGATTTATTGTGTTTCTCTTTGCTTTGTGTTTGTCCTTTTTATTGTTTTATTTGCTGCCCTTATATTATTTTTTTTAGTGGTCCCATTTCATTTTGAGACACTTTCTTTGTTATGCCGCTTTTGAAATTGTGGCTTTTGGGAGAATAATTACTGCCGCTATCAGTGACATCTGTTAAATCCTTTATATCATATTTTACGTAGTTTTATTTGGAGGCTAAACTAAATCGATAAAGAAAATAGTAAAAAATAAACGGCAAATGAGTTTTAACACCCTTTTAAATGATTGGATGAATTAAATTATTTCATATCAAACTATTATGTCAAACTCATAATGTAGTTAACCTAAAACCTGTGTGGCGAAGTGATAGTGCGCTAAATCTAAGATATACTGTTAATTCTCCAGGTATACATTATTATTACGTTTTTATATTTTTTACTACTACTAATATTATAAATGTGAAAGATTTATACTTTCTGAAGTTTACGTGAATAAACTTTTTAACGGAATCTATTGCGATTTATTTGTTATTTTTTACTTTTAGCCAAAGCTATAATGTACTTTTATGAAAGTTTGTTCACATGTTTTGTTGTTTGTTTGCTTGACTACAATCATGCTTTAATGGCTGAACGGAGTGGAAATTTGGAATAGAGATAGATTATAATAGAGTCTGAAATATCACATAGGCTTCTTTTTTTGTGCAGGGGATTGATTTAAGTTGGTTTCAGAAACGGGTTCAAAATTGAAATGGCAATCTGTGGAACCATAATTATTTGGATGGCAGGTCTTTTTACTACGCTATACAGTTAATCAAGTGTATTAATGTACTTCTTTTACAGTAATTATACATTACTTGATAAGCAAGAAGGTTTTGATAATTACTAGGCATTCAAGATGTTCTCCTCAGTTTTATTGATCGTTAAATGCATACTTGTTTAACACCAGATAATGTTCCCAAAAAAGCTCATGATTACCATCTGATAAAACAGAATGTTTACCAAGAAGTAACAACCAGTGTACCATAAAATCGGACCAATATTCTTAACAAGGCAACAAGGGAACTAATTAAAATTTTAAACCCAATGACCGCTGTAAGATACTGCAATAAAGACATCAAGAAGGGAGCAGTAAACTGACTGTGGACGTCAGCTACTAAGCATTGTAGAAATCTGTGTGATAAGCATTATTTATGTTTAGAGCTGTTCTTTTTATACTATTTTGTAATGTTTATTTTATAAGTTTGTTCAAGTGTTATAAAGTCACTGATAGTTTGGCACATTATTCAAACAAATCTATAAAAAATCTACTAATTCAACACAATCTTTGGAAGAAAGTCTTATAACACAAAGTGAAGTTCGAAAATCATCATATATTCGAGTGATGTGTTTCGAACTTTTGGTCTTTGACTTAGTACATTTTTTAAAAGTTCAAGTGGTTGCAGACCTGAGTTCATATTAATTAATATCTCTAAACGTTCTTGAGAATAAGATCTTGACAGACAGATAGACGGATACATGGGCAACAAGGTGATTCTATTTGGTCTAAACTTGTTCTTTTTGTAGCATCCAAATATCAAGAGCCATTTATAATAGTGATCAACAAAACCTCTACTACTACTATAACTAGTAAACTTAATGAAAGTTTAGTCCTACAGTGGATTCCCGTTTAGTGCAAATATTTGTACGCTTTAAATTTACGTTCCCGGAGAGCACGTTAAGCCATCGGTCCCGGTTGCCATATGATCTATAGCAGTCATTACGGGTTCGTTGGAACCCTAAAAATGTTCCATTAGCCTAACTACAGAACTACGATATTGGCAATTGGTTGTGGAATATCGAAGTCCAACCGCATCTTAGTTAGACTAGTCAACCGAGTTGCGAAAAAAGCTCAAAGAATGATGATTAATTTTCTAACATCTACTGAACAAAATATTTCCGAACCATTGTAAATTGCAAGATATCTTGTCCGAATACTTCTTGTATCGTTTCACCTCATCAACGAAGTCTTACAATCAGTTCTAATTAAGAAGTCAACCCATTGTTCCAAGTTATCGACAACCAGTACCAAAATTCTTGACATTATTCTAACTATTTAGGAAGATTTTGTGTCACTAACCATTTGTAAAATTTCAGTGCGAAGATTAGTTATAGAAATTCACTCGAAATAAAGCTTTGATCTTTAGTATCAACTTCAGAATAATAAGGTGAAAATATATGGCTGGTAAGATTTAATGTATTTCAAAGCATTATTCTCATCAACAATGGCCTGAATGATACTTGAGAATGTTTAGTGAAGTATCCAATTACTGATAATAATGTACCGTGTTTATAGATTTACCAGAATTGTCAGATTTAATATAATACCCTTCTTTTACTTTAGGGAAGTCCCATAGTCGGGTAAAAACTAAGACTGATTCGAGTCCGAAATTAATTCAAATTGGTCTTAAATAATTTCAACAAAAACACTACCTAAATTCAAATTATAAAACTCGTTTATAAAAACATAGTAGCACGTTTCGTATTGTCTACCAAAAGAGGAACGCAGACGCATATATTATAGTCATCACACATACCTTACAACATTAATCACGTTGTACACGAACGTCTAATTAAACTATATGGAGGCAATTAAAATGTATTATAGATGAAATTTTTCTAACAAAACATTGTTTCCTGTAGGCCACTAGTAGTGTTGGCACGGTCCGAAGCCCCTGCTGTTTCAATTAAATCACTGACAATACTTTGAATGCCTGACCAGTCGATACCAAAACATACCGCTTTTGGCCATCACTGTGAATGGATTTAATAGTTTTGATCGTTTTGTAGCGCTATAAAATCAATGGTTATATAACATTGATGTGTATTTTTATAATATTCGCTAAAAACGGGTACATGTAAAATATTTACATAACCTATAGCATCTGAACATCGATTCCAGAAAACTGGTTCTCTTAGGTCTTTTAGTAAGGCGGCCCAACCCGCAAAATGCGTGACCGGCAGCGGAGGTATTGGGTTGTCAGGTAAGGCCGCCTGTCACCCGAGAAATTCGTTCAAGGTGGCAGCGCGATGCACGCTCCCTTCAAGATGGTAGTTACCGTGGTGCCCTCAATGGAGACGATTATATCTTATAAATTCTATTCAGTTCAATACTACGCCCAAAATTGTTAATTTTCGCTAGTTTGAAGTCGATTATTATTAAAATAAGAGCCTCAACTAAAAGGGTCTAAACTGTTTTTTCCACAAACAATCTTGTTACGGCGCTCACGACTACATGTGCCGACAGAGCACTGATACCATCTAATCCAGATTTCCCCCACTATTTAATTGATTATTTCATAAAGATTAATATGACTTGTCATACTTGACGGTTCGTGGTATTGAACATAAAAATTGTACCTAACAATCGTCTCTGAGTCACGACAATGACAACCACTTTAAGAAGACCCGTTCTTAATGGACTCTTGAAACAATTGTGTTATAAACTATAGCATATTAAAGTTTCTGCTGATAGTAGGCCTTTCTGTCTTGTACAAGTTCATTTGAGTTCAATCTAGTTAAACAGGTACCGTATGTATAGTACGGTACTGTGTGAATTACCTATCAAAATACATTTTTAGAACAAAATAGACAATATCGAATATTATGATCACGAATAAGAATAATCTTGTACCACCGGAATTAGAATTACTCTTATCGTAAGTGTGCCTAGGGGATAGAACTGCTCTGAATCTGTTAGAAAACATTCACCTAAGGAGGACGAGGATGAAGTAAATTCACCTGATGCTGTTGATGGCAGAAAGATCACCTCATAGGTGGAACCTAAAAACATAGCTGTCAATTATATGGATGGTACCAAAGTTGCTAACCCCTTCAGTGATATACAACCATACGCCGTAGGTATATATTATGTATCAATGTATGATGGAAAATATATAGTGCAATACAATATCATCAATTTAAATAGAATTTTAAACTTTTTTACGATAATTACCACTTTATCTATTGTTTAGATTTCATTCACCAAATATTTATGTTATGATCAAAAACCACGATCACGAAATGTAAAAATGCCGCAGAGGAAATTGTTGCGCCGGTTTTTTCCACCAGTGCCTTGGAAGCGATGGTAAACTTAGCTTCAGGATTGGTATTTTTACGCAGAAGGTAAACGAAGGGAGGACGCCCCTTGGCCAGATGTACCGATAACCTGAAAAAGGTGTCTGGGACGGTCTGGATGCGGAAGGCGGAGGATCGTACGAAATGGCGCTCATTAGGGGAGGCCTATGTCCAGCAGAGGACTGCAGTAGGCTAATTGATTGATTGATTGACAATAAGAAATAATTATTTTATTCTATACTAGCTTTTGCCCGCGATTCAACCCGCGTGGATGGCGGTTATCGCGACTAAGCATTGTCTATATCCTTTCTCAAGGTCTAATCTACTCTTATGTCAATTTTAGGTGTCGATCGTAACATACAGACAGACAGAGTTACTTTCGCATTCATAGTATTAATTTGGTTTTAAAATACAAAATTAAATGCTACTAAATAAATAAAAATTGATACATCAATACGTTATTTTTAAAAGTATTTTTCAGAAATTAGGTGTACCTGTTTAATAACATAAATGTATTATGTTATTGCCAGAAAGAAGTCAGAAGCTTAGCCACTTGAAGTACCAACGTGATATATTATGAATAATATACATATAATTTGCATGTTGCCACTTACTTGAGGGGCAGGTGTCTAACTGCCTCACATACATAGTCTCCATCAGTAATCTGAAATATAAAGCATTGTAATGTGAAAACTCAGTTTTAAGGTTTGTATTACTCGAGCAATGTGATGTGATGATTTCTAATTAAATTGAATGGTATAACTCATATGAATGTTTTTGGGATCACTCAACTAGTTTCTAATGTAAATGGTATCCTTAATAAAACTCAATACTTACGATTTGGGGATACAACCAGCTACAAATTAAAGTGGTAACTCGGGTATCAAGTTCCAAGGCTTGATATCGGCGCAGTGTATTGATGCATATATTGCAATTGATGCATAGAATACAGGTTGGCCTACCACGTCCTTCCATCTTGGCGGCAGCAAACAATTCGTTTCAAAGCACCGAGATACACAGAATAAGGCTAAATCGGAATTCAATATACTAACAGCACATTCACTCAGTTATCAGAGTCCGTAGGCATGCAGGGGTCACAAAGAGGAAAGATCAGAGTCCTTAAGCAGTCCGGGACCCAATACACATAAAAAAACGGTAAAGATGATCGAAACACTCCACGACAAAAGAGCGCACCGCAAACGTCTGGCTAGAGTTGCTAATCTTGTCATGTTCAAAAATTGTTTTTTTTTTTTGCTAAATATATGGAGCATTGATTACATTTGAACAGTGTGAACTATATACGTATGTTTTTTATTAATATTGCTTATACCTTCATTTCAGAAAGCTTGTAAGGTTGAAAAACATGCATTTAAAAATATATCACGAACTAACATACTTCATTAATTCAGTTCTTACAATAATTTATAAAACTGAAATAAATTACAAACGTAAGGTTTGTACAGTATTGTGTACAGTATTTGGGTAGTGACTTGAGGTCACACACAGGGACAGAACTTGGGTTGTGAAGGTGAGTGTTGATGTACATCAACAAAAGGGGCCCCTTCTAAACCTACACTTGGGTCGAAAGTCCCAGGCACTTTCCCAAGTTCCCAACTCAGCAACGCGATGGACCCGGCACCCGTACGGAGAATCCATGGATTGCTAAGGATATCAGTCTCTCTGACCTGTTAGAATAGCTGCCAAGTGGTAAAATTGAATTGATAAGGAGATTAATAAATCAATTAAGCTCATAATAATTTGTAGAATTTATTAAATTAATCGAATTTGTCTTTCTTTTCCTCGATCCTTATTAGGTATTTATTAGAATAAATTTTCTTTTAATGACATTTTAAGACGCTCAAATTATAGTCATATATGATTTCGCCATTATTCTTTTCAAACCTAAAGTTTTTTATGAGCTATCGTTTTACCGTGAGGTTTTGTAAGGACCATAACTCTTAAATATTTTCTGAAACTGCGCTCATTTCAGAAATTACTCAACCCTACCTCAACCTAAAAAAATTACACTCACTCACTCATCAATAGTAGTATAGATTTAATTATTTAGGAACACAATTCATAAAATCAATGTCCGTTTATAATGTAAACAGTCAAGGTAAATTTCACCGGACGTCTATACTCGTAAATCTATTTAGGAACATATAACCATAGGTCGTGTGTACCGTCGATTGTCGTGGATTAACGAACCATATCATTACGCGTAATGAATCGGACACTGCGATCTTATCTGCCCATCAACGTCATTCTAAATCCTATTTAAGAGGCTCTTAATAAATAATTGTATGCACTCGAAGGTACTGAGTCATAGCAATAACTTCTTGTTTATGTCGCAGCCAACTAGCTTCAGCAGCCGTTTAATTAACAGCCTAGCCTCTTTACTCACTTCTAACTTCCTGAATGATAGCCAGCCAAAGCGTTTGTTTACAACTTTTAATATAGAGGCTGGCTATTAATTAGGCCATTCGTAAGGTAGGGCATCACCCAGAAAAACAACAGAATGTTAGTGGTAGGTTTATTGAGAAATGTTGTGCAATTCGACTTGGATAGGTCAGGTTAGAAGGTTAATGTGGGAGTATACTAGATTGATGATTGATGATTTAGATCGGTGACTACTAGTCACCGATCTAAATCATTTGCCTAGCTGTTTGATCAGATAGTTGAATATCATTCAGGCCATTTTCGTTGAACAACACTGATCAATTAGTGAAGAGGCTATGCTGTTGATTGAACGGCTAATTTTAAGTATAGCTGAAGAGTTTGTACTGGTTCTAATTAAAAAATATTTTTGTGTCGAATAGTCCGTTTCTTGTAGGAAAATTATACATAATCACGCTACTACTCAAGGGAACAGAGCAGTAATCGTAAATGTAATCAAATTCAGCAGATTACCTAGATTTTTTAAATAAAATAAGATCGATCGAAGACTAAAACAACGTGAAAAACGCTGTTTTTGTGTTTTCGTAGTATTTATAAATTTTATCGTATTTACTGTAGGTATTTTTAATTTTAAGGTTCTGTACTTCATATGTAAAAAGAAACAGATCCTGGAAAATAACATAATGTATCAAATTTTCGTTTTAAAATTTCATAGAGCTTGTACTCTTCCAAAGATAAATTTGATGGATTTCCTTTTAATTTCTTTACGTATGTTTGTGAATACCTCATTGAGATGTTCTGGAGTTGTATTGATATCTTTGAAAAGCGTCAGAGCAGAGGAAGGCCATTCAATTTAAGGATCCTTTTAAGTACAAGACAAACATAAACGTTTGATATGAAGCTTACGAAATCCTCCTCTTCAAATGACATCTCTTAAAGGACTTTTACGGAAACAACAAAGGCAAATACACATAGAGGAAATGTATCAAGCCGGTTTTTACTACATTATCTATTAGGAAGACAGATTTTAAAACTAGCTATGTAATGCGGCATACACCCACGGTAATTGCAATGGAATTAGTATTGAAAATAATGTGATCTATTTGTTATTTATTTTAGTTAATATAATCCATACTAATATTATAAATGCGAAAGTAACTCTGTCTGTCCGTCTGCCTGTCAGTCTGTATGTATGTTACGCTTTCAAGCCTAAACCACTGAACCGATCTTGATTAAATTTGGTACAGAGGTAGATTAAAGCTTGAGAATGGACATAGGCTGCCTTTTATCGCGAGAATGGGGTTTAAGGGGGGGAAATAGGGGATGAAAATTTGTCATTTTTCAAGCACGCAAAACGGGGGTAAATGGTACGATTTTTTTTTAACCTATCCTCATGAAATTCAGTGCAGAGGTGGATTAGAGCTTGGGAACGGAATATTCAAGTAACGATTCAAATATAGAGGCGAGTAGAGATCGTTATAGGGGCGAGTGAATAGGCGTGTAGACGTCAAATAGAAAGTCGAGTAGGGGGGAGAGTAGATATGCGACTAGAGAAGCCAGTGGCAAGGCGAGAGTAGTAATAGAGTCCAGTATAGAGTCGAGTAGAGAGGCGAGTAGAGAGACGAATGTAGAGGCGAGTAGAGATCGAATAGACAGAGTCAAGTAGAGAGAAGAAAAGGGAATCGAGTGTATGGGCAAGTAGAGATGCGAGTAGGGAGGCCCGTAGATCCATATAGTGTATTACTAAGAAAATACTTATTAAATTTAGTCACTAGATTTTCTCTGAAATTGTAGGTATGTTAGAATATATGTTAGAATGAGGTAGCCAGAACCTGCTGGGTAATGAATACCCCAATAAATTATTCAGTAAGTCAAATCGACACTTGATAAGTGTGATTTTGGAAACATTCTGTAGTTTAAATTAGGTACACCACGCAATGTAGTTTTAAAATAATATTACCCACCATAATACAGCATAATTCAGCTCTTAATATTGTAACTTCGGAATAACAGACGTTAAAGGGTGATTTGAAACTTATCAATCTGTGAAGGTTGACAGATACCTTCACAGTTTGATAAGTTTCAGATCACCCTTTAACGTCTGTTATTGACATGGCACCTGATAGCCAGCCATTTAAGAAACATTTAATCATTTCTTCAACTAATTCAATATTGAGTTCAAATCGAAATCAATGATAAAAAATATAATTAACGAATGGTTTATAGCTATTAATAGGTATTGAACCCTTTTCAAACCAGTCGGTGTATCGTAGCAAAGATTTTGAGATTTCTCTATCATTCTTTATAGAGTGCAATCAAAAATTTAAAGCTCGCCCCTTGTTACTTGAGACGATTTATGGTCAAGACGGCTTTATAAAAAATTCTATGCACCTGTTCGGCCCATTTAGCAGTGGTGACCGACAGGGGACAAATAAATTCTTCAAAACATGTACTAGGTTATGGGCGTATGGCATGCTTTTTTATTTAGATAATAAAACACAGGTATGTTTATTTTGGGAAATGCGAATCACTTATCGACGAATACCCATATCTTAGATTATATATACAGAGTGTATTTTTGAAACGTGGCCATAAGGGGAGGTACCTCAACCGTCGAAGTTACAGTAAAATGTTCTTAGAAAGTCTTCTTTTTCTTTTTGAGATATTTTGAACTGCATTTTCAGATTTTAGAAAAATCGTACAGTTAGCAAGAAAAATTGTAAAATCCTATTTCACGTGGGGATCAAAAGACCGTATTCTAGAATTCCACAATTTTGTGAAATTTGACAGGTTGTCTGGCAGATTGTCTATGCAATTTTTCCCAGATAAATCGCGATTCAGCTGAGTGACATTCTAGAATATCTATAGACCATTCTAGAGACCCTTTTAGTTTTGAAATGAGTACTAGGAAAGACAAAATTCGCCAAAAGCTTATCCCGTACATATCAGTGATAGAATTATATTTCTACAATGGGTAAACTTATTTTTTGGGTAGGCATTGGGTAGGATTATAGGACTGGACAGGACATGACTGAAAAGTAAATAAAAATTGTGCCCAAAATCTCTTTTGATTTTGGGCACAATTTCGATGGTGAAATCGTCTGGTGGAAGTATAACTTCGTCGATGTTTTATAAAATCCATTTATTATTCCGTTCAACTTGTACATTATTTCCTTACATTTAAAAAAAAAATCAATAAAAAAAAGCCGGTGTATATACATGTTATTTTTCTTCATATAAATGAGTCAAAGCAGTGTTATTCGTACACTAATGTTCCACAGATGCTGCGTGTATTCATGAATATGCGAGCGCTTCTGAATATATTATAGTACACTTGCCTAAGAACGATGAGGTGTATACATTCAAAACAAGTGATTAATTCAGGAGGCAAATAATTAGAACCATGTTTTTCTTTTGAATAATTTTGGATTATAACAAGGAATAGGTACCCATATGACGATAAAGAAAGAATGGTGTCTGGCCAGCCTGGAAACGAGGCTAAAGCTTCCTAACAGTGGAATAGGCCTATGTTTAGCAGTAGACTGTATAAGCTAATTGATTGAGGATGAAACAAACTCATACACCAAACATTTAGATAATTTACGTAAACATTTAATATACTAATTCAAGGTATATCGCAACAAATAGCAAACAATCGCGATAGCTACGATAGGGCAAGGCATGAAGTAGATTTTGATAAAAACCCTTTTCAGTATTCAAAAAACATCTTCAAAAGCCAAAATGGTAAACTTCTATTGACCAAGGAACAAACTTACGAACATTACAAAAATACCTACGAAATATCTCAATGTAGAACACCATACAATCAACCGGAAACCCAAAGACCCCATGACCCTCTAGTACAATTCCAAGGGAATGCACCTACCATAGAGGAATTAGAGATACAAATAAAAAAGAAATCATCTAAATCGGCTCCGGGCCCTGATGGTGTTCCATATATAGTGTATAAAAAATGTCCAATAGTTCGCAAACATCTCACAAATATATTCAGTAAAATCTGGTCAGAAAAGAATATACCAGTCGCATTTGGCGAAGCAGTTTTTGTTCTCATCCCAAAAAAACACGAAGTGACTCATCCTAAAGATACTAGACCGATAGCACTAACTAACACAATTTCAAAAATATTTTTCTCAATTCTACAAACAAAAATGTGTAATTTTATGATTAACAATAGGTATTTCGGACCTAACCACCAGAAAGGATTTTTACCCGGAATTTCTGGATGTCTGGAACACAATAGTCTGTTAGCGGAAAGCTTAAAAGATGCCAGAAAATACGAAAGACAGATAACGGTATGTTGGATAGACCTAGAAAACGCATTTGGCTCAATTCCACATAACCTTATGATATACGCGTTGCAATGGTATAACTTTCCACCCGTGGTAATAGAGATAATCGCGTCGTATTACTCACAACTAAAATTTGCTATAAGCTTCCAAAAAGACCACACAGAACCACTACGGTATAATGTTGGGCTGTTTCAGGGATGCTGCCTGTCACCAATAGCATTTAACATAGTAATTAATATCTTAATCACCAAATTAATACGTCACGAAAAGAAATGGGGTTATCGGTTTAAAGTAAATAACAAATACACTGAGTCCATCTTAGCTTTTGCTGACGACCTCGCAATACTGACGCGTAATCCAAATCAATGTCAGGAACTATTAAAGGAAATCGATGAGTTCTGTTCGTGGACAAATGGACTGAGAACGAAGCCCAGTAAGTGTCACTGTCTGTGTCTGGGTAGACGGGACACCAAATTTACCTCCTACGACCCGGGACTCTTCATAGGGGGTAAACCAGTTTCCATAGTCGCTGAATCGGTCCCATTTAAATTTCTTGGGAGAAAGATAGACCATCAAGGACGCACACCATCCTTAGATGAAGTTGTCAATATGTTTATAAACGACCTAAATAAGATAGATCAGCTACAACTGAATAATATCAAAAAAGCTTGGATATATGACAACTACCTAACATCACGTCTGACTTGGCCTTTTCTGGTATACGATTTCGGCAAAACCTTACTCGCGAAAATAGATGCAACTGTCATAAAATCACTAAAATCGTGGCTTGGACTAGCGCACTCTGCTGATCCCTCTGCTTTATTTAGGGATCAGAATAATTTTGGGATGAAATTAAAGAAACCATCGGAGCTCTATAAACACCTTAGAGTTACCAAAGCCCACATCTTAGGTAAATCCCAAGATGACACAGTCAGGGCACTCCCGAAAGATAATAACGCGTCCGAGCTTGAATCTAGACTTATATTCCATAAACGATTTATGATAGGAGCCAACAAAGTGGGGTTGGGAGTACGAGAGCCAAAAAGGGACCAGGATATACTTAGGTCCTTTCTGAAGCAAGACGAAAATGATAAATATCGAGTGCACGCGATGAATTTGGAAATCCAAAACGAATGGTTGACAATGGGAGAGTTCTGCATACCGATAGCTTTAAAGTGGCGCACCTTGATATATGAGTGGTCGCCGGCCCTGTTAAAATTCTACCTTAACGCCTTTCAGATGACCCTTCCAGACCAGAGTAATCTGGTAAGGTGGGGGAAAGCCACAGAAAAACAATGTTATACGTGTGGTGAGGCAATAGGGACGGCTAGGCACATATTAGTAGGATGTAGGGTGCTTCTTGATAGAGGCCAATACTCACGCCGCCACGATAAGGTGCTTTTCATCATACGCGAAGCAATGAGTCTGGCAGTAGCTAGAGCCCAAAAAGGATTGACTACTAACAGACGTCATATCAACTTTGTGTCTGAAGGTTCATCCATAAAATCCAGGAACAAACCTTATTCAATCTTAGATACTGCCCCAGATTGGACTCTCCTAAGCGACACGTATGAAAAGCACTATAAAATTCCGGAGGATGTTGGGGTTTCGTCATCTAGACCGGACATATTTCTATACTCGAAAAAGACTAAATATGTGGTCCTTGTGGAACTTACTGTACCGTGGGAAACAAATATACCGAAGGACCACACACTAAAGAAAAATAAATACTACGATCTCACAAACGAATTAATCAAAAACGGTTACGTGGTTAATTTGTATGCAGTAGAAGTGGGAGCGAGAGGTATACCAGCTAAATCTCTCTATAACCTACTTAAAGATCTAGGCCTATCGAGAGCTACAATAAGCTCATTACTAGGACGAATGTCTAAAGCGGCACTAGTAGGTTCGTATCAAATTTGGTTAGGCAGGGAGGGGAACTTGGGTAGTGAAGGTGAGTGTTGATGTACATCAACAAAAGGGGCCCCTTCTAAACCTACACTTGGGTCGCAAGTCCCAGGCACTGTCCCGAGTTCCCAACTCAGCAACGCGATGGACCCGGCACCCGCACGGAGAATCCATGGATTGCTAAGAATATCGTCTCAATATCGTCTCATAATAATTATCTATCAGATTTCCCGAAAATAAATTCAACATTAAATACTTTTGGTAGATCATTGATTTGATGACAAACATCAGACCGGTGCGGCGTTACTGATGTGGGTCCTACAAAATTTATGTCAAGTGACTTCGAAAGGCCGAGATATTGATTACAATTTGGATATCATCGAAGCCATAAGTTATAAAGTAAATTAATTTAATGATCGAGTTTTATCAACACCCTGTTTATTTAGGTATGGTAAATTAATGATACCTGATTTTTATTTTCTATACTGCATATCATATCTAATTTCAAACTTTATTTTGTTTAGGCAACTGTAATGTATGAAAAATATAATACCCGATTTTCCTAACAAGGCCTATTTATTTCAATATTGGTTACTTGTACAAAGGGAATGAATGTGTTAAGCAATATCCAATCGATACATTCAAATTCAAATTCAATTGTTAGGAAAAATATTTAATCTGTATTCTGTATTGGTCATGGTAAAACAAATAAAACACATAACAGTACCGTATTATTTACACATGTCCAACTTCATCAGATGACAATAATTAACATTAAACGACCAATTATTTCATCGTCACTTGGCCCTTCCTAATTTGACACTGGCCATTATAACCTATAACCGAAAAGACGGCGCCAAGACGATATCGCATTATCTAGTATCAACTATCTTAAAAATATCGGATGACAAAGAATGGACTGTTTATTACAAAATAACGATCTATCGGCGGCAATGGGTGAAGGCCCCCGAAAATAAAACGACGTTTAAAGTCACAGAAAAAAGTTGGGAGATTAGAATCAGAGCTTTATGTTAGGGAAACGACGAAGGCGCGCGTTTAAAGGTTAATGATTCCTATCAATTAAGGTTATGGGTCGAGTCAACAGGCCAGTGGTAGACCCCCGCTGTGTAAGGATTTCGCACCTGTCTTTTTCGGTTTAGTTTTTCACGTCAACAGCACTCAAAATGGATACAGGTGCAAATCGATAGTAGAGTTACCATCAATGCCATAAAAATTAGTACAGTCTTTTAGAACTGTAATAAAGGTTTGGTAGCTTTACTTAAGGCATTCCAGTGGAAATATATGAACATACCAACATATGAATAAAACTAGGACAAAACTATTATGTTTTCATTTACGTTAAATTTTACGTAAAATGTAAAAACGAAATCGCGTTTAGGTATATTACATATTTAGTATTTCTCATTTACATCAAAAACATAGATGCCAATTCAATTGTTACAAAACTCTTTAAAAAAGTACTCGACGTACTGGACGTAAAACATAAAATATAAACACATAGAAATTTATCTGCAATGTTAAGTATATACTTTTAAAGTCTAAATTTATTTCAATGCCAATTTCAAACATTTCAAAAGACATCGTTTAGTAATATGCACAAAACAGAAGCCGTGTACCATTGTCAGTTTCTGAGATATTTATAAAAGGTACGAGTAGCTCCTGTAGCCACCGACTGATGTGGCCACCCTATTGTCTCTGTTTTTATTTATAATCTTAAAACAAGATTCTTGTTTACGAATATGATAATTTTAATAGAAAGTGCCAGTATCCTACTGCGCACGAGTGGAACAAATCGTTTGCGTGATAGGAAAGTTATCTAATACAATTCATTTTAAACTATATAATAAAAATAGACATTTTGTACGCTTTAAAGAATGTGATATTTATGTAAGCTACAAAGTCAAAAAGCGATTAATTTGAGGCTATTGATTCGTTAAAAGATGATCGTAACTTAACCGCCGTGATACTTACTCCATTACCTTCGTGCATATTATCATCAAATTTAAATATTAATGTTCTAAACAAGGATGTGAAAAAAAAACATGCTAGGTAGTCTTTAGGGAAACGCCATGGAGCTAGATTACCCTCGCAGTGTTGTGTTAGTCTTATGAAGAGCTGATGATGGCTAGACTCGAGGCGTAATTACTGTTATTGAACATATAAAAATAAATTCTTCAGTCAATAGCTAATGCCACGTTTATATGTATTTGAATGAAATTTTTAAGCATTTTGCATGCTAATTATTCAAATTGATTAAAATATAACCCCGCCTAAAACGATTCAAAACTTTTTCTATTTCAAGCAATGTCACAGAATAAATAATGGTACTAGTCAATGTTTATTTGTATTTTAGCTAGCTAACTACCCTTCACGAACTGGACGAATGCAAAGGGGTCGGTTTGGTCATAAAACCTTGTATGATTTCGTTGAACATTTCAAATATTCACAGCCCCTAGAGTTTCCTCTGAGGAATGTAAGATATTGGAAAACCCATAACGGGACCTTTAATAATCGATAAGCTGAATAACTTTAACATTGTTTCCAATAAATTTATTCTGTTTGGAACTTTAAAAAATTGGTTGATTTGGTAAAAGTTCAGCTATTTTAATAAAACACAATCCTTTGGGCTTAAAATGTACAATATGTATAGACAACAGGTCTGAAATCATTTAATCTCCAACATTTGCGTAGTTTAAAGTTTTTACATTATTACATACATATTACATAGTAAAGTTATTATGTATATAAGTAGTAAAGTTTAGAAGCCTTACGATCGAGAGGTCCCGCGTTCGAATCCTGGCCATTACACTACCAACAACCCACTCCTGGCAGTAGCAATTTGGCTTAGTTGGAGGGGTTAGAGGGAATATCAGGAATTTCGGTTGCTAATATTCTTTTAAAAATAAAATTTTGAAAACTTTAAATTCACAGTTCCGCTGAATTATAATAACCTTTTACCACCGTTGTTAGTACCTACCTATTTACACTTATTTCTAGTGCTTTTTCATTTATTTCCTAATCCTATACTACATAGGTATGATTTACTAGATAATTTTTAAACCGTGATGGTGTCCGGTGAAGTAGAATAGGACCTATATCTTCCTGTGAGTGCCATAGAAGGCAATAATCCATCCGACAGTAAACATAGGATCAATGACTTAGTGCCTGCTTGACGGCGATAGGCTCGCCTCTTATTACTTGGGACCAAAATTCATAGTTGGCGAAATGTGGGTGTTAATACACCACCGCCAGCCCCTTCAGGAATTTACCGGCGTGAGTATATTTATGTTTAAAATTTGTAACGTATATTTTGTATTATCGCAACGTGTTATTTCGGAAAATGTTATTCTGAATATACGACTGATAGAAATTCCGCAATAAAAGGTGAACAGGAAAATAGCTGAAACATTAGTTTTCATATAAATGGAAATATAACTGAAGTAATAAGCACTTCAACTTCACGTCGCAATTGCTTTTTTTACAAATAGACGTTGTTCAGGGGAATTGAGTTTATTTACGACATTATTCTTATAATGGCTCTGTTCTTCTACCCTTGGGCACACTTTTAGCTGGAAACGTTCGCATTGCAGCTATGGGACGCATTAAAATTTCAACTTCAGGAGGTCTGTATTGTACTTTTAACTTCTTTGAATTATTTATTCATTTTTATAATCCAACTTCCTCGGATGTTTTTGTATAGTTATTTATTTCAAAATTATTTTCAGTAACTGGAGACGCCAGTACGTACCTCGTATGGGAAGCCGGTCACCTCCAGTTTTGAGTAGCGACTGCACAGCACTTGTCAGCATAAAATAGGTCACAGACACTTCAAGGGGCTGGATTTAATGTCTATATCGCGCAATAAATTATTTGGCCACTAATACTATGATATAGCGAATTTTCGTTGCGTACGATGGCGGCCTCGATTGGGTACTGGCGTGCGGGTGGTTGGGAAACGGAAAAGGAGGGAACAGTGTTGCCATATGTATATGGTGCGTTTAGTGACAAGATGCGTGTGAGTGTCATGTTTTAAATCGTAATAAAAAATTAGTTGTGTAAATATATTAACAATAATGGCGCAGCCAACTTCGGGGGTTTAGAGGTTTCCTCTACATTGCGGTAATTAATTATATTCTAAATTTAAGCAGTAAATTATGAACTAAGAAAAGGGTATAAGGTTTTTTTTTTAAATGAGATGAAATTATTGTGTTGGTAACGGGCAGAGGCGAGTTACGGGGCGTACATAATCCCCGGACGGGGTCTTAACTTTGACTACGCGGATTATGTTATCCTTGCCCGGAAACACCTCTGTGACAACAGCAAGAGTCCAAAACAAGGGATGCGAATTATCATCTTTGATTATGACTACTGTTCCCACCCTCACAGGTTTAGAAGGTGAGTTCCATTTCTCTCGTTGCTGGAGTGAAGTAAGATACTCCATACTCCAGCGTTTCCAATAACTTTGAATTATTCTATTCAAGAGTTGATATCGTGAGATTCTATTGTCTGAAAGAGTCAGATCAATAGCTTCTGCGGGTAAATACTTTAAAGGGGTTACATTTAAGAAATGACTAGGCGTCAATGCGGACGGATCAGAAGGATCCGACGAAAGAACACAAATAGGACGGCTGTTCAACAGGCATTCAATTTGTACTAAAACAGTGTTAAATTCTTCATAAGTGAGTATTTGCGTTCCGATAGCTTTGAACAAATGACTTTTAACAGACCTGACATTAGTCTCACTCAAACCATTGAAATGAGGACCATAAGGTGGACTATGGAGAAATTTAATTTTATACTGAATGAGGTAATGAATCAGATCGTTTTTATAATTAGCGGACTGTATAAGAGAGTAAATTTCATTTAACTTGCGTTTAGCACCTATGAAGTTTGTACCTCCATCGCTATAGAGGATTGAGACAGGACCCCTGCGTGAAATAAACCGTTTGAAGGCAGCGAGAAATAAATCCGTACTCAGATCAGAGACTAATTCCAAGTGTAGCGCTTTAGTAGTGAGACAAACAAATAAGCAAATGTAAGCCTTATGGCTTTTCACTCCACGATGGCGTATATGGGTTATATAAAAGGGACCTGCGTAATCTACAGCAGTGTGTACAAAAGATTTCACTTGAGAAACTCTGATGGCGGGGAGATCGCCCATAGGTGGACTCGTAGCGCGAGGCTTAAGTTTAAAGCATGAGTTACACTTATGTACTCTCTGACGAATTAGATTTCTAGCAGAGAGAATCCAATATTTCTGACGGGTTAATGATAACACCAAACCAGGGCCGGTGTGTAAATTAGATGTATGGTAATGGTCGACTAAAAGTGAAACTATACGACCTTTAGAGGATAACAATATTGGATGTTTTTTATTGAAATCTAAATGAGAATGCGTAAGCCTCCCGCCTACCCTGAGCAGACCCAATCTATCAAGGAAAGGGTTGAGTTTTAAAATGGCTTGAGTCGGACATAATTTATTATTCTTGAGTGCGTTTATTTCCTGGGAAAAGTACTTAGATTGTACATAGCGAAGTGCGTAATATTCTGCGTATTCTAAATCCTCTGTAGTTAAAGAGTTATGTGTTTTGATTAATTTCGAGAAGCGGAGTACATACACCAGAGAACGAATAAATTTAGTCCATGTGGAGCAGCGTTCTGCGAGATCATGTATAGGATGGGGTGAGTCCATCGTAGCTATTGAACGTGCATGGAGAGAGGTGGTTTTCGCTTCCTGTAACTCCGAATCTTCATTGTGATTAATTTTAAAGTTTTTTACAGGCCATGTATTTATAGGAGTGGACAACCACTGTGGACCATGAAACCAAAGAGGGTTATTAATTAATCCCTTTGGAGTTACAGGGCGTGATACGATATCAGCGGGGTTTTCTACACCACGAACGTGATACCAATGAGAAGCAGATAAATATTCATTTATCTGAGCGATACGATTAGCCACGAAAGTATGATACTTATGTGCGGGAGAGTGGATCCAGGTAAGAGTTACCGTGGAATCAGAGAATGCATATATTTGATTTATATTACAGCGTTTAATAAAAACAGAGCGTACCGAGTCAATTAACTTCGCGAGTAGAACAGCAGCGCATAGTTCTAAGCGAGCGAGAGTTTTATTGGGATTAGAAACCTTTGATTTTGCAGTGAGTAATTTCACAGAGTGAGCTGCTGCGTTTTCAGCTGTTTCAATTCGAACATAGATGGCAGCTCCATAACATTGTTGGCTGGCATCTGCGAATCCTATCAATGTTATTCTATTAGAAGAAGTTATTCCGATGTGACGTGGAATTTTTATTTCTGACAAACGATGCAACTCCTTATGAAATTGATTCCATTTGGAAAGAATACTGTCAGGGACCTCATCATCCCAGTCGAGCTGTAATTTCCAGCAGTCTTGAATGAGCAGTTTCATATAAGCGATGACTGGACTAATGAGACCTAACGGGTCGAATAACCGAGCAGTTACCGAAAGAAGTGAGCGTTTGGTACAAGTTGTTAGGCAATCCATATTTATATTGAACTGAAAATTATCATCGGTAGGCTGCCATTGCATACCTACGATTTTTGTATCTGCGTTAGGATCCTCATCGAATTTAACAGCGAGAGAACTTTTATAGGCGGATGGAATGCGCGACAATAGTTGTCTATCATTTGAAATCCATTTAACTAAATTAAAACCGCCAGACTGAAACATAGCAACCATTTCTTTGTAGGTATTTTCAGCTATAGTTATATCATCTACGGAACTAACATAGTCATCGACATACATATGATGTTCAGCTTCATAAGCGGCGAGTGGATATGACTCGCGACTGTCGGCGGCAAGTTGACGCACGACACGCATAGCGAGGTAAGGTGAGCTTGACACTCCAAAACATACTCGATTAAATTGATAGGTATCAATAGCCGAATCGGAATCGAACCTAAACAAAATGCGTTGATATGAGTGGTGATCTTGAGTAAGTTTTACTTGAAAATACATTTTTTCAATGTCTGCTGTTATCGCGATTGAGAACATACGGAGATTAAGGAGCAAGTGAAAAATATTATTTTGTAGAACTGGGCCTACGTAAAGTAGGTCATTAAGTGATTTGCCTGATGTGGTTTTACTTCCAGCATCTAGAACTACGCGCGTCTTCGTCGTTTCCTTTTCAGGACGATAGACTGCGCGATGCGGCATGTAATAAACTTGCGCGTCTTGAAAATTATTTGAAACTTTAGAAAGAAATCCTTGATCAATGTATGTTTGAATAATTGCGTTATAGTCGGTGCGTAAGTCAGATGAATTGAGTTTGCTTTCTAAGCTTAAAAAGCGGCGTTTTGCTACTGAGTAAGAGTGTCCCAATTTGGTGGGTGAGTGCTTAAAAGGAAGAGCAACCGTGTATCTACCGGTGTCATCACGGGAGTAAGTAGATTGAAATATTTTTTCACATAATTGATCCTCTGGACTAAAGTGTGTTTTATCTGGGACATTTTCTATTTCCCAAAAGCGTTGCGTTAACTGATCAAGTGAGAGAGTGTGCGTTTGACAAAAGAAAGTCTTATTATTAGAGTTGAGTGAGCGAGTAGTGTGTGTGAGTGACGCGGTCTCGTCCTGGCTGTGAGGAAGAGCCTTAGTGGGTCGCGAGGGTAACATACATTGGACCTTGCCCATAGCGACATATCCGAGAGTAGTTTGTATACCTACTACCGAAGATTGTGGCGAATTCACTTTGTGTGATCCGAGTAAAAGCGGGAACAACTCGCTGCCTATCAAACAGTCCACTTCACCCGGCGTGTAGTAATGGTCATCAGCCATAGGTAAATTTTGTAAATGAGTTAAATGCGTATTATTAATTTCAGCATTAGGTAAAAAGTCTGTTATTGTATCTATAACGCGGGCACTGACTGAATAGCCACAACGAGAATCGAACCGAGAATACATTTTGAATTGCGTAATTCCGAGGGACTGATTTTTAAGTTGGCCTATACCTGTGATAACAGAAGGCGCGTGAATTATCTTTAAATTTAAGCGTTCACAACAAGCCTTAGTAACGAAGTTACTCATTGAACCTGTGTCCAAAAACAAACGCATTCGATTCGGTTTATTATGTTTATTATAAACAATAACAGACGCAGTCGGTAACAATACTGTAGTATTATTACTCGAAATACGCGCTGGCACGGTGACTGACAACGCAAAGTTACTATTATCCTTTACGCGCGCAGCGGAAGACGGCGCACGTTGGAACGAAATCAATGCGTAGTGGACTTAGGGACATAAAAAAAATGATACTCTTATTTTTACTGATTAATGATGCGAGTGTGTTCTGCTATCTAATATAATAAATTATTGTTCCACGACTTTGCATTTTATGCATTATTTTGAGTACTGCAATTTTTTAAAGATTTTTTTGTATGGGAAATGTCATAAAAACGGGTAAATCTCAAAAGACTCCAATATGCTCCAAATGCGACTTACAAATTAAAATACTACAATTTATTGGCTTTCTTATACACCTAGTCAGTAGCTGCGATTTTGTGCGATTTTGGAGAAATTTTGATTTGAAGTTTTTTTTATGGAAATCACATATATCTCTATAAAATAACAGGAATCTCATTTTTTTTTCAAAACGTTTTTGACGCATTAACAATATAATAAACAATATTAAAAAACTAATATAACAAATACTAAAAAACTTACCGTAGTAATGTAGGTTTCAATATTGTTAAATTTTAAATATAATATAAAAACATTATTTATGCAACATACTACATTAATATTATCAATTTATAAAAAATATTAGAAAATGAATTAGTCTTCGGTTGAAACATTTAAATTTTCTCGATCATCATCGTTGACAAATGTCTCTCTAACGATCAACAAAGCTTTTGCTTCTTCAGAAATGGGTTTATGTTTTCGGACCAGTTTGTGTCGTATCTTTGAAATATGTGGATCAGAGCTGATTAACAAATTGTTCAATATGTCTTCATTAGTAGCTTTCCTAGAAAATTTCCTCGAGTTAAGTTCACGATATCGCCGGAAATCTTTGTTGCGGGCTTCAGCCGCTTCTTCAGATAATTTTCCAATGGGCACTATACCCAAACTTTCAATAATATCTGCTCCGTGAGTTAAAACTTTATGTACACTCGCAGGCATATAAAACCAATTATACAACTCGACATATAATTTCATGGTTGTTTCGGCATAATCTTTAAACTTTACTGTATTAATATGGTGACCCGACGAAATTGCTTCTAATATAGTTTTAAATCTTTTTATCAAATCTTCATTTACTCCTGTGATTGAAGCCGCAATATCAGGATTTTCGAAGAATCTTCTAGCAGTATTTCCATCATTTGTCGTACCGTGACCCTGTTTCACAACATCAATTAGCAAACCCGTTTCTGATTTAAATTTTTCTTGAATATTTCTCTTCTTGCACTCCATAATAGCTTTACTATCCCTTTTCACTACCCATGTCTTTAAATCTAACCTATATGCTATATGAAGAATGCATTCCATAAATCTAATCCAAATGTGTAACGATGATAAACCATATTTATATGAATCAACATCAACTTTTTTTGTCAAAACCAAGGCCAAATCGTTCATTTCCTTCGGAGTAGCCTTACATATGTCACATTTTTGAGTTGATGTGTCGCTAAGAATTGCTGTTACTTTACCATCTATCATGGTTAATATTAGGTTGTGCGAAATTTTTATGTCACCAATCACTGTATTTACTAAATTATCAATCTCTGTCTCAATCGCATTCTTTTCTCGTAAGATACTAAATTTATTCTCCTTGATAAATTTAAAAAACAGTGGACGACACCATAATGCGGAATTTGCAGAATCATTTTCCCATATAACTCTGTCGCCAGACACTAATTTGATAGGAATCAGACTACCCATAAAAACGGTAGAATCGTCTAAGTCCTCGTCTTCCTCGTTTTCTTTTACAACTTTCTGCTTATAATTGGCTTGACTCGAAGCTCCGTCAAAACCCCATTTGCTAATCAGTGTCAAATCTTTATAATCTTTACGAGTCTCATCAATTTCGTTTGACATAATAATTCTCTTCGCAGTAATATCCAATAGTGCCTGTAATTCTATAGTTGCTGTTTTATCTGTTACTGCAATAGCACTTTTAGGTGGATAACATTTCATTTTCTCATTTTGTAGCGTGTAGTAAGTGGGATATATGTTGGTACTAGTTACTTCTGCGCTACTTTTTCGTAGCGTATTATATACTACCAGCCTCTTACCTAATTATTACTTCTTTTAGTTACCTATTTTGTAGCAAGGTCGAGTGTCAACATGTCACTGTTAAACCCTAGATGGTTTGTGTGGTATGTAATAAAATACAATGTACCTATCTTTGTTATGCTTTGGAAATAAAAACGTAAAAAAAAAAAAAAATATTGCCACTTTGATAATTTTAGAGACAAAAACAAACCTAATGCTACATCTGGTGAGAATTCTGATTTCTTTTTATTTCCAAAAAGACAATCTTTCACTTTTTGCACATCCTGTGGATGCTTGAGCAGGTGCTGTAATATCTCGGCAATATCTTCCTTTCCCCCTTCTTTTAAATCCTTAACAAGGGCATGTGACAACTCCTCTGATGCTATAGTTTGCACAATATGTTCTATACGTCTCTTTTTTTGTTTGGAACCTAATTCTGTGAAAGGTTTTCTCGGACTCGATTGAGTCGAGGTGCCAACAGATACCGTTTCTTGTGATGTAGTTGATATGCTAGGAACTGAATCATTATCTTGTTTCACATAATCTTTCATAAACTGCGGCCATATTATCTCTGATGCCAACCATTCACTGTATTTACTTCTGAATACATGTTCGCTACGATTAGCAATTGCCCATTTTTTACAAGTATTATAACAATACTTTACGCAGAACTCTTTTAGTTTTTTGTCATTAACAAGGTCTAAATCACATAATTTTGACTTAAGATCATTGTACAAAAGTTTATGGTCTTTCATTCCACCACTAACTTTCAATTTCACAAACATATCAAGATTCGTAATTAAATCACTAAACATTTTCACAAATATAAATAACTAATTAACTAAACTAAATGAAATTACAGTTAGCAAATAAATAAAATGCACGAAATTAATTTTTTCACTAAAAATAGGTGGTCCGTATGTATATGTAATGAGTGGTAACAACAAACTGGACCCATTAGGTAGGTATACCGAGAAAATTTCTAAAAATATAAAAGTTTTATAACCATATGTATGTCGGTATACAGATTTCAAATATACCTACACCTACCTACCCCGAATGTTTTACCAGCTAGTTTAATGCCCTCTGATTGGCGCACGTCACTAATGGTACTCATCTACTGATAAGAAAAAGAGGATTTGATAGTGTGGAATGCACTTGCATAAAATAATTACAATGAAGTAATTATAAACTGTATGCATAATTTTTTATTTTTCATTCGACGATATCTCTGAAACTATTGGTTGCTGAGAAATGTTCCGAAACATAAAAGTATTGTATAAATATACAGAATTTAAATATATAGAAATAAATCCCTAAGTCCCAAATTGGCGATTTCGGCCCACCGTGCGGCGCCTGCGTCGAGTCTGCGAGCGAGCGCGAGTGCGACGAACAGCTGGCGCCGCCGGGCGCGGGCGGCTCGACATTGCTGCCGACAGTTGCAGGCTGTGGCGCGGTGCCTTTATTGCACTCAGATGAGTGCGGGCAACGAGATATATTTGTATTATTGTTGCTTTCGTAATGCAATAATGAGTGATGCTTACGATTGCATGTAGAACACCTTTTTGATGATTTGCACATGTTTACATGATGAAACCCTAAGCAATTTACGCAGTAGGCATGATGGCGTACCGTGTAATTACGGGACTTAACATTTTGTTTTAAAAAAATGTCGCACTTGAACAACGGATGAGCATGACCATTACACACTTTGCAAGTTTGAGAACCAATGTCAGAACTGTCCGTCTGAGTGCAAAATGTTTTAGATTTGTTTACTTGAGATGTAGGTTTACTAGGAGTACGAGTATTATTATTAAATTGTGAGCGGGAAGGTGCGTGTACAAGTTGAAGTTTACTTTGTTCAGAGAGGAACTGCTTGAGATCTTTAAATGTTGGAATGCTTATGTGTCTATGAGACTGTTCGAAGAGATCTAGCATAGACTTATCTAGCTTATTTAAAGCAATATAAGTTATAATGAAATCTGATAAGTTATCTAACTTCAAGCGCTGCAACGCAGCCTCGGCAGAGCAAAAATTTTCGATGAAGTTCTCAGGTGATTGTCCTGGCTTCTGTTTTAACATCTGTTCTAGATAACCAGATGCTTGTACCCTAAGATCCTGGTATTTATCTAGAAGAGCTTGCCATATGATATCATAATTTTGTGCGATGGCAGAAATTCCAGAACAAACATTGAGTGCTGTGCCTGAGAGACAACCAACTAAATATTGTACCTTTTCGGCTTTAGTGAGGCGCGTATTTGTGTGTATAACACTACAATAATTTTCATAAAATAATGGCCATTTACTGGGAGTACCATCGAAACCTGTGAGTTTGAGAGGGGGCAAATGAACATTAATATTGTCATTTTTCTTTTGATGCTCAAGCTCCTGTCGCAGGGAAGCTTCCGTCTGCTTTATGTAACAATATAATTCATCGAAGGTATTGAGAGTACTAAAACTTGGTTGTACCGTTGGTTTTTGTTTTAACTTCTGGATACACAGTCTATCGACGGTTTCAATGTAATCCGACCGAGTTTTGTCAATGGATTGAACCCTAGCGAGGAACTGCATACGCATCACATCGTCGGATGCCTTCAACCCGAGATTGTACACTTCTTGAATGATGTGAAACAAGTTCTGTTGTTTATATTCAAGAAAGCTTATCATGACATCATTGTCGCTTGCAGCACTTTCGCTGCTTTTATCATCCTTACCTCCCATTGTGGTATATATGTATGTAAACAATAATGTAGAATGTGAGAACTTTTTGTTGATACGTAAATAACTTCGAATAATAGGCAGGTATAATATTTAAGCGACGAACGGGCGGAACGAGTTCATAAAAAATGGCGCGCGATGAGAATAAAAATGTAGGTACCTAGATATTTTGCGTTAAATGGCGAAATATTAATGTTAACCAGATATTTCTATGCCCTAATGGTAAAATATAGGTATAGTATTAGTGTATTATGAGTAATTGACTTTGAAATAACAAAATAAATATGCGATGTGAACAAATAAAGTTTGAATGTAATGCGGTGCGTTTGCGTGGTTATGAATAAATTGCGTAAATAATACGATAATGCGTAGGTAAATGATATGAATGAGTAAAATGTAATGAGAGGAGAGATAAATATATAAGGATTGCGAGGATTTCTTGGAATCCGGGGACGAAGGAACCACACTTGGAGACGCCAGTACGTACCTCGTATGGGAAGCCGGTCACCTCCAGTTTTGAGTAGCGACTGCACAGCACTTGTCAGCATAAAATAGGTCACAGACACTTCAAGGGGCTGGATTTAATGTCTATATCGCGCAATAAATTATTTGGCCACTAATACTATGATATAGCGAATTTTCGTTGCGTACGATGGCGGCCTCGATTGGGTACTGGCGTGCGGGTGGTTGGGAAACGGAAAAGGAGGGAACAGTGTTGCCATATGTATATGGTGCGTTTAGTGACAAGATGCGTGTGAGTGTCATGTTTTAAATCGTAATAAAAAATTAGTTGTGTAAATATATTAACAATAATGGCGCAGCCAGTAACAATTACTTTTTGATGTCACTTTTGTTTATATCTTTAGTTCTACTCAACTAATTTTGATCGAACATACGGCCAATTTTAAGCCTAAGGCTTAAAAATAAAATAGTGAAAATACATGCATGAAAATATAGTAAGAAGTCACATATAGTTAAGGCCTGCACCATGCTCAAGACAGTCTTTTAAGAGAATCATCTGACCTATAGTATACTTTTTTACATACTGTGATGTTTATAAAGGTTTTAAATTAACTGCCAGGTATACTAAACACCGATTTAGGTATCTTATTATAAACCACGGCCTAATTAACAATTCAAATATATCTCAAATACTTTATTGCTCTGAAATAGCTCTTGCGGAAGCTAATTATTTTTGTATAGCACATATATTCTGGTGACCCGGAATTGTCACAGAATGGACAGGCAGTACTGTCCACATTTCCACAAGTCTGAGCCTGAATTTAGCAGCAATCTGTGTTTATTTTAGATTATCCATTTCAAGCTGTTTGAACAATTGAGTACATAAACCAAAACTTGACTATACTGTTTGGATTAATAGTTAAATAGGAGGTCTGCGTAGTTTCCACATGTTTCAGAAATTTATTTATAAAAATAGAAGGATACCCAGAGAATGATGCAATCATTTGGATTGACTTCGCCTCGCCTGATGATAACCTGGAGGCAAAATCTCGGGAAAGAGGGAAACAATACACGTACTATGTTAACAATAGTGGCAATAATGGCAAAAGCAAAAAGGGGGGATAAGGTTGCTCAACGTCCGTAGGATTTACCACCTATTCCTAGGCCCACCCTACACGTGTCCCCCGGGTGGTGCTAATTGAGCAACAACGCCGAACAACGGGCGGCGGTCAACTAACCCGACCGGGCCACCACAGGCCAAGGGGCGCTAAATACCCCCTAAAAGCGTGGCACTCTTTATTTATGTAATTGTCTATTTATTTATCTTAAACAACCTATATATGTATCTATCCTATATTATATATCTATATATAATGTGCCGAACCGTGGCGGCCTAAAACCACACCCCGGCAAACATTGCCGTGGGGCACTAAATCCCCCCAGAAAGCTGTACCACACCCACCTAGGGCAGGAAGTGTGAGTAAACCTCTGCCCCAAACAAGAAATGAATACACAGGGAAAAAATTCACTACCCCAGGAGGGTACCGCTTGCGGAGAATCCCTCACTGAGCCCTGCTCAGTCTGCCCCTCGTATTCTGGGGGGGGGCAACCTGTGTTCAGGACCAGGCGCAAGCCTGGACCTGTCCAGCCTCTCGGAGGCCATACCAACTACGAACGCCACGAGCGTCGTACAATGGACCGTTGTCGGTCACAAGCGCCCTTGCAAAAGGGATGCTCAGCCGACAGCGGCAACCACCAAAAAAGGGCTCGGCCGAACGGAACGCAGTTGCCCCAACAGGCGCGCGAGAAGGGAGGCCCTGCAACCTACAAAAACGACAACAGGGTTGGGTGCCGCAGCCGCGGAGACGCAGCGCGAACCCACACCATCCACCTCAAGGGGGACGGCAGTAACCACAGCCTCTCCACCACCACCGAGCAAGCAGAATAAGAGGAAACCCAGATGTGCTCGGGGTCAACGAAACGCTGCGATGGCTCCCAATTTTCCTGGAAAGGAACAAAAGGGGGCGGGGCCCGTCCAGAACGAGCGTGTTTCATCGAAGCGCGCTCGTCTGGACGATACCCGGTCCCCCAGAGGGGAAGCCAAACGCGCGAAAACTGACTCGCGAACCAAGCGGACGGTGAGCTACGCAGATGCCAGTCAGTCGCATTTGCGAGTAGCGGTCACTACCGTTCCGCCGAGGGACCTTACCAAACTCCAGGCAGACCAGCTGAGGGAGGCTATTGACGACAGCATCCTACAGTCAGTGTTGTCGTCAACAATTTCGGGTGAGCAAGCTCCATCTTTCCGCGGAAGACCCTTCCTATTGGAAGGGGTGCTGGCGATGTGGTGTGAAGACGAAAATGCTCTTACCTGGCTTGAAAAAGCTGTAAGAAGCATTACGTCCCCGATACCAGAAACCACCTTGGCCGTAGTCAAGCAGTGCGACCTGAAGAAACGACTGAAAGCCGGGCTTCTTCTCCACACTCGCATCACCGAAGCCGTAACACTGCGCAGAGTGCTTTGTGCCCAAAATCCGTGGTACAAAGTGGATACCTGGCAGTGTTACGACATGACAGTGGATGACCAAACCACCGACCCGAACTCCAACGAGAAGGTGGTACACCTTATTCTGGGAATTCCCGAAGACCAGAAAGAGGCCATAACCACCAGGGACCGCCGAGTTGCCCACATGTCGGGAAGTAGGTACATTCGCTTCTTCTCCCAAGAAGAAGCATCGGCCGGGGAAGGAACCGCGGCAAGGGCAGACACTCCAGCTCAAGAGCCAACACCAGAGGCTCCTCGAAAGAGTAAGAGCGAGATGGAGTGTAGCTCGCCGCTACAAGAGGGGGGACACGTCAGAGATGATGATGACGTCCACACCGACCCCTGATACCATAAATGTCATCCAAACAAACCTCCAGCACAAACAAGCAGCAACGGCCACTCTACGCAGAGTGCTGGAGGTAAGCAAAAAGACCGTAGCCCTGATCCAGGAGCCCTGGATCAATAAGAACGTAATCTGCGGTCTAAATAACATAGGCGGTAAGTTAATACGAGATGCGAGGGTTGAAAAACCGAGAACATGCATCTTTGTACCTAACGCTATAAACACCACTTTGCTTAACCAATTCTGTTCTAGAGATCTCACCGCTGTGAAAATCCATTCAGATAATGCAACCATCCTAGTACTAGCTTCAGAGTATATGCCGGGCGAAGGTGAACCACCTCCAAAGGAGCTAGCCGACCTGGTACAACACTGCGAGGCTCACACCTGGGACTTAATCATCGGCACAGACTGCAATGCTCACCATCCTCTGTGGGGAAGTAAGGACACGAACAAGAGAGGTGAGTTATTAACCGAATACTTATTCCAAACCAACCTAAACATCATGAATATAGGCACGGAACCTACTTTCGTAACCTCATGGTGTCAAACCATCATTGATATCACGCTGGCAACACATTCGGCAGCCAACCTCATTCAGGGTTGGCACGTGTCAATGGACCCATCCTATGCAGACCATCGCCGAATTTGCTTTCAAATACAATGTAAACTAGCAGACCCTGTCCCATATCGTAACCCCCGTAAAACAGATATAGCACGGTACATCAACGCACTAAACAAGGCACTAAGTGATTCACAACTACCTGACACAACACTTAGTACGGATAACATAGAACACAACGTACAGTCTATCACTGCAGCTCTGCTGGAAAGCTATGAGCCAGCATGTCCTGTCGTAACACCCAAATGTCCAGAAAAGAGCACCCGGTGGGGGCCAGAACTCGAACGACTACGTGGAGGCCTGAGAAAGCTCTACAACAGAGCAAAAAACACCAGAACCCCTGAAGACTGGGACAAATACAAAAACGCACAAAAACACTACAAGAAACGCATCAGATATCGAAGAACTGAGGCGTGGCAGAGTTTCTGTAGTAGCATAAATTCGACAAACCAAGCCGCAAGAGTAAGGAAAGTCCTGGCCAAGGGGGAACTCAACCTCATGGGCTCAATTAAGAGAGAGGATGGCACTTACACAATAACGGAAAATGAAACCAGCGCAGTACTGCTAGAAACACACTTTCCTGGTTGTCAGGTCACACCATTCACCGACTCAATCGACTGGCCACCGGAACACTACAGTGTACCAACAACCCAAGAATGGGAGACCGCAAACAAGGTAGTAACTGCAGACAAAATAGAGTGGGCCATAAAAAGCTTCAAACCCTTCAAGTCTGCAGGGCTAGATGGAATATTCCCAGCACTACTACAATGGCAACTGACAAAGATAGCAAAATATCTACTTCCAATCTACAGGGCCTGCATTGCTTTCAAATACATACCCAGAGTATGGAGAGAGGCAAAAATCATCTTCCTACCAAAACCAGGTAAGGAGGATTATACACATCCCAAATCATTCAGGCCCATTAGTCTCACATCATTCCTCCTCAAAACGCTGGAGAGACTAGTAGATCGATACCTAAGGGATGGAACACTAAAAGACAACCCACTACATCCTCAGCAACATGCATACAGGAAGGGTAGATCAACAGAGTCCGCACTACACATGGTAGTGCACAAGATAGAATCGGCTATCACAAATAAAGCCTCAACACTAGCTACTTTCATAGATATAGAAGGGGCTTTCGACAAAACGGTACATAGCAGCATTAACGAAGCCTTGCGAAGACGTAGGGTAAAACCAACCATAAGGGACTGGATCACTCAGCTAATAAGCAAAAGAGCGGTCCAGATAGTGATGAGTACTACCACAAGAGCAAAGGTAGTCAAAGGATGCCCCCAGGGAGGCGTCCTATCGCCACTTCTATGGAACATAGTAGTAGACAGCCTCTTAAAGAGACTAAACGAGAGAGGATACACCACCATTGGGTACGCGGATGATCTGGCAATACTGATAAGCGGAACGGCTGAGAACGTGCTATGCAAAATCATGCGCTCAGCCCTTCAGAATGTGGAAGAATGGTGCGAAGAACACCGACTATCAGTTAACCCGAAAAAAACAGAACTTATCCTTTTCACCAACAAAAGGAAGTTACCAGAACTACAACTACCAAAACTATTTAATACAGAACTAGCTCTAACAACTCAAGTTAAATATCTGGGCATCATACTTGACAATAAGTTGAATTGGGCTAGCCACATAAATGCTAAGATGAAAAAGGCCTGTATAAGTTTTTGGCAATGCAGAAGACTCGTTGGTAAGAACTGGGGTCTTAACACAAAGATAACACTTTGGCTGTATACGGCAATTATCAGACCTTCTCTAACCTATGGATCAGTTGTATGGTGGCCCAGAACAGAACTGATCACTGTGAAAGAAAAGCTCCAGAGTTTACAACGCCTAGCGAGTACAGCGGCCACTGGATGCATGAGAACCACTCCATCAGTCGCACTAGAGCACCTCCTAAACCTGAGACCGCTGCATCTAATCATACAGGAGGAGGCCAAGGCAGCAGCTTTAAGGCTGAAAAACAATGGGCTTTGGAAAGGGGATACTGGAACAAAGCATTCAAAGATTCTACAGGGAATCCTAAAGAAGATACCACTTCTCGAGGCTCCCATAGACAGAATACCATGTCACCACGTCTTCGAAAGGAAGTATCATATTCAACTTTCTGAAGAAAAAAGAGATAGCTCTGGCGTCAAAGAAGTTAGGATATACACAGACGGCTCCAAAACCACATATGGTACCGGAGCAGGCGTCTTCTCGAATGACTTAAATATCAAAATAACAACCACCTTGGACAAGCTAAGCACAATATTTCAAGCCGAATGTATTGGCATAACGAGAGCGGCGGAAACGATTGCCGCCAGAGATGTCAGAGATTTAGATATAAAGATTATCTCAGACAGTGCATCCGTACTACAAGCTCTTCAAAGCAACACCATAACCTCTGTCCTCATATTGGAATGTCATAACACACTCCAATCCATTGCAAACACAAACAGGGTCACGCTGCAATGGATCAAGGGACACAGCAACTCCCTCGGCAACGACGCAGCCGATGAATTGGCCAAGAGAGGATCAGGGTCGATAGTATATGGACCGGAACCAATACTACCCATACCTCAAGCACAGGTCAAAACTTGGCTACGAAAGAGTACGGAAGAAATCCATCAAACAGAATGGACAAACACTGAAGGATGCAGGCAAACAAAGAATGCAGTTCCGGTAGTTTCAAAAACGTTTAGCCGAAACCTCATTAGGCTAAAAAGGGACCAAATCCGCAAGGTCACAGGCATCTTGACCGGTCACTGTCCCCTAAACAAGCATCTGTTTACAATAGGTGTGACGGACAGCCCCCTATGCAGAGGATGCATGGGGGCAGAAGAAACGCCACGGCATGTGCTTACAGAGTGCATGAGCGTGGCCGCACAACGGGCGAAATTCCTCCAGTCATCAGCGTCACTCCGGGAAGCATGTGGAAACCTGAAAAGGCTGCTGGCTTTTTGGGAGGATCTGGGTTGGTTGGAATGAGAGGTAAGATGGTACGCACAATGGCCCAATCAAGAGGCTAAGTGCGGAACAGCCCAGGTAAACTAAACTAAACTAACTAATAGTGGCAATCAGCTTGACGGCCTCATCAGATGCTTTTTCACGCCCCGCTTAAAGGACCTGGGAATGTAGGAAGGAGGAAACACGTGAGCTGGCAAGGAGTTCCAGGGCTTAATGGTGCGAAAAGGAAAGAGTCACCGAGCTGCTTAGTTCTTTATGGAATATTCTGCACCGTATACGGTCGACATCTAAGCCCTGCACGTGTTGTCCTGTGTAGGAAAAGAGAGGGTGGGGCTAGTTGGGAAAGCTCATCAGAACATTCACCATGGTAGAAACGGTAAAATACTGCCAAGGAAGCAACATCTGTACGCATATACAGAGGCTCGAGGGTGCTCGTGACATCAGATCCCAATAATGCGGACCGCTGCAACTTGTCGAGAGCATCTTATAAGTACTTTGCGGAGTCATCTCAGAGATGCGAGAGTATTTACATGCAGGACCGAATTTGTATCCTGTATAGAAGACACCGCTGCTCCGGCGTGAAAAATATAAATTATTATAGCCACATATGAATTACGCACGAGCTGGTGAGACTGCCTCTCGGGATTGTTAGCCACAGTTGGGCCTCTGGTCCCAGCCTCAGGTGACTCATGGCGCCACTTTTTCATAGGTCTCCATTTCAGTGCATATCCAACAGTATATAATACAGCAGAGTTGTGCCTTTTTAATGAAATTTTCGTGAATACTACATGTAAATTAAATCTAATTTTAGAAAACTTAACGACATACTTATATATTGCACGGACACAGCAAATCCATAGCAAAAAACGGCTTTAAAAACGCGTTTTGTGTGAGTAATGCTACTTACTGCGTTTATGGAGTTTGTATTATAAAAGCTACGTTGCATTGTTGTTAAAAAATACCTATTCATTTGTAAACCAGTCTTAATACAGAGTGCAAGATTTTCTCAGAAAATTGTGTAACTATTAAATTTCCATTTTGAACTTCAGAATTTTCGTATACAGATATTCAACATTAGTACTTATCTCCAGTAATTTTTAGCTCAGTTTGTGCTTGGCTGTAGTGAAATATTATTTGAACGTTATTCTGACGTCACGTGCATCTGATTCCAGCCGTCTCGCCCCTCTGCCCCGGGGGCCATTAATCATTGGGACAGTCTACGTGTCGACCTTACTGGGCCGACTATACACTTGGATATATATCTACTAGTTTCATTGTTGGAAAATAATATAACTAAGCAGTTTCAATGTGGATTTTGATTATATTGTCCGCAGTTTACGCGTATTTCTAATAAATTATATATTATCTCTACGTGCAGGGCTTAGATGTCACTCGCATACGGTACAGAATATTTCATTAAGATCCAAGAGGTTTGGAAAAAGTCCCCACTTTTGCCAAATAAAAAAAAAAAAATGAAGTCGGTGCTTCGCATATTTAGTGCTTTATGTTTAATAGTACTAATATATATAATTATATAATATTAGTTTTAGTACCTCTATTTTATATCTACATGTTTTTAAATAATGTTTTTTTTAAGTACTTATGTAACCGCTAACAGTAATAAAGGCTTATTTATTTTTAGTACTGTTTATACCTACTTAATTAAGTTAGTTAAGAGTGTTTTCTTAATTAAAATCATAGTTTAGATCTATTTGATTATTATTTTATATTGAGGGTACTTCGATCTGGATGTGTTGTTGAGGTTTAAAACTTCGTAACTACTGGTTCATGCGTACCTTTTTTACCACCGTCAGCCATCGAATGTCGGACTCGAACTAACTAAAAGAGCGGGTCTCATTTAACACTGTTGGTTAGACATTTCCCTGCACGTTACAAAAGTTGGTAAAAATCTTATAAGAAAAATATTTAGGGAATGACTATCGTAAAATTGAGACCAAGTTACCTTGACTAATGAGGCTGACGTCCACCGTGACTCTCCTTAATAAGAATTAAAAATATATAGAGTGGCATAGCCTCTGCGTTTGTGATTTTTTTTCGCTCATATTTTTCTAATTATTTCCTGTGTATCGAAATCATGTAATGAATATCCATATTTATACTTAAGTATATAGTTAGTAGTATTATTTCCATTTTATTCATTTTCTAAACATGTAAATTATATTTCTAAATATAGGTACTTCAGACACATTGAAAAATATAAAAAATATGCTCCACCTGCATCGGCTTTTGAATACCTCGTGTCTAATATAGTTGGATGTTTCGATATGTGTTTCAATTGCAGTAAGTAAGTTATATGTATTGTATCTTCACTAGGTGAAAATAATTACGCATTATTTAAAAAATATGCATCAGCTTCATTCGTTCACTCAATCCCACCCAATTTCTTAACCGAAGCAAAAGTTAACACAACAAGCCTGTGATAAACGATTGACTCAATGACTTGAAAAAGTAACGCCCTAAACGACGATCGCGTTCAGACTAACGATGTCCATTATCCGACGATATCACGGGGACGGCTTCATCGGAGCTTTTCACTTGCGGAGATTTTACTAGAGGCTGAAGTGCCAAAATGAGCCTAATTTGAACGAATTGGTCGTTCTTCTGTTCAATACGTAGTTTGTGGCGTAAGTTTGTTACATTTCTTACGATGAAACATGGTGACCAAAATTTATTAGGAAGTTTTGGGACAGTTTTCTCTTTCACATATTTTTGTAGAGGAAGTCTTAGCTAAAAAAAATGATAATAAAAGTTGGTAACAAGGACTATACTTTTTTATTTAATCTGAACTTTCGTATTCAGCTCGACCTTTATTGCTAATATCGAGGGTTTTCTCTATACCAGTAGAAGACTATATGTAGGAGTAACATATTTGAAATATTAGACATAAAAGCTATTATAAATACCTATGTATGAAATAGATACCTATATTAAAAAGAAACGCTCAAGTTCAAATCAGAATCGCGCACTAAGTGTTCCATACAAAACTGGATTAAGGATAAACCTAACGTAGCTAGCACAAAAGTTAATGGGTGACGGTCACAATTCGGACGGAGAAGTGTACCGTTACTTGTAAAATAAGGTTTTGTTTCCTGCTAAATTTATTTATTTCATCTCAATAAGAAGTACCGTAGGTTAAGTTTTAGTACTCTATTCTAAACATACTGTATGAACTTTAGATTGTTTTGATAAAGAAGTTAGATTTTTTCACAATTGTCAGCTTTATTATAGACTTCAACTTAATATCTCAATGCCCTTATAAGAATAAGTGTTTAGAGCTTATAAATCCCTTATCACTTCATTACATCACCCTACACATATACATTACTGTTACCATCACTACACTTCACTTAACAAAAATTCCCCGCCTTTTACAAACGCAGTATCGCCACGGATATGCCAAAGACGACAAACAAGTCTCAAATCAAATTACTCCCACATATAACTTTACTATTTCCTACATATTTCATGTTTAGCTAAGTAAGATAATAATTTTATAGAGCGTGAAGCTTGTCGGGATCGATTTCCGAAATACAATTTCTCAGTGGTAAGTACAATGTGGAAGGAGCACAAACGACGAACCTCGTTAGTGCAAAGACGCCGCTCATTGGATTAATTAGTTTCCCGTTCGAGAGGAACATGCCAACATACTTTGCTAAGCAGTATAGTGCTGCTGGTTCCAAAAGTAACCTTATTGTTCAAGATGCCTCACATTTTCAAATGTATTTAAGTAAACCGCGTTACAAAGTCTTCAGAAGTTGCCTCATCTCTTAATCTTATAGCAACGTTGAGTGTCTAAGGGGTTTCTGCTTTGTGTAGTATGTATAGTTAATTAAAAATTAATTAGATTTTAAATTATTTTATTTTCATTATTCTTGGAACCTTTTACCCAACTCATTTTAAGTCTAATTGCGAAGAGGCTGAACATCGATATTATCAGTGAAGCAACTGACATCTGACCTGCACAGACCACAGCCCATTGGCGATAATATCTAAGTTCTGTAGTTAGACCAGTTGCCGGACATTTTTCTCGAACTACCCTTAACGCCTGTCTTATAAGTTATAGATGTTCATATGGCAACTGGAACTAAACTTTTCAATGTGGATGCAATCCTACGGGGGGCGTACCGGAATGGGACCAGTAACGGCTGTACCCAAAAGTTCGCGATATCTTCTATTACCATGCCGAAGCTAAACGGCAATGATCAAAGCAAAGAGATGGAAATGTGATGCGTGACATTTTTTCTCAAAAGTGAACATAGTGCGTAGCGTTTCACACGTGTGCAAATTTGCCTTTGTCGGTCTTTTCTGAATGTATAAGTTACTTAACACATAAAGTATTTCTAGATTTTATATTTATAAACGATGTTTTTTATACAAAAATTATTATGTTACATATCAACTTATAAAACCGTGTGTAAAGTATTAG
Organism: Eilema caniola; assembly: GCA_949126895.1. Lineage (NCBI taxonomy): Eukaryota > Metazoa > Arthropoda > Insecta > Lepidoptera > Erebidae > Eilema > Eilema caniola. Next base: position 22,564,353 of record OX421474.1, read on the forward strand.
GAATGCTAAATATCTTGATTTCTATAGTAATTCTTTATAACTAACTTAATTTTAATGGTTACTATTTATTGTTTGTAATGTATTCAATATCACTGCACCAGTTTAAAAATTTCCAATATCTCTAAATAGCATAGGCTACTCTTCATCACAATATTCCTACGTGATCAGAACTGAAATGCGGAAAACAATGTAAGAATTAGGGTAATGATTAGTTTCATGATAAATACGAAAAGAATAGAGTTGTTGTGGTTATGTGGGACCAACTCCTTAATAATAACAGAATGAAAAAAAAATAGAAAGAAAAGTATGGATTGATTAACTTAGTCTATGTCCACAACAACCAAATGTAACGCGGATGTTAGCCATTCCAACGCTGCCACAAAAATAGATGTCTAAAAGTCTCAAAGACTTGAGCATGTCCTTGGAACAGGTCGTCGCGTCGGTAATTTTTTGCCATTTTTCAAAGTGTTCTTCCCGAGAATTAAAACGTCTTGTTTATTTTTCTGTAATATAACATTCACAAGAACGCTTATTACAATTGACTATCTATATAAGTGTATCAGCACCTTAAAGTTATTACTAACGTAATAAAAACTATAAAGGGCAGTGGGTCGGCACCTATTATACAAACAAAAGTTCCGCAGTGACATAACAGACCATAATTAATATTATTAGCCGTCAACGGCATTTGTTTCTTTTCTTTCATGACTCTGTAACAATTAATTTTTCTGACAAGTTTTGTTCGAGTGCTACACGCACTAAGTAGTAGGTACATTGTTTTATTTCAAATGGAAATATTTTTCCATGCTTGCAAAATAAATACCTATACTTCATTCGCCTACATACTTAACTAAACATGTTTTATTTAAAAACTCGGTTCATAATATTTTTATATTCAGAAACTTATTTTATTTCGTTCTAGATAAGTATCTACAACGACACTCAGTCCTGAATATCGATTAACCTGAGGACGAATTATATGTAGAGATTGACAGATTATCCATACAATCTATACTCGGATAAAGCGAGATTCAGAACTGAGTACCATTCTTGAATACGGGAAATTGAACCATTAGTGAGTCAGTTAGTTCGCTTAGTTTATTTCAGGTCAAAAGGTCTCTACAAGATGGTTTACCTTTAGTTAAAAACCTAACAGAATGGAGTATAGTTACTGTATTCTTTCATGGAATTCATTTAAACGAACTCTATTAAATTATAAATAAGATGACAGAGCTTGTTATTACACTAAAGTAATGCGACTTTTTAATTGATGAATGCCTCAAATCGATTATTTTCGTGTCGTTTTTTATCTTTAGAACTCCCAATTTATAAGAGCAGCCAGACTCATCATGAGGTCTTGAAACAAGTCAATAAGTGAACGGCTTTCATGTACTAAATGTATAAATAACTTTGTATCTCATATAAATATATAGAGATCACAAAGTCAAATATGCAGCTGGCAATATGACAGCAATTTAATTTATTGACCTTTTTTAAGCGTTCGCTCATGGTACGAGCCAAGTGCTATGACCAGTCCTGCTTATCATGGGGAGATTTTTATTCGATTGAGATAAACCAAAATTTTCTTTCCTGAGACTTAACTTTCCGTCAACTTGCAATCAGACGAGGTGAAAACAATTTGACAGGTCGATATAATCACAGTATTATAGGATATCCAATAAATCTGTTAAAATTATTTCTTTATTATAAACTCAATAGGTTTAGTAAGTACTTCAGGTACAGAAATATAATATAGGTATCCTGGCCATTAAAATAAACAATAGCAACATAAGGCAAGAACTAATTATCTTAACAAAGCAGCACACATGTCATGTTCATTTAATTTCAAGATTAACTTCGTAATGTCGCATAGAACAAAAAATCTAGAAGACAATAGGATAACATGGGGCGACATAATGTGTTTTTAAAAACACATCACCATATGGCCGACGAGACTACAAAATAGCAATAAAACTGATAATATCTGTGACAGTTGGTACAAAGATTAAACAATAGTTAACGGCATACATCTTAACCCCAAGACACGAGAGAAACGTGGTTCACGTGGATTGCTTTGACATCATTTATGATTGGTTTGGCAGCCTCTGTGGCGTAGCGGTAGTGAACGCGGCCGCTACGCAGGAGGCGCGGGTTCGTACCCCGCTCAATGCAAATATTTATATGCAAGAATATAGGTATTTATTTGCATTGGCCTGGTCGAGCCTCGGAGAGCACATTAAGCCGTCGGTCCCGGTTGCCATACGAATATCTCTGGCAGTCGTTACGGGTAGTTGGAGCCCTAAAAAAAGACGGGTTGCACTCCGGGAGTGCCGACAGAAGTGAAAACTTTTTTTTCTTTCTTTCTTCGTTATATACATAGAAAAGGATAAAAAAACATACCATACCATACCATACCTATAATAAAGCGCCAATCATAGACCCTATCACTAATTTTCTGCTAATTTTCTATCAGAAGAAATTAATCAATTACAAAAAGATAAAATAATCACAAAAAGTAATAAATTACAAAAAGAAAAAATAATCACAAAAAGTGTCAGAAGGCCAGGTTTGAACTAGGTACTATCTGAAACCATAAGGACTTACAGTCGAAGCGTTTACCGCTATGCTGCGAAGCTATTTATCGTATATTGTAAAATGGACAGTCTATAATTATCTAATATTGTATGACGTCAGCTGTAGTCGGATACGGTCCAAAGGGCGATCCTGACGCGCGAGTTTAACAATTTTTACCCATCCAACGCCGCTAAAGAAGTTTTCACTTCAAAAATCATAAAACTGATTGCAATACTTCGATTTTGCATTTGGGTTGTGGTAGTCAAATGGCAGTCGCTTCACGGAAAATTTTGAAGTTCAACCAAATCCGCAGTTAGACTGGTAAAGCGGACCCCAGCCTCCAAGGATGCGACTGGGATTAACGCTAGGATGAAAAAAGAAGAAAAAATTTATGATTGGTACAATTGTGCTTCTTCGCTGCGGTGGCATGCTGTGCTATTCTCAGAAGAAATGCAAAAAAATATGCGTGGGCATATAAAGCACACTTTGTGACGTCGCTGGAGTTAAGCTATATGACGTAACTATGCTAAAATTGTAGAATATATTGCTGCCGGGCTGTTTGGCCGTGGTCCATATGAAACTCACGTTCTAGAGGTTTCGTCAATCTTCAGTGGCGACTGGATCAGGCGCAGCAAAGTCGCTGACGAGGCAAGGTCTACGTACTCGTTGCCGCCCGGACCTGAAGCAGTATATTCGACATGCAACGCCAGCCGTGAAAGCCTAAGGACTTATATTATACTAATATTATCGCTTGAAAATATATTCTTAAATTATAGGTAGGTATTAAGTTCCTTTTCGTCAAGTATAATATTTACTATTTACCATATCTTTTGAATGTAAGTACATATATCATAACTTGAAAAGAGATCTGAAGGAAAACAGATATAAACGAAATTTAATGAGCAGTCGAGGGTGACTATTTTATGACTTTTCTTAATATAGACATCAATTACTTATTAATTTTTTTAAATCTTTATTCACGGAGCTTAGCCACAACATAACTATGTCGCTCCATTACTTAATTTCTCATATGACAAAGTAATGCCGAACCAAATCAAGCTACTAAAATCTTACCTAGCTAAAAAAATATTACACAGTGTAAATACCGATACTAAAGGTAAAATTCGACTTCAAACTGTCTTAATGTAGGTTTTATTTAATAAAAAAAAAAACAAAATGAAATCGCAAAAGTTAATGAAGAATATAGCTTGAGGCTGGAAAGTTCCTTTCAATTTATGGAAGTACCGTGATCCTACTAATCGGAATATTATGTTTCAATTTCTTTTTCTGAAGATCTTTTTCTGATCGAACGGAAATATATTTCGATTTCAATCTAGTTTTTTGTGAAATATTGTTTTTGTAATGGAGGACTTTGAATTATAATAACCTACTGAAAATAATTCTGTTGTTACGATTCTGCTTCAGCAATTTATTGAATATAGAATGTAAGAAAAGCATAAAATGACGAACTTTGTTAAATAGTTCACCATTTAATTCTTTATTTTTTTTATTTCAAAGAATGCGGTAAAACTTTTATGCTAAACATAAGACCATGGCTGTTAAACCGACTCGTAGCAGTGGATCTAGACAGACCATAATCGTAATCTTTATCTAATATATAAAATTCTCGTGTCACAGTTTTTGTTGCCAAACTCCTCCGAAACGGCTCGACCGATTCTCATGAAACTTTGTGGGCATATCGGGTAGGTATAAGAATCGGCCAACATCTATTTTTCATACCCCGATTCGCGATAACCGACATCCACGCGGGCGGAGCCGCGGGCGACAGCTAGTAATTATATATATAAAAATGAATTCCTATTTCCTTTGGTCACGCCACCACGCCTAAACCACTGAACCGATTTAGATGAAATTTGGCACAAGGGTAGATAAGACCTTGAGAAAGGACATAGGCTACGTTTGCTCGCTATACCCAATATCCACGCGGCCGGAGCTGCGGGCAAAAGCTAGTGTATAATATATAATGCGATGCAATATTTTTCACCCTGTTACAATTTTATTATGTGTACCACCTACACCAACCATTGGTTATGTTCATATTGTCTTGTATGTTACCATAATCCGGGCCTGCAATTCAGGATTCGTATTCCTTCAGTCTCGATGCGCGCCCAAAATTTCTTACGATTGCTTAAATTTTTATACAGATTGGGAGACTGACAAGCACATGGTTCACCGGATGGAGAGTGATTAACGTGGTATTGCATTCGATTCTTGCCTATTCAAGTCACCCGATTTTGTTTTTCATATACCTACATCTTTTCCTGTATCAAGTTTAATAATCTCACTGAGTTTCGAAAGTTAAATTTCCCTAAGTTTATTTACCTAATTACATAAGCCACACCCTACAAACGGGGTAGCAGGCAGTCAACACTAAGGTTTATACAGAAGAGACGTGGCGAAGACGCATGACGTGACGGACAATTTAAATATTACAATATAAACCTTATGTAGTGTGCAATAACGTCGTGTTTGTCTTAAAGGAGAATTGCGTCCGCGCCTCCTGGCGACGTTCCGCCACAAAACTATCGCTCCATCGCATCGAGTGACGCGCGTCACGATATTGATGTTATTGTCCACTAAATAAGGTTTATATTGTGACTTAAATTGCCCGCTACCGCCAAATAACCCCACCACGTCACTTCTGTATAAGCCGCGTCTAACATTCCTAGATTAAACAGAACTAAACAAATATAAACTAAAATAAACTAGACTAAACAATTTTATTCTGTTTATACAACAAGTACTCAAAGACGTTCCTACAAGATGCTATTCCTACATGATGTGTGTAAATAGTTCTAAGTATATTATATTTTCCTAATTCTCTTTGACATTAGTCGAAAATCAAGAGCAGTGATGCTCTCTCATGCATACACTATACTCAGAAGGAATGTTTAATTAATTTATTTAGATAGTCTCCTGTTCCGTAAAGCTGAAGGCACGATCCTAATTATGCCTGTAATAAATATTCACAAGCGTTAAACTTCGTGAATAATTACGCTGGTGTGAACGTTTATTTTCACCACAAAGGGTTCTTGTATTCGAAAAACAAATCAATAATATTGATGGTTATTATGTTTACTCTATAGGCAGCATTAAGCAAACCACTTCGAGTCTTCTCCTCACACCTACCGCGACGCGTGAAAACAAAGGTCTTTGACCAGTGCGTCCTACATGATTTATGATAAACGGTGCCGAAACGTGGACACTGGCACTCGGATTAGTCCGTGACCTCAAAATAGCAAAGCGTGCTATACCTGAAGTCTCTTTCAAGTATAGAATTTGCAACGAAGTCATCTGACAAAGAATTAAAGTTACCTACATAGCTCACAGGATAAGCAAGCTGAAGTGGCAGTAGGCTGGCTACATCTGTCGAAGAACCGATGACAATTGGAGTAAGCTGGATGGAACGCCCCTAGCCAGAAGGACTAATGACCTGAAAAAGGTGGACTCCATTGCTAAATTACTCAATTGCGCAATTACTTATAGACCATCTATTCTGTATATTAATCGTCTTCAATAAATAAGAAGAGAACTAGGTACAGGTGTGTTTTCGAAGAGAAAATTATTCAAAACTTCAGTTAGTTTGTGTTGTATCAATCCTCTTGCATCACAGTTTCAACTAGCGCAGGATTCAGCGATTTGTAAATATCTTGTAAAACACTTTTCAACGTCAATAAAGATTATTATTACCTATTTTTCTTTATTCCCTTTTGAAAACTTAAAAATACATATTAAAATCATTCATAAAGGGATCAAGCTAACGGCGGTTAGGGCTCCAGAACCAAGAACTTTTTTTTTTTACGTGCGGGAAATCCCCACGGATACCCACCCCTCCGGAGCCGGAGGGGGAGGTTATGTCGGACTCGAACCGACTAAACCGCACGCCGTCTGTGGGTCGATGTGCTAGGCCGGAGGTGAGGTTGTCTTTTGACATATCCCTCGCACCCCGGCTGACCCAGGGCCATTCCTCTCGGTCTGGCCCTCCTCGGGAGGGGGGACCACGCGGTCCCCGACTCGCCCCCGGTATGGGGGGGATTCACCAAGAACTAAGAGATGCATACGCTCGACAGATGTCAATTGTGCCATCCCTCATGATATACTTAAGGTAGTTTAGCAAAACCTTTAGTTCTAAAAAAGGTCACTGAAATGTAGCCAGGATATGGATGCCAATAGGTTTACTTCCGGCCTTATCTCCCTGCGGCTGTTAGCGCCAACTACTGTAATGTAAGCCCACGCCTGTTTCACTGAGCCAAATCGAGCACGTTAGGCCCGGTATCTATGTTGACTATATAACGACGCATATTCACGTTAGACTTAAGAAAATAGTCTCTGAGATTGCACACCGCGCGATTATGAAGGGTCTTTGCATTTAACAATACTTACATCCCACGGTAATGTGGGGGACATTACCGTGGGATGTACAATTTCATGACTGACGACCGTGGATGACGTGCATTCGAAATGCTGTCAACTGAGTCCGGACTCTCCTATCAATGATATCGAGTTCAGACTGAATCCACTTGAGTATGCCAAAGGAGTACATCAAGAGTGACATGACCCAACTATTTACAAGCACGCACCTTGATATCACCTGATAAGAGACTGTGAAGTACCTTTTTCAGGCGGCCAAGGACATTTGTTTCATACCGGCCTCATTTACGCAAAACGCTTGTGCCATACCCAAGTATTTATAAGTCTCAGTAATGAGAAGCGATCTCAGGTTAGTGAAATTAGAGTTGTATACTCTCTGACCGCCCTCGCTTTACATGAATGACTGCTAACAGTTCTAATGCTAGAGGCTGTGCGGTGGAGCTTAGTGACGAATCTGTAGGTTTTATTGGTGCATTTGTGGTCTTCCTTTGGGCTCAAAAACGTGTCAAGATATTTTCTTAACCATTTTTACTTTGAATTTATTTCACTTGCGACATTTTTTATCTCGTGTTCTATATTGTAGAATTTGTTATTGTGGTAATATATTCTAAGAAAATAATTAAATAAAGATATTTATATCTTTGGGGCCTAAGTGTACTTTACTTGCAAGCTGGTACCGCTTGAAAGAATGATTATTATAATAATATTGTGGAGTCCAGTCTTATTTCCTTTTACTTAGACATTTTTTTATAAAAACTGTTAAACTTCTGTTCAAAAATGTATTTTAATTACCTTAAACAAGTGTCAACAGATCTGTTCTAGTCGTGTCTTCCATATATAATTTTACTAAGGCTTCATCTTAAATATTTTCGCTTGAGTTGTAAAAGCGAAACTTTGTTTGATTGTTTCGTATTTATCTATTTAATCGTTTAAGTATTTGCTTAAAGCTCTCTGGAATTATACTCAAATAAGATTCATGTGAGAAAACAATATTGTACAAACTGTCTGTAACTTGTATTTAATATTGGAGACGTGTTTTCTAAAAACTTCTATACGCAGAAAGCGGTGGAGTTGCTTCAACTTTGAAATTTGAAGTTGTTTTCGTTACGAATATGTTCAAATTTATTATTTTATCGTGGTTTAATTTATCGTTCTAGATTTATAAACACATTAAAGTTTAATAACATTGTAGTACTTTCTTGCCTTACATATTTTATCTATCAAGTTAATTAAATTAACAATAAATATTTTAGTTTATTTGAAAGTAGATCTATAGTAATTTATTTACTTTATGTAGGGATCTCAATATGAGTACATACTGGGTTAGGTACCGATAGGATTTGGGATTATCGATGGAGTTGATGGATGGGTATGAAATAGACGAAAAAAGGGTTATGTTAATTAACAACTCTGAACCGAAATATTTTATTATACGAGTATATTAGTTTTTTTTTGTCTGAGTGTTGGCGATGGGTGCAATATTAATGAATGTATTTTGATGTGGTTATTTATTAGAAAGGTTTTGGTCTCATTTAAAATCTTTCACTGATATAAATATTATACTTGGGTCCGTTAAAAAGTTTGACGATTTGTCAGGCAGCAAGCAAGTAGCCATAATTCAAGGTTCTTAGGTAGTCTAATGTTCTCACCGATTATGGGGTGCCTACATTTAGATACGTTGCAAAAAAAAAATTCAAATTGATAAAATGAAAACAATATACATCGGAACAGAGCCTCGCTTCTGCTAAAGCAAGACCATTTTCATATCTCGAATACTTTTCTCCATTTAATTTTAGACTATAAAGCTATGATCTTTAAGTCTAATATTAAATGACTTTCTGTAAAGACATTAAAAAAGTATAATATAGCTCTTAATTTCATTTTCAACTTTAAGTCTATAGTAATTTAGTCTGAAATATAATGCTATTTTTGCAGTGTCTGTGATATGACAGTGGTTTTGTTTTAGCACAATCGAGAGCCAGTGTATTTACAGAGTTATCTGCGCACTTAGTTCTTGTGGCATTGCGAAGGCGTCCAAGGTTTGTTAATTCCTTTCAAAAGATAACAGGGTTGGACCACACATTTATCGTATACATACACTTCTAATTAAATAGCTTCGCAAAAGGAAAAGTCTGGTATCGCGGGTTCTAGATAATGTCTTCATGACATATAATAAATTTAGTGTTGTGTGATAGTAATCCGGCTGTGCTTACAGTTAATATTTTATGTTCCATTACTTGATTTGAACATTTATTTTGTAAGATTACAAACTTATATCGTAATGGTTTTCTTTTTACGCACGGGAAATCCCCACGGGTACCTGACTCCGGAGGGGGAGGTTATGTCGGACTCGAACCTACTAAACCGCACGCCCTCTGTGGGTCGTTGTGCTAGGCCGAAGGTGAGGTTGCCTCGCGACATATACCTCGCACCCCGGCTGACCCAAGGCCTTTCCTCTCGGTCTGACCCTCCTCGTCGGGGGGAACCACGTGGCCCCGACTCGCGCCCGCGATGCGCGCCACCGCCGTGGCCTGCTTCTGCTTGGGGTGACAAGCGGCTGCGGTGGGAGGTTGGTCTGTGCATCTGACGGTACGAGAGGCCACCGTGTGGCCTCTCTAGCCACTCCCCCATGATGGGTCTTACCGCCGCAATCACGGCGTGCCCTGCGCGTGGTTGCACAAGTCGTCGCTCCCACTCGGCCACCATGTCCCTGTGGAGCTGGGATTTCTCGGCACGAATTTCTTCGGGCTCGGGATCGAATCCCTGTTACAGTGCCGAAAGGCTCCTCGATTCCAGGATCCACGGTGATGATCCGGCCAGGAGACTCGCCCCTTCAAAGGATATCGTGCGGTACCCCCTGATGGTCCTGGAGGCCACCGTCCTCTGCGCCGTATGGAGCAGAGGCAGGAATCTGGTCCCCAGGGTGTCAGCCCATACGGGGCACCCGTATAGGGCCATGGACCGCACGAAACCCGCATAGTGTCTCCTACAGGATTCCTCTGGGCCCCTCAAGTTGGGCAACAGCCGGCCCAAGGCATTCGCTGTTGTCACCAACTTGGGGCGCAGACTTTGGATATTTCCTCCGAAGTCCCATCGACCGTCAAGCACGAGCCCTAGGTATTTCAACCGGGGCTTGATGTCGATATGAGTGCCTCCCACTGTAAGGCTGACTCCTGGGTCTGGCCTGCGCCGAGGGCCATGAAAGAGCATGGCCTCGTACTTGTGCAGAGCCACCTCAAGACCCAGCCGTCGGATCCGTTCCACGAATCTCGCGATGCGTAGCCCCGCTCACCGTCACCAGCGTGTCATCCGCGTAACACGTGACGGTGGCACCGTGCGCGAAGTCACCGCGAAGCACCCAGTCGTAGCCGATACTCCACAGTAGCAGCCCCAGGACCAATCCCTATGGAACACCGCACGACATCTCACGCCTACCGACTCTGGTCGAACTTGGGTAGATGACGGCTCTCTCCGTCAGGTACGCCTTGACTATGCAGCGGAGGTAGAGAGGCACGTCGTGGTAAACGAGTGCCTCCCTAATGCAACTCCAGGGCAAGGTGTTGGAGATGTCCAAGGATACTGCCAACATCACCTCGCCCCGAGCAACCGCGTCCTCCGCCAGAGTCCTCACATGCATGATGGCATCCACAGTGGAATGCCACCGGCGGAACCCAAACTGGGTGTTCGCCAGGTCCAGCCCCACTCTAGAGAGATGCTCGACGAGGCGCTTGGCAATAACTCTTTCAAAGAGTTTGCCCACCTCGTCGAGCAGCACTATGGGCCGGTACCCGGACGGCTCTTCCGCCGGGCGTCCCTTCTTGCGGATGAGGACCAGTTTTCCCGTCCTCCACATCTTCGGACACTGGCCCCGCTCCAAGCAAGCGCCGAGGAACCCTCTCAGTCGGGGTTCTAGACCGTCTTTCCCTAGAGCTAGGACGCACGCGCGGCCTGGAATGCCGTCGGGTCCCGAGGGTCTTCTTGGCTCTCAGCCTTCACACCACCAGCTCTAGTTCTACCCACGTGACCTCGGGCAAGTCGTCGTCAATCACCGCGCCGGACGCCACAGGCAAAATGTTCCGTTCGCGCCGGGAACAGGGATTCGACCACTCCTCCAAGCAAAGCCGGCTCGAGCACCTGTGTCAGCGGAGGGGCTTGGCGGTATATCGTAATGGTTGTTGATAATATCTTGAATATTTGTATAACTAGCTTTGGCCCGCGGCTTCGCCCGTGTGAACTGTTATATTTCATTAAAATCCATTCGGTAGTTTTTACCTGAAAGAGTAACAAACATTCATCCATCCATACTTACAAAGTTTCGCGTTTATAGTATATTAGTAGGATATAATTTTAGTCGGTTAATGTTAACAGGAATTAACGATCGATTGATTATGGTTTAGGCACAGAATAGATATAGGGTAACCGTTAACATTGTTGTATATATGGAAGGTTTCAATGTTTCAATGTTAAAAAAAAATCTTAAGTATGGAAATGAATACGAGAGGTGTCGGATCAGACACTGTAGTAAGTAATGTAGACTGAATTGATTGATTAAATAAATAATGCGTTGAAACTATATTTGTTTAAAGAAACAAAACATTTTCCTTTTTGAAAACCTAACTAGATTTAAGCTTCACTGTGGGCACCGTAAGTATTCGTCAGAGAAAGGTATTTTAAACTGTTTAGAGATTTGTTATACCAATATATTTAAGTAGCTTCGTATAGCTTATTTTCCAATCCATAACATTCCTGATAGGCTCTGTACACAATGTGTTGTGTACAGGCCCACACAATAGTCAAAATCACACCTTTTGAAGACCTCAAATCACTTCTACTGATGGTATTTTTAGCCATTATTATTATTAGCTGATGGAATTTTTAGCACTTTGTTTTTTAAAGAATTCGCAACCGAATTTATTAATATTAGGCTAAATTGCTACATAACAATTACTAAAAAGCTGAATTGTCATAATGTATATCAAATAACTAGAAATGAAATATATTTCCATTTAAGTCAAATGCACAGCTTTTGACGACCTACAAAACATAAATACATTTCAGTTAAAACTACGTATATTTGTGTACCACCGTATCATACATAACTACTGTTTAAGAATCAAATAGCAAACTTGTCTCTGATTAGTCCCGGCATGTTTTTGTCTCAGATCAAACAAGTTCCGGAGTAAGGCGGCGCCTACACAAACACGCTACCTAATGTGTTTGCCTCTAATTCCAAACAAAAGTTGTGCGAAAGGGCTCAACGTTGTTTGAACACACTTTGTCTTTGCTGTTGTCGTTTTTCCTGACGGATTTGAGCCAAGTTCTTGAGAGCAAAAAACTAGAGTTTATCTTATTCGGACCCTCGTGTTTGCCACTGTTCATACAAGCATGTAACAAGTAGGTAGGTAGTGACCGTACTTGGCCTAATATTTTCGGGTACATTTATTGGTTGATTTGTTACGCTAGCCTACAGTAATATTGTTTTAAGATTGTGTAGTTATTAGTTACTAGCTGTAGCGCGTGTTATCGCCCGTGTAGAATTCTGCACTTCTGCAACCCATGGAAATGTACTATTTGATTAAAAAGTAGCCTATATTTAGTTCCAGACTATGCTTATTTTTAGGGCAATTTTAAAGAGTTTCGGATCAAGTCGTTTCTTCGAGCTGTTTCAACAGTAAAGTTTGATCAAGTGGGAAATGTTGAAAAGTTTATACTTACTTTCCCACAGGAAGCGAGATAAATATTCATGAGACTTAACTCGGGAAAACTTATTTCTCCGTCAGTGTCTGTCCGTCTGTATAGTTGTAATGAAACGACTTAAAACAGACGGTTTTAATACTTTTAATTTGCCAACTCCTTAATATTCCAGCGTTGCGCTGCAACTCAATTAAGGTTTTAACGTTTTTAAACTCTAGAATAGATTATCTTATCGACTCAACTTTTAAAATGAGTAGTTTTTAATAAACAGAACTTTGTGTATGATCAAGCCGGCTTTAAATTTTAATTGTAATGTCATAAAACGAAGGAAAGTGTCTATCTGTGCCTCAAGAGGAGCTACAGATAAGTACAATCTTTATTATAAAATATCAATCTTTATGCACAACAAAATGCAATATTTATGAAATGTGGAGATATTAAATTATTAAATTAATCATTATAATAAAGACTTAACTATATTTTATAAAGTGCATGTATGATGTATATTCTAAAGATGTAAGAGGACCAAGATTTCATACATTATCGTGCGTAAATCCTGAGGTGAAAAGACACATTTCGTTTCTGAAGAGGCATTTTACATCGTTAGTGAGTTTGCAGACGACCACAAGCTTACGTGTGGAAAACTTTCAACTTGAAACAGTGATAAAATATACTTTGTGAGATATTTTCACAACTTTTTAATGTTGCAAGACCCTTAAGTGAAGTTAAGCCTCTTAATGGTAAGGGAATGATCCTTATGTGACGTAGACGTGAGTTGACTATTACATGCTACTTACATTTTTGCTAACTTAGAAAAATATGAACAAAGTTGTAGGGTGAATTTTATTTCACAGCCACTCGGCTAATTTTAATATAATCAGTATTGATAGTTACTGGCATATACATATCTTGACCACAATCACGTTACAAAATGTGCTCTGTAATAGTACTAATATGATTTTTGGGTGTCTTTTGGGGATAGCACGAGGTGCCAAGGTGGCAGAGGAGTAAATCCATCAATTATAAATTATATCAAACCAAGCCACGCACCAGGGCTCCGTTTCTCTTGCGACTTGGAGTGGTATTCACCGGTAACTATACCCACATCATATACACATAGACACACACATCACTGTATTAGCTAGTGATAGTGATAAAAATTTCTCAAACATTTTTGTTTTACGGGTACTTACATCATCATATCATATCAGCCATACACAGTCCACTGCTGAACATAGGCCTCTCCCATAGACTTCCAGAATGACCGATCCAAAGCAGCCCGCATCCAGCGCTTCCCGGCGACCTTGATGAGGTCGTCCTTCCACCTAGCCGTTGGGCGTCCTACACTGCGTTTGCCCGTACGCGGTCGCCATTCCAGAACTCTTTTGCTCCATCGGCCATCTGTTCTGCGCGCTATGTGTCCCGCCCACTGCCACTTCAACGAGCTAATCCGCTGGGCTATGTCGGTTACTTTTGTTCTCCTACGGATATCATCATTTCTGACGCGATCACGTAGGGAAATACCGAGCATAGCCCTTTCCATAGCCCGTTGAGCGACTCTGAGCTTGTTTAAGAGACCCATAGTGAGGAACCACGTTTCCGATCCATAAGTCATCACTGGGAACACACATTGGTTAAAGACTTTCGTCTTCAGGCACTGAGGTATGTCGGACGAGAAGACATCTCGTAGCTTCCCGAACGCCGCCCAGCCGAGTCGGATTCGTCGATTTACCTCGTCTTCGAAGCTGGAATTGCCTACCTGGATCATTTGACCCAAGTAGACGTACTCGTCAACAGCTTCTAAGACTGAGTCCCCAACATGAACCGGTAGAGGCGCAACATGGACATTTGACATAACCTTTGTCTTGTCCATGTTCATCTTAAGGCCCACCTGTTGGGATACTCTGTTGAGGTCTTCGAGCATGGTGTTCAAGTCTTCCAGCGATTCTGCCATAATGACAATATCGTCGGCAAACCGAAGGTGAGTGATATACTCGCCGTTTATGTTGATGCCACGTCCTTTCCAGTTCAGTAGCTTGAAGACGTCTTCCAAGGCAGCGGTAAACAGTTTCGGAGAGATCACGTCTCCCTGTCTAACGCCCCTTTTCAGTGGAATTGGTTTCGTGCTCTGTTCCTGTACTCGGACCGACATAGTGGCGTTCTGGTATAAACACTTCAACACTTCGATATACCGGTGATCTATCCGGCACCGCTGGAGAGAATGTAGCACGGCCCATATTTCGATCGAATCGAAGGCTTTCTCATAGTCCACGAATCCTAAGCAGAGAGGCCGGTTATACTCTTTGGTCTTCTGTATAACTTGCCGCAGCGTGTGGATGTGGTCTATGGTACTGTAGCCTTTACGGAATCCGGCTTGTTCGGGAGGTTGGAAGTCATCGAGCCTGTTGGCGAGACGGTTCGTAATAACCCTCGAAAACAACTTATAAATGTGGCTCAGGAGCGTGATGGGCCTATAATTCTTCAACAAAGTATTATCACCTTTCTTAAAGAAAAGGACCACCTTACCCCCGTTCCACGCTTCCGGCGTTATGCCTTCGTGTAGAACGGAATTGAAGAGCTTCTGAAGGACCTTCAGTACCGGCGTTCCGCCCGCTTTCAAAAGCTCTGCTGTAATTCCGTCCTCACCCGCCGCTTTGTTGTTCTTTAGCTGTTTGAGGGCCATCCTAATCTCGTACAGGCTGATGTCCGGGATGTCTTCGGTATAATGTCGGGTAAGCTTGGCTCTTGGATCTTTAGCCATGCCAACGGGCTGTGTTACTGATGTATATAGCTGTGCATAAAACCTTTCGACCTCCCTAAGTACCTCTGCCGTTGTCGTTGCCATGCCGCCATCCTCCGTCTTCAGCTTCGTCAACCGGCTTTGTCCAACGGACGCATTCCTCGCAAACACTTTGGAGCCTTTGTTTCGCTCTATCGTCTCCTTAATAGTTTTTGTATTATAGGAGCGAATGTCGTGTCGCAAAGATTTCTGTATGCGTCCGTTGAGCCGCCTATATGCCTCAGCGTCGTCGGAGGTCTGTAGTGGCATAAATCGACGTTTGGCCATGAGATCAAGGGTCTGGGTCGAAATTTTTTGAGGTTTTTGTTTAGGGCGAGACCTAAAGAATTTAGATCCCACCGTTTGGACAGCTTCTACCAGCACGTTGTTTACCTCGTCCACTGAAACGCGATCCTGTAGACAATCGAAACGATTGGATGGTTCGAGCTGAAAGCTCTCGGAGTCCCGGACATCGGCATATGGCGGTCTGAGTGTTGACTTCATCAGACGTGACCTTTCTAGTCTAGGGCTAATATTCAATGTGCCTCTTACGATACGGTGATCGCTACCGGTTTTTACACGGTTGATCACAGAGACATCATTGAATACTTGCCTCTTTGTCGTCAAGATGTAGTCAATCTCATACGCCATGTTAGCCGGGCTTAGCCAGGTCCACTTTCTCTGGGGTGGCTTCTTGAAGAAAGAGTTCATCGCGTAGAGACCCTCTTTCTCCATAAAGTCCGCCAGCATGTGGCCCCGGTCATTCCGCTGCCCATATCCAAAAGGCCCCACCCTCAACTCCCCATCGCCCCGTTCGCCCAGTCTCGCGTTGAAGTCCCCCATAACAACAGTGAAATAGGTTTTGGAAGCATGTATGGCCCTACTTATGTCCTCATACACTTCCTCGACCTCTTCATCGGAGTATGACTTGGTGGGCATGTACACCTGGATGACCTTCAACGAGTATCTTTTGGATACTCTGAGTATCAGGTATACCACCCGACTCGAGATACTCTCGATGGATATGACGTTGCTAATAAGGGACCTGTGGACGAGGAACCCGACACCATGCAGTGACTTTCTGTCACCCTCCCGGTGGTAGAGTAGGTGACCAGACTTCAGGGTTGTCGTGCCTTCCCCCGCTCTTCGCACTTCGGACAACCCAACAATGTCCCAGTGTAACCTACTCATTTCCTCTTCCACCTCGAGCAGCTTCTCGTCAGTCCTCATCGTGCTGACGTTGTGTGTTACCAGGGCCAGTTTGCGTCTGGGGTGGTAGCCGAATCTCTGCCGGGGATTCTTCGCACCCCCTGCCCCGCCGTTACCATGACCGCTACCGGAGCCAGGAATAGCGGGGCTGCCGGGGACTAGGGGCCTGGTCTTTTTTTGTCCGTTCATTTGGGAGGTTTCTTGCCATACTCGCCACGCTTGGCAAACGGGTTGGCGAGCGCGGTATTAAAGTTTTTATAAGGATGCATCACAAAAGACGCCGCTGCCCATCCTTTGGTGTTCTCTTAGTCGCCTCTTACGACATCCACGAGAAGAGATGGAGTGGTCCTATTCTATGCCGGGAGCCACACAGATACTTACATAATGAGTTCCAATAGAATTACTACAATATGATGCTTGAAAAACAAAATGGTATAGGTACCAATTATAGTTGTAATAACCACGTTAGCTACCGTTATTCGGATGTCGGATATCGGATAATATGAAAATACTCTTACTAGCCATATGCATTTCAAGCCGCTAGCGGCGTCTAGCGGTGGTATATGCCCGTAACAAGCATAAAATGCGGTTATTTAACTATAAATAACGAAAATGCATTTTAAGCTGCTTGGTTAAAATCTTTATTAAACGGCTTCGCATCTATAGTACCAATTGACGAATGTATATAAGACGTATCCATGTAGCTCAGTTAGAGCACTCCGCATATAATTGACTGGTACCGGTTTCAAGTCTCATCTTGGATGTTAAATTTTTCCTGTTATATTGGTAATACGTTGAAGCAAAGCTTTAAAATAATGATACCATATATTATATTATCCAAGGTGACAAAGTGTTCTAACTATTTTCACCCTGAGTTGGAAGAAATACGTACTTTTCAAAGTCATCTGACATAAACTGGCTCTCTTAAACTAAACAGACACCGAGTTTCAGAGTTTGTGAGTGTAAAGCGAGAAACTTAAAGTTTTGTGCCCACCAGTGGCTGTTTTTCGTCGATGAGCTGTTACTAAGGTTCAGTTTTTTTTTATTGATTTATTTTACTTTGAAGAAAGGGAGAGATCTGAGTTTTGCTGAAATTTTTAATATTCGCCCTAACCCCTCCAGCTAAGCTAAATTGCTAGTGTTAGGACAAGGTTCCAGGCCAGGAAATGGCCAGGATACGGATCTGGGACTTCTCTATTTTAAAGCCTTAATCTTGTATAAATATCTACTAAGCTATACATACTTAAATAGAGATCTGTTAATCTAAGATTAAGATTTCTGAGTAGTACGTAGGTCTTTAAATTTTTGTATGGTTTATTTTTAACCAGTCATTTATATTTTAACTTATACTTTAATAAATGGTATTGCAGATGAAGTATTCGACATAAAACTGGAATTCATCGCACATTTTTCGATTTTTCGAACTTAGGTCATACATAGCAAGGTTGCTTGTTCTACCGAACACATGGTTACCACCATTTAATTCAATTTAGTCCAACTTTAGCATTCGCATTAAATACATAGAGCAAAGGAAACTGAACAGTGGTTTCCACTGTCATTACAGCCCATTTTCCTAAAAGCTTTTTTATAGGTGAATATTAAGTTACCTCTTTACTATGGTTACCTAGATCTTAAGCTCGGTGAATGAAACTTCATTTTAAAAGCCCTTGTTATATGGATTAAATAATAGGCTATTTAATAATACTTAATGAATTACGATAGAATCTGTTAAAAATAGTTTAACTTCAATACACAAGTAGAAGAATTCCTTGTGTGTTTTGTTTAATTTTTTTTATTTAATAATAATAGATACATGTTCATTAAAATAATCATGAAAAAGTTACCAATGCAAATTTTGAATAGTCTGCTATTTTTGTGTTAATAATATAGACCAGAGTCGACCGAGTGGGAAATAGAGCGTGCTTAAATCTTAGCTACCATTATTTTGTGAGCCTGGCACCGAACTCCATGATATGATTAAGGCTGTGACTTCTCGTAAGCACCGCCGCAGTAGAAAGCGACTCGCTATGTACCAATTGTGTTGATGTGAAGTACGTATATCTCACAGGTATATATACAGGCACAGCCATCCAGATTGTCTTTGACTAGAATAGTACACAAAACGATATTTGCATCAATCTGATGCTGACTGCGGTGGTGTCGGTATGTGAGAAAACTTACTCGGAACAAAAGAGTACTTGACAGTCAAGATTGATCTGATACTGGCTGTAGTAAGTAGTAGTAATAATAAAAAAAAGATGACAATTGTCATAACTGTTACAACTTCCGTTGATAGGAGCAAAATTTTCGGAACAAAAAGTATGAGAAACAAATTAAGAATGGTGATTAAAATGTAAATTGGCAGGTAAACATAGAATAGGCATAAAATTTTTGTGTGATAGTCATAAACCCGCTCCTCCTTCTGCGAGCGGGTCGTGCTCGTGAAGCCCCCCCCCCCCGTACCGTGGGCGAGTCGGGGAACGCATGGTGCCCCCCTCCCGAGGAGGGCCAGACCGAGAGGAATGGCCCTGGGTCGGCCGGAGTGCGAGGGATATGTCGCGAGACAACCTCACCTTCGGCCTCGACATCGACCCACAGACGGCGTGCGGTTAAGTCGGTTCGAGTCCGAGATTTCCCGCACGTAAAAAGTCATAAACCCGCCTAATTATTTCTCTAACTCGTAGACCACGAGTTAGAGAATTATGATAATTTATAAGATTTTTGGTCGATTTGCGCGGTATCATAATTTACTTTTCTTCTAAAATATCTAAATCGCTCCCGTTTACTTTTATTACTAAGATCCCACCCTTAGCACATCGGTTGTAGGCTGTAGAGTGGCATTAAGTTCGGGCTAGCTTCCAAAGTCTTGTACTAGCTAACCGCAATGTACATACATTTAATTTACTACCTTCATATTATAAATTTATTTGGGACGTAATTCAAACCGTGACATGGGGCTGTTGACCGCATAGTAAATACTATTTACACACAGTCTATTGTAATAATTAATTTTGTGCATAATATTTCGCATGATTTAAATGTTTGTACACCATCATTTATCCGGTGTCTGAAACCGCGTGTACAGAATTCTTGTATAAAGCATTTAATTGTTTTCCAATAAAATAAATATTGCACGACTGTCATTATGAGATTCACAACCCATTGGCGACATTAAAGAAAAAATTACTAAGTATTCATGTCATCAGTAACCAAACTTTTAAATAGATCCATAATTCTAAAAATACATCTATTCCATAAACTTTCGTCATCACAAAAGCAATTCAAATATTGACGAAATGTGTCTGTTTAGTGTTAACGGCTTTTGGCAAGTATTCGGTGTGAGTGGACCATGAAATCTAAATAATAAACAAACTGCTTCCTGCGAGAATATACGCAAATATTCTAATACATTGCAGTTTGCTGAGAATTAACGTCGTAAACACCATTATATAATAGGAATTTGTGTGAAATGGTATACCGCCGTTTGCTCGAATTTGATTTGACCGAATATCATTTGCCATAATAGTCAACAGCCATAATATTATATGATGGAATATTCATTTGCCCGAATTTTATTTGCCATAATATTCACATGCTAGCTTTGTTTCCCATAAAGTCACTTACCATAACATCATTTGCCATAATCATTGTAATTGTAAATAAATAGACCCTGCTATACCCTTCGAGGTTATTTTTTTAAACCACCCAGAAGCAGTTTGGTTAGGTGCCATTTGAGTAAGGTTAGCAGGTTGTCTATTGTTTACCCGAATTATTATGGCATTTAAATATTATGTCTAATAATCATTATGGCGTTTAAATATTATGTCTAATAATTATTATGGCAATCAAAAATATGACAAACAATACTTATGGCATTCGTATATATATTATTATATATAACAGCGTATGCCAAGGAGGACAATATTGTGATAAAATTGTAACGCGCATGTAGTTATTTTGTAGACAATAATAGTTACTGAAATAGAGTCTATAATGTTGCAAGTCTGAAAAAGCAATTTAAATATTATTGAGATACTTTTACTATTGATTCTCACGTTTGTGGTATGATATAAAATGAATAATTTATATAATAAAAAACAAACAACCTTACTTCAAAAATTCAGCTTATTAGTAATGCTCAAAAATATTACAACAAGTTTTATAGAAGACAGGACAAATTTACAATATACATATACATTGACAGGTGAGTTTCAATTGAAAAATATAAATTTCGAGATCATACAAGCAATAAAAATATCCGCTACAAAACAATAATGTTACCCAGTGCTTCCGATCAAGTTTGATACTTGGAATTCACAGTAGCGACAGGTGTTTTTTACGAGCTCAGTGATTTAGCACTTGAGGAATGGCCATTAATCCCATTTAGACAGACGCGAATAGAAACAATACAAACATTGCGTTAACATTGTAGCTTCACGATTTAAAATGTTATATTAATTGATAGGTTACAACTCTTGAGTGTTTTTGTGAGATTTTTTACCGTATTTTACTTTTGCCTGAATTGCGATCAAACATAATAATACGGCTAATTTTAGAACTGACTAACTGACCCGGCGAACTTCGTACCGCCAATATGTTTCCGCCCGCGTGGCGTCAAATCCCGTTCCCGCTGTACCCTATAGTATATTAAACATGTATTATACATATAAACCTTCCTCTTGAATCACTTTACCTATTAAAAACACCGCATTAAAATCCGTTGCATAGTTTTAAAGATTTAAGCATACAAAGGGATATAGGGACAGAGAAAGCGACTTTGTTTTATACTATGTAGTGATAGTGATGACGAAGTTTTGAATAAAAAAAACGTATAGAAATATTTTTTGTGTCCATCGAGAACAAAAGAGACTGGAATAGGGACCTACCTGAATAATGAAATAACAGAAAGTGAATTTTCATAGAATCCGTTGTAGATAGTTTTGTTTCAATATGTATGTACTGTTGGTAAAAACTTTCAAATGTAACATAAGTAATTATGGAATATGAATTGTAATATAATAAAAGGTACAACTGACTAATAACTATATTGAAAATTACATGAGTCTGAACTTTTATCGAATTTAATCGTATCTATGATCGATTAGAGTCTATTGTAAATAACTCCATTAACTCTGACGATATTCTTCGAACATTTTAGCATCTTATCACAATATGATATATTAAATGATAAAATTCTCACAAATACAAAAAGAGAAATAGAACAGAATTTTGATTGAATGAGGGTATAAGTTACCACCTCCGTTAGAATTCTGGCTAAGAATTTTTGTTAACATAATATTGGAATGTCTGTGTAACAAAAAGCGCAGCAGTACAGTCAGCGTCAGAAATATCTTAACTAAAAAGTCTCGAAATTATCTTGAAACTAAGGTATTAAGAGTTTCTTTATTTCAATTGTATTACTGTCCGATCTAAAGGTTTGTATCAAATGTCACAACAATTCGTCAACAGAAAGGGGGAAAGCCAAGGAATTATGATCATTTTGAGCAGTTTGTTCATCAAGATCGATTTGATGTTGACTATATACCATTCCTTTGGCTTTCAGAAATGTCTGTGAATATTTTGTGGCTGCAAATGCATCTGAAATTTCACTCAAGACGTGCAGGAATCTCTAACGAGACGCCAAAAGCGTGTTATAAGGCGACCGTGAAGTATAAGTATCATGTGGAGCGGCGGCAGTGGTTAGATATTTTATAAAGTTCTAATGTAATTTTTGTATTTTTTACATTTTTTAGTTTCCAATGTCATGGGGACTCGAATTGAAATTGCGCGTATGGAAAACGTAGCTAAACTGAATAGTCAACGAATACAGGAAGGAATACAGCTCGCTTAAGAATATTTTTTTATACCCCTTTGGTGGCAGACCATCTCACACTCCATCTGATGGAAAGTGGTTACCTTGGCCTATGGACGTTTGCAACACTGGGGCGCCACACTCGCGTTGCCTACCATAAAGAAAACTTCTAATACCCTTCTTGAAGAACCACATATTGTAGTCGCTTGGGAAATCACAGTATGGAGTTCATTCCACAAAATGAGCGTGCTTGGGATGAAGTTCCTTTCATACCGCACGGTTCGCCTTATTTCTGGTCGCGATGTGTGAGGATGAATACCCTGCCTATGGCAAGCGGTGCGATGACAGAATGTAGCGATGGGCATCATGTCAAACAATTCATCTGAGCACAAACCATTGTATAGGCGGTAGAACAAACACAGTGAGTTGAAGTCCCTCCTGAGGCTGAGAAGTTCCACATCGCCTGCGAGTATGGGATTGTTGACGTGCCTCAAGGCCCGTCTTTGTACCGATTCGAAGAGGTCAAGCTGGTATGCAAGTGCTCCGGCAAGAAGGTGACAGCAGTTTTCCATATGGAGCCAAGCCTGTGCCTTACAAAGAATGAGGTGTTGCCTCTGTTAAGCACTCCAAGTTTCTTCGGTGCCAGCTTGACCTTCTCCTCCAAACGGCTGCGGTACTGGACGTCACTTGAGATAGAGCGCCTAGGATCCTGATACTCGAGGAAATGGTAAGCGGTGTGCCCAGGAACTACGGCACTACAATAAATGGGGTTTATCTTAAATAATATCAGTGTATTATAATTTTGACTTTTAAAATACATTTTAAATCAAATGTAAAAGTAAATTACGATTCTCGTTCACATTGACTACTATACATATAAATCACGAACAAAAAGTAAGGGGAAACGCGAAAAGGAACAAATAAAATAAGTGTGAGGAAGCAACGAACATAACTGTCTAGATTTCGTTGCTGTTGCATCCGACGCGTGGTACCCGAATGATCGTTATTTGTATATCTATCCCAGTCACATTCTATAATCCGCCGTATTACATTACGGCTAGCTGTTATCAAAAATATGGCCGTTTCGAAATGCGGCGGTTACTCGAGTAAACGGTGAAAGAGCGGGAGCGAAGCAGAGCGGGCCTTCCGCATTACCCTTTGTGGTTTTTTTTTTTAAATCAAATCAGACATTTTTAACGTATTGCATTGAAAATGTAGCTACTTTTTGAACCGCCGTATTTCAAAACGGCCTTGTTTTTGATAACAGTTAAACAACGTGACTGCCACGGATCCATTGAGATGAATAGTAAAGGGAATTTTTAAGCTGGATTTAGTGGTGACTATCTTGTAATGTATGGAACTTATTGTCATTTTTAGACCGGGTTGCAGTCGTTTTTAAGCTTTTCAAACACGTTTTTCATCAAATTATATAGCAAGTTGCTCCAAAAATCATGTTCATAAAGTAGACAATTCATTATATTAACCTCGATAGAAATTAGCGTCAAACAAAACACAAACGTTTTGCACCATTGTCAAGTAATTCCGAAGTTTGTATTAAAATACAGAGCAAAAAATCTAGGGACTGGTAAAGTTACATTTTATCACGCAGATATTTTTTTTTATCAAAAACCTGGATAAAACATATTTATTACAAATTCTCTAAATCGCTGCATTCCAGCTCTGGTGGCCATATCTCTCTCATGCTATCAATACGTTCATTTTAGTATATGTAAAGATTACGATAAATTAAGCCTATTTACGTTATGTATTTAAGTATCTACTAATTTTATAGAATTTCTTGATTAGTATTGATATTTGAACATTTTACCTATTCAATATAATTACATTATTGAAGCGTGGGAACAGAAATTGTTCACACCTATTATAATTGCACTAATCTAATGAATACAATAACGATCTCAAAAGGTGAAACCATCGATATATTTCTACACGGAATACAGTGTTATAACCTAAATATTCTAATAACAATACGTCTGCAACCGTTCTGGCCAACTGTACCAGAGATTGATGATATTCTCGACATTCAAAACAATACGTATGAAACATCATTACATCGACCGCCATGACCTCCAGATTGTGCGATAGCGGGTAAGTCACAACATTTGATGATAGCTCATTGAATATAATGAGATATCGTAACGATAACCGTTAGAACTTGCCTCTAAGGCAATCAATTAACACCTACCTCTACCAAACCAGTCGCCGAAATTGAGAACCTCAATTGAGTACAACTGACTAGTGTAATTTATATGTAATTTATCATTTACAGTTACTGATTTAAGAATCTTAAAATGTATAGCATGCATGTTTTTAAATGGAACTTATAAAAGAATAACATGTAGACTATTAAAATATTTCACAGGAATATGATATTTGTGAACAGGATAAAGAAGCATGCGAATTTTATAAAACTTGCTTTTGTTTCACCTTGTTCACATATGTATTGTAATATTATTGAACTTTTAATCATAATTTTACTTTACCTTGAAGAAGTAGTATAATTAAATATGTACTTAATAGATGTGCAAATTAGATGAAACAACTGAACTTTATTTATCCTTTGCATTATTATATCAGTGATTTTTTCTATTATCTAAGTTAAAGGGGTGGCAATAATAATCAAACTCTGATTTTGAGAACTAATGGTAATAAAACAAAAGGATTGGAAATATTCCACACACGTGTTCACTGTTTGGCCAGTAACAGTTCGATATACACTTCGCCCCGCGGATGGTATATATAAATCTCACTGTTTTGATGACTGATTACTATATAATCTCAAAATATTAGTCCCAATAAAAATCCAACCCTTTGGACCACGTCCGCCGCCCCGCGGGAAAATATACAGAGTGATTTGACAGAAATCGCACTTCAGCTGTCATCGAACTTAGAACTAATTTGTTTGGCCTCTAGTCCTTTTAGCTCAAACAAAAAGAAACTTCTTAATATACTATTATTCCACTGTGATATCTGCTAATCAAAGGCATACATGGAGAGCTTCCAAGCAACCCTGTACAGGGTCGCTCCCGCCTCGTCGGCAGTTAGTTTCCCACAACTTGGAAGCCTAGCGTACACAGCACAACACACACATAGGGTGCTTGTATAAGGGAACCTTATCAATGTGTGTGGTACCTGTAATCTTAAATGACAATAATTTTAAGTAACATTTCCGTTATTCCCTATACAACAACTGATATAAATCTGAGTTTAGGAATTATTTACAATTATTTAATCAGAATTGTTTCAGTATTGAATATTCGCATGAAATAACAATGAATTGTGTAATCATTTTCAAATTAGATCAATATCAAATACTAAGTCTGAAAAGCTTTGAAGTTGTAAAAAAATCAAACTTTTAAGTCATCACAATGAAAAGATTTATGTACCGTTTTAATAAAATATTTGGATTTGGCTCACGAGGTTTTCGACATATGGAATGTGGATTCGGCGATTATTGTTCCGATAGTCGGTTCTTTTATATTAGAGTTTAGTTTAGAGCAGTGTACCATACGCTGGAGGCGTAGCATATTATGGGTTCGATTACTCCCCTGTATAGTGTAAGTATCTCAATAAACTATTCTTAAAATAATTAGAGGCTTTGGCACTATTAACAACACCAACGCAACCATTGCAATATCTTTACTCACACCACTAGACCTGAAAGTCAAAGTGAACTAGTCAAAATGACAGGAGTCACTGATAATCTCCCACCCGATATCATACTCGACACTCCGACACAGCAGTCCCAGTTACTTCACCATGCACACAAATCACCACAATCTTTTGACTTTATCAGTGCACAGACAGAATTAGACGACACTCTAATTAAACAACAACATTCACCACATTTTACACTAACGGCAGTAAACATGACGAATTGGTAGGAGCCGCCTTTGTGGTACACACTCCACAAAACACCCGTATCAACAAAACTTTCAAATTACATTCATCGTGCACTGTATTCCAAGCCGAACTGGTGGCCATCGACCAAGCTCTCATCATATCGGACGCCAGATCTGCTCTGTAATACATATATTAACAACACTCACAGCACACATCAAATCACTGCTAACATTCAAAAGTTTTAACATACCACACAAACCCAAATTAACTTAGTATAGATCAAGGGTGATACAGGCATACACAGCAATGAGGCTGCAGATATATCAGCCAATTCGGCCGCTTCCGAATCATTTTCACTCGTTTTCACACACTTCCCGTTAAGTTACATAAAAAACAAAACCAAAACACATAGCAACAACCTACTTAGCATCTGACAGTTATACTGAAAATATTAAAGGTACGATCATTAAAACTTGGTGCCCGTTACTCACACACCTGCACGAGCTCATCAACACAACAGGACACACTTTTGCACTCACACAATTACTCACTAACCACGGCTATCACAAGCAATACCTTCATAGATTTCAGACACAACGACACCTGCCCCTGTGATAACACAATAACTCAGACTTTTACACACCTCATTACAGCATGCCCACGATTCACTCGTAAAAGGCTAGAACACGACCAACTTGTAATAAATTCCCCCTCAAGGTTGGGGTCAAGGGCTTGATGCAGAAGGCGTTACTCCTCAACACGGCATGCATCGTGAGGAGATTCCTTCCCCTGGAGCCCTAGCCACTGGTAACTTGTAGTTAGCCCTGTACGCGATGCCGGTGGAGCACTATATTTTATATTTTTTCTCAAACATGCAATGAAATATTGACATTACGTTCCTCTTAATAGGCTGCGAAGTATGACGTTTCAGGCGCGGCTAGGACCAGAGGCCGGTAATGGAATTTCATATAAACCTTGCAGGCCAAGGCCGGCAAAGTCCTCTTTTTTAATTTCGATTTCACATAAATTTGTGGCAAAGGCATCGACACTCTGCCAATACGAGTATTGAAAAAAAAAACAATAAATGATTTGGTATGTACTTAGAGCAGTTTTATTTCCATAAAAAAATCACATTAACATAACTAACAACACATTATTATCAATTGTTTTCTTAACTATACATATAAACATCGAAATATTAATATTTAATTTAGTTGCAACAAATTGACATTTATAACAATGACAAGTGTCACTGTTCGTTCAGAAACGTGCTTTTATGCTTTTTTTTAAGTAACATGATAATGAACATAAATATAAATGTTTTCTGTTAAAATCAAGCTAAAATAGACGAAATAGTAATATACACGTGAGTTTTAGTTTTTATCTTGTTTACTTTTAATTCCTTTAAAAATAAGTCTTTAATTTTTTTGTTGTTTATTTCATTGCCTGTTTGAGAAAAGCACTATACATACCTCGGCGGGAAATATGGGGTTGCCTGCCTCAGATCTATCCTATATGTTATGTATGTCTATATGTTTTCGGCCGCCAACTCCTTTCTTCCCGGCCTTTGTAGTAATGTACTATTAAACAGTTGTTTTTTTTAATATGGATTTAAAAATATAATTGTTAAGTTGTTTTTAAATGAAGAGAATAATTAGGGTTTTATAAAAGCGGAACCATACTTTGTTATACGTTATTTTCAATAACACCTGTTCCCGGGAATACGACAAGTTCCCAGTAACCCGGTTGAGATGAAATAGCCTTCCATGATTCTCGGTATAGGTCAAATAAAGCGAATATCAAAACATATTGTAAGAGCATTTTACTTTTTTGGATATCGGAACCGACACCGCTGTGTTGTCAGTTATCAGCTATAATGCTGAAAAGAATAATACTGCTTGAGTTTTCTGGGAGCCCCTTATTTCGTAGAAAGAAATTTCATAGAATTTCGTTTCACAGAAAATGTTTCATATAATATTTGGTTCTAATATTTTTATTTCGAATATTATTGTTTCAAAAACAATTTACTACAATGAAAAATATTTCACAGAAACACAATTGAACGAATTTTTAATCACAATTTTTTTGTTTAACAAACTTATCAAACTGTAGAATTATCCAATTTGCCATGATTTTACTGTCGTCATCCTCCACGTTCTCCATTAATTTTTCAAAATAAATAGGTATTTCTGAATGTTTCAAGTAACTAAGTGCTATAATACATTTCATATCAATAGATATAGATTTTTTTGTCTTTCGCATATTTTGTTGCAAATTTGTTTGCTAGAATTCTTCTGTAAAATATAATAAAATCATTTTGTTATTAAATTATTAATAAAACATCATTATAGTTACTCGGATAGGTTAGGTTAGAAGGCCTAATGCGGGAGCTTCGCTACGCTCCGCTCCCGCATTATTTCCGCCCTCGTGTTTATTTTTTATAAACCACCCAGAAGTAAGAGCCCCGCGTAGCGGGGCTCCGTCGACCTTGTAGACGCATCAATTGTTTAGTTTATAAAGTTTTCTATTAAATAAACAATATAATGATTAAGAATATTTGATTTGATATTCTATGAAATGATTATTCTAATGTTTAACTTTATATGAAACAAAATTCAATGATTGTAAATTCTTTAAAGTAAGTATTCTGTATATTGATTATTCTATGAAACGAAATTATGCGAAACGTTTTCTGTAATACGAAATTATATTAAACAATTGTCTATAAAACAACGCACACCCGAGTTTTCTCGTAAAAATCTCTTGAACATGATATTCATATTTACTTTATAAAATAAATATACAAAATGATAATTTCCGCAGTCAAAGCCTTTGTTAACTGTTATATTTTGTAAAGATGAATGTAAATCGGAAGAGAGTGCTTAATTTCTTTGCGACTGACTAATTAAATTAAATTAAAATTCATTTATTTTCAGATCATTGATTCATAGTGTTAGTTACAATTTAACTTAAGAACTAATGTTAGTAATAAATGCCATTCTATACCTAATAATATTCCACTACAAGTGACACCTGCGGAGTGTTATCCAGTGCCGCAACAAGAGGGAGTTGCACCTTTCCTTGAACACAGTCAGGAGACTTTTGGTGCTGCAGTCGTGCCAAGGCAGAGGCCGAACGCTTTCTCATTATGACATCGAAGTCGTCTGTGCGGGCCTTAGCGAACATTCCTGACGCACTGCACCTCCGCGACAGCCCCAATAGCATCCTGAGTGCGTTATTACACTGAACGCGCAGGTTGCAGAGTGTAACACGACCACAGGCGGCACGTGTAGAAGGACTGACAGAAGGCTTTAAAAAAGAGAGTCATTTTGACTGTGTTAGTACAACGTGTAAACGGTATCCAATCATTTGACAAAAAACGAAAGACAAATCTTCATTTGACAAACAACGTTTAGCAAAATTATAGTTGATAAACTTATCATTTTACGAACTATTGTTTAATAAACTACTTATTAGACAAAATATTTATTGGGAAAATTTTCATTATGCCTTAACATCATTTCACAAATAAATTTTTTTTCAAACAAGTTAGTTGGCAAAACAAGTTTTACCCTTCAATCATTGTCTTGAATAGTCGAAAGTTAGTGACAGAAATGAATCTCTGCAAATCCAACTTCACAAGGTCTTGTTTGCCCTACCCCTGAATGTTATTTAAGCCCACAAGGCGCGAAGGGCTGAGGCGACCCACGACCAGCCGGCCAGCAAACCGAAGCTGCGGTGGTGGGAGTTATAACCATCTGCGATGATAAGCTCGTGTGGGGCCGCCGGAGCCCCGCATCGCCGGAGCTGTGACAGAAACGATGTTTGCTACATGCTACTTACCTACTGTATGCTACACGCCAGCATAAACCTTGCTTGTATCACTGTTTGTTAACTGACTTTAATGCGTCAAATGAACATTTTTCAAATAAAATTTTAACAATTGAAATATTTTCTTAGTGATATCTACATTTTGCAAAACCTTTATTTATTGTTGTTTGTGAAATGAAAATTTCTCAAATGATTAGTTTTTCAAACGTTGTTTGTAAAATGAACGATTGTCATACGTTTTTTGTCAAACAATAGTAAACCGATAGTTTTACATGCCGAAGAATTAGGTGGCCATAGAAATTAACTTGGAGCCGATGAAAAATATTTGCTGCATAATTGAGAAAAAATACTCCATTTTTCTTCACCACAATTCAACATACCAAAATTCAACATGTTGCTTACATAGCTTTATTCTGCGTAGAAAATATTGTACACTAATAAACCACCGTAAGTAATAAAATTTTTTGATGGAATCTCTGATGGAGTATGCAGGGGAACATAAAGTAGTACCAGAAAATTCCATCGTCTATGGCTTATTGACACATGTTATTTTCCCTGATGCGCTCATAAAACCTACCAATCTTATCTCGTTTGTTGATGTTTGGATAAAATGTGCTTTTAGAAGCATTTCCTGCAAGTTGAAAACAAAGCGCTTAGGAACGTAACATTACAACGACAAATATCACATTATTTCGTAGTTTTAGGCAATGTCAAATCTATATGCCTGGTTGATGTGCTTCAAAAACTCAAAAAGTACTGTATAGATTGAGCTTAAATTTTGAAACGATAATTCAACCCGCTTGAGATGAGTCCCAGCTATTTTGTTGCGCGTGGGCAAATAGTGCTAAAATTGGACACAGGCACAAGGTGTTGTGGGCCAAAACCCCTAGCGACTAGCTTAATCGTCTATGCTTGAATTCCTAAAAACTCTATATATATTGATTGCAATGTCATCTACTAATGCAAAAAAAATCGGTGGAAGAGATGGGGTGGCCATCTCTTCCTGTAGATGTGGTAAAAGGTGACCAAGGGAAGAAGTATTCTTCTTCTGACAGTAAACTGCCACGACAAAGAACCCGCTTGACGGCAATAAACTATCTTACGTAGTACATGGGACAAAAAATCATAACGAAATCTGGATATTAAGACACCTCTGGGGATTATTTTTCTCATCTTACGTAGTACGTGGGACAGAAAATCATAGCGAAATCTGGATGTTAAGACGCCTCTGGGGATTATTTTTCTCATCTTACGTAGTACGTGGGACAGAAAATCATAGCGAAATCTGGATGTTAAGACACCTCTGGGGATTATTTTTCTCATCTTACGTAGTACGTGGGACAGAAAATCATAGCGAAATCTGGATGTTAAGACGCCTCTGGGGATTATTTTTCTCATCTTACGTAGTACGTGGGACAGAAAATCATAGCGAAATCTGGATGTTAAGACACCTCTGGGGATTTTTTTTCTCATCTTACGTAGTACGTGGGACAGAAAATCATAGCGAAATCTGGATGTTAAGACGCCTCTGGGGATTATTTTTCTCATCTTACGTAGTACGTGGGACAGAAAATCATAGCGAAATCTGGATGTTAAGACACCTCTGGGGATTTTTTTTCTCATCTTACGTAGTACGTGGGACAGAAAATCATAGCGAAATCTGGATGTTAAGACACCTCTGGGGATTTTTTTTCTCATCTTACGTAGTACGTGGGACAGAAAATCATAGCGAAATCTGGATGTTAAGACACCTCTGGGGATTTATCGGCATAAATGCATGTTTGCCTGAATACATGCATGTTTTCCAACGAAATATATATTACCTATGTAAAAATAAAGGCACAGGAACAGTAATTTTAATGAAAATATGTATAAGATACTAAATGATAAAAGGTTGCTTCAAAATTTGACATTGATGGATTCGACTGAGAAATTATCTATTTAATTTTTCACATTTTTGTGACCTCGCTAGAAGGATCGGTGGTTCGGGCGGAAACCCACTATTCAGGTATGTACTATCTACACAAATCTCGAGATTTTATGTCAGCAATATATTACTGTCGTCGCTGACGGAACCACATTCCTGATAATACGGTGAGATTTCTTAAATATTACCTTAATTACAAGTGATATTGATCGGCATTCGTTTCATCATTTCATCGTCTTGTACAATATAAGTACAACCCAATTAATAAAATATCCTCTTATAATGTTGAAATAATAATGTTGTCTAAAATTGCCAAAAATAATCTACTTATAAGAAGCGTATTACCCTTTTTATGACTACGTTTGGGCGCCAATTATAATTGCAATATATTTTTTACTCTCTTTTAGTTACTTTATTGTTGGCTCCTTTTTTTCTTATATGTGTCCTATCATGGCAAGCAACGAGGGATTTAAACTTATAATGGCAAGCAAAAAGCTAAAACGTCAATATGCTAATAAAAAACGTATTGAAAGCGTTAATTAGAGTGATCACCCCAATGGTCAGTTATAAGGAAGTATAATTCATGAAGACAGAACAAATGGCCTTATTTTTATTGGCCCTAATAACGGAGCTTATGACTCGAATGTGTTATAAATTTGCCGCTTAAAATAAAAAAAAATAGTTTTTCGCAACAGAGGCGGCAACCATTGTAATATGCAGGAACGGTAAGTTAATAATTCATATTAATATTTATATTCTTTATGTACCTATTAGTAGTTTACCTGAATAATATGTGCTATTATAGTTTTTTTTTGTTTGTCCGCAGATAACAATAGCGGTATTCGCGAATGCTGAAAAATTTCTAAAAAGAAAAGATCTGTTTGTAGTTCAAATAAAGATATGAATTCGGTATTGTATTTTACACCATAAATCCATACATTGTATAAAACAACTCATTTGAAGTTCAAGTATTTTTATTATTACATTGGGAGAGGCCTATGTTCACCAGTGGACTGCGGTGGGTTAATTGATTATTTGATATCATTACAAGCTTTTATGTAGTTTCACTTGTCACAATGTTCACCAAATCTTCCAAATAAAATTCGACCCATTTCCCGGTTCCCGATTGATCTGAAATATTGCATACACACACGAGTGTCTACTACTTGTCCAGCATATCACGTGTAACATAGTTTAGAATCATATCTTTTTAAATATGTATTTATTATGAATATATTTTCAATATAAGTATCTTTAAGTATGTATAATTTAAATTTAATGAATATCTATGTTTAAGTAGGTATTTATTCATATAATTATGTATTATAAGTATAATTTAATTGATATACAACATACATTTCCATCCAAAGGTTGCCTGGCGGCAGAAATTGCGTAAAGCGATAAAGCCGCCCTTTCTACTGCTCTTATGTTATTGATTTCTGTATCAAAAATATTGTAATTGGCGTACAATAAAGTGTATAATAAATAAATAAAAAAAAACAATATTATAATGATATGGTGCTGATCTGATGATGAAGATGGAAGTTGGCCAGGGAAACTTCGCAACTAAACCTTAGAACTTTATCAAGCTTAGACTCGTTTGATGCGTCTTAGTAACTTACGTATTAGGATTTTATTTTAAGACTAGCTTTTACCAGCAGCGCCGCCCGCGTGGATGTCGGTTATCGCTATAATATCGGTTATCGTTATAAATTCTTTTCTTTCTTATAAATCCATTCAATAGTTTTCCACTTCCACTACCACAATCCACGCAACGCCATCGTGTCTCAGCTCGTTTGATCTATCGTGACGAGTACTTTAATGCTAGATGGTAACCGGGGTGTGATGATGGAGCTGGAATATGGCTATAGGAACTCAGTAATTAAACGACCCCATCGAGGATAACATATCTCCAACAGTGATTGATTGGTTTCATAGTTACCTGTTTGGGCGCCGACAGCGTGTACGTATTGAAGATTCCTTCTCTTCTTGGTGTAGTACAACTGCCGGTGTACCACAGGGTGGCGTGCTATCTCCTTTACTTTTCTCTATCTTTATAAATTCCATCTCTAAGTTTTTACGTTCTTCCTACCACCTTTACGCAGATGATCTTCAAATATACACACAAGCCCCATTACAAGAATTGCCAGCAGCTATCTCTTCTATTAATGCTGATCTGACGCAAGTATGTGAGTGGAGTAAACAATATGGGCTTAAAGTGAACCCTTCTAAGACTCAAGCTATTATTGTGGGCAGCTCCGGAATGATAAGCCGAATAGATTGGTCACAATTGCCAGACGTAATATTTAACGGTGTTACTATTCAAATAAGTAGCGAGGTAAAAAATTTAGGTATACGGATAGATAAGACACTATCCTGGGGCCCTCAAGTACGGGAAGTCAGTCGCAAGTTGTTTGCATCGGTAGGTTCCATGCGTAGACTGCGAAAGTTCCTACCTACTGCCACTAAAATTGCACTTGCAGAATCTCTTCTTCTTCCACTACTTGACTACGCTGATGTCAGCTATCTTGATCTCACTGAGGAGCAACTTGATAAGCTTGAGCGCCTTCAGAATTTCTGTATTAGATTCATATTTGGTCTACGCAAATATGATCACGTATCACAGTTCCGCAACTTGCTCAAGTGGCTCCCAATTCGCCTTCGATGGAATGCTCACATTCTTTCCATGCTTTACAGTATTCTCTTCAATCCCCGTACTCCTACTTACCTAAAAGAACGTTTTGTGTTCCTCAATGACACACATTCAAGATCCTTGAGGTCGTCAGTAACATTGCAATTGTCCACGCCCTCTCATTCTACAACATTTTATGACAAATCTTTCACTGTCCAGTCTGTACGGTTGTGGAATGCTATGCCTGTATCCATCAGACGTGCACAATCCCTGGCCACTTTCAAAAAAATTATAAAAGAACACTATTTGCGTTCTAAATAGTTACTTTGTGATGTGGCTTTGAATGGCCTTTGAAATCAGCACAACCCTTGCAGAAAATTATTACTTCATTTTAGTACTATAGATTTTTACAACAGAAGAGTGGCTCTCAAATCAGGCATTATTTAAATTTTCTGTTCATTGTCATGTTCCGTAAAACTATCTTTTACGGAACCACTGTTATTTCGTAGCATTATACGAGTAGAAGTGGCGGGTGCAATGTTTATAACCATGTTTTCGTAATGTTTTTGTACTCTTCTTCTATAACCACTATTTCTCTTAAATTTTTACCAAACGTATGAATCATTTTTTTTTAAATAAATTCCGTAATGGATTCATTTTTGCTGCAATTTCAAAATGTAGAATCTAGTTTTGTAACTCATTTTAATGTAACCATATAGAGAAAAGCACCTTTTTAATTATCTGGTCTAGTCTTTACAGGAATGAAAGAAATCCATATTAACGAATATAAAATATGAATTTCTTTCATTCCTGTAAAGTCCACATATTGCTATAAATTGTTTGTTATATAGATATCTAATAAAATGCTTCTATAAGATAAAAGCGGCCAAGTGTGAGTTAGTCTCGCCAATGAAGAACATAATATAAAAGTTCTTGTATGAGTTGACTGAATAAAAGGTAAATTGCAGTTATATTAACGATTTATGACATATTAAAATAAACTACTTACTAAATCTCCGTCTAACCAATTTTCGGTGGAAGTTTACATGGTTATCTACATCATATTTTTTTTTAGTTTTATCATTCTCTGATTTTAGAATTTACTACTTTGGAAGTGTCACTCGCGTAAACTATTCAGTTTAGAAAAAAAATATTGGAAACATCTATATCATTTTTGAAAACCGCACCACATTCACAGAATACATCTATTTATCAACTTTCAACAGCCAAACAGCAGTTTTTACAGTTTCGGAAAAAGTGATTGTGACATACGTACGGACAAACAGACAGACATGACGAATCCATAAGGGTTCCGTTTTCCGACTGAAATTGAATAATAAGTCTTCATTTGATTCATCAACGTTTGACAAAATAATCGTTGATAAACTTATAATTTTACAAACTATTGTTTTATTAAATGTGTAATGTGTGTAATTTTATTAAAATAGTTTTGTTTGCCCTAACCCTAGAGTGTTATTCAAACCCGCGCAGGCGCAGAGGGGTAAGGCAGCCCACGAGCTGAGGAGCAGGTGGTGATAGAGCTGGCCGCTACGGCTGAGGCTTGCCGGCTCGGCCGGCCAGCAAGCCGAAACTGCGGTGGTGGGCGTTACAACCATCTGCGACGACAAGCTCGTGTGGGGCCGCCGGAGCCCCGCAGCGCCGGAGCTGTGACAGAAACGATAATTGCTACATGCTACTTGCCTACTGTTTGCTACACGCGTGGTTTATGCTTGTTGTTTGTTTATCATACGTTTTTTGTCAAACAATAGTAAACCGCCATAGTTAAATTGTTAATTACTTTTCTAAGAATATTTAACAATGTAAAAAGGTATAAGAATATTATACGGCTTAAAAGCAATGTAACTAACCTTTATAAAAACGCACATTTAGGACAGTTATTGTAGCCATAAT
This sequence comes from Eilema caniola, assembly GCA_949126895.1. Lineage (NCBI taxonomy): Eukaryota > Metazoa > Arthropoda > Insecta > Lepidoptera > Erebidae > Eilema > Eilema caniola. The sequence goes on from OX421474.1 coordinate 22,600,978, forward strand.
AATTGGATTTATTAATGTTTACCCAGCCAAATTATAAAAATAAAGGTAAATATTTTGTTTTTATAATTACGATATTATAAATAATACTACTTTTTCAGGTTGAAGGAACAGGTCTATAAGACGACTATTAGGCCTGTCTTTTCACACCGCTGTGAGGCGTGGCCGCTGTTGGAGCAACATGAGCCGGAGCTGCGTGTCATAGAGATGGAAATGCTGCTGTGGATGTGCGGAGTCACGCGTAAAGATCGCGTGAGAACTCTCGCATCCGCGGCAGCATTCATGTCCGTGACATCGTAGATAAAATTCAAGAGAGTCGCCTTCGCTGGTGTGGCCACGTCTTGCGACAACAGCCAGGCTACGTGGGTAACAAATGCCTCGCAATGACGGCCCAGCCGGGTCCAGGTAGAAGGGGTAGGTCCAATAAGTCCTGGCTTGAAGTCGTGCAGGGTGAATGGTCTCACTAACATGGACGCCCAAGATTGTACCTTGGTCCTAACTCAAAAATGGAAGACACGAATGGGGTAAACATTTTGATGAATCACTGGATCTGTCACGTTCAGTTGTTTGGTCCGGTTGTGTAATTCAGATTGTGCTGTTGGGTGCAGAATATTGTGGTTATATATGCTACTTGTAGCTATGTATGCTACTTGTAGCAAGAGCCGGAAGGCCAAGACACCCTCGGATGTAAATCAGGATAACGTCTAAATGTCGATGATGATGAAATGATTTATTGTTTTATAATATGCCATTAAAAGAGCATTCATTATACCATTGTACTTCAATGGTATAATGAATGCTCTTTTAAAGCAACTATAAGAGTTTAATCCTTTTAGACTTAGTTGTATAAGGTTAGTTTGTTTGTTGGCAATATAAGCAGGAAACCGTGCAGAGCTTAGATTTCACTCGCATACAGTGCAGAATATTTCATGCAAAACCAGGCGGTTCAGTGACTCTTTCCTTTGCCGCAACGTTAAGACCTGGAATTCCTTACCTTTTCACGTGTTTAAGCTTATGTAAAAGCTTTTTATATTTTAAATTGTTTTATATTTATTTATTAAGCTAACACGCTGTAAAAGTAATAAATATTATTTGCAATAATTTTTTTTTTCTTCGTAGCAATATTTATAGTAAGACTAAGTATACAGCCCAAAATCAGCCTCAGTTGCATGGCTCGAATTAACAATAGTGCTTGGAATACAGCAGGTTTCTTCAGGGTCGGCAGCGCGAGGGATTCCCCTGGTGTTGCACACGTCCATAGGCCACAGTAACCACTTTCCATCAAGTTGCTTATCTGCCAAGTGGAATAAAAAAAAATAGGCTTAACCCTTTTTACATAGGATCGAATACGCGTGATTTTATGTAAATATGTTTGTCTGTTAACCAACATTGTTAACCACGTTATTCATCAATCTTATTAAAAAAATAGATGAGAATAAGACTCATACTAGTTTACGGATAGGTATATAGGAAACCAACCAAGATTTCCGGGACCCAGACACACCTGCAAACCTGTATACCTTCAGTTAGATGATAGCCTGCTGTAGGTACTCTCGGGGTTCGGGGGAAACAAACCAAATCAAGGAAACTGTGACCGCTGTACCAAGACCTAAGAACGCGCTGCGTGGCGGGGGATGGACGATGTTAGGAGAGAGCCAGAGACGAGAACACTCCTGTGGTACGCGAGATACAGCTGCACGTTGGGGGACGGTATCTCGCTCGCTCTCAGCTTGCTCTTCTCTCCCTTTTCTTACCTCGTCTACCGCCACACCGCGCGCACTATGGGAGCGGTGGTCTGTCTATAGTCGAATAGTTTTTAAAACAAAATATGATTGTGAAAATAGCTGTGAAACTATCAACTCTGATGCCATTTTTATTTTCATTGCTGTTTTTTCTGTGTCTTTAATATACATTTTACTGAAGTAATGTCTAGAATTTGCCTCTGGCTGTTGTATACTAAAAATGTAAACAGGAATGTGCACATTGAATTTCGTATCCTTTCCTTTCAAACACCTTTGACAGAGAGCAAGTGAAGTTAAGCGTTAAATACACAGCGCAATACGTGTTGAAAGTAACTGGAAATGCCGTAGGGCATCTCATACTATCGTGCATTCTACACCGCTCATTACCATTTTACCCGCTGGAAGTTGAAACACTGTTATTATAAACAGACGAGCGCGAGCAATGATCACGTCTACTTTGAGATGTGATTATCATTTTTTTTGTTCAGTTACAACTGGTGTTGAACTAAGTTTTATTTGTAATATGTATTTTTTTTTTGAAGAGATCCAATACTTTTTTGCCATGAAAATAGTAATGATAATTTCATTTAACCAACCTCGTTGTAACCTAAGTATTGGTTAGGTAGTAATTTGTTGGAAATTATATTCAGAGGTGGGCTATGTAAAGCGCTCATTCAATAATAACACAAATAACAAGACAATCGCCTAGTTGCAGAAAGCAGTCTGGCTCCATACTGTCCGAATAGGTAGGCGATTCTTCTGTCAGTCGCTCCGCCTATTTGTTCACCTCACAGGCTAATGCTGGTAATTACAGTGTTAGCTTACTTCCAGAGTACTGCTAATTGTTCAATTCTAGCTACTGATAGATAACATTAGCTTTTTACTCGCTTCTCACAGGAAAACTTGTTACAGGTCAGCAAGATATTATTATAATACATTTGATTCAAATCTTTTATATATATATAACAGATATAGACAAATTGAAAGTTTGTTAATATGAATCTAGATATAATGAGTAAGAGACTTATCGATATCAAATTGGCGTAGGGCACGCCGTGATTGCGGCGGTAAGACCCATCATGGGGGAGTGGCTAGAGAGGCTACACGGGGCTTCTTCCTCGTAGTCAAACTTTTTAGTCAAACTGGTTTGACTCGGTGGCCTCTCGTACCGTCAGACGCAGGTCATTACCGGACACGGTAACTTCGGGCGGTACCTGCATCTGATGGGCATAGAGCCAACGCCCGAGTGCCATCACTGCGACGCGAGCGTGGACTCGGGGCTGCACACGCTCACCAAGTGTCCGGCGTTCGAGAGTGCTCACGCTCTCCACCCTGCTCGCGGCGATGGTCCGCTGCGCGGATGTGTGGGCGGCCAGCGCCTCCTTCTGCAAGCAGGTCATGCTCGTGAAGGAGACAGCGTAGCGGGCGTGGCGCGGCGGGCGAGAGCGACTCGCGGACATCGTTGCCCGCGTTCGTTGCGTGCGGTTTAGTCGGTTCGAGTCCGATATACTATATAAGGGGAGGGTATCCGTGGGATTTCCCGCACGTAAAAAAAAACACATTGGCGTGTACACACATTTTCAGAAGTACTTTAGGGATCTATAACACATGTAAAGCTCCGGATTTTGACGTGACAACGTCTTATAAATTGGTTTGCCGGGCGACACTTCAAGAAACTGCGTTACGCTCTGCGTTACGCTCCGCGTTATGCGCTTACAATGAGAGCGAGTGAGAGGCACGCGTCCCGCCTTAGAGCGAGAGAGACAGACATAAAAAGTGAAAGGCACGCGTCCCTTCCACTCGAGCACAGTAAAGGTAAAAATAAAATTTTGTTAATATGAAATTCAGTGCGAGATTCTTTGTATAAATTAATGTTTTAAATATAATTCTTTGTATAAATAAATGTTTTAAATTGTTACTATTATTTCATCCTTCTTCCTACTATACGAATGAATATTCACATTAAAATTATTTTACCACTCAAAGTCGTTGTCACGTAAAACTTTCGCCTGTATACCGACTTTACAGGCAACCAAATTTTTTTTTCGAATAGACAAACGCCTCGAAGTTGTCTTATTCACTGTTATTCCTGTGTAGACGTACCGATAAATCTTTGCTATGCTACTGGATTCTCGGTCTTAAAGTGAACTTTAAATTGTAAATTGTAGGCCGTAAAATCATTTAATGGGACTCACGTGGAATGCGGGTAGCAGCATAATAATGGTGAATTTCTAAACGTAAGTTTAAATTCTCTTTCTAACAAACTACATACCCATACTCGTAACAATAAAACACTTCAAACTGTATGATTTTTATAATATAATTCTTTTAAAGTATAAAATATTGTAAATGTAATTTTAAAATATTGTAAAGACCTCATACAAAATCATACAGAGATAGGACAGTATCGTAATTGCATAAGTCATAATCACAGAAATGCCACCAGTAGTTGTACAGTGGAGCGCGGACACAGCCTCGCCAAATATAACCATCTGCTCTATGTGCTTTCACAGCGCAAACTTCATTTTGTTCGCACTCCTCCACTGGTATATTACCACTAAAACAAAATATTTATATATTAATCATGGTGAGGATACAAGAGAGGGAGGGAGGTTGAAAGAGAGAGAGAGACAGATAATAAAATAATGTCCTGAATCAACTTAAGTTTGTTCCCAATTGCATCCAAGGCTGGCAACAGAGCCCAGTGTCGGTTTGCTTTTTCTCATCCTTTTCATTAAGTGACTGTCGTCTGACTACCAATCTCGGAAAAAAAGCCATAGTTCCATTGACTATTCTGCAGGTGGATTCATTCATCAGACTAAAGGCATAAATATTTCTTAAGAAAGACTGCTTGATTGAGTGATATAACTGCATTTTACAAAAGTGAATAGTATTTAGTCGTAATTGCTCAGAAGTGCGAAAGGTGGCATTAAACTTTATTTTTAATAATTTAAAATAAGTCGAAATTTGACGATACATACATGCTTCCTTCTAAACAATTGGTACTTTCGAGTAAATCTGCTTTTTGTACTGTTGAGTTCACTTCGCATCTCAAGCACGACATGTCTTTAAATATTGATTTTCTGAAGTGCCTCGTTCTTGAAATTTCTATAACATTGTCTACCCAATCTTGCTTGGTATTGAATGTATAGGGCATCTCAGAAATAGATACATAGTTGCACAGATTGCAGGAGCATACATAGGTGGTAAGATTATGGTTAGAATTATAACATCCACGATCTATTATTCCAAATGGTGTATGCATTGAATAACATAAATCATCATCACGATCGCACATCACTGACTGTATTCTGAAAATTTAACAAATCAAGAGAAAGTCGTTTTCTAAGTACTTTATTTAATTATGATAACAATACAAAATTTTTGAAATACATTCTGAGCTTTAAGCAGTTTTAGTTTGGAACGTGTCATCGTATTTTGTTACCATTTAGAATACATAACATAGAGCATGAGAGAGGTTTACTCATATACCATTTCATTTTATTTCAATCTAGCTAGGTACTATAACATTGTATTAATCTATATACATACTACGATTTTACAATATTACTATCCTTATTTACTAATCATTGTAATTAGGTATTGAATATAAGACCATGCTTACAGCTTATTTTTAGGATCATTGCAGTCTTCTACAGCGACATTATTACACATTATACACGATCTCCTGGTATCGTGTTCCATATATGGATCCGATGTATTGCCAGCATTTGGACTCAAAGATGCGATCTGGGACAGCATCTGAATATCATGGTCCAATTTATCTGTTTTAGCTACACCTTTTCTTTTCGTCAGTTCACCCTGCCTTGAACGTTTGGCATCTAACAAAGTAGTAAGAGTTAAATTTGCATAAATGACATCAGTAGAATTGATAGGCACTGAAGTAGTACTAGCATAAATTGAAGATATTAAAGTAGTATAGTTTGGAGGCGCTGAAGTAACCCGAATTAAAGGCATTGGAGTAGTACTAGTTATAGGAACTTCAGTAGAAGAAATAGTGATGTTTGATCTAAATGTAGTTGAACTGGTTGTGAGGGAAGGTGTTATTGCTATTGTTGTCACAGTAGGTTGTATAATGGTTCCTGATGATCTTGCCTCTGTACTTTCAACTATATCATCGAAAATTTCTTTCACATTATTGACCAGAAATGACACTAAATTACCCCGAGGGTCGTCATTTTCTGTCTTTTCTGGTAAATTATTTTCTTCCATTTCTTCTACTTGTCGTCTAAAGTAAGGTATGAATTTCTTACTGTGTGCATTTTCTTGAGATCCACCATACATGTTGTTTAAACACAGGTATAAAATAAACTGTAAAAATATTTTTCCTTTCATTGTGGCACCGAAACCAAACGTGAAAATTTACTGTTTCCAAAAGAAAATGTCAATAATATGTCAAATTCTTATTGAGTCCTTTTTAATCCTTCTGTCTATTTATTCTCTAAAAAGGCCGAATATTTCTCCAAAATGTCTTATGCTGAACGTTAAAAGGATTATTGGAAATTCGGTAACTTGTACCACTGAACTACCGTCCCTGTACTGTTCTATTATAGACAGGGACTTCAGATTAGTCCGTGGTATGTTTATTGTGATTTCTTCTTTTTCTATTCTACGTTTAGGACGTAGGAATGGTTTTTTGTTACAAGCAGTGCTATTGCAGAAGTAAAATATTGAATTATAAACGGGCCTATTTACACATCCCCTTGAAACAAAGTCTATTTCATCGTCAATATTTGTATAGCACACATGATTATGTGGACATACCATATACTCCGCACTGCAACAAAAGATATAAATGAAATCTACCTGCTAACCTGGGTGTGTAAAGCCCTACCTACACCTTCGGGGCCGTGCCAACTTCACGTGTTAATCGGTGCACCTGATAAAAACAGAGGAGGCTCTGGGTAGACTTTTTCTTTCAAGGTTGGGAAATCTGACGACAGTAACTCCAAGACCTACCAATCAAAGTACTGTAGATCTCTGACTCTAAAACACAGAAGGTGCGGGAACGGGATCTGAAGTCCATACGGGTGGACCGTGGACTAGGCAAAAAATATAGGTCGGTACGATGTTTAACGGGTCAGCTACTGATTTATAAGCTCGTTGTGCTTAGAAATAGTAATAATATATGTAGATAAAATAAAATATGAAATGCACTCTTTTATTTTCTTAGAGATTTGTTCTTGTTAAAAGTTTATTATTGTATGAAATGACTCACCTTTTTCCAGACCTACAAGTTTGATCCCTTACAGCGTCTAGCCCTCTAGTTTCACAAACTTTACAGATAAGGTCCATGCCTAGCAGCCGCTTTGCCAATCGAGAATTATCATATGCCCAATCATTGATCGTTGTGTATTCATAATGTGAGGATTCATCGGAAGGTTTGTCGTTACAGAGTGGGCATTTGCATACAAATGTTCTATTTACCCTTCCAGGTAATACACAACCCCTTCTCAAGTATTCAGGATGGAGTTCCGTAAAACAGTATTCTGCATCAGCACATTTGACTGTTGGTAACCTTTGAACACGAAAGCTATAATTGTATGCTTAGAACAGAGGCCATCGTAAAACATTTACTAATATTGTTGTTAAATACGAAGTTAAATAATATCAAAACCATGTGAGAACTTACCTCTTACCCTTATAACATTGTTCATCTGTTTTCGTCGTCCCAGTTGCGTAACAGGTATGACAATCTACAGGTGTATGGTATTGTACTCCCCTAGGTTTTCTTTTAGGACTCACTATTTCTAAAGCATTGTTATATTTTTTACTCCCTGAATGTTTATATAGCTTGAATTTTTTCACAAAAAGCTTCTTGAGTTCATAGTCATCAAATTTCTCATCATCTGTAATAGCTGTTGTACTCATGGTGTTGGTCACACCCTGATTTCTACTAAAATTACTTATAAGACACTGCTCTGGTTCAATTTTCTCTTGCTCCGTGACATAATCCCACTGGCATCTGACCCTCTGTACTAACGAGGATAATATAAGAAGACTAAAAATATTTTGCATATTTACATTAGACATTTTGTAGGTTATTGTAACAAGGAAGGTAATATAATTTTCTCCTCTGCTCATTTGTGGATTCATTGAGTTAAGACTTAACTTCAAAAGGAGGTTGGTTCAAAAAATATCTATGTAAAAATAAGTAAATATGAATTGTATAAAAACGAAATAAACTACAGTTAGTTTAAGTAGTTATCCTCGTCCAACGTCACTTGCTACTGGTGTACCTGCTGAACAACAGATGAGGCTCCGGTTTTCCTCTCGGGGCTATGAGATTAAATGGCAGTCACTTCCGGGTACTAAAGTGCAAACTTTGAACAGAACTGGGAAATCACTGAGAAGTATACTTACAACAAAAATAGATCTTATAAAAAACGCAATATCAATAGCTAATAGGAACAATTTAGTAATCATGTATCTTTTCCAGGAATATGGTCTTCTGACGTCTATACTCAGATATTGCTCAGCACGACGTTGAGCTATAATTCAACCCAATAAATGATTCATATAAATTTGCGAAACGACTAAGAGGTGCAAACTGTATAGAGTGAGCTATGCAGTGTTCAATTTTACGCAAGCACTTGCCCCAAGCATATTGCATAGTGCTGCTCACGTACGATGTGATCTGTATCGATAGACACAATTTGAACGGGAATTGCGACGTGTATATATTTTTATGTTGAACGTGACTACTTTACTACAAATTATCGGAAATATAGGTGTATGAATAAAATAATTTTGTGAATGTGGTTTGCGAGGTTTTTAAAACAGTGAATTGAGTCGGCACATCGGTTGATCCGGGTTGCATCTAAAGCATGTATTTTGGAGCCAGGGCTTCGCTCTCTTACCGTCCTTTTGATTTGGCTTAGCTTGGCTTTTGCGGGAGTGACCTCGAATTTAAAAATCAAAGATTTATGATAATGAATTCTAAAATTTCTTCTGGATACTCAGTGTCTCGCGATTCATTAACATAGAGCTTTAAGAGTCCCCCCTAGACAAGTGGTAATTCGTTGGCCGGCGTATTGTAAAATAGAATGATGAATGTATGAGATCGACATGTATTTTGACGTTTATGACAATCGTCAATGTATATCAATCCCAACATTGACAAATTTATTCTATTCTATTCTACAAACGTATTTCCTGTTGTTTAGAGGACATGTTCGTTATGAGGGGCAGGACACGTTCGTCCACAAGCGTTGAATTCATATAGGCTATAGGTTTTATAAGTTTGCAAGGAGGTACACATGCAATTACTAAGCTTAACCAAACCTTAAAAACATTTAGCTTCGATAACATCGATAGCATCTAAAATACCGTCCTATTGTTTGCAGCACTAGTGGAGTGTGTCATTCAGTTATCACCATTATTATGAAGTATTGCCTTAGTATCGCCTATTTTAGCATCCACTCATAGTTATTGAAGTATATATTATGACATCTAGATAGTCTTCTACTTAACATTGTCCAACCAAGAGATTAAATACAGGAATAAAATTCTCACTTGAATATTTTTGATTGTGATACCATACTACTAACTACTACCATACAGTATCGTAAACATTGACATATGTGGTGTGTGTATACAGGGCCCCAATAAGCCCTCGGAGCCGATTTTCTCTCCTGGTTCAATGGACTGGTCAAACGACAATAATTTCCGTAAAAACTAAATCAAGAAACTCGAATTTACTCAAGAGGTACTTTTTTAGGACTCTATTATAGTAGTTGAAATCTGGAAGCCTTTTTCTCTTTCTCTCTTTTGTTCTGTTACGTTTGGGTATCGAAGTTGGGAAAGTTTAAGTTTAGTTTAAGGTTAACAGATTACATTTCTAGTGAAGCTGTAAATTATTTTCACCGAAATGAATCAGAATTTCCCAAAACCACTATTGCATCTGAATTTGTAAACCTCAAAGACAGCCACGCCACAGCTCTAGTTAATTCCCAGGAATTGCGAATGAATGAATGAATTTGGATTTTCAAATATTGCGGCAAATATTGCTAACAAGAAATAGCAGAAACCCCAACCCTCCTTTCCTATCTGAATCCTATCTTTTGCTAGCAAGATTAGAAACTTGGGACGCATTTTGCCTGCAAATGAGATATATTATTTCGATTATATATATGATGATATTAATAAGTATTTTTTACAGTTTACAGTGATCTATTTCCATCCTTAATTTATATTCTCAAGCGAACTCTAGATTTGAAATGCTTGATCACGTTTGGAATTATTTAACTCTTCTCTCGGATTTTTTGAAATAAAAGCTGGTTTAGGCACGTTGAGCACTTTTTGAATAAACGGAAATTTTATGGAACTGGTTATTTTTGTGAAATAAATACTTTTTTTACGAGTTTTCACCTTTTTTCACTTCTATCGGCAGTAGGTACTCAAAGACTACCCCGCATGTTTTTTTTCTAATCAAAGCTACTTATTTTCAACCTAGTAATTAACTAATGATTAACCAGTATTTTTTTTATATGCAGAAACTCCAATTTGACTTCACCTTGCATTGCAGTAAGCTGAAGTAAAGGTTTGACATCGAATAATATAAATCAAATAAATATTCTTTTTGTGATGTTTGTATTACACGTTTTAGAGAAGTGTAATTATCTATAGACCTATATTACCGTACCTACTATAGTTATACCTCTCCTTCTTCATCCTAGCGTAAAAAAGTAAGTTTTCACCTTGGAGTTTGGGGTCCGTTTATTTAAGTCTAACAGCGGGTTTGGCTGAACGTTAATATTCCTGCATAGCAGATTTGGGTAATCTGTGGTAGTGGTCGTGTTCGCTACCGCCACGCCAGAGGCCGCCGCAGACCGCCACTATCTATTATTACTATATTAATATAGTACCTATATTATCGTACCATAATATTGCAGCGCGCAACATTTTCTTATCATATATATATATATAAGTATAATTAATATTTCCGAATCCAGTATTAGTGCTGAGTCCCGGTAGAAGGGTTAGGTCCAAGTCCTGGCTTGACGTCGTGAAGAGTGGCATACGTGCCAACGGATTCACCGCCATGAACACCCAAGCCTCTGACACTGTGCTCCGAGTCCACCTTGGCCTTGGCTGCAATCAGGAAAATATATTTTCATGACTTATATCTTTACCACGTTTTGTATTTTGCAAAAGCGCTCAGTCTAGACCCACGGTGTTGTGTGAATTCTTGTCCTTTTATTGAATGCCGCATCAAATCACAAATCGAAGAAAGCAACCGTCAATCCTTCACGGCCCCGTGCTGCCAGTGTGCACTTTTTTACCACCCATTGTATGATTTTTATTACCTGTAATTGAATATACTTTACTGAATTACCATGCAGAACACGGAGAGTAGTTTTTGGATCCATAATGTCGTACTGTTTTGGGTGCTAAACCCGTGTCTGCTATGACGTCATAATATTAAGTCAGCCATATTATACTACCCTATCCTACTTCTTACTTTTAATTGAGAGTAATGTGAAAGTTCGAATGTTTCTTATTCAATCACTTTGGAACGGGGATAGCTTTTAGTTTGGAATAACACACAGACCACTTTTTATTCCGGAAATAGGTTCCCATTTGTTGCGGGAACGGAAAAAACGCAGAACAAACACGAACTTCCGCGCGTGGAAGCTAGTTAATTTCTAAGTAGAAAAAATGGTTGTTCAACACAGTAATGATGTTCTAACAAACGGTAATAAGCCGGTATATAAAATCCTGCTGTTTAATCTAGGTTCATCTTTTTTATGGTTTACTTTATCCCCAGTTTAAAAATGTAAATCTCCATGCTCCAGTTTTTTCAAACAGGTAAGCCTTTTGTAATGAAGTACTCGCGTAATGCTACTTGTGTTTTTGTTTCAGTGGAACACCGACAAACATCATTAAGTTTAGAAAATTTTTTTGGCGGAGATAATAATATTATAAAAGGATTAAGGACCAAAAACTTTACTTTTGTTGATGTTCTTATGAAAGTTGCTCCACTATTTGAGACAGCATGTCAGACAGGATGTCTTTTAACGCAATTTTTGCTCTTATGTCCGATTCTACTGAATCATTTGCAATCAAACAAACGTTGAGATTTTAAGTCTGACCCAAATCTTTTAAACTTAAATGATAGATACAGGGTTTTCTATAGTTTAAGAGGCAAAGTTTCATATTTCCTGAACATAGATCACGATAATATCCTAATTCCTGTTGTCCTAAAATTTTTGATATATAAATTATTATTACCCCTAACCTAACCTAACCCTTTATTAATTAAACCCACATCAAAATCCATTCAGTAGTCTTTGTATCCATTGCGCACACACAGACTAACAAGAATTCCAAATAAAATATTTTCCTGTGTAAATATCTCTGAAGTACCGACACGAATACTTTACGATTACATAATAGTTTAGATAGAAGATACCTCGATAAACACAGGTTAAATATAATTATGATTTTTCTTTCTTCTGTTGAAGTTGTTTGCAAAAATAAGTAATGATGTGAGCGTACGCGAGTTACTCCAGTAGAATACACTTGTATGATTTCAATTTAGTTAAGAGGTGTAGTATATATTTTTGTGTGATTTTAAGAAAATTGTCTTCAATTGCTGACTTTGTTGATTAGATGTCGACTAAACGAATTTGATTTTGAACTGTTGAACCTAAGTGTTGAACATACTGATAATAATATTTTGAGAACTATCTCACGATAATAACAATGTAATGTCTGTGAATAGATCTCTGTTTAATCTGTCTCTTTAACCTGTTATAGATAGAATGGTGCAATCTCTAAACAACAACATATTTAAGGCGATCTTTAATTCGCCATTTAAAATTATAATCCATACTATTATTATAAATGCGAAAATAACCCTTTGACGGATTTTGATGAAATTTGGTATAGAGTTAGTAGAGTTAGACGTTGAGAAAGAAAGAAAGAAAGAAGAAGAAATAATGTTTGGTCGTGATAATCGACAGCCACGTGGGCGAGGCCGCAGGCAACAGCTAGTATGTAATATTTATAATGATATTATTCATGAGTTTAATTTTTGCGCCGCGTGGTTCCCGGCAGAGTAGAATTTGGGCCACCCCATCTCTTCCGATGCGGTGTCGTACAAGGCGACTAAGGGATAGGGCTGTTAAACATCAGACAGATATGTACAGCCCAGACTCAGCCTCAAATTCATGGCTCGAGTTAACAATAGTGCCCAGAATACGTCAATAGGCTCACCCCTATTACGTGAGACCGAATACAATGATTGGTGAAATGTGGGTGTTAATTCACCTCTGCCTAACCCTCCGGGGATAAAGGCGTTATTGTATGTCTATACAATCACGTCTTTATCGGCGGCGTGTATATATGTATGTATGTATGTTTAATTTTTTAATTAAAATTTTACATCAATTTTAACGGTAATTAACGCGATTATAGTATAGGTACCTTTGATTTGCCTGACATATACTAACATAATATTAGGGGTTAAAGTATGAAATTGCCGATTTGTACTGACAAATTGAAATTCGTTTTTTTTTTTTAATTTAACGTATTTATTTAATCAAAATAATTACCATTATTATCTATACATTGCTGCCATCTAGTAGGAAGGTCATTTATGCCTTTGCGATAGAACTCTGGTGATCTAGATTCGACAAACTGTGTGAAAGCATTTTGTACTGCCTCCTGAGAAGAAAACTTTTTATCACATAGAAAATTGTCCAAATCACGAAAAAAATGGTAGTCTGTTGGAGCAAGGTCTGGCGAATACGGAGGGTGACGGATAGTTTCTAATTGCAGTTCCTGTAGAGTTAAAACGGTTTCTCGTGCTGTATGAGGTCTCGCGTTATCATGGAGCAATAATGGTGAAGATCGATTCATGAGTCGGGGCTGTTTCACTGCTAGTTTTGCTATCATTGTTCGGAGTTCGGCACAGTAGACATCTGCCGTTATTGCTTGACCAGATCGTAGAAAGCTATAGTGAATAACACCATGCTGAGACCACCAAACAGTTACCATTACCTTTTTATTGGTAAGCTTTGCTTTAGGACACTGTTGTGGCGTTTCACCTGGGGTCAGCCATTGCATTTTTCGCTTACGGTTATCGTAAAGAATCCACTTTTCATCACATGTCACAATTTGATCCAATATTCCTTCATTTCTGTATTGATTCAACAAGGCAACACAAGTTTCAACACGCATTTCTTTCTGCAGATCAGTCAAATCATGAGGTACCCATTTTTCACATTTTTTTATTTTATTGATTTGACGCAAATGAGTCAATATTATTGGTAAGGTAACGTTAAACCATGCAGCTAATTCCTGGGTAGTTTGGCTCGGATCGGCTTCCACCATGTCTTTCAATTCATTGTTATTCACTTGTGTGGACGGCCTTCCTCGTGGTTCGTTCTTCAAATCAAAGTTTCCATCACGAAAGCGTTTAAACCAAAATCGCACGGTGCGTTCATTAGCAGTCCCCTCTCCAAACGCAACATTGATATTGCGAGCTGTTTCTGCCGCGTTAGTTCCGCGTCGGAACTCGTATTCAAAAATCACTCGAATTTTCGAAGTATCCATCTTTCTTGTCTAAGCTGAATAAAAAAAACAACTGAAAGTCGATAATCGAATGTTGCACATTTTTAAATGAAGAACTACATAGGTACCATGTGGAAAAAGTTTCACTCAAAAATCTCAAACCATGAAGGTTCTATGTCAATTCGAAGTACCTATTACAATGAAACGGCAATTTCATACTTTAACCCCTATAATACTCACAGAGGTCATAGAATGACTGTGACCACAGCCGTGTTCACAGGTGAATGAATCAAAGGTTATGTACCTATACCATGATCGCTTGTTATTCGCAGATCGTTTAAAAGTATGTAAGATTCTTTATACTACTGAGGTGGTAAACAAGCACACGGTCCACCCTATGGAAAGTGGTTACCGTGCCTTTGGACGTGTACAACACCAGGAGAGTCACACTCGTGCTGCCGACCCTGTAAACACAGATGCCCGTTTGCACTAAACTCTACTTAGGTTAATCCTTGTAAAGTGACTCCTAAGTCTAAGATAATCTTAACTTTATTTTCAATTGCACTAACATATTTACGAAAGGGCATTCCTAACTTAAGATAAGCCTAGTAAAGCGAATGAAGGTGTAAATGAACGAATGAATTAGCCAAATGTCTATGATAATTGAGCGATTGTCTATGATTTCTTTAACGATCTCGTCGGAATTTTGGCGCGAACGCGAGAAAGCGCACATCGCAGTATTATTTTATTTTTTGAAATTGGTGTGAATTCGAGTTTTTATGTGTAAAAATGTTGGATTTTTAGACATAACGTCTTGGACAATTCACACAAGTGTAGGAAAGTGGGATATTACAGTGAATTGTGACATTTCGTGTTCGTTCCAAATCTCCTGGGGGAGCTTTCAGTAAAGTCCCCACAACTTTACTGAAGCAGAAATCATCACTCATCGTCATCGTCATGGCAATCATCACTCATCGTCATCGTCATGAAAAATTTAAATTTATTTAAAAATAATAATAAATAAATTTAGATTATTTATTTATTTAGTTTAATGTCATGTGCCAAACAGTACATAACAGTACCGGACATTGATTGACAACTGTCAAAAAAATAGGGTTAGGAGATTCTTAAAACGCTATGACTTACTTAATCGGTGTCATAAGAATTAAGATTGACTTAGCGTGTTTAGGAGTATCTTAGGGTTGGTGCAATGCATTTTCTTGTTAAGAGTGTCTTATATACTTTAGGCATCAGGTTAAGATACTCTTAAGTTCAGTGCAAACGGGCAAGAGAGTTATTAATTTTTTTGTAATTACATCCATCATGTTGATGTAATTCACTGTTTAAGAATGCATAATAAAATATAAATAATAGTTAATTAAATTTAAGACTGTAAATTAAAACAAAGTAAAATAAATAAATGGAATATGTACATATATAATGCGTCGTAATTATTGAATTAATATTTAGATCAGAAAGAGTCAATATCCCTTCCTAAATTTATTTTGCATTGTGGATAAATGAGTCATAATAAATTCATTTACATCATTCAAATCTTACTAATTAATGTCTTACTAACCAAATCAGGTCTTTAATTTCAATCATAATGAGTTTTGACTTATCATACAAAGTGAATCATAAAGTTAACCCTTTATAACTAATAAAAGATACAGATCATTATTCATTAATAGTCATGTGCCTGGTTACGTCACCGAATTCCAGAGTCAGTGATGTTGATCAGTGCACACCGATCAGAGATCGCCACCGTGGACCCATGGCAGCTATAGGATTACACGTTACATTGAGCGACGAAAATTTTGTTTATCGAATTATGCATTGTTGCAACTATTGAAGATCCGATGATTGATTTTAGTTTAGATCATCAATATTTTACCTTTACTCTCATTTACAAAACTAAACACCAAAATCTAACCACTAAGTATAATGCTTTATTTGTTTAACATGTGTGCTTATAACAAGTCGGTACAAGTTTGTATACCTTTAGTTAAGTACCTAATGAAATGGCGTATAGTAAATGTTATTATTTATTTCTATATGCTAAGTAAATAAGTGGAGAAAATAACTTTTATTACGTTATATATACGCAGCCAAAGCTCAGTGCAAATATTTGTATGCATGAATATGGGTATTTGCATTGGTCTGGTAGTGCCTCGGAGAGCACGTTAAGCCGTCGGTCCCGGTTGTCATACAAACATCTATGGCAGTCGTCACGGGTAGTTAAAGCCCTCAAAAATCCAACAACTAGTCTAGCTGCAATGCTTCGATATCGCCTTTGGGTTGTGGAGGTCAGACGGCAGTCGTTTCACGGAAAATATTGAAGTTTAGCCAAATCCGCAGTTAGACTGGTAAAAAGCGGACCCCAGACACCAAGTTGAAAAGCTTCGGATGCGACGGGGATTAACGCTAGGATGAAGAAAAAGAAGATATACGCAGTTAGGTACCTTTAGATATTTTGTTTACTGTTCAATACCTATGGTCAGGATCGCGTAAATAACATAATTATGAATCATAATAGAATCTTAAAAAAAAACCCGACTGCTGTCTAAAATATCGAAACAAGTTTGATTTGCCAATCATAAACCGAATATAATGGCCACCGCCTGCTAACAATCTTGTTTCTATCTTTTTGACGACAAACGGGTTCTTTAATTTTCAAATAATTAATTATCTTTGAAACTGTTTAGTTAGCATTGGTCATGTATATATTTTTGTAATCTCCTTCGAATTCCCGCAATTTTAATGCCCTACTCAATAAATTTGAATGTTTTTTTTTGACAGTCCACATTTTGACACCAATAATCTACGTATACTTTTTTTAGACATTTTATGACGATGAGATGATTTGAGACCCTATTCATTAAAATCCGTCTTGTCGTTAGGCCTCTAGAGGGGAACAAGGAAAACTACATACATATATAAACATCCATAAATACAAATATACATACATATATACGCGCGCAACACATTACACTCCCTGGCGCAGTCGGGTAAAAATAGGCAATGCCTTATCCATTGCATAACATACTTTCCTGTACCAGTACTTGACTGGCGGACTGGGCGGGTAACTTGACACTGTCGTGGACAGCCGTAAACTATTGATTTCCAGGCAGTCTACCTTCCCATACTCGGTCACTGTACGTATGAATACAGAAATTTCTTCGTAATTTAAAAAAGTCATTGAAGCCATATTTTATACGAAACTAGCCGTTGGGTGATTTTGAGCCCCTTCCAGCGGAAGGCGGTAGCGACCCATGGGAACCTGTTCCTGGGATAAAAATATCCTATATGTATTATATAAATGATTTTTGGCGCTAAAATGTATGTTGTAAAAAATCACTCAACTTAATCGAGTGGGTATGAAAATGAGGATAATTAAAAGGAGATTACAAAAATAAAAAAAACAAGACGGTACCTGTGCATTGTCTTTCGGTTTATGGTTTGCAAATGGGTACCGCCTACTATTCAATTTCGATCTTTTCAGCAGTAGTTGAGTTTTTATTTTGCATAATTTATGTTCTTGAATTTACCCAATGTATAGAGTCAACTATTTTTAATTTCATAATAGTAAAGTTACCAGTAGATAGCTTAGAAAACATCCTAAATTAATACTTCAATCAGATTATATCAAGGAATATAACAGCTTAAAGCTTAAACCATTACCACTACTAATTTCTCTTTGTGAATGTACCGATCCAATTATACACGTTCGTTGCGCAATGCCAATCAAATAAGGGTGCGTCGCCACTGTTAGGCCACACACAGCAAAGTGAAACCCCCGCCAAAGGGATATAAAAAATTACGTTCAGCTTAATTAATTTCAGCTGGACCTACAGCGCCGGCGAACGGCGACACGCTGCAGAGTGAAAAAGCCATTATTTCAGTAGCATTAAAATCCAGCGAGCGAATCCAGTGCTGGAATGCTACCAGAATACTTTAAACCATCAATGAAATAATTTGCCCAATTCCGTTAGGAATCCAGTCCATCAGTGGATTGTTCAAATGCGTTTATACCATTGGAATTATGTAAACACTACAATTTAGTCCCAGCACTGGACTGGCTTAAAATTACAATAAAAGGACCGGACATATAGCGGAGATGAGTTAGGTTGGTGGTGAAGATGAGCTGTGCCGTGGAACGAAATTGTACTGGATATGTGTACTGGATCGTATTGTTGAATGATCCGTTATTGAACAGTAAATAAAACAAAATATGAGTATAATTATATTATTACATCGTAATTGTATTTTTTTATATAATTTTAGAAAACCTTAGAATAAATATTATTAAAAGGTTTTTTTTGAATAATAATACCTATAATTCAATAATAAACACCGTAGAAAAACCTTTCCTAAAAATAATAAGTAATAAAAAAAATATTAAACCTACAATTTTGTACAGTCGTTAGGATGTTATGTGCGTACATATATTTGCTCGCATACATTCAATTTTATCTATAAGATTGTATGCTTTTATACGAGTAATCGATTTAACAGTCTATATTGAGTCCAAAACGTATGGGATTAATTAATGAATGAAAAGGGTGAGCACTTTAATCGGGTTTAAATTTATTACATACTGCGTACCAATATGAAAAAAAATTGGGTTGCACTCCGGGAGTGTCGGCAGAAGTGAAAACTTTTTCTTTCTTCATTATATACAGAGAAAAAGATAAAAAGAACATACCATACCATACCTATAATATAGCGCCAATCATAGAACCTATCACTAATTTTCTGCTTATTTTCTGTCAGAAGAAATTAATAAATTACAAACAAAAAAAATAGTCACAAAAAGTAATAAATTACAAAAAGAAAAAATAATCACAAAAAGTGTCAGAAGTCCAGGTTTAAGCCCGGTAATATCTGAAACCATAAGGACTTACAGTTGAAGCTCTTACCGCTAAGCTACGAAGCTTCTTAGCGTACCTAGCAAAATAAACACTCTGTAGCTAGGAATGTTGTATGACGTCATGTCATGTGATCCAGACGCGCGAGTTTAACAATTTTTACCCATCCAACGCCGCTAAGGAAGTTTTCACTTCAAAAATTGTTGAAAAGCATTTTTAGGAATATTTATTACTAAAACAAAATCACTTCAACGAATTCTACATTATTTAAATGTGACCCGACGACGTTTCGGCTTCTTTTCAGCAACCATGGTCACGGGTGATTGGTTAATTTTAATGAGTGCGCTAAATTCAGACTATTGTTTAATCACTATACATGCATATTCTGAAGTGCGATATGGGATGAGTAGTTCTATTTCGGATATTGTGGTGTTGGTATTATTACTGCGTTCGATATTAGGCGTTTGCTAAAAATATTTGACTTACACACAAACACGCAAATACAGCAGGCAAACCATCCACACATGGCAGTCAAATAATAAGCACACAATGATTTGACAGCAGAAGCCTACTGTTCCTTTCTGCCATTCTGATATTGACCATTTTTGTCAAATAAGTATATGGCTTTGGTTTCACTTGGCTATTTGTGTTTGCTATTGGGTGTTTGTTGTATTTGGCAAAAAACATTATTTGAAATACATACAACTCTGAAACAAAAAAAAAAAAACATAAAACACTCTGAAATTATAATACCAGTGGTTTGTGATCACAACATTTGGTACTAAATTAACCAGTAAATTTTTATACCTTCCTAGGCGTCAATTAATTGCAGACAACTAAACTACATACCATGGTTCAACTCTAACAAGTCTAAGACCTAGGAAAAACACTACAGTTTACGTGTTACAGAATTAGGTATATTATCAACTTGCTGTTGCCCGCGGTTCCACCCGCATGGATGTCAGTTATCGCTACCAAGCATAGCCTATGTCCTTTCTCAAGCTTAAATCTATATGTGTACTTACCAAATTCCATTAGGCTATCTTCAAAAATTGAACTTTTATTCATACTTTTATCCCCTAATTGAACAAAATCTTTTCTCAATATCGTTTCATAAAAGGTAGCCTATGCCCAAGCTCCCATCCATCTTTGTACAAAATTTTATCAATATCGGTTCAGTGGTTTGCCAGCCAGATAGAAATAATATTAGTATGGATTTGTAAAAGTAGTATGTTTATATCTAACATTTAAGTAAATAGTTCACTGTATATTTAAATTTCATGCGGTCTACGATAGCGCGTGTTCAGTAGCTATTACGTTTAAGCTTTTTGTTGGATTTTAAGCAAGAATGTTGGAGCAAAGACGATAACCAGAAAATATAGTACTGCAAAGCAAAATTTATATTCGCGTTTAGTTTTCGGTCGTTATTCGGTGAAAAGGGTGAAAACCACATTATTCGGCGTGATTTATTTAATAAATACTTAAACGTTAAACGCTACAAAATATCATTGGATAGTCAAGGAGACTTCATAAAGCTGTAATGTAGTATATACGCGGATGAAATGATAAGATATAATATATTGTAAAAAAATTGTCTAACTTACACGTACAAAGGCCTTTTGATTCCGTCTACCCCAGGGTGCGGAGAGTCCTTGAATCGATCTTTTAAAAATATTGTGCGTAATTTCTGAATATATTTTCCATCTATGTATTTGTTTGTGAAATGTTTTTAGTACAGGCAAGTGTGTTTCTGTGAAATGTATGTAGGTACTTAGAGAAGTAACAATTTTGTATGAATGCAATTGAAAATTATTTATACTGTCCGCATTATTATGATAGTCAGACATAGAACCCTACTTTTCACGTGGCCGGACACGTACTTCTATACCATTATACAAAGTGGTCGTGACTATAGGTACATTGGAGGTTTTTAATGAGATGGAAATGGATGGATGATTTTTAATGAGAATTATCTTATTGACAATACAGAACTCAAAATTATATATATAGCCACTTGACCTCTGAAGATCCAATGGCAAAAGACCGGACAGTATGACTCTGGTGCCGTGGAGGAATGTCGGATGCCTTTTGTGGGATGCTACATGCGTCAGCACGGTTGCCTCCAGCCACCTTAGCCGTACCGCCTTGTTTTCAGCAGCCGCTGCCGAAGACGCGGCGGAAAAAAAACGCAGCAAATATGCGGCCTTACCTGAACGGTACATTTTCGCACCCTTTGCGGTCGAGACGATAAGTAGTTGGGGTGCTGACGCCAAAAACCTAGTGACCGAATTGGGACGCAGGTTGAGGGAAAAAACCGGTGACTCTCGCTCCACCTCGTACCTGGGGCAAAGGTTGGCCGTTGCTATCCAGCGGGGTAATGCCGCTAGCGTCATGGGCACCTTTGCCCCTGGCACGGTGAGGGGTGAGTTAATAGATTAATTTTGACAATGTATTTACATTTAGCTTTTAAGATGACATTTAATATGAAATTGGATTATGTAATTTTGACTCTTTAATCTCTTTAATCTTTAATCATGAATAAAAAAAAGTCACGAGCTGGCACGACGGGAAGGTGCAGCCACACGTAACGTCCCAAAACAGGCAGCGATCTCTCCTCCACAGGCCTAGGGTCAGTCCGTCCGGCCGCTTCCCGTCGGTGAGCGAAAGACCAGAGGGATCCAAAACGCAGGGTATGCCCGCGGAAGCCAGTGCTCTTCTCACGATCTCGTTTATGGCATGTTGCCAGGGTCTTCGTCCGGCACTTCGGAGTGTGACTCTCTTGGTGTTGCACACGTCCATAGGCCACGGTAACCATTTACCATCAGGTGGGCCGTGCGCTTGTCTGCCACTTCAGTTGTACAAAAAAAAATAAAATGAAACGAAAATACATCCACACGGGCGGGAATGAGGGCATAGGTTAGAATCAGGTATTTATTTATATAAAATAATACAATGTAGTGAAAAAAATTTCAAATATTAACTAACAAATGTTGTGCAACATCTTTACTATCTCGAGCTTCCCCACAAAGTGTACATTAAACAATTCATCAAGGCTCAAGTGTCCCGGTATTAGCAGAAAGTGCATTATCTCCGGTACATTATTGCGGGGTTAAGTTTACTCGAGAGAAGGAAAGAGGACACACACTGCGTCGTTGGTGGGGTACAAGTGATCTTTTGTTATGTTATGTAAACAGAGATATGATTGGTCCATGTTACAGTGTAAGGCGATAAATATGGGGTTTTAAATATCAATCGGATTTGAATACTGCTTGGTACCCTACATTTATGCCAGCCAAGGCTTCGTGTTATCTCTTGTTAAGAAGCATTTTTCTTTGCTTGTTGCATGTTGCTTTGGTGAGGCACTTTTGACATGTAGATAAAGGTGAAAATATTGACTACATGCATATAAAACATGTCACAAGGGTACTACTGACTATACCAGGCGACATAATATATGTTGCAACATAAGTATTTCCTAGTTTGTGCAAAAACACCATTTCCATATGATAGGATGTTCATGTACTGCAAATGTTTATCGCGGTCGATTTATAAACGTTTATCAAAATCAAAAGTACATTTATTTACTAAATGAATATCCAAATAGGAGCGCCGCTACTACTCAGACCATCAAAATAAATTAATTACGTATTGAAACTAAAACTTGCTTGCATAATTGGCATAAATATAATGAACTCAAATATATTGGTTCTGTTTAAAAATGATTTTATTGTGACTTGTTTCATCAAAAACCAAGGGATAAGCATAATTTCGCACTAATCACGGCCGTATTGTACCAAATAAGAAGCGTACATGAAAATACTTCACTCTTAT
This sequence comes from Eilema caniola, assembly GCA_949126895.1. Taxonomy (NCBI): domain Eukaryota; kingdom Metazoa; phylum Arthropoda; class Insecta; order Lepidoptera; family Erebidae; genus Eilema; species Eilema caniola. The sequence continues at coordinate 22,623,956 of OX421474.1, forward strand.
ACTTTGAGGCATGCAGCTAGCTAGGAATATTCCATCAACACTAGAGGAGGTTCGTAACAAAGGTCATATTATAGGATACACTGAGCGTTAGAATACGCTTCGTCGACTTGAGCTTGATCTGAACATAGTTCAGGTATCCAAGTTTGCTGAATGGAATTAAAGCTATTGTAAAAAAATATTATCTTGTATTTAACGTCGAATCAAGTAGGATTTATCTTTTTTTTTAGTGGTTTATGTACTTTTAATATATTTTAGCATTAACCAGCAAAACTTTATTGCGTCACTCGGTACTCGAATTATTCAATTATTACCTAACATTGGGAGAAGCCTATGTCCAGTAGTAGACCGTGATAGACTAATTGATTAATAGATTGGTTGATACCCTTTATTATTGTAATGGTATTCATAGTAGATGAAATTAGTGAAATGAATTATTAGTGATACACATACTGAATCCCCGATAACCACATAAAACTTGATTCTTCGTAAATCTCAGACTCAAACGTAATAAAACCTGTTCCTTAACTCGGTGCAAACATTTAAATCAGCAAACGTCTTCACATCAAAACTATAATTAGAACCAATTCACATCCACCACCAGCCTGCTTTATAATTCAAACCCATTTATTTCCTTATTTATACTTATATTTCTTTTACACTTGTTATACGAAGCTCACGTACAGATAATACTACAATGAGGCATACAAATTATCGCTGGTGCCGACGTCTGACGCCTCAAACTAAAAATCTGCTGGTGTGAATAACCACCATTATGCTGAAATCAATCTTATTTATAAGGGATAAAGGTTGATTATGTTGATCTTGAGGTTGGTTATTAATGACTTTCTCACTTCAGGGCTAAGGTCAGTGGTCGGCGAATAACTTGCTAAGACATGATCATGACTTGTGAGCTTATACTCCACACCTCGTTACGTGTTAACAGGCGCATTCGCTCACGACGCGATGTTTATCCGAACTTCAAAACACCCCGGCCGTACTGTACTCATGTCGAAATGTTGTAATGGGGCTTATGTGGTAGGGTAGGCGAATCTGAATTTATTATGTGACTTGTTTGGGTTATTTTACATGTAAAGGGTCATTTGGATTACCCATATTCAGCCAAGCTAAAAATCCTAATTTGAATTTTTTATATTTCATTTTATTATACGACTGTTACTTTTTAAAGCTTTTACTTTGATAGCTATACCTATATCATTTTCTAGGTATAAATCCCATTTCGTATCCTATATCGTTCTTCCTATCATGTCGTACTTCCAACTTACATACGCTTCAGAAATTGAAATAGAAATCAGCATCGAGCTCACATGTTTACACATTATTTCGCTTCAAAGATTCTGATGATCATCATCATTAAGTAGCCAGTCGAAGTTATGAACATATGGAAGGATGGCGGACTGTAGTCTCTGCTTACCCCTTAGCGAAAAGGCGTGTGTATATATGTTTAATTCTCAGGCGGAAATCTATTTGCAGATATTATATCAGCTGATCTTGTGACTTACTCACCATTAATGTCAGTAATAAGTCACATGATTGCGTTGAGCATAAATTGGTTTGGAAACCCCATTTATAAGTAGGTTACCTTTGAAGTTAATTGACGAACATACATATATATAACACTGGCTTACTAGAATAATTTATTAACTTCACTGTGTGTTTACCAGCTTTTCATATAAACCAACGATATCAACACGTAGTTAAACAAGGAGTTATGTTAGATTGTTTAATTACTGAGTGTAGTCGTGCCTTAGAGAGCAGCTTAAGCCATCGGTCACTGTTGTCATACGGACATCTATGGCAGTCGTTATGGGTTGTTAGGGCCCTAAAAATTCCAATGACTAGTCTAACTACAATACTTCAATATCACCAAACTCGCAGTTAGACTGGAAGAACCGAACCCAAGACAACGAGGTGAAAGGAGCGACTTGAATTAATGCTCGGATGAAAAAAAAGTGGAACCTAATAATGAAGAAACAATTATAGAATTCTGTAAGTATATAAAAAGGTGAATGAATTTGGAATATCATATTTTTACAGAACTAAAGCAATAAAGTACTAAAATAATATTGGTCTACGAATATTTGTTTACTAGTTGACGCGTTGCTCAATTTAGATAATTGGTTACAATATCTTCGGCTTTTGCCAGTGTTGATTTTGATATTATTAAATCGGAACAGATCCTCAATTAACGTTTTAATTAATTTTCCGCTATGGTGTTTCTAAAAAAGCCACTAGTTATCCATAAATAAGCAACAGACGGGTCACCGTACAATTCATTCATGATATTAGTATCTAGTAATATTTTACAATTAATTTGAAGGCTGGGACCCTAAATCTTGACGCATATTGATGAGACGGTCAGAACAGATATATATGGTACGTGAAACATGCGAATCATATGTGAGCATAAATCAGCTCAGCACTGGGTATAAAGTAGGGCGACATTCAGGTACAAGATTCACAAATATAACTTGGTATTAAAACTGTATAACAATAATTCAGAAATGTTACTGTTCTGAATTTCATTCTGAATTACAGAAATTCTTAATTTACAAGATCTACAAGTACAAGATCCCTAATAAAAACAAGTAACCCTTAAATAATTCGCTAACAAATAGCAAAATAATAACAAATAACAAAAATGTATTATTACAACACTGTAGTCTGTTCTATCGTTTATTATTAACTAAGTAGTCATTTAAGGGTTCTTTATTTACGCTAGTTTTATGAGATATTTACTGGATTTACTTCAAAAGGTCTTTACAGACTTATTTAGCTAGACAATTTCCAAAGCCCGCCATCATGGATGCCTTTATTAATTTTCTGTGTAGATACTCATTATTCATCTCCCAGCATCTTAATTACAAACTAATTTGCTGCTTATTGCGAAAAGGTTTTATTACAACTTTTGGCAAAAGCGCTGTTTGTTTTTAAGACCACATTTTGGTTGCATTAGAAACAGAAATTAATAAAATTCATACAGATTTTGGGTAATCAACTATGAAGTTGGTAATGCTCATCAAAGTTACAATTTCCGTGTTAATTCACAAGATATTATCTCTCTAAGTCTGTAAAGTTTATAAATTCTGGGCTGACAAGCTGCAAGGAGGAAGTTTGGTAGATTGAGGCGAATCTCCTCTGTGATGAGCTAGTACGCAGCTGAATACCGACTTCCTGTTTTGAACATTGGGTATGTGTAGATGCGACAGTTTGCAATTAAATGTAGGACTCACAGTCTGTACTTATAGATATTTACATTCTACTTGAGCTTAGTATTAGCACTATTAGTAATAAGAGGGTATTGTGCAGTTGCGCCTCATGCAAGTTGAATGCTACGAAATGTGAGATAGATTATGTTTTTAGGCTTGTGTAAACTAATATTCAGGTTATGAGTATAAAGATTGGTCGTAACATATCCTCTTTAATTCAAAAGAAGAAAAAAGATATGAAATGCTTTAATACATCATCATCATGTCAGCCTTGGTCCTGGGGGCATCCGTTTATTCCTTTTCCTTCTTTGGGTATAGTTCATGCTGTTTTTATGGAAGTGACTGCCGTCTGACCTCTCAGTCCTGAGAGAAAAACCTGCGCTAGAGACACGTCCGTCAATTAGCAGGTGTGCTGAACAGGCGACGTTTGGTTGATCCCAAAGATCTTGGTGGGGCAGTATACTGTTAAAGTATGTTACATTAATAGTATATTTACCATACCACTTTCATATTGAAATAAATAATACCACCAAAATTTTATCACAACACGCTGCATGAAACAAAAATGTTCATAACAAAAGCGTATCCACACTATTATTCATAATAAAGCAACGTGATACTGCAGAGGGCAAGTAGCAAGCAGAGGTGAGTCTGAAATATTGCTCCGAAAGGTAAGTACACGCTCCATGAATACTTGATGCTCTGCAAAAGCATTTGCTCAAAGTATGTTTTACTAATTTCCGTACAGATTCTTAGAAGTTATATAATATTCAACAATAACAATAAAATATTTAGGAATTACCAGTGTAATATTAAACTATGTTCCTCTTTTTAAAATGGTTTTAATAGTTGTTCCTTGTAAATTTAATAAATTAAGGCTGTATAAAAGCAACTGTGGCAAAGTACATCATAAGTTCATTAAAAAGTAAAACGTATAACTAATATGCATTTATAAACTTGTCGAGCACCGTGAAACCCTGTGAACTTAAAGCAACTGAGAATTAGAACCTATGCACACCTTTCTACATGTGAAACCTGTGGTCAGGGTAAACATCAAAATAGTTCAGCTATTTGTGTTCACTTACGAATGACGCACATTATCGGCACTGACACAGATCAAGCTTTTTATTTGTCCAAAAAAATAAGCCTCATAACTATGGCAATAAAATTGAAATTTCAAAAACTTTCATCGAAGCCACAAAACAAAGGCAGCAGTATGATTATGTGTATTATCATTTTGTATTTCAATTTTATGGCGATGACGACAAGGTATAATATTCTTCTTCAACAAATAAAAATCCTGAGCCGTGTCGATGCCAGCCATACGCGTTCCGGCTGATAATGAGGCACCTCCGCTTTTGCAGTACGTCGACAATCAATGGAGCCGCATGTTTTTACTTGCATACCATAAAGTGCAAGCGGGTCACTTCACTGCTGTGAAATTCTCTACACATTCACCGTCGAGCACAGCTATGACAGCCTTGATAGATATTGTCGATGGTCGCTCTCCAGTGACGTCACTCGACCCGACCAATGACAATCTCCATCAAGCTGTTGCGGCGCTAGGCTCGACGCTGTATTTTTATAGAATTGCATAGCTAGTCCGGCGTATGCGGGACCACCACCAGAATCTTAGGTGATTCTTCTTCACTGATGCCCTTAAAATATGGCTAATTTTGATATCCGAATACTGTACACATGAATCAAGGTAGTTGGCTAATCCAAATATTTTGTGAAGTTGAAATTATGATTATATTAAAAAAAAACGCATTTAATAAAATAAAATTGTGATAATTAATTTACATTAAGTTTCAAATTAATTTAGCTAGGAAATGTGTATGAACTGAAATATTATATTATTGTATTCATATTCAAAAGTGTTTGAATGAGATTATTCCAAAGTAATCCAGATAAACCGTCAAAAAATTGATGATCATTACTTTTAACTTTAAAATCCCTTTAAAAAATAACATGTTTCTGTCTTTCCTTAAAATATAACTTCCTCCGATATTTTATATTATCCTTAACCAACAATTAAATAAACCGAAACCTTATCCACCGGCTAGGTAGCTACAAAAAGTAATATGACAGTCATATTAATGCATCCAATGATTTAGATATTGATAACAAGCCAAAATAAAAAAGTTAAACGAGACGCGCCAAATGAAACCTTAGAGGCAGAAGCACTTAAATGAGAAAAAAAGCATCACACTCGAAGCCCGAACCCACACAAGACGTTTATAACGCATTTGACATAATAAAGATTAGAACCAATATTGGTAATTAATGAAATCAGTTTCCATTTAAATAAACGTCGTGCAATCAAAATCGGCTTGGGCTACACAAGCGACGCATTTGACATACTGTAATCGAGCTATAAAACGAAGTATTTATCTCAAATTTATCTTTACCGCTTTAGATTGACAGATGTTGTGTTCGATTGATGTGTGTTAATGCAAACTGCTATTAATTTATCGCCAGGTTTAATGACCTAAACGACGTTCTACCGATCGTAATGTTTTGTATTGATCGGTAAGTTTAAATGGCTGTAACTGTTTTACGATAGATTTACTTTGACATTGTTCAAAGGCAGTATTCCAATTTTATAGCTGCTTATTCTAGTTACAATCGTATTAAATTGCTTTTGATTAAGCTTACTATTTTCAAGTGCATTATATTATTGCTTTTTTAAACCATTGTTGAGTTGATTTCTTTTTGCACTATAAACTATTTTTACAATTGAATTGGGTGGGTTGTGTATAAATTTCACTGCACACGTATTATGAGGGTAAAAATGAGAAGGCAGGTAGATATAAACGGAGATAATAGATAATTCAATGAGATTTTTGTTTTTCTTTTGCGTTTTATTCACACGTGCGTGATAACTTTCGATATCTCCAGAATCCTAGCACTGAGACTGTATATGTTGCATTGATGAGAAGGACCTTACAAACGATTTTAAGATTTACCTTAAAAACATAAGTTTCAAAGTTGAATGAAATATAAGTTCAACTTTAACTTTTTATAAATCAATGGCTATTTTGTGATGTGGCAGAGAGCCGCAGGCTTTCAGATGTTATCAGTGGCCACCGGTAATGAGAGTTGATGTTAGTCAGATGGAATGAAAGAGACATTTATTTTTTAATTCGTATTTTCAAATAGGTATAAGATACAGTGAGGTCTCAAATATAACCTTAAGGTGAAAATAGAATTAAGAAGGCATTTTAATTTTAACTCCACCCGCGTGGAGTTATTTCCCGTTGCCAAAACCCAGAGGAATCTAATCCCGAGATAAAAACTAGCCTGTGTTATTCCAGACTAATCTCTCCTTGTTATGTTATGTCATGTTATATTATCAGTTTTCAGCTACATTTGTAGAGCCGTTAGATCTTGATTGAATAAACAACATCTTGACAAACTTTCACATTCATAATTTGTGGGATTCTAGAATAACATAAGAATAAGAATAGAATAAGAATTGTTTATTCACTAAGAAAATAATTTAAATAGATTACAGGACCACCATACCATTACATAGTAGTTAGTTACTGAGACGCTACATACTAATGTGTTTTAATAAAATTAAACCACCAAATTAAACCCCACAGAAAAAAAAAACTTTAGCTTTCAACCTCACACTAGGTCAAGCCTGTCTCGTGAAGTTTAGATAAAATATTGCCAACTTCAAAATTAATTGCTATAAAATTACTAATAATAATAAATATAATAATACGAGTATAAAATGATAGAAGTGTTATTTTTTAATATTATGAATTCATTATGAATTATCATTATTATATCAATCACATCATCAAAATATTTCTATGAATTTAATTTGAAGCAAGGTTTTCACTTCATACCGATAATAAACACACAGTTTTATATTACAGGCAGCACTAACGACCAATAGTTAGTATTTGCTATACTCTGTACCCAAAATCCGTCCGCCGTCATACCGCAAACCGAAGGTCGCCAGAGTACGCCAATGGTGACCTGATCCACCTGGACCCTAGCATCTAACCATCTGGAGGAACGTAACTAATAAAAGACATACATAACAGTGGCAAGGGATTCCTATAACCCAATTTCCGTCGGCTTGCTAAAAGGGGTGCATGACATATAATAGATCGCGAGAGAGAGAGGTTACAGATCGAGGTAAGGTATTTCTTTAATATGTTTTTTTTAATTTTCACCCTTTTCGAATGATACATAAATATGCTCACATATTATTATACATAGGTAGATTTGTCAGTGTATATTCAGCGTGGCTAACCCTGGCCTGCAGGCTGAAGAATCATTGGTAAAGAATGTCAAAATATTTATTTAATAACAATGAAATATGAAAATTTTAAAAGTTTTGGTCCAGTTAGATACATATTACATTGCATTCGATTACATCACATTGATTATTCTCCAAGTACTGATCTTGATAAGTCACTAATTAAAGAATCAGCCGTTCATAATGTAACGCAGAACCGATTGAACCGATTCAATGATACGACGTTTTGTAATAGAGAACTCGATGCTTGTGCAATCGAGTAAATGGATCGATTTAGACTACCACTATAATTAGTTTCTTCTACGAAGTCCATACGCTTTCTATAGAAATCTTTGACTATTGTAATGTTTTTCATCTAGTTTATAAGTATTATGTTTCACACATTTAAAAATGTAATTAGAAACAGATAATTTACATTCCTTTTTGAAATACTTGGTTTTGGGATAAGCAGTCTTTTTAAGTTAAGTTAGTTAGTTTAAGTTAAGGCCTCCTTGAATGGTCCCACATTCAAGGAGGTGTCCATACAGTGTCCCTATCAAAACTTGCACTTTGAGGGCCAGCGTCCACTCACCTACCTACAACTCCAATGGCCTATCGGAGTCCACTGCTGAACATTAAAAGTAGTGTAATTCCAGACTATAAGAAATCTATCCTTGTACCTTTTAGCCATATCAGTTCAGCTGTTTGAGTTTAATTGAGTAAAAGACATCCAAGCATCATAACTTTCATACTTCATCACTACATAGTATAAAACAAAGTCGCTTTATCTGTCCCTATATCCTTTTGTATGCTCAAGTCTTTAAAACTACGCAACGAATTTTGATGCAGTTTTTTTAATACATACATACATATAATCACGCCTTTATCCCCGGAGGGTTAGGCAGAGGTGAATTAACACCCACATTTCACCAATCTTTATTCGGTCCCACGTATTAGGAGGTGAGCCCATTGCCGTATTCCGGGCACCATTGTTGACTCGAACCATGCATCCGAGCCTGAGTCTGGGCTGCACAAATCTGTCTGATGTTGAAGTTAATCAGCCCTATCCCTTAGTCGCCTTGTACGACACCACATGGGAAGAGAAGGGGTGGCCCAAATTCTACTCTGCCGGGAACCATGCAGCTTTTTTTAATAGATAGAGTGATTCAAGAGAAAGATTTATATGTATAGCACATGTTAAAAATATAGTTGAGGGTGCAGCGGAAACGGGATCTGACGCCACACGGGCGGAAAAATATTGGCGGTACAAAGTTCGCCGGGTCAGCTTGTTTAATAAATATTAATAAGATGAAAGCATAACAGTTCGTTTAAACCGCCTATACATTGGCTTGTGTTTTGTGGAATTCTTTGACATGATGCCTATAGCTTTATTCTATCATCTCACCCTCCGCCATAAGCAGGGAGTCCATCCTCACACATTGCGACTGGAAACGGTGCGCACTGTGTATTATGAAATGAACGACGAACCGAACTACAATATGGGCTTCTTCAAGAATATGAGAAGGTAAGAACCGCACCAGCACGACGTGACGCCCCTAGTCTTGCACAGGTCGTTCATAGGCCACGGTAACTACTTTCTATAAGGTGGGCCTGTGTACCTGTCTGCTATCTAAGTTGTACAAGAATATATAAATAAACACAGGATTGTTAATTTGATTAAAATTCTAAATTAAAAAATCAACTGCATGACCGTAATGGCAGTTAATTAATTTCAGTAGAAATTCAATTAATTTAGTTTTAATTTTACTACAGGCGGTATGCTGCGGAAAACTAGCATTCAGCCCGCAGACTCTCACAGCTGTTACCATGACGTCATTATTAAAGGCTTTTCATGAACAGGTGTTGATTATAACGAGGGTGAACGTTTAATTAATGAACACTACTGCTGGTTTCTTGTACGGATGATAGTTTAATATTGTACGTACAGCATGCGACTTGCCAATGTTTTTGCACATTGTGATTCTATATTAATTTCGCTTACAGTTTCGTTGTTGTTGTATCCAGACATCGGTTATTTTCGCTGAGAATAATTTATAATATATTTATATCCTATACCCGTGGCTCTACCGACGTGGATGTCGACGTTCATGGTTTTTTTATTTTACCAATGCCTTTCATACAAATACACTCAATAGTTTTTGCGTACATTGCGTAGAAACAGACGTAGACAAGAATTATAACATAACACAAGTTTTTTTAAGCTATTGCATAGCTATTATCGCGCGTTTTGAGCGCGGCGACCGAATCAAGAAATTCCGTAAGGAAAATCCCTAACACCCGCCTACCATGTTGCTGCTGTTGAGCTGAGCTCGGCTTCAATCAAAAAGATATTGAGGGGAGAATCAGAAGTTATACGAGCAAAAATTGTTACTTTAGGGGAAGAAGGACAAGACAGACAGACAGACGGGCGGACGGGCGGACGGGTGGACGGCTGGACGGGTGGACGGGTGGACGGGCGGACGGCCGGACGGACGGACGGAAGGGACGGATGGACGGGCATACAGAGAGACAGACAGACTTAAGCTATTGCATAGCTTTTATCGCAGGCTTTGAGCGCGGCAACTAAATCAAGAAAATGCTTAACCGCGGCAGTCCCCGAATGCCACAGTCAGTTTTTTTTAATATATATATTCGTTACATCACAAAAAAAATTACATCAATTGTACTGATAAGTCCATTGTGCTATTATAATATTAGTGAAGGTAAATTATGTTATATGTATTAAAAAGAGTTTAACTTATTACTGACAATGACAACGTAAGGAATAAATAATTTCCTATAACAATATTCAAAACTTTATGAAAAAATATCACATACCTATAAAGATATTCTCACAAATCTTTTTTATACTACTTAGGTGGCAAACAAGTACACGGACTACACTACACTACTCTACCCTACTACTTACTACACTAAGCAAAAGATCTACATACCACAAACATAACCTCGTTTATCGTTGTAGCAACATCATATCATTAATCCGAGTTCAAAATTCTTTGGGGTCGACCTCAACTCTTCACCGTGGGAAATGTATTCCCACTATCCTATCACTACGTTTGCGGAGTTCTGCATTTTATATTGTGACCTGATGAGAAAGCTATAATCAATTGAATTGCAAGTTCATTGAGCAACACATACTGATAACGAGCAATTGACTTGGCAATCGAACTAAAAAACTTGCTCATAATGTGGCTCTAATCTCACCGAAATTAGGCACATAATGATACCTATAATCGAACTGTGGGTTTTGATTTTTATTAAATCACGAGTGGGATAATGACACTTTTAATTTCTTTTTTGGTTGAGTTACAATATTCTTAAAAAAAATTAGATACTAATAAAGATCGTGTTCAATAGAACAAATAAATTAATATACCTATGGCTTGTTCATTTCATGCAACTTCGTATTTAAATAGAAAATTTCATCTTGTACATGTATATATATACCATTTATACATAGAAAAAAAAGAAACCTCATTCTGTTTAGTCTGTGGCCAGTGTTTTTTTTTAATTATTATTACCGCCGGTCCGCCAATATCAAATAGTTTCGCAATTCGTTTTCACTGGTGAAATTATAGTTTATTATTTTTATTTATTAATTGAAATGCATACAAGTATGTACCAGTTATGAGGAAAACGATTTATGTACCTAGTACACCATACATATACACATATACAGTATAACATCCGAGTTATAATGTGACTGATGTGAAGTCCTTAACGTTATGGAATGTTTACTATCTGAAAACTGCAAGGGTAAATATCTATTTTAGTATTATATTCTTCATAAGTAAAATGAAAAACGTTGAATGGTACACGTGTGTATTCTTGATAACCGTCTTCGTCTCTTTTTAGACCCACGCCTGATGGCTCGGGTCTCAATATCGCCTCAGCGGTAATCACCAACTTTCCACACTTGTACCATAATCAACTAATGTATTACTTGTGAGATATATTGTGTTTTCATGCCATAGCCGAGTCAATATATTTATTTTAAACGTTAAAGATTTTAAATATTGATGTAGTCATTATAAGATGTCATTAGGTTAGATAATTACGTAACAACTTAAGACACAAGGTTTCTTAATTAGGGACTGTAAAAATAATAACCAACTTGGTAGTACATGGATCTCACAACTTTTTACGGTAGAACAGCGAAACTTGATTTTTTTACAAATATTGTTGTTTTTATCGGATCTCATTTCTTTTCGTAGATACGAGTAGTCTTACTTTTTCCTCTTTAGTAACTTCTACAGCTTGTATAATATTACTTCTAGTATAATAAGGTAAGTAATTGCATGCAATTTCGGGCAATTTACTCTACTTAATACTCCCATTCTTGCTTTTTTATTACATTAATCATTTTACAAGTTATCTTGAATGCACCTATTACTACATTATGTTATACATTTCAGGTACTCGATTAATTAACTGCAAATGCATCTTTGTATTCATGTATATTTATATAGGATAACCAGCTTATTTTATGCAGTTAATATGTCTAGAAAACTGAACCGAAATTGAAAAATATTTTAGATACGCCTTCATACACTATACACTAATTATATTCTAAACTTGACTTCTATATCTGCTAGAAGTGCCTTAGAATTTTGATGATCGATCAGTCGGTGAGTGACTCAATTAAGAAACTTTGACTCGTTATAATTCTTAAGCTACTGGTTCAAATTGAATGAAATTTAAAGTATACCGTGTTTATAAAACGCCTAATTGGTTACTGAAAATTTTGGTTTCTAGTTTGTGGCGAAATTGCTCCGAGAAAAGGATGGTATGGCCGTGCCACTTTTCTTCCCTTGACTTGGCGGGGGCACTGCCGTTGCCATAGATACTTCTTTCGGTATACGGACGTATTTTGGACGTATCAAAATGGTATAACATATATCAAATAACTTTTGATGCGCAATTCGTCTTGAGAATCAAAAACTATGATATACATAAGTTTATACATAACCTATGTCAACATAATCACCCGTTATCTATCATATAGATATTAAACTCACACTATTCTACTTGCAATCGGAAAACCTAGCGTTTTCCAAGAATGGCCGAACTTCAATATTTTACGTGAGACGACTTCCGTCGCAGCTCTACTCATGGTGATATCTAATTTCTATAGTTAGACAAAACTGTGGGATTAGTCGATAAAAGTTCTTAATATAAACATATTTCTTTTTATTAAAGACTAGTTGATGCCCGCGGTTTAGTAGTAAGCCGAGAGTCAGCCGGGGTGCGAGCGACATGTCGCCTGACAACCTCACCTTCGGCCGAGTATTACGACCCACAGATGGCATGCGGTTTAGTCGGTTCGATTCCGACATTACCTCCCCTCCGGCTCCGGAGGAGGGGGGGGAGGTATTCGTGGGGATTTCCTGCACGTAAAAAAAAAATGCCCGCGGCTTCAGCCGCATGGAATTATGTTCCCGTTCCCGTAACGGCTGGACCCTTTTTTAAATTTTTTCTCTGCGTAAGTACCATCCTCGTACTGCATGGAATGTTCCTAAAAAAGAATAAGCGAAATCGATCCAGCCGTTCATGCGTGAAGACGTGACGAAGGGAAATAGGGATTCATTTTATATAAAGATACATAGTACCAACTATAAATACTACATAGACTTACATTATACTGAGGCCTGTGAATCCCCGAATAGGTAGACAGTAGTGTCTTAACACACATTTCGTCAACTATGATTTTCGGATCCACGTAATGGGGAGCGGACCAATCAAAGGGCAAAATAATAGTAAGTACCGGTTTATATTATTTATGTCGGTACAGGTGTTTTCAGATATATAGATCTTGCGCTCCATTTCTTAAATCGATGTACTAAACAATATTTCATAAATCAATACACGCCCCTCGCTCTCGCTTAACATACGTTTCTTGGATATTTCTTTTATTTTAAATCTTCTATACTAACATTATAAAGAGGAAAGACTTCATTGTTTGTTTGTTTATATTGAATATGCTCCGAAACTCCTGAACTGATTTGAAAAATTATTTTTACCATTAGAAAGCCACATTATTTTTGAATATTAACAATATTAACAATATATAACCACGCTACTGCAGTAATCACAAATTTCAATAAATCCAGCAAATTCCATTTCCTTATTTGAAATCTATTTCGGGTTTAGAATATCTGCGTTAAGTAGTGGAGGTCAGGTGGCAGTTGCTTCAAGGATATTTCGAAGATCAGCCAAACCCCAGACTCCGAAATGAAAGCTTCGGATGTGACTGTCATTGGCGCTAGGATGAAGAAGAAGAATATTAGGATTAAAGGTGCAATGAGGGTTCGAAGTATGTCACCAGGGAAGCTGAGAAGGGAAGGTCAACTGGCCAGAGGATTCCACGCGGGCGGAGCTGTGAGCGTAAGCTAGTACAGTACAATTCGCCAGAAGTCATGACTGGTCTGTAGTGGCGCGTTTAAACAGGACCCTTAACAAGCTGTGTGTACCCTAATGATCAGTTGTTGAAATATCTAGATGTATTTAATTGGTTTTCGTTATGTTTCAAAAGTGGCAGAATGTTTGCGAGTGTACTCGGTCGGAATATAGATGGTTTCTGATTTATATGACACTGGATTTGCTACTACTGGAAGAACTTTGAAATCTTATATGATTTTGGTCCTAGGCCTTGATTTTTCCAAATGCGGTTTAGTTTTTCGGTTTTCTGGGTCAGAATCGGGCATTGATTTTGGTTGAAATACATATCTTAATTGTTTAAATTTATTTTATTCGGAAAACAAACAGCATCAGAAACTATAAAAAATTACTATTTATATAAAACTAAAAGCTCAAGTTATAAGTTTCACATATAAATAAGAAATATAATAGACACTAGACGGTTTTGTTATTACAATATTATTGAAGATATTTAGAAGTAAAACGAAAGGGCAATTGTGTACCTCGACACAAAACACCTAGAGAGCCAATTTAAACCTGTAATCGCCGACAATAGCTTTGTTTTCAGCAGGAGTTGTGTTTAATAAATCTAGTTTGGGATATTCGGACATTCTGTTCACAAATTTGGCTGATTGACGTGTAAAACTGATAGCACTTGGAGGCATTTATATCCAATTTATTTACACGAAAATACTCCTCAAATCTCGTGAGATCCTGTTGTAATAGAAAATAATCGTCTACATTTTTTATTACTTTGTAAATTTTCAAATCATCTGTGTACATCAGAAATGGTGAGTATACAAAAGAGACTCCCTCAGGAAACGATTTAAGAATATTGATATTTTAACTGTAGCTTCCCAATATATATTTGAAAACATTATGTATGTCAGGAAAAATATATTTTATTTCACAAAAGTGAGTGACATTACAGACAGAAATCTGCATAATAAACAAAAACTGCTACTTCCATGTTATGGGCTTAGCAGAGTAAGCGATTCTTTTCTTTTAAGGGGGAAGGTATTCGCTTTTATAATAAATTGCCTGAATCGGTCCTAATTATGCCTGAAAATCAATTTAAAACTTATGTAAAGACCATTTTATGTAAAAAAGCATACTATAGGACATATGACTATCTTGAAGACAAAAACGTCGGGCTTGAGCATGGCGCAGGCACCTCCTAAAATGCTGTAGTTTCGGCATAATACTGAACTTAGTTCATATTTGAACTTAGGATAATTATTTTATTATAAAGTTTTTATTTTATTTTATATTTTGTTCATTAGATACGAGATAAATGTAGATTCGTCCACATTTAACCTTAAGGATATAAATATTGTAAATTAAAGTCTGAAAAAATGCCGCAGTGGAGTTTGTTGCGCCGTTTCTTCTCCACCAGCAGCGCCTTGGAAGCGGTGGTAAACTTTGACTTTGACTTTGACAAAGCAGGAAGAAATGTCATTTAAAAAAGATTGAGCAGTAAAGGACCTAACAGGGACCCCTGAGGGACGCCAGAAGGCACAGTGTGCCAGCTGGATACGGGTCCGTTGAATGCAACAGCTTGAGACCTATTGTCGATGTAGGACACGAACCGACTCTAAACAAGCTTCCGTGCACTCTCATTCGCAGGAGCTTCTTTTACAATATACTGTGATCTATGCGATCAAAAGCTTTACTGTAATCAGTGTTATTGCTTGTAAATCAAGGAAGAAGAAAATCAATCTACACCTTTTATATATAGCTCCCTTTACCCTTGCATATCCTTTCATAATAGCGATATCTTATCTTATCTATCTTGCTGGAGCCTTGTCTGTTAAATCAGGTCTTGATGCTACCTCAAACACCATGATACTAATACTGCATATGGTGCTGACAAAATTCATGTTCCCATAACAATTTTTTCTTTTATACCACCTAGGTGGCAGACAAGCAAACGACCCGCTTGATCGAAGCAGGTTACCGTGTCCTAAGAACGTGTGCAAAATCAGGGGTGTTACACTCGTGCTGTCAACCCTGTAAGAACAGTTTTTTTAGAAAACAAAGCAGGACAAGCCTTTGGTCGTCCCACTGACAGCTCTCCAGTGAGCTCTGGCTATACCCTACTTACCGCCGGGAACCCAACACGAGGTTATTATGACCGCGGTATTCTGTAAGGCGGAGGTACTTCCACAGTCAGATTGCTCAATAGGGGCGGGGATACCGTCTTGTCCTACCTCCGATGCACAATTCAAATGACATCTACATAGTTTAAAGAATAAAGGAATACAGGGTGGAAGATTTTGACCTTACCTAGAGTGAAAGTACTCTAAATACTGGAGATAGCGAAAGAAAAGAAAAATCAAAGGGAAACGTTACAATAAAATATAATAAAATTCGCTATTTAGAGTACTTTCACTCTAGGTAAGGTCAAAATCTTCCACCCTGTATATAAATAGGTCGTAAGTCAAGTCATGTAAATTCTAAAGAGCAGGCACATCCAGTGATTCACAGTCTTTTACATAAAAGGAGGAATGGGTACATCACAGTCAAAGATCGCTCGACGTGGGAGGCTCATTTCAGACTACATCAAAGTAATACTCCTTAAAGCAATATACTTTTGTTATAAAATTAATTACTTTTCATCGCAATAGAGGACCGGACGATATGCGCACATTAGAAGATTGTCCAGTAGTGGACTGTAGTGGGCCAATTGATTGATTGATTGAATCGCAATAGCCGAAGACATAAAGAGCTGTTTGTACAAAGAAAGACAAAATAAAATATATTATGTAGTAGAATGTTTATCTCAGATCAGTCAAATCCGCAGTTAGACTGGTAAAAGGGGACCCCAGATGCCATGTTGAAACCTTCGCATGCGACTGAGATTACCGCTAGGATGATGAAGAATGTTTATCTTCAGAAATGAATAAAGGAGTACTGATTTAACAGTACTCCTTTATGAATTTCAGCAAAATCGAAGCCAATAAACTCTAGACCTTAACTTGTTATTTAAGTTTTAAAAGTTTTGTACACAACATCTACTCTTCTTTTCGTACTAATATTTTTTTAAGTATTTACTAGGTGCTTCGACAGGTTGCAGCAATGTGCGGTCCGCAGTCTTGAAAGTCCCGAACACCACGATAGTGAACGTTCAGATGAGTTCTTCCCATTAGTCCCGGGATCACACGTGCAAGGCAGTGCAGAATATTCCTTCAAGAAACAAGCGGTTCGGTGACTGTTGACTTAGCTGCAACATTAAGACCTGGAATTCCTTACCAGCTCACGTGTTTATAAGGATATGATGAGGCGGTCAAGCTGAGTGACATGGTATACGTGTCTGTGATAGTGACCCTCTTTCCTGAGACTTTGCCTTCAGCTTACCATCAGTTGAGGTGGAGTCAAGTTGACGTGATCTACATAAAAGAAATCATAACATATAAATAATATAAAAAAAGGGTACTACATATTATCCTCACGAATTTTTCTCTCCAGTCAATTGTTATTCAAGTAGAATAAAATCCCGAATGTTTACTTATTGATATGATGATCATCATCAGAATCCGAAACATTCACTTGTCGGATTGCTTTATGGGTCTTTATGGGTCCTCCGACAGGACAATGCTTGAATCAAAAGACCATATTTTATTTACTTTTTAAATATAATTTTTGTGTCTGGGAATTTCAAATTTAAAAAAAATCTACAACTTATAAATATATTAGGAACTTAAACATTACATAATTTCGTAGCAGGAAACAGTTTTAATTGGTATGACAACGTCTTTAAAATATTTATATTTTTCTTTAAATTTTATCAATTACATTATTATTTCTCTCATTTTTATTGTTCTAATTATAAAACTATAATAAACTTAATGGAGGAAAGCTGCTTCGTTAATGATACTCGTCTATAAATAAAACGATAGGGCCCTAAACAGAGTTCACTGATGTATTTATAGATACTTCTTCGTGTAGTTCTATCATCACTACAGTAGCCTTCGTTCGTATAAACTAAAGTGGAGTATATGATTTAAAACATTTGCCCAAAGGCTCGAAAATAATATCAAAATCAATAATAACCTTACTTATAAGGGACAGAGTGAGCTTATGAACACTTCGTTCGTCCTAGTATTAACACAAGTTTCTATTCCTTCTACTCATTTCCGATTAGCGTATTGTCTATTATGGAATGCTACCAAATGGCTTGTTCAATTAGCCTTTACAGTTCACTGCTGGATTTAGGCTTCTCCCAATGTTGGGAGGCTTTGTTTACTCTTTCTCCGCTGGCCAAATATGGACTGGGTTTTATTTTAAGTTTTTCTTCTCTCACAGTGATATCATCTGCCTATTTTTCCGTTAGTGTCCCTTTGGATGAGATGGGGTGGTGAAACTTGTATTGTTTCTCCATCATCACACGGATACCCCCTAAAGCCGAAAGTAAACACTACGTCAGAGCCTCGATCGTCATTTGACAAGTGTACTGGCTGGCAGTTGAGGTTAACTTGTACGAACTTAGTAAGGTCCCGTTCAACTTTGATAAGGCCTCGTGGTGTACGAATGTAGTTTTTATTTAGTAAAATAAGTAAATAAAGTAGAAATAGAACCGCCTATGTGCGTATGGTTACGTATCAATTCGCTAACGGTCAATACAACTACTGTTGTCTCAACTACGCCTGATTCACCTACTGGTTGTATCACATAATAACGTACGAAATACAGAATGAACGATTCACTGGCGGTTACGGATTAATATCCTGAAGAGGAATTTCGAGGCGCCCGCATTAGCCTTCCTGGTCAATTTCTTTTTATAACCATCCAAACATGAAGTAAGTCGTCCATCGGTTGAAATAAACAGTATCTTAAATAAATTTTATGAGTCGTCCGTCCAATAGTGCAATCAAACATAGTTCAATTAAACGTAAGTGAATCGAACAGTAGTTGAGTCGCCCATATGCGATTTAAACATAGATGTATCAATCGTAGTTGAAATGACCTTAGGCGATGTGATACGTAACCGTGCGTATCACGTCACGTACACTGTAGGTAATTGCTCATTACAGTCATTACAATCATGAAAAAAAAAATCATTTTTTTACATACCAAAAACAAATATAATACATACGTAATAAATACGTCATAAAATATTTAAGTAGTGATTGAGGATTTTGATGAATTATTACTGTAACTTGCTATAATTTTTATATAATGTAAAAGATAGAATATTTGACAATTTCCAACTATTTGACCGTAAAGGAAAATCGAAATCGGAAATGGAGACACATTTCTGCACCATTTGTTTAGGAGTGATTACCAACCAATAAGTGTTCGGTTTTAAAATTCATTTAAAAACTATAACTCGGTTCAATATTTCGAAATCACTTGACAGGTTAATAGCTTCTTAAATTAGATTAGTATTTATGGTATAAAATCATAAACAAACACACGTCTTACATGATTTAATATTAGCCTATGAATATTTGTAATATCGAGGATAACAAAGAGAACAATGTTTTATTTCAATATATGGTAGCTAAGCCGGACTTAATGTGAAATTAAATATTAAGTGAGAGAGTGGTACTTTCCTCGTCGAGTCGACCTACTCGCATTTGTATTGTAAAAAACATGAGCACCACCTACATACACTTATGTAAATATAAGAGTATATTCCATCCTACGTGCGTGCTTCTAAATATTTTTGTCTGACATAAATACACTTCATCTGGAGAACCATCCATTTGAAAATAAGTCTGATCGCTTTGGGATTTTTAATATTATCAAACGTTTAATATGTTTTATAATGATACCGTTTGAAATTTTAACAAATAAATTCTTACCTCTATTGGGGGACAAAGGACAGCCATTACGATTCAGCGCGGCAACGCTGCCAGCATCATGGGTACCTTTGCGCCGGGAGCGATATGGGGTGGGTTATTTGACGGGCTTATTTCATCTAGTCGTACACTTAGCTCTACATAAATGACTCACGAGTGCACTCTGTGTATTTCGATATTAAATTTGTGATTGTGAATAATGGTGTGACTCAATAAAAAATAAAATTAATTGATGTAATAAAATAAACGTTAACATAAGATATAATAAGTATCGTAGTGGCTGTAACACTACCGACGTAGCTTAGCTGGAGGGTTTTAGGGATACTGGTAATGTCAGATAGTAGTAAAGTCAGATAGTACGTACTCTTTGGAAAGAAGCAGAAGAAACTAATTATATTTTTTTTTCAAATATTCAGTAATCTCACTAACCTATACCTTCATCATTCTCTGAACCTTCCAACTTGGGGTCAGCGTTCCAGTCCAACTGTGATGCGGCTGAACTTAGATATCTTCCGTGACACCAGTGCCATCTGACCTCCACAACTAAATTCCGATATTAAAGCTTTGTAGTAAGACTAGTCGGACTTTTGTAGGCTCGTTGAGATATTCGTAAGGCAGCCAGGACCGATGCAAATAGACGTATTCATACATAGAAATATTTTTGCACTGAACGGGGATCGACTTTAATCGAATAGCACTCGCGTTCACCACTGTCACGTCACAAAGGCTGCGATTTAGTATACCTATTTAGTAACCACTTAAATAAGACAGGCGAAAGCAAAACGAAAGTAACGATGCGAAAGAATTTTTGAATGGAACGCTTTTCAACATCGCGCTGTGTCGCTGTTTAGTTAGAGTCGGCTATTTGCATTATCGACATTTCCACAGGTGCATTTATAGCTGATTTAAGTACCTGTGCCAAGTGACAAGAGGGCTTCTTAGTCTTATAAGGCTACGTACGTTATTTTTATTTATCGTCTGACTTCGAAGTTTTACGCGGTCTTGAGTCGACAACCGAAGAGCTTTTTTCTGTTTTCAGTGAATCGAATTACTTAGTGACGATTCATTGAAACTCGGTTACGTACGATCTGTCATATGTAATAAGTGAAGGGAGTAAATCGATCTAAACGATCGACTATTTTGGCAATTTGTTTTTTTGTTGTCGCCGTGGTATTCTAAATTACAAAATTGCAGTCAGTTCATTATTTACCAGTTCTAGTAACTTACTGGTGACTTATTAGTAACTTGGACTATTATAAATTATTAATTTTTTAATTTATAAATTTCTTAAACATTGAGTATGTAGTCAATGTAACACATTATGAATCACCGAGTCCTTATTTGCAATGCTACAACTTTCTTCACAGTCTTTGATTTCCCATCTTTTACAAAGTCCAACCAACATTTTGGGTCCGCTTTTTTAAGGGAACAGTGGCGGTGGCATAGCCAAACATTTGTTACTTCTGTAGCTAGACGGTTACCGCAATAAGTGGCTACATCTACGAAGGCAAGGCATGAAGGATGCCAGAGATATAAGTGTTCCTAACATGATCTTTCAGCGTAGCTTAGGATGTCCACCGCAGCATATTCGTCTCCATGACTTGCAACTCCTGCTTGTATACTTCAAATACTATTTCAGGGATATATAAAAGGTCCTTGTGAAGTTAAAACATAATAAGACAGAACACCCACTTACTCGTGAGGTGTCAAAATAAGGTCAAAAGTAATTGATGGGTTTTTGCTTTCGCACATGCCGAAAGGAGAAATGTGCCACTAATAACGTGAGCAAAACTGCAGATAATATTTAGAATTATATTGACACTCCCACGAGCAAGTAACACGACCACCAAATTCTGTTTAACTTGTGTTGTTTAAATAAGTTGATCTTGTTTCTTTGTGGAATACTCAGTTGCGAGTTACGAGTTAGATTTGGCCTTCGTACATAATGCAAACAAAAGAGATTAGTTTCTGGATTGCGTTTGTAGGTTGCGTTCTCATTATTGCTTTTAATGAAAGCTGAGTGGAACAACGTACATTCTGCGGATGTAATTCTTCTGCAATGAAATCGTATTTTCCGTTTAAAACTTTCTAAAAATGAGTAATTTGGATAATTCAAACGTAAAATGGATTAAGATAATCCAGTTCAGATATAATGGTGCAACTTAAGCGGGTCGGAGGTTTTACTTTGTATTCAGAGCACGTAGTGTGTACGGAAGATAAATTGGAAAGAACTATCTGTATTCGAGGGTATCATCGAAATGGAAATTAGTATTATTATTTCATTTGAATATTATGTTTCACATATACATATTTTATTTTAAAAGTAATAATAAATATTTTAATTTTTTTATTAGAAATCAGCGGCATGATTTACAAACTTTTAAGAACCCGAGGTAGAAAATACTTACTTATTATCAAAATGTCATCAAAATGGAAATGTAAGTACCTGCTTACCTAACTTATACACCCCTATGCAACATTGTTGTATTTCTTTTAAATTATAGTTATTACTTAAAGACTAAGTTCCAAGTTACACTCAAAGATTTTACCTTGGAATTCTGTGTTAATTGAATCTTTGGTAGATAATATACTACTACCTGCGTGCAAATGACGCTTGACCTCCTCTGTTAGATCCGCGTCGGTCAGTAGGTGCACCAGCTAGAAGATGGATTGGATAGGGTCTGAAAGAACCTGAGAGGCTCCTTTTAAACACAACATTAGTATTTTAACTTACTAACAGTAAGTTCTATGATTTGGTGCGCAGAGTGAGACATATATATTTTACAACACGGATAGTTAGTTCGACTTATATACCGGAATATATTTATACAACTGATTCAAATGTAAGTGTCTGTTGAATGTGAATACGTAACTACATACTCTTAGGTATATTATGAAAAATAAACTTTAGCATCAATCAATCATTCAATTAGCCGTTGCAGTCCAACGCCACTTTTGTTTAAGCACTTGATAAGGGTTACGAAACGAAAAGTGGTCCAAACAAGAATAAGCCGTATTTACACTCCTACTATTAATCTCCATTAAGATAGAGCAATTTGAAGCACCTAAATCTTCTTCTACTGGTTAAACAAATACGAAAAGGATCAATTCATCAATCAAGACACCACATTATCTACTTAAAAGTAAATTAGTAACTTAACTAAAACACACAAATAATGGGCAGTTGAAAAACAGGTGGCTTATAATAGGTACTCGCAGTACTTTTCTAAGTTTATAAGAAATCACTAACGAATTTCAACACAATAGTACAGATAAGGATGGCATTAAATTGTCAAGAAGTAATTTAACTATCATTTATAACCCTAAACTAACGAAATTACTTAAACGGAGTTCAACCTTTTGTTCTTCTATTTTCAATTAGGACCTTGTAAAAGTGAATGATATTAAAGAAACGGTATCAGATTGTGAGTTGGTATGGATTAGGGCGGATGTACATGTGATGTGGGCCTGACACGGTGACGTAGTAATAACAGTTTGTGAGCTCGTTATAGAATAAAAAGGTATAGGTTATGCATCGCTTACGCTCCGGCCCCTACCATGTTGAGACCGCCTATTTAACAATATATAGAGGATGTAATACAGCTCGATATAGCCTCACGGTCGGTAGATCTCAGCTTAATGGCTGCCATATAATGAAATTTCTGCAATGAGGCTAATATATTTCGTACCGCTAGTGATCATACTACATAATATCTAATCTTCGGAAAATGTAGGACTATCTAAGTCTAGTCTAGATAGCACATAATGCATGTTGAACAAATACTTGTGATTGAAAATAAGAAAGCATTCAATAACAAAAAATACATTTATTTAAAGCGAAAAAGAATAATAATGAAAAGATTTATGAATTACTATGTTTGGAGCATTGTACTCTATTACTCTACGCATATGAGATGTTTATGACACAGAGGGAGAGAGACCAAGAATAACGTTTATGGAACGTTTACGTAAGTAACGTACGTATGAGGAGGTCAAAGAATAGACGAAGCTCGCCCTCGTCTATTCTTGAAGAGTGTTGAAAGTTCTTCTTCAAGAAGCTTTATCGGTTATCTATAATTATGGTGATATCATTGCCCCAAGTCTATAAGTATTCTGTGTTTTTGTGTTGTAAGCCGCGCCAATTTTATGACACAAATTCAAGTGCTCACTCAAGCTCATACAGAGATATTAATATAAAATTAAGTTAGCAAAATCACCGTACTTGAATGCAAATCGACGCCAAAATGATCACACTGAATTTCTTATTCATTCTTAAAGTCAATTTAAATATTTTATACAAAAGTTACGTTTGGGCCCATCTAATGCCGGACCAAAGACGAAGAAAATTAAACTTGTTACTACATTATCCGCTGAACAGGTAACTTTTTAATTCTCCTAACAAAATTGACATATTTTCCTTTGAGCGCCATCTAATGGAATAAACGGAAGACGAGAAGAGAGGACCGCTGTTTTTTTTATAAGCACCTTATATTCATAACTTACGTTAATGTTTACAGTACTCTTCAGGGGTAATTCAATTAATGTCTGTAGAGTGCAAATTGCAATGTTTTATATTTGAAATAAATTTGTATGTATCTTCGAGGGCTTCTAATAATTAACAACTTGTATTACGAGTGAAATTAGCTTCCATAATCCGAAAACGTTTTATGATTCTAGAGTGCCGGGTTTATCCAGGATTGTAATTAATAACACGTAACATGGCTTTAAGACAATTTAGTAGAAGGTGGAGTACTTTTGTAATAAATACAGTTATTAAACGGAGAGCTTATATTAAAATTTGTCTGTCGATTTTGAAATGAAGATTGTAAGATTTACATCTTGAAAAGCTTTCATAAAAACCATTATATGAATGCTATTACTATATTTCTATTTATTAAAAATTAAATTTATTGAACTAAATCTTTCTTGAATATAATCTCTTCAATTTATAATTATAAATTTACAAATTCATTTCATGGCTTTTAATTTTTATGAATCCTCATAATCGACACACGTAATTACCTACTCCTTTTATTCCTATAATTATAGGATATGTCAAAAGAAGCCAAATTGTAGACATCAGTTTAAAGAAAAAAGTGGAAGTGTACCCCAGTCGAGTCAATAGGATTATAAACAAAAACAGCTCATGAAAAATATGTACGTAAATAAGGTCCCTTTCCCAATTACGACGCTCAATAGCCACATAAAAGTGAATGTATTACTGGAACGTCCTTCACACAATATGTCAAAAATCGTCGCCATTGTTCTTTCGGTGCACTGGGCCCAGTAATTGTGCCAGTGACAAAATGTCCTCTGCCAAAAACTCCAGAGAACTGGTTGGCCATAAAAGTCACATGTTCACCGGGGAGCTTATTACCGCAATAACAATTTAAGGAAGCTTTAAGGGTAGCGCGGAATTTCTACGAAAACTTTTGTTTGCGTCTCATTGTACTGAATTGTTTTATAAACAATGTTTACAACAGTAACTTTATGGTGCACTTGTTTTATATTTTTAGTTTTTCATTGCAACACTATTCTGTAAAGTTATTGTTTGAACAATTCTGTTTTGTACCGGCAAATTTCACTTTTAGTGGAACATTTGTTGATTGGATACAAATACTTTTGCTTTTATTTAAGATTTAACAATACGTTTCACTTTTAAAATATTTTGGGATAATAAAATTAAATGTTACGTAGCGGATTGTTCAAAAGTGGATTTTGTTTTATGATTCAAGCTTCTGCTTGGTAGTTACTAGGTGAATGAAGTCACGACTTACAATAAAATTAGAAATATTACGATGCAAGATGGGTAATAGGAAATCTCATAAAATCTATATCGCAGCTTGAATAATGTGTGTTGAGTGTTTATAAAGCAATAACTTGTTATTTGAGCAGTGAATGATTGTCTCAGACGAAACATCAGACACCTACCTGTAAGAACATGTAAGTGACTATTAAGGGCAAGAGTATGACCTGTTTACAGTGTACAGGTAATAATTGTTGATTATGGTAATGCTATTATCAACACATTCAACACCTTGCAGAAATGTTTACCACATGCTTACATTATTTTTTTATTTTATTTACTCGTAGTTACTTCTATCTGTCTCCTGTCCAGGGACAATGACAAGTATGTCTGGCTGTTGCAATGTTATTGGCTTGCAGAAATTACTACCTCTGTCCTAATTCTTTCTTTTTAAACTGGTTTAGTCAGTTGTTATGGCATACAGTTGATCCTGGGGTATTCTGCGTTTGAGTCTGCGTCTTTCGTGGCTATCGTTCAATAGCGCCTTTCCTAAAATATTTGGATGCTTTTGAATCCTGTCTCTGCGTTTTTGTGAGGTTGGCAATTTCTTGCTTAACATTAATAAAGACAGAAAATGTGCAATGAAATGTGCATGAAGAAAATTGATACTCGTAGGTACATTTTATACTATAAAATTAATTAAAATGTGTTATAATTGGGTATTTATTTATTTACAATGTTGACAAAAGTAGATCGTCTTATGTTAGTGTACAGATTACAAAAAGCACAAAATAACACTTTGTTATTCACCTTTTCTTACAGTTTTTTTCTCCTAGAGTTGAGCCGAAAGTAGTTTCTAAATTTATTCACAAAATAAGAATAAAGCCGTTCAAATCGGATCACCTAGCTTCTGTTTCATAAACACAGGCAAAGGCAGTCAAGGTTTATTCAAAGTAACGATATTCTGTAAAAGGTTTACACACGACATGTTGCAAAAACGATGGGTTCTTTTCTCCTGGCACAAAAATGTCAGCGATTTCAGACACAAGTCTCGTATGAGACGGCGCTGGTAAACACACCAAGTAAAATATTCAGGGCAAAAGTCAGTCACGACTACAATATTCTTCCGACTTCTGAGACCATCGTACCTACCTATACTTATTTTGGTATTCATTTCTGACTTGAAGCTTATGGATTAATATATAACTTTGAGATACGGATAAAATTTAGAGTATATAACTATACAGTTATGCTGTGCAACTACTTTGAATAATGATGTGAATAAAAATGTGTAATTTTTTCACACAGCTCCGACCTGTCCTACCAGTGTGTAGTGGCATGATCACGGTAGGTAGTTTGCGGGCTATCGATGCAGGCTTGAAATTGCTGTGCCTGAGGACTCCAGGTTAGTGGAAGTGGGGCCATGAGCATAAATTCTCTCCCACTATAAGATAGGATGTCACAATGAGATGCACAATTTTTTCAATTCTAGATTAAATAATTATGTCGAGGCATTTTTGTTTTTCTAAAATGTTAATGGATAGGTATCCATTTATTACATCGTTTTATAGAATAGGATGATTTCTAAATTAACAATATTTATTATTAAGTAAACAAAACGATCATTTGAACTTGCTCAAGGATACCCCGCGCCCCTTGCACCTCGAGCGAAGGCGAGTCTGATGCCCAGATCTAAGCATCAACTTAACGAAGTACACAGTACAATCATAATCCAATATAAACTTTCGAGTATTGATTTCAAATCTTAAGAAATTACTAATTTCAAAACATTTACGTTCCCAAACCCATTTTAATTTATAAATTACGGTTATATCGATATGATAAACCTTGTTAGTGAATGCCGACTAAATAGATTGAAAAAATAATCATCCAAGACCCTGTTTTGATGTGAAAATTGGAGAGTCTCTTGCAACTTTGCTCCTTTCTCTCAGCTGCCTTAACAATGTTGAATTCCCTTCCAAAATTATATGATCGTCGGCTTGTTAAGGCGGTGTACGCATAGTGAAAAAAATATTGATACTGTCTGTGCTCGCCCTTGTAAATTAAGGGTCCGTTGAGCGTAAAGTAGGGGCCAATTAAGAAATTTATAGTCAGAACGCGCTGTAAAACAATAAATTGTAGAATGGGTCTCAACAGCGTGGCCTATTAATTATGTGCACCAGTTCTTAGAGTCATTATATACCTAAGGGAAGCGTGTTTATAGCTTTATTGATAAGGCCTATAACGGAACATTCTTAGATAGCATATATTAATTGCAAGCACATTTATTCAAAGTTTGGAGATATACAGCTCATTCGTCAGGCTTTGATACCTTAAGTATTTTATTATATTTATACTCGTATATACAAAGTACGGTACAATATATTACAGTTTAAAGAATTTTCTACCAGAGCTTACGTACAAAAAAATTGAGAAGACTACAAGAAAATAAAATTAACAATAAGTATAAATATTGACCGAGGATTTGATGTGCGCAAATCCCCTCGGAGCCGGCAGGGGCAGTTATGTTGGACTGAAACCGACTAACACTGCACGCCGTCTTGTGTCATCAATTGCCGAGGGGAGTATTACCTCTGGCATATCCCTTATGCCCCGACTGATCCAGGGAATAACTATGATAATTAACAATTCGCTTGTTTTTTTGGTTTACCACTTTTATGATTTCTTGATTAAAGACAAAATTAATATTCTGTGTTTGTTTACATCATACAAATATAATTTAAAATTTATCTTAATTTATACCTAAATAGGGGATCTTTTAAAAATAATTGCTGTTGAAATTAATTGAGTTGGCAATGCTATGATCTGGTTAGACTACTAAACTAGTTGCTAAGGTAGCCACTTACAGCTTAACTTACAAGGGGCATTACTTTACCTATCCACAGGAATGATGAGAGTTATAAAATAAACACACATTCATAAATACCACGCGTAAGTACGACTAAACTTTTTTTTAAATCATATTTTACGAACATATCTAGAAATATACAGGCTGGCAACCACAAATCATTGCAGTAATTTATGTAACCGTTTAGCACTACATCGCTGTAACAACACATAATTCAAAGGCTATGTCTGAACGTATCTCACCAAAAGAGACCTTACCGGTACACACAGTATGTATCGCCGTTCTTTGTAAGGCGATTTATAGCTCGTTCATGAGCTTTATTTACTTTTATAGACATAAAAGTCTAAGCAATAAATTATGCCTTACTTTGGTGAGATCGCCGGACACTAGTGCTGTGAATAACATTTTCCTCTTATTATGTTTTCGTATATAAATTAAAAAGATTTATGACCATTACAGCCTACCGCTAGTTTCGTTTAACAATTGGAGCGCGATTGCGATGTCTCGTTGATTATTCGAGATATAAACGAGATTGTTATCGTAATGAAATGTGATTCTATGGCGACAAACAACGTTGCATGTGTACTCATAAAATTTTCTCAGTAAATAGTGAATTGATTGAAATAAAGAGCATGTACACACTTGTAATCATTAATATAATGCATAGTCAGCATCAGATCGATTTTGACTACTAAATGAATCCAGATGCAGACATATTTTATGACAAGCTTAGTGCCATTAGAGTAAAAATAAGAAAGCATCTATGTCATTTATAATTTTTAATGTTTAAATAATTTAATGTAATTTGATAACTGTAAAATTAATTCTTATTTATTTGACTTTATAATTTTAATGAATCTATTGACATTCTAATGTTTAAGTATAATTAATACTTTACTATAATAATATAAAAATAATGCAATCATCTAATCTGTAATCTGTAACATATAGCATATTTTATAAGCGTTTCGGTGTACAATATATGTATATATATATACACATACATATATATATATACATTTTTAATTTAATGTTTAAATAATTTAATGTTATTTGATAACTGTAAAATTAATACTTATTTATTTGACTTTATAATTTTAATGAATCTATTGACATTCTTATGGATACATATAATTTATACTGTACTATAGTAATATAATAATGATGTAATCATCTAATCTGTAACATATAGCATATAAGTGTTTTGGTGTAAGCTTATACTGTAAGCTTATATTGCTAACATTATGTAAATAAATAAATAAACAAAGTACAGGCAGGGGCACAAATATCTTGACTACAAGGTCTCAAAATGGTCTTAAAACTCAAACTGTTTTATTGATATAAATTGTACTTTATTGTCTCAACTAAAGGTGTGTACCAAATATCAGAACAATCAGTCCACAGGAAGGCAGTGAAAACAAGGCATTAAGATCATTTTGAATACTTTGTTCACTAAGATCGATCTGATACTGACTGTATTCAAAATGATCAGGTCTTTCTTCCCTTGATCCAATAAGTTTAGTTTATAAGTACAATATTTATATTCCTCGACATATTTGACCAAATATCAGAACAAACAGTCCACAGGAAGGTAGGGAAAACAAGGCATTAAGATCATTTTGAATACTTTGTTCACTAAGATCGATCTGATACTGACTGTATTCAAAATGATCAGGTATTTCTTCCCTTAATCCAATAAGTTTAGTTTATAAGTACAATATTTATATTTCTCGACATATTTGACTTACGTGCTTTCACCAGACATAGGGAATGCCGACCTGTTTTTTAATTTAAATTGTATTATCGTACGAACTAAAGGTGTGTACCAACTATTAGAACAATTAGTCCACATGAAGGGGTAAACCATGGCATGAAGATCATTTTCGGTTTTTTGCTAGTCAAGATCGATTTTAAGCTGACCGTAGTTTATTGAATTAATATTGAAAGATACAACGGGTTCTACTTCAATAGACGCAAATACAAGGTTTTTTATTTCACTTAGGTGAAACGTCCCACCTGATGGAAAGTGGGCCAAAGGACGTGTGAAACACCAGGGGAGTCACATTCGTACTGGCGATCCAATAAGATTAATAATTTAACAACCATTTTATAACTTCATTAAACGCTTTCTCTCCAGTCGTATTATCTATCACTAATATATTGTGATAATCCGTTGTAAAGCATTGTAATTCGAAGTCAATTATCCGTCGATCCAATAAATCTCTCTTACTTCCATCTCATTAAGGTTCATAATTTGAAGTTCAAGTGCACATAAAGGTGATCAAAACAATTTGATTAAAACTAATGTCCAACTATTACCGCTACTAGCCAGGTGATTACAAGATATAGGCAATAAGCGACAGCTCTCAAGAAAAACGAAATAGGCATCGTTAAAATTTAATCTTCTGAACAGCCGATTTTAAATGATTACTGACACGTCCCGACAGCACAAAAATCACACCTTTGAAGTTCAAATTAAGAGTTTCGTTTCCCTTACTACATTTACCGCAGTGGTAAGGAATGACTAACAGACGCTAACAAGGTATCATTATAAGGATGTCGACCTCACAGTATTTCATATCGATAGTTTTTTGCTCCATGTTTTTACAAAGTGTTGATGGAATATTATATAAAAACGATAAGAATGGTATTGACGTTCAATGTAACCAGTCCTATTAAATTTAAAAATTATTAACTAATTGCATGAAATGATACCTATATTTAGAGTTTAATAAATTAAGCTTTATTTCTATTGGTAGTGTCTTCTGTCCTTGTGTGCTGATGTTTATAAGGGTAATTACAATTGATAAATAATATAGGTATCTTAATTGAAATCAATTAATGATACTCTACTAGAGAATGTTATTGACACTTTAACCTATGTATGCAACAACTGACATCTGTAGTCACCGGCTGCTGAAAAGTAGCGGAAACGTTGGGCTTAATTTAAATAATAACAAATATATCGCGATAGAATCCGTTGAAGTGTTTTATTATTATTATTATTTTTCATTTAAGAATGCGGTTAATTATATTTTTCTTTTTTGATGAAGAATATACTAGACGTCGAATATCGATATTGAAGCCCATCACTGATGATGTTTGGGCAGGTGGCGAAACACCCAGACAAAAGGCTGTTCGTATCATTATGTTGTCTTGTTACCGGCGTTCGCGCATCCAAGCCGCGATATAATTCAAATACCGTAATTACTTCGTACATTAATAGTGGGCTTCGTTTAAAATATCTCCCATGACTATCTCAAACTAGACAAGAACTGTTACTCAATTACTTCTCAGTATAATATTAAAGGAGTCTAACGTTGTCTAGAGTTGTTTTCAATGTTATTGAAAATCAACTTTTAACGATTGTCTAGATAAATTTGCTAAGGCCTGGGAGGGGCCGCAGGAGACTCAGGTCCCTCTTGTTGCGCATAGTTCGTAATGCGCGAAGGTGACTCGGGCGTTGGAGGTCGTTTAACGACCTCCGTCCTCCATGAGCGCGGGCCTGGGGTTGACGGGTGGAGCCGCCTATCACCTAATCCGATAGGTACTTGTGCTATGGTTGTTGAATTGTCAGTAGCAGAAGCAAGAAATCTATTCCTTAAACTCCGATCTGGGCCCTGATTCTGCTATTATTTTGACCATAGCAAAACCATTGCGTTACCACAGACACTGTAACCAATGCCATTTAACTTTAGACTTAAAACTGATACTTTTTAAGTCCAAAATTAAATAACAGTCTTGTAGAGTGAATGAAAAATGTTATTAACTCTTTTTCTTTTTATATTGAACTTTAGTGCTCAGGCATAAAGTCTAAAATTTAATGACATTGTATGCATTGTCAGCGGTATGATATTGGTTTTGTTATGTCATAAAATTAGGAGAATCGGTGGCCTGGCCCGTATTCTAGAATGCCACTCAGATTCATGAAGTTAAAGGTATCAAGTTGCATTTTATATCCTACTGCTCCTATGACCCTGACCTTGCCAGCTTCAAATCATTATACCACTGGAGACAGAAGCTGTAAGTCTGTATATTGCATAAGCTAGTAAACGGTCAGTTTAGATGTAATTAATTATTCGAAAGGTTTGTGATTGATTCATCAACGTATGTATGTACACCGAAGTTTATTATTTAAAATAACGTGATTTTTTTAGTTCGATGCGGAATAGTTACCAGTTGCTCCCATAAAAATTAATCTAATATATAAAATTCTCGTGTCACAGTTTTCGTTGCCATACTCCTCCGAAACGGCACGACCGATTATCATGAAATTTTGTGGGCATATCGGGTAGATCTGAGAATCGGCCAACATCTATTTTTCATACCCCGATTCGCGATAACCGACATCCACGCGGGCGGAGCTCGGGCGACAGCTAGTATATATATATATATATATATATATATATATATATATATATATATATATATAGTTTGTTCCAGCAGTTTTCATTTTATGAATTTTTTTTGTATTATTTCAATTCAAACTTTTAACCGACATATAATTTATGTTGTGGAGCAACCGCCGTTTATAAACCGATTTCAAACATTATTTTTGCATTGGATTTAGTATAACTCACAGGTGGTCTCATATCAATTTCATCCGGAGACATACCAGAGAACTCCTCAAAATCAAATAGAAAATGAGAAATGATTGCTTTTCAGCTAGTTTTAGGACGATCCTGTGACAAGGTAAGCTACTTTATGATGGTCAAGGACATCCTGGAATTACCTAGTCTTGAACTATGGTGGTAGACAACAGAACTCCTTAATTATTTATTGCATGAATGTCTCGTTTATGTTATTGAGAGCATTATGTCAATCTTATAAAACAAAATTCAAAAACTATTGTCGAAGGCATGCTGGACTGGATTAAAACACTAAATGGGGGAAAACATTAATACAATTTTAAGAACAACCAAGTTATTACCAAACAAGCAAGTTATTTTTCACTTCAGTTATTTTATACAACAGTATAAAATAACTGAAGTGAAAAATAACTGAAGTGAAAAATAACTGAATTTACAGATTTACTGTAGTTATTTACTGAAGTAGAACAGGACATATGAGCAACAGTCGCGATAACCGACATCCATGCGGGCGGAGCCAGGCATAGGCTAGTAGGTACATAATGAGAAGTCTTTTCAGAGAGAAATACATACAAAATATGAAAATTGTAATACATGGCTACCCATTAGAGAGGTTATATACAATTACAAATTACAGACCAAATGTTAATTAATGACCTGCAAGTGTTCCACGTTTCGATGTGATGGGCTCATCAAAGCAGAACATTTAGAGATTATTACATTAAGGTGGTCAGTCGATAATTACTGTGTACGTCTATGGGCGTACTCGAATTCATCATTTGTGCTTAAGATGTTACTTGGAATTAGTAAGCATAGAAACTCCGAGTTAATCTATTCAAACTGTTAATTTAGAAGATTTGTTATCCGTAACAGACATCCGTGAGATTCATGTTTTTGTGTCATGATTTTGGGTAGAATGATGCCTCTAAAAGTTAAACTGATTTAAAGTATAAAAAAACACAATTTGCATTATGTATATTTTAGACAATTCATGATTAATTACCACATTTACGATATACCAACTGCAACTCGTACAATATATTGAATTACCTATGAAATACATTTTTAGGGTTCCGTAGCCAAAATGGTAAAAAACGAAACCCTTATAGATTCGTCATGTCTGTCTGTCAGTCCGTCCGTAAGTCACAGCCACTTTTTTCCGAAACTTTAAGAACTATACTGTTGAAAGATTTTCACACAAAAATAGAAAAAAAAAAACAATAAATTTTGGGGGTTCCCCATACTTAGAACTGGAACTCAATTTTTAAGCTATTGCATAGCTTCTATCGAGGGCCTTGAGCGCGGGGACCGAATCCAGAAATTCCGTAACGAAAAAACCTCACGCTCGTTTCTTTTCGGCAGTCTTCGACACGGTGTTTGTGTGCGTGCAACTAGCCGTATTGTACAACTCTACGAAGCTCGCACAAATCAAGACGAGCTGCTCCGAAATCGGATGAATACATAAGCAGCTGTTTATGAGAAAGTATACAGGTGTATAGGTATTTATGTACAACAGTGAATAGCTGTACTTGTAAAATTTGTGTATAAAGTGTTTTGAATATGAATGAACAAAGTGCATTTATTATTAATGAAGAAAGTCACGAAAAAATAGTGAAAGAAAATGAGTGAGTACTCTATATACATACATTTTATTATTATCGCAAATGCAGTATTAATTTTGAATTATAAAATAAATAAATAATTGTAATTGCATAAGTTGATACAAAATGCTATGCAATAGCTTTACCGCGCCAGTCCCCGAGTGCCACACGTCTTTTTTTTTTAATTAAACCCATACGTGTGCGATATCTCGAGTCCGACTCGCACTTGGCCGCTTTTTTTGAAAGATGTAACTATTGCTCACGACACTGACACTGGGATCTCAGAAACGGCTCCAACGATTTTCATAAAATTTAGTATATAGAGGGTTTCGGGGGCGATAAATTGATCTAGCTAGGATTCATTTTTAAAAAAGTTCCTAATAAAATAAATACCGAGTGAAGCTACTATGTGGTAATCAGTTACGATGAAAGATTTATGTTGGCGAATTAACTTTAGAGTACTTATAAGTTATATCAGGCCCAAAACTGAATTTCTTTTCATCCTACACCAATCTTCAAAAGCTCAATGTATAACAAAGTCAAAAATCTATTTATCCTGACATTACATTTCGTTTGTGCCTATTTATCGCACGTAACAAAGAGTATCTGTGTTAGAAACTCTCTCTGTGACAAGCCACTTCGTTTGCAGTTTATTGTCGGAATAGCAGTATGTACACTGTTGCACCTACAGTTACTTACGTATAACACACGCCACAAGCAGCTTAGTTTGCTTTGATGTTAGCATGCGTAAGTACAGATTCGTATGGATACAGGTGCATTGTACGTTAATTTTGTTTCATAGTCTGCTACTAGCATTGAAATTATCAGTGTATACTGAAATATTGTAATATCACAAGTGCAATTTTATTACATTACAAGTTTTGACTAGTACTGTATCTGAATTGATCTCTCTAATTGATTTACATTTGAATGGAATCAAGTTTCACCAGGAAGCCACTATCACCGGACGACTAATAAAATAAATTGATTGTAATATATAAGAGGACTTCTTAATGAGACTCAATAAATGATTAGATATAAATAAGGATAGTAACAAGTTTATAACGAAGGTGATAATAATATTTTATTACGTCGCTTTGCATCAAGATTCCTCGAAACAAAGTGCTTTCGCTCTACATCGTGGTAATGGTTGAAACTTTCCAAATAAATAATTATAAAAATAAATTATTAGCTGAAAATATGGTGGTTTCCTTTGTATGGAACGTGTTGTAGAACAATCAGTTTAGGTCAGAGTGCTTTATTGATGACACCCTCGTGTAAGAACTAGAAGAAGAGAAAAGAAAGCTGTGGTATTTGTAACACAAGTAAAATACGTATAATTATGTTTATCTGCCTTCTGGAACTTATGTTATGCTTTATTTATTACTTTGTAAAGTATACTACTTAAACTATTACAACAAATAATTCGAATAACACATTTCTAGGTATTGAAAACCCCTTAATTTAAAACAAACGACCATTAGACTCAAATTACTTCGCAAAATGTCAATTAAAGTACAAATTCGTTTATACGAGTGTTAGTTCTCTAATTATACGTTTAATCCTCGCACAATATACATTTATTACGACATTCAATATTTACAAACAGCCAAGGAATACTTCGGTAAAACGAGTTTGAACGAACTCGTTTCCAGAATCGTTATTTTTGATTACTAGAAGCAACAGTACCGTAATTCGATATTCTGTGTTTGATATTAAGTATACGATTATAATAGTTCTCGGGTAATTGATGCATCTTGAATAACAATGATATTCGAGCAATAGGTGCAATTGAGTTCAATTTCGTTAGATCCGTTCTGCCCATACCTACCATATTGGGTACCTATCAATATTGTAAAATCTCGGACAGGTTATAGAATGCTAAGAAAATTAGGCGGAGAAATTTTATTAAGTGTTTAATTAATAGGTAATAAATACATTTTACGTATACAGATTATATTGATTTTCAATACGGTACCTGTATGGTGAGTAGATGACCATAGATTCTGGTGAATGGTAAAAGTAATCGTTTGGTTTCAATGGATATTGATGTAACTTTTTACCCGACTGCGCCAGAAGAAGGGTTATGTATGTGTGTGTGTGTGTGTGTGTGTGTGTATGTGTGTGTGTGTGTGTGTGTGTCCATGCGTGCGTGCGTGCGTTCTTGTGTGCGAGCGTGCGTGCGTGGGTGCGTGCGTGCGAGCGTGCGTGCGTGCGTGCTTGTCTCATCCATTCATAGTTATGCGGATACGTATGATGGATGTCTGGCAGGGGGTTACAACTATGCTAATGTGTAATGTGTGCTAATATACATTGTGAAGGTAATATCTAAAAATCACACTTTATTTAGACGAAAATATATTTTTATTTTCACACAATTAGTACCGTTTATCTGCCAAAGCCACTATGACCCGTTCTTCATAATGGGCCACCGTTGTTATATGTGTTGGGTGCACGTGCTGATAAACTTTTAGCTTTTATAAAATAACGAAGGTCTGCCGTTTACGGGCTCTAAGTCTATTACGACCGGAAACGTTGTACGCCATGTGGTATGAAATGACCTCCATGCTGTGGTTTTTCTAAGCGACTTGTGGTTCTTTAAGAAGGACATTCGACGGCTTCTGCAAGGTCAGCAGCACGTGTATGACACCCCTAGTACTGGGCACGTCCATAGACCACGGTAATCACTTTCCACCAAGTGGCCGTATGCTTCTCTGCTGCCTATGTGGCATAAAAAACTCTGACAAACGTATTGTCATTTAATTCCCAGATCATTTTCGCACTTCTTGCTAACGATCTACTGAGCGACCGACAGTCCAGCTTTCGCCACCGTCGCCCTACGTCGACCTACTTTTATATCTCACAAACCGGTGAGCGCAAGCCATCGAGAGTCGGGGTAGGCACTAGCGGTCAGCCTCGATATAGCTGAGGCCTTTGACCGGGTCTGGCACAGAGGTCCTCTTACGAAGTTTCCATGCTATAGACTCCCCGAGGGACTATGCGTATGGATTCCAAGCCGTCGTCGATGGCAGCTGCTCGGAGAGCATGGACATAAACGCTAGTGTCTCATAAGGCTCTGTGTTGTCTCCGGCCCTGTTTCTGCTGCATATCAATGAAATGCTGTCTGATGAATCCATTCAAAGTTATGCGGATGACAGTACCGGGGACACGTGTTACACGGGCCGTGCAAATATACCTCAGTCCGAGGTAAAGGAGTGCTGCATTCTATCATCGCACTGCTCGCCATAGATAGGGAATTTACGCTAACACATTGCGACCAGAAATAGTGCGAACCGTGCGGTATGAAACGAACTTCATCCCACGCATGCTCAAGCTGTGGAATAAACTCCGTGATGTGGTTTTCCCAAGCCACTACAATATGGGGCTCTTCAAGAATTAGAAGGTACCTTCAGGGTCGGCAGGGCGATTAGGACACTCCTGGTGTTGCATATGTCCATATATATACTTACCACAGTAACTACTTTCCATCAGTTGGTCCGATGCTTGATTACCACCTAAGTGGTATAAAAAAATGTTTATTTAGAACTTTGCATTGGATTTTCACATTATTTGTTACAAGTCAGTTTATGAATCCCATATAGGCAAGTTGTTAAAATTATT
The DNA here is from genome assembly GCA_949126895.1 of Eilema caniola. NCBI lineage: Eukaryota > Metazoa > Arthropoda > Insecta > Lepidoptera > Erebidae > Eilema > Eilema caniola. Next base: position 22,662,109 of record OX421474.1, read on the forward strand.
AGTGTAAAACAAAGTGAATTATACTAATATAATAATTCCTGGCAACAAAAGAAATCTTCTTCCACTTAGAATATTCGTACTGTTAAGAACTTAATTTAAACCCGCAGGCCTTAACTTTTCCACAATATAATATGTATATGCTAGAAGCAATTAAGAGAAAGTACTGTACCTTGTTAGAATTATTATGGCGAACGTAATCTTTTACGTGCCTTGTGTTTACTATGAGTTGTCGAAATACGCGTACATCTCAGAAGTACCTAATTTGTATAACTTGCGATGAGGTTATGTTGTATATTCATCACGATGAGTAAAGAGGGTTGTAATAAAAATTGCGAGTTTGCGACATGGTTAATACTACTAAAGCTAGCTTTATTATCAAATATTTTAACATACAATTTCAGTTCCGAACTTGATCAAGGTGAAAAAAAGGACACATAGTTTCTGTGATTCACTTAGATATTTATGGTGTGAAGACAATATCGTAATTATTAGCGTTAAATACATGAGGTACCAAGTTCTACGAAAATAACTATGGAGCTGCTTCAACGTCTGTGAAATAAATATCGCAGCTTCTTCCACACACGTCTTTGAACTAACTGGAGTAGACTTAACTTCGCAACAGAAATAATAGGCTATTTGATTATTTCTTTGTACTGTACAAAAATGATCACTTTGTTGTAATATAATGAACTGTCAAAGTGAAATATTCTGACAACAAATAGTTTTAAGGATGTTTGATTTTGAATTTTTCTAAAATTATTGATATAATATTAAATAAAGTAAATATCGAAAAATGGCAGTCACAATATTAAACTCCAATAAAATCATCCGTGCTTCATACGGCATCATACGACGGTTACGGGAAGTGCAAATGTTTGAAGTGCAAGAGAATATCGCATTAATCTTGGCCTACTTTGCGTTTATATGTATACTAGCTGACCCGGCGATCTTCGTACCGCCAATTTTTTTCCGCCCGCGTGGCGTTGGATCCCGTTCCCGCTGCACCCTCTACTATATTAAACATGTATAATACATATAAACCTTGTTCTTGAATCACTCTATCTATAAAAAAAACCGCATCAAAATCCGTTGCGTAGTTTTAAAGATTTAAGCATACAAAGGGATATAGGGACAGAAAAAGCGATTTTGTTTTATACTATGTAGTGATAGTTCATATTAAAAGTATAAAGTATCCTGTCTAGCCGTTCCCACAAAGAACTTCCCACAAAAGTTTTCGAATCGAGTTAATGCTGTATGAAGGAACACGCGCCGCAAGTAAATTAAAAATAGGAGAAAGATTGGCTCCGTAAACAATGACCACTACTTGTCAGGGGTTGGTAAATAATTTGTCTCTCAGGTAAACCACAACTTCCATCAAACATGTGATTGACGAGGTAGAATACGTTCAAAATAGTTTTGATTTCAATCTGATCCCACCGTGTGTTCTGTTGGTTCGACATCGTGGCAGTAAAACGCGAAGTAAAACTCATTAATGTTGAGTTATTCGACATTAAACTTTGTTAGCGAACAAAATTCAACACTGTTTTACATCTTGTTAGGCATTTCCCGTTAATTCCTTGAATTTTTTACATTTTATGGTGGTTATTAGTTAAGAAGAACCTACTAAACTAAGTACAGTAGTTAAGAAAATTATATACAATTTTTTTGGGCAATAAAAAGAGCGCAATAATTCATAGTGACATAACACTTATTACTGACCTTAAACCATACATTGAATAGACACAGTCTAGTGAAACACGCTTTTTATGTGAATAAGCCACAGAAAAGAAAATAAGTTCATTTTAATATTGTTCTCTAAACTGTCAATGTCTGCATGTCATGAGATGTATGTCAATTTATACTGAAGTCGCAGCCATTTTTACGCCATAAATGCAATTTTATATTGGTGATTAGATTCAGGTCTATTATTAAGTGTGAGTGTCGTATTTTTAACGCTTCTTGTTATATTAAACAAGCTATTTAACAAGCTTGTTATACCTAGTGGTATTAAAATAGTTCTTTATTGATGCGTGGGCGGAATGGAATATTCGTGTAAACTAGTTGTGAATATATTTATGATGATTTAGTGTGGGCACTTAGACATATATTTTTATAAATAAGGTTGTGTGTTTAATATGGTTGTGTGTTTATTTTGTTCCAACTGACTGATTCATCAACGTAGACCCTATTGTCAGTGTCGACGTTTCGACACTGTATGTCATAACAGGTAGGACTCACTGGTCAAAGACCTTAGTTTTCAGGCATTGCGGCAGAAGAAAAAACTCGAAATAGTTGGCGAAATGCTACCCAGCCCAGGTGGATCCTTCTGGCTAGTTCTTTCTCGAAGTTGTTTTTACCTAACTGGATAACCTGGCCCCGGTAGACATATTTATTGACAACCTTGCGTATCGCCCCTTCGATGGCCATCGGTCTCGGTGCTATATGTTCGTTGAACATAATATTTTTCATTTATCCACGAAGCTGTGAGATGTATTCACCGTTTATGTTGATCCCGCGCCTAGTCCAATCCAGAGTCTTGAAGATGTCTTCCAATGCGATGGTGAATAGCTTGTGGGATATAATATCCCCTGCCTGTCCTGTCTTTCGTCTTCTGGTCTTGGAGCTGGACGGACATTGTGGCCGGTGTTTTTCGTAGTCCACAAACGTCAAACACAGCGGCTGATTGTATTCTTGAGTCTTTTCTACAATCTGCCGAACAGTACGGATATAGTCCACAGTGCTATAACCTTTTCGAAACCCGGCTCGCTGCGGTGGCTGGAACTCGTCGAACTTACCCGCGAAGCGATTTGTGATGACTCTCGAGAAAAACTTGTAGACATGGCTCACGAGTGTGATAGGCCTGTAGTTCTTCAGCAAAGTCTTATCACCTTTTTTGAAGAATAATATCACCGCACTCCCACTCTATGGCCTAGAATCTCGAACTTTAAGATAATCGTTTTGCCACCCGCAGTTCTGAATTTGGTCAAATGAGGCCTCCCCAATGGCTGAGAGAACACTTTCGACCCCCTATTTTGCTCAATCGCCTCCTGGACGGTACGAGCGTTGAAGCGTCGGAGATCGCGTCATATCAGCTTTTTAATTTGTTTGTTTAAGGCCCTCTCATCTGGCAAAGACAACTGTGTGGATGGTTGTTCACGCCTCTTTATTATAAGTTCGAGAGTCTCAGGAGCGAGTTTGGACTCTTGTGGTTGCGTTTTCCGGGAAAAAACTTTCGAGACACTTTCTACAATGTTTTGACCCTGTGTCGGTGTTCTCGTCAATGCGGCTAGTGGTTTCCGGCATTGCGAAACGATTTTGAAGTTCCAGATGGAACTTTTCAGACCCTAGAGCTACTTGGAGCGGCGTAAATCGGAGAGTAGGCCATATCATTCGGAATCTTTCAGCCATAATGTTGATATTCAGAGAGGCTTGGAGCTCGTGTCTGTGATCGCTTCCGGTATCAAACTTGTTGATCACAGAGACGTCTCTAAATATGTGCTGTCATTATGAAACAGTCATCTGTCTCGTTCCTTATCACATAGCCCCGGCTTCGTCAAGTATACTTCCTGTGGGGTTTGTTTCTTTAGAGAAGCTGTTCATTAAGATTGTAACTTGAGGAAGCTGACGAACATTTGTCCCTTGAGATTTCTGCGCCCCACTTCGTAAGGTCCAATTCTGGTCTCACCGCACTCTTGTACTCCCACTTTAGCATTGAAGTCCTCCCATAACAACGTTGTAAGTGGCCTTGGCGGTGTGATTCATTACCTTGGCAATGTCCTCGTATACGGCCTTAGCGGTTTCGTCGGGGTGAAGCGTGGTTTGCGCATATCCCTGTGTCAGCTTCAGCGTACGACTGTTCGTGATATTTAATATAAGGTACACTACCCGGTTCGACACACTATCGACTTCTACAACGCTGCTAATAAGGTTCTTTTTTACTAGAAAACCGACACTAGACACTTTTACTAGATTCAATGGTTGTCGTGTCCTCCCTCTGTTTTCGGATCTCAGATAACCCCAATATACGCCAGTTTATGCAACCTAGTTCTACCTCGAGTTCCGTGAAGTGCTGGTCCAGCCAAAGTGTACTGCAGTTGTACACTACCAGCTACAGTCGTCGGTTTTGGTCGCCCGGAGAGACTTCGCACCCCCACTCCACCGTTACAGGAACCGCTTCCAGAGCTGGGAATAGCGGAACCACTGGGAACTGGGGGCCTATTGTGGGTTTTAGCCTACTATTGCTACGGTGACAGAATGGGTTGGCAAATGGTTTTATCTCGAGTTTTCCTTCGCTCACAGTGTTATCATCTGCTTATTTTTCCGTTAGTCACCTCTTACGTCACCCTTCGGATGAGACGGGGTGGTTTTGGTGATACTTGTATTCTTTTTCCGTCACCACGCCGATAGTATAATCTTTTATATTACTTATAAAAGCTCCAAATATAATTAATATAACAAAAAAATGTTTGGTATTATCATAAAAATCAAGCTTCAGCATTGTTGTTTCGTCCTTAAACAGTACAACCGCGCACTGTCAACTCTATTATGAAAAAAAAAATATGAAAGGGAATAAAAAAGCAAATTAAAAGCCGAGACTAGCGACCCGACCATTCTAGCGCGAATAAAAGTGTTTAATTAAAGTGTTGTTATTGATGGGGAGCCCGCGAGATGGCGTTTAATCAACAGCCTGTACAGTTCGGACTCTTTGGACTTTATTTTTAATTCGACTTAATTGCAAGAGTTACGACGCCGTTCGGTCGAAGGACCAGAACGTTTTACGCTCCAAACCTTTATTGGAGTGAAAAGTTCGATCTTAATTAATAGAATGTATCGTATACTGTTTCTGTGTATTGTTTGCACGAGGCGAGACGCTACGACAATACTTGCACAAGAATGTAATTGAAACGTCTACGTTCATTTGTATCACTTCTGTTCTCAGACCGAAACTTGTAAGAATGTTCTTCAATTACTATGCCTTAGTATTAAAGGATACCAAGCCTCGATTTATTTTTAACTTTATAGAAGGTTCTTATTAGAAACATAATGTCTACTTTTCTCGCTCTTTAGTTCAATAGATTAACCAATTGCCTAAGTAATGATTGAGAAAATCATTAACTATAGAAAATCATTACAAATAGAACTTATAAATAGGTATTTATATATGGACGGAGGTAGCCCACGACGGTATTTTCGTCCCAATTAGGCAGTCCGGCTGGGGACGTAGGTACCTCCACGCCATAATAACCTCGTGTTATGTTCCCGACGGTTACTAGGGTAGCCAGAGCTAACTGGAGATTTATTGTGTGTCTATGGGAAGACCAAAGGCTTGTCCTGATTTGTCTTTTGCACTGACGGTGCAGAAATTCTTTTTTCTTACAGGGCCGCCAGCCCGAGTGTGGCTCCCTGTTGCACACATTCATAGGTCACGGTGACCACTTTCCATCAGGTAGGCGTGTGCTTGTCTGCCACTTAATTGGTATAAAGAAATTGTGAACTAAAGACCTATTCTTAACAGCTGTCAAGTTCACTTGCTATTTTAACGCTACTATCTATTGATATCAAAACTAAGAAATCACAAGCTTTCTACATTTATGTATTTAGGGTGTCATCGTCTTCTTCCTATGATTTTTGACTGGTTAAAATATTGTAGACGGTATTACGATCGTGACTCGCGCCAGTAATGCAATTAAGTAAATCTAACGGTACATTTTTTTGCTGTACGATCTACTTAGGAGCAATTAGCTTCAAACTTAATTATAGGGCTGTGTTTTACACTTAAAAGGTTTGAACATTGATGTTGTTTTCTATTTGAAGCGTAGAATAACTTGTAGTTAAGATTTATTGGAAGCATTTTTTTCATTGCAAAGTTGAAGATTCAAAATCTTTTGTGTTTCTTGTACTTTTACAGTAACTTTTGTTACGTTACACATGCCTAAGATAAGTGATAAAGTTTAGCTGGAGGGATTTAGAGGATGCTACTAATTAATTTGGCTACTTATATTAATTTATTAAAAAGATAAAAATAATGAAAACAGTTACTTTACCGTATTGGTTCCCCGTGGAGTAGAATATTGCCAGGGGTGGCCCTTTTCGTGTAGATGTCGTCGAAGGCGACTAAGTTCTCCATACGACAGAAAACATACTCGTACAGCCCATGATTAAAGGGCACGCTTGACGGTAAAAGGCTCACTCCCAATTACGTGGGATTGAAAATCATGTTGACGAAATGTGGGTATTTATACACCTCTGCCAGGCTCTTCGGGAATTTACAGGCGCAAGTACATGTATGTATTACTTTATAAATTTATAACATATGAAATATAAAATCTCTTCTTTCATATCCTTATACCTACTCGCACCAGTATGTTCCCTAAGTAGTGTTCCTGTAGGTATGTTCTGACACCGTTTCTAATATTTTATAATCATACTGACTTAATATCTTCATATTTGAAATAAACACTCGAAATGTATCATAAACCATTGTCTTATGTATCTGTTTTATTACAATCCGATAAAAGTTTAATTAGCCTCGAAATTGAACGGCACAAGTATTGAATCAGATAATTAAAAATGAAACTATAGCCATAATACTTCATGTTTTGCGGTACCAGTGTTCTGCTGTAGCGCGGTGAATGCAGGGATATAAACAGGCACTGTGGGCAGGCAACGCTCAGACATTAATTACATAATTAAGTGAATTGATAAATCGATTGTTTTATTCGTTTGCGGTGATTCAATTTGATAAGTTGCTTGTCAATTGCGGTAGGGTAACTTTAACTTTGCAATTATTCACATATTAATCACCTGTTCTTATTATAATGAAACCCAGTTGTGAATGGTGAAAATTTTGAAAGGGACTTTCGTTTTTGGGCGATGGAAAAATAATTACCTCAATCTAGTTTGACAAGCGAGTCTTGGGTTTGTACCTAGTACCTACCTACAGAGTTTTCTGTTTTTGCCACCTTCACTACACACTTAGGTAAAACTTAGTAGCATTGATGTAGTACTGCGTAATGTCTTACATGTAGGATAAAGCCGGGACAACGACAAGCCGATGGGAATCGGGTTGTAGTTCCCTCACCACTCACGGAAGTACTGGAACACAATATTGATAATGCACTAACTTGTAGCCCGGTCTATCTAAACTAAATTATAAAATTGAGGCTACAATAATTCGCACTCAGCTGAAATTGAGTAGGATTGTTCATAACACTATCATACATGAAATAAAAAAAAGTCCTCATTGATCGGATACTTGTAATTTTTGTATTTGGGGTCATAAAAGTGAGTGTTTCACAAGTTTCAGCAAAACGATAAGTTTTATCATATCTAGTCTGAGATCAAGTTAAAGACCATGTAATTTATCAATAAAACTCGATCAAGTGCGAGTTAAGCTCGCGCACTATGGGTTCCGTACGAAACTTAATTGAGGCGCGGACTTGAGCTACGTAAACGGCAATATAATTTGATTGCGTTAAATTATAAATTTAATTTTACGGTACTTCCCGTTGTGCTTATATAGCACAGTTAAACTGAAGAATTCGAAAACAGTAAATATAGAGCTATCCGTGCTGTACTGTACTTCAACCGTAGATAGGTGGATTATGGTGATGAGCTACAGATATACTAATTTCGATCTTTCCCCTTTATTTGTGCTATAATATCTTGCTTGTTCCCAAATTTCATGATTGTAGCTCAACGGGCAGTATCCTAAAACCAAACTTCTCGTTTATGTAGCACAAGTACGCGCCTAAATTCGATTTCGTACGGAAACTTTAACGCACGAGCCCGATTCGCACTAGACCGATTTTAATAAAAAATTGCATAATTTTTAATTTTGTCTCAGACGTTTTCAAGATACAACTTACAGTTTTGCTGAAAATCACGAAAATCCCATTTTAGGACATGTGATCCGAATAAAACAAATTCCATAATTTATTATACCATTATCGGCATCGGATCGATGAGAATTTTTTATATTTCATTTATGCTATCATATGTACTGAACAGTTATACCTATTTTCATCCGTGTACGAATTATTGCAGCCTCGGTATGGTACTTTTTCACGATATTTATTATAAACATGACTAGTTCCGCCTTGCGGCTTTCTCAAAGGTTTTCAGACTCCGAAAAGTACAAATAGGTTCTACTTGTACTTTTCTGAGTTTTATAAATACTTTATCAATATATGTAATAATAAGTTCCACTAAGTGCCAGTATGAACTGTCTGGAAATACTAAAAGAGTACTACAGTATTTTTTGGTATGAATCGGCTCAGTGGTCTTCACTTCGGAGTCTGGGGTGTCTCCCCACTTCACACTGTTTTGGCATTTATGGTAGTGATATTGTAGTAGGTAGTTGATTTTTTCATTCAAAATAAAATAAATATAGCCATAAACATGGCAAAGCGGCTGATCGAAGATACGCGTGACCAGAAGGCTGGTTATTATCTTGCACGGAGGATAAGCTTTGCCATTCAACCTTCTGGGATCGTTAGGTACCGGTCGGTGATGATGCGAAGGAATTTTATGACGCATTATGTATGTAAATATGTCATTCATTTAGTTTAGCTTGTTTTAGTTTCTAGTTTTAAATTTAATTTAGTATCATTTGTGTTTTATTGTACATATTTTGAAAAAAAAACATACAATGTTAATTAGTATAACATATCTGAAAATCGATTTTTTCACACCAAATAATGCGAGTCAGCGTCGGATTGATCTTAACTATTAAAGTTCTGAAATGTACCAAGATATTAAGATCAATCCAAAATATTTTTTTGATTTATATTTATATATATTATATACTAACACCTTAGAGTTACCAAAGCCCACATCTTAGGTAAATCCCAAGAGTCTAGACTCATATTCTATAAACGATCGAACAGACTGGGGTTGAGAGTACGAGAGTTAAAAAGGGACCAGGATATACTTAGGTCCTTTCTAAAACAAGACAAAAAGAGATCACGCGATGTATTTGGAAATCCAGAATGAATGGTTGACAGTGGGAGAGTTCTTATATACAGAACTCTTATGGCCTTAAAGTGGCGCACCTTGATTATGAGTGATCGCCGGCCCCTTTAAAATTGTATCTTAACGCATTTCAGAGGACCCTCCCAGACCTGAGTAACCTAGTAAGGTGGGGGAAGGCCACAGAAAAACAATGTTATACCTGTGTCGAGGCAATAATGACGGTTTATTAGTGGGATGTCTTCTTCTCGATAGAGGCCAATACGCCGCACGATAAGGTACTTATCAATATACGTGAAGCAATAAGTCTGGCAGTAGCTAGAGCCCAAAAAGGATTGACTACTAACAGACGTCATATCAACTTTATGTCTGAAGTTTCATACATAACATCCACGAACAAACCTTACCCAATCTTAGATACTGCCCCAGATTGGACTCTCCTTATCGACACGTATGAAAAGCACTATAAAATTCCGGAGGATGTTGGGGTTTTGTCATCTAGACCTGAAATATTTCTTTATTCCAAAACTTTAAAATATGTATTGTGGTCCATGTGGAACTAACTGTATCATGGGAAAAATAAGAGAAAAAATATACCGAAGGACCACACAATAAAGAAAAAGAAAAACTATGATCTCACAAACGAATTAATCAAAAACGCTTACGTGGTTAATTTGTATGCAGTGAATGTGGGAGCGAGAGGTATTACAGCAAAATTTCTCTATAGTCGTCTTAAAGATCTAGGCAAATCAAGAGCTACAATATGCTAGAATCCATGGATTGCTAAGAATATCGGTCTCATTTGAACAAAAGAAATAAATAAATCGGTCTTACTCAACTGACCTATATACTTATACGCATAATCGTCAAATTATAAACATATGAAATGAAATTAGAAAGTGTTATTAACTCTGCTTTCCACAATAATACAGTTAATGATAGCCGAATATAATAGGCAAATGTATGTGTGATGCACGATCGTGTATTAGCTTTGATCAAAACAAAGTTGTATAGGAACTACAATCTCCCAGCCAACCAATTGGAGATTTTATTTTCTTCGTCATAAGCTTGTAGAAAGAGTTCATTTCGAACATCATTGATAAAAGAACATGGTTAAGTTTCAACGTAATATAATGAGTATGTGCGCATGCACTTGCTGTGCGTGGACTAAAATTATACTCTATTAGAAATCAAAATCATATGCCAAAATTGTGTAGAATAATGTACGAAATTCTAACACCGCACCGACAGTAATCGTAGAGACCTTTGATCTACGAATTTCAACCATTTTCTAATCGAATTTAGTGTACCAAATAAAGTAATAATATAATTGTGGAACTGCATTTGTTGGTGCCATTTAGTTTTGTTTAAACTATTGGGTAAATACTACTGGGTAAATTATACTACATTAATCTTATGTTACTATCACTAAAATGTGATATTTATTATAAATGGATGGATAAATTAATCCAAACATGCAGCATTTGGATAGATGAGTAGGAATTTATTTGAAATGTGGCACACAGATAGATTTGTAGAAGTACATAGGTAAGTATGGTAAAGGAAACTGGTACTTCAAACCACTTGTCACTAATAGTCCTGTACAGCCTAGCTGTGCCAATATAGCCTCACAGCTTACGGCGCAATGTAAATCCCTTGGCATCGAGAATTTAAGATCCATTCAATACTTGAATATTCGGACACTGAAACTTATTACATATGTAGTAAAATTAAACTTATCTATTTTATGTAACGGGACTTAAAATATACAATAAATTAACAGATGTCAATAAACTTTGTAAGGATACTTATTCTTGAATTTCAATCAAAACTTTAAACTAAAAATCAATACAATGGATACTGATTAACACAATTTATGTTTCGACTCAAATTACGTTTAATACTTGACACGCCTAATAATTTAACATTTTTAATTTTTTCAATTAACATGATTATTCTTGTAATACGTGTTGACCTAATTACCTATTTGGATTCTGCATATCCGTGTCTCGGAGAGCAGTTACCATACGAACATCTATGGCAGTCGTAACGGGTAATTGAAATCCTAAAAAGTTAAACAACCAGTTGTTTAACTTTTGACTACTTAACTAACTGCAATATTTCGATATTGCCAATGGGTTGTTAAGTTCACCCACATCTTAGTTAAACAAAAAAGCCAAACACAATCGAGTTGGAAAAAGGACTCAAAGAACCTCATTTATCAAATGTATTAAAATTATCAAATGTATCAAAGTTTTCCAAAACTCACTTTCTGTTCTAACAAGATCGACTTTTGTAAAGTATGTAAAAAGTAAGATTGACTTAATTATAACTTATACTCAAGCAGGCTGGTTCTTATACTATCAGTTGAATAAAGACTACAGATTGTTCTCTAGCTCCCAGCGATCATAACTTGCAACAACACTCCATCACAGCGAATACATTGACAGCAGCATCTTTAAAATTACCATTCAACATTGAAAACTTCAATAGAACTCCAATGTTGAAAATTTCAATACGCGATTCAACATATTTTATTGAGCACTATAAAATACGTTTACTTCAAAACGCAACTTCATAAGTTCACGCCTGTAAATACCGGAAGGGATAGGCAGAGCTTATCAACCACATTTCACCGACTATATTTTCGACGTAATAGGGCCTATTACCATTTAGCGGGTACTTTTTCATGGACCGTATGATTTCTGTCGGGTGAACAACAGCTTTAATCGCCTTCTATGATATAAGATGAAAATTTCAAGCTAATATTTTTACAAGACGAGCGACCAATCAGCTATCTCCTCTTGTTTCTTTCATAGATTTAACATGTATGAAAAAAAACAAGATAGGAAACTAATATATTTAATAATGAAAGAAGTCAAACTATAATTATCACTGTAGTATCAATACCCACAACTGCAGCAATCGGACTATAGGAATTACATAGATGGAACGCACATAACTAGCGTGTGGAGCCGCTTAAAGTATGTGATAATACTAAAGTACCTGCCATTGCGCTCACACTCTTTGTATGCAAGCACGAGTGCGAGCAAAATGGTACTACTTTAGTATTACTTTATGTAGCTTCACACGCTAGTTTTATGAGCTGCAGCACTCAATTTATTTCTCAGATCAGTCTAGTTATGCTGTTGTGTAAAATTAATTATTTGTGAAATTTTGTATTTATGAAGGCTATTTTATTTAATGTTCTTTTGACATTAAATTCATAAATAAGGTGATATTGAATAATTATATTAAAGGAAAATAATGTTAGGTAGCTTTTTGTAACTTAAACAATATCATATATCACTCATAATATACTTACATAACTAAACACATTGAGTTCGACTTAAATTTATTATAGGTTTACTAAGACTTTTAAATTAAACAACCAAATCACATAAGTTTTTTTGCTATTGTTTAAATTAATGCAACTTGTTAATAAAAAACTACACAGTAAATATTTAACTTTGACACATTCCATATTACCTTATCACAACCATTCATGATTAAATACGATCTTATTACAGTATACCATGGACTCTACAGTTTTCAAAAGCTTCATATTCCATGGACACAATAGACCTACATTAAGCTTAACAGATATTAAGCCTAGTGCACATGTGTGGAATAAGCGGTGTAACGTTGCATGGCGACAATAATTTAACGTCAACGGCACTTGCATTGAAACCGCACTACAATTTAAGAGCTGAGCAATAAGGGAGCCTGCATTGTCTGCCAAGGCTCAGGTTACAGCATTCATGTCCTACGCTTTATGTGAGACTTAATCTAGTTTCTGTACAGCGTTTATTCTGTTTGATTTCTTAGCTCTTACTTCGGACCTACCGCGTGAGTTATGGGGGTACAACAAATGCGTGTCTAAGAATTAATTTCTCACAAGGGAATCAATTTAATCTGGTTATAAGTGTTTAAACTTTTTGTCATGTTCAATTACATAGTACAGAAGCAAAGCAGATAAGTGGGTATTTACTCAATGAAGATAATATTTTACAGATAATACTTAAGATCCTCAAAATATACACAAAAATATGGCAGCTTGTTTTGTAAAAAAAATGCTAATTAATGATTAAGACAGCTACGTAAGTAGTTTTTTGATTATTTGACGACCAAATGTTAGTTATATATATGACCAATATTTGGTCTAGAACAAGTCTGACCTAAGATTCTACTACTTCGAGTGATATTGTGAGGATAGTGGTTACATTCCAAACGAGGGTAATTGAACCTTCAGCTCTGTCCACTACAATATAAGCTAATTGTGTAATTAGTAGCGGTTGCCAGTTACGTAATAAGAGAAGTGACTTTGGTCATGTTTAGAAGAAATGGGGTCACGGTACGAATTGTCTTTTCTTAACTTCTTCGAATGCTTTAGAATTAGAACGTGTAATTGATCCATATTAGATTACTATTATACGAATTGAACTCTTTATTTGGTGCCGCTTAAAGAACCAATCGATTTATCTCCAATCCGTGATATATTTATGTAAACAGGCATATTACACCAGAAAGGAATCTCAGTGAAACTAAACTGAGACATGTTTTTATTATTTCATTATTAAATAAATCCAGAAAAAGTTTACCGTCAAAAGCCCTATGGCATGGCGGTAGCGAAGCCGGCCGCTACGCAGAAGGCGTGGGTTCGTTACCCGCTCATTGTAAATATTTGTATGCATGAATATGTATATTTGCATTGTTTTGGGTGTTTCTATGTATAATATGTATGTTTTTACAAAAAAAGTATCTGTGTTTGTTTATTCTAGTGTGTTCTAGATCTGTATATTCTAGATTCCATGATACGAGCTAGTTAAGCTAGGCTTACCATGGGTCTAAATAGCGTTGTGTGAAATGTGGAATATTTATTTATTATTTATTAACTTAAATACTAAATAAACTTCCTTCGTTTCTTGATTAGACACTTTATAAGCAGGTAAATGTAGTTTTTACAGAAATTTCAAGTCATTATAGGACACTATGGGTAATAGGTAGGTCTTATAAGGTAACGGTTCAAACATTTTCATTTGATGCTTGTTACTATGCATGAAATAAGCATCAAGTACTTTGTATTTGATGACGACTCCTGCCTATTACTTGTCTGTATATAATAAACTTCCAACATTATTTATATAATTCTGCCATTAGAAACGATATACGAGCACAAAGAAAGCACCTAATAATCAACTTGATATTCAAAGACTACAACATCATGCAGCCTCCCAGCAAGTCCATAACACACATAACTCTTACCTCTCAATAAGGATATCGCAACAAATTGTCTGTAATTTTGTTTTTTATTCTCACGAGCACAAATCTGAATAGACTTTGCGGTAAGTTTAGGATCGCGGTTTACTGCGCACGAGATGCGAGCTTGTTCGAGAAAATTGCTTATTTGAATCCATACCTCTATTTCCTGTTACCTCAGCATTTTCACGGTTCATATTCTTAGGATGTAAAACAGGATTTCTGCTTGTTTATGTGAGGTTTGCGTAAAATTGAACTTATAGATATTATATGAGTGAAATTGAACTTTACTTTTCGATTTGAATTCGATTCTAGATTGATGAAAATCCTAGATATGAACTTGTTCGATCAATACCATTTACTATTATTATAAAAGTACCATAAAGAGAAGTATGTATAATTTCTAAAAACGAAAATTATACTTGTACGTACCTATCTGAAAATAACATTTCATTGATTTTATAAAGAAGGTTATTAAGTGTTCGACAGCTTCAGTAACTGCAATGGATGGCTTGGCGTAATTCTAAGCCAGCCTTGTTAATCATTTCTTTGCCGGAAATTAAACGGTGCAAAACCACGGCTAAACGGAAATCTTTAAAATTAAAACTGTTAAGTAGCACTCGTTGCTGGACGGATTTCACTTTTATCTTGTAATCTTAAATGGTTCTGCAAACCCTTTTCTGATTGTGCTTTTTGTTAAACTTGGCCCAAGTCCGCAATGTTGGAATTATCAACCCTATTTGCCTTTAGGGTGATTTAGGGTTATAAAGATTAAGAGTAAGGTCAAAGGTAAAATTTGAATCCAAGGCTAGTTATTTTATAAGAAATGTCCCGTTTTAATAGTGGTAAAATGTTTCAGTCAGGTAAGAACGGTAACTTTACTTACTCTGATTGTTATGGTGGCACTTCCCATGGCTATTTGTATTTCTGTATTTCACATATTTGACAAACAATTACCATTACATATAATATCACTAATATTTCCCTAATACCTAACAAATATGTATTTTGTTATGAAATTCAATTAAAATGAGTTGGTATATAAAATAAGAACACAATTACCTATTACACAAAACAATCTAGGTAACAGAATTCACGAACACATTTTTAGTTTCATTTGGATTGTGTTTGACCAGTTTGAGTAATTGGTCCCGTGCGTCGTACGCACAATAAACTTGTCAAGGTACACTGCATACAATAAAATCCTGCTAAAGGTTTTTAATTAGCTTGATCTCGAGTTACTACATGGCCTGCCCTCATACGTAGGGAAAAGCTACATGCAATAATGTTTGTAACTATTTTAAGCACATGTCTGTTACGATTTACGACATTTGAAAGCATGTCGTAAATCGCGAGACAAATATTTTGTTTTGATAAACTAGGTCTATTTTAATCTTAAATTCTAATAGCCTCTCTTGACTTTTGAATTTTAATATTTTTAAAGAATTAGTTTCAATTTTGTTTTAATTAGACATATTATATAAAATTATATAATTAATAATGTTTACTGCATGTGTATTAAAATATATAACCATGTACCTGATAGTCTTAAGAAATTACCGATGAGCCTATTCCGCAAACAGTTTTGTGAATTTTTATGTAACAAGAATTATTACGACATTATGGAATATTTTGATGATAAATTTTTAGATGTGTAAATTCTATTTTCTCAATTATTATATTATTTTGACATAGATTCTGACATTAAATAAACATTGAATTTTAGTTTAGACGAGCTAGAATTTAGCCTATGAAGCAAAATTATTAATTACAAATGTGTTAATGCATGTAAAAAATCTGGTAGGGAATAGAAATTTAATATTTGCACGCCAATAATGGCAGAATATGCTGTATATCCTAAATCACCCCAACACCTGTAACCAACCATATTCTAGGAAATAAATATTCTTATTCTTATTCTTACTCTTATGTAACATAATACATATAAAAGTAAATTAACAATTTGTTACCTACGTATCAAATTGTTACCTACGTATCAATTTTATATTGTTCAAGTCACATAAATACAGTAATAAGTCAATAAAAATATTGTAGGACATTCTACACACTCATATCTACGCCCAAAGTGACCATAGCTTAACTGGCAGCTTGTATTATGGGTTCCAAAATGCTTCATACACACTGTTCGAAAAGAAGTTCTACGCAAAACATGGATTTAAATGTATAATTTTTTAAGTTTGGGTAGCTGGTTTTTAAGTGTATACTTATTACCAAATGATTCCATGTAATTCGTTTCGCTCCTACATTTGACGTTTCATAGCGGTATAACAAATGATCTGAAAATATTCCGGAACAATCGTCCATAGCCTTTTGTGTTATTACTATTATCAATTTGGCAAGCTTTAATATGGTTATTATTACAGCTGTCATTCTAATAAAGCTCGGTAGGAGCTATTCAACTTCTTACTCAATAGGAATCAATTTAATGTGCCTGACTCCATCTTATAATCAAATTATATTAATAATGAGTTTGATCTTCTATTTCGGAATTTAGAAAACATTACATTTTATTTATTTTATTATTTATTGTAGACATAAATGGCATTAAGAAAAGTTATGTACAGTTGAGAAAGAAGATAGAAAACTTTAAATGAAAAAGTGCAACCGTGCCTACTTTGTCGACTGTACAAACTTTGAATTGAGCTAAACCTCAACCTTTTAAAGGTACAATAGCTGACCTGCCCCTGTTTCGTCTGCGGCATATTTCTAAACCACGTATCACCCTTTTAAACCTGTAATTTTGTAGGGTATGGAAATCTGCCGGATTTTTTGACATTTATGATCACTACTTCGCTCTCTTTAATTAAATAGCGTGATGAATTTGTCGATAAAAGGACTATTAACACAAAATTATTTTTTAAAATAAAACCGAGTTCCTGAGATTAGCGCGTTCAAACAAACAAACAAACTCTTCAGCTTTATACTATTAGTATGGATATTTGCATACACTTTTATTATGAAACTCTAGTTGGCTAGCTTGTCTCGAAATCTCACCAGTCATCACCCTACTACATACGTTTAACTGCGCGAATAAAAAGAGTAAAAAGGTACAATAAATACGTCTGGCGCGTTTTCGGCCTGACCGGTGTGTCGGATGACACTGCTGTACTGTGATTAATTGTCGCACCGATTGAAACGGTCTAACCCCCCACTGGCAGACGAAATGGAATATTGTGAGCCGTATAGGACCTCTTTAATAACGGGCGCCAGGCGGAAACTAATTTATGTGGCGGGATGTACTTTAATGTAACATTTGAATATAGAAGGTTGCGTAATGTAAAGTTGGAATTTAAAAATAGCGTGAATATAGCAGAATCCATACTTAATAAATGCGATCGTAACTTTGTTTATGTGTCTGTCTCATGCCCAAATTACTAAACTGATTTGATGACATTTGGTACAGAGATAGATTAGACCTAAGGTAAGGCTATGTCTTGTCGCTATAACCGACATCCATAAAGCTCTAAGCACCATTCTACTGCCAAAATTTCAAGTCCATAGGACCAGCGCTTTAGGTTCGGCATTGAAGAATCATACCATGGGTAATGAAATTCATATGCAATAGATTTGACTTCTTCCAAATTTAAAATGGGAATATTACTGAAATGGTGACACGCACAAAAAAAAATGAAACCAATTTTTTAGGTAATTACATCAACTTTGTCTTACAAACTTTTGCGATAACACGTGCCGTTTCCTAAGCGAGAATACAGACCTCTTTTCAATTAAAAAAAATCAGAAGTCCAATTGATCCTTTTAATATCTCTTTTATTATAGTGTAGTTAAGACCCCTAGCGATTTTCAGCTCTATGCGAATATACAAGCTTACCATTTTAATGTGTCTATTTGGCCTGGATGATTTGAAGCATGCATTCAGGACATAATTATCTAACCTGTGATCCTGTGATGTTACTAAGTCTTTATACTATGATTTCGTATTAATAAAATAGTGCTTGATTTTATTACAATCATAAATAAGAATGGAAACAGAATATTTAAATTTTATATTTCGCGTTAATGTCCGAAGCCAGTGGCTGTGCCAGTTTTATCGTGTTAAATATTTAATGTTTTCAATATGTGCTGTACTTTTGATCCAATTAGATACTGTACCATGAACTCTTAAACCAGGTAAATAACTGAAGGGAAGGAAGGGAACTGGAGAATACTACCAACTGAATAAATATGTTGCGTGTTAGTTGCCGCGTGGAGTAGATAGTAGGGCCACCCCAGCTCTTCCTGTGAGTGACGTAAAAGGCGACTAAGGGATAGGGGCTGTTCTCCATTCGTCAGTAAACATATAGCCCAAGAAAAAGTGCCTACTGCACGGCAATAGGCTAGCCTCTATTACGTGGGAACGAAAATCACAATTGGCGTTGGTGGGTGTTAATATACGTCTGCCTACCCAATTAGGGAAAAAGGTGTGACTGAATGTATGTATGATGTAACTTTGTAGTCCCATATAAATATATAGGTGTACAAAGTTCTATTTGCAATTGGTAGTATGACAGCCATTCAATTAACCTGTTTTAGGAGTTTATGGTAGACCTGCTGTAAGTATATCGAATATTAAAAAAAGCTCTTTAATTTTCAATAGAGAGCTTTTTTCATATTCTATTTACCTACAGCAGGCCTACCACGCTAGACGATTTTGTCAATTATTATTATCATTATATAAAAATACTACTGAGTGATACTTGTATTCTTTCTCAATCACCACGCAGAATAATTAGTTATATTAATTCTCTAATTAAGAGTAATTATATTATTAATTTAAAAATATATGTTTTTTGGAATTCTCGTACCTATGTTTATTTGTAGGTAATGAACGCAAGCGCCGAACGATTTTGATGAGAAATGTGAAGTAATAAAGTAAATTTTTATCTGCAGAATGTTTGATTACCATTGAGTTTATCCACTGATGTAATATAACCAAAAGTCGCGATAACCAACATCCACATAGGCGGGTGGAACCAAGGGCATCAGCTAGTAGAAGTTACAATGGAACCACCATAGCGTGGGATGATTCAGTCGACCTGTTTCGGCCTTATTTAAGAATAAGATACAGGTGAGTATAAATTAGTTCTCTTAACAGAAATCGACTCTTCAGGGGTCCTCACAAAACAGGTTCAATCGGTTAATTTGTAGAATTTTTTATCTCATTGTGTACGGAATGAGTTTAAGAGTCCTTGAATCAACGAGGTGTAACTAAAGGATCGTATTTGTAACGAATCGATGTCCGCCTTCGAAGTCGTGAGCTTTGATAGTTACCTACACCTGCCCGCTATCATCTAAATCTCTAATTAAGTAATTGTGGCTTTTTAAGTGTCGAGTTTTTTATACGTATAACAATATATTGTACTGTTATTGTATTTCGTATCCTCGTTAAGTTATAAAATAGTTTCCTCCCTGAGTCTTATAATGTCGGTGGTCTTTAATAAACATTTAACTTTGTTTGAAAGCGGCATAACCTAATATGAAAGTCCAATTATCTTAGTAATTCACTTTGGAATTTGAGCTGTCTAGTTATAACTATGTAGAAACTTTTCTTAAGACATCCTGAAACTTGTATCAATACCTACATTATATGGTAAGGTGACCGTGGCCGAGTATATAACTACGAACTTGTAGCTAGGTTTCCAAGATCCGAAATATTCACCTAATTTCGACTAAGATGATCAGAAAAATGAATTATTGACCTTTATTACGAGTTTCAGAGACTTAACCTTCTTTTGATCCCTCACTAGCCTACTCATAGTATCGAATCCGTTTCGGCAACCCACCCAAAAAACTAAAGATATAAATAAATTCGCACTGTGCAACTAAAATATACTGTCACTAAAATTGCCGGTCATTATAACCATTAACATTGTTTATATTATATATTTAAATTAATCCTCATTTAATGTTTTTAATTACTATTTTAAATATAACGCCATTGTAGGATAATGAAAATAATGAGATTCTAGTATTCAATTACATTACTCGTTTTCATTAGTCAGAGCATAAATTTGAGAGGCAATATAGCTATTATTACATTTGTAACAGTTGTGAATAGTATTAAAGCTATAAAATCATCAAAGGTCATTCTGCCAATCAAAATACCTTCTCAGCTTTCATTTCACATTGAAAATAGTTACCTAATAGAAATGTTTAATAGAAACTTCATTTTAATTACGATTGAATCCGGTTTTCTATTTAAAACAAGTGCTGGTCGTGTTTTGTGTGAAGTTATCAAATAATCGACCTTATTGATGTATGAGCTACCGTCTACCAATGATTTATAATGGCTTCCGTCTAGGACATCATTCCTCTGCGATGATTTTCAATCACATTCGACGGTTCGTTAGCGCTCGTATCTACGATCGGTCGTGTTCGGCCGTACGCCGAGAAATAGTGATGGATGAGGCATTTTTAAAATTATGATTATACAGATTAATGATGATATTATACATATATATTGCGGAAATACCTTCCGAAGTTATTATGTAAATTCTAGAAAATATTTTTGCAATTTTATCTCAGTATCTCACCATCAGACCGGCAATCTTTATTTGCTATAAAACCAGGCTATAGACAGCGAATTATTATTATCAACGTGTGCAAATAATTTAAACTAATATGAGCAATAGAAAGCAAAGACTTACCCAAAAGAAAATCACACATTCATGTAACTAACAATAGTCATGCGTATAAATTACTCATATCAGAGGTCAAATCAAAGACGTTTAATTTATAATGGAACAATGCAGCTTTCAAAAATAGCGAAAACACTAAATATAAAAATTGTTATAGCTACTTACTCGGGTGAAGAAATAATACTCGTACGTCATTATTATTAATTTATATGAATTATTTATTATACTGGTACGCATTCTCTACCAGTCAACCAAAGGTGGAGTAGAGATAAATTCAGTAGGTGCATTATTGAAAGTGACATTAAATCAATTGAGGAACGCCATGATATAACTAGATAAATACTGTGAAGTATTAATATACTTTCAAACACATACTACAGCATGAAGATAATAATATATATACCTAATCATTAATAGAAATACATGCATTATATAAAAAATATACCTACACATATAAATAAATGAAAATAGTTAAACATACATACGTAATATATATCCTACCATAGATACTATATACCCAAATTATAATTTAGATGTTATAATTTAGATCAACTATCTATTATTATTTTCATCACATACAAAGTTTATTTTTTGTACCACAATAGGTCAAACTATCACCGCAATACTTCGTGCTACCTTTGAAATAAATATCTCTGCTTCACCGTAAGGTTGACTGGTACAAAATGCCCATGGCAAGCTTAAATAAATAAATACTTTATAATATAATATATCATTGTACCAAATATTAAACAATCACATCCAACAGATTTATAGTTTCATGAACTCAAAACTATCTTTTACCGTTGGCAACATCAACAAGTGATACAAACACATGTAAATAAATTGAGATGAGCATTCTCGTAGTTGGCAGCACAATCTATCAGTAATTCACGTTGTATTATCAATCAACCGCGATATGATTGATGAAATATATTCTTCGGTAGCTAGATAACTTGTCTTCTTTGTTGTTAATTAAGACTTCCATGTGCCGTGTTACATGCAACTTTTTTTACTAACCTGATGTTATCGTCACGTCATTCTAACTAAACAAAGACTAAACTAAACTCTCGCATTCCATGATTTACAATAATGTTAACAGTACATGATCATGGCATAGGTACAGTCAGCTGCCAGCCTGTGACCACGGCCGGTGTAACCTGGTCGAAACGTCAGGCACATCAAAGGTATTATGTATGTTCCGTATAGGAACATACATAATACCTTTGATGTGCTTGACGAGCGTGCAATTGCTTTATTTTTAAAATCAGCATTGCCATTTTATGATTGCTGTTCCGCTTCCTTGTGAAATAGGTACCTACATAGCTTTATTTAATTATTTTTAGGACAGGAATTATTATGTGAAATAACATCAAGTAAAGAATACAAACAGCTTAGCTATTTAGTTTTTTTTTTATATTATTGGGCGTATTATTATGGGTACACATTCGTCGAGTTATTTATTTTGTAGATATTTTTTTTGAGCAAGTGCTGTATCTGCAACTTTAAGTTAACAGAACGTTTAGATAAATGTCTATTCGACATGTTTTATACCTGTGTTCTTTATTAGCCACCACCATTAGGTAATAATAGAATTTCCGTAGATATTTTTTATATAATATTGTCTATTCTATAGGTACTGTTTTTATTGGCGAAGGCTACACTAAAAAAGCAATCATTCAATTAGCCCACCGCCGTTCACTGGTGGCCTCTCTCAATGAGTCTGTAAACATTTAAATATAATATCATTCAAGTCATCGCATCGTCAAACGGCATCCCTTATTAAAAGGTAATGTAGATAACTAAACAGCCATAAGGTCCTTCCACACATCGTAACAATTTGAGTGCGCTCAGTTATTAAACAAACCATATATATTTACTAAAATTACAGACTTCTGCAATTACGAGCTACTAGACGGCACAGTTGAGCAAATACACACTAGTATACCTCGTCACACATTTCTTCGACCTAATTCGCGAAACAAACGAGACACGGGCGCGCGCGGATTGCTTTGGAATAATCTATGGTGAATTTGAGCTCGTCCACCGCGGTGGCACCCCGTGCTGTCCTTAAAAAATACTCAAGGATCGGATATTGCGCGTATACACATTTTAAACACATTTCAGGCTCAAGATATATGTCCCGAGGTAGTAAGTATAGGAATATTATGCGGTCACAACTAGTGCGCTCATGTTCGACGCGGACGCTCTATAGCGACCACTGCTACAACTTTCTCTAAACTGCTCCACAACTTGAAACCATTAGGAGACCTGCTAAACGCTGAGGGTACTATTATGCAAACTGTACGTTAATATTTAGTTCGAAACTTAATATTAAGTGAGATGTTAATATGTTGTATTGATTAAGTTACCCAATTGTGTAGAAATAGAAACCCTCGTATACAAAGTGGGTTGACTGTTGATTGTAAATTATCTTGGACATTATGCCTATATTATTATTATTACTATGTTGACATCCTATTATGACTATGATTATTCTATGACATTTCGTATTGTAATGTAATTCTTATAATAATTTTATTTCAATTTTGTTTTTGAATCGAAGGATTTAAATAGAGCTTAAGCTAATATTTGCATGCCACTGAATGGTAGATTTGCGAAACTGTATTATCTTTATGTAACATCATGTATGGCCACATTTCTGCAAATAAATTAATTTGAATTTATTTTTTTACTGTTTCGACCACGCAAAGTTTAGTTGGTTGGTATTGTATTAAATCGCATCTTTATTATAATTGCAAGGTTTGTGATAATTAATGCAAAATAATAAATTGTTCAAATGAAATAGGATGGGTAAATAAATTTATTTATTTTTATTATTTTATTTATTAGTATTCACAAAACATGGACAATAATACATATGATGTACAATGGTTGACATAAAACCCTTACGGGTTTGTCTAGGCAACCGCGGTTACATTCGACTCGGGCTTATAACTATACATTTAAGTATCTATGTGGATGCGATGCAAAGCCATTTCCTTTTTTGTTTCTTTTTTCGTCCAACTCATACTCTAAGCGAAATTCATCCAGAACACGTTACATTACACTTTTTCTAGATAAGTATTATGATTAACAATTTAAAGTACCTAAAATATATATGATAAACTGCTTAAATTTCTTTAATTAAATCAGAAAACAAAAAAAAAGCAAAAAAAGTGGGTAGGTTGATATAAAATTATACCACCAAGTAAGTCTCCGCATTGCGGTAGTGCTATTACTTATTATGTGGTATTGTAAAGCAACGAATGTGTCCGTAATCTTAATGTCACCAATCAGGTTCACATTCGTCCCTTTGCAAGCGCATTATGCAGCCATTTCCAAGAACAGTAACGGAGTTAGGATACAGCGTGTTTCGACCTGATATGCAAATATTAATTGTGTGTGAATTATGTCTTTTTTTTATGCAAACATATTTTATGTAGTATTTAAGAGTTATAATATAATAATATTAATAGATATTATTTAAGTACGTTAAACTCGTTTTTAATATGTTCTATGTAATACCTCTTCAGTTTACGTTTAGAATTGTTTACGTTAAGTGTTTCCCTTAGGGCTACAGGAAGCTGGTTGTACAGTCTAGGGATAAGATATTCACACGTTCGTCGGCCATAATAATTAGTACTCCGGCTCGTAGTCACCACATTTTTCCTACTTATTTGTCTGGTTTGGATTTTTCCTTCCATGGGGCACAGAAATTGCTGCGGGCGAAGGTAGTGTTCACTAAGCAACGCTAATTCTGCCAGTTCCTGCACCGGCACTATTCCGCAGTAACCAAAAAGACCCCGGTAGCAATCTTTAAAGGTCTCTTTCACTTTCCGAGGTACAATCGTTTTGAGTAATTTTATTTGTAGATTGTATATCTTATCTAGGTTAGTCTTAAAGGTACGACCGTAGCTAGTGATGCCGTAGGTGATAATCGAATCAGCTAGCGCAATGTATAAATTTCGTAGTATTTTATAGGGCAGTTTGTATTTGAGCATGTACAATTTTGCTAACAGTGCACGTAGTTTGTCACATACTTTATTCACATGCGGCGCCCAGTTGAATCTGTCATCTACAACTAGTCCGAGGTAAGTGGCTTGGCAGACTTGCTGGATACTCGTGCATTTCCCGGTACACCGTATTCCTTTGTACAGGTGCAAGCATGAGTGGTTGTGAGCTATTAGACTGACTTTGTCAGGACCCCGTGTATTATGAGCAGATCTCACGTGGAGTAGTTGCGTCTTTTCGGCATTTAGTACTAGTCCTGTGTCGTGAGACCACATGCTTAATGATGTAAAATCCTGTTGTAGCTTTTGCAGTGCTACATCCACATTTTTGTCAGCTGCAATTAAGCACGTGTCATCCGCGAACTGGTATATTTCACAATGTTTTATGACATGTTTAGCATCATTAACGTATGTCAGGTAATGAAGTGGACCTAGTACTGAACCTTGCGCTGTACCCCTCGCGACGTCAACTATCGCACTGGTAGCATCCCCAACCTTGACCCTATACTTTCGATCTTTTAGGTAGTCCTGGCACCAGCCAAGTAGTGGTCTTGAATCATTTCTACATTAAGATTGGGTTAATAAAAACAGTGAATACCAGATGTATTGTGCCGAAATGGCTTACTCACATACTTGTGACAAGTATTGTACTGTTATGATCAAGAAAAAAGGGTGTTGCATTCCCAACAATTACTCGAAAATGTTTTCGAAGTTTTTTTTCTAAGGAATAATTTTATGGTTACATAAAAATCAATTTCTTTAATCCTCTTTAGTCCTTAACATACTTTTGTAATCCTGTAATGGTAATTCAATCTTTGTCGGCCTAGTATTGTCTTTTATCTTAACTGAGATAATCTCTCTTTCGGAAGATTGCTTCCATACTTTACCTGTTTGTACCTTTTGTAATACCATCTACTAGTTAATTTTAACAAAGGTACGCAAGTCAACGTAAATAGTTACTTTTATCTAATAAATACATCATGAATAATAATATTATGTAAATAGAAATACTTATGATATTATTATTAAAGTTTTCGGGATATTTACCATGTAATGTTTTATTGAGTTTCCGATATTTCGGCACTGTTGCAAGCGCCATGCTCACGGAAGAACTGAAGTACTGGCGGTTGACGGAGAAAAGTTTTAAGCGCAGACATATCGGTCTACCCTCTTACGCAGTCTTTTGTGACGCGTTACATTGTCAGTACCACTACCACTGGTTTCACTAGAAATGCAAACTCGATCACGACTCACTACACTCACAGTATCCACTCGCGATTTTAATTCGGCTGGTTCACGGTTTTTGCATATGCGGACCACTGGATACCAGACGTTCGGCAGTTGAAACCCTTCCTCACGATTGAAATTTATATACTTTTTAATTTCAAGCGCCTCTCTAACCAATCTTGGTATATAGTGGCGTTCTGTCGCAGGTTTGTCTGTGCAGGGTTATGTAACTCAATCCAGTGGTTTGTACCGGACTCCAGTAAATGTTGAGCGATTGCTGATTTTTGCAATATTTTTTTTGATTGACGGATTTGGCTAAACTTAAATATTTTCCGTGAAGCGACTGCCACCTGATCTCCACAACTCAAAGGCGATATCGAAGCATTGCAGCTAGACCAGTTATTGAATTTTTGAGGGTTCTAACTACCCGTAACGACTGCCAAAGATGTTTGACAACCGGGACCGACAGCTTAACGTGCTCTCCGAAGCACGACCAGACCAATGCATATAATACCCATATTCATGCATACAAATATTTGCACTGAGCGGGGATCGAACCCGCGCCTCCTGCGTAGCGGCCGCATTCACTACCGCTACGCCATGGAGGCTGTCAATGGTTTTCCACCTATATCTTTGGGTAAAAACCTGAGTCACTGATTGTTGAACCAAACAGTGAGACAGGATCGGTGTTGAGGAGTAAAACAGCAGGTGAATAAAGCTAAACTACAACTTTGGAAAAAATAAATTGAGAGAACAGCACTTGTACTTTAAAACCCGTGCAAATTTTGGCTGTAGGTAACTATTAACTTTTGGCGTTTAGACAAAGTAGAAGAATATCATAGTATTGTTTTTAATTATTAGCTTAAGCTATTTATTTTTTATGATTTGGCATTAAAATTAAAATACAAATAACCCTGAATTTTACCCTTCTTCCACCAACACCTAATTTTTACTTATTACAAAACAACGTTTGCCATATCACCAATGATATACATGTTATTTTAAAGAATGTGGGCACTAATTTTACCTCAAATAAAAAGTTTGCCATATCACCAATGATATACATGTTATTTTAAAGAATGTGGGCACTAATGTTACCTCAAATAAAAAGTTTACAATACTTCTTGCCTGCCTGTCCATTAAAATTTTTACAGCCCGATTTCATTGCTTTTATTTTTATCGTTTAATAAAATTTGTCATTAAAGATAAGATAAAACGTATAATTGGGTACTTACATGTTTTAAATCACACGATGTAGCCACTTAAATTTACTAAAAATCCTATTAATTACAATTAATATAGATTGTATATCGGTCAACGTAACCTCGCTGTCAGATGTTGAATAAAAGTGTCGTTAAACTGTTGTTAAGTATAATGTTGACAGTAAAAAATATCTACACATATTTTATAGATTTATCTATAGGTACATACGGAACAGGTATCACCTTTCATTAGTGCGGAAATCCCCACAGATACCCGCCAGCCGGTCAGCGGAGTGGTTTTGTCGGACTAACTGCACGCTGCACTATGTGAAAAGAATGAGTTCAACAAGGAAACTCCCTCGCAACCTGGCTAGAACTTACAAATAATAATAATAGAGTTGAATTTGTGAAATCTCAAGGGATAGAACTCTCAGATTCCACAAAACTTAGATCCCTCTCTGCAAACGATACTACAACTACAAGTATCTGGGTATGTCACAGGCGTTAATGAGTCGGATATGAAACAATCGTTACGAGACCGCTTTTTCTGCCGCCTGAAAAAAGTACTGAAGAGTCTTTTGTCAGGTGGTAACAAGGTGCGTGCCTATAACGATTAGGTCACACTAGTCCTAACCTACTCCTTTGGTATACTCAGATGGACTCAGACTGAGCTGGAAACCCTGGATAGAAGAGTTCGTACACTGCTTACTGCATATCGAATGCATCATCCACGTTCCTCAGTAATGAGGTTGAATATCCGGCGGAAGTTTGGAGGCCGTGGTTTTTAAACATTAAGACTCTTTACAACCGCGATATATGCAACCTCAGAGAATATTTTCTCAAGGTGAATGTGGATGTGACCTCGGACTTAACCCGCTCATTTTTGCGAAAGAAAATTGGCGCAACCCTGCAATACTTAGCATTAATGATCGCAAGGAAGTATGGAGGAGTAAAGAGCTGCATGGACGATTTTATCGGGCCTTATATGAGCCCGATGTAGATTTTAAAGCATCTGTTTCCTAGTTACGTTTCGGTGATCTCTTTGGACAAACCGAAGGTTTTGTCTGCGCAATTACTGATGAAGTTATTGTGATGAACAACTACCGAAGATATATCCTTAAGGATGGTACGGTTGACATCTGTCGGGCATGTCACCGTCCCGGAGAATCCCTCAGGCATATAATCTCTGGATGTTCTCGTCTAATCAACGGCGAGTATTTGCATATACACAACCAAATAGCTAGGATTATCCATCAGCAACTACAGGTATGTGAACGACCCAGTTCTTGACGATGGTCGTGTCACATTGTACTGGAATCGATCGTAGCCAATAAGCCTGATATAGGGGTGATAGATCGATTAGAGCGCCGTGCAATAATTATCGATGTCACCATTCCGCATGACGAGAACCTCGTGAAAGCCGAAAAAGATAAGCAAATAAAATATTTGGACATTGGCTCACGAGGTTGTCGACATGTGGAGTGTCGATTGATTGATTGTTCCGATAGTCGTGTCAGTTCACGGACTAATTGCCAAGAGCCTCGACCAACATCTCAAGAGACTCGCGTTAGACAGTTGGGTCAAGGGCCTGATGCAGAAGACGGTACTCCTCGACACGGCACGCATCGTGAGAAGATTACTTTCCCTGACGCCCTAGCCACCATTAGCTTGATCCCTGTACCCGATGACGGTGGAGCACTATTTTTATATTTTTTAATAGATATATTTTTAGTACATATTTAAACACATAATTTATAAGTACGTAGTTTAAAATAAATAAAGAGGAATAATAATAACAACATTGTTCGAGTAACAATGACCCATATTGGTTAGTTATAAAGCCTTATCCTAAGTTAGTAATTACATGGTATATTTATTATTCAGCACTTACAACTTCAGCAGAAATTGTACTGCAATAATAAATATTGCTGCAATCTAACCTACTTGCTATCATAGACAGGATACTATTGAAGCTGCCCCGTACTCTGTGCACCAGGGTGGCGCACCGCTTCGTCGCGTAAAGGCCGTCTAACCGCGCTTCTACAAACATCCCCGATGCACTGCAGTACCTGGGCAACCGCATCAGTACACTGAAGGCGTTGTTGTACTGGACTCGCAGGGCGCTGTACGTCGTACGAAGACAAGTGTACATCGGGGAACTGCCGGGGCACGTCGCTGTGTCATAAATGGCAGTACGTTTTGTAATTCAGATCCGGCCATTTGATACTTTGTAAAGACTCTAATGTGGAGTTTTTGTGTAATGACTTTGATATTGTTTACGAGTTCAGTCTCCAAAAATGGAATCCAGTCCCAAAATTAGGACTATACCCGGTTCAGATTATTCCAATCCAGTAATCCAGAGAATCAATGCAGTCCGGCACTGGACTGGACGATATGCCAGTATTTTAAAAGCTACTCGACGGTGGGACGTACTAACGGAACGTAGTATTTATTATTATAGTTTTAGCAAATTCTCCTAATAGATAACTAAGAATTTAATAAAAAAAAATTAAAGTATTTTCCGAATAACCTCAGCAGAAAGCATATTACATTATGACCCTACTTTAACTAATTCTGGCATTTGAGTGCTATAAGAACGTCGTTGTAGGTTCTTTGATTTAGCCTGAAGTAGGGGTAGCCGTGACAGAGCAAATGAAATTCCATTGCTACCCTCGCATTTTAAGTTAACCAGAATCAAAGAAATGTGTAAATGAAAAATACCTTCGTCCTAAATTTTTGTTAGGAGTTGAAGTCGTTTTTAGCGTATCTGTGAAAGTCTGTAGTATTAAATATATATCACACAATCAATCAATTAGCCCATTGCAGTCCACTGCTGGACATAGGTCTGTACCAATGTGCGCCATTGCTCCAGATTCTCCGTTTTCCGCATACTATCTGTCCCAGCCACCTTTTTGCAGCCATCTGGCTAGGGGCTTTCCACCTTTCGTTTGTCTTCTCACAGTCTCCACTCTGGGATCAGTTTCCTCCAACGGACGGCCCACCGCCACGTTGGCTTGCTTATTGCATAAACACCTAAAATTCAGTTAATCAAGATTATAACTTTAGTCATATTTTGGTAAGAAACCAACTAACTAACTCAAATAACTTAGATTATTTCGCACAAAATTAGTTTTTTGGATCACAAACAAATGGTAAACAATTTAATACTGGATTATAACTTAGATAATATGTCTATGTAAGTACTTTGAGATTGATAACGGTCTGGAAAGTTTGGCTTACTGTTTGAAATAAAATTTTATAAACATAATTTAGAGATGGGATACATAAATTCCTTTTTGTTATTTATTGTTTATGAAAACGGTATGGTTATATACCGTTAATTAAATTAATATAATTAACTTTTACTAAATTACGAGTATCTTAAATTACTATGTATGTATGAAAGCACAGAATAGATAATAGTATGATGAAAGACATCTTTGCATACTTATTCTCAAAACGTCAAGCCGCGTACAGACGTACGAACATGATCATAGTGAACACAAACGTCAAACATGAACATTTGATTTTTTTGAATTTAGTTCGCGAACTCAGCGCCGTTCGTAGTGGTCGATTTAGAAGTAGTAGAAAGATTTTTGGTGATTACACTGATTCACAAGATATTGTTTTAAGCGGATCCTCGATGGTGGGAAACAGTTTGATATAAAAAATAAACACCTGTACCCTTCCAAGTTGTTTACGTACCATTTTTAACCGACTTCCTAAAAGGAAGAGGTACTCAACTCGATCGGTATCTTTTTTTATGTATATCCACCGATTACTCTGAGATTTATAATCCGATTTACGTGATTTCTTTTAGTTCGAGGTAGAATAGTTGCCATTTTATGTAGTTTATTCCAGTTATTTTATTTTATGAACATTTTTGTATTATTTTAATTCAAACTTTTAACCAACTTAATATTTATGTTGTTATGATGTCCCATATTTACGTCGTATAAGAAGCGATTTCAAAAAAATATTTTGCTTTGTGTTTAGTATAACTCACCGGTTGTCCCATACCAATTTCATGGACCTTGGACTCCGGAAACACACCAGAGAACTCCTCAAAATCAAATAGGAAATGGGAAGTGATAGCATTTTACCTAGTTTTAAGACGAACCTGTGCCAAGGAACACCGTCTTCTAACTAAACAACAAATATGTAAAATCAGTTATTTTTCTCCAAGTTTTAGGTATATATAGGTAGTTTTTTTTGTTTTACTTTTCAGTCCTTGTAATAGATTGTTCATAAAATTGTATTATTTTTTTCCCACTTTTAGTGATATAATGGAGTCCAGCATGCTTTCGACCATAGTTTTTGAGTTTTGTTTCATAAGATTGTGTTACGTAATATTTATTAAAATTATTCGAACACTCCATACGGAACATACAGATAGGATCGCTGCGAACATGTTAGACGAACCGAGTGTTCAATGTTCGTTAGTGGTGAACACGTGTGAACCAAGTTGTTGCGTATCCTGGAACCCAACAAATTTGTTCGTATGTGTGGACGCGGCTTTAGAAATACAACAAACACCCTCCTCCATTCATCTGCAAACACGTCACAGTCAGGGTAGGCTGTCAGGAGGTCGTTAAGGACTTCTAGCGTTCGACACACTGGGGACTCCGCTCTAACGACTGTTCGACAGGAAAGCCGTGCAAACAATCTGATTCGATGGTCTTCACAGTGTGCTGTGTATTTATCGGGGATATATTTCCTATACGACAGTACAGTTTTACTTTAAATTTGCTTTATGTGGACTCACTTAAAGTAAATTTAAAATAAAACCTCGCGTCACGCCAAATACTGTACTCGTGAATGTCCAAAGGTATACAACAAGTACAACTGGAGACGCACGCAGCAGATAGGTACGCGTAATTCATTGCGGCTTCTCAATGGCCCCCTTTATCCGTATCAAAGTTTGACAAGTACCTAGTGTATGAAAGTGGTACGCTGTATCTGCTGCATGCTGCATTTATATCAACTACTAGCCACGGAGCACAATAACCATGTGCTCCGTGCTACTAGCTGACGCGACCCGGCTTCACCCGTGGCGTAATGATATATAATTATAACCTTTATCGATAAATGGACTATTTAACACAAGAAGATTTTTTAATTCGAACCTGAAGTTCCTGAGGTTAGCGCGTTCAACCAAACAAACAAACCCTTCAGGTTTATTTAAGGTTGACGTTCTCGTAAATCAAAAAAGAACCATGCATGCCATACCTGTAGTATATTATTCTGAGAGTCCGGTTCAAAAAATAGGAATCAATAAAAATGTTGCTAGTTTATTTGACGTTTATACGTTTTTGTATCATTCTGTGAAAGCATAAATAAACATTTGCATTTAAATGGTGATCACATTATGACGCTCGAAGTCTAAGCTCAAAGTTAACATTTTACGATATCAAATGCCTTAGTATGATATTGTTGTTCATATTTTTATTATAATGCAATTTATTTACAAAAATATGAGAGAGAAAATATAAAATTATAGGGATTATTCATTATCGAGTAGTTCATGTTCGAACATAAATACTTATTAGTAGATAAGGTTGATCATGAAATAAACACATGTTTTAATGCATATTTATGAAACAAATGCATTTATAATCTGGATTTGCAAGAATTGTATCGATTGCTCTACACTTGGCACTTAGTTCTAAATCTCGATTTATCTGAGGCAGATTGTATAGATAAATAAATCTGTCGAATCTGTTCATTCAAATTGCTACACCAAAATTATTACTTAGGAAAAATACAAGCAAATTCTTAATCGTTTATAGCTAATTATCTAATTTCCAATCTAAAACAATAAGATGTTATTATTTATTTGTATGATATTTTGTTATTACGCGCCATTCACTCAAAAGGGCGATTATTTGCAGTACATCCATGAGTACATCCAAAATATACATTATTTTTCTTCCTCAGAACGTTAAATATAAACTATACTACTATACTTTAACGATACATAAATATTTTTCATCGATGATCTAACAATAACAATACATTATGTCTAAAAATCTATGTCAAAAAACTGCCAAATGCAATAAAAAATGTTCTAACAGGACTTGTCCACAAATTCCCACCCATCGATGACATTTTTAAAACGAGCCAAAAAGGATCAAAAGCTGCCTCTTATAATTGGCACAAAAGATCGCATATCGCAGAAAGAAGGTTCGAACACAGCTCTTTATCTTTTTGAGATTAATATTTTTGTTACTCATTTTTTATCCCGAGGTCGAAGGTTTTTTTAACATTCATAGTTTATTTGAGAATTGGACTAGATGAAACATTAGAGACGAACATAAAATAATTTGATTAAATCTATATCAATCATCTTTCTATCTATATCTTGAAAAACACTTTTTAAAACATTATCGAAATATCTTTCTCATTAACACCTAAAAAATATTGTAAAATTCAAAATAGCTATAGTTTTATGATAAAAATATATGAAATAAAATACAAAATCGGAATAACCAGAGATAATCATTTTTAAGTATTTCAATCGTAAAAAGTTCAATCTGAAAAGGCCTATTACACATTAATCTTTTTCAATGTCTTTAGTTCTATAAATATTTTACGACTTGTTCGACTCCATAGTCTTGCATTTATTTTTTATCTTCCTTTTTTAGTTATGAACATCGCTTATAGTGATAATGTTTGCTACCTGAGCGTGGGTGCGTTTTAGATCCCGACACGTGAAATATTGCTGGCCATCCCTTGTCACATACCTACCTTATAAACTTAAAAAAGAATTAAGAGTGGGATGCAATATCTAGAAGAGAACACGGGTAAAAGAGATGAGATTTTCTCGACAAAAAAGCGTTTTTAATTGCTTTGATTAGATTTCAAGGATATTAATGTAGTGATTCACGCGTATTGTCAATTCTCATATATTTTGATTTTGTACGGTGCCAGTTTTATGGATTAGTATATTTCTCATTCAATAGCCGTGTTTACCCTTCTTGGGTTTGGGTCATTGTGTGTTACACACGTAGCATTGTTGGTAGCCGTGACTGTCAACACTGAGGTTTGATAAAGAATGTTAAGAAGGAAATATTTCGCAACCTTTACACTTCCTGAAGGAAGTTTACTTTGTCACTTTTCAATCTTGAATAATGTATATTTATGTGTGGATTTGTGTGAAACATTAAGCTACCATGAAATTGTTTCATACCGAATTGAAATTTAAGGTTCGTTGAATTTCTGAAATGTACCAAAATTTGGGTTACGTCTTGTTTGGCAAAGGTTGCGTTTATATTAAATATTAAAATTAATAGTGCTAACTATATACATGAATAGTACATTCGGGTAGAAAAACATCCAGTACATTTTTTTTAACGTGTGGAAACCCCCACGGCCTTTACCCCATCGGTGCCGACGATGGGGTGGGCGTGTCGGAATCGGACCGACTAAAACCTCACGGTGTCCTTCTAAAGTGTCCATTGCCGGGCACCCTGGGTAAGCCCTCGAAAGGATAACCCCAGGGTTACCGGCGGACTTTGGCCGCCACCGCGGCCTCGCCTGGCGGGGTCGGGTTTTATCCCATGTCGGTGAGTTCGGTAGCCTGCTTCTGTAAGGACGGCGAGTCGGCCAACTATCGTCCTCAGGCCTCGATCATGGAGGTCGGTAGTCACGGGCGTAGACGAGACCGCGGAACTCGGGGGGCAGGGTTCTCTCCCGCTCCCTCTCCGCCGCCTCTTTCGCGCGCATTACCTGCTCGCAGAAAGAGGCGGCACGTGCCACTTGCTCCCGTCGGAGACCATAGCCTTTGCCATGGTCTCCACCAAAAGAACGTCCACGTCCAGGACCGCAACGAGATCCCGGCGTTGACTCGCCCACGCAGGGCAATCCACCAACGAGTGGAGTGCCGTGTCTTCGCCAGGATCCTAGCAGTGCTGGCACTGCGGCGTTGTTTCCCAGTGGATGCGCACTTCCGGTAGGTGAGGTCACAGTGGTGCCTCTCCAACCACTCATTCGTGATCGGTCTCACCGCCACAATGGTGGATTCCCCCCAACTTGGATGCTCAAGTCGTCCCCGCCATGTCTCCATGAGTTCCCTTCGGAGCTGGGACCGCTGAGCCCTGATTTCTCGGGGCTCCGGCCTATGGCCCCGCTCCAGCGCCTCCTTGCGTCACTGGTATAGCAACGCAAGGGCTCTCGCTTCCAGGTCCCATGGAGGGGTCCCGGCTAGGAGACATGCCACCTCGACGGAGATCGTGCGATACCCTCTGATCACTCCGACGGCCATCGCTTTTGATTGACTGTTTAATACAGCCAAGTTGCGGGCCGCCAGAGTCTCTGCCCATACGGGAGCCCCGTACTGGGCTATGCTTCGCACGATACCTAGGTACAGTTTCCTAGTGGGGGTTAGGTCGCTTAACTTTGGGTATTAGCCGCGATAGCGCGGCCGCAGCCTCAGTTTCGGGACCAGACTTCGGAGATGGGGTCCGAAGTCCCATCGGCTATCGAGTACGAGCCCAAGGAACTTCATCGTGGGCTCGATGCCGATGTTTACGCCCCCTACGGAATTGCTGGTTCCCGCAGGTGGCCCCCTCCGAGGCCCGTGAAAACACATAGCCTCGGATTTGTGGCCATTCGTAAGATGGGGCACCACCCCGAAATAAGACAGAAAATTACATACATAAATAAACTCGCTGTAAATCCTCGAAGGGATATGCAGAGATGTATTCACAGAAAATTAGGGTTAGCTTATTGAGATTTGGATAGGTTAGGTTAGAAGATCTTATTTTTTTCTTAAGACACGCAGATATAAGTCATTTTTCTAACTATTTAATTAAATGGCTAGGCAATAAAATATATTCACACTCTGAAAGCTGAGTGTGCACCACTTATCTTTAGCTATTTAACAAGGGTTACAAAACGCGACCTTTGCCAAACAAGACGTAGTCAAAAATAGTTTATCACGTCAAGTGTCCTAGAAATATGTGTCGAAATAGTAACTAGTCGTATTGCTTTACAGCGAGCTTTTAAATAATGTAGGTAATAGTTATGAGGTAATAATTATGACAATAGGTACGTCGTAACATAGATTTATGAATTAATAGATAAGTACCCATATTAGTTTTGTTTTATAATATTACAAAATGTATGTTACACGTATTTTTATAAATATTATGCAGGTAGATGCTTCATATATAACACATATATTTAAGTATATTATTTATACCGTGCTATATAATTTTTAAAGTAAGTTCTGATGTCTCCCCAACCTAGGGCAGACATCAAGACAGGTTAAGTACCTACCTGCCTACAGGTTAAGGATCTGTACTTCACGTGACTGGTGACATAGACAACGACGTCATGGCACGTATTGCCGCCGCATGGGCCAAGTGGCAGGAAATGACTGGCGTCACATGCGATACTAAAATGCCAGCCAGGTTGAAGGAGTAGGTCTACAAAACGATCACTAGGCTTGTCCTTTTACACGGCTCCCACAAAACAGGAGCTGCGGCGTTAGGAGGATGAATGTGATGCGTTGGATGTGCAGTGTCACGCGTAAAGCTCGTGTGAGGAACTCTCGCATCCGCGTCAGCCTAAAATTCAAGCAAGCAGCCTTCACTGGTGCCACCACGTTTTATGGCAACCGCCGGGCTACGTGGGAAAACAAATGCCAGACAAATACGCCCCCGCCGGAACCAGGTAAAAGGGGTAGACCCAAGAAGTCCTAGCTTGACGTCGTAGAGAGTGACATGCGTACCAAAAGCCTCAATGAACCATGGACGCCCAAGATCGTGCGAAGTGGAGGAGGAAGAGACGATAGGCAGACCCTGAGCTCCAAGCTCACCTTGGCACACAATGACACATATTATATATGGGAATGATGAGATTGAACAATAACACTTTCAACAAGCTTATACATGAAAACCATGTTGCATGTCAGCACACACGAAGTAAGTTTCAAAGAGATAACATTAACTATAATATCATAAATACTCATAAATATACGAGCACGTAACTCAAACGCAATTTCTATGCTAACAAGGATACGCGCGTTATCGTATTTGTACCGTATCTTGGTGCAAAACACACGGGGTGAATATTTTGCACGTTTTGTTTTACGTTTGTACCTAAATATTCACGGTAAATAAACATTTCATGGAGATTTTTATTTATTTTTTGCCATATTTTTTGTAGCAAGCGACGAAAGTATGAAACATACACTTTATCAAACGTTTCGAGTGCTCTAACAAGGCTCTTGAGATTTTGATTTACAGTTTATGATAAGGGTCAGTGATAGAAAAACTGATATTTTCGTGAAATTTATGAGCTTTGGAGATAATATATTCTTCTTCATCCTAGCGTTAATTCCAGTCGCATTCGAAGCTTTTAACTTGGAGTCTGGGGTCCGCTTTTATTACCATATACTAGCGATCTGCCTCGGCTTCGCTCGGGTGGTAAAAACGTTCCCATGGAAATCCAATATGCTATATTACTCAGGGTTAATGTGGCTTTCCAATGGCAAAAGAATTTTTGAAATCGGCACAGTAGTTTTTTAAGTTTATTCATTACAAACATACAAATCTTTCCTAATTATAATAGTAGTGTAGATATGTTTAATGTTCCGTGAAAGGACTGCCATCTGACCTCCACAACCAAAAAATTACGGGCTCAAAGGAGTGATACGGCGTTTCAAAATATACCACGGGCGAGGCGAAGCTTTATTATTATAAAGCAGTTGTGTTGAGAAAAAAATGAGATAGATATAATGTGAACAAAAATAATTATATTGGTTAGATATTTATAAGTAACATAGAAACACTCGACCGTTCGTAAAATTGATCGGCACATACAATTTTTATCGCAACACTGACGCGCGCATTCATCAAAAAACATAAATACCTAAGCGTGGGTAAGATACCCCTACGGCGAATATAAGCGAAAGCGATTGATCATTATTCATTCCTTCAGCTGACAGATTGTGATGTGAAACACTTCGGCGTAATAACTTTAACACGCATCGGCGTCTCCTTGATAGATGTTTTGTGAAATAACAACATGTGTTTTTTTAAAACTGAATACAGTGGTAATTACGTCATTGTTCCTATAAATAAGTTTTTGTCTAAGATGGTGACGAGTGATATAATAGATGTAGTGACAGCACTACGTACAGTCAGCATCAAATCGATCGTGTACACACCTTTAGTTCGGACGATAATACAATTTAAATCAATAAAACAGTTTGGTAGTAGCATCGTTAGTAGGTATTGAGAGCATTTTGAGTGCTTTGCTTGTAGGGATCAATCTGATTCTGACTATAGAAGCATACTAAACTTGTTTTATGAGCTACATTTTTGGACAAAATTTTTTTTGGCATAAAAATAATTTCTAGTAACAAATTTCTTTTCAAATTCGTTGGGGGATATCACTAACAGTATAGATGTTGTTATTTATTTTTGTTTTCTGTAGTATTCGTCTCTTTGCGTTGTGGGCCAACTGGCCATTTTAATATCAACCATCAAGACCAGATTTTTTTAAATATTTTTGAATTCTTTTCTGTATTAGCACTTAAGAAGCATATTACAAAGATTAGTCGAATATATATTTCAATTTATTTTTACGTTTGATGTACTTTATCGAAAACTTGTTGAAAAAAGTATTGGCAATGAATTTAAAATAAAAATTGGTATAATACTCGAAACTCTCACGAAAAAATACGTAGGTAGGTATCATTGTTTCACATGAGAATTATATTTCAAACATTGGTTTTATTGATTACTAGATTACCTTGTACACATGTCATTCATCATCAACCAAAAAACTATTTAAATAACTGGTGGGTAAGTGGTTATCTAATAGGTTAAAACATCACAAGGTTAAGCAATACTAGTCAGGTTGATCTTCGTTCCTCACAGAGCACTTTAAGCCGAACTTTTAAGTCAGTTTTTACGGTTAGTTGGAGCCCTTAAAGTTCAACTCTGTAACTTTGATATTGCCAGTGGGTTGTGGAGGTCAGGTGGCAGTGCATCACAAAATATTGAAGTGTTGCCGCTTCACAATTATCCCGGAAATCGTATTCCAACTGTGTTTGAAAAGGCTTTTGTATGGTTTCCCATACTAACTTTCACACCTATTATTTAGTAAGTTGATAAGGTCTAAAGAAAGAAAGATGTTTTAAATTTAAAAAAATATGATTCTTTTAATTCACACACACACACACACGCATACACACACGCACAAACACACACTAACACACAAAGAGACACACACACACAAAACACACACACACACACAGACAGAGACGCACACACACGCGCACAAGCACACACACACGGAGAGAGAGAGAGAGTTCGTGTATACCTACATATAAAGTGAGAGTAGGGATGTGTCATTTTTAAGACTTGCTCAAGGAATGAAGATATTCATAAAAACTTATCTTGTATTCTTGTGTACCAACATCGCTTAGTTCGTATAAAATGTAACATTACATTACACGCTTTATATTTTATTACAAGCAGTGCCGAGTACCTACCTATTATGTATTATTACAACAATCCATAAGCATAATCTATAGTAAAATATCTACTAATACTCGTATATCTGTGACTAATACCATACTTTCTCATCTTCTTCTTCATCCTGGCGTTAATCCCAGTCGCATCCGAAGTTTTTCAACTTGGAGTCTGGGGTCTGCTTACCAGTCTAACTGCGGATTTGGCTGAACTTCGATATTTTTATTTTTAATGCTGTTTCAATAATTTATTTAATAAACAAACAAAAGCCTGCTAAAATCGGGATTCAAACCTGTAAAGTCTCAATCAAAAATCTAACGTAGATATAGTTAGCGATGAGTAGATTCATATCATTATTTAAAACGAATAACCACCGTAGTTTCAAACAAAATTAATAACTAACTATTAATTTATCTCACGTCAACCATTAAGAGTGAGCTAAGTGACAAAAGAAAAACACGGATGCCGGCAAGGCATCTGTCTTTTCATAGTCAACTTAACTAAAAGGATTAAAATGATATCTTCCGTCGTCTGACAGCCAGTGTGGTCTGCCAAGCGTTAACAGAAAACCTCTTTTGTTAAAGAATTTTGTTACCTTAAGCTTTTAATACCTTTATATACTATTGCTTTTTAATTTTAGCATTTTATAAAAGGATTGCTTATAGTCCCCATTACGTATAGTTTTAATTTATTTTGGAAGTCTTTTGTTACGTGTTTAGTTTCTATTCATGTTGCGGTATAAAGAACGCCCGTTTTTGTAAAATGGCTATACGTGCATGAAATCCTATAATGTAAATCCACTTTTCATTCCAACGAGACTTTAATTCACTTTCATTAAATAAATTTATTAGTAAATAAATATAAAGTAAATTAAATATATAATGCAAATTTTAAAACTTGATCCTATACCTAGTCACGCACAGACTCTTCAATATACACGATAAAACCACAATATCCTAAACTGCAGGGCTTTCTTTTTATCAGATGACTAAATTTAAAGAGGTGTTATTAGACTTGCTCTTCTTCATCAACTTAGATGGTTTCGATAAATTGACTACAAATTTCTCACAGTCACGTGAATTTTGTAGGTGCAGATAAAAAGTAGAAATATTTTACAAGTTCATTTTAGGTAGGTATACGAGTATACTAAAAAAAAACCTGTAAAATATTTCTACTTTTTGCCATACACTGACAGAATGCAAAATATTTTTTCGTTTTCAAAGATTATCTATACTTATTTCTTTTCTTCATAAACACCTTAATAATGGGTAACTAGTTTTAATAAGTAAATAGCATATCACTGCTCAAATTAGTCAAATATTTCCCTACAGTTTTGTTTGTGGTTCAATAGTGAAATAAGAATGCTTAGGATACGAAGTTACAACATAACAAATACATTTAGTTACTCTCCCTGAATCAGTTTGCCTGATTTCATTCAAACTTTGTGGTGAACGTCTCCCAAAAGTAGAGTCGATCGCTTAAAGCTCCGAAAAAAATATTTATTGTAATAAGCCGTCGTGAACATTCGCCACCGCTCGGCCCATCCCGCCTCGCTCCGCACCCCTGTCCCAATAGTATACTCGACTCGACTGCAGTACTTCTACTCAAATTTAGTCGACTGGTAGCAGCGTCGTGGCACGGTCGCGCCACACGACGCTTTGAGCAAAGTTACGCTACGGTGGAAACACGCTGTCACCAAACCGATACAACGTTATTAAATAACCTAAACATTTTAATTCAATAAATTAAACCGTGCAAAGTGAACATTTTTAACAAAATAGTGAAAGCAAGTAATAAACATTTAAGAAAAAAATA
Source organism: Eilema caniola (assembly GCA_949126895.1). Taxonomy (NCBI): domain Eukaryota; kingdom Metazoa; phylum Arthropoda; class Insecta; order Lepidoptera; family Erebidae; genus Eilema; species Eilema caniola. The sequence continues at coordinate 22,703,733 of OX421474.1, forward strand.
AAGTGACGACTTATGTGAAACATTGTTAACATTATTGAGAACCTTTTGCAGTAAAGAAATTGTGCAGTGATAACTCACTTGTGATAAGCAGTATACTAACAAGGACTATGTATTAAATTGACGCCGAAATCGAGTTAATAAATTGATGGATACTACACATCCAACAAGGGGACATAATACGCGAACACCGACGGATAAAACATGACACAGAGCTTCTCGTGTCTTGTTTTCTTTCTCCCTGATATATGATTTCTATTACAATGGCTTTTCAAGAAACTTCTTCAAAAAATCATTTTTGCCAAATTCTATTTTGGATTGTAGTTGGGCTGCATGTAGCCGATCAAAGCTCCTTGCCATTGAAATATGAAGCTCCAGATGATTGCCAATGGTGGCTGAGAGGGCCAAATGATGCTCATGAAGTTTCCCTTACTTGTAAACTTCGTACCATAAATAGTGAGTTTGATACAACAAACTTCAGTGTCATACCATCAGAACACACAACGTCTCTAAGAATAGAGTGCAATGAAGAAATGTTGTATAAAAGCTCCCTAAATGATAGGAGTTTCGCGCATTTGGTGAAGCTACGTGAACTTGTTTTAGATAACTGTAAAATTGGAAGATGGCCGTCTGGCGTACTCTCTGGCTTGAGAGACCTTCGAAATTTAACGATTCGAACGAAAAATACGGAGTGGGCTGCTATGAGTTTAGAGATAGCATCAGAAAGCTTTACGGCCGTTCGACAATTGGAAAAGTTGGACCTCAGTTTTAATAACATCTGGTCGTTTCCCGAAAACTTGTTTTGCCCTTTGACTAACTTAGTGTACCTAAATGTATCGTCGAATCGTCTCCAAGATGTAAGTGATTTGGGATTTAGAGAGAGAGCTATGCATCAAGCTCTTATAAGTGATCAAGACGGGCCAGCTCCCACTGCACCATCTATGTCACACGCAACATGCTCATTAGATATTGAAGTTCTAGACACTTCAAGTAACCACTTTGTGTTAATGCCCGAAAATGGTTTCATGGCACTTCGCAGACTAAAAGAGCTTCACATACATGATAATGAAATATCGATGGTTGCTGACAAGGCGTTATCTGGGCTTAAGCAGCTGCAAATAATTGATCTTTCAAACAATAAGATTGTTGCTCTGCCGCAAGATCTGTTTAAAGATTGTAGACCTGTCATCAAAGAAATCTACTTACAAAACAATTCAATAAGTGTGCTTTCACCAAGCCTTTTTGCTAATTTAGATCAACTATTGGCATTGGATTTATCGAATAATCATTTAACAAGTACTTGGATTAATGAAAATACTTTCACTGGTCTTATCAGAATGGTATTGTTAAACTTATCAAACAATAGATTAACTAAGTTAAATTCGAAAATTTTCAAAGACTTGTATACTTTACAAATCTTAAACGTTCAACGTAACATGCTGGAGACTATAGCTGCTGATACGTTTGCACCAATGAATAATCTACACACACTGATTCTATCTTATAATAAGATAACCCAAATTGACGCGTATGCTTTGAACGGCCTCTACGTATTGTCTTTACTATCTATGGACAACAACCTTCTTGATGAAATCCATCCCGAAGCATTCAGAAATACATCATCCCTGCAAGATTTGAATTTAAATGGGAATCGTTTAAAGAAAGTACCAGTTGCACTTCGAAATATGCGATTACTAAGGACTCTTGATCTTGGAGAAAATCTGATAACGTCATTGGAAGAGCCCGGCTTCGTTGGTTTGCATAATGTATATGGCCTACGCCTTATCGGAAATAAAATAGAAAACATCAGTAAGGATGTACTATCAGATTTACCGTCTCTACAAATTTTAAATCTCGCTCGCAATAAACTAAAACACATTGATATGAATGCATTCGAAACATTAACTAATCTACAGGCAATAAGATTGGATGCGAACCAGCTCACTGAAATTCAAGGCTTGTTTGTAAATATACCATCTCTCTTATGGTTGAATGTGTCCGATAACCAAATCGAATGGTTTGATTATACTGTAATCCCTTCGGGACTTCAATGGCTAGACCTTCACAGCAACAATATCAAAGAATTAGGTAACAATTACCGCCTGGACAAAGAACTGCGGTTACAAACATTAGATGCCAGTTTCAACAAAATTACTAAAATATCAGCTTACTCTATTCCCAGCAGTGTGGAATTGCTGTTCCTGAATGATAATCAAATTACACAAGTTGAAGCCCAAACTTTTGTTGGAAAAACCAATTTAACGAGAGTCGATTTGTATGCAAATCAGATAACTAGTATGGATCTCAATGCGCTTCGTCTAACTCCGGTTGATCCGGGGCGGCCACTACCCGAATTTTATATCGGTGGAAACCCGTTCCAATGCGATTGTACTATGGAATGGCTACAGCGTATCAACAAATTGGACCACTTGAGGCAACACCCTCGTGTAATGGACTTGGAAAGCATTTATTGTAAATTATTATACAATCGTGAAAGGACTTACATTCCGCTTATCGAAGCGGAGTCAGCTCAGTTTTTGTGTACATATAAAACTCACTGTTTTACATTGTGTCATTGTTGTGAGTTTGATGCTTGTGACTGTGAAATGACGTGCCCATCAAATTGTACATGTTACCACGACCAACCGTGGTCGGCTAACATAGTGGACTGTTCGGCTGCTGGGTATTCGTCCATACCAAACAGTATACCTATGGACGCTACTGAACTATATTTAGACGGTAATAATTTTGGTGGTTTAACAAGTCATGCTTTTATTGGACGTAAAAATTTAAAAATATTATATGCTAATAACTCTAATATTAATGCTCTTTATAATAATACTTTTAGTGGACTAAAACGCTTATCAACTTTGCATTTAGAAAATAATAATATAAAAGAGTTACTAGGTTTTGAATTGTCACCCCTGGAAAACTTACGCGAGTTGCATCTACAAGACAATAAAATACATTACATCGATAACCGAACCTTCATGGAGTTGAGGCATTTAGAAGTGCTACGCTTGGAAGGAAACAACATTTACGGCTACGCGGTGTGGCAGTTCACGATGAATCCATATTTGGTAGAGATAAGTCTCTCTCGGAACCTTTGGTCTTGCGATTGTCAGTACTTGCATAAATTCCGCAATTGGCTTAAAAACAACTTAGGAAAAGTAGAGGATGCCAATAAGATCGCGTGTGTGTTCAACAATATAACAAACGCTATAGGACCACTTATGGCCGATTTTAATTCCACATTGTGCACAAACGATGCGGATGGAAGTCTATCTATGATAGAAAATCAAGTAATTAACGATTATCTCCCACTGCTGCTAATATCTTTATGTGTATTCATAACAAGTTCCGCATTAATATGCGGTGTATTCTATTGGCGGCGTGAGCTTCGAGTGTGGATTTACTACCATTGTGGCTTCAGAATGTGCTACAAAAGTACAACTTTCGATGATGAGGCAGATAAAGATCGCATTTTTGACGCCTATATAAGTTATAGCGTGAAAGATGAAGGGTTTGTTGCTCAAATGTTAGCGCCCGGACTAGAATCTACCGACCCCAGCTTTCGGCTCTGTCTCCATTACCGAGACTTTAACGCTTCGGCATACGTAGCGGATACAATAATAGAGGCAGTCGAATCATCCAAGAGGACAATCATAGTTCTGTCTAGAAATTTTATTAACAACGAATGGTGTCGATTCGAATTTAAAACGGCACTTCATGAAGTACTGAAAGAGAGACGAAGAAGACTGATAATTATATTGCTAGGTGAACTCCCGAATAGAGATATTGATCCGGAGCTCAGGTTGTGTTTAAAGGCGAACACGTGTATAGAATGGGGTGACAAACAGTTTTGGCAAAAGTTGAGGTTTGCGATGCCGGACTTGCGGAAGTGTCAGTATCACCGGTCGACAGTGAATATTTACGCTTCAGTGTCGCCAGTAGGGGCCGGGCGGACGCCGGCGCCGCCCCCTCCGCCGCCGCCGGGCAAGCTCCCCCCCCTGCTCGGAGACGGGCTGGCCATGCCGGCTGGTGTACACGCGCGCGACGTGCACCCTCACCGCATGCCACCTCAGGCGCAGCTTTGGGCGTAGCGTATGCTCCAACGCAGGTAAACAGACACTGAATTTATTTGCAACGCTTAAGCGTATTAGTCCAATAAAATGGTGATAATTAATTTTAAGTTGTTCCACATAATATTTATTGTATAATATAAGATTACAATACCTAGTACAATTTTGGGTTTATATCTAAAAATGAGGCCACTAGTTATTTTTTAAGTTAAAACGGAATTATTTCCTGATTTCTGCGATAATAATTTATAGACAACGGAGTATCCGATGTAAATAATATTAATAGGTAGTTATTAAAAATATTTTAGTGACTAAAATATTCGGATTGCTTAAATATTATATAATGCCAAAGTTTAAAACTTATAGCTATGTACAGATGCATTTATTATTATAGTTTTGTTAAAGAAGTTATTGTCATTAAAGTCTGTATATATTATGATTTTGTACATTACACTGTAAATACGAAAAACATTTATTATATAAAAAACGAAAACAAGAAATACACATTTTTAAATTTGATTTACTTTTGTTTCATTTATTGTTTTACCTAATTTATGTTGAGTTTCATTTTAATGATTTCATTTACACACAACATGACAATCGCTCAGTCATTTTATGAAAAACAAAATGTTAGAAGCTTTCATGAACTATAAACGTTAGATGTACCTAAATGCAGGCTCTGTGAAACCCAACGACATGTAATGGAGGTAGAATCAAGCACTAACTCATGCCAATGTGCATACGTTTGAAACTTTGAGACTAACTCTTCAAATTTAGGTATGTACTAGCTAATGGAGCAACATTTACATCACAAAATGATGTCTGACAAAGAATCAGAAATCAAGCTCCTTACAAACCTGATGATACTTACTCATTTATTAAATTATTGAATTCATAGGTTTTCTTCATATGATCATATCTAATCATGAAAGTTGTCACAAACTATCTAACGAGAAAACTTAACGAGCTACTACCATTGGAGCAAGCCGAACTTCAGAAAGGCTACAGCATCGTGGATCGGCCGATTGTAGATAAAACACAGTATGGCTGTCTATAGCTACATATTGTCGACAAGAAAAACGCCTTCGAGTCGGGGGCATATATGAATATTATTAACTTTTTACAGGACATACATGCTGGACTCACTATACAGGACAAAACATAAGTATCCTATTTTTGCGGCAATATAAATTATTGCATTTTAGTAGTGTCTTTTTAAAGGACTTTTAAAGTCAAAGCGATTAATTTATATAACATTTTAACAGAAAGTTCTGCTACTTTCACTAATACTCCTAAAGTTCTAATACCGTTCGCCATCATTATCTATTATGAGTAAGTTAAGCCCTATGACTCGCAGATCATTTTCATCCCATTACAAAATACATGTACCTAGCAATAAATTTTATATATGCCACCCTATTTTGTCGACATTATATCCCCATCTATCGCCATCTACTCGTGAACTTATGAAACTACTATTATTGCATTGCGGTCGAATCAAAATCGAATCAACATCTGATATTTTCGTCTGTGTCAAATAAAGTAACAGGGTGTTACGCAAATATAATTTCGCAAATTTTAGACAGCTGCTCACATTTCACCTTTTTACAATGATCAAACATAGAGCCAATATAAAACATACAATCTCAGGCTTAATTAAATATCAGATGATAATTTTACACGCATTTCTTAAACCCTTTATGGGACAGCCCATACAAAGTGGTCAGTATTTTTTTATAACACTGAGGTAGCAGACAAGCACACGGCCCACCTGATGTAAAGTGGTTACCGTAGCCTATAGACGTGTGCAACACCAGGGGAGTCAAACTAGTGTTGCAGACCCTGTAAACAAAGAGTTTCTGTCAGCGTAGAAGACAAAGCAGGAATAGCCTTTGGTCGTCCTACTGACAGCACAAAAACTCTCCAGTGAGCTCTGGCTACCACCTACTCACCGCCGGGAACACAACACGAGGTTATTATGGCCACGGTATTCTGTAGGGCGGAGGAACTTCCCCAGTCGGACTGCTTAATTGGATGGAAATAACATTGTGCCTACCTCCTACGTTAATAAAAAATACGTAAGAAAAAATTCTGGACGGTCACTTTAAGGTCGATAATTCAAGGATAACAATATTGAATCTTATGATCATAGACTATACTTATTAGTTAACCAGCGTTCGAGCGCATCATATGGAAATAAAAAATCGCGCGTCTTTTACGCTGACTTGTAAACTCGCCACTGTGCCTACCCGTCTAATACTTACCGTCATCGTAAACAGATTTCAAATATTTATAAGTGTGGTGCAGTGAAGAAACAAAACTACTTACAAAAGATCAGTAAAACGATTACGTTATAGTATATACTTTATTATTATGTTGAACTATGACTTATTATTAATACTTTATTATTATGAACTTATATGTAATTTTTGTGATTAAAAGCAGACTAGTGTGTTGAAAACACTTTACAGAGAAATAACACGTGTGACTTGGAGTTAGTCTCATACGTTAATATTTTGATTAATACATATAAACCATATTATTTTACACGACATATATGGTCTATTTTTGGATATAATAAAATAAATAGCACAACTATACCGGTAGTTATTATAATTGTTTAGGAATATTTATTCTGAGCTGAGCGTATAATAATTCTGAGTTGTAGAGATGCTGAAAGAAGTCAAATGGGCAGAATTTATATGCATAACTGATAACCTGGCCATTATTCTGACCGCTAACCTTAACCTCACCATTGAACATTTTAAAACTTTGCAGTAGAAAAATGCTATGTCTTTGTTAGAAACAACAACGGGTTCTTATAAATGTCTAAGTTTATGGTTGTTTTCAGTCCAATGATTTTACAAGAATAAGAGCCTTTTTTACATTGTCCGATATCCGATATCGACATCAACAGTCAAATGTATGACATTTTGTAACTGTCTTTCACATTATCCGACCCGATATCGAATACTCTACTGCTCACTAGTTCTTTTGGATTTTCTCAGAAAATAAGAATTTTCAGATAAAACTAGCAATATATTCATTTAAATAAAAAATATTGAAAATTTCAAAAAATAGTTAGAGTATGCGTTAAGGGGTTGAATAAAATTTAAAAACTGGGCGGTGATAGAACCTGCTACAATGTGTATATAACTAGCCTGTACGCACGGCTCCACCCGCGACGGACTTAGTTCCCGGTCCTGTATACCCATAAGAACCTATTCCTAGGTTAAAAAGTAGCAAATTTTAGCCACATCCATACAGGCGTTAGAGCGTGATTGAATATCAAACATCCAATCTTCAAAAACCTTGGATATTTATAACATTGCAAGTAAGCATTAGGAATGTATTTATTATACTTGCGTAGATTAATTTAAAATGGTACAGAAGTAAGACTTTGGCACTACTTTAATAAGTAGGTTTTGATTTATATCCAGCATGTAGAAAACTGCTGGCTACAAGTTCAACTCATTCACCCCAAACAAAAAAAACCATCCAACAATTGTCTGGCAATTCTCTGAGAAATCTGGTGAAGCCAGTTTCAGTAAAAAGTAATGGGAAAACTTGTCTGCTACTGTGACCAATGTGCCGAGCAAATTTATGATACGTAGAACTACTTATGACAGCTTTATGTGAATAACCTTTTGTTGCGGGTCGCAATAGTGGATTTTTGTGTAATTTTTTCCCCAACTGATTATTAAAAAAAAATGATTTGCCTCCTGATAAAGTTTATTAAGAGCATAGGTCTAATATTATTATTGTTCATACGTGAGAATCTTCACAAAGATATAATTATCGATCGATATTATTAACCTAAATCTAATCTATTTTCTTTTATACTACTGAGGTGGCAGACAAGCACACGGTCCGCCTGATGGAAAGTGTAAGTGCAAAGTATTAGGTAGTATATAAAATAACATTTCAGTTTTTTTTATTTATGATAAAAATACACAAATTCTTAATATTATCATCAGTGAAGCCCACGACAACATGCCTCCTGGACGGCCATAGGCTAGTCCCCTATTACATAGGACTGAAAATCTTAGTTGGGAAAATGTGTGTATTGATACACTTCTGCTCTTAGCGGTTTACAGGCTTGAATATAATATGTAGGTATGTTGGCATACATGTGTTTGGACGAGTGAGCAATACTTAATTTAAAAAATACCTACAATTAAATAAATAAAATGAAGCCCGCACTTTTACATGACGTTGCAAGAATTATAGAAAACCCCTCTATATTAACGGAATATATAAAAGAAGAAAGTGACTGACTGACTGACCATCAACGCACAGCCCAAACGGCTGAAGCTACAATCATGAAACTTGGCACGTAAGTTCCTTTGGTAGTGTAGATGAGCACTAAGTACGGATTTTTGGAAATTCTATATTTAAGGGGGTTAAAAAGGGGGTGAAAGTTTGTATGAAAATCCGTCCGTTTTGAAGTAATGATCTTATAATTTTGTGTTTGGACTGAAGATTAAAAAATAAATTACACGTGTCTCAGCGATTTTGATTATTACATCCCCATGAGGGTGAAAAGGGGGATGAAGTCATGGGAATAATGAAATCGTCTAGAGACTTGAAATTTTGCACATATATGCTTTATATTGTGCAGGCATCTACTAAGAAAGGATTTTTGTGAATACCACCCCTAAGGGGGTGAAATAAGGGATGAAAGTTTGTATAAAAGTCGGTCAGTTTTGAGTTAGTATCTTCGAATTTTGGGTTTGGGCTGAAGATTAACGCAAATTAAGGTTTTTTGGGAATTCTGTCTTTGGGGAAGGATCATGCGGGATGAAATGTTGTGTAAAAAAGTCTTTACAAAAGCAAAATTATTAAAAATACTTTTAAGTCTTTATACAGTCTGCTGGTAAGTATAAAATGGCTCAACGCATAGATATAGGAATTAAATAGGGACGGGATAGGGATAGACCTAACTTATCAATGTTAAACATTGACGTGTAACAATTTTACCGAAATAATTTTCATTTTAAATCGTTTTAATTTTATTTTCTGATAAGTACATAAGGGGTCAGTAGTGTAGCAAATCAAAAATAGGAATCCTATAAAGAATGTATTACCTAACAATTACTTCTGTAGATGGGTTTCTAACTACTTAATAACTGAATCAGTGATAGGAAATAAGTATATATACCTAGGTATAATCCGCGGCGCCATTGATAGCTAACTCCAAATTTTAGCAAATCAGTGACAAACATCGTCAGCTCTCTTGGTAGAGAGGAAGTTCAAGGGAAGAGAAGAAAGAGGAATGGGATCTTTATTTTCTTGACTCTGAGTAGATTAAGTCAGGGAAGGAAAACTGAATGTCCCAAGCAGCATTCATACTAATATTATAAATGCGAAAGTAACTCTGTCTGTCTGTCTGTCTGTCTGTCTGTCTGTATGTTACGCTTTCACGCCTAAAACACCGAACCTTTTTCGATGAAATTTGGTATAGGGGTAGATTAGACCTTGAGAAAGCCCATAGGCTATGTTTGGTCGCAATAACCACATTCACGCGGGCGGAGCCGCGGGCAAAAGCTAGTTAATGGATATAAAGACCGAAGCAGACCGAGAGAGATTAGAATTGTAGGGCAAGTTATCTTGGCCCTGAGAAAAGCCGTTGGGATGTATTGCTGTGGTTGCGAGACGACTATCACCATAAAAATTGAGCGAGCCAATGTAGTGAAAGATTGTCCAGCCTAGTCTCTGCGTTTCCGGGCTTAGTTCCTTCCAGTTGCGCGAGGAGGTTCATTCAATCAACCAAATACTTAAATTAGTAGAAAGTATGTATATATGCGTATAACTATAATTAATATCAAAAGGAAAACAACCGTTCTCAAAACTAAAACATAAAGGTGAATTATGTATGCAAATTAAATTTGTTATCAGGTTCCCTCTATTAATATTTCAGTGCAAACCTTGTTCAAACAGACAAGGGCATCAATACACGTCCAAAAGTTCAAACTAAACAATAAACGTGTGTATAATAATAATTTAATCTAATATTTTGGGTCCCTCGCCGGACAACCACCATAATGGAATTAGTTTCGTAAATTAACTTACTTTATCGTTAAAATGGGATACTCAGTACTATCTGTGTTGAAAACTCTAGTTTCATACGTTTGTATGTTGAAATGGAAATTACGGAACCGCAGCAGTATTTACTAAAGTTAAGAGGGACGAAGGTTTAATCCGTTTGTGGTACTATCACACATACAAACTATCGAACATTATATGTGTAAAGACACGGTTCTGTTGCCGCGTAAATGTAGATTATATTTATTATTTGGTTCATTGTATGAGGGTGTAGAAGAATAATTGTTATAGGATTTAGATCTTGAAAGTACAGTTGTTGACTAGCTTTTAATATTATAGATTGTAGTCGGTCAGTTTTAACACAGCAGTTGCAAATGAGGAAACAAACTCATTAATGTACGCTATAATTGCCTTCTGGCTATAGAATATCTTTATCGTTTTAAGTTAATCAGGTGACATGGCAATAAGTAGTGCAGATAAAGACAATTTTTTTACAACTTAGGTGACAGACAGATACGGCCAACCTGATGGAAAGTCTCCCTTGTGCTGCCGACCCTGTAAAAACAGGGAGTTTCTGTGTCATCAGTCCGGAAGACGAAGAAGAAATTGCATGTGGTCTTCCCACTGACAGTACTAAAATTCTCCAGTGAGCTCTGGCTGGACATTTTTTTCATACTACATTTTGATTCACAACTACGACATCTATTTCTATATATTTCTATGTATTTTATTCGGACTATAGAGGTAAAAGGTCCCTTTGTTTGTTATATCTAATCCATTTTTAGTTTAACTACATTCAACTTGTTAGACTCTGGTCATCAAAGTTCCTTCATAAAATGGGAGTAAAAATGTACCAACGCGTTAATTAAGTACTACTCATCTTAATGTTTATGATACGGACGTTTAATGTATATTCCAGAGCACAGAAGTAACGCTAATATAATATAATATTTGTATATTTAAATTTAGATTGCTTACTGTGTACGGATTTCAGGGTACGCCTTGCGGATTTTTTTTTCTCCTCCACTTCGCACGGTCTTAGGCATCTTCAATTATGACACCATTGGCATGCAAGTTGCACATGGAATACGATCTTGTATAAAAAACATCTAATAATACTCGTAACACTAACTCGTAACTATATTTACTTAATCTTCTGAAGGAAATCAGTATTGTATAGACAAAAATTGGTAAAGGCATACACACACACACACACACACACACGCACACACGCGCGCGCACGCACGCACATACACACACACACACACACACGGGCGCGCACGCACACACACAAACACACACTAAGACATACACTTAAAATTGTTATTTTTATAAAATCAAAAAGTACTTACCCGACTAGCTTCTAGCTGCTAACACAGGTATTGTTTAAAAGGAGTACCTCAAACACTGTTTAAATACTGGCATGTAAGAAAATGATAATGAACTAATTTTAGGTGGATTGAAAAAAAAAATTAAAATACTTCAAAAGTAGCATAATTTGTGACACTTAAAAGCAAAACGTCTAAAATAAGCCTTTCATAATACACCATTCGAAAAATACGAAGACATTCCTTTCAAGTAAGTTCCTTTAGGGACAAAATAACGTTGAGATTCCAAATACTTACGATATTAGCTTACTTAAACATGTAGGTTTGACAAAAGAGCCATCTGCTGGAAAATACCATATGCTGTGACAAAAGACGCATGCGCAATTTAATAGGATCCTAGTAAAAGCACCGGGTCCTTTTGAATATTGTCTACATACACGGTATTGAAAAAAAAATTACGCTGTCATTCGATAATAATCCTTTACGCACTAGAGATGTCACCATCAGAGATCGTCTTTCCTCCATCCAACGGTGGGTTTTGCGTAATTCAATACATTTATAACACACTACACTTCAAATCAAAAGTATATCTTACGACCAAGTTAATAGGATCTATTATTGGCAGTTGATGAAATGTCAACCACAGACCGCAGTATAGGGACAATTGTGAACAAAAAGCATCAGATAATATGCCATCCCTTAATCACATGCGCCGTTGCTCTCGAAAAATTATTTGGTAGTTCATAGCGGTCGTGTTTGTTTGTCCTCAAATCTATTTTGGGCCAGCTATTTATGCATTTACAACTAGCTTACGGCAGTTACGGCGAGTCTTATAGTAGAATTAGTTGTCAAAATGTTAAAATTTCCAGTTGGATTGTAAACGCTTGTCTAAGTTTCATGTTCTAAATTTGTAACGTTTCATAGAATGTTTGGTGCACGCTTGGCAATACAATAGATCTTTGGTACTGTTAATTTTACTGAGAATGTTCTGATTTCATGCACTTTTTGGTGTAATTAATTAAATGTGGAATTTGGTAAAGAATGTGAATAGAGCGCGGGTCACGAGAAATTTTGGTGCGCAATAAATAGCTCCACAGAGAGACCGTCATTATGGTGAATTCATTACGAGTTTCGCAACATTAAAGTTCAAGAACAATTTACTATCCTTCTGATAGTGAACCTTGTGCTGTATCATAGTCATTAAAATAAAAACATTAGCAAAATACCCTGTAGAGTTTACCACTAGTCATAAACTTATTCTAACGACTTTGCTATGGCTTAATTTAAGTTCTAAACGTGTTATAAACCTGACGTCTGAAACTGTTTGATTACTTAGCTAGCTCTGGTCGGTAAAGGAAATAAATTACATACAATAATCTGTCATACAGCTATCCTTTATTTCTTTCTTATGAATTGTGTGCATAAATGTGGATGTTGTATGATCATTATTAACCACATTAGTAACAGGTTCCAGTAGTTATCTAACAAATAGTTACTTTAAGTATTTGTCTTTATCTGTGTGTTTTTCCTTACTTATCCTCCACTGTGAGGCTAAAAATATTCTTCGGCTATTAACCTTTTATAGAAATAAAAATCCTAATAACAGTGAAAATGCATCAGAATACGTTGCGTAGTTTAACCGATATCATCATATATGACAGGTAGCACGTACTTAGTTATATGAGTAAAACATAGGTAAATAAAAGAGGTATCGCATAACAGTATAAATTTAAATGTCAACGATCCTAAATAAACCTTCCAATTAATTCGACTCAGCCAGCAAATGAACTGAAATGGTATCAAATTTACACCACACGGTTACTATCAAATTAGACTATGAATCAAAACGCCCCTTGAGTATTTCAACCTCTATGTGCGTAATAGCCGCTTTATGAATAGTACATTACCCAAGGCCCATCCCGAGTGAGAGTATATGGTTTAGATAACCCAGAGACGGCGGTTTCTAGAACCGAGTGCCAATAATTGACTATCAAACTTGATATATAGCTTTCTCGGTACTTTGACGGCGATAGTTGGATGAGTTATAGCCAGTCTTACTCCTGGGGGGATACTAGATATTTTGTTAAGTCTCACAAAAGACTTACTCCTTACCTCACTAATAATATAGTTTATGCGCAGTTGAGTTTTTTTGTAAGGATAAAAAGTTCGTATTTTTTCGTGCAGTGATCCCCACAGATACCTTCGCTTTGGAGGGGGTTATGTAAGGCTTGAACCGACTAATACAGTGTATGCGTGTAATGATACATAAAGAAACAGACTTTGACTTCGCTTACTATCGTCTCTTTTTGATGTGACATATTTTTAATGAACTAAAGAAAAAATTAATACGAATAATTATCTTTTATTCATACGATGGTCGTATGTTTAACAACAGCTGTATTATTATATTAATACTTCTTTAGTATAAACACACCTCAAATCACAACATTCATTAGACTTGTTATAAAATATTCAGCTGCATAACGAATTCACATTTGCACAAACGGTACGTAACACATGTTAACATGGGTCTTGTTCATTAAATATTAAGGATGACGCTATAATTTACAATAAGTCCACGTTGCTTAAGCTTCACGTTATGAAATTTTAATCAAAGTTCGCAGTCCCAAGTGTATTGGTACGGATACAGTTTAATGGGATCCGTAGCGATTCTACTCCAGTTATTTGCATTGCAAACTTGTTTTGATCACAAAAGTTTTGCAACATTGCTGTTTGATTTGAAAATACAGTGCCATTGGCGCTTTTTTAAATTTTATTAAAGTTAAATGTTACTTTTTCATAGTGTTTCGTTCATAAATATTGTATTATTCTATTATATCTAACACGATGTTTTGTTGCTGTGTAATTTTAAATTTGATGGATTTATAATTTCAGAATAACGTCGGATGATTTAGAACTAGATTTGATTAGATTAGATTTTTATGAACTTGTCCTTAATTTGAAAATACAGTAATTCTGAAAAATAATTATGGCAGCTTCTTCAAAAAATTTATCTACAATAATTATAAAATGACACAAGTAAAAACCTAAGTCTATTCAAAGGCTAAATTTAAAAGAAAAATGACGTCATAATGAAGCCGAGCATCTACTGATGACGAATATTTATATATCATTAGAGTATAGAGCAAAGAGACAACTTGTGGAAAATGTCTCGAGCCAACATTCATTAATTTTAGTTGGTCATAGACTACTAATTTGTAAAATTTACTGCAGGATTCTAATAGCTTTGTAACCGGAAACACATCACCGAAATATTAAAACTCTTTGAGTGTCGGTGCACATGCATAAATAGATGACATATTTATGTGTCATTTAACACTAATAACAGTTGGGGCATCATCAGTGTAAAGGTAACACTTTTTAATATAATTTATGATACAAGGGAAAGTAATAAAAACCTCGGAGGTGGTCTTATTAATTTGAGATCTTCAATTTGAATCAATGTAGCACAATTTTGATGTTAAATCTGGGCGATGAGTGGAATTTCGGTTTACAGTATATTGGACGAAGAAACATTGAAATAAAACTCTATTTATCGAATTTTATCGCTATTTATCTGGGATAATTTCCACCGAGATCGACGTGGCAGTTGCTCAGCACCAGCTATTGCAACCGGGAGATCAGCCAGTGGATTTCAATGAGCCATGACCTCCCTACTGTTATAATCCACTTTTTTTTGTAAGTTACGCTTAACTTTAAACTTACTATTAGATGGACTTGTTACACAGTGTGCGTCCATCACGCGCTGGTTGGGCCAGTGAACGAATAGCATGCTACATCAGGCTATTACTGTATATT
This sequence comes from Eilema caniola, assembly GCA_949126895.1. NCBI lineage: Eukaryota > Metazoa > Arthropoda > Insecta > Lepidoptera > Erebidae > Eilema > Eilema caniola. The sequence continues at coordinate 22,719,004 of OX421474.1, forward strand.
TTGTTGCACGGTCGTATGTGTTGAGTTTTTGGTTCGTTCAGTGCACAAAAGAATACCCACACCAGCGGTGAAGGGTCCCTGTAACCCGATTACTGCCGGCCTGCTCTGCAAAGGGAAGTCGTGACAGAGATATTTAATTGTATACTACTACTATACTATTTGTAATATATTTTCCACAGGCTTTCCTCGCCTCCCTCCCTCTTGAAATTTTTTACACTTCGCTTTGACACACACCACAGACGTTTCGACACCGTGCCCCGGCCGTGTCACCATGTTGTATGCTGTGAATTCTTCCAAAAATCGGCAACCTCGTTCTATACTGGATTCCTTATCTGCTTCCGGAAACTAGTAGAAATGTAGGTGCGTACCTACCTAACAAAAGATGATATAAGAGTAACCGTTGCTATAAGCTAAGCGCTAAGGCTTCTCGCTAACGCCTCACGTTCAAGTCGCGTGCTGCTTGACAGGTGATAGGCATCACCTTTTATTTCCTCCTTAAGTTTCACCTGGGCGACCAACTATCAGCTAAATTCCATAGTAAATCCGTAATTTTAATCACAGCGTTCTGTTCTGATAAAACTAATTTGAATACCTTATATGAAAGCTATTGTAATATTAGATAAATGGTCTCTCTGTGGATAACTAAACATGAATGACACAGAGAAAGCGAGTTTAACGTGAGTTTAAGATAAGTAAGACGAGTGTGAGGTGACCTCAAGGCGTCAAGTGAGGAGATGGTACGATGAGCCATTATACAGGCTGACTTTGTTACTATAGCATGTCTTTTGTGTGCCTGTAGCGACTTTTGGACGTCATTCCAATATTGCCTGCCAGGGAGGCAGACGAGGCTCTTTGTGTGCAATTTAGGCAAGACCTTGAATAAGATCCCAAGTCCTAACATATCGAGGTTTGTGTTTGTCTATTCAATGTATTACCCAAAAAGCTTAAAGATCTTTTGATACTGGTATCGGCTCACTCAATAAACTATAATAGGCGTAAACGCGTTTGATGTACATTAGTACAAATTAGTTCTAGCTGACCAATACCCGAAATTGTCAGTGTCGATAGAAACGAGCAGTCCTTTCTGATATCAGTAAATTGTAGTTTCAAATAACAATTTATATAGTTTTAGGCTGCTAAATAATCCAGCTGTGAAATGAACTTGCTATTGTGGTTCTATCCAAGTGATTACGGGATTTTTCAAGAAGGGGATTAGAAGGTTTCTACAGGCTTGGCAGCATGAGTGTTAAGCCCCTGATATTACTCACATCCATGGGCTCCGGTTACCATTTTCCACCAGGTGGACCGTGTGGTTGTCTGCCTAAGTGGTATTAAACAATTAAGTAATGTAGGTGATAATTTAATATAGAAGAATTAAATTCTAGTTAAGTATTAAAAAATGGACTGTCAGCATCAAATCGATCTGGAGCAGCAAAATACTCAACCGGCAGTTAACATCGATCTAAAGCTCACTGTACTATCTAAAGTAAGAACAACGAATTCGCAAATATTCAAATTTATCTAAATTTCTCTGTCTAGGTAGTTATTCTGGTATAGCCGCGGGGAGAGAACAGTCACTCACGTGAAGTACTAAACTTCCTCGGGATGTTATAAATTAAAAGTAAAAGGATATTCTTTTGAGGCTCATTATGCAGTGTTAAAAATATTTAAAGTAAGCGCTGAATATGTTAACACCTGGTCTACAAAAGTGTCAAGTAAAGTTTTCGTGGTCATAAATACGAAGCAAAAGCCATATTCTTGAACGCCTGCGGTCAAATTTAATTATCATGTATACGATGAATATTCTCATACATTTGTATATGACGCCTACATAAGTGCATAAATCAAGTTATTACCGCTGTCATAATTCAACAGTAACTTAAACAATGGTTAAAATAATGGTGTATCCATGCTCAAGAATAATTATTTAGGAACATTTTAGATAAATCAATAAATAAATTAGACGCTGCAATTACACTTGATTTATATGACAGCTTATTTGTTAGAAACAAATTGCGGTCGAATTCCAATACTTTATGTGAAGAATATTTTTAAAATATGTGTAGAATAGTCATACCTTATTAATCAGATATTAATAAATTCAAAGATTTTCTACACTGTGTTATGTAGAATCTTAGGAAGTTTGTAGCAAAATATGTACTAGACTAGATCGTAGATAAGCATACTTACATACTTACATACTTATATATTTTTTGTAAGTATATATCTATCAATTACTAGGACTACACAGAGCTAAATCAACACATTCGGAGCCTAAGTCGATCTCACCTGCTACTCGGTGCTCCTGTATGACAACGAACAAGGCTCTGGCTAACAAATGCCTGGTAATGGCAAAAAACCATTCAAAAGTAATTAGTGGACCTCGAGGTCCAAGCACAGCCGTGAAGTCCTTATAACGATGATGATGATAGATACAAATTTTAGAATTGAGTGGGAGCCGTCCGGTATTTGAAAATCCGAATGCAGTTTAAGTTTTTAGCAAAATCAGATTCCCTCCATATTTCTCGATTTCTCGCCCTGCATATACAGCAGTCGAATCAAAGCGTTCTAAGGTTAGCATTTACGAGACCGCACGTCTCACTGGATGGTGGCTCTCAGTTATCGGCTCAAGAATATTTTATAGCTCTTTTTATTTAGACGTGATTCTCTTACATATTAGAAGTAATAAAAGTAAAACGATATTATTACTTTCCGAAAGGTTAAAAGTCATGAAGAGAAAGTAACGAGAGTTAATGAAACATAACCTTTTACGATCTTTATTAATATAGATAATTACAAAAAGTAGATAATTGATAGTTATTTTGGATTTGGAATAGAAATAAAATGTAGTTATGATATGGAAATATTTTAAATAAATAATACTTTTGCAGTGTATGTATTTACCGCAATTTCTTATTTTTTGTTTCTTTCTGTTTTATACAAATTCAATTCATTTAAAAAAATTGTCAATTATATAATATGTACCTACCTATTTTTTTGATTTCTAGTCCTAACAATTGATGTTTCATAATACTCATATCCGAATCCGAAATGACCCATAGATATTTTAGTATTGAAAAAGTCGAGCGTTCTGGCCACTGGCAGACGTGTGCGCTATCGCGCGCTCATCGGTGAGTTTGTGCGGTACCTATCTCAAACAACCCTTACAGAGAGAAAGGTGGTTGTTTATTTTGGTACGCATTGCTGCTGATCCAATGCCCACACCTCGATCGAGCTTTACATGTGAAATTCACCGATTTTCACGAACCAGGTTTTCGACTACTCGAACATTTTCTTGAGTCACCACACTGACCACTGTTGGCAGCCGTCAAGTCACCGCCTCATCTTCAAAGCTTCTACGTTTTCTTCTAAAGTCAGCAAAGTAATTAAAAACTGTTTCTCGTGAATAAGGAGATTCACCAAAAGTAGAAACCGAAAGTTGAAAACATTCAAGAGTCTTTAAACCTTTTTATAGTCATAATAAATCATTGTTCGAAAATCTATTTGAGTGAGTTCCATGGCTGTAAACGAATTTACACTTGATTCTCTATGAAGAAAGAATTTCCAAAAAAAAAAATGATTAGGTAACGAATGTTCTGTATTCAAAATTATTTGTTGATAACCGGCCTATAAGAAGAGTTCTGATGTGCAAAGCGTTCGTGGCCAGGTGCACTCACTGTTCGGCGGACGATCAGTGGGTTAAGTTACCTAGACGAAGGTTACCATTGGGATGGGTGACCGCCTAGTGTTGTTTCATCTGCGCGCTTCTGTGCTTCAGAGGGCACGTTAAAAGTCGGTCCTGTTTGTCAATAGTCAAGATTAGAGTAATTAGGTCCAGACTGAGGCTTATATGGGCGACATGAAAAACTCTCTCAGAGGTTGGCCAGTAACCAGACGAACAAAAAAAAATGTTTCATTCAAAAACCAATGAGTAAAGAGTATAACTTCTTTTGATATGACCCTCGTTATCATATGTGCAAATACGCCGGATGATGGTATTTAACCATTATAATTTCAAAAAGATGTGCAGATGTCATTTTATCTCATTATGTATATTTTTTTACTTGAATGGCCATCCCTTTAAAGTATTGATGGGATGGCTGTACGAGTAAGATAAGGATAAAAAATTGTTAAATGACAATGTCTTTTATTGTTTATATACGTGACGGTTACTCAAGCGTTAATTAATCAACTTGTTTTGGTGAGAAAAGAGTATGAATACGTAAAAAATAAATATCTAATTTAAAATTCAATTTTGATATTTTGATCTTACTTTTTAATCAAATAGATCTGATGCTAACTGCATGAAATCAAATGACAAATATTATATTATATCCATAAGTATAACTATTTTATTGATGCAGTACGGCACGGTAATTAAGTGGAGGACTTCTAGTTTCCACGTAGTCCCAACTAACATTAAAATAGAGGAATGGTTTTGTGATCCTAGGACATATATAACTTCTAGATGAGTTGAACTGACAAAAGTTTGAGAGAAATTAATTTGCACTGAGTGCACATAACGTGAAACATTTCTATTTGGTGACTGTTTGACGTTTGTTTGTAGTCCTAGACTACTAGATACACATAGAAATGTTAATAAATTAGCTTTATGAGTTATAACATTTTTCTTACATGCATTTCTGTAGTTAGGCAAGAGGAGCGAAACAAAATCTTCAAAATTATCAATCAAAATCAAAGATAAAAAAATTAAGAGAGCTATAGAAATACCTATATTTTAACAAAATCTCAATTAAATTAATTTTCCTATAGATTTAGAGGTAAAAGGTCCACCTCTGGTTTTGCACACGGCCATAGGCCACAGAAACTATATTGCAAAGGGACGGCTGTGTGCTTGTGTTTAAAAATATATATTTTTCCGTTCTAAATCTAAGAGAAATTTAATTTAATTATACAAACAAATGTTAATTTTAACTAAAACATACTGTTAATTTTGTTAATTCTAGCAAACAATAGCGAACAAATGTAATCACAAACAAAACTAATAAGTTTAGTCAAACTGCGATCGTATCCAGTAAGTTTGCATCAACGCTTTATCCTCAGAGACTCCGACCGTATAAGGATTAGGAATTCGTGCGGATTTGCTTAAAGGGGAAGGCGGGGAAAATTGAGAATTGTTTTCTCTACCGCACAGTGAGTAAAGCTCGTACTCCCGTACAACACGGAAATGTTAGACACGCAAGCATTTAATGTAATTATGTAAGACGTTTAAGTTTAATCTACTTTCTAGCATACTAATATTTAAACTGGATTACTATGTAGGCATATTCATATTAAATTGTTATTAAAATTTGAGAAAGTATTAAATCTAATTCAAATAGTTAATGTTAGAAATAAAAATGTACTAGTTTAGATTAGGCTTGGGTCAACAGACAAATTGACATAGCTTCGCTCGGGAACAGATTGAAACCATTATAAATAAAAAACATCGTTGAGCTTAATCGGTGCAGAACTTTTTGAGATTTTGAAGCATACATATACTATACATGTATACAAAATCACCTTAAGCTTTATTAAATACACATACATAAAATACAGATAAAATATATTGCTTTGTTGTCGTGTTGTTTATGAACGGATCTCGATAATTTTTATCTGAACATTAAGGACATAATTCTTCACAACAAAAGGGTGCTCGCCAGAGTCTCCTGTTCCCAGAACTACTAGTAAGCACACTTTACAAGCTAGTGGCAAATAGACTCTTATTTTTAACAAGCGTAAGGCAAGCCGCTGTTAATTAATGTAGGGTTTTGAGCTTACACGATAGACTTAACAAAACTATATGATGCTGAAGGTACTTGATATCGTACAATGGCTATTTCATAACGAGAAATGAGCAGGTCATTGTTATAGGTACACAATATTTATTTTAGACATTTACCGTATAATTATAATTAAATGCAAATCAGCTCTGTGACGTAGTAGTAGTTTGCTAAGGGTAAATGTACCAGTTTTGCATTGACCTGGGTATTTTTATGTGTAATACGTATTTCTTTAAAACAAGTATTTGAGTTTATTTATCCGTATGCTAGAACCGATATAAAAAGCTCTGTTTAGTTTGGGTCTAGAATGCACTATGTAAAATGTGGCCTAGATTATTTAATTATAAATTGATTTAATCCTTGTAAAATGGCAAATGCAAGGAAATCTTTATAAATTTCACTGCATGTCTCTCTTCATTCCACTTTCTCTGTAATGTGATTAAGTATAATAACAAACATTTTATGGGGACATTACACACGCCGTGAAATGTAACCTTTGCTCGTAAAATGGAGATCTGCTGAAGAAGGGGACGTATGTTTTGTCTTGAGGAAATAGTTCTGTAATTAGCTCTCACGACTGTAATAAAGAGACAGTGCGCGGGGTGTTAGCCGGCAAAACAATCTGAGACACGTGCTATAAAGTAAGTACAGGGTAATTAATTATGTTATCTGAACAATCCATTAGAAGAAGTCACTTATGTGAGTTTAAAAAAATATAGGTACGCGCTGACAGAAAATATACTTAGGCCCATATTTTAGAATGGTAATCAGTTCTGAATCTCAATTAATCTGGGGACAGATTGTATAAGTATAGACAATCTGTCAAATCTATCAATCTGTCTATACAATATGTCTTCAGAAAAATTGAAATTTTTGTTGAAATTTCTGAAAAATGTCTTATTCTCACAGTCGATCGACTCGATACTAGCGTGGGTGTACTATGAGGGATACATTGGAAGCGAGCGGCAAAATTGGCTAGCGCAAACTTACGTAATTTGCGCTCTCTAATCTGAAGGGGTGTACTGCAAAACATTTCATATAATATAGTTAATATAATTTCTAAAATTCAATTTAATTCATTAAATACAATTTTATTCATTTCGACATTGTTCTAATTTGTTCATTAATTTATTGTTATTCCTTTTATTATTGTAATTAACAAATTTTTTGAATGCGAACCTATCACTAACATAGACCGTAAGTTCATGTAAACTAACTTATATGGAATATTGTTCCGAAATAAACAAATTTTATTTTTATATTTCTTTATTTATTGCCCACACAAATGTTTTTGACGGACTTCAAAAAGGGGGAAGTTCTTAAATCGTCGCAATCTTCTTGAATAATAATCTTCTTCTTTTGGCGCGTTAAGAAATAATGATGATGATGAAAACCAACACCATGCAGTTAGCTATAGTCAACACACACCCTGAAGTTAGGCCTAGTCAATATTTTAGTTTTTCAAAAGAAGTATAACTTCTAACGCATATTAAAACAAAAAAAATATAATTTCCTTCATTATGATACCCCACTTGATAAATTTAAACCGCCATTATGTTTTTTCTTATTTTGATACACAGTGTCACTCTCACAGTAACTACGAATCTAACGACACCTCTCAGGCTAAAATCCATCGAGCTTTTTAAGCTGCAGAGCGTGCCAAACAATCATACATCCATACATACTCTCGAATAACATAACCCTCTTTCTTGCACAGTCGGGTAAAAAAGGACACGCCGATTCTAATTAACACTGTTTCGTTGTAAGAATCTTGAATCAACCGTCGCACGACTAATGGTATTTATTTGTGTTGTATTCACCGATTTATTGAGCCACTAAGTTTTAGTGCATTGCCAGATTAGTTTTTTTTCTTTTTATCTACTTGGCAGTATAAAAAAAGAAGAGGGATATTTTTAGGAGCCTAGATTTTTCAATGATATTGTGGGAAATCGCGATTTTTGGTCCTATCTTTGGTCCTGCTCAACCAATTGCGATCAAATAGCGACAGATAGATAAAGTCTAGATAAATTTGTCTGTAAATAAAGTCTAAACACGACCTTTCTAATAAAAAATGTTATATCGAAATCCGTTCAGTACTTTTGTGCGTTGAGAACAAAGAAAAAATATTAGGTATTAATAAAAATACCTGACTGATGCTGAAAAGATCGAAACAAGCTTTAAGTTTAAGATTTTTTAATGGGTACCGCCTGCTATAAAGCTTTTTTCGATCTTTTCAGCGTCAGTCGGGTTTTTTATTTTTAATCATTTACTTATTTTATTTTGCACTTTTTTTTTATTTTGATATATCCAGTACCACTCTCACAGTAGTCACAGTAAATACGAATCTGACAACACCTCTCAAGCTTAAATCCATCGAATCGTTCAGGCTGCAGAGCGTGCCAAACAATTATACATACATACTTTCGCAAACATAACCCTCCTTCTGGCGCAGTCGGGTAATAAAATAAAGAAAAATACATAAGAATTTATTTTTTTTCTTTTTATAAAATCCTAGTATTTTAAAATAGCCACAATATACAGACTAGACCAATTTACAATTTAATAATAGTAAATATGTTAGAAGTCTAAAGATAATGATGTACACTAGGTACCTTATTATTCTAAAGAAAAAAAAACAGCATTTTTGTTACTCGACGAATCACTAACTGCTGCTTTTGAAAGTGAATCATCATTTATGACTTCGGTAGTAAACGAAATCGAGAGCAAACGAATTTGCATACAGGAAACAGTTAAGAGGTACACAACTGAATGTCCTTTGTTACATATTCAATTCAAAGCATTTTTTTCTTTGTTATTTAGGTTGCATAGCCTTTGTTTAGAAATGAGTCGATGGTTAAGTTTCTTCGAATGCTACAACAATGTTTTATCTTTATTTTGTACAACAAATACCCGAAAAGAAATTAAGGTAATAGTAAATTAACACACAATGGGTATGTCGCAGCCAATTAGTTTGATCAGCCGTTCAATTAATCGCCTAGGCTCTTTACTAAACGGCGCCGTTCAATTAGCGGCCTGATTAATGTTCAGCCATTTAATTAAATGTTTAGGCAAATGGCTTAGATCCATGATGGGATTATATTCCTTTTTATTTAAAGTCATACCTTTTGGAAACAATATACCAAGTAGACAAGTGCATAATTAAGTTATATAAACTTATATCTAGTTTGTGAATCCTAAATCTTTTTAATGTTATAAAATGTTATGTTCGGCGCTACAAGTAGGCAGACTGGAACGTATCGCGAGAATTCTTTGCGTCGGATCCGTGGAGGTAGCTTTGCTTTACTTGAGATGATCCAAGGCTTTGTGCAACAGCAGCCGCTAAAGCGATTCCAGCTAGCAAGGAATGCTATATCCCCAAACACTGGACCGACACAGAAGCGAGCAAGTGCCTATGGTTCAATAGGTCTTACAGACAACTCTTGCCAACAAGGATCCAGATATCGCTGAAATGAAGAGTTAATTGAAATCCAGTAAAAAAGCAACGGCTTGAGTTTGGTTCTTCGGTAACTACATCGTTAGGATTGGTAAATGGCTTGCACGGTACCCATCTGGTAGTCGTATATTTGGTACACTCGCCAAATCTACCGTGGGAAATTCTGCCAGTCTTGTCTTCCACGGTAACAAAAACCAAAAAATAGTCTGGTCCAGGAAGGATAAAACGATTTTTTTAGGTAGTCTCTATATGTTAAACTCGACTATGAACGACGAGAATGCCGAGCCTCCTATTATCCCCTGGTGTGGTGCTTATATTCATGAAGTTAAATCACGCAATGTATTGGTAAAAATTATGACGCTATGATTAATTCTGTTTTAAATATACTCTGATGCCAATGAACAAGCAACTACTTAGATTAACAAAAGCCTGTTTCATTTCGTTCTCATTCTTGAAGGGTAAACTTATATAACGGAATTCTATTGTCGCATTTAACTCCAGCATAGAATTGGTTATAAACAAAGAGTTGACGCCAATATTAACTTTTATCACCTTGAACGTTATACAAAACACTTTCTTTACCAGGTTCATAAATAGCCTTTATTTTATATCGGCCACCCGTCAAACAATATAACAGAAAAGGAGAGATTTTACGACCTATGCTAGTCTGGTCAGGCGCCACATTCGACCGTTTACGGCTTATATTATTGGTAGTTACCAAAGTTTGTTTGCCTCTGTTCCGTTTTGAAGTTCGCGTTTTAAATATTAATTTACTTATTAATAACAGCTGTGTCGCTACTATATAATTTTATGGCCATTTAAAACGGCCTAAAATTTTCCTAACGCAGGGTGGGCGTAAAGCAACACGTCCAAGTAATTTCCATAATCATTTACGGCCTTATTATTGAACAAAATATTTTCTCCATGCCTCAAATTATATTAAATTCCGATTTGTTGTGTAAAGTAAAAAGTAATTTAGGACACAAAATGTTAAAAAAGTACATTTTTCCGAACCTCTAATGGGAGGACATTATCCGAAAACCGTTTTTGTGGAGTACGCCTAAAATTTACTGGAGAAATTTTAGGAAAGCGCACGAGGACTTATCATTATGTATATTTTTATGTATTTTTCAACAAAGCATTATCGGCCAACAGTTAACTAAGGCTTTTAATGTGATGGTCTTTTTACGCGTTATCGCTGAAAATATATTTTTGTGAGTAATTCTGAAGAATGATAAAAGCTTGAGATGCCCTATTTTCTGTAAGAAAAGTAAATAAAAAAAAGTTTGACGAGAATACCGTACACATTGTTAGATTTATTGCGGCATTATTTTCACAAACTTTGCGAGTTATGTAATCTCAGTAGAGGAATTTGTGACAACGCTTGGATGACAAAACTTTTGCGTTCTAAAAATTTCCTGTAAACAAACATGGCCCGCATACGAAGAGAAAAAGTCAAATAAACCTTTTCTATAAATTTATGTACTAAAATATAAGGCTATCTAGGTACTTTTAAGACAAATGGCGTGCGTTTCTCACAAAAATCCTTTAAGCAATTTGTTTAAATTACTTTCCTATGCTAATATCCGTCGTGTTGCGAATATATATGCCGAAAAGAAAAAAGAAACGGTGTGTGGGCGTTCGAGATCGTCGAATATCTTCGGTTCAAATGATGCATGTTGTAGAAGCCGGATCCTGTACAGAAAAACAAGACACTGCAAGCTATTACACGCTTTGCGTCGTAAATAATCGTCTTAGCTCGGTAAATAAAATAAGTGTGTAAGCTTGGTCCGTACTCGTATCAGATGAGAGGCCGGGATACTGCAAAAGACGGGAAAATGGTGTTTAAAACGCGCGATAGGGAACAATGTTGGAGGAACATAAGTTTTGCGGCGTGTTAAAAGATAATGAGTTTGGATACAGTATATAAGAAACTACGTTGCGTATACGCTTTTGTAAGGAGACGTTATTTTCTTATCTTAGACATAGCTAAGTCTTCGTATATTCTAACGCACCTTGGAATGATGTGAATTTGCAATTTATATTCGCAGGACCAAACTTAAAACCAAAGATTTATCGTGTGTTACTTTAGATAACAGCTTAAAGTTACTTAAGATGAAAATACGAACCGAGAATATTAAAATTAAAATAAAAAGATTCGGTTACTTTTTAGCAGTGACGGGATGTGACAGCTGAAAATCAATGGAAACGTTGGGCTCAGTGAGAATAGTAAAATAATACCAAATAAATCGCGATAGAATACATCAATTAGTTTTATTTACATGAACTATAATAATCCTATTGACGAAATTGATTCTCAAATATCACATAAGACTCTTTGCCTAAGAAAAAAGTTCTATTTTGCATTTCGAACATTAGAATTTGCAACTGATGTAAAGGTAATTTAGTTTAAAGGCGACAGACTTGAGTATTTCGATATTAGTTTCACCATGATATTTCCACGCATTCCTGTGAAAAAGGTCTTTATAGATAGATTGATGGACAACGAACGAAGTGATCCGTGCCATATTTTCCTCTGAAATACATACATACATACCCTTACAGGCGTAGTCGGATAAAAAGTATGACTGCGCAAAAATTCCGACCAATCAATAACAGCTTACGAGTCATTACACAATTTCAAATAAAGAAAATTTAGGATCGAGACGATTAGACCAGATTATTTATTAATGAAATATGGGTGTCGATATTTCATTGATAAATAATCGGGTCTAATCACTTCCACATTATACATATCATCATCATCGACATTTAGACGGTATCCCGATTGCATCCGAGGCCAAGATGCCCTCAGAACTTGGGGTCCGCCTTCTTTTCATATATCACAGTCAAATAGCTTAATCAGCCGTCCAATTAACTGCCTGGGCTCTAACTAAACGGCTCGCGCAGTTCAATTAGCAGCCTGAATGGTGTTCAGCCATTTCATAAAACGGCTTGCCTAGCCATTTAATCAAACATTTAGAAAAAGAACTTATTTCTGCCTGGTTACAAAAAAATACCCACAAAGGCTTATAGGTTCGTGGCTAGCCTTCTAACCTAACCTCTCTTAATAAACCTATCACTAATTTTCTGTGAATAAGCCTCTGCACATCCCCACGGGGATGTACAGGTGTAAGTATATGTATGTATTTATTTTTTTGTCTTATTTCTGGGTGGTGCCACATTTGGAATGGACTAAGCATTGGCCAGCCAGTTTATTAAATGTTGTAATAAACGTTACGGTGCCGTTTAATTAACAGCCTAGGCTGTTAATTAAATGGCGGATTCACAGATATAGAGACACATTCATACACTTACATTTACTTTTTGTCAATGCTGATTATTTAGATGTTATTATTCAAGGAAAGCGTTGGTGGACAGGTAAATAAAGTCAATCATGTTTAAGATTGGTATTACCTAGTTGCTCCACTTCGCGATTATAGCTAGCGGTGCAAAGGTAACATATAGCTTTGTGATTACTTATAAAAAATGGCATTTAATCCATTGAGTATATAACAGGGCACATATTTTGGACCCAAGTTGCAAGTGAAACGAGGCCATGGCGAACGCGAATTGTTTTGATGTAATCTATGATATATGGATTTGAGCTCTCCCGCCGCAGTAGCACCTATACAATCTTCAAAATACACCCAATAAACAACAATATAACAAACATTCAATACAACTGAGGCACCTATTTATGGCATCATGTTAATGAAGTAGGTATGTTCTAAATTACACTTTATAATTAATATTGAAGCAAAACTAAATAATAAAAATAACCCGCCCCGGGTACCGGGTGCATAGGAGCTTAGCCCACAGGCCTCATTTGCGCGCTGGATCGCAAGTATTTCACTGATTTATAACAAAAAAGATTATGTTTGGAAAGCATAAATTGATCTTCATTTCTTTCTTTTTGTAGTTGTGTGTTTACAGCAGTTGCTCATGTATCCTTATCAGATTAACATGATGTCTTAAAAATGAACCACGTACTTCTAATGTATAATTTCATCTTATAACAAATTTTATGAAATTAAAAGCATGCTAACTATTCAAATGCGGGGTTCATGGGGTCAGGGTATTCGCCCTGCAAGCGAGAGATCGCGGGTTCGAATCCAGCCTGAATCAATTCAACATGTTTCCTATTTCTTTTTTCATAGATTTGGAATGGGTTTGGATTAATATAAAAGCTTACATGAAAATAATAAGATAAAAGGCTTGACAATCTGTTAAGTGTTACTTTATATCCTACATAATTTTTTTAGTCAATATAAAGCTATAATATATATATTTCAGAAGTAAAATATACAAGTAGGTGTAGTACCTACTTGTAAAAGTCAAATTTCTTTGTATTTAATCTTGCTATTAGATTTGAAAAAGGAGACAGGCTTATTACAACCTACAAATGCACAACGGTTAAATCAAACCCTATTTTTGTGGAATGTTTCACACCTAAGTCATACGAAGAAATCAAACAGAATCTAAAATTATATTTACAATTGCCGCTGACTGCTCAAACAACGGCAGTCAATAAAAAGAAAATAAATCTCAATTTAGTTGGTCAGTCGGAAAGAAAATAGACATATCCAATACGTACGAAATGAATCACAAGAGTAAACAAATCCGAGAACGTTAGAGCAGTTTGCGCTAGAAAACGAATGCGATCTAATCTCAGATCAGGCGATCGAGGGAACGGACTTGGCAATGCATCACCTGGCTTCCGTTGTGCAACGATCTTGATTTCTTCCAAATGTACCTACCTCCCACGTACACGCGTGAGTGATGTCGCCATTTACAAAAGAACTCTTCCGTCTACCTCCGTCTTTATGAAACCTTAGCAGCTGTAGAATTGTCAATCGATGATTGAAGGTCTAAATTAAATGGCATAGATACATTCTCTGTCTAAATATCTCAGCTATTGACAAGACGACCCGTTGCTCATTAAAATCTATAGTAAATATTGAATCTAAATTTGCATTGTTTTTATTCTCACATTATATTATTATGTCTTTAGGTAAATCATTTTAAAGTTACTTATATTGTTTAAATGTTTTGTTTTGAAATTTTATGCACAATAAAAACATTTTATGAGCTTTTTGCTGAGCTCTAACTAACACAGGCATGATATTGAACGAAGGAATTGTATCGATGAATATTTATGACAGCTATTTGCCCAGATTATGTTCTTTACTTTCTTTACAGAACATTTAATTTTATACATAAACAAGTCATAAAATAAAGAAACAGGGTTATAAAATACACTTTATGGTAGGTAACTTCATAATTTGGCATAGGCTATATATATATATAACGATGGAAGTAAATAATATCTAATCATAGTCTTTCACAACAGTAAAAATAAAAGAGCATTTCTTTTATATACTACTAGTAGTCGAAATTACTACCATAACATTGACCCCACCTAAGCTAAATTGTTTTAAGAGTGGATTTACGTTAGCAATATAATAGCTGAGACACGTACTCACACGTTTTCGTTCGTTTGAGATCAAGAGGTTCTCAAATCAGATATTTTAGAGATTACCTACTATTGCTTTAGCTATGCAAAGTTTTCTTCAACGTAGCGTTAATTCCAGTCGCTCTACTCGCAATTTCAGATGCGGTTTGCTTCTTCCAGTCTAAAATTGCTTCATCTACCTAAACGATAAACCTAAATGAAGTTATCTAGCTGCTTACTCGTTATAAATGAGAATAAAGCTCATTTGTAAGCATTTTTTACATCGGTTTTTTACCAATATATTGGTTCTTTTCATAATAGTGGTTTTTTAATAATTTGTTTTCGTACCAACCAAATATTCCAGTGTCTACACATAAAATATGAAGCACAAACGTAGATCGATATTGAATTCGTGGTAAGTAAATATAATATACCAAAAGCAGGCATAAGATCTTACCTACTAAGGTTACCTACTTACAATATGAAGTACATGTACTTCATATTGGAAGTAGGTACCCGTAGGTACCCGTACAGTATCAACAAAATGCCCAGCGATAAAAATAAGCACTTAGTACATTTATGAATGAATTTTAGATTGATAATTTAACCCGAATAAAAACGTAATTCAAGTTACAAGCTAAAATGAACAAATAAAATTTACTCCATTGTCCCTTATTACATTTAGTTCTTCTACCTATAAATATAAAAACATTGAATGGGATACATTTGGAAGATACGAACACAAAAAGAAATCCTATCATATCAAAACCAACATAAAACACCTATGTAAAACAGTCTTTTACATATCCCGACTATCAATACCGTTCGAAGACCCGAATACTTCGGCATAAGAAGATAATAGATAATTTAGATAACAAGAAAAAGCTATTCGACGGTGATCCTACCACACAAATGGTGAATAATACTTACATATTCGATCTACTTCCAGTTATTTCGGCAAAAGTTTATTGTTATTCTAGATTATATAACGTATTTATATGCCCACACAGAGACTATGAAGTTTTAGAAATGACTCCTACCAATTCTCTCGATCGATGTTAAAGCGTAGGTACTTTGGCTACATGTATGATATAAAACTAGGATTGTCCTCAAAACTATTTGATTGTTCGCTTTTTTTTACGTTAGTTTAAAAAATATATATTTTCAAAGTAAATAACTAAAGGATTTTATTTACGAATGCAAAAGTTTTGATAAATACGAATTGTTATTCTGTTTTATTTCAGTTTTTCGATTTATTTGTTGAAATGTTTTCAATATTTTTCTAGTACCTTTAATGTAAAAAGGCCGTCATTATGTATTCCTCGCTCTGATCTAAATGTTTAATCTTAATGTAAAACAAACCCGCAAGAAGTATAAAAGATTAAAGCTCAATGTTGATAATTATATTCGGCACTCAACGTCGCAAACTGAGATAAGCCTCAATAATGAAGTGCTACTTAACGCTCAAGTAAAAATACTTTATCGGAGATAAATAAAGAGAAAGATTTTTCGCATTTATTGTGGTAAATACAGTTCTAAGTAACTGTCAATATCATACATAAATAACAAATATCAGCCTCATCGCACCAATCACAGAACTCTTGATACTTTCTGCCATGTCGGTAAATAATATTTGAGGTAAACGCCATATGAGCGATATTGTTGAGGCTCTACAAAGCGAGCGAGCACTACGAGAGCACTACGAGAGGTATATTTACATTTTTTCCCAATTCATTGCCTGACATGTTTGGTCGATGGATGAGCCCACACCGACATTTCGTGACATTAGGCTCCATTGATTTTGAATGTGTCGCACCAACCAACCCGCCTTTTAAAATGATAAGCAAATGAATTGGAAAGCTTTTGTGTTCAGTATAGTATTCAACGTCAAAATGAAGAAGAAGAGTAGAATATAAAATATTTTGATCAGTTTCAATTTAATTATGAAAAAACATATTATATTAAGTTTTAAGTTTTTGTTTTGTTTTGTTTTACGCAGATAATAGGGGGATAACGAGATAGTTTTATAATTATGAATTAATTCAGAGTAAGAAATTTATTATTTGGATAGTATCTACAACTGCTACGTGGGGCCTGGTGACTTGTAACACAGGTCTTTTAGACCTTCAACGAGCACCAGGTCTTACAATGTGGTATACAATGTGGTTTTCATAACACATATTAAACTATTAAACTATTAGTTAAGCTACAATCAAAACTTAAAAATTAAGCTGATAAACGGTCTGCGCAATTACTGATGAAGTTCTAATGACGAACAACTACCGAAGATATATCCTTAAGGATGGTACGGTTGACTTCTGTCGGGCATGTCACCGTGCCGAAGAATCCTTCAGGCATTGTTCTCGTCTAGCGACGGCGAGTTTTTGCATATACAAAACCAAGTAGCCAGGATTGTCCATCAGCAACTTGCTCTTAAATATAGCCTCGTGGATTCGGAGGTGCACTATTATCGGTATATGCCCGACCCAGTTCTTGACGATGGTCGTGTCACACTGTACTGGGATCGATCTAGCATCACTGACAGGACTATTGTAGCCAATAAGCCTGATATAGTGGTGATAGATCGATTAGAGCGCCGCGCAATAATTATTGATGTCACCATTCCGCATGACGAGAATCTTGTGAAAACCGAAAAAGTTAAGCAAATAAAGAGGTTGTTTACATGTGGAGTGTGGATTCGGCAATTATTGTTCCGATAGTCGTGTCGGTTCACGGACTGATTGCCAAGAGGCTCGGGTAAGACAGTTGGGTCAAAGGCCTGATGTAGAAGGTGGTGCTCCTCGACACGGCACGCATCTTGAGGAGGTTCCTCTCCCTGGAACCCTAACCACCGGTACCTGTACCCATATTTTGTAAATGTATTTAAAAATATAATTTATATGTATTTTAAAAATAAATAAAGGGAATAATAATGAATAAATCGAGGTTAATTAATCGCCATGCCTTCTACTAATAAATGGTTCTAGGTTACTAATTAAACTCAATCTTAATGTTGGGTCCCAACCCTAAAAGGATTGTAAAATATTTTGGCAATTAAGTC
Source organism: Eilema caniola (assembly GCA_949126895.1). Lineage (NCBI taxonomy): Eukaryota > Metazoa > Arthropoda > Insecta > Lepidoptera > Erebidae > Eilema > Eilema caniola. The sequence continues at coordinate 22,736,757 of OX421474.1, forward strand.
ACCGGTATTATTTAAGAAGTCCGTGGAGTGAAAAATTAATTAAAATTTAAGCTTTTCAATTCTCCCTACGAGGCAGTCGGTGGATAAAGGGCTGCAAGCACACATCTCAGTGAGCAACTAAAGATCAAGCATGTTAGATAATTTGAATAGGTTTATGTAGAATGAGTGAATTCAGATTTTATTTTATTCACGCCTAATATAAAGGATATCAAGATATAATTTTGTATAGACAAAGTTTGATGAATTTTATTTTTCTATGATGTCGAAATTATAATAAATTACAATTTCAAATACATCATCTTCGGAGTACTTTCCCAACTTAATTGAGGTCGACAAAAACAAGTATTTTAATATATCTATTCTTCTATCTGATATTCTGCTATCTGACCTCCACAATCGTCTGGTGATATCGAAGTTCTATAGATACAATAGATAGTTATCGGACTTTATAGGATTTCTGCTACCCGACTTTTTTAAGCTACCTAAAACGAATAGAACACATAGATATTCGCTCTCTGAAGCACGAAGGGTTCTCACTGTATAAACCACCCATCCTTATATTGTTTTGGCTAGTATAGTTTAACCTTACAATATAAAATATGTTAAGCTACTCCGTAATATATGTTAATCCTAAAAAACTTATTTTTAGCATAACATAGAACATTGATTACTTCGAATGGTATCATACTTTTAATTAGTTAAAGTCTAGTAGACGTCTATATACTCTGCCATACCTTAAGTGAAACTGTGTGTGATATAAAATATAATTAATAGCATGTAAACTATCGTCAAAATTTGATTATGGTAAACATACCGTAATCCTATTCTATCCATATATTCTATTCATCCCTTTTCAGATTTACATTTTAATTCTACTCAATATTACTCTCCTACTCAATAAAATGTTAGACAATGAATAGTTATTTTTAAAATTGTTTACATTTTAACTCATAAACCAATTACTTAGTAGTAGTTTTATTTACTGGCGCAATTTCATTTAACGTTGTCCTTTTGTTAAGAGAACAATAATTGCATTCAAAATCAAAGATGTTCGCTGATAGGCTGTGTGCATTTTCATTAATTAAGGCTCAACATGCGTCGAGCAACAATTAAAAGGACTGATGGCAGATAAGCGCGAATAGAGTTGATAGTCCCCCATCGAACCCTGATAACACTATGGACGCCTTTACACCTTATTAAGGCATTAATATTTGTTCAAAATATAACTTTTTGAAGTGAATACTTTTAAGACGTGTTGAGTAGGTACTTTTTAATTGAAAGAAATCGCGGTACTCTCGTCATAAATTACTTAGTTTTCACTACTATCGGCATTCCACCAAGACTGCCCCACATGTTTTCTTTTCTGTAAAGTTTTAAATTTAATAATTACTTCATCTTGGAGTTGGAGAGTTAATCGGTAGAGCCATTCCTGTAAAAAACCAAGTAAACCAAATTATGGATGAGCGGAAAAAGTGTGGGCCTGGGCTCCAAATGTAACCAGGATTAGCCCTCAAATTATGTTAATGAGCGTGATATAATCATTTGAATCTCTATACCAACCAGATATTTTGGTATATAGTAGATTATATAGGAGATTATTGACTTTTTTTTTGGGATTCAAGTTTTGAGGATGTAATATTAAACTTCAAAAGCGAAAGGCGTATATTCGCAACATAGTGGTAAGATGTTGCTATGTAGATTTCAATAAAATACTAAAAGGTAAATTAGTTCGCAAAACAAGCAAACATTTTAACATTAAAACTTTACGTTGAAAAGCGCTTCCACACTTGAACGAAGTTTCTAAGATTGCTCACATTTCGGTTGCAGAGGGACATGGAATTTAAAAAAATTCTAGGTATACTTCCCCAGATTACTATCTCACAACAAATGCACCTCAGAGATATATTAGAAACGCAGTTAACAGTGTCTGGAACCTCCTATCTATGGTATCAAAGTGGTACGAGTCCATTTGAGTGTGCTGCATGAACAAAAGCATCTTAACGATGGCCTTGGTTACATCCAAGAACCGTTTCATTTCAAACTATATGGGACTACTAGCGGCCGCTTGGAACTTGGTACGCTTATAGAGTAAGTCAGACACAGTACAAACTTCCATTCACCCCAAAAGAGGGTTTATTTCTAAGGACACATTATAAGTACACCTCCACACACTATCAGAGCAAACATTTTAAATTTCAAGCCTCTTACTTCAAAAACATAGGACTTTCATACACTCAAGTGGCTCCCAATTCGTCTTCGCAGGAATGCTCATATTTTAGCATTATTATACAACGTTCTTTTTAACCCAACTACTCCCACTTATCTCAAGGAACATTTTACATTTCTCCATGACACACATGCGAGATCCTTGAGGCCGTCTAGGAACTTGACGCTGGGATTGCTAGCGCACTCTACTGCTTACTATGGCAAATCTTTTACTGTGAAGGTTACTATAAACCTGTACATTAGTTGTTAAAATATTTTAAAAAATTTAGGTGAGTTAATTACATTATCGATTCTGAATCCAATACAATCCACTTGCCTTCGCCTAGAAGCGCCGTGTGTTTCTCCCACTCCAATGCGGTGAAACTGTCGACAGCCTTGGGCAACATCGGCTTTCATGCAGCAGAAGCGCTGGGTGTATATCGCGACACGCCTGCATCAACGACATTATCCACCGTGCTCTTGTCACCGCCGGCGTGCCAGTCATTCGTGAACCTAATGGGCTAGTGCATGTCGATGGCAAGAGACCGGTTGCTATGTCGTTGCTACCTTAGAAGATGGTTAGGATTTTGGTGTGGGATACAACGTGCGTCGACACCCTTGCGCCTTCACATCTTTCAAGCACGCAGGCTATGCTGGCGCTGCATCTGCAGAAAACCTCAAACGGCCCAAATACTGTAACTTAACATATGAATATGTTTTTGAGCCGTTTGGAGTTGAAACGTTGGGAATATGGGGTCCAAGTGCCCGTTTTTTTTTACAAAGAATTGGCAAAGCGGCTGATCGACCATAAAGCTGTACAGGTTTATCTTGAACAAACACAGGATAAGCATTGCCATCCAACATAACAGTACTACCAGCCTTCTGCAATGGGAACGTTGCCGGTCGGTGATGATGCGGAGGCATTTCACGTCACATTATGAATGTAAATATTTATTTATTTTAGATTATTTAAATAATAGTTTCTAGTTTTTTTTTTAATTTAGTTATATTTAAGTCAGTTTAGTTTCTAATTTTCAATTTCATTGAGTATCTTCTTGAGAATTAATTATCCTCTAATATAGTCAATTAGGTAGGTAGATATTGTATTTTGATTTTGGTGGTGCCTAGGGATCAGCTAGTTGTGATACATGATTAAAAATAATATCCCGTCATTGCATCACCGGACTTCTGAGATTTCATTTCAATTTATTAAGTCCATTAACGGACTTGAAAGAAAATTGCAATTAATTCAGACTAAGTGATTGAAATCAAGACGAAAGCTATTCAGACTTCGTCATCGCTTAGTATAGTGATGAGGCAATCAATTAAACCGCAGACCGACTAATAGAAGCTTCTCGGGAGTGGCTCTTTAACTGATAACTGTTTCAGGCTCGTACAAAATTATTCAGTTCATTGTATTAAAGGTCCTGCCATTATATGTTGGGCTTAAGTCGCGAGAGAAACAAAGCCCTGACGCGTGCAATTGTTTTGATGTAATCTATATTTTCTTCATCCTACCTTCAATCCCAGTCGCATCCGAAGCTTTCAAATTGGCGCCTGGAGTTCGCTTTTACCTTGATATTGAAAAATAAAACCGTTAGGTATATGATTCAAACTAACTCTTTACTCTCTATAACACTTTCACGGAATAAACGAAGTTAATACTTCATTTAATACATTTTCATTTATTTTAATTTTTTTACTGAATTATGTGAATGTTATTAGGTCACAAGCAGAAAGAAATAATTTAAAACTTTCTGTATTTCCCAAATCTGCACCAAAATTATTTTTACGACTCCGAAATTGCCATTACGCAAACACCATCTGACAGAATTCTGAAACCTTCAAATCTAAAACAAAAGAGCGAACGCGAGCAGTTTACGATTAAGGCCGAAAGCTTAACCCTTCGTTCACTCCCCTTAAACAACGCAGAAGTTTAACGAAAAAGTCGACGTTTAAACGCGCTATTTAACCCTGCCGGTAATCGGAACACAAACAATGGCAGAGTGAAATAATGTCGAATTCCGTCCGACAAATTAGGCGACCTTTTTAGGCGGTGGCGGTGAGTTAAAATAACAAAAAGAACTTTTATTCCGATGTTATTTCTGCTGCCGAGTTCAACCGAGTTGTATGATTACATTCGGAGATATGAGGAAAGTCAAATTCATTTCGTAACTCATTATGAGTGTGGTTAGGTCTTTATGGGGCTGCACCTGTTTTGGTTGTTATAAACTTGGAAACTTTCAGACTTTTGTTTATATTAAGTACACTTTGATAAGGAATTTATTTAGGAAGAGTGATGTGTAGTAATCTTCATAACCGTGGATTTTGTTCTATATTATGACCAATATATATTTATATTACAGACAAGACAAACACTGCTACTCTACACGTATAAGTTTTGCAATCAGGTTATAGGTATGATTATATTAAATATAATTTTATTTCTTAAATTATAATATTGTGAAATAACAACACGATTAACAAAATAACACATACACTTAATATGTCCAAGCATATTAGATTTCATAAATATATTTAACTACCCCGTCCTAATATGCATGCGAATAATGCGAATACACTTACATGCGCAGGTACGTCTAATATGCGCATGTATATAAACGATCTCCTTTTAACACGCCACTCGGTTCGTGAACACGTAGCTTAAAAATAAAAATATTGCTTACAGTATCTACTTTTTATATTTATGTTAAAACATTAGGTGCAATTGGGTATCCCCATTTATATGAAGGAAGGATAGATGTTTTTATATATTCCGGCAAACCGAATATGGTCTGGAACCGTATGAGATATTATTGAGAAGCGAAATGTAAGGGATGGAAAAACCGATTCAAGTTATAGATTGAATGGACAAGACCGAAATTACTCTACCCATCATACCCGCGGTCATGGAGGACGGAGGTCGTTCGGTCGGTCCTCCTAAGTATCCTCCGGCCCCGCTCCCTCGCCTCCTTCTCGAGCATCACTTACTCGCAGAAGGAGATGGCAGCAGCCTACGCTTATGCACTCTGCACCATCACTGTGTTGCATTCTGCAATATGCTGAAAACACGCAGCCACCTCTTATCCTAGCAGAAGCAGACCGAGCGGGGTGATACTCTAGGGGATATGCCAGAGGCTCCTCACCCTCGGCAACTGCATTGAAACGTCCGATATAACAAACCCAGCTGGTTCCGACGCGGGGGCATCCGTATGTTAAAAAGACTGAAATAACTAGAAACGTAAATTTGGAAGGGCAAATCACCCTATATCGATCCCACTGTGTCTTTTCACTTAAGGCCATCTCTCTTACTATCGTTGAATTTCACGTATTCAGATTATAGACGACCATTACAATCGAAATACTTCATCAAAATATACGCCTAATTGGAAATTTGTCGCAAAAATTCTTTGCTCAGATATGAGGATCATTTTATCAGATATTGATGCCTAAAATTCGATAAAGTTATTTTCATTGTGGTCCTAAAAAGTTATGAACGCTTTCACTGGAAAATACTTCCTATGGACTTTATCTGGTATTCATTTTGTCTACAAACAAGGATTTAGATTGTCATAACAATGAAGGAATAACATTATTTATTAAACTTTGTACAGTTTGTAGCTGGCGTGATTTACTCAAAAGCATTGTTGGATAGTAAACGTGCAATAAAGTCTGTAGCTATAGATAATATAGTATTCTACAAGAATCCTTGTAATGTAATCCGATATTTGAACAAAGGATAGAGTATAAGTACATTCGCTAACGTCGGGGTACAAATATTCATATAATCTATTCGGATCTATCTACTATTAGTCGGAATAATAACATATAGGTACCCGGTGTACATAATTTATTGTTAAAGGCAAATTTAATACATCTTATTATGACAAGATGTAATAAATTTACGTTAGCACTGTACAGCTTATTAGCCTGAAATCAAGTACTGGCTTGGATTTTGAAACTAATATTTATGTTTTGTTTAACTTATGCCAGTTAATGAACATAATTATGATTAGTCCATTTTAAGCAGTAAGGTACCAGAAGGCAAGCATTTCAAACTGGCTGAATGTCATAATAATTTAAACAAAAAGGAATGCTCATGTTACAATAATAATCCACTACTTCGTAGTATAGTACCTCATTGAGGACTCGCTGCAGTAACTAATGGCCATAAATATCTGCCCTGATAAGTGATAATATAACCAGATTATTTGTTTATTTTGAGGTGGTGGTTCACTAGCTATTGCCCGCGACTTAGCTAACGTGGATATCGGTTCTTGCGACCAAATTTAGCCTATGTCCTTCCACAAGCTCCAGTCTTTCCGTGTACCAAATTTCACCAAGATCGCCTCTATGATTTAGGCATGACACATAGCGCAACATACCTACGGAGCTATAATTTTAGTACGGTGAAAAATATCTATATGGTCCCTCAACAACAACAATTTCGATATGAAGCTAGAAATGATTTTCGTTCTCCGTGTGCACACGACGACCATTGCGTGAGGTTTAATACAAGTTTGATGATAATCTTTTTATTTTTACTCATAACAAGTCGACAAGTCGAATCGAGATAATAAGGCATCTTTCAAGGCTGATGAGATGAGAGTAATGATTATCGTTCACGGTCGTTGATCCAAAAGTTTCTGCCCATTAAGGGGCTGTAATTAAAAAAAAAAAATTCAAGGATTTAAACTTCGAGGTTAGATAATAATTATTGGAAAACTAATAAATATTCACAGGGACGGTTGTCATTCGAATATCGTAGTCGTTACGGGTAGTTGGAGCCCTAAAAATTCCAACAACTGATCTAGCTGCAATTCTTCGATATCGCCAAAATGGATTGTGGAAATCAGACGGTAGCTTCGTTGAAAATATCGAACTTGTCGGACTATGAGGTCCGGCTTCGATTTGGTTCGCTAGGATAAAGAAGAAGATAACAAGTAACAAGATATTTATTTTTTATGTATTTAGTCGATTTTCCAATATTTCAACACTGTTACGAGGGCCATGACATCGGATGACGAGTTAGTAAATACGGCAAACCAAATCGGTCTACGAAATGCTTAACCTGTCTTTGTCCGCATTTTCACTTCACAGTCGATCACGCTTTTGACACACATAGGGTTACAGTATTACATATTCGGAAATATAATTTTTGTTTGGGCCTTATGAACGTATGGATGCCACACATCGACGGTTTGAAGTTATTCTTCACTTTTTAATACAAATTGATTCTTTTAGAATTCTGGGTAAATAGTAGCGTTATGTGGAGAATATTTGTGTTGTGTGAGGAAGATATTCAAAATGACCAATATGACTATATCAATCGATAATCAAATATTCGATATCCTTTAAGGGTGTTACTTCTTCAACGATATTGGGACACAAATTTACGAAGATATCATCTTTTACCTAGGGATTAACGCATAGATAGTCATAGTTATGTGTGTAAGAATTATGTTAAAGATTTTTTTTTAATAAAAGTAGATCAACGATATTTATTGTTCTAAGAGCCCAGGTCCAAGTTTAAATCATTTGCGAATTACAAATACACATACTTGCTTATTACAAATATTACAACCCATTGCTGAATAATAGTCCTTTGCACCATAACATGCGATCCTCGATATTCCGCTTTCGAATAATTAAATAAATATCAGTATTGGCATTTTGTTACTAAGGTGGTAATACAATAGTACAATTTTAACTATTAGGTTAACGTGACATAAACACCGCAAGTTGTCACGTGAGAAAAGTTTAATGGCAATGACTGACTACCTGCAACGGAACGTGGTCAGCTCAACTCATACGCATACTCACAGACGCACACAGATTAGTGGTGTAGTAATGACGGATGGATGTTATGCCGTATTACTTTAATCGTCATCAACACGACTACCGTTGACAAAAAAGTCATTCTTAGATATTTAATTTAAATAATATCAACTTCGATCAAAAATAAATATTGTTTTATTTATTCATAATTTTAAGCAGCATTTGGTAGGCAGATGTTATACTGTAAAATAAAATCATGATCAAATGGTTCGATATGAACTTAAGGTATTTAAGAGCGTCATAGGTTAATTTTATGTCAAATATTTAGAGTAACATTACATATATTGTCTATTTAATTCAGAAAAAAATAACATTAGAGCTTGCATAAATTCGCATAAAGCTGAAAATTGGTGGAGGTCTCAAATACACCATGATAAAAGGAACATCAAAAGTCCCATGGACATGGCATGGTCCCATGGCCTACAGAATTTTTCTTTTAAGGTCAAAGGTCAAATAATCTAATAAGGAGTCTCGTATTTTTCTCGCAAACGGCAAGTTTTATCGCAAAAGTAGATTGGACAAAGTTGTACCTAGATCATGCAATCACCTACAAAACTACGAGCTTTTATTTTTGTACGTATCACTATTTCAAAATCGGACGAACTTATATCTGTTACATACAAAAATACTTGTTACCATACTATGATTCAACATCGCATAGCCTGAACCGCTGGTCCTTTTAACTCGATAATTTAACAGTAGATGCTTTTCATGCCCCTAACTAGCATCCAGTATGAAAGGATTTTTGGAAATTTGTTTAATAAGGGGCTGAAACAAGGGATGAATGGGAATGAAGTTCTATACAAATTTTCATCCCTTATTTTACCTCGTTAGCAATGATATTTTCTAAAATCCTTTTTTAGCGGATGCTATGGGGAATGAAATTTCGTATGTATAGATTTGACTTCGTCGAATTTTGAAATGGGGATACTTCCAAAATGGTCAATCGCACAAAAAAAATGTGGGACCGATTTTGTAGGTAATTTAATAAATTTAATTTTCTACAACTTTTTCCTACTTACTTTTGCGATAACTCTTTCCGTTTACGAGAAAAATGCAAGAATCCAACAAATTTGACCTTTGACCATGAATTTCTTGAATTCAATCGATGGGGACTTTTGATATTTCTTTTATTATGGTGTATTTAAGCCTCCACCAATTTTAAGCTCTATGCAAATTTATGCAAGCCTACCAAATTATTCCGTCTGTTTTACCTGAATTTATTGCAGTAGTCTAAGTTTTGAAATATAAAAATCCTTCTTATTATATTTAAGTTCCTATCTCTTAATCCCATTCGTGTAGTCATGAAGAAATAACATAGGTATCAAAGCCACATCTCATCCTAAGGGTTTCGTAAGAGACGACTAATGGGAAAATTCGCAGACGATAACGAGAACTCGCAATAAAATTTTGCACCAACCCGTCTGGCCAGCGTAGAAAAAGTAGGCTAAAACCTACCAACATTGGAAGAGACATAATATTTCCAGCTATGGACTGCGATAGAATATCCAAATAGATTAAGAATGTTAAAAGTGAATGGCTCATAAAGTGGTCGCAATTCTCTATATCTATTTTTAATCAATTTGAATAGTAAGTATACTAATTGCTTTAAAATAACATTCAAATTGATTGATTGATCCCTTAAGGACCCCAGCCATACCAAGTATTGTTGTTCTTTTTTCTATTTATCTTTTGGTGCTGCTGACGTTACTTCAGCCATAAGCCGTGCCGCGTCAAAAGTTATACATGATTGCGTTACATAAGTCATCATCATCATCAAATTTTGTGAATCTGTCATAAGGAGGGGACCGAGCCGTTATTAGGGTTCTGTAATTGTCATATAAATTACCTAGAACCCTTGTTTGTTACATTGTCATCTCTTGAATATTTACCAATCCGATTGATGAAAACAAACGATTTTTTCTTGTTCTTCGTATATACATAGTTAACTGAAATTGTAAAATTAGTTGTGGTTGTACATTGCAGATATTATAAAAGTGAGTTTATGTTAGATTAAAGATGATTCTAAAAAAATGATTTTTACAAGACCTATCAGTATTTCTTCGCGATGGGCTCTTGATGCGGCTTTATTATTAGAAAGGTAGGTAAGAGGTCAAACCGATTGCACTCAGAAGATTAAATGATTATAATTGGATTGGGTTGGATAAAAAAAAAAACAAAAACATGAAAATTAGAAAAATATGGCAAGAGAATCTGTATTTTCGGATATAGTTACTTTTATGAGTTTACAAATTACAATATTCGATTAAGGGGTTTGTTTTTGGGGTTTTATGCTTATTATGAACAGCAGAATTGAGAACGATTTCATTACGTTACTCGGTACGTTCCTAAAATAGAGTACGACTAGCACAGATTTTGAAAATAGGATAGGCTGTTACTCCGTAACGGTTAATTCATTTCATTGGATGGGAAGGCAGGCCTCACGTCAGATTCAATGCAATGCTCACGCCAAATTACATCTACAAGCTCGCTAAAATCTAAAGCCATGGCCGTGTAAACCATATTGTGTGCCGAGGCACAGAATAGATAATAGTGCTGGGGTGTGGAAATTCAGATTAGGCCCCGCTTTTCCATTTTTTTGAACGCGTGGCAATCCCTCTCTATTGTCTGTAGCTAACGATGAGTTGGACGATATCAGACTCAAACTTACTAAAATCTTTCAGTCTTAGTGTTTCGTCGACTGAACTTATGTGACCGGGTAATTTTGAATGCCTCAGAAGGGAAATCGAAGAGATCATGAATGTGATTGGCCCCAACATAGGCTACCCTGATTTTGTTTTTGGTGATCGAAATCTCCCTCTCTCAAGCCCAGGCCGGCGCCATGGAAGTCGAAGATCGTTCTGTGTTCTTTCGTCGCGCCGTTAACATTACCGCGATGCCTTTCCTATGACAAGACTATTCTTGTCATAGGAAAGGCATCGCCTATGTCCTCTGATGGCTGATTTCAACTTCGAGGCCCATAGAAAAATAGAGCATCGGACTTGTGGAAGACTAGCTGTAGACCCATCCGCCAAATACTTTTAACGGTTTGTGCACCCCAAAACTTGCAATACGTCGCAGAACGTCGTCAACGTAGACATCACCTGTTCGGAGCTGAGTATAAGGATGAGGATATGACAGACTGGCGTCGCTTAACACCGCATGTTGTTTAATCACATCTTAGGATCCTGGTATGCCAGGGACCTAGTCCCACAAAATAAGTTCAACGTGGCCTTTATGGCTGTCTCGCGATTCATCGGACTACGTGCTGCCAAAATGGTATTTTACTTAGAGTCTAGAGTACCGTGAGGTCACGGCCCCGAGCAGTGCTTTTGGCACCGTGGTTACCGTGGCCTGTGACCGTGTTGAATACCAGGGGAGTCACACTGTTTTGTGTGTGAGCTGAGTGATTCTGTGCCTTCAGTATAGAAGACAAAGCAGGACAAGCATTTAGTCTAGTGAGTTCTGGTTACCCTACTCACCGCCGGGAATACATCGTCACATTACTGTAGCCGCGGTATTCTGTAGCGCTGAAAGATTTTAGTAAGTTTGAGTCTGATAAAGTAAAGTAGATACTAATATATTAAATAGTTAGTAAAAAAATACTCAATTCAGCTATAGGCTGGCCCCTGTTGTAAATTACGTAGGTCTGAAAATCACAGTTGAGGAACTATTGGTGTCATATACCTCTGCCTCCTCATGCGGACATGCATGCGTGAATATATGCATGAACCCAATTAACGGCAATTGGCTCGCCTGTTATTACATAGATAATCATTAATATAAAAGCTAAGGCAGAACCTTTTCTTGTTGAACAAATTTCTTCGTAAACTAGTTTTGATCTGTTCAAGTGAGTCATGATTGATGTTCTGCTGACGACGCAAGGCACACCATAATGCTTCTAAAATTAGAACTTCGCTTAGTTAGTTACAGTTTTCGTTTGATGAGTTAGCGAAGTATAGACAAGCAGCCTCGGAAATGCCCTATGGGTAATTTGATAGTATTAACAGCGCTACGGTAAAGTCTATTCAGCAGGATATTTATAAGACCATGCAGAAGCAATTGATTGAGCTAAAGATTCCTAAACAAATTTTCTTCCTGTGACTTACGGTTGTGATTCTCAATTCTTAAAGTATGATTCCGAATCCGACCGCGTAAGACAACAGCAAACACATGCAGCAGGTACAACGTACCGCGGTACATACATTACTTGTAAAACTTTGATACGGGTAAAGGGGACCATTGAGAAGCCGCAATGAATTATGCTACTTGGAAATAATATGACCTTTTTATGAGAACATGCTGACTAAGTTCAATGTAAAAGTCACCATTTACACTTGATGCTTAGAAATAAAACGAGCTAAAGCTAAGACGAATGAATTTTAGTGTAAATTGTAAGTAATAACTATTGTTATGGTTTTATTACGTGATTATTTTATGAAATACAAAGCAATGTTATTCGTAACATAAATACCTGAAGTACTGGATTAAGGTATTCAGGTATTTTATTTTATATTTCGATAGTAAACTTGATAATGGAAATTACAAACAATTTGATGAGTTATATAGATTGATATTATACGGCATTGATGCTGCAAACGACTAAACTAAAGCCTTATTTAAGTATTTTTGTCTGCCGTGTCGTGTCGTTATGCATCAGAAAGGTATCGGTTTCATACAATATATGCGGTTGCGTTTGCATTTCTCTACGTTAATTTAGACCAAGCGAATATAGAGCTAGAGCTGAAACAAGAACATTCTTTATTAATACACATACCGGCAGAATTAGCGCAATACAAAATTATGGTCTGGGGAGGGATATGTTTAGGAGCTCGCACGGAGTTAGTGGTAGTCGACAGCGGAAATCTAACTGCTGCTAGATTTTATTAGAGATTTAAGAGAAACATGTTGTACCATTTACCCCATTTATTGGAAACGAATTCATTTTAATGCAGGATAATGCTTGGGATCACAGTGCTCGCTCAGTATAGGCATACCTAAACCATCCACTAACACCTCGAGACAGCAAAGCCGGCCTTGCTCTTTTTGACCGAGACGCAGATATCATCTCCAGCTGAAACTTCTTACCTATCCTATCCTGGGTACGGACTGGAACACCACTTTTTGCCTAGGGCTGGGGTGTGCGTGTACGTTAGAGACGATATCAGTGCTCGTCGCCTCAGCAATCTTGACGGTAGGGACTTTCCACCTTATGGCTGCGTTTAGACAACCATGACCATCCCCGTGTCTATTCGTGCGTATATAGGTTCCATAGCGGTGATGCCGAAATTGACCGACTCATCGAGCACATACAAACGGCTGCAGACAGCTCCCATCCGCTGAGATCATTATTCTTAGTCATTTTAATGCCCACAACGCCGAATGGCTCGGCTCAAACAAGACTGATCACGCGGGTAGGTCTGTTTTCAGCTTCGCTCTGGCTCATGATCAGTACATACAGTCCATAATGCGACTACACGAATCCCAGATGTTGAAGGCCAGGAACCTTCCCTATTGGACCTTCTGTTGACCTTCCATCCGGCGGGCTTCAAAGGATACACCCGTTGAAGCCCCGCTCGGTTTGTCCGACCATCGCTTGGTCCGGAGCACATTACCACTCGCGTACGCGCCGCTTCGGCGAGTTGCTGGTAGCCGCTGTGTGTGGCACTATAGGTCGGCAGATTGGGACGGGATGCGGTCTTTCTTTGCGTCCTACCCCTGGGGGCAGGTTTGCTTCTCACTGGTTGATCCCAGCGTCGTTTCCAATTCTGTTGCCCACGTGTTGCTGCAGGGGATGGAGCTTTTCATTCCGTCCTCTGCAGTTCCTGTTGGTGGCAAATCACAACCCTGGTTTGGTCGTTCTTGCAAAGAGGCTTCTCGCCGTAAGCAAGAGTCTTACAAAGCCTGGGTAGATGCAGCGACAGTTCGGGACGCTAACGCTAGCGAATTTAAAAAGAAGTTTAATTTTGCCTCCAGATCCTTCAAAAAGATATTGCCAGAGCAAAAGCACTGCACATTGGTAGAATTGGCGAGAAATTGGAGCGCCTCCTTTCGGGAACTCGTGCATTCTGATCTCTTGCCAAAGCTATCTAAGGAAACTTCTGCACACCGTCTTTTCCACCTTTGCACATGAGTGACGATACATTGGCCCACGACGCAAAAGACAAACCCGATCTCCTTGGTAAACTCTTTGCGTCCAACTCGTCTCTGGATGACGAAGGATGCGCACCGCCGACTATACCGCGGTGCGAGAGCTGTATGCCGGATATCTCTCAACCAAAGCTCAGTGCGTAAAGCACTTCGTTCTCTCGAAACTCATAAGTCGACTGGGCCTGATGGAATCCCTGCGATTGTGCTGAAGATGTGCGCTCCTGATTTGACACCGGTTATCACGCGTTTTTTTGGCTCTCTTGAAGTAGTGTAGTCCCGACTTCTTAGAAGTCAGCTTAGTCTTAGAGGTCCGCTCGATTCCATCCAATTACAGGCCAATAGCCATAACCTCTCTGCTCTCGAAGATAATGGAGTCCATTATCAACTACCAGCTCCTTCAGTACCTAGAGGACCACCAGTTGCTTAGTGACCGCCAATACGGTTTTCGTAAAGGTCGCTCGGCCGGTGATCTTCTGGTCTTCCTGACACATCGTAAGGCACAGGCGATCGAGGCAAAAGGTGAAGCATTGGCCGTTAGCTTGGACATGACGAAGGCCTTCGATGGCGTCTGGCACGGGGCACTTCTTTCGAAGCGACCATCCTATGGGCTTCCCGAGAATTTGTGTGTATGGATCAGTAGCTTCCTAGCATACAGAAGCATTAAGGTCGTAGTTGACGGTGAATGCTCTGAATCCATGTCCGTGAATGCTGTTGTCCCCCAAGGCTGCGTGTTGTCACCTACGCTATTCCTTCTGCATGTCAATGACATGCTGCAAATCAGCGGCATCCATTGTTATACTGTTGATAGTACGGGTGATGCCGCTTACTCCGGCCGCACCGATATCTCTGGGGAAAACGTCATCGAGAGCTGAAACAATCTTGTGTCCGAAATTGAGACTTCCATAAAAGAAGTATCTGAATGGGGTCAACTGAACCTAGTCCGGTTTAACCCTACCAAGACACAAGTTTTTTGTTGTGTCACCATATTTTGAGAGCACTCCCCTGGCTGCCACAGCTTGTCTAGGAATACTTGGCGTTGACATCTCGAGCGAAGTCCAGTTTCGCGGCCATTTAGAGGGTAAGGCCAAATTAGCCTCAAAGAAGCTCGGTGTGCTCAATAGATCGAGACAGTATTTCACACCGGCCCACCGCCTTCAGCTCTATAAGGCACAGGTTCGCCCTCACATGGAATACTGTTCTCATCTATGGGCAGGGGCACCTGAGTACCAGCTTGCCCCTCTGGACCGTATACAACGCCGAGCGACTCGAATTTTCGACTGCCGTATTTCGGATTGGCTTGACCCCTTGGCGCTGCGTAGAGATGTAGCCTAGCTCTGCATTTTCTATAGCATGTACAACGGAGAGTGCTCTGAGGAATTGTTCGGATTATTCCCTGCCGCATCTTACCGCCATCGCCCTACGCGACAACACTTTCATCCTCACCACTGGGATGGTTGGCAGTCCTCAACTGTGCGTTTCTCCAGAAACTTCCTGCCTCGCACAGCTAAACTGTGGAATGAAGTGTCGCCTGCAGTATTTCCGGGCCGAAACGACCTTCAAGAAGAGGGCGTACTCCCACCTTAAATGCCGGCGACGCACCTAGAACCCTTCCGGTGTTTCAGGCGTCCATGGGCGGCGGTGATCGCTTGCCATCAGGCGATCCGTCTGCTCGTTTGCCTCTTAGGTCATAAAAAAAAGCACGGTCCCCGGATATGAATCCGACTGAACACATTTGCTAAAGAGGAGTGTCAAATCAAGAATGCCACCTCCTAACAATCTGGACGAGCTGTGAAACACATTAGTTGAAGAATGGCCGAGGTTGCCCCAAGAAATCATTGACAATATTATTCGCAGCATGCTCGGACGGATGGAAACCTTAATCAGGGCACGAGGGGGAAACACTCGTTATTAAACATGTTGTTTCATGTTTAATTATTATTTGTTGAAAAATAAAGCTAACTATTTTATACTCTCTTTTTTTGTGTTCCACTAATTCTGCCGGTGTATGTATTTTAGTATAAACTAAACTTTGTTTTTAAAGAAAGAACAGCGAATGAATATTCTGTTACTCCTTATGCTTTTAGAATGTGGAGGAGAGTATTTACTCGTCTGATCAAAATCAGCCTTGATGCAGGGTGTTGTGTTACGGCTTGTGTTGTGTTGTATCAGAAGCGAGCAAACCGACGGAGAGAGAGAGCATCACAACACATCACAACAGAAAAATGTATTGGCCGCTTAACACGGTGACCAAATAAAATTATTATGTAGAAAATTAAATTATGTAGTACATTACAATAATAATAAATTATATAAAACGAATCACAAACAATCAAATATATAAATCGAGACCACATGTGGTTTCTGTTAACAGCTCTGGTTGTTCATATTAATTAACATCGAATATTGTAAATTGACTTTGTGTGTGTGTGTGTGTGTGTGTGTGTGTGTGTGTGTGTGTGTGTGTTGTGTTGTGTGTGGAGGAGGCGCGTGTTCGACTCCCGCTCAGTGCAAAGAATTATAGTGTCGTGCCTCGTAGAGCATGTTAAGCCATTGGTTCCGGTTATCATATGAACATCTAACAGCCGCTACGAGTTATAGAAGAGAAGTCCGACTAGTCTAACTGCAGAACTTGAATATCGCCAATTGGTTGTGGAATACCGAAGTTCAGTTGCATCACAGTTACACTGGAAAGCAGACTCCAATTGAGTTGGGAAAAGGCTTTATGTACCTAACAGATTTAATTCTTCTCGTACAATTCTACCAGATACCTGCAAATTGAATAGGTTTAGTTGGTGAAATCTCAAACGTAAACTCAAAGTATCACCATCCATGTCAATCCCATGTCAGGGTTTCGTAAGAGACGATTAACGGAAAAATACGCAGACGATATCACTGCGAGAGAAGGAAGAAAACCTAGTCATCACTAATTTTGGTAGAACAATTAAAGAAGCCATAATCAATAACATGGTTGCTGCTTATTGACGTCAATAATCATCCTACTTAAGCTAAGTTTACCACCGCTTCCAAGGCGCTGGTGGAATAGGAACGGCACAACAAACTCCACTGCGGCATTTTTGAAGACGTCAATTTACAATCATAATTGCCTTGAATGTAGACGAATCTACATTTATCTCGTGTCTGAATGAACAATAAGTTTATAAAAAAAAACTTTGTAATAAATTAATTAACCTAAGTTAAAATATGATAAAAAAAGTCATGTTCCTAGAACAGTTTTATGCCGTAACTATCGCATTTTAGGAGATGCCTGTACCATGCTCAAAGTAAGTGATGGCTGAGTAAGTTATCACTTATTTCTATAGATATATTTTTCCTGACATATATTATGTTTACAATTATAAATTGGGAAGCTATACTTAAAATATCAATATCAATAAATCGTTCCCTGGGGGAGCCTCTTTTGCCTAAACAATAAATGGCACGAATTACTCTCTTTTGCAATATAATAGTTATTAAATCTGCTGCATTTTCCTAAAGTAGTATTCTATAGGATATATTAAGCTATGAAAATAACTAAAGTATACCAGCCTAATAGCACAGTGTTAGTAGTAATACTGTGCTAATAGTAGCTATATCTATCTACTGCCTAATCCGTCTCACAGAATAGGCAGCAGAGCTAAGTTAATTGAACATAATAGTGATGTGGTCATTCCATTGTAATTTAGAATCTATTATAATGCCTAGAAAAGTAGTGCTGTTTTCGAATTAGAATCCTTTTCCCCCTAGTACAAGATTAACGTGTGTTTGCCTTACATTGGGCAATGTGAACCTAATACATTTGGTATTTTCTGGATTCCGCAATAGGTTGTTTGCAGAAAACCAATTTCAGATGGAATTCAAAACTTTACTAACGTTATTTGCCGTTGTACAATGACGCTTTACTTCGAATATTAACTACTTGTCATCTGAAAACTCACTATACCGGCTTGTGCCTCGACCATTTACGGCAAGTCAGAAAAGAAAAGGTCCTAGGATGGATCCTAGGGGTGCACCTATTTTGACGTTTCACCTATTTAACTTAACGTTTTTTACATCAACTGTCTAATGCCTATCCGTTAAGTAAGACTCTAATAGTTCTATTGATTTCTTATCCATATCGACATAGCTTGAGTAAGATTGTTTGATGGCATCCTGCTATCCCTCCAAAGCGAGTCGTAGATTAGGCTAACTAGGGTCACTTCCACATCGGTGGTAGATTTCTCGTAGCTGTACCGAAATAATTCAAATAAAAATTTATCAGTTCAATAATGAACGATTTCTTGTACACATTTTTATATGAAATTAAAAGATGCATAATATTTCCTCAGGCTCCATTTTGAATGGGAATTACAGGGGAATCTTGTAATGATAACAATGCTTTCCCTTAAACTGAGAATCTGCAGTTTTTGCATATTATAGCATGCAATCCTTGCAATTTAGTAAACTAAAGACATGATTGGTACAAGGGAAGCAAGCTCTCGTGCGGTTTTAAGCTCCCAATAATTGTATCGAGCGCTTTATTAGTTTACCCTTTTCTTTTTTAATACAGCTTACGGGCCATTTTTTGCATAATTTAAATAATACCATTATTAAGTTTATAAAGGTTGGAGAATTCTAACATCATCATCATTCGTATAGCACGGAGCAACGGTAAACCACATTTATACGATCATAATTATATTCACCAACTCTGTATAGAATTTATTTATTTACAGAAAGACTTACTGATGTAGAAAAAATAATACTCGATTTAGTGGTCTATTAATAACAAATGAATATAATTCAGTTATATTCTTTGAACATTAAACTACTACGAGTACATTATAATAATTGCATATTGCTCCCAACATGCCCTTTGAAAAAAATAATTATAGGTTGACCTTTTACTCATCAGCCAGATCTGCACCTTTGTGTTAGGGTATGATAGGAGATGTATGTAACAAGTTTTCAGCTTGACTCAAGCATGCCAAAAAATCGTATCAGTTCTAGGACTATCTTATATTATCACAAAGTTACCCAAGTAAAAAAGTTTCCCAAGTAACCTCAGTTTACAGTCTATAATATTCACTTACGACCACCACACGTGAAATAGTTCACCAGTGAACACGTGGATCACAATTCATTGCATCATTCATAACTCAGATTTTTTTGACTGTCACTAGTTAAACAGTCAATTCCATCCATCAGTGACCGGAACTGTTCAAAATTCAATGGAGCTCAACTCTCAACAATCACAATGTATTCAAAAACACAATGAGCCACTCCAAGAGTTGTAAAAATTTTCTATTACGACGTGCAATCGTAAAAATGTCATTGTACAATAAGAGATCCATCATTTGAGACAAGGTCCTCTCCAGTTGTGGGTGATGTGAAAAATAATATCTACAGGCTGACCCACTTCGAGAGATTTGCATTAAAGCCGAGTCGTAGTGTAATTTATCATCCATCACAAGCCAGCAAAAAGTGTTGTAAAAATGTAGGGTTTTTAGTGCTTACGCTGCACTGTGGTGTTACAACTCACCGCCACAATAAGTTTTGCAGAATTTTTATTTTATTTTTAATACAGTATAACGCATACATTTTTGGTTAGATGTAAAAAAATACAATGATTATTACAACAAGAGTAAATGATAGCGTAAAATATTGTACTGTTATCAAGCGACAATAGATACTAAAGTGATTTTGATAGGTAAATAAACACGGAGAATGATGAATGTTACTAGGTGTGCAAAATCACTTGAAAGCATAGTAAGTATAGCTGGAGCGGCCGTGTAGAGAAAGCAGTCTACTGGCTCTCCACGTGTCCCTCTGACTAACTGAACACACAGTCGAGAGCAGGTAAGGGGTAGGCTGGGTCTCTGAGCACAGGCGTGCCGGTGGCAGGGACATCATGCTACTTAAAACTATAAATGGCTCAAGGTCAACCGGGGCTTCACCGTGGCATACTTTGTAGCCCCGTGCCACCCTTTGAAACCATATACGCTCGCATTTTTTCAAATGTCAAGTCTGCCGGGTTTCTTAATGTTTATGATTACTACTCCGCTCCCTTGGGCAGTAGTGTGATGTTAGCCTATAACCTTTCTTGATCAATAGATGATTCAAAACAAAAAATATTTTTTAATTTGAATTAGTAGCTCCTGTGATTTTGAACTAAACGTAAGGTAGCGGTAGAAAATCTAGTAATCTAAATACAATGACGTCACACGCATCTAGCGCGAGCCGGTCGCCGAGGGGTCACTTTGAAAAACCATATCATGGAAACTAATTGATATTTGAAATAATTCTTTCACATGTACTTTTTATTTTTAACCATGAATATAATGAGCTAAAATACAAAATTAGAGAACATTTTCCATTATGTGAATAGTACGCAAAATATTTTATATAAAATATTTAAAAAAGACTAACTATTCCTCACTGTTCAATTTGATCTTATGTAATAACGACTATATGGTATACTTACAATTATCAATTAGGATCAATGAAGTTGCGTGGAGTAAGAAAAGATATAGTGAAAAATTCAAAACCCTCATTTGGCTGTGCTATCAAAAGGCTAACCATGAAACCATCCATAAGAACTTAATTCTTGTAAATATAATAATCATACCGGCTTATAGCCCAATAAGCCCAGTAAAGCCCACTAGGCTAGATGACAACTAAACACGATTACTAGGGTGACAGCAAAAGACGGTGGCTGCGGTCCGTACATAACTACACAGACTAATATATAAAATTCTCGTGTCACAGTTTTCGTTGCCATACCCCTCCGAAACGGCTCGACCGATTTTGATGAAATTTTTTGTGCTTATCCGGTATCTATGAGAATCGGCCAACATCTATTTTTCATACCCCGATTCGCGATAACCGACATCCACGCGGGCGGAGCCGCGGGCGACAGCTAGTACCTAATAAATCCTCATGCCACCAGCTCACGGCATCGCTATACTCGGATGTTGATGTGCTCCGTGACTAAAAAAAAGTTTAGATCGTAAAATAAGTATACTTACTGGCAAAAATATTGTATTTGAAATAACTCACTTATATTCGAGCCGCATGCACACAAAGAAACAATAATGATTTATCATTCTGATCTAGATCATTCTTATCATTCCATTCTGATTCTGAGGGATATATATTATAAATTCCAGTGCAAAATATTTTAAGTTCAACTTGGGATTTGTACTACTTATACTTCCAATGCCTGTTATAATTCTCATGCAAAATTATATATTAAACTGCGTTCACAAATCTCTAATTTCATTCATAATATTTACTGTGGAATAAAATAATCAAATTGAATTTTAATATGAATATAATTAAATGTTTAACAATTCAAATATTTCACCTCTTATTATTCAAATTAGCTATAATTCCACGTTTAAAACGATTTGCATTAATTTATTGAATCGAATTTGGTCGTCGGGATCATCATGAGATGTGATTAGGTGTCCTTGATTCATAACTTTATCTTTGCTTAGTGTGTGAATTGTGTTATTTACAGTAGGTACAGTACTTTTTACTGTAAATAAATTAAACTGGTTTAAATCTAGATTTTTGTTTGGTCATACAAAGTTAAATGAGAACACTTTCCCAAACTTAAAATCCAAAATATTTATTGCCCACATTATTCTACTGTTTATTATTTTATTTTATTAATATCGTCATGCATTCAAACATAATCTGCTATCTTATTCTAATTTGAATATGTATCGTTTCACTAAAGTCTAATTTATCTGTCAATATAACTCAAAACAAGTCTATCATTTTGGAACACAATAATAATATTATGTTCATGTTTATATGGCTTCCACATAGCCCAATAAATTAATCTGTAACAATGTGCTGCATTTCCTGAGATCAATTTTATTCAAGTTATAAATTATTTATAAATATGTTTTATTAATTAATAATGAAGTGACTGCTGTGTTATGTAGAAGAAATAGTCTGTTGGTATTGGTGTGTTAGAGAACTCAATTCTTATATGATTCATATTTCTTACTTCTCCATTGTTTGGTGGACAGTCCGTTCGGATGATATTCGATTTAGAATGTAATAATTGGGGCGTTTACCCTGCGGCCACAAGAAAAACAAATTGGTATATTTTGGGTAGCCTTCTTTCGGGCTCCGGTTATTATGAGTGCATTCCATTTTGAGATTGTTTCAACTATTTCGTATAAGCAATATCTTACAGCTTATATTTTTATGTTACCTACGTATGTTGTGTGATGTTTTTACAATACGGCTATTATATAATTGAGATGGACCAACACTAAAAAAATGTAAAAGTAATGAACAGATGTTGAAAAAAATTAGAAATGACTTTAAACACAATTATATAATTAAGAGAATGGGAATTAAAGCGATAATGGTGATGATGTTTCGACCATGTTACACCGGCCGTGGTCACAGTTAGTTTAAACATAATTATTGTTTCGTGCGTGTCTTGAAATTAATATGATATATTAAATACCTACTATGTATAATATCATATTATTTTATACATTTATTGTACATAAGTTTATGATATCTTAAGTAATTCCACTGTAATGATACAAAGATGCCAAGCAGTTTTTTGATTAGAATCTCACAACTGAAAAGTAGATTTTTTTTTTAGATAGTTTAGATTTTTGTTAAAAATACCTTTCAACTAGCCCACCGCAGTCCACTGCTGGACATAGGCCTCTCTCACTGAAAAATACCAAATATAATATAACTTTTATTTTTGATACGTAATTGTCTTCTGGAATCAATTTACATCTGTTCTTGTAGATAATATTGGCTGCAAAAACCGTAATTTAGTTAAAAACAAGCAATGTGCCTCGCACCCCTCAGGCACAGTGTTACTACTACATACAGAGGAGAAACGCCTTTGATGTCGGACGATGCCGCCGCTCGTGTAAGTACCTACGCTATTCGTCGCAAAATGCAAAGGTGGTCAGAAAAGAAAAACTACGGAAATAAATGTAATTATTATGAAATCATTTATTTGAAATACATTTGCATGTGTTGAAATACAAGATACTTTCGTGCTACTTTATTTTTAGATAATTTTAGATTAATTATTATACACGATAAATGTAATAATTGAAGGATAGGTACTTATGTAAATCAGCATTCCTTTCCTTCGGAAATGCGACGATTGTCGACGAGAGAAAATAGTTCTAGGTAGGAATAATTATTGATTTTTGATTCATAATACCTAACTATTATTTGCATAAAAAAACTCTTTCAATGTTGATGTTTAATAAACTACATTTTTCGTAACTTCTATCGATAGATTCTAGACATTCATTTGAAATTAAAGAAATAAACTTACCTACCTCGCGTCACGGGAAAATCTATGAAATCTTATGTCTTTATTGGTACTTGATGTCGAAAGACATACGTACACGGAACAATAGTGCACCATAATGAGTTGAAATGAAAAAAATTCTTAATAATTGTCACGCGAGCGATACCTATACGCGACTACGGTGCCCTCAGCGAACTTTCCCGCAAAAGACGAGATTTCGTGGACAGCGCGTTCGCGCCCCCCGACGCGTCGCAAGTTCCCCTCCGTTGCTCTGTGTAAGTACATTCGTCGCGCTACTACTGTATACAGGGTGTATTTTTGAAACGGGGCTGTAAGGGCAAGTACCTTAACCGTTGCAGTTACAGCAAAACGTTCTTAGAAGACCTTCCCTAACTTTTTGACATATTTTGAACTGCATTCACAGATTTTGTAAAAAAACTTACAGTTGGCAAAAAAAATGCAAAAAGTCCAAAAATTTTTTTTTATGCCAATCGATTCTATTTCATGTGGGGATCAAAAAACTCTATGAGACCATTTTAGCTTTCAGTACTAGGAAAGACAGAAATCGCCAAAAACGTTTCCCATACATTTCGCCAACAGAAACAAATTTCTACGATGGTCTAACTTTTTGTTATGGCCAGGAAGTGGGTAGAATTGACTGTAAAGTAAATAAAAAGAATTTTTACCCTCAAATTTCGAATTTGATTCGAAAATCTGTGTGTTATTCTTAGTTTCAGCTGAGAAACTTCGTATGAGTTATTAATTAAGGATTTTCGCTAAAATGTCTTCTAATCGTGAAAAAATTGACTTATTAGAAGCGTATTTTGTCAATAATCGAAATGCGGGAGCTGCATTAGTGTGGTACCGCAATAAGTATCCGTTGCGGCATGTGCCAACAAGAAAGGTTATTACAAATCTTTTGAAAAACCTGGAATTGCAGGGTTCTTTCAAAAGAAAACGGCAGCCTCGTGTGGACATGGACACGGAGATTGCGGTTCTAACTTATGTCGAAGCATATCCAGAGGTATCGTCCAGGCAAGTCGCCCTTGAAGTAGGTGTATCCCACTCCCTTGTGATAAAGATATGGAAGAAATACGGCTACAAGTGCTATCGATATGGGCGCATAGTTCAAGTGTTACATCCGAGTGATGATGTTCGAAGGCTTACTTTTTGCAGATGGCTAAGAGGAAAAATAAGCAGAGATCATGAATTTTTAAATTACATACTGTGGTCAGACGAAACGAATTTTTCCAATAACGGTATGTACAACAGAAAAAATCACCACTATTGGTCCAAAGAAAATCCACTAAGAGTTACGGCAAGTCATAATCAGGTTCGCTTCTCATTCAACTGGTGTGGTATAATGTCCAATCGAGTCATAATGGTGGAATTTTATGAAGGGAAACTGAATTCTCCCATGTATAATGAAGTCATTTTACACCATCTTGAAAACGAGATGGACGAATGGCCCCTGTCGGAATTGCGAAAAGTTCATTTTCAACAAGATGGTGCTCCGCCACATAACAGTCACCTTTCACGTTCCAATTTGAGCCGCCTATTCGGTACACAGTGGATAGGTACACATGGTCCAACACAGTGGCCACCTCGTAGCCCCGATCTAACACCACTTGATTTTTTTTATGGGGCTTCGTGAAAAACGAGGTGTATAAGACGACGTACGCCAGTGTTCAAGAGCTCAAGGATGCATTAATGACCATTTTACGTAATATTCATCCCAGAACATTATTAGCCGCCATTCGTTCAGTGCAAAAAAGGATAGACTTATGTATTCGTGAAAATGGAAATCATTTTGAGCAATTTATTTCATAAACCAATTTCTTAAATGTTAAAATGATTTTTTTTATTTATAAAAGTTCAAAATTTTACCTGACCTTTGAGTTTCGAGTTGATTTATCATATTTCCGTACGAAATGTATGGGAAAAGTCTTTGGCGATTTCTGTCTTTTCTAGTACTGAAAGCTAAAATGGTCCCATAGAGTTTTTTGATTCCCACATGAAATAGAATCGATTGGCATAAAAAAAAATTGAACTTTTTGCTTTTTTTTTGCTAACTGTAAGTTTTTTACAAAATCTGTGAATGCAGTTCAAAATGACCCAAAAAGTTAGGGAAGGTCTTTTAAGAACGTTTTGCTGTAACTACAACGGTTAAGGTACTTGCCCTTACTGCCCCGTTTCAAAAATACATCCTGTATAGTAGTAATACTGTGCCTTAGGCATGTATCACATTCATAGCTGACATTTTGATGAAATAGCTGGCTCACGATACATTTCATCGCTATGTATTTGTACAATGCTATGTTTTTATTGCCCAGGACGCATGATAGGGCGTTCTTTGGAATAAGTTTGAATTATTTATTCACTAGCTTTTGCCCGCGGCTCCGCCCGCGTGGATGTCGGTTATCGCGACCAAACAAGATCCTTCCTTTCTCAAGATCTAATCTACACGTATACCAAACTTCATCAAGATTGGTTCAGTGGTTTAGGCGTGAAAGCGTAACATACAGACAGACAGACAGACAGACAGAGTTACTTTCGCATTTATAATATTAGCATGGATTTCTCACATCGCAGATGTAGAAATTAAACTTATCAAATAATTAATTAATATTTGTCCATTATTCTCATTATTATGAAGCATGGTCAATGAATAAACGTAATCATCTCATTAAAAAGTCAAGCATCGTCGCATTTTAGGCTAATAATAAAATAAGCACAAGTAGTTAAAAGACATTCTACGCAGCGTTTTATCTGGACGCCAATTAAGCTTAACTCGACTAACATATAGTATTAAAGGTGCTTGAATACGGATTAGCACATTTATATATTTTTTTTGTGAATAATTACATATTATATACAGGAATATCAAGACCAATGGAAACAGATATTATGTGGAACTGAGCGGGGATCAAACCCGGATCTTGGTCGTCACAATAGATCGCACTACCAATACATCACATAGGTATATATCCGCCTTATAGCTAGATCATTTCATGTTCCAATCTCTTCAAAGTAATCAGAGTCAGTGAACGTATCGATCGTGCACAAGTAAACTCGTACGTGAAAGTTATAGTAGAAAGAAAGGAATTTTTATTAAGCTCTTAGACTGTTATTTCATTAAACTCCAAGATAAAATATAACTTCTATGTATTTGCAAAACATCAATAGTTATAGCCAAAATGACTAAACAATATTATAGCTATAATATACGATGACATATATTTGTAAAGGAAAACATATTCAGTATCCGAAATTACTAACATCGCTTCTCCTTCTGATAGGTAAATTGTTTGTGTTAGTATGAACTTTCGATTAGGAACGTTATAATATAGAATAGGAATTTATTATAACAATCGTTTCCTTAATCGAGTTGAGTCTACATATACCTAGTAAATGGCAATATAGAAGAACTAAATTGTTGTATTCATAACCAACTGTCATAAAGCTTAAAGTTAGTAAAGAAGATTTTTTTCTATTCTGGTAACTAATTCTGAACTGAAGCTGATTAAGAAATTCAATTGTGAAATTAAACGTACCCTAATTTTTGTGTAGACTTTGAAGCGTTCTTCGTCTAGTTAAGATAACAAATTAATTAGAATGAAAAAATGTCATACCGTGGGATAGGTGACTAATAGATAATTTAATATACCTTTATACACATAGAAATAATGTTATGATTGATATTATCAGCGATTTGACATCATAATTTAATGTAATTTGGAGTCTATAAAATAATTATTCTAACATAAACATAAACTGACATTAATATAAAGCTGACATCAATATAAATCTGACATTAAACAAATAGATAACAATTATTGGTTACATGCATGCTGTAGATTATAGCAATATTCAAATCATGTAAATATTTGCACACCATAGTGGTAGGATGTAAATGGGCCATTGTAATATATATAATAGCTTTATTTACCTGCATTCTGGCAAATAAAAAATTTCATTTCATTTCATAATTTCATTTCATTTCATTTCAAAAAATTACAATGATTGTTCAAGCAATATTAAGAGCCCAAGAAAAATCATATACTGTAATAAATTGTGCTTTAAAACAGGATTGATAAGTTTTTACCTTCAGAAAACAGTTGTCGAACAGCATCATTTATGTGATATTATGTTTTTGACGGAAGGGTCGCAACCGGACGTGTGGAGTGGACACATTTGCCATTGTGAGCTAGGCACCATTAACACCTTACCTGTGTGTGTGATGTGTTTATTTGTCACCTTAATAGTGCAATAAATAGTCACTTTTTAGCAGGTTTTTATGAATACTTTATATGTAGAATGCGTTACTTACCACTTTTCTGTGTTATGTCTTCGATATTTCAGCCAAAAATAATCAAATTCCATTCATAAATAATGCGACTTCCACTTTACCCCGCATTCTCCTTCTCTACCTAAAAAGCTCAAGACAAAATTGTTTTTAAAATCAAAGAACACGTATGAGAAAATTTGTCGAAAATCGTTTAAGAAGGGTACCCTCCAGATCGGAACTGACAAACACACAGACATACGGATGACAGCAAAATCGGCCACCTTGTCGAAACGTAGACGCTAGCTAAACTTCGCTTGCTCGGTAAATGAACAAAAAATATTTTCAACAACAGGTATGCAGGCAGCATCTGCATACCTGTTCTTGAAGCCTTCTCCTCTTCACATCTTTGTATTTAGTACAAAGCCAATTGTAATTAATACAAAGATATAAAGAGGAGAAGGCGTATGCAAAGATTGTAGCGATCTGATGCTGACGGTACTTCATGTACGGTGGTGTTGATGTGTAAGAAAATGTGTGAAAAATTCGATCTAATGATGGCTGTACATTATCATACTACTATTCAATCGATCAATCGATGACTTGTAGGTAAAAAAAAAAATATTTTTTTTTTGACATATTTCAATTTATGTTCGACATTTTGCTGTATTTTAATTTATTTTTTTATTTTCTATTATTTGGTATTTGGACTTGATTACTGAAATTTATATTATTGACATGAATAGAAATCGACATAAGTAATTTATAATTTGACATGAATAGAAATTGACATGTATAAATCTGACTTTGTGTACTAATTTATTTTTATAATTGAGAGTTCTGACTTCATTGAATTTGATTTTGACATTTTTATATTTCTTGCTTGATTAATTATTATTATTTTAAATAGATAATGTTATGTATGTATGATAATAATGTTATGTATGTTCAAACACAATATAAATTGTTAATGAATAAAATAAATACAATACAAAAAATACAATACAAGACAGTCAACTTTATGCCTATCAAAGTTTCACATGGCACTAAAAATTAGGTTAGGTTAGGTTCATTACTATAGCAATTACAAGTAACTAGTTATGTAATGGTCAGCAGAATTATTACTGGATCTTATAAATTTAATTTAATACCTTAATATTTTACTAGAAAAATCTGACGAGCATGAATAATATCAATATTTTTATATAAAGCATCTTAAAATCGTCTTTTGGCCAACTTATTTCGTACTAGTAGATAATCGCGGCTTCATCCGCGTGCTGCATGATTATAATCTTAAATTACTATTTTAAAGCGCATTTAATACCTACCTTTCTAACACAGCATCAAAATCCAATCTTTAGTTTTTGCATCATACAATACAAACCAACGGATTTTTTATCGCGATAAGACGTGTTCATTCAAAATTATCGAAGAATTACATTTTAAATGTATATATGTATATACTGAGGCAATATAACGAGGTAATTTTAACCAACTGGTCAGTAAAATCATCAGATACAGGAAATAGGATATTATAAAAAAATCACTTAAGCATTTGAATGTATAGCTTTTATAACGATAAAAGTAATTGCCAAAAAGCTGCTTTCAACTGTATATCGACCTTGACAACTATCTCTATCGATCGATGTGTATCGCTATTTGTCGATAGGTGATATTCCAATTTCTAAATAATTTGAAAAAAAAAAAGAAAAATCATGCACCTTAAACATATTATGTCAGAAATAAGTACCTATATTAATTATTAATTAAGAAATAAATTCATAAATTACACAATGTCACCTTAAAATAAATACATTTAAATTTTTGATCCGGAGTTTCAAATCTTTGATCAAATCTTCATATAAATTTAGCAGTGAAAGCGTAGATATTAAAAGCTTTCGTCTAAGTAAATATTATTTAGTGAATGTCTTCACAACAATGAAAACAACGATAAAAATTTGAAATCAAAAGTGTGATTTAAAATTCTCGGACATTCTGAACACCGATATCTAATAGTACCAAAGTAAATTGCATTATGGTTTTTACAATGCAGTAAACATGTTTAAATACTTTTGGTCATAATATACCATATATATAGGTCGATGTTGCATTTTTTATATGCGATAAGGTATAAATAACATATTATTTGTAATGACATGATAGCAATATAATATATATACAAAATAACTCGTTATACAACTAGAATAACTTCTGATAATGTTCAGTTAGCATCAGAGCGATCTTGACAATGCCTTGGTATTTGAATATCATTTTGAGTACTTGGTAGTCAAGATCGATGACTGTACTAAACGTTGATGCCATGTTTTTATTTTTCGCTAATAGTGATTTTCTAGTCTGCCTCGCGCTTGATGCTAAAGTAATAATAATATGTAACTATCAATCATTCATAAGCGATCAATTGAAATAAATTAGATACTCAATTAATACCAGTATCAATGGTGTTCGCTGTCTTACTATTTTGAAGTTTATGTTTAATTGCAATCTGCAGTAATGTAGTAAAGTTTGATTATTTCTGATCGGTAAAAATATCATAGGAATGCTACGTCTAGGAAAAATCTTTACTTATGTTGTATTACTTTATTGTTTTAACCTATTGATAACACTGACTTCCAAGTCACAGGATTACCTCGTTTGGGAGCCAGGGTTTATTTATTTTTTTGTATAACCTTAACTTCATCGTATTGTGTAAACCATTTAAGACATGTTTATACTGGAGATTGATGGCACTTGGTGGAATCTGCTACACATATTAAATAATAACAACACTTGTACTTTTCCACACTTTATTTTATTTTTATTTTTAACCTGACCGGTTTCACCTTAGGCATTATCAAAGGTTTACTGAATACATAATAATGGTTGTAAGCAATTATATTTCTAAACACTACATTTTTTATGTGGGTAGTTTTAAAAATGTGTATACCAGGTTCAATTTTTTTCCTAACATTTGGGGATTTGAGATCCTAAGATCCAACTGTTGATTTATTATATTGATTCTATCCGAATTTAATAACCTATTTATTTCCAAAGCTTCCAGGGCGTTCATTTTTCTGCCTTTGTCACACAGTCTCAGAGCCCTGAAGTTGGCCTTTGGATCAAAGGAGTGGTCTTCTAGAAGAAGGCGTCCCCTGGTGTTGCATACGTCCATAGGCCATGGTAGCCACTTTCCATCAGGTGGGCCATGTGCTTATCTGCCACAATAGTGGTATAATAAAATCATCCACAATAATCCAAGTTACAATAAACGATATGAAACACAAATGCAGCTGATTGCGATAATTCACTTACAGTACGAGACAGCTGTGACTTATTTATAACTTGTAAATAGAATTGTTTCTCAGTAAAATTTAACTTTGATGCTACTTTCAATTATCATTTAGTTTATGATGCTATGTGTCGTCTTCTTTATACCTACTTAAAGGGGAAATACCATTAATTAAGAAACGAAATCTCAGAAACTTTAACACCGACAAACTTGAAATTTGGCAGGTACCTAGGTTCTGGTTCAGGGAAAGCTGTAGAAGTTGAATACTTTGACTTTGACTTCTTTATAGGATGTAGACATTCGCTAAGAAGGATGTAAAAAGGGGGCTGGGAGTTTTTATGAAGGTCCAATATTTTAATATAAGCGGCTTGAAATTTTCACATATAATCAATAGATGGTGTGGATGTAACCCTTAAAAATCAACCGCTTTTTAGGGTTAAAACAGGAGATGGTAATTTGTTTGAAAGTCTAACTCACTCCACGCGTACGAAGTCGCAGGTGGCGGCCAGTATTTTATATTAGTGCCTGGTAATTTATTATATTAATTACAACTTTACAACTGCAGAGCAATTTGTGGGTATCGACAACTAGATAAACAGTACGTTTTTCAGAAGTATAACGTTGTAACTTATAGACCGGCCGCAACCGCTGTATCGCGCGGCATGGCGGGGGACGAGGTAAAGAATGAGAAAGAGAACGCATGAGTGCGAGCGAGATACCGCCTTGAGCGTTAGCGGCGGACTGACCAAATCTGACGTTCAATTTTGGACCCCCCCCCCCCCCTCTTCTCTCAAAGCATTTACCTAAAGCGGTAAACTGGTTAAAGTCAGACTATAGTTAGCAGTACCTTATAACTTTTTCTAGCTTGCCTTTCCAAATGTGTAAGTTGGTGAACCTCAAACGGCTGAATCTGGCTGAAATTTTATGCCATGTATAGATTAATACATAGGCTTATTTTTATCCAACCTAGGCTATCTATCCATGGGTTGTAAGAATGAGATGACAATTATAGTTCTCAGTTTAGCTAGTTATTTATATTATAATGGATTACTCAAGTCATTATCCAGAAAAGGTACACATGTGTTAAATAAGTTAAATAACTAGCCTCCGCATAGAGAGGTATCAAAGTAACTTACATTTTCTTGTATATTCATGCTCAAGATCAAAGACGTAAGCAGAGGATTACGTTATTAAAGTAGACAGTATTAGTTAAAGATGAGGCGTTGGAAAGATTACACAGAACAGAACACTCAACGTAATAACACTGCATAAACAGGTATAACTTAACGAACTGAGAATCACCAGTCACCTTATAATGCAAAACATCAAAGAACTGGAATTGTCTTCTAATCTACAACCAACAGATTGATACATAAACTCTAAGCCTTTGGGCCAAAAATACTAGAATCAAAGGGGCTGGAACGAGCAAACGAAGATCATTCTATTTATGTTAATGTCACGGGCGTGAGGAAGCGTTTAAGTCCAGTCATTAATTATTGTCACTGGTAAGACAAAATAGATAATACATTCTTTATTTGTTACCCTCTATGTGCTTCTTAAAGAGCAAGACGAAAGAAATAACAAGGGAATAAGTAGTAGTGAACCAACAGATTGATTATAGAGACGCGTTGAAAAAACGTGTCCTTAAAATTATGGATGGATTCCTTAAGGGTATTCGCTTCTAAATGAGTTTCTGGGTAATGACGTAACTCTCACACGTGATAGAATGAAGGGACATTAAATATCATTTTGTCAAGCTTCATAATTTATAGACTTGGTTCTTGGGTTTTATTAGTATGAACTATGGCAGCTATTTACAATTTTTTATTACTAATTAGAAAGTGCCCTGTTACTGTTAATGCTTCCTGTGAAATTAATAGTTGATGGGTTTTGTTTAAAAACTAACATCATTACACCTTAAAATATATGAAGTACACTGTATCTTTCTATTATTATCATCGGAAATATTACAAGTCATCGTTAGTAATTGTGTGTTTAAAGTAATACATCTCTTGTTATATTATACATATTCAGAATTCTTACTATGTTGCCATTTATCGAAACATTTGTACATGTTAAAAATTGGATATAAGATTTTAGGTTTGGTTTTTGATTATGTGAATCGTGATTATTTTTAATAAAACATAAATTGAGTACAATAATATATCTAATCAATAACTTCATCTATTAAAAAAATAAGATAACTTACGTTCTCCGAAAACCATGCAAAGCAAAACAGTTTAAAACGGATTGTAATCATCATAAATGTAATTAAAGACTGGAGGCGGTCTGTTTCTTTGTGAATTAAAGGTAATCAATTAAAACAAATTTATTGCTCCCAGTTAATATAAGTTGAGGCTTAAATAAAACTTGGAGCATCTTGTTATAGATAAATATTATGTCTTGAGAACCAGTTTCTCAAAACTGACTGTTAATTAGTAACGTCCGGATATAAGTAATCGGTGTGTTGATGAAAAAGCTTTTCTTGAAATAAGCGTAAAGTATAATATGTATAATCTATGCCTGTGGATTCACCCGTGTAAAATATTGCTAAACTAACAAACTCACTTTCACATTTACCAACATTTAGTAAGAAATAAAAGTGTGGTAGTAAAAACACAAAAAAGTTTGATGCAATTATTGAGCAAACCGACTACAGTCGATACCGAAAACACATTATCTCGAGATCATCCAGTGATTAAGCGTGGAGGGAATGAAACAAAAAGTCAGGCAACATTTACTAACCGAGCAAGCAAGATCGTAATAAATCTTTCCCCTTCCCATAGTCATACAATCACGTCGGTATCTATAGACAAGTGTTATAATTAGGTTAAAGTCGACATACTTACAGATTGCTCGTTAGTGTAAAGTTCCTATTTGTGACGTTTAAATTATGATTATTACATTTTTGTTTTCCTGGAAATTATAATACGAATCATTTTTGAAAATTGAATAGTCATAAATTCAAATGTTTTACTGACCTTTTGTTTTGGGAAGTTTTGACTTAGTAGTTCAAACTCTTTAAAGTATTTTGTATAGCTATAATTATTATAATTTAAATAAAGTAGTTAATAATTAAGTGTTGGGTTTTGGTAACACTATTTGGTATTTTAGTTAGTCCCAACTATGTATAGCAGTGTCTATACAAAGAAATTATCTTTATCAGAAGTATTGCACACATTCTGTTTGTACACTGCAACAATTATGTTTTTCAGTTACAATAGTGATTTTCTATATTTTTTACATTATTCTTCTCATTTCATCATGAGCCAGCTATGTGAACCGTATGTATCATTGCATTAAACCGTGACCGTACACAGATGGTGCTTAGTGCGGGTGGTTAGCAAAAGAGAAAAAGCCAAAACGTTACTGAACAACTTATAATGCAGCCTGTATACCGATGCTCGCATCTGCTGTTTTTGTGAACTGTATGAGGGAAGTTAGCTAATTAATTTTGGCTACCACGCAGTTAGCAGTTAATTGATTCTTCATACTAACATCGGGGTATTAACGAATCAATTAGTATTTTAAATGGAAGACGATCTATTTTGGTGTATGTCTTGATTATTTCTTTCTATTTCTGAGGGAGGTTTAATTGATAAATAATTCTTTACATGGACGCCTAAGGTCGTGCGATGTGGAGGAGGAAGGTAGACACTGAGCTCCAAGGGCATCTTGGCCTTGGATGCAATCAGAATAACGTATAATATAAATCAATCGATGCTCAGATACTTTTATAAAAGGTCTATATTAATATAGTGTCCTTCTTTAGCTGCGGTTTCGGTTAAGTAAAGCGGTACCACATTCACATGGGAGTACCTCGATGGCTCTGATATTACTCTAGTACATACTTTACGTTTTTGATTAATTTTTGATATGAAATGAACATGTGAAACTTCTTTACTGCTAAAAAAAAGTATATATTAATAGAAAAATTGTTGAATTTTTACCGAATAGTAATCGATTTTCTCTACGCGCAAGAACTGACAAGACACAATAGTTATATCTCTTGTAGTTAAGAAACTACTATTCTGTGGTATTATATTAGGTTTTCTTTGAAGCTTACTGTTAATATCCATCATTATAATTGCCCTTGCTTACTATAATCTCCTCATTTGATATACGGAAACGTATAATAATATTCGTGTTATTTTATTGTAAGAGTTGTTATTCCACGTTGTATAATATAGCAATTTGTCTTGTTTCTCACAAAAACGTTGTAGCGATTTGTTTGAATTTACTTATCACACTTTCAAACTCAATAACATGTGGAGATTTACAGCCATTTTATTTTATTATTTACCGAGATTAATTAATAAAGAAATGTGGTTTAAAACTAGTAAACTGACTATTTCGTGGGGTTGTTTAAGTTCAGCCATCCTATACTAATATTAGGTATATATGTGAAAGTTTGTGAGTATGCACAGATGTATGGATGGGTGGATGTTGTTATTCTTTCACGTAAAAACTACTGAATGGATTTTAATGAAACTTTACAATAATATAGCTTATACATCAGAATAACACATAGGCTATATATCATCACAATACTACTCCTGAGAGCGGAGCAGTGATCATTAATGTCAACAAATCCGGCCGGCATATACAGAGAATTGACAGTTTAGTTATTTCTAATGCTAAGCCACGACGCTGTGCATTGCGTCAGCGCGCGGACTTAGCGGTTGGCGGTCGAGCAGGCCGCCACATATTATTTGAATACAAAAAAATTACGCGCTCAAAGGGATAGAAAAAGCTTAGGAACGGACATAGGCTCCCTTTTATCGCAATAGAAGGGGTTAAAGGGGGTGGTGGGAAGAATTAGGGATGAATGTTTGTAATTTTTGAAGATATCCTGATGAAATAAGGTACAAAGGTGAATTAGACCTTGGGAACACTACGCGATAAGCAACATCCACGCGGGCGTAGCCGCGGGCAACAGCTAGTTGGTAATATTTTTGCAGCTGCTGTCGGGTTACATGAGTATATCTCTAGATGTTTTATTTTAATGCCAACATCATCGACTTCCTAAATGATTTATGGCCTAAAAATTCCGTGGTCGCTACGACCGCTGTCTTTTTTTGTGCAGCCGCGGTAAGTCTGTGAGCATTTAACGCTGATTAAACTGTAAAATTACGGTCGCAACGTTCTTTGTGACAGATGCGGCTCCAAATAATAACATTATAAACACACGTACACAATTTCAAGGTAGCAGATTCATGTGGCAGGCCCTTTGTTGCTCTCAAATCCACTTACAGCACAAAGGATACAATGGACATCTTTGGCAAATAGTAAAATATACACCTAATTATTTGCATTGAAGTGTGACGGTGCGTTATGATCTTCGATCCGACGAGGCGGCTCTTCAAGTTTACGAAAACATGAATTTAACAATAAGTATCCAGTGGCGTAGTGCTATTATAGAAGGTGCCTGCATTCTTTTGTTAGCTATTGTATGAACGGATTTCTCTTTTGATATAAACTTTGATAAAGTAAAAGTGCTCTTAGAGCGATTTTACTTAGGATGTACGACCTGAGTAAAAGCTGAGCGAATATTTCGGCTGGTTACGATATTAAAAGCTCGTATATCAGAATGATACTCAGTCCTGAATCTCAATTTATGACTAGTACCTACATTGAGAACATGAAAATCGAGATTCAGGACTGAGTATCATTTTGGAATACGAAACGAGCCTAAAAACAGCTTTTACAGGTAGGTTATGATATCTTACCGCTTAAATCAAGCGAAAAAGAGAAGATATTACAACTTCATAAAGAAGTTTTTTACTCTAATAATAGAAGCTATTCAATAAGCCCAATCAATTATATTTTTTTCGTAACCCCACCCAATTTTCGCATCTCTTAGTAGTTAAGATTATGAAATATTACCAATTTCTGAATCGAAAACGACTCTGGTTGTTTTTTTTTATTTTTATGAATTAAAAAAATATGAATAGCCCCTCCGCCCCTTTCTCGCTCACGAGTGATTGTTTTGTCAGAGCAACACCTGGAAGCTTACAAATGCGCGCACGCATAACGGTCTGTATTTCAAGATGGCGGCCATCAGGAAGCTTTTGAAGTACCTCTTTGTATATTTAACTTTCCTTTTCATTTAAACTAAATCTTATTCATATTTGGTATAAAAATACGTAATAGTTTTTAGATTTATATTTACTTAGTCTAAGTATTTAAATACACTCAGTATTTATTACCTTTTGATATTTTGTGTATGTGTGTGTGTCTGTGATAGTGACAGTATTTTTGATCGACAGCACAAGCGTGACTCCACTTATGTGGGTGGGCATGTCTGTCTACCACATAAATGTTATTAAAAAGACATATTGCTGGTCTTTGTCTCATTAAGAATAAATATTAAGATCAGATCGAAGATATGATATATCATAAGTACCGACTTATAACTTTACAAATAATTACTACTATGCAACAAAAAAATTTAATTCACTGCTTCGTTAGGTCTCGTCCATGAATCTATTTCCATCCATTTTTATTTTATCAACAGGTCTAACAGCTAGCCTATGATGTTACTTTGGGTCCCGAAAATCCTGGAGCGTTTACTAGGCTGGTCAGGGCATTTAATAGTGTAATTTTACGCTATGTGGTTCAACTCATCATGTAGTTTCACAAATACTTCATTCCTTTCCCTCTCTCAGTTATTAAACCATTGCCGTATTCACTGTTCAGACTCATCATCTAATTAATAACCGTTTAGTATGTAATTGCTATATGGTTATGTGATTGTTTGTCAACAATTTACATCCATAACTTAACGTAATAACGCCATCTGATGCCATGTTATTGACTATTATTCAATTCTATGTCAAACTACACTCATCTCCTTTGAGCCCGGTGCCCATTTACTAGTTCCCTTCCCCTCCTTTTGATTTGGTTTATACGATTTTTATAGGAGCGACCATCGCTGACCGCCCAATCCCAAGAGGAAAGTCTACACCAAAGCCTTGTCCTGTGATAAGTAGGCTTGAAATACTTTCAAAACTGCGCTTTAATATTTTAGGGCTTATTTTGTAATTTATAAAAAAAACTCGCAGACAATTCCAGCTCTCGATTTTGTAGTTACAACCAAATGAATAAGCTGCCAAGCTAACCAATTGCCGTAATATATAAAAATTTAGTTCATTTATTTCACGTTTTGAATTAAATCTTTTATCAAAATGAGTGAGGATACTCATTAATTGTCGATCTAATCAACATTACTTGCGCGTCACAAGCTGAGACGTATGAGGTTGTTAAAAAAACGACGCGTCATCATTCGTTTAGATATACGTTAATGGTCCTCGCTCCAAAACGAATTATTAATTATAATAGGATCATTTTACATAATTTTCTTATTAGAAATGAGTTAAATTTATACTG
Source organism: Eilema caniola (assembly GCA_949126895.1). NCBI lineage: Eukaryota > Metazoa > Arthropoda > Insecta > Lepidoptera > Erebidae > Eilema > Eilema caniola. The sequence continues at coordinate 22,775,199 of OX421474.1, forward strand.
ACACAGGTCTCTGTTTTAGCGGCGTCATAAATTACATTCGGTTACGTCGGTCAAGTTTGGACGATATATTTTTAATTAAAATTTAGTTGGTTACATTCGTTAGTTTGATTGGAATGCGTTCGTAAATCTCCATGATTTGATTGGTGCTTTGACATTTGTAGTGAACATCATAATGATGTAAATGTACTTTTCTCGTCTTACGGAAGCTGATATCGTAAAACAAGCAATAGACTTAATCAACATTCAATTATAGAATCACGATTCCGAAATTATATTTCCATATAAATGGTAATACGATAGATGTGTTCGATAGATATTACTTAGTATGTACATTAAGAACTTGTTTGTATGCAGTTAGAAATGAAGAGTCCATATAATCATAAGTAGGTAATCCCATGAGTCTCATAGGCAATAAAATTTCAATAAAACATTTTAAACTAATTTGAATCACATTAGTGGTTTTCCCATGATTGAGTTTTTCAATCAAATACCGTAAATTATGGCTTTTGTTAGTATGAACCGAAATTCTATGTAAACATACCGTATACTACACTTATAAAAATACGGAATTGTATATTATTAATACCGGGGAAAGGACCTACCGATTTTACTTCAATCCTAAAATATGTCTTTTTGATTGAAAAATTAAAACAAAATCACCAGGCAAGATAATGTCTTTAATCACTTTTCTTTCCGCCCTCGCTTCCGTCCTGTTGTACAACCTTGCGGGTCTCTATTTATGTGTTATATTATGTGATGTACTATACTTCTAGACTTTTCCGAAAAGCATTTATAGTATAAAATGAGAAGCATGAAAATAAGATGGGTCAATAATATTTTATTTATGGTCTCGTGAAGTGCTCGAATATAATAACAAACGTTATGGGAGTACATTAAAAGGAAAGAAACGCTTATGAAAGTCAGCAGCTACATTTACATTTTAATGTCATAGAGTCTGCGGAAAGCAAAACACAATAAAAAATCACGACCACTCTTTGTTAAAATGTTTGTATTTAGAGTGTTGTTAGTTTAACGTACCCACTGCCAACTAATGTACTAACAGACATGCTAGCATTGAATGTAAGTATACTAAGTATGCCTTTAAAGTTTTCAATGGGGCGGGCGTTGTAATCACAGTCATCACTAAGGTTTGTTTTTACTGTTATCGTCCTGAAGTATTCTTCGGTCGTGTCGACTTTGTTTGCCCAATGTGCAGCTACCTTAATTGATAACGTTCTCAGAGGCACTCTTGAGCTCTTCCGGTGTACATGGTGTGGGCAAGCGGCATACGTTAGCCCCACAGTAACACCCCGGGTTCGCCTTATCAGATTAATCGCCCGTTTCATTACTCCGGTCAATCTGAGTCCGAAATTTGATTAAGTACTTCTAGGTGGTTCTGGGAAGGTCCCGTCCAGGGGAAAGTTCTCTGACAGTAGCAGAAAAGGGGTAGCAGCCACTGCGCTTACAAGAAACAATATAAATAATAAGTCCAAAATAGTAAAGTCACAAAAAAATCGGTCACCGGTCCGACTCTAATGCCAAGCGTTTGAGTCAGTTTTTGTTTTACCACTTAGGTGGCAAACAAGCACACGGTCTACCTGAAGGAAAATGTTATCGTGGTCTAGGGTTGTATGCAACACCAGGGGCGTTCCATTCGTGCTACCGGCCCTCAAGGAACCTTTTAATACTCTTGCCCAGTTGTCGAACATTCAGCACAAATAATTACCAATCAATCGCAGTTCCCTGCTGTACAACACAGGCCTCTTTCAATGTCTTTGTTCGTTGGCTCTGGTGATACTGGTATTCTTTCTTCGTCATTGGTAATATTCGTTTGATCCGCAACTTTACTTACTTTTTACAGTACTGAATAACAGAGTGATTTAGGATCGAAATGTGAATAGGAATAAAATGTTGAGATAATTTTGTAGTATTAATTCTGGATAAATAGGTACGGAAAAAACTCACAAGGTCAATTCTTCGAAAACTATTGATTTTCGGCAGTACATATGGGGTATCATCAAACACCTTCTGTCAGGAATACATCGAGGTACCAGTAACCCTGTATAGAAAATTTAAGATGGAAATTTTGTGAAACTGTGGATTATCTTCTAATATATAAAATTCTCGTGTCACAGTTTTCGTTGCCAAACTCCTCCGAAACGGCTCAACCGATTCTCATGAAATTTTGTGGGCATATCGGGTTGGTCTGAGAATCGGCCAACATCTATTTTTCATACCCCGATTCGCGATAACCGACATCCACGCGGGCGGAGCCGCGGGCGACAGCTAGTCTAATATATAAAATTCTCGTGTCACAGTTTTCGTTCCCAAACTCCTCCGAAACGGCTCGACCGATTCTCATGAAATTTTGTGGGCATATCGGGTAGGTCTGAGAATCGGCCAACATCTATTTTTCATACCCCGATTCGCGATAACCGACATCCACGCGAGCGGAGCCGCGGGCGACAGCTACTTTAATATAATAATGAACAGAATTGTCAAATGATATCTGGTTAGATATTTAAAGTTATGATTTTATAAATTATTAGAAGCTAATGAACGTTTTATCTGTTTATACTGTTGATTGATAGCACTTGGTGGGACTTGCTGCACATATTATTTTAATTTTTACTAACGTGACCGGTTTTGCCTCATTTTCAAAGGTTTACTTACATTGACAGAAAAATTTAAATATTGTGGCAAATTAGAAGTGTCTTATTCAATATGACCATTTTATCTCTATTCGCCCATTGCTCCCTATTCTCTCCACTTTACTCGGCAGTCACTATTCCCGCAGTAGAAAAAGTTTATTTCTTTACTAAGGTATAAAACTGTACCATTTCTCTACTTAATATTGTCACAGTTTGCGTCAAGAGTTGTCACAGTGTCACATCTGTGTAATTTTGTTCACACTTGCGTAGCCTCAAAGTATACCAGTACCACACATCACTTTTATGCTCTACAATAAAAGTTGTGCCAAATATCACAGTAATATAAACTAAACGAATTTTCTACTTAATATTCTGCTACAGTTAATTAACTTGTCTAATGTGCAGACCACGGTTCTGTACTTGTAGTTAGGAAACTTAAAGTAGGGACAAGATAATAGGTCACTTTTGACATTTCATCAAAATTCAACAACGTAACCTTGTAACGGCGGGCATAAAATAAGAACTGCACAATTGCTTAACTTTTTTCAATTACGTTTACATATTTATTGTAATAATGACCGATACGAGTAATTTTACGATTTGCTTTCACTAATAAACCATTCTAAACATAATAAACAATTTCTGATCTAAAGAACTGAACGTCGTTACAATGTTGCGTCAGTCAACCCTTTTTCTTTTTAAACACTAGGGATGTTACTCTAAAAATCGAAAGCTGATAGGATTGTAAGTTGAATCGAATGCAATGATTACTTGTGAAGAAAAATCACCATAAATTTATAACCACGTTGTGATTATAATAAAACCTAATTATACATATTTATTATTCTTTTAACTAACTATAAAAATACAAAAAAATAATTAAATAGAAAGGTCATTGATGTTGGGTGCAATTTAGGTGGATGTTGCTGGCAACACCAATGCCTGTCGATGACGCATGTCATGTCGCCATAACATGATGATGACGCAGTCTTTTGTTGTTGTGCGAAGTGACTGTGCGTTTTTGGTGTGCTCTCTGTTATTTTCTTCTGATCCGGCTTTTTCATTGAACTGATCTTACTGACTACGTTTACCTGGCTATAAATTGGACTCCGATTGCTTAACGATTATTAAACAAGAAAAACATTACAGTCTTACTATGTCGAAACGGGGGAAAACTCTAAACAGTCAATCTCGCGAACTAGTGCTGAAATTGTACAATTATTTCGGACGTGAATCAGTTAACGATGGGCCTCTTTTACCATTGAAACCACCGAGAGAACGCGTTGCCGAAGCATTGGGAATAGGGAAGAAGACAGTAACTGAAATTCTGAAAGAGAAATACGGACCATCAGGCTCAGAAGATAATACTTTACGTACACCGAAAAAACGAAAGAGGGAGAAGAAAATTGTTGACGTTGATAATTTTGATGCTGCTGCAATTCGCAACCACATTTATGGATATTACTCGAGAAAAGAATATCCTACACGGGAAAAGCTATTGAGTTCGTTAAAAGGCGCAGGCTTATTTTTTGGAGGCAAATCGTCTCTATCAAAGGTTTTGAAATCGATTGGCTTTAGATTTAAAAAATCCGACAAGCGGAAAATCCTGCTAGAAAGCTACGATATTATTTGGAAGAGAATAACATTCTTACGTCAGGTAAATAAAATTACGGATTGGGACAATGTCGTGTTTATTGACGAAACATGGTTGAATGCGAACCATACGGTTGCGCGGACATGGACCGATGATACAGCGGCCTCCACCTCAAAAGTTCCATCGGGAAAAGGAGCCCGACTTATTATATGTCACGCGGGATCAGCTTCTCAAGGTTTTATTCCAGACTGCCTCCTCGCATTCGCCTCTAAAACTACAACAGATTACCATGAGGAAATGAACTTTGATGTTTTTAAAAAGTGGTTTGAGAAGCTGCTAGTCAGCTTAGAAAACCCATCGAAAATTATAATGGACAATGCTCCGTATCATTCTGTACAAGTTGATAAACCACCAACTCAAGTAAATAAAAAGCAAGAAATTGTCTCGTGGCTGGTAAGAAATGGTGTGGAGGCAAGTCCAACTTTATTAAAAGTTGAGTTGTTAAATCTGGTAAAAGCAACTAAGCCGTCCAAGCTCCGCTATGTAATCGATGAACTAGCCCTAGAGCATGGACACGAAGTTATTCGATTGCCTCCCTACCATTGCCAGTATAACGCCATCGAGCTTATTTGGGCACAAATAAAGGGTCATGCAGCGCGGAACAATACTGAACCACCCTTCAGTACTGCTAAAATGATGACTCTGCTACAAACTGCATGTGCAGAAGTCACTACAGAAGACTGGCGAAAAGTCGTGGAGAAGACAAAGAAAATAATTTTACAAGATTTTGAACGAGATGTGAGAATAGACAATATTATTGAAAATGAATTAATAATATCTCTGAGTGCTGACAGCAGTGATGAAGATAGCAGTTCCGATAGTTCAAGTGAATAAAAGCATTTTTTTTGTTAAATTACGTAGGTACTTGTCTTATTTTGCTCCTTTAATTTATGAAAGAAAAAATAATAATGGGACAGGGATTCGCATGATCATTTTTAAAATTCACATATGTTTCAAGTCTGTATCGATTCATTCGATTTATTCATTTAATCGATGTTTTTAAGCAGGTCACCTCACTATGAATATAAAACTGACATCTGTCAAAAGTGACCTATTATCTTGTCCCTACTTTAATATAGCGAGTTCAGTGTCGTGCCTAGTACTATTTTCCTATTTTGGCTACACAAGACCCATCAAAACTTGCGTCAAGTTGAAGATTACCGTAAATATAATAAGAAAAGTATATAAAAATATTTTGAGGGTCTACTGGTATTTTTATTTTTCAAACAATCATGTAAGTTTTTACATTGATTACATTTTATTTTAAAATAACAATTATATTAGAACACTAGCTGTCGCCCGCGGCTCCGCCCGCGTGGATGTCGGTTATCGCGAATCGGGGTATGAAAAACAAAACAAAATTTCATGAGAATCGGTCGAGCCATTTCGGAGGAGTTTGGGAACGAAAACTGTGACACGAGAATTTTATATATTAATATAATTTTCAATTTGCAGATAATGACAGTTTGTTTTCAGTGAAAAATAGGTTTGGAACGAACAAAATTCTCTACTTCAAAGGTGAGGCAGTTCGTCTCATGTCTATTGCAGTTTTATTGCTGAAGAAAAGTCACTCCGTATTTTCTTGAGATAAAATAACGTAGCAGAAGCAGTTACTGGAACAAGCACTTAGTTGGTTGATTAGGATCACAATCTCGTGCTAAGAAGTTAAATTTCGATACTTTAAATACCCTGGGAGAGATGCTCTTTTCTGCTTCTATGGCTTTTAATATTTTGCGAAATGCAAGGTCCTAAATATGGTCTCTATCATCGAATAAAATTGCAATAAGCAAGTCTTCTGGGTGCTTGAAAACAACGTTCGGTCACTTAATCTATAGATCTCTGTCACTCAGATAAAAGTCTAAAATATCTACATAATCATTTGAATAATATGCTTGGCTCTATCTTTAATCGATGGGTTATGCCTGTTAAGAAACCAAATGAGACAATGTTGTTCCACATAGCTACAAATTTATCTGACGGTGAAACAGTAAGTAGTTTCGTTAGTGTCTGAGACCCATGTTCTAGAATGGTACTCAGTCCTGCATCTCGGTTTGTCTGAGGATATATTGTATTTACAATCTGTCAAATCTTTCCAACTGTCTAGAATCTGTCCACAGATAAATCGATAGCCAGGACTGAGTGTCTTTCTAGAAAACGGGGCCGAAATGCTTAGTTTCAGTTTAACGGTGGAAGCAAGCATATTTTCACCTGATAGACAGAGCTCTATTTATAGATTCTGTGATGTATTCTATGTATATAGTATTCTATGATGGTCTCACTTTTTTACACGCACCCAAACAAATTGTAGAGCTTGCATCTCGCAAATTATTAAAGTCAGAGAAGCAGTAAAGAGCATTCCTCTCAGGGTATTTAAAGCACTATAACTTAAATTCATAATAAGACATTACATTGTTGTGATATCTACATCTACACTACTATTATAAAGAGGAAAGATTTGTATTTTTGTATGTTTGTAATGAATAAATTCAAAAACTACTGTGCCAATTTCAAAAATTCTCTCACCATTGGACAGCTACATTCCCTGAGTAACATAGGCTATATTTCCACGGGAACGTTTTTACCACCCGTGCGAAACCAGGGCGGATCGCTAGTGTTGAATATTTTGGTGACAGTGTTGGAAATCAGCTCCCCCGATTCTGCGACGCATCCCCAACGACGAACTCAGGATTTAGGCTAAAGAACAAAGCCTCGATATCGTTAAGGGAAATCTATTACACACAATCCGTGGAATCGGTTTTGGAAGTGGCTTCTCAAAGCATCACGAATGCAACAGCACAGCAGTAGGTACAACTTAAAATCTCTTGTGGGAATGACTTATTTTGGGCACTAATACCGGTTCCGCTTTTAAACTATTTACCTACAAATTTATTTGTCTTTCATCTATTTTAAAGCTTGCATTGAGTCATTTTCGTTCTTATATTTAACAAAAACCATTCATATGTTATTTTGTATGATTTGATGTTTATGTTACGAACCCCTAAAAATAGCACATTTCTAAAACTTCAATGACCGGAAGAGACCTCAGTTTCCTCCAAGAATTTAATGATAATCGTAATGTATGTGTCTAGACGCAACTTTTGTTACTTCTTGCTCAATTTTTTTTTACCCCATAGACGGGGCACCCTCGTGTTCATACATGTATAAGTAACACTACTTAAGTGTCAAAAGCATTAGGCAATGTTCATACCAAGAGTTAAATGTCTATATTTACACTGGATACAATGGCAACCAAATTGCCGGGAACCACTCCCAATTAGAAGTATCGAGATAATACCTATGGCATCATCATCATCGTCATCCGAGCGTCAATCCCGTTGCATCCAAAGTTTTCACTTTTTGGAGCCGGGGGTGTTTCGGCTATAATTAAAACTGCCGTCTGACCTCCCAGCCTGAGTTGTGGTGAGTGCACCTGGCTACGAGCGCTATAATACCTATATGTAATATAATATTGTCTAGTGCATTCAGGCATAAACATGACAGGGTTTCTACTGGAATATAAAAATATTCTAATAAAGTTAGAAATGCTGCCTAAAGAACAGAAGCTGCGGTGGGGCAGGCGGTATTTACAGGTACCCCTCCTCCCCCCCTCCTATCACGTCTGGTTGGGGTGGTTATGTTGGACTCGTACCGATTAAGTCCTCCGTCGTCTGTTAGGTCTTCCCTCTCCTGCACTGCGGCAGACCATCTCCAGTTTCAAGATACCACCCTCCCGTCCTCCATGGTGTGAAAAGCATGGTATGCCGCAGCCTCGACCTATTTCTGCTCATGGAGGACGGAGGTAGTTTAGCGACCTCAGACATCCAATTCGTCTCCATGCAACATCAATTTTACATTAATAAACCAGCCCACTGCAGTCCACTGCTGGATATAGGCCTCTCCCAATGCGCGTCAGTACTTATAATAACTAATATAGTACATATTAAAAAAAAAAAAAACAAGAATACTATCGTAAAGTAAATATAGAAGTTCAGACATGTGGCTCTAAGTATACCCCTTCGATAACTTAATTTTATCTTTCACACATGTGATGGAGCTACTGTCGAATTAGCTTTTTATTACTCCTCCTAATCTCCTAATAAATCCAAACAGACGGGTGACAACATTTTTAGTCGCTTTTGTTACAAGTTAGGTGTCTATTCGCTTTATTGTCACCGATTCCGATATCCGATATCGGTGTCGGATGCCGATAGCCGACATCCGATAGCCGACACCTTGTGCTGTTTTCACATTTATCCGATAAAATTGGCCCGATACGGCTATTTGCTTGAAAGTGTAGACAATTTAGGATGCTAGGGATGAAAAGAAAAGAAAAGATAGTGCAAGCAATTTTCGACCTTATTGACATGACATGCCATCGACTTTTTTTTCTTATATTCGTGATCAGCGTCATCAATTACACGTAACTAAGAAAATGTCATTAAGGTCGAAAATTGCTTGCAGTCACTGTTTTAGTCTTTTTGTGATCCGATATCGGGGCAACACAGTGCTGTTGGCTCCGGATACCCGATATCGGGCCGGACAATGTGAAAAACAGACACATATCTCATACATTTGACTTCCTCCGATATCGGATGTCGGATATCGGATAACGGATGAGTGTGAAAACGCTTTTAGACTTTTATACGTTCAAGTAAAATTATAATCGGTGGCATACTCTATAATGGGTTTCTATTAGGACGTCATAATAAGTCAAAGTTAGAAAAGCTTTTATCTCTTCGATAGCCGCGGTACCGTAGCGATAGTGAACGCGATTGCTACGCAGGGGGCGTGGGTTTGATATCCGCTCAGTGCAATAATTTGTATGCATGTATATGGCTATTTGAATTGGTGTGGTTGTGCCTCGGTGAGGTCCCGGTTGTCATACGAACACCTATGGTAGTCGTAACGGGTATTTGAAGCCCTAAAAGCCCTAAAACTTCAATACTTCGATATCGCCAATGTGTTGTCAAGGTCAAATGGCAGTCGCTAATCCATACTAATATTATAAATGTGAAAAGGTGGCAGAAGCGGTCATTTTTAAGATATCCTCATGAAATTTGGTACATAGATGGATTAGAACTTGAGAACGTGCAAAGGCTAACTTTTATCGCGAAAAAGGGGTGTTTAAGGGGGAAATGGGGGATGAAAGTTGGTATAAAAGTTTGTCATATTTGAAGATATCTTGATGAGATTTGGTAAAAAGACGGATTAGAGCTTGTAAAACGGACATAGGCGGCCTTTTATCGCGAAAAAGGAGGTATGAGGGGGGCGGGAGGAATAGGGCTAGGGAATCAAAGTTTGTCAATTTTGAAGTTATCCTGATGAAATTTAGTACAGAGATGGTTTAGAGCTTGGGAACGGACATAGGCCACCTTTTATCGCGAATAAGGGGGTAGCAGAGGGGGGAGGGGGCTATACCCTCTCCCCCCTCGGATAGGGGATGAAATTTGTCTATTTTGAAGATACCCTGATGAAATTTGGTACAGCGATGGATTAGAGCTAGGGAACGGACATAGGCTACCTTTAATCGTGAAAAGCTAAGTGAAAAATGAAAAGAGCTTTATAGGGGATAAATAGGGAACGAAAATATGATTTTTTTGTTTTTAGAACATATTCTTATGAAATTTAGTACAGATGTGGATTAGAGCTTGGGAACGAACGTAGTCGAGTAACAGGCCGAATATAGAGGAGAGTGAAGAGGCGAGTAGAGATCCTTATCCTTATAGGTAAATAAAAATAGTAAGGTAGATATGTGACTATAAAGGCCAGTGAAGAGGTGAGGAGACAATCAAATAGAGTCTAGGAGAGAGTCGAGTAGGTATGCGAATGGAGAGATGAATGTAGAGGCGAGTAGCGATCGAATAGGGAGTTGAGTAGAGAGGCGAGTAGATAGCCGAGTAGGGAGGCGAATATAGAAGCGAGCGGAGAGAGTCCAAGAGAGAGGTAAAAAGAGAATCGAGTGAATGGGCGAGTAAAAATAAGAGGGCAATGGAGAGGTGAGTATAGAGGAGAGTACAGAGTCAAGCAGAGAGGGGAGTAGAGTAGAAAGTCGAGTATAGATTCCAGTATAAAGGCGACAGGAAGCGAGTAGAGTCGAATATAGAGGCAAGTAGAAAGTCGAGAATAGAGGCGAGTAAATAGATAAGATTTACCAACGTAGTTTTAGTTAATCATACCGTATTTCCTTTATCAAAGTAACTATTAAAGTAAGTACAATGTCTACAGTGTGTAGTCTACAATGGAAGACAGTGGCTAACAACTTGTGTCTAGATTGACGGACCAAGTAAATTGGTACGACGATACGCATTAAGAATTGTCAATGGTCCCTTACCAGCAACAGGTAAAAACCTTTTAGCGTTAGAAGAGATTTCGCAACCTTAATTTTATTTAGCTGTCTATTGTTTTTTGTGAACCGGCAGAAATCTGAATTAACTCGATGATAGTATTTCTATCATTCCAATTTGGAGAATAAACTAAAATTACCCTTAGAAAATCAGTTTCACATTATAATAAGAATTACAACCAAGGTTTAAAAATCCTAATTAGGACGATTTTAAAACAAACATACGAAAAACTTACAACCGCACTTGCAATTATACATAGTTTGACATAAGACTATAATTGGTGTGAAACCACGTGCATTATAATCTTCAAAGAAATAACAGTCTTCAATTACTGACAATAAAATAATTTAACAAATATTTTTTTAGTGACGAAAACACTGTCGAAACATCGCGCTAGTTCGATAACCTCTAACTATTCATCATCCGATCTTCGGCGACCCTTTTATCTCCGCTATGAGTTAGCAGAACACTATTAATAGATTCGACAGATATGTTCTTTTCTACCTAATCCATTAAAAAGACACATTACACTAAGTAAATTTTCAGTAATAAAACAAGCATGCTACTTTTTCGTACAAAGTATTGAAGATATCATAGAGTCAGGCTAACATTTCCGTTGAATTTGTATAAAAATATTCACTAGTTTTTTACTATAAGCTAGCCACTTTTGTTCGTAAGCTGTCGGTACTCGTGAAATTTATATTCTTTGCTATCAAACGCCACAACAAGCGTGATCTTGCGCACGCGATACTCCAAAATTTGTTACGGCAAATACAAAGGCAGCGACAGGCGAACATCTCACAATAAAATTAAAACTTCTCGAAGAATTCTCTTGTGGCGACAAATAAACGCATTATAATGATTCTTTGTGCTTATTAATTCATATTACACGGCCGTTTAGAACCCTTGACGTGGTGACAAAAGATGGTCTCTGGTCGGCCACAAAAGTCAATGGATCGGAGCGAACTGAATATAATAAATTACACCGTCTATGCTCCAAGATGCGTATAGATAGTAAGTAGTATATATACGTGAGGTTTTTGTTCCTTTTCTTACGTAGAGCGAGTTTATTTGTGTGCCAGAGCAATTTATCTTGTGGTACGAGCGGTGTATGAATGAGTAAGCTTATGGTTATCGAGACATATGAATTGTCGCTAGAGTGCGTACGTATTTTTTATTTAGTAATAGCACACGTATCCATTTTTATTGAGTGTTACGAATCCGGAGTGATAGCAGGAGTTTTTTGGCGGCGTCTTACAAGTATCTCAGTTTTTGAACTTAATCTTTAGAAATTTCTGGAAGACTTCGTTGCTGGCTGTTGTACCTACAAGTCAAGTACAAATGGTTTCCCGGTCGCTTGATTGTATATATATATATATATATATATATATATATATATATATATATATATATAAATGCTATTATATTATATTTTATTATATTATATATATATAAATATTATATATATATATATATATATATATAAATACTATATTATATATAAATGCTATTATACGCTTGACGAATTCTTAGATGATACTTCAATATAATGTAATACTGTGACATTTTTATTCTAAACTATGACATTGTGAATAATATATGATTGTTTTATGACATTGTGGCTAAGTAGCTTTTAAAATTAATTTGTAAGTCCAGGTGGCAAAACATAGTGTACCTACTATTTATAATACTTTTTTTTTACTTGCGAGAAATCCCCACGGAGCCGGAGGGGGAGGTTATGTCGGACTCGAACCGACTAAACCGCACGCCGTCTCTGGGTCGTAGTGCTAGGCCGAAGGTGAGGTTGTCATGCGACATATCCCTCGCACCCCGGCTGACCCAGGGCCATCCCTCTCGGTGTGGCCCTCCTCGGGGCTATTTATAATCTATAAGATTTTTGTATACCTATGTTTTACAAATAAAACATTTGATTTCATTTTATTTGAATGGGGTTAGCATAGCCATTATCTAAATGTTGAATTTCTTTTGTATCTTTAAGAAGTTTCTTTACTATTCATTTTATTTTTCAAAATAGTTCGTAATAGTGCTTGCATAATTTTGTTGTGTTATGTAAATTCTTTGTATAGTATCTTCAAAGATATCAGCCACAAATCAAACTAAGCAAAATTCCGATCACGAGTCGCGAATTTTCTTGTACTTCAATAGCTCACATCAAAGTTTCCTTACGTCTCTTCTACCCTCGTCAATTGTCTATTCTGTGCCATGTCTTTCCGTTCACGCTTATAAAGTTCTTAGTGAAATATCCTATTTTTGGTAAAAGTAAAGTTCCATAGTGAAACTGTAATGTAGAAGTTACTTTTGGTGGTTGAAAGTAAGTTTGAATTTTTTTATAAGGCGTCACTTTTTAGCTATTTTAGATATTGGACAAACTTTTACGCACTAAACACATAATGGTGACGCTTGTTTATTCTCGAAGACTTAGATAAAGGCGTAATTATACATACATACACTGACATTTTGAAGGTATTTCCGCATAAAAAAATAAGATAAAAAAGGTACTATTTAACCACAAAATACAATCATTTTCATCAGGTTATTTTCGAAACTGACGAACTTTTATACAAACTTTTATCCCCGTTCAACACCTTTTTCGCGATAAAAGGTAGCCAATGTACTTTTCCAAGATCTAGTCCATCTATGTACGAAAACTCATCAAGATCGGTTTAGTGGTAGCGTGAAAGCAATACAGACAGACAGAATTACTTTAGCATGGATAATTCCTATTGAAATATAATCAAAAATGTATATTATATCAGCCAACCAAGCAGTATAATATGATACATAATAATACCGATTCCCTACAACTATTTGAGACTTAAGACGAACTTTAACGTAATGTTTATCTACGATTTTCTCTGTATAATCCTACACTGCTCACTTTCGTTAATGATCGAAAGTCCATCATGTTTTCAAAAGAAAAAATTAAAGGAGTTATGTACTTAAAAAAACTTCTAGAATTAGTATTCATACCAGGTTACGAGAGTTTGTATCTGTATTGTAAAATCCCGAACCTAACCACTTTCTTGATAATTGAACAATAGTACACATATTTGTCCAAAGTAGGGCGGGCAGGCACTTATAAACATTGAAACAGGTACTCCAGCTCTACCCATTGCGTAGAGTTCATTCTATATTCTAATATTATGCGGACATATATTTGAAAACGGAATACAAAACGGTTCTGGTGCGTACCATTTTACATTATAGACGTGTAATAATTTATTTTTCTGGATATTTGCATCACAATGCTTTATTTTCGTTGGTCATTTTCTATTGTACTAATATGCGTAACCTGTATTTAACAATTCAAAAGGTTAAACAAGAGTAGGCTTTTATTTTAAAGGAATAGTTAATATACATACCTAATATGTGGGTATATTTAAATGAGGAGCCAATAAGACTAATCCTTGAGGTTCGCCAACATTAAGCTTTGAATACGAGACACTGCAAGAACTTTGAAACCTGGCTGTCAACGAGTTAATTATATAAAGGGGTTGAATACCTACTGTACCTATTGCTGGTAACCGTATTGCACAATAAAGGAAGCATACTGTAGACTAAAAGCTTAGAAAGGAGCGAATTATGTCGCTCTATTGAAAGTTATGTCAGACACAATGTCGGAAATTAAATCAATTACTGCTTGTTAGATTACGAATCATAATTATATAAATACCCTTTCGTGAAGAATTATGCGCCTCCTACCAGAATAGCACGTATAGTGGATTCTTTATTAAAATTAGAATTTATTATGCTGTAAAGCAGTTTTAGAGGGTCCTATACGTATTTTGTATGTATGACGCTATCCCTAGAATATGATATATTCAATTCTCCGCATACCTATTGAACCTATAACTTCTTTTATCATCTCAATTATTCTATTACTTAACTGAAATAAACATAAACTTTATTTTATCTTCCCGGTGTTAATGACCTGAAATTTTCGGTTTTATCAATAACTACAGCAATAAATGGGTCAATTTATTGTTTTGACGAGTAAAATTATGTGTACGCACTATCGATATAAGTGCTGTGAACTATGTAATTTTTGATAAATCGATACACAAGTTGATAGGGAACTACGCTCATACAAAAACATGGTCATTGATAACATCATCAAATCGGATAAGGTACGGAAAAAATTCTACTAGAAATGTTGTCGAAACAAAAATCTGTACCTGATTATGCTGCAATGATCGCACCAACGATTTATTATGGACTATTCGTTTGTAAGTTCAAGTTACCATAGAAAAGTTGACAATTTGGACACGATGAGTGTATCTAGAGTATAAGTTATCTACCGAAGCTGCCATTTTACAAATCCGAGGTATTATATGAAATGAGTTGCAAGTCTTTTGTCTGTTAGAAGCATTAAAGCCATAGCAAAAGTGTACTTAATTCACATTTATTTGCGAAATGTGCCAATAAACATATTTTGTTACATTGTTTTCTAATTATACAAACAAATATTTACACTGAGCGCAAATAGAACCAGCGACCTCCTGCATAGCAAATGAACACTTAACCGCGAAACCACGGAGGTTGTTTACTACTAATATTTAACAATTTATTTAACATTTAAAAAATATTATTGACTTTTATCGTACATATACAGAGTTAGCCTATTGCCATTAGAGTATTTTGGAAACTCGGAGTTTATTCACCTTGAATTCCCACACCATAACACGGTATCTAAAACACTTGCAGCACGGTAGCCAACCGATATGAAACCGGTCTCACGTTGATAAAATACAGGAATATACATCACACAAGTTATGTTCACTATATTTTTCATTGTAATCTCGAAGATCATGAACATAACCAGCGATTGCCTGGCCTAGTACGGGCGTGGTTTAACATTAATCAAATATCACGGATAAGATACGTCCTAATAGAATTATTCCCTCAAATCTTGGTACCACCAATGTTCTTATACCTAGTAATAAAATGATATATACTGCTTTATCAGGTTGTTACTTATTACCATAACATGACAAGTCCATTAAGGCATAGTGGACATAAATGTATGAAATATAAGCCAGTAAAACGTATTTCTAAGTAATATTATTCATGACGACGGCTTGTGTTAGAGTCTTGGGCGTAATCGCCAACTCATCGCTTCAAAATTTGTTACAAGTACTTGACGCCCGTCTACGAATTTCGATTTCGGAGATAAGCCCTTTGGTAATTAGTTACATAATTAAAGTACCTACTTGTCATTATTTTGGATACTTGTAGGTACATTTTTGTTGTAATAATCTAGAAATTTGATGAAAATTAACTAGAAATACCACATTGATTTTTTTATACCACTGAGGTGGCAGACAAGCACACGGCCCACCTGATGGAAAGTGGTTACCGTGGCCTATGGACTTATGCAATACCAGGGGAATCACATTCATGCCGCCGACCCTATAAACACAGAGAGTTTCTGTGTCGTCAGTACAGAAGCCAAAGCAGGCCTTTGGTCTTTCTACTGACAACATAAGAAACTCTCCTGTGAGCTTGGGCTATCCTACTTACCGCCAGGAACACAACACTGGGATGTTACAGCTGCGGTATTCTGTAGGGCGGAGGTACTTCCCCAGTCGGACTTCGTGTCCTGCCTCCTTTAAAATATAGACATACGATAGAAAAGAATTCAAATAACTTTATAAAGATTATGATACCAAAATCATAGGAAATTTTCAAAGTTTTCTAAATATATAGCTGTTGTTATAACATATATGATTCATAACTTTCTTTCTGTGAAAATGATCATATTCTCATCATCATAATAATATTATTTATTTCACGTTTTGTATTCGGTCACCACGAAATAGGATACGAGTACATTTTTCCTAAAAAAAAAGATTGCGGAAAATGTTTGTCCAATCCGAGTGTTCAAACTGATACCTACTTATGTTATATCTTTAGCATAGCACTTACTCCCCGCAATAGCAAATCACACCTACAAGACCAACGGTTTACGAGGACCTGACATAAATATTTGCAGAATCAATTTCCTTTCTAAGAGGATTTAACGGATTACAAAGGTTCTTTTTCTAAAGGGTGGTCCTTTTTTATATTATAGATTAAAATTAGTTCAGAACTAAAACTTAAAACAACAAGAAATTGATCAGTAATTACACGCTAGTTGAAACAAAAAGTCATTTCCTTCCCCTGAACTCGACGGCACCATATCTAACGTGCTTAAAGGTGTTAAAATGCTCCACTTTTTCAAGGTAAGCATAAAAAAAACTTATTGAACAGATTAAGTCAGAAAGTAAATCGAATCTCTGACTTTAGAGAAGCTTGAAAATTCAATTTACTATCCGTAAATAGAGTTTTACTCTAGAGTAATATTGGAAAGCTACATCATCTCCTCATCCCCCATTTATCGTATTTTTTCTCAAACGATAAAAGTGAATTGAATCATTTGTGATCTGAAAACTACGGCAAGACGGTACGGTAGGAAATCAAGAGCATGTATAGCGATATTATGTAACACCATATTAAGCGCAAACGCTAAGCTCACAGCTTCAACAATCATGGTTAATAGCAACATTGTGGCAAACGTAATTTTAAATCATCCTCTTTATTGCTCATATAATCCATGGAGCGCGAATCTACCGCTCGTATATTAGCTCTGGCTCGGATCATAAAGGTCTGCTACGCGAAACCGTATATCTCTCTTACGGATGGATTTTTTGCCGTTTGTTTTTACGCAATAACCTCACATTACGTGTTATCTCCACGGCCGTGCCGGTTTCACGCCACAGCTTTACTCATTTATTATATTATAAATTTGGTGGGAGGAGCTATGGCCCGCGCCAGCGACCTTCCCACTTGAGTTGCACAGTGGACCGCTCGATCAAGACGGCTATACGAGAAATAATAAACCATCAATAAACAATAAGAACGAAAGAGACGCTATTCATAATTTTAAAGTTGACTACGATAGAAAAATAGGGTTGGGTGAAGGTTCCCCTCATTAATAAGCTATTAGATTACGCGATGTCGCAACGGCTGATTGGTAGGCCGTAGGGAATCCTAATAAACGTTCCCCCCTTCCAGTTCGATGGTTGATCGAGATTCAAAGAAACCCCGCTTTGAACGCGCACAAAACAAAACGGGCGCTCGAAAAAGACCCCGCTCTAATTCTCTTTGCCATCTCCAATTTCAATTGCTCCTTCAGAAATTTGAATGTAGGGAGGGACAAACTTTTCAAAGTTTTGTCACGTAGGGTCACCGGTATAGAAATCTCCTGTGTACATACAATGCGGGTTCGGCCTCATAGGTACCCCATTAACGAGATTGCTCAAAAGGCGAGGACCATATCATATGTAAAGATCAGATTGATTATAATCATTGAGAAAACATAGTTTTGTGAGCTGCTCTGTTATTAAACATGTTAAATAAATAGACTTCTGTTGTGCTCGTTTTTTTATCACTTCTATTGAGCAGACATAGATACATAATATTAGGTACGAAGAATTTATAAGCACGGAATCCTTTGACTAAAAAACGCATACTAGTAAACTGTCAAACTTTTTGTCACCAGTTCTGTTCATGTATACGTGTTTTGTGAATATTTTTGTCCCCTTTACTGCTGCTTTTTGATACCAATCATTTTTTTTCTGAATCTATTATTACCGACCATTGTGTAAAGGTTTAGCTCGGATAAGATCTCCGGTATGTCAACGGAGTCCGTACTGATTTTATTTATTACAAAGATTATGTTTTTGTAGACTAAAATAAAATATAAATCGTGTGAACAAAACTGGATGTACCTACCTAGTATAGTTATATAACTCACCGTAAACAAAAGGGCAATAAAAAGTTACAGAATAATATCAGAAATCTATCTTTTCTAAGATTCATTGCCAAGTTTTATAAAAATGACAAACGTCTGATCTCAGCAAATTGGCATCATCTTGAAGAGTCATTCATTCGATATTGCAAGTCACAACGGCCATCAATCATTTCAGATTACGCCACGAATCGAACCATTCATACGAATAACCATAAAATTGCATATTCAGCTACAAGCAGGGATATATTTGGAGTAAGTAGTGCAGAAACATTCGTAACACTATGCAATAATTCAAATATACATCCACTTGACAATTTTCCTTGAATGTAATCTACATCTACACTACTATTATAAAGAGGCAAGGTTTGTATTTTTGTTTTGTTGAACGACAACACCGATTTCAAAAATTCTTTCACCATTGGAAAGCTAGATTCACCTTGAGTTATATATTTAGGATTTCCACAGGAACCTTTTTACCACCCGGGCGAAGCCGGGGCGGATCGCTAGTATTGTATTGATGTAGATTGTAAAAAGTGAACTTGTGACCAGTCCATTACGCTGTAACGGTACTGATCAAGTGAGCTACATGAACCACGTTTTGGACATTCGAAATTCTACTCGGAGCAATTATTTTATTAAACTGTAATATTCTATATAATACACTAGCCCTCCGCCCTCGTGGATGTCGGTTTTGCCACTCGTTCGGTTTTGTTTGGCCGCTTTTGCTCATTCATCCGGTGTTACTGAACCGATTGCGCTCAAACAAACGTAAGATCTTAAGTCTGACCAAGACCTTTCAAACAAAAAAGCAGATCAAAATCCGTTCAGTAGTTTTAGCGTGGATCGCGGACAAGCAGACAAACAGACAAGAATTGTGATCAGTATCGTTATTATAACAACCCAAGGCTTTTATTTAAATACCTATACATGACCACTTTTCAACTATGTAATTTAAAATGTCAATGCGTTTGCAGTAAAACACTTAGGCATAAGAGAAGTCAACCTCCTACGTTGTGAACGTTGTGTGACTACGCTTTTATGAGTTTTCTTATTTGAAAGATATCATAATTCGCTGAATTGTCTGAACAATGGTCTTGGGACTAATACTATTTATTCGTCCGCTAGACTGTGGTTTATTTGAAGGATTTTTATTCGATGGTGTGTAATGTAATTACATCATTATCGTCAATTCTATTCAATTGTATTCGAATTGTTAAAACATGGCGTGTTGTTATAAATTAAATGACATCATAAAAATAAAAGTAGATACGCCTTTTTCATTATTTTAAGTTGCATTTACTCCAAGCGTTTTTGAAGTGAAAACTTCTTTAGCGGCGTTGGATGGGTGTAAAATGTTAAGGAAGCGTCAGGATTAGTTGACCTTTGAACCGTAACCGACGACTGACGTCATACAAGAGTAGGTACAGACTATCTTTTCTGCAAGTTACGATAGATAGCGTCGTAGCTTAAACGGTAAGCACTTCGACTGTAAGTCCTTATAGTTTCAGATAATATCGGGTTCAAACCACCTGGCCTTCAGGGATTTTTTGATTATTTTTTCTTATTATAATTTATTACTTTTGGTGATTATTTTTTCTTTTTGTAATTTATTACTTTTTATGGTTATTTTTTCTTTCTGTAATTTATTATTTTTTGTGATTATTTTTTCTTTTCATAATTTATTAATTTCTTCTGACAGAAAATATGGTATGGTATGGTATGTTCTTTTTTATCTTTTTCTATGTATATAACAAAGAAAGAAAAAAAAATGATTTCACTTCTGCCGGCACTCCTAGAGTGCAACCCGTCTTTTTTTTTACTTTTATACGTATTGTACAGAGTCATCTTCAATATTCCATGGTATCGTTATTTCATACTAAGTACTTATTCTACTTTAGCCCTTTTCATATACATACACAACTTATACACTATCATTCTGACCCACTTACTTTCATAAATTAGGTCTTTACATATGAAATTGCCGAAATTTTCTTACAGTTTCATGAATTCGTTATTCCTGTAATTTAATAGCTATTTCCATGATTTATACTTTGTTTGAAAGTTGATTTCAAGATTTTACAACTCTGTATTGAATTTTGTTTTATTGGTTGCTTGATAAATTAAATTCGATCTTCAAAAACAGTACCTTCTGAATGCTATCCATTTTGATGATAAATTTGGTATTACTTTTTTACAGCTGTCAATTTTTAAACATGTAATATAAATGGGTCATTCGCTGTTAGCTTAATGTTGTCTCATTCATACACAAAAAAAAAATCATAAAATTTGGATTTGTCATTCCTAAAAAAATGCAAAAATGTTAGTACTGCAAATTCGGCTTCCTCCAATTTCTTCAATAAAACGGCAATTTCATATGTAACAACCAATTATTATTATTTAACTACTACATGTTGTTATCGCACCGGAGAAGTACCTAATATAGTAAACCAATGTGATTTCCTTTAGAGTGTGCGAGCTCTTAAGTGGTACCAAGAACAATTTTTGTATCCGAATACAAGTCTGCAAGGATGACTAGTGATCATTTGTCGTGCCCTGACTCTATATATTTACAGTACGATGTTTAGTCTTCGTGACTCCGAAGTCTTGAATTTATTAATACAGAGGTTCAGTAGACAAAACGTTTAAGTTACTTACACGGTTGTGTAGTAATAATTGACTTTATATATAATCAATCAAATAATTAGCCTACTGCTGTCCACTGCTGGACATGGCCTCTCCCAAAGCGCCATTTCGTACGATCCTCCGCCTTCCGCATACAGTCCGTCCCAGCCATATTTTTAAGGTTATCTGTAAAAAAAAATGTCACATATAAATTGAACTTACCTAATCTGATTTTTAAACTTTCGCGTGCCATGATATACTATCCTGTTCATGAAAATTGCGTGAATTCCACTGAGCCAGTTACTATCGAGTCAGCTTGTAACCACAGTCGGTGTAACCAGGTCAAAACGTCAGGTAATTAAGAGGTATGTATATACTTATACCATGATTGCATTTAATTGCCAATCACAATATTATTTACGTATCTTGTACGTTATACGTATAAATGATATTTATCTTAAAATAACATAACATTGATCCTTCAACACAATATGTAATTTCAGAAAACTGATGTTATGAATATCGTAAAACCAGGCACCTATTTGAGGTATCTTAAATGATAGAAAACCTCAATTTAGCTTGTCAGATTTCGATAATGGAAATTTTATAGGGCTATTTTTTCTCTATAAATCCCCACGGCATCTCCCCCCCCCCCCTCCCCTCCGGGGTTATGTCGGACTCTCTACGCGACATATCCCTCGCACCCCGGCTGACCCAGGGCCATTCCTCTCAGTCTGGCCCTCCTCGGGAGGGGAGACCACGCGGTCACCGATTCGCCCCCGGTATGAGGCGCCGTGCCGTGATGCGCTCCGCCGTCGTGGCCTGCTTCTATTAAGGTGACGAGCGGCTCCACCCGTCACCCTCAGGCCCGCGCTCATGGGGGGCGGAGATCAGTCTACGCCCTCCGATGTCCGAGCCGAACAAACGAACGAGGGCAGCGAAGTCCGCGAGTCTCTCTCGCACAATGCGCCACGCCCGCTCTGATGTCTCCTTCACGAGCACGACCTGCTCGAAGAAGGAGGCGCTGGCCGCCCACGCCTCCGCACAGCGGACCATCGCCGCGAGCAGGGAGGAGAGCGTGAGCACTCTCACCCCCAGGGCCACCACAAGCTCTCGCCTCGGCGTCTCGAACACCGGACACTCTGTGAGCGTGTGCAGCCCCGAGTCCACGCTCGCGTTGCAGTGATAGCACTCGGGCGTTGGCTCTATGCCCATCAGATGCAGTTACCGCCCGAAGTTACCGTGTCCGGTATGACCTCCGCCTGACTGTACGAGAAGCCACATGTGGCCTCTCTAGCCACTCCCCTATGATGGGTCTTACCGCCGAAATCACAGCGTGCCCTGCGCGTGGTTGCTCAAGTCGTCGCTCCCACTCGGCCATCATGTCCCTGTGAAGCCGGGATTTCTCGGCTCGAATATCTTCGAGCTCGGGATCGAATCCCCACTCCCGCGCCTCCCTTCGGAACCGATACACTGCCGAAAGGGCCTTACAGGATCCACGGTGGTGATCCGGCTAGGAGACTCGTCGCTTCAAAGGATATCGTGCGGCACCCCCTGACGTGCCACCGCCATTGCACAAGGGTTGCAACATCACAAACTTGTATTTAACTTTAAACTGAATTAATAACTAAAAAAGAAAATTGCATATTCTGATAAAGCCCAAAAAATTTAACATTTTAATGGACTAATAGGAGCCACAGTACATATTTCGGACCTAATATTGCTAAAATTTTGGTTTAGATTCTTCAAAACAGCTTGAAAAATGATCTATCTAAATTATTAACTTTATCTAAATTATTTCAGAGAGCTCGTCGAAGTTTTCGTTGAATCTCATCACATCAATGCTTGGCTAAATTTCTGGTAACAGCTGCCGATCTCATCTTAGATTGTGCAAAATTTAATCCGCGTTGCAGTGCCATATTGAATTTCTTTTGCGCTCGATTGAGAGTGTTTTTTTTGCGTCCCGGGCGACAGTCACCTTAGTTTCCTTTAGGTTCTCGAATTACATAGTAGCGTCTTTGTAGTGTTGTAACTTTAGAGAGCCATCAGTAGGTGCCGCTCATTGATATCGGCTTACCACCATGTTTTCATATCGTTTTTGAAGAGGCTACTTTATAATTGTTGGTAGGTGTAGCGAATGGGCGGGTGTAAGTCAAATTTATCAAACCAAAAATTAAAAGGGCAGTGGAGCATTTTTCTATGAAAAATTTAAATTCTGTTTCATAATCAGGAAATTGTGCATTTCATGCTTTTATGATTTTATTTTAGTTTTCAAGAAGAAGAGTAGAATCAATTAAAGTTCTTTAATTACTGACAATATATTCATTCTAACTTATATTTTAATATTCGTAGTTCCTAGTGTATCCTACTGCACAGAGATATTTAGATTTTTTTTTGTAATTACCATTCATCCAGTCATCCAGGACAATGTAAAAAGTGTGTAATGACATTTTTAATCAATGAATTCTACTGTACATAAATTACAAATAATATACAAACACAAGTCTTTGCAATAGAAAATCGACTATGCTATTAGTAACTGCATTCTTCCTGTAATATTAAAAAAGGATCTGTTCACTGTTTACATTGCAAACAAAATTAAAAGTAAATCGACGCTAAATTAACTTTTGAGAATTCGTCTCAAATAACAATCGCGGCTGTAGGTAAGACAGCTGATGCGTTCAGAAACAATATTTGAACATCAATACACAATAAAAGATTGTAAATATCGTGAGCAATTACTACCGTCGTAACATGTTTGTTTAGGACTGAGAAATTTGAGTGCTTTTAAGCGAACCGATATGTTCGAGCTACTTCTAAGGATAAGAATCATTACACACACTTAATTTGGACGACAAAAGAGATCCTCCAGAATATAAAAGCTTTCGGTATGCGACAATAACAAGCGGAAACACAATAAGAATATTTATAATTAATACCGGCTGATTTTATAATTGTCTCGGAGCGAATGATTTTGGCCACATTTTCCATAGCACAATCATCAGGAAGTATTAATTTAGCGATTTTTTTATAAAAGAAGAAAACGGAATAATGTATAGGGGTTGTAAGGGTTGTATAGGGGTTCCAGACCGGCTGTGCCCCGCGATGTCACCTATCGTTACACTTGAGAAACGTACATAGAAAATAAAACAAAAATGTGATACAAATATGAAATGCAAGGGCCACCTGGTCTCTTCCCGTGGGTATCGTATAAGGCAAAAGGTAACTAATGGCAGTTCTTTATCCAATAGTAAACCCATAAAAAGTACCCCGTATTATATAATCAAAGCCGACTAACTGCACCATGTATAATAGACGGATACTAAAACACATATGAGTGGTAATACACTCCGACCTCCCCTTTCGGATATAATAATATTTAATTGTAGGTGAAATAATATGTATGTAATTATGAGAACTTATGTAATAATTAATAGCAAAACTATCTCTTGGAATAGAGTCGATAACAAAAATGTTATACCAACAAAAGACAAAAGTGTCATTTTGATATTACTTTTGAAAATAGTGAAACTTTTACTTAAATAAAAATACGCCATTTCGTGTTCGTAAGCAGTGCCCTAAAAAAAATTACCTCCACGTATATGTTAGTAACTTTACCGTTTAAATATTAAGTAATCCGGAAGGGACCCAAGCTTACTGTCGTATTAAAAGTAAAGCTTACAGAATCAGTTACTCAGAAAGGGTTACATTTTTTCATCCCCTCCTATATGTACCTAATTGAATAATAGAATATACACGTTTAAAAAGAAAGAAACTGTTTATAGGTATTTTTTAATTATGAGTACATCTTTGAACCCAATAACTAACTCTAAATATAATAATTATATTATTCATCATGATTCATTGGACATAAAGCTTTAATCATAACACTAAACATAATATTATTGGTGTATGATATCGCATGAATAACATAATGATGATATTTCAGTTTAAAATCGTCTACCAAGGCCGTCAAATACATTTACGCATTGTTCACTCTGAAGCCACCTTTCCACGGCCCGTAATTTTAAGGACGAGTGCGCGATTTTGAGGCTACGCACCGTTCAATATGTAAAAACAAATATATGTCTGTCTCCGCGTCCGCGTTCGTGAAACCTTGCACCGTTGAAGCCCGGTGTTGGTATCTATATAAAAACAACAAAAAAGAGCTTACCATCCAGTGCAGTGAAGTCATATTGAAGTGAACCAAAAAAAAGTTAATATTATCGAGTACGTCACAAGAAGGAACCTGTAATGTCCCAATATGATATTCAAATAATAATGACGACAATTACGCGTCAGGTGCGATAATGGTCAAACGCACAAATTAAAAATATAAATAATTTGAGTTTAAAAAAGAGTGATAGGCGATAATCATAGTGCGCATTTTCTCTTAGATTGACGAACGCCCACATATTCAAAATGTAAATAAAGGTATTTATCGATGTGGGACAATAACGCGTCTGAACAATGATAGCATATAATGTGTTTGATTGATTATGTGATGTTACGGCTTCCGATAGGTATCGAAATTGTTCAATATGATAGGCGTTTCATTGTTATTGTTTTAAAATGTATTTCTCTTACGCATATATTTATGCTATGCGTTGAATTTATCATTGCCTTTAGCCATGTGAGAACATTACTCAAAGTAGGTATAGTAGGTATAATCTATAAATGAATACTTAATTCGTCTTAATCATCAGCAGTAGAAAAGTATAAACTTCCCTGATATTAAACAACTGAGCAGTAAAGCTCTCAGGGTTCTTTTTACTCCGTAGCAAAGTAATTAGCTTTCAAGTAGCCTGATGAGAAGATTTGCTAAACTAGATAGTATGAGACATTGTGAAATTATATTTTTCACTAACAACACAATGCATGTGCACCACAGTGCTTTATAAGAAGCCTTAGACACCTGTACCTCGCGCTATAGTCTATATAATATAATCGATTTGTGTATTTTAACATGTGAAGGTAACGAGACAGTAATTGGTTATTCTACGAAAACATTCTTATATTATATTATTATTATTCAGATACGATAGGTGGTACTTCAATCGTTTTTATATGTCGGAGAAGTCTATAATAACATAATTTTATGTTTTCATATAGCTATATCAAAAATTGTAGATTATTCATACAGAGAAAACTAAAGACACAACGTAATAACATAACTTTTTCATCTTATGTTCCAACGGCTGATGAGATTGTACCTAGCGACAATTTGATTTAACTGTAATATCTTCAACAAAGCGTTCAGCAAACGTAGGTCCGCATTCATAGATATTCATTATATTATATCTCAGTCATTTTTGCGTTTTCATTTTCACAAAATTGGTCCCAAGGAAATCGAGTTTGCGTCTATCCTACCCGCAATTCGCATCTGTACAGAACAGCTCGATAGTACCGACACAGGAGACAACAGATTGAAACCTGTTTTCATGAGTGAAACATCCAAAGCGCCGGCACATTGTAGGCTTATTATCATTCAAAAACCAGCCTTACTCACTGATATTAAAGATTATGTTTATATAGACATGTTTTTAGCTAATGAAAGTAGACAAAATGCAACTTACGATTCTGGTAGGATGTACACGCCAGATGTTGCGGTCTGCGAATTTCGACGTAACTAAAAGCTTTGCTGAGAGTTGAAGAAACTTTTATATAATAATATAGAAGACGTATAAGATGTTATTGTTATACACTGATTAATTCTTATTGTGCAATAATTTACAGCTGAGAAAGAGATAACGTAGTAAAATCATATACGATATATATTTATACACAGATTATTATATTAGAATAATTATAGTAATATAATTCATAACGAGGTCAATCTTCAACTAAATTGACATAGAAAGTTTTGAATAGAAACTTATTCTCTTCAGAAAAATAGGGTTAGTATTATAAATAAATTTCTAAATTGGAAAAAGATTTGTAACGTTGTTTTTCTATGGTTACTTGTTATAATATGTTTCTGTACCTACCTAACGTTCAGTTATTTTCTTTTCATGTCCGCCTGGGATGGTTCGGGTCGTACCTACTGAAAACAGGTCAGTAAAAACATTTTCTATTCAAAGTCTTACATTGAATTCAAGTATTTTCAAGCTTTGAGGAAGTTTTTATTTCATTCGCTTTTAATTTCTTTTGTTCGTTTTATTGTTTCGTGATCTTTACGTATTAATTTTTCAGTTACCATATGGAATTTGAGTTTCGGCCCTTGAATTTAATTTCAATAGCATTTTTTTTCTAATAATTTTTCTTTTCTGTCCGACAAATATATTGTTTTTTGTGATGTGTATGGATTTTAAATTATAAGATCACTTAAATAGATAATATCGTGCAACTAAAATATATATCTAACTACCGGTGGTCCTGTGTGGAGTTCTGATACTGTTCCTACAATCCGTAGAACCTATTCCTGGAGTACAATGTAGCCTTTATGTTTTTTTTTAAATAATATTAGCAATCGAAATTATCGAAATTACTAATATTCCCTCTAACCCCTCCAACTAAGCTAAATTGCTTGAGCTAGTAGTAGGTTCACGACGGTATCGCGGTAGTGTAATGGCCAGGATTCGAACCCGGTACCTTTCCTGTACCAAAGGTGTCTGTAATGGTGCCGTGAGACTTAACCTTCAGCTTTCCATAAGGCAATATATATTCATTTTGACTAATCTTAAATAAAAAAAACCATCCTAAAATATCGATATAAAAAATCTTCACAGAGATTCAAATTATATTAGTACGAAAGTAGGAAAGTACGAAATCGCGAATTGTAATAATCTTTGAGAAAGTAAAATTGCTTAAATGTAAGTAGTGTTAATGCTTAAATAGACGTCAACGATACATTTAAGGTTGATATGCAATCAAATCCATTTAACTACCATATTCGTTACAAAAAAATATGAATTAGTAAATTACTTTGGTGCTCTTGTTCCGTATAGCTCTTTGTAAACCAACTGTATTGTAATATAACAATACCGATATACCCAGGTACCCAACCCACCAATTACCGGGTATTGTCAAAAAAATCTCGGAGACATTTTTGAACATGTCATTCACATTAATGCAAACTGTCACTAATTCATAAACCCGTTGCTAGTCAATTCTAACCTTTAACGCCATAATAATAAAGTGATCATACATTGAAATATCTGTAACTTTTAGTTTGTAGAAATACTTAAAAAGTTTTGTCCGTCGGTCCTTTAGTCTGTCACATATCCTACCTATTGTGATTTAATTCAATGCTTGAATCGATTTTTTTCGAATAGCTCTATTTCAAAGAGTTCAGTAAACACCTGCTTTATACCCAGTAGTGTTTACCTAGGATTATACATATAAAATGAAGTTTGAATGAGAATGTATAATAGGCAGGCTGCGAGCGTCTTCTTGTTCATTACGTAGTTAAAACTTGGAAACTACTTAACATACTTTAATTAATCTGAACACGTAATGAAGCAGTACGTTGGTTCGTAATTGAGAAAATTTAACCGAAATCTGTCACCAAGTTGTAACTTACTATAAACTAGGTTACTCTTTGATGTCAAATTAATGTAAAGTAATGTAACATCTACGTATGACTGATTGGTACAAAATGCGATAACTAGATAGATAGTCCGCGACTGAATTTCGCCACAAACATCTAAATATATATAACTCAAAGGTGACTGACTGACAGACATAGTGATCTATGAACGTACAGCCTAAATCACTGGACGGATCGGGCTGAAATTTAATGACGTAGACATCGGCTAAGAAAGTTTTTTGATTAATTCTACCCCCAAGGGGATAAAATACGGGATGAAAGTTTGTAAATTTTAAACTGATCGGGCTGAGACTTTGCATGCATAAAGCAATAACTGACGTCCACGCGGGCGGAGCCGCGGGCAACAGCTAGTTAACATATATAATACGAGTACATTCCAAGTGCCTTGACACATTTGGTAAACCTGGGTAATTTAAGTCTATTTTTCCGTCTCATCGCAGATTGTAGCAGGAAACGACGCCTCTTACAATGCCTTTTTCAGATAATTGGAGACTATTCTGACTATTCTCTTCTCCTTTATCTTAGCGTTAATCCCAGTCGCACTCAAAACTTTCACCTCGAAGTCTGGATTCCGCTTTTTCTCATCTTCGAAATTTTCGTGAAGCGATATCCATCTGACCTCCACAACTTAAAGGTGATATCGCAGTCATGTAATATAATTTGATTTCCCATCCTTGAGTTTAATATTAATACAGTATGACCAGTTGTTGGGATTTTATTACAGCTGCAACTACGGTAATGACTTTCATAGATGGTCGTAGTACGGCCGGGACCGATGGCATGATTTGAAGCATCCTTCCTATGTAGCACCATAAAGAGCTGGAATACTCTGCCCGTGCAAGTGTTTCCCTATTCTAAGTCCCGGGTTCTTCAGACGGGGTGTGGAAAAGCATCTATCAAGGCCGTCAAGTTAAGGACTATAAGTTTAAGGTCAAAAAGTCTGGAATGGTGGTCTATATATTATTAACTGCACCTTACATTTAACCATCTAGTGGTATTCTATCAATTACTCAATATAAAAAAGCCATCGTCTGCCATTTCATGTTAATTATTATACAAAATACATAAGTCTGAAGAAGCCAACGGGCGTACAATTTCCAAAGCAGAAAACCACCTAAATGTTCTATAATTACGCTTTGATTAGCATTACTAATCATTTTGTTTGCTCTGTAACTACGAATCGTTGATTCGACGGACGAACGAATTATACGGTGTTAACCTTTACATAATTTATGCAAATTATAAGAGGGTTAACAGCACTTAAAATGTTTTATTGCAAAATGAAAATTGCTATCTCTTTGTAATGAATGACTTATCAAAATTAGATGTAAAAACGGATGATTTAATATGCAGCTATAATCATATAGAAACAACTTGTTTTTTTTCAACTCTACCGATCGTTAACTTGCCAGTTTTAGTTAGTAGGTATATTTTCTCATATCCGTATTAATAATATATCTTTCTCATAATATGTATCTAATTGTACCAATAACTTTCAGTCACAAATTACTATAATCTTCAACTGTAAGGTTACTTATAACATTGCGATATATTTATATTTTGTAATCATACAAAATAGAAATTACCTATTAATTCATGTTGCAGAGAACGCAAAAATAAAAACATTTTTATGCCTTTTGACCCTGCTTTTTTCCAGGTATAAGATCTATGAGGACTTTTTAGATTTGATTTATGACGGTGAATTGTATTAACTTTTAGCTGAGTGCGAACTTTTGTACCTTCTTTCCTATTTTTGCTCAAATTTTGACAGTAATGTTGCAATTTTAACTACTTTATAAAGGTGAAAAACTGTCAGCTCAGTGTGCTGTAGAGTGAAGGCTCTACTCAATCAAAATAAGCCGATCATAGTGAGACACTCACTCTCCTTTTCGATTTACTAAATGGCAGAACTATGAGACCATCACAATAGTAGATTGTTAAACATAGGTGGAAAGTGACCCATTTTATCCGAATTAAACACTGTATTTTTTATTTCGAATATAAGGATAGTAAAAATAGTAGTTTTTTTTTATTTTCTTGTTTGTTCGCCACTGTATATCTGTCATTGTCTGTAACCCTCGCCGCAGGTGACCCTGGAACGTAGCAGTCTTTTCTGGTAGGGAGTCGCAATAGCCCGCAGCCGTGTAGACCTCCAGGCGGGTGCCCTGCACTCGGAGGGTAGGTAGATGCAGGTAGTCCGAGATTTGTGCACCGTAGACACGGAGTTCTCTAACCTTATTCTAGGGTTTATATAGGGCCTATATCTCGAGTGAAATAGGTCACTTTCCATCCTTGGGTAACAATCTACTATTAAAAGAGATATTTTCACAAGCTTCCTCTACTGTTGTTACCTTTTATGCAAGCCCTCCGGTAACGAGTGTTTCCGACCTGTCCTGTCTGCAATACTTTAAGAGGTGAATTTATAGAATTTGGCTAAAACTAGTTGAATAGTTTCTGTACCTAAATAATTTGGTATCCGCATATACTCACTTGGATAAACTACTTAAAGCTGTAAAGGTAAGCTATCTTGCGAATCAAGGACGTGTCATGTATAAACTCACTTCAAAATAAGACAAAAACGAAAACTTCTCGATATCATTCTTTTAGTATCACAGTCATTTGTAAAAGTCGTATTTATTCTCCATACAATGCCTACCACCGCGGTTCACATGGCGGACCCCTCAGTAATTAAAAAAAAACTGACGAATAAGACCGACGATTTTTATCGCTTACCGAATCATACATTCAAAGAAACCTCGTAGGCGTTATTTATTCCACCTCCTTATCTAACGTTCCAAGTTTTGAGTTTTCCGTCTCTTTCTTGTAAATTTGACTATTTCGTTCATTCATTAAATCAATTTGTAATTGTTTATAATTATAATTCATTGAAGAAACCCGTTCTTTATTTTGATACAGTAATGGACTTGTGAGAATTTGATACTTTATTACAAAACAACAAGATCTTTGACAAAAGTTAAAATTTAGTTTCTTGGTCGTGTAGCGTTTGAAATTATACTTAAATGTCAAACAAATTGTGTTCATATTGTCTTTAGTAGCAAGAAAGGTACATTTGATCCTTTTCTAGTAGTTAAAGATCATAAATCGGTATCAAGATCTTCACAGCGACAATCTCCTTATTTTAACGTTACTGGTTCTGGAAGATAATGTCTACAGTCTTCATTATTATTAACGTCGTTTTTAAAAAGATTATCATTATAAATTACTGTTGGTTTTGTGGAAAACATTTAATGTATTTGTTAACTGTCTATCGTCTATGCTAGCATCAAGATTACAATTGAGATTAATTCCAATTCTGTATTATTGTACATATTATAAAACATATAGAACCATGACTTTTTTGATTACGCTACTGATTATGATGCTTAAACATAATTGAACAGTTAAATTAAATTTTCAACAGCCTGTAACAAACTTAGAACTTAAATTTAATTTATATGTCTGAAAACTCCCTTATTTAGATATTGAGTAGGATATAATCTTGACAGATTTATAGTAAGGATTTATAACCAAATAATTATTAGAATAGTCATGTCTGTTATTACAAAATACTTAAAATTTGGCTCTGTGTCTAAGTGCTTACGCAAATAACTGAAATACCACTAGTATGAGATAAGAGATAAAGAATATTATATATATAATATTATAGAATAATATTGTATCCTCCTAAAGTTTGAGATATATTGATATAATATAATTCTATGTATTATTTGATTCGCTGAAGAAAAATTGATATATCTATAAATTTATAATTTCTCTTTATTCATTTTACAACAACTAATAAATTATATTTTTAAATATATATAAAAACATCTATTTAAAAATATTAAAGTAGTAGGTACTCCACTGGCATCCGACACTGGGATCAAACTTCCGGTGGTTAGGGCTCGAGGGAGAGGAACCTCCTCACGATGCGTGCCGTGTCGAGGAGCACCGCCTTCTGCATCAGGCCCTTGACCCAACTGTCTAACGTCCTCTTGAGTTGTTGGTCGATGCTTTTGGCAATCAGTCCGTGAATCTACACGACTATCGAAACAATAATCGCCGAATGTACACTCCACATGTCGACAACCTCGTGAGCCAAACCCAAATATTTTACTAGCTGATCTTTTTCGGCTTTCACGAGATTATCGTCATGCGGAATGACGTCATCGATAATTATTGCACGGCGGCGCTCTAATCGATCTATCACCACTATATCAGGCTTATTGGCTACAATAAGTGATGATAGATCGATCTCAGTACATTGTTACACGACCATCGTCAATAACTGGGTCGGGCATTTACCGGTAATACGGCACCTCCAAATCTATATGATTTTATTTAAGAGCAAGTTGCTGATAGACAATCCTAGCTACTTGGTCGTGTCTCTGCAAATACTCGCAGATTATATGCCTGAGGGATTCTCCGGGACGGTGACATGCCTGACAGATGTCAACCGTACCATCCTTAAAGATATATCTTTGGTAGTTGTTCGTCATTACAACTTCATCAGTAATTGCGCATACATATATAATAAACGATCAGTGGGTTAAGTTACTCAGGCGAGAGGTTACCGTTGTGATGGGTGACCGCTTAATGGTTTACATGTGAGCGCTTCTGTGCTTCGGAGGGCAATTAAAAAGTCGGTCCCGACTGTCAATAGTCTGTTTTAAAGGCCTACATGGGCAACTTGAACAACTCCGTCAGAGGTCGGCCACTAAGCAAACGAATAAAAAAATAATTCTTATAGTTCATAATACAACTCAATACCTTACCTACCTCCTAATACACGTTGGTACATAGTACAACGATATATAGTGTGCTAAAACTATCACCAATATAGAGGAAATAAGTTTATTTTCTTAGGTATAAAAACAGAAAACAGATCACATAATGTCAATTTATAATTTCCAGATACACTTTTAGAACCTGCTATCCAATTATTATTATATTATATTATTTAAGTTTCAAACTATGACTAAGTATTATTTAAAAAAATATATGAGCTGTGTGTTATAGTGGATTTTATAGTTCCTTTGTTGGAGTTTGAATTTGGTTCGTGGTAAGCAAGAGTTGGCAAGTTGGAGTTGGTTCCCCGTGACTATGTTTGCGCTATGTTCAAAATAATGAGTTTTTCATTCTATTGTGTCAACAAGTAGTTCGATCTAGGCGGAGTTTAAGCCCGCGATCTTTTCCTTACAGGGACAATGCTTTAACCACTATGCTACCAGACTTTTTCTATTTAAATCGATTCGAATATTCAGCATGAAAAATGCTTAAAAATTTAATTCAAATCTACTTTTTTTTTCATTCCACATTTTTAGGATAACTATAAAGATCAAAGCCTGTTATGTGCAAATAAAATTATTTGCACGTAATTTATAATTGAGTAGGCATTTTATGTTTTAAATGGCAGCTGTTTCCACTAAAGTAAAATTGGATTGGTGCCGTTGACGATAATTTTCTATTTTACTGTTCGTTCCTTGAAGTTGTAATAATGCCGTTAGGTCATCATCATCTACCTGCCCTTGTTCCAATTATTTGTAGTCAGCGCAACAAGTCATTCTCCTGCGTAACATGTTATTTCTTTAGTCACTCCCCTCTTTGCCTCCTATACGCAATATAACCTTCTTTTCTGGGACTTACCTCTGCTCCTGAAGCCTCATTATCTATATTCATACGATATGACCCTTTTTACAATATTACTTTCATCTCTTCTCATAGTATGTAGTCGGTTCGAGTCCGACATAACCTCCCCCTTCGGCTCCGAAGGGGGGGGGAGGTATCCGTGGGGATTTCCCGCACGTAAAAAAAAAAAAAAAAAAAGTATGTCCATACTACGACAGTTGCACACTTTTCAATTTTTCATTTACTGGTGCCACTTTCAAATGGATCTGATATATTCAGCAGCTAGGTATTATTACAAATAGTTTAAATTGAATTTGCTCTATAATTTTGAGCACTATGATTTTCGCACAATCTTTTATTGTCAGAATCAGAATTATATACTAAAGATGATTTTTTATGAAAGATGTATGTGTCGCCGCCAACTAGCTTAATCATAACATAACATAAACTTAAGCCTTTATCCCCGAAGGGATAGGCAGAGGTGCTAGCACCCACATTTCGCCGGTTTATGTTTTTAGGTCCCAATGTAATAGATGGCGAGCCAATAACTGGGCACTTATATCATCATCATCATCATCATCATCATCATCATCAGGCTATATTAGTCCACTGCTGGACATAGCCCTCCCCCAATGAGCGCCATAGCGCCCTGTCTTCAGCTTGCCGCATCCAGCATCTGCCTGCAGTCTTTCTTAGATCGGCACTTATATACCTGCGATAAATACACACAACTTCGAAAGCATCGAAAAGTCATTGGTGTGTGCCATGGTAAAACCTGGGATCGAACCCGAGACCTCGTCTCAGTAGTCCATTACCCATACCACTAGGCTATCGCGGTTCTAGCTTAATCAGCCGCTCAATTAACTACCTAGTCTGTTAACTAAACGGCCCCATTCAATTAACAGCCTGAATGATATTCAACGTCTATTACAACATCTAATAACCTGGCTGGCTAATGCGTAGGCCATTAATAAGAAGGGGCACCTACCCGAAATAAGACAGAAAATTACATACAAACATACATATACTCATACCTGTAAATCCCTGAGGGAGTAGGCAGAGGTGTATTCATAGAAAATTAGTGATAGGTTTATTGAGAAAGTTACGCAATCCGACTTGGATAGGTTAGGTTAGGTTAGAAGGTAGAATTAGTCTTCGTGGTTATTTTCTTTATGACCCTGCAGACATAAGTCATTTCCTAGCTGTTCGATTAAATGGCTAGGCAAGTAATTAAACATCCTTGATCCAAGCTATTTGCCTAGCCGTTTAATCAAACGGTTGAACACCATTCAGGCCGCTAATTGAACGGCGCCGTTTAGTAAAGAGCCTAGGCAGTTAATTGAACGGTATATGCATTGCAAACCTTGTATTAACCAGAATCGCATTGTCCAATACATCATTATTATATATACTTATGTAATGTTACTCTATACTGTCTATGTAGTTGTATACAATTTGATTGTAATTTAAATTTCACAATTTTTCAACCATAATTAATAACCAATGATAAATAGATTCCACTCAAATTGCGTACCAAATTTTACTAACAGAACATATGGTGTTGCTATAATAATCCTTAATCGGTTTGAAACTTGTTTGTTCTTTATCTAAGCTATAATTAGGCGGTGTCTTGTTAGGCTCGATCCTGGTCAGGCTTCAAATTAAAAGGGAATTGTCAGTTCGACCCGGTTGATTCCGACCGCAACGTACAGTTATTAACGATTCCGGTACACAAATATATTTCACTTCCACGTTCCTATTAAAACTTGTTTTTGGGCCCTTTCTGTTCTATCTTAACGGATCGGTGCAGAAATAGTGTGGATAAGACTTTAACTATTTATTTATTTATAATTTGCGAAATATAATATATACATATGAAATATTTCTGTTTTTTTTTTTTAAGAGATATTCAATGATTGTGGGACTCGGTAATTTAGGTATTTACTTCGTAAAAAATCTTCAGCTATTAATCAGTGATTAATGTGTTTATCATAAATGGAATTCTTAATGTAATATTGTAAACTAGTCGACAATAGCATAATCTTCTCAACAGTACATGCAAATATTACATTGAAGAAAAATTCTTGACGGCCTCTGTGGTGTGGCAGTAGTGAACGCGGCCGCTACGCAGGAGGCGCGGGTTCGAACCCCGTTCAGTGCAAATATTATGTATGAATATGTATGTTTGTATTGGTCCACATTGTAGATTTCATAATACAAGTTAGTTAAGTTATGCTATGCTTACCATAGGTCTAGATAGTGTTGTGTGAAATGTTGTAGAATATTTATATTTATGAAATGAAAATGTAATTTATTCAAGTAACTAAGACTCATTTTGGTTAGTCACAATTTTTGTGCTTATTTCTATGTTAGTATGTTAAACAGGAATTCCTTAACAATTTATTTTCATAAGTTAATTTAATTTTACAATAATATGTGGGGTTTATCACTTTCAAATCATAATTAAGTAAAATCTTATCGGTTATCGCTTTAAAAACATAATTGATTTATGTTTATATTCCATAATAATATATAGTCTTGGTGTAGGTATATTAAAACTTACACAGGAACCGACTTTTAGATTACTCTTCAGCGGTCATGGTCACGGGGAGACTAAAATGTTGATTATGAAATATTTCTAAGTGTAAGTTGCGTGACGTGAAATAAATATTTTTTACACCATAAATACTGATAATTTCTGCGTTTATTTTAATTGTATCTATATCTTCTAATACCTTTTGTCGAATAGTTTAGGCCAAAGTAATAGGTCATTACATATATGAAATTGCCTTTTTATTGAAAAAAATGGAGGAAACCCAATTTGCAGTACTGATATTTTTGCATTTTCTTTTTTAGGTTTGGAAATTCCAAATTTTATATTTTTTTGTGTATAAATGAGACAACATTAAGCTAACAGCAACTTTTATTACATTTTTGAGAAGTGGCAGCTGTAAAAAGATTATACGAAATTTATCATCAAAATGGATAGCATTTAGGAAGTACTGTTTTTGAACATTGAATTTAATTTATCAAGCGGCCAATAAAAACAAGATTTATTACAGAGTTGTAAAATCTTTAAATCAACTTTCAAACAAAGTATAAATAATGGAAATAGCTATTCAATTACAGAAATAACGAACTCATGAACCTGTAAGAAAATTTCGACAATTTCATATGTAACGACCTAATATATGAAAAATGCATGCACATCCTCACTTCGACTATCGTGGTAGGTAATTTTATTTTTTGTTCTGTAGCCAAGCAATATTCGTGTGGCGTCGTTACTCGAGGCGCGGCGAGGGCGCACAATTATGTAATTATGTGTTAGGAGATCTGTTTTTATCACGTCCACCCTTGTCTATTGGATGATAATTGAGCTCTTGTTTTGGACGTAATTCCGCATCATTACCCGGAACTATGTTTAGAAATGTGAAACCATATGCTGTCAGCCAGTTGTTTTTGGATTCCATGAGAATCATGCACTTTTGGAAAATTAATTTAAACATGAAATTTATAATGAAAAATACTTTATAGGCTATCCTTAACTCTAAGATTAATAGATGATTAATGGATTAATACGTTTCATCTAAATTACTAAATTAACAAAAATCTAAACACATTCAGTATTACCATCTCTCAAAAATTCTGATAAGGTCTACATGTGCACTTTGTTGATGTATTCTTTTTACAGAGCAGCAAATACATTCGTTTACAACTGACCTACAAACTCGAACAATTACCTTATTCAAACTTCTTATTATGTCACTGTTTTAAAAAAATCTTGATAAAATGGAGTTACCAGGACGCGAGGGGTGGTGGCTATGACTATGGTGAACCTCTGCAGTCGATGAACCTCCTGCCATGTCTGCTGTGCTCCTATAGCTGCAAAATTACCGACCTTAATGAGGCGATGGAGGATGCGGTCATTGTTGCTGAGGTTTTGGCTTTGGCTTGGCATTTAGATATTTTGAATTGTTGCCACTGACATGAGAAGAAAAAGAAGAAGTGCTGTAATGAAGCAACATTGCCTCAACATTAACATACGATAATTTATAAAAAAATGTATCACAAAAACACATTGTCAACTTTTTTAATCTTTATTGTAAGAAGAGGGTTTATCATGATAATAATGTAACCCAAAAACAACTAAAAACTCTATTTCAAATAAGCATCCTTCCAAATAAAGACAGCATGTTTTTGAAGGAATTTTTGCTAATTTGCGTGAGGGTATGGAATAATTTTGGTTACCATATGGCGTTAACAATAGGGCAGGGTCAATAACATGTGTAAGCATCCCGACAGTGGAACGGCCCACTTACTTGCGATGACCTAACGTTCGGACGTTTGTATTATATAGAGCTGTTGAACTGATGTTATGATGTTGTCGCAGTGTGTCATAAGCGAACAATTTATGATACATAGATTGTATATACATAATGTGTAAATAATCTTTAACATTTTTTTTAAACATATTTTGTGCGTTAAAGACGTGGCGCAGTTTCAGTTTATTTGAGGCTCATGCCTACTTATCCTACTATGCAAGGCTAGGATGTCGCTCCTGTGAATCCATATAATTGAAACCAAAACAAAGAGAATGAAGTAAGTGAACTGGATTCCAAGCTAGATAGATCCGAAGTAAATGAATTAGAAAGTATTTAAGATTAATCATAGACTCTAAAAATGTCAATTACGGTGAAATATACTGCACTTATTAAATATATGTCAACTGTTTTAGTAAGAGAATTCAGAAATTTTAGATACTTTACCGAATTTGTAGCCACTCTATATAATTTCTACCTCCTTCTAAACTCCATTACAGCAGGTCCAATCAAAAAATCATTTTTTACGATATAAATTCGACCGGACACGGCTCGTACTCGAATTTAAATGACTTACAAAGTTGTTATAATAATAGATGATCATCTATATAGGATATTAAAGATTGTTTATTACAAAACTGACTTATGTTGATGATAGCAATCGTAGTAACACATATTTTGTATGTATAAACTCGGTAGTAGTTATATTAGTGTAGGAAGAGAAGATATCCGTATCTTGATTTTATATGATAGGGGACTGGATCCAATCGAGATTAAAATTGCCCGTGTCCTTTTCCGTGACGTCAGTTTCCTCTGGCCACGATATCGTCCTCGTCCGGTCCTTGAATATAATATTCATTCTATCTTTATATTTTTTACTAATATGAATTTAGTATGTACACTAAGTCTATGAGTTAGCGGTAATAAATATCTGCTGTGAGTGAGCCTGGATTCTCGAATTGGACAAAGTATTATTGAAATAAGTAAGAAGAATAAAAACCAAATAAAATAAAGGTAAATAGGCAAGCCACTATTGTACAATAATTGAATGCTTAGTAGATATTAATATCTATATCTAAAAGAATGTTAAAAAAGTAAAGATTTGATTGTTTGTTTGCATTGACTAGACTCCAAAACTATCAGACCGATTTAAAAATATATATTCTAGGTGCAGTCGACAAAGGAGATACGGGTGCACTTTTTCATATGAAGTTGTATGTAAAGGTGCAATTATATCTAATTTATCGACTGTACCAGTAGAAAGCAATATTGTAATATAATGTGATAGAAACTTTTAAAAATAAGCCATTTAGTACCTAGAATGTTCAAGTTTTACTTAAAATTATCCAAAGCAAATATTTAATAAAACCACAAAAAAAAACAAATCTCTATTTTAAAATAAAACCTCCGTCTAATACTCAAATAAATCCACACTAACAAGAACAAAAACGAAACCTCAAGGGAGAAAGCTCCCAAGTAATCCCGCGTCTTTGCAAAAGTAATGCAACCACAACATTTACCAGGCTAGCTTATTATGTACTGTACAGTCAGCAGCAGATCGATCTCACCTAGTAAAATACTCAAAATGATCTACCTACTAACGATGCAAATACCAAACTGTTTTATTGATTTCAATTTTAAATTATCGCAGGAATTAACGGTACAAATAAATAGAGCAATCAGTCAACAGGAAAGGGGGAATACGAAGGTATTAAGATCATTTTAAGTATTTTCCTAGTTAAGATCGATTTGATACTGATTGTACTGGTTTTAAGTTATATAATAAAAAAAGCCTAAGTGTTATAAGCCTGTGTAGACCATCCCTGATTCATTGAGCTGTTAGAGGGAGATTGCTAAGAAATTATTCAAACATCTTGTTCAGGAATCTAATCCCGAATTGCAAAGTGACCTATCATGTTTAGACATATTGAATAATGATATCACTTGTACTTGGTTTGAAACCATTGTATTTAGTAAACCTTTGATAATGCCGTGAGGTGAAACCGGTCAGGTTAAAAATAAAAAAAAATAAAGTGTGGAAAAGTACAAGTGATATCATTATTCAATATGTATATTTCACCAAGTGCCATCAATCTCCAGTATAAACAGTCTATTATGTTTAGAATATAAAGAACCTTAAAGAGTGATATTTTAGTGTGCCCAAGCTTTTTTCGTAGGCTAAAATAAATTAACTACGAAGGTGATATAGGTATCTTGCATAAAATATATCATAAAATGACTATGCTATTAACACCGAAAACACATATTATAATAAGACGATATCACTTCGAGAGAAAGAAAACTGTAAATGAAACCGTGTACCAACCTGTCTGGCCAGCGTTCAAAACAGTACACCAAAGTTTCCTACCATTGGGAGAGGCCTATGTTCAGCAATGGACTGCGACAGGCTAAATGGTTGATAGTACATTGAATATTGAAAAATGGTCTTTAACGCACAAACAAAGACTATCAGCAAGACCGACATTAACCTATGATCCTGTGAAGTTCATTTCATAAAAACCC
The DNA here is from genome assembly GCA_949126895.1 of Eilema caniola. Lineage (NCBI taxonomy): Eukaryota > Metazoa > Arthropoda > Insecta > Lepidoptera > Erebidae > Eilema > Eilema caniola. The sequence continues at coordinate 22,816,302 of OX421474.1, forward strand.
CAAGGGCTCTAGACAAAAAATGACGTAATTTTAAAAGAAATACGCGAGCTATAAAAAAGCCGTTGTCTTGCTACCGGCCAGGATAGTAGGTCAGAGATCCGGAGGTCCGGATCGGACTATCCGAATACATAATTCACGGCCGCTTCCGATGTTGTAAATATTGAAAGGATTTTTTTATGTTGCTCTGAATAATCTTTAGCATTTTTATGCGGGTTTAAGGGAAAATAGATTTCGTATTTAGGGAAATTAAGGGGATTACCTGCTCTGTAAAAATATTGTACCTACGTAGGTAGGGTGCAGTGATATAGTGATGTAGTGATATTCATTTGCGTGTAATTTAATACAATGAGAGATGGTAACATAAAATATAGTAAATAACTATATCTAGTCCAAGCACATTTCGCCATAATGTTGGCATGCAAACAGATAATTATACATAGCAATATCTACTTAAAAATTAAAAATATAGCAGTCAAAATAAGAGCACAGCGGCTGCTACATCGCATTTCTGCGGTGGTACGAACGACATGCATATTTCTTTAAAAAAAAGTGTTCCAGTGTATAAAAGGTCTCGTCCACCAACCATATATGTAATACAACACAACATTTTTTTATAAGGCAGGTCTATAATCGACGCTGGCAAATGGTTGTAAATTAGTGGAGCCACGTAAACACAACTACGTCTAAAAATTTCTAACCTAGATACCGGCATCTCAAGTGGCATGTGTGTAACGTTCCTTTTATTAAAGTTGTCGTTTTTATTGAACAATGACAGATTATTTTTCCCAAATATGGTAAATTCATATATTACATGGTACAGTTTATAGTTTATTGGCTTTGAAAATAGGTACAAAACACCTAGATACGGAATACGGACCCAGAATGTATCTACTTTGTCCCCCTTTGATATTACAATCTGTGACGCAGTGCAATCAATTTAAACATACGACTCTAACATAATCTTGTATAGAGTGATCTATATACGATCGCAGGAAAACGGCCTGACTGTAGATATAAAGTTTTTTTTGCAATTTTCAATTATGAGTTCTATATGCAGTATAATTTTTATTCCTGAATGTGCCGTAAAATCTTTATACATAGTTCCACTCACATATATAGAGTATTTGTTATATACTACAAGCGAAATACATTCTTAAGATTTTCCAAAAATATTGCAACATTTCTTATCGATTCAAGTTACATGTCATACTGTTATTTGATTAAAGCAATAAATACTGATATTTATTAAGTTAATTTTTAAAAAGAATCGCAATTGAAAAAGTATCGATAGCTTAAAATAACCTCAAGTCAAATCTCCCTATCATACCCGTAATCTATTAAAGATATATACAAACAAATTCTTTCTGTATGAATGAATACTTATGTGAGAATCTCTGGAGTTCCACCTAAATTATATTCTCATATGAGGTTCAGTTTTAAAGAATGAGGTAGTGCGGTTGTATGATGCGCCGTACTTGACTATTCGCGTTGCTTGATCGCACAATAATAGTGTTACATAAATAGTACTATGCTACCAATACCATTTATTGTAATAAATAATTAGTATTAATAATAAATAATCAAAGTTCATCCGTATCACAGTTAGACTGGAAAGTCGAACATAACTACATTAGTTGGCAAAAGGGCTCCGAGAATGACGATGATGAGTAAATCTACTAGTACAAATATATCATTCTGAAAAGACTGTGAGACAAGTCTAGTGCTTTTTTGCGATACAGAATACAGATTAAATTATTTTTGACTTTATCTTTTAAGCCTACGAGCTGTTTGCTCGAATGGAATTTTAATCCCGTACCGGGAACCATTGAAAACCTATTCCTGGGATTAAAATTTACTATGTGCTCTATAAAATAATTTATTCCTGCAAAAAATTAAGTTAGAGAGTGATTGAATGACAAATATCTACACATCTTCACAAACTTTGTGCTTGTAATAGTAGTAGGATTTACTACTATTTGTGAAGATGTGTAGATATGTGTACAGTTGTCAAACAAATAAACTGTAAAACGAAAGAAAAACAGCTAGCTTTGTGTAGTAAGCTTGGGATCGCATGAATCTTCCTTTTTCATTAAAAACCAACGATAATGATACAATTACGAAATATCCTTACCATGCTAAGCGTCATGTTGGTACCGAACCGTTGTTTATCTTTAATCACCCCTTATTTTTTCCCTTTCACCCCTTTTGGTATCCGGTAGCGGGGATTAGTGTATCTAAATTACGGTCGAGTCGCCGGATAAAAAAGGAAATAAAATCAGTACAAAGTTTTTGTTGGTTATTTTATTCAATTAGGCGATAGTATCTCCGAGATAGTTAATTTTATTAGTGCTAAGTATGGTTAAGGATTCTCTTATCTAAATCGTTTCAGATATTATTTAAGTCTAGCTGATGCCGGCAGCTTCACCCGCTGTCGCAATCCATATGGGAACGTAGCCTATATGTTATATAGGCATTAGTAGTCTGTATGATATATGTGTGGAATATACATTCCAGACTATGATCTATCCACGTACAAAAATTCAGTGATATTCGTGCAGCCGTTAGAGTGCGACTAAGTAACAAACATCCAAATATCTTTAAACTATCACATTTATCATATTTGTAGGATAGGATAGGAAGTAAGATATTCACGATGATAATAAATACAAGACAGAATAATTATGCCTTTGTAATTTACAGTAGAATATTATATTAAACGGAAGAAGAGGTACGGTTTGAGTATGCGCTCGTCATATTATTACTTTTACGCCAGTGTGCGGAATGGAGCTCTAGAAACCCTTGCGTTCAATGCAAAGAAGGCTCAGGTAAATGTTTTTACAGTGAAGCTAGCCTCTTTCTGTCCAGAATTCCTTATGGATAGTCTTCTAGGAACGTTTTCTTGTAACTATAACAGTTAAGGTTCCTACCCTTACCGCCCTGTCTCAAAAATACACCCTGTATAATGTAAAGCGTACGTTTTTTTTATATAGGACACGTCAATTTGACTTTGCCTCGCCTGACGGTAAGCTGAAGTCAAAGTCTCAGGAAAGAGGGCCCCCATTATATACACATGCCATGTTAACAATGGTGGCACTCAGCTTGACGGCCTCATCTGATGCTTTTTCACGCCCTGCTTAAAGGACCCGGGACTGTAGGAAGAGGGAAACACGTGAGCTGGCAAGGAATTCCAGGTCTTAATGGTGCGACAAAGGAAAGAGTCACCGAACCGCTTGGTTCTTGAAGGAATGTTCTGCACCGTACGCGGGTGACATCTAAGTCCCGCTCGTGTCGTCTTATATAGGAAAGGAGAGGGTAAATGCGTGCGTAACGTATACGTCATACGATTGAATATAAAATTAATCCAGAAACTGATTAATTAGATACTAACACAAAGCTTTGAAGTGAATTTTACTAAAACATCAATATTAATAATTACACGGTAATACTCTGTCGTATTCATCTTTGATAAATACACAAATTCTTAGATTTCTTGATGAAACCGCCGCGAACATTTTCACCAAACAATTTTCCTGCTAAATTCTCTAAAGAGGCATCGCATTGAAGATCGAGATATCTCCGTCAACACGAAAGGCGTGGACACTCTACTGGAGACGGAATTATGCGGCCTCACGCACCAGGATCCTATAACCCTTCCTACCTAACTCATGATTTTGCTTATCTCGTGGCGGAATCGGTGAATTTAAATACGATTTTGGCAGACTCACCCCAGCATTACACGTTTTGCTTGTACACGCAAATTTAGGAGGCCCACGGTAATTTCTTGAGGTGTTTTGAATTGTTTGAGATTCTTTCAAAGAGATTTTATCTAAATGAGAATGGATTTCTTTTCTTGAGGCTCATAAAATGAAAATATAAAAGAAGGAGAGAAATATAAAAGATGTGTTTTATACAATGATGGCTATGTTAAGGTGGTAAGGAAAAGAAGTATATCTACAAGTATCTTAGAGATATTTTCAATCTTTAGATGTTGTATCAAAAGGTGAGATGGCATATAAAATACGTAACGGCACTCAGATTTTGGTTCCATTCTGGTACGAAGTATTTGGGCATATTTAGACAGTTCATATTAGGTATTAAATATTGCGTTTCTGACAATATATTTATACATATTAACATAATATTGATGATAAAATGCGATTCGAGCAAAATATTATCATTGCATCACAATATTAGATCGCTAATATTATTTATTGACTACAAGCGCATTTTTTAGAATATTGTTGCGTGGTCCGGTGGTTACATAATAGATCTAGTCCAAAACTCAAAACATTTACAGCGAACACAGATGAGGTTGTCCCGATTATGAATGTACGCTCATTGTTTCTTTGTTGTAGGATTTATATTTTCAGTGCTTAATAATGCCCATATTATATTAGAAATATTGCTCACGTGTTTTCAACCTTTCTCCCCTCACTGAGTTAACTGCTCTGTAAAGTATTGTAGGAGTTCAAATTAACTCAATTTGTTTGGTAGAATAATATCTACCTATAATTGGCGAAATGCGGGTAAGAAATAATAATAAATAAATATTCCACAACATTTCACACAACGCTATCTAGATCCATAAGATAAGATAAGATAAATCTTTATTGTACACCAAAGAAATACAGTACATGTACCTACGGACAACATTTGAAAAATGTACAAATGGCGGCCTTATCGCTATAAGCGATCTCTTCCAGGCAACCACCAGATCCATGGTAAGCATAGCTTAACTAGCTTGTGTTATGGATTTTAGAATGCGGGTAGACATACTTAGATACTTTTTTTTGTAAATACATCCATATTATACATATAAACACCCAGATCATTGCAAATATACATATTCAGGCATACAAATATTTACACTGAGCGGGGATCGAACCCGCGCCTTCCGCGTAGCGGCCGCGTTTACTATCCATTCACGGTTTTACAGGCGTGGATATATTTATACCTACAAATCTTCTGCACGTATGTTTATCATCTAACTATTACTTTTTTTTACGCGCCACCGCCGTGGCCTGCTTCTGCTAGGGTGACGAGCGGCTCCACTCGTCACCCTCATGGGGGGCGGAGGTCGGTTTGCGCCCTCCGACGCCCGAGCCGCCTTCGAACGCGGCGAGCGATGTCCGCGAGTCTTTCTCGCTCGCTGCGCCGCGCCCGCTCTGCTGTCTCCTTCACGAGCATGACCTCGCAGAAGGAGGCGCTGGCCGCCCACGCATCCGCGCAGCGGACCATCGCCGCGAGCAGGGTGGAGAGCGTGAGCACTCTCACCCCCAGGGCCGTCACAAGCTCCCGCCTCGGCGCTTCAAACGCCGGACACTCGGTGAGCGTGTGCAGCCCCGAGTCCACGCTCGCGTCGCAGTGATGGCACTCGGGCGTTGGCTCTATGCCCATCAGATGCAGGTACCGCCCGAAGTTACCGTGTCCGGTAATGACCTGCGTCTGACGGTACGAGAGGCCACCGTGTGGCCTCTCTAGCCACTCCCCCATGATGGGTCTTACCGCCGCAATCACGGCGTGCCCTGCGCGTGGTTGCTCAAGTCGTAGCTCCCACTCGGTCACCATGGCCCTGTGGAGCCGGGACTTCTCGGCCATCTAACTACTACTAAACGACTGATTTGAGTTAGATGAAATTTTGTGTGTATAGATATGTGAATAGGTTCATGGATGGTTTGAAAACACAATTGGATTTTGTAGGTGCACGCTACTGTTGGCAGGGTATAGGTCAATACTTTAAAATATATTGTAACGGAATACATTTTGTACGGATATAGAAAACTTAAATTATAGTTCCGGTTGTAAACTAACTAAATTTATTGGTGTACAATAAAGAATTATCTATCTATCTATCTATCTAAACTTAGAGTCCTCCCCTTATACAGTTTTGAGCATCCATGGTAGTGAGACCACTTGCACGCATGTCATTTTCTACGACGTTTTTTTATAACCTTGGCCAGGTGAAGCCAGACTTATTTATCCAAGTTGATCTTTTTGAGTCTTTGGTACTCAGGATTAATCTGTCGCTAGCCGTACACTGCTCTGACTAAGTAAGGAAAGTTTTAACAGAGAGCTATACATACCGAAGCACACTGTTTTTCAACGTTAATTGACGCATGCAACAAAAATTAACCAACTCATTAAAATACCGAATCGCACCATTATTATTGTATAATTACCGCCCTTGTGGACGTTATATGCGATAGCACGTATAGCTACCAGGATATTAAGATTTTAATTGATAAAAAGTAGGCTTGGTAATGGTCCTTTATCTCTGATAAATTTGTAATAATGTGGTGCCCTACACGGCTTGACTATGGATCAGTGATTTTATTATTTGTAGTAATGAAAAAAGTGAATAATTATTTCTTAATCATTTGATCAGTGGGAGACAATAACTGTTATTTATTCAGCTGAGGTAAATAACGTGTACCTATCCGTTTCATTTATTCGAGTTTAAAATATTGTTTACGTACTACTCCGCTAACCCACTAGCTCTGTCATCACTACATAGTATAAAACAAAGTCGCTTTCTCTGTCCCTATATCCCTTTGTATGCTTAAATCTTTAAAACTACGCAACGAATTTTGCTGCGGTTTTTTTTTAATAGATAGAGTGATTCGAGAGGAAGGTTTATATGTATGATACATGTTTAATATAGTAGAGAGTGCAGCGGAAACGGGATCTGACGCCACGCGGGCGGAAAAATATTAGCGGTACGAAGTTCGCCGGGTCAGCTAGTTTATTTAATATGGGATAGGATTCATGACATAATGTCATCTCGTTCACAACAAGTTTTATCTAACCTGTAAGTTATGAAATTAATGCAATAAGCTTAATTTCTCATGTATGTAACCTACATAACAGAATCATATTATTGTTTTTCTGTAAGTTTCTGTCCATCCTAAAGTTGCCTGGTCTTGGTCCATCCTGAGGTTAATAAATTGCGTTTGATTCTCAAAGCAAATGCGACTTTGACTTCATTTGCCAATGTTCAAATGGGTATTTTCCTGTAGTTAAAATAAATTATTTAACTGAGTTTATTAAATTAAAAATGCTAAGAGCGGTATTACTTATTTTAGCGTTGTTATTTGTTTTTAATCATCCACTATTATTTATTATTATGATGTCACAATAATTTATTTCATACAAGTTTCTTAATAACTTACCGTTTTGACGTTTAGTAAAAAGTAACTACATAATTTGACTAGTCAGTCAAATACTCAATTCTAAATTTAAAGTTTGTTACAATTAAGTGTAAAAGTATAGAGTATCACGTCCTGCATGATAATAACTATCACAGACTAGGACAAAACAACACAGTAACGACGTTGTTATCGAATTACGTTCGGGGCCACAATGGTGCACTGCCGGTAGTTTACTAATCCAACGTCCACAAGTCCCTGTGACCCATTTTCCTCTTCGACCCTTGCCAACTTTACGGGATTCTTGATTTGGCTTCAGATTATCCGAGATCCTGTTTATTTATGAACGGAGTAGGTAAAAAGGTCGTCTACTAAGCACGTATATACACAGACCTTTGTTTGCTAATATAAAGAATTTATTTGTAAGTATAGTCTAAATTCTTTTGGGTTTGGTTAATATTCTATGTGCCTATAGGAGTCTAAAGCGTCACGAAACATTCTTGTTTGCAAATAGGTCAGGCTAATCAAAAAATCATACTAGACTTGGTCTTGTCGGGCTATTTAGTAATTAATGTGGTGATTTAGATGTTGATCCTCATGATTGTATGTAGTTTTCAAATCAGTCCAGTTATAATGAGTGCAGAGCTGCTACAAAGGCCGTGGCCCATCTACTAACATGTGCTGCATCTCCAAATATCTATATGTCGCCGCCAACTAGCTTAATCAGCCATCCAATTAACTGCCTAGGCAGTTAACTAAACGGCGCCATACAATTAACGGCCTGAATGATATTCAGCCGTCTCGTTTATTACACTATTTAATAGCCTGGCTGGCTGATGCTTAGGCCAATCGTAAGATGAGGCACTATCTCGGAATAAGATAGAAAATTACTTACACACATACATACATATACTTACACCTGTAAATCCCCGAGGGGGCAGACAGAGGTGTATTTACAGAAAATTTGTGATGGGTTTATTGTGATAGCTGCGCAATCCGACTTGGTAAGGTCAGGTTAGAAGGCTAATGCGGGGGCGGAGCGGAGTCCAGCTCCCGCTCCCGCATTAGCCTTCGTGGTTTTTTTTTATAACCCTGCAGAAATAAGTCATTTATCTAACTGTTTAATCAAATGGCTAAGCAAGTACTTAAACGTCGTCGATCCAAGCTATTTGCCTAGCCATTTAATTAAATGGCTAAACACCATTCAGGCCGTTAATTGAATGGCGCCGTTTTGTTAACAGCCTAGGCAGTTAATTGAATGGCTGATTAAACTAGTTGATGGCGACATTTATACCATTATGAGCGCCTTCTAGAACGCAATTCAGGTACCAGCATACTGGGAAAACAGAATTTATGAGTCATCGATTCTCCTGAAGAAGAACAAGAATGTAATATCAGCAACGGAAGGATAGATCTATTCTCCACGTCCAGCAGTAAATATATAGGCCAAGAAAAGTACCCAATAGAAAAAAAACCCGCCTCCTATAACACGGCCCTGTAAAGTATCGTTGGTGAATGTGAGGAAACACCTTTTCCTACCCCTATCATACCTACAACCGAGGGTAGGTAAATGTGACTGAACTTCGAATAATGTAACTAAGGTACTATCTATAAACTATTATTCTCTCCAGCTACTATTAAATCGCTAACGCTTGCAATTGTATTTCTGAAACCGTAAGTGGGATTTGTATTTTTTTCATTTAGTGGCCCAATTTTTGAGCTGTCTTTTTAACATAACACTTTCTATTATATAACAAAATGTATATAGCGCATTTATAGCGCTATATACACTTTGTTCATGAATCACTATTAATTCTTCTCATTTTTAGTTTTTATTCATACTATGAGCAAATTCAGTATTGTATTACTTTCTCCCCTGTTCACCTAATTGTTCCGTAACATAAAATAGTTAACATGATTTGCCTGTTAAGTCAATTGGCACAATAAAATTGAAGCATAAATTCATACAAATTAATTTAAATTAGTTATCAGGGTTAAAATGTTCGTTGGTGCATACCGTGAATGCATCAATTATGAGAACTATTGAAAATTAAATATGAATAATGCAATGAGGCCACGTTGCATTACTTATTTGTTTCACAATTTGTTGAAATGCTATATAGAGGAACACTGTTAATAATATTTATTTATTATTGACATCAAGCTTTTTGCACTAAATGAATGTATCAAGCCGAATATATTAGTAACCGAAATTACTAAGGTTCCCTTTTTTTTTACGTGCGGAAAATCCCCACGGATATCCACCCCTCCGGAGCCGGAGGGTTAGGTTATGTCGGACTCGAACCGACTAAACCGCACGCCGTCTCTGAGTCGTAGTGCTAGGCCGAAGGTGAGGTTGTCATGCGACATATCCCTTGCACCCCGGCTGACCCAGCGCTATCCCTCTCGGTCTGGCCCTCCTCGGGAGGGGGGGACCACGCGGTCCCCGACTCAACCCCGGTGTGGGGGGGCGCGCATCGCCCTACGATGCGCGCCGCCGCCGTGGCCTGCTTCTGCCCGCCGCGCTCATGGGGGGCGGAGGTCGGTCTGCGCCCTCCGACGCCCGAGCCGCCTTCGAGCGCGTGCAGCGATGTCAGCGAGTCTTTTGGAGAGCGTGAGCACTCTCACCCCTAGGGCCGCCACAAGCTCCCGCCTCGGCGTCTCAAACGCCGGGCACTAGGTGAGCGTGTGCAGCCCTGAGTCCACGCTCGCGTTGCAGTGATCAGTGGCACTCGGGCGTTGGCTCTATGCCCATCAGATGCAGATACCGCCCGAACCTACCGTGCCCGGTGATGATCTGCAGATTCGAACCTGGGCTTCTGACACTTTTTGTGATTATTTTCTTTTTTGTTATTTATTACTTCTTGTGATTAATTTTTCTTTTTGTAATTCATTAATTTCCTCTGAAAAAAAATTAGTGATAGGTTCTATGATTCGCGCTATATTATAGCTATGGTATGGTATGCTCTTTTTATCTTTTTCTCTGTATATAACTCATAAAGAAAGAAAGAAAAAGCTTTCACTACTGCCGGCACTCCCGGAGTGCAACCTGTCTTTTTTTTTATTTAATTAAAAGTATGTTTCGTTGTTATTATGCACTTTTACAATATTTTATAGGCAGTTCATTGATTCGTTTGCTGAAAAAATTGCAGGAGCGAGAAGCGTTTTGGACTGCCTCATCTAAATTGTTTTTAATTTTATGAGTAATACGGATAATTTCTTTAATATTAAAATTAAAGAAATTATCCCTATTCCGAAAAAAGTGGTAATCGGTTGGAGCAAGGTCCGGTTAGTATAGTGGGTGACGGAGACATTACAATCTTAGCTCCTCTAGTTTCGCTACCGTCTGTTGTGCAGTGTGTGGTCTAGCGTTGTCCTGAAGCAGCAGTGTGCTAAAGCAGTTATTCCAATCTCGGCTGTTTAACGGCTAGATTTTCCATCATGGTTACCAATTGTTGGCAAAACTGATCTGCCGTAATCGTCTGACAAGATCTTAGGAAGGTGTAGTGAATTACTCCAACGCTGGTTCACCAGACACTACCTTTTTTTAAATCAACTTTCACTTGGGACAATATTTCGCCGGTTCTTCAGGGTTTAACCACGACGATTTGCGTTTCCGATTATCGTCCCTCGTCATTGTGACGGTCGACGCAGCAATCAACGCGTGTTTGATGGTTTTCTTAACTTAGATCATGCGATACCCACTTTTCAAGTTTTTTCAGTTTTTCAATTTATTTCAAATGATTCAAAATGGTTTTATCACTCACACCGAAGCCTGCAGCTAACTTTAATGTAGTTTGGGATGGATCCGCTTCTACGATCAAGTCCTCATTAACAACTAGGGTTTCTGGCCGTCCACGAGGTTTATTCAGGAAGTTAAAATTTCCAGAACAAAAGCGTTAGAACAAAAAACGTACTATGTTTTCTATAACAGTGGCTTCTCCGTACATATTGCTAAGCCTTCGAGCTGTTTTTGCAGCGCTGGTGCCGAGATGAAACTTTTTTTCGAAAATAATGCGATATTTTGTTAATAGTTTTGCAAAGTAAAATTAAATACCGCGAAAACAATGAATGATCACATTCGAAACACAAATAGACAAGCTTAAAATTATAATGAATTTGAATTTGGAATCCCTAACCAAGCGTAGTGTAGGACGTCCTCCGACCAGGTGGGATGACGATCTAAGAAAGACTGCAGGCAGATGCTGGATGCGGCAAGCTGAAGACAGGGCGCTATGGCGCTCATTGGGGGAGGGCTATGTCCAGCAGTGGACTAATATAGCCTGATGATGATGATGAACCAAACGCTGGATTTTTTTGATCAAAATGACCAGTTCGATAAAACGCTAATTCCATATGTAAAATAATTATCCTATTGGTATGCTATCCGGCTAGTATGGACCGAATTATGACAAAAAAATATATTACGGGGATTTAATCAGGGGGCACAGCAGTGCCCCCGCCAAGTCGAGCGCGAAGCAAACACTAACCGTACCATCCTTTACTGGAACCATTTCGCCGCATTTTCAGGCCCCTATTTGAGAACTTTTGGATAAGACTAGAACGTTTCGTCATCCAGTAAGCTATAACCACATACCTAAAATCCAAAATTTCAAATGTGTAGGTCATTTAGTTTCGAAGTTAAGCGAAAGCAAAGTTTCGCATTTATGACACTCCTCACTCACTCATGATCATCAGAATAGAACTAGTACTTCCCATAAACTCAGAGAGCTGAAATTTGGTACAGAGCTAGGGTTTAATGGCCGCATAAAGGGAAAACTATAAAACTAGGATAATCGAAGATCTGGAGTACCTGGTGACCCTGATTAGAAAACATAAAGGCCTAACCAAACTATTAAAGATCGACATACCGCCTTTTAAAAAAAAATCAACTTGGCGGGCCGCTTCATTTGATGTCAAAAATCGAGGGTCTGAAGTATCTGATGAAGAACCCTCAGCTAGTCTCAGCTGTATTAGAGATATGGCAGTGTCCTCTTCTACTATTGGTACATAAAAATTCGACAGTCATTAATTGCAAAAATCCAGCGTAGTGGGACATATGTTTTAATTTAATCTACCTATAGCGTCCCACTGCTGGGCGAATGCCTCCTCTTCTGCTTTTAATACGCATATAAATAAAATTTAAATGATTCATATAAGTATATACTGTATAACTAGACTGTATAAGGAGATGGTGAGTGATACTTACTAAATAAACAAAAAATTTGAATCAGAACTTTCATACAAAAGATATTCTGACATAAATTCTTCTTCATCTTCATCTAACGTTTCGCCATCGGAACTAGAATCAGAGTCATTCTGTAACATTATATTTTTTTTTTTTTTAAATTGTCATCTCGAGATATCGCACGACCTATCTTTTAATTTTAATTTCGTCTGTCTGACATAGACGGTCCGGTACAAATGACACGATATACCACCGTAAGCGTTAGCGGCGGACTGACCAAATCTGACAGTCGATATTCCCCCTGTCTCGCCGGGCACATTCCTAGGTGAGGTACAACGGTTACGGTCAAACTATAAGCTAAGTGGCTTGTGGCCAGCATTCGAACCCGGGTACTTCCGATCGCAAGGCCGACTCTTTAACCACTAAGCCACTGACACTTTGTGACAAACTTATGTTATCCACATAAAAGTATATGTGTCACAAATTCTACATCTAATCAAATTACCAAGGCTGAAATAAGATATATTCATACTTTAATGTACCATTTATACTGGAACTATAATAAATCACAATTTACCAATAATTGAAACATAGAAAGCATTTTATGCAGTACATTTAGTATGAACCTGCCAATATAACAGTTGCAAGTAATGCTCAAGCCATTACAACCACATCAATATTTGTCAAATGTACGGGAATAGTAAAAAAAATACCACAAATAATTTAGTTAACTGTAGGGTCCCCGTACATTTTCTGATAAATGGAGATAGTACAAAATATGGAGTAGAATTTTTACAAACGATTTAATATATTTCATTTGTTATACATATCATTCTCGCTTGCGAAGAAATGAGGTCATAGGTCTTCAAACAAACAGCCTTCAACATAGTTTGAAGATTTGCACTGTAACTTCTGCTGTAACCTATGCTGATTTTGAATGAACATATTTAAAATGACTTGTATATATATATCTCTGTGTCAAATAAAGATTATTATAGCATTTATCTACTAGCTTATGATAACGGCTACGCCCGTGTGTATGTCAGTTTTCGCGTTTTTAGGCTATATCTCTATATGACTAAGATTTTAAGTCTCAAACAAAGAAAATTGCATACAAAAATATTCTGTAGTTTAGCGTCCATCGCGGACAAACTGACAAACAGGCAAAAATTCCAAAATATTTTTGTGTTTAGTATTGTTAATATTAGATAACCCAATTGTAATATTCCCAATGTACAGACACGACCACTTTACAATTACAATAGTATAGATAGAAGATACTTGTGAAAAATTTTGGTCACAGGTTTGCCAACATTCAGGAAGCTAGTTTAGCGATATGTACTGTTACTACTCAGATATTTTGCTCATTTTAAATGTCTTGTATGACCTTTTTGTGATAAAGAAAGATTATTATTAAATTAAAATATTCATCCATATATAAAACTGCGGTACCCTAAAAATTGACAACAATGTTACACTGGTACATGTCTATTGAAGATCAGAATACGTTAAATGATGCCATTAAGTTCAATAACATTCCACATGGGGTCGTAATGTTGGCAGATATAAAAAAAAGTCAGGAAAAGCCCTTTGTTGTTATCTTTAGGGAAGTATGTAGGGTTTGTTGACCTTTTAGCAGTGAAATATTGTGGCTTCAATAGGCTATTTGACGATCATGTCCGATTCTTCCCAATACTGCTTAATATGTTAGTCTGATCCGAAAACAATATGCCTTGCGAAATAATATATTGCCTAACTAAACTGAAACTATGGCTATTCATTGTTTTTTAATAACAAAGCAAGCCAAAATATAAACAACCAAATTCAGTCCCAATTTTTTACTTTTTAGACTCCTCATTTAATATCAAATTACTTGTATTGAAAACTATGTGTAGGTATTTTTTTACGTGCGGGGCATCCCCACGGATACCCCCCTCTCCGGAGCCGCAGGGGGAGGTTATGTCGGACTCGAACCGACTAAACCGCACGCCGTCTGTGGGTCGGTGTGCTAGGCCGAAGGTGAGGTTGTCTGGCGACATATCCCTCGCAGCCCGGCTGACCCAGGGCCATTCCTCTCGGTCTGGCCCTCCTCGGGCCGACCACACGGTCCCCGACTCAACACCGGTATAGGGGGGCCGCGCATCGTAGGACGATGCGCGCCGCCGTGGCCTGCTTCTGCTAGGGTGACGAGCGGCTTCACCCGTCAACCTCAGGCTCGCGTTGGCTCTATGCCCATCAGATGCAGGTACTGACCGAAGTTACAGTGTCCGGTAATGACCTGCGTCTGACGATACGAGAGGCCACCGCGTGGCCTCTCTAGCCTCTCCCAAGATGGGTCTTACCATAGCAATCACGGCGTGCCCTGCGCGTGGTTGCTCAAGTCGTAACTATGTGTATAGATATATAAATCACCTAAACGCAACGGAGATAAATGCGAAATTCTCTTACACTCAACTAAGTAGTCGATTTAAATAAAATAGAAGTACTTTTTTTAATATCATGAAGTGAATTCAAAAATAAAAATAACAGATAAAACATTTGATGTTCCGCTGATTTACCTAGTGGTTATGTAGATTGAGGTTTTGGGTTCGAAATCTGACCCTGACAATGCTGATGTAGCTCACTGCTAAAACAAGCTTTTTAATTTAGCTAAAGGGTTTTCGGGAATATTAAACATTTTGGTTATACACTAGTATTTACTCATTAATAAAATCAGAACATTAGCGTTATTCATTATTGTTGTGAGATCAAGTACCCTCTGATCTTCGAAACCCAAGAGGAAAATCCTTGTAATTTGTCTTTGTTATCACAATTGGTTGAGTATACTCGAAAATATTATTATCAAAAATAATA
The DNA here is from genome assembly GCA_949126895.1 of Eilema caniola. NCBI lineage: Eukaryota > Metazoa > Arthropoda > Insecta > Lepidoptera > Erebidae > Eilema > Eilema caniola. The sequence goes on from OX421474.1 coordinate 22,831,488, forward strand.
TCGTCGACATTCATACAGGCGACACCGTGGGAATCGTGCTGAAACCACCTTTATATAATACTAGCGATCCGCCCTGGCTTCGCACGGGTGGTAAAAACGTTCCCGTGGCAATCCAATATAGCCTATGTTACTCAGGGTGAATGTAGGTTTCCAATGGTGAAAGAATTTTTGAAATCGGCACAGTAGTTTTTGAGTTTATTCATTACAAACATACAGTCTTTCCTCTTTATAATAGTTGTATAGGAAATCGTTTTTAATTTATTTCGATTTAATTGTAGCATGGCTTTTGAAACGTACTTCACTCATCAAATTATTTTCTTCCTAGAATATCAATAAAATACATTTTTCCCATTCTGGAACTAATTAATTCTGGGAAGGCGGATGTATGGTAGAATACTATTATACTATATTAATATCTTCTAACTAGATTCTAAGTATTCTATTAGATAACAAGTTTTTTCCCTGGCGCATGTCTACATACAAGTATTAACAAACTTAACGAACAAAATATGGGTAAACAAAGGTCACATATTGACACGAGCTGTGATTAGCTAAGTAACGGAATAGGATTACCAGCTTCAATAATATAAATCTATTTGCCAGAACAACAACCAAACAAGAGACGAATTATGAAACAATATTTGCGCGCCCAGCACGTTCCCATTACAAACAGTGGGTTGTTATGACAAAAAGCTCTTTACTCCAAAATAAATAAAGGTCTAAATTAACTAGTATATTTTATCATTATTACAATATATTTAAACTAAGGTTCGGGGCCACTAGTCACTGTTAAGCTTAAGCCGGTTACGTTCCTCCCCATTTTCTGATAGAAATTTATGTCAGGGGATCAAAAGTTTCCAACCCGCACACTATAATGCTCGCGGAATTGGTTGTGTGTGTTCGCACAGCGCGAAGTACGCTCGTTTGCAAATTTCATTTTGTGAAATATTATTTCATTATTTATGAACAATTTGCTGTCAGTTCTAATAAATAAATAGCCGTTGAAACATGCCGTTACGACACTAACGTACACGGTTGAGATAATAAAAATATATTATGTGACTTATGTAGTGCTCGTAACGTTTCATAACTGCTGGTAATTCATTTTCTCATTAAATGTTTAATTTTAGTGATCGTGGTGTGGGAAGCAAGCTTTACGAGAACTAATTTATGACGCTATGAAGTGTTGTACGCGACAGTACGTACGGTACAATGTGGTATGTGCTTGCCAATGGCATTAATAATTTCACTGGAAGGCGCCCAAGCGCCTATCACTGCGTTCAGTGCCAAGCAAGGAGCATAACTCCCCATTACATGAGTAGTAATGGACGTTCTGTGTTATACGTTAACTTTTAAAATTACTATTCTATAACTGTATGGAATATTAGTCCCAGCTCGGCAAGCCATAGGAATCTGTTACCCGAAGTCCCTTAAATATTTTTAAATCATAGTAATTTTATGATAAAACATAAATCGTTTTGTTTTGTTTTTATACCAGTTAGCTAGCATACATGCACACGGCCCACCTGATGGAAAGTGATTGCCGTGGCCTATGGACGTGACCAACACCAGGGGAGTCATTTATGTAATACCTATTTAGCAAAAATACGTCTGGTAATCACCTAAACGAGTAGCACCAACAAATTCAAAAACTTTCATTGAAATAAAAAGAATTCGATCAAGTTATGAGAATAGTCTTAGGTGAAAAGCTGCATATAGGTACTTATAAATTTTTTAGATAACTAATGGTAAAAAATGAACTCATTTGTAATCACTTTATTTTAATTTTGATTACATAAATTGAAAGCATATCCAGTGATACTATTTTCAATGACACAGTTTTTTTGCACGCTTTAGGTTTGGTGGCACGTCCCCATATATTTACACTCTCTGTTTGGTACTATTTATTTATATGCCTTGTTTAATGATTGGGGTGCTTTGATTCGAACGTATTAAAAAGACACGATGTGCTATTATTGTTTTTTTGTGTGATGAATGTGTTCCTTTTTTCTTTTATACGTTTTACTGGCTTTAGCGAGTTTTGACACGATTTCATCCATCTGTTCTGTTATACATACGTATACGATATATATAATTATAATGAGTATTGATCGGCGATCTCAATAAGTATTGGTTTTTACGTTGAATGTTGTAATTAAAGTAACTAATTCACATTATATGTATAAGAAAATTCAAATAATTCATATGGCTCAAAAAGAGACGATAATATAACAGATGTAATATTATCAATTTGGTTATTTTTCTCATATTATGTAGAAAAAGGGTTAATGTAATGTAGCAACTCAAAGTTCTACCTAGTTTGGTTACAATAAATCAAAAGTAACTCAAAACTGAAATGTTTTTACGAAATTAGTTTTGACAGACATAATATTAGTCTTCCAGCTAGTTAGCCAACAAAAATATAGTTCTGTCGACAATATTTGGAAACTTTACACTGAAAAATAACTGAGAGGTTCACGATCGAAATCATTTCTAACAAAAATAGACCAGACTAACTCAGTTACGGTGCACTGTTGCTTTGAAAGCAACTCGTTACTTTGAATGATGCGTTGTGATGTTATATTTATACATATTATATTGTGATATTTAGCGCATGAGACATGAATCTTCATCAAAATCATGACTGAAAGATGGTTCCGCATTTAAGGGGAACTGTATTTATGGTTATACCTAACGAGATAGCAATAGTCCAGTCATTTGGTTTGAAAAACTACATTTTGTAGTGTTATCGAATTGGAATAGGAATAATTTAAAAAAAAATCGAGCTTGAAAACAATTACCAATTTGGGTAAAAAAAGTTCAAAATAACTGAATTTAGAGAGATAATTAGGAGATTTTCGATTTGTTATAATTCGGTGCCAACTTTGGTTGCTGTGCCTGAACTACCATGACGCAAAAACAGAAGTCGGTCTCGAGTTAAACAGGTTAAAGATATAACTATGATAGGCCACCCCTAGCTCATCAAGTTATCATACCAAATTGATGGCATTGTAGCAGGTGAGAACAGCAACCAAAGTTGGCACTGACTTCTAACAGAACGAAAATCTCTAAATTCTCTCTCTCTGAATTCAGTTATTATAAACTTTTTTTACCCATATTGGTAATTGGTAATAAAGTTGCTTTTTTTAAAAAAAAATTTTCCCGTTTTAGTGAGCCAAGATTTGCCTTCGTAGTCCAAGTTTAAACCAGTCCAGTACGCCATCGACTACAGGTTCCGTCTTTTCATCATCATAATCATATCAGCTGCACATAGTCTACTGTTGAACATAGGCCTCTCCTATGGACTTCCAGAACGACCGCTCTAAAGCAGCCTGCATCCAACGCTTTTGGCTTTTAGGACCATAATACTCCCAATAAATTAAAAGGAATTAATAACGCGCTTAATCACCTTCGATAGAAAAGAAGTTACAGCAATAGGTCTTTAATTGGACGGGTCTGTTCTGCCGCCTTTCTTAGGCCCAGGATATATGAACACAGTCCTCCACAAGGCCAGGAGTTGTCTCGCGGAATGAGAGAGTGCCTGATCACCATCGCTGGTATACCTTCCGGCCAACTCGACTTCCGAACGTCTAGGGATTTAAGTTCCCGAGGGACCACCCGTTGCGTGATTTTTACTTCAGGCATAGAAGCACAAGAGCTAGGGAGAATAGGTGGCTCGGCATTTCCATCGTTCATAATCAAGTTAGACGCAAAGAGATTACGCAGGAGATCGACTTTCTCCTTAACGCCATGGGCCAGACCACCGTCGGGTTTTCGGCGGTGGCGGGAGGCAAGACTGACAGTGTTTCCCTCGGCAGCTTTGGCGAGCGACCAAAATGCACGGCTACCAGATTTCGGAGGTTGCAGAGATGCATTGGTAGAATTGGCGAGCGGCTTGTACGGTACCCGTACAAGCCGCTTGCCAATTCTACCGATGAACTCAAACTTAGCCCTGGCCGTTACTTTTTTACAGGACCTCCAGGCGGCATTCAATTTCCACTTCACTTCAGCGATGGTCTGATCCTGATTGGCAAGTGCCATGGTCCAAGCCTTATACGCAGATAGCTTGCGGCCTCTAGCTTCTCTGCACGGCCTATTAAACCACGGGTGTTTGCTCCAGCGATTGGGAATATAGCATTCCATGCCCGCTAGGATCGCATCAGCTGTTGCGCATAAGCTTATGGATCATCTGAAGTGAAGCAAAGCCGCCTCCAAGGGAACGACGAGAAGAATTCTCGCAGTCCGTCCCAGTCTGCCAACTTGCAGTACCAAACATACTGCCACTGATGTGGCCGCGGTGGTTCATGCTGACTACACGCCGGGATAAATACTCCATAATGGTGGAGGCGCCTCTCGGTACATTGGACCACAAACCCATCCGCGTACTAACAACAAAACATATATTGATTAATACGTACGGGCATTAAAATAAAGTATACCCCAGAATACCCTAACAAACGCTGCGAGAATAATAAAATTCCGTTCAAAACTGGCTTCTATATCGCGTAACAAACATACATAAAAACATAGTGGTCGAATTGAGAACCTCCTCACTTTTGAACTCGGTTAAAAATAACGTCTAAAAGCAGTTTTTGCTTGCAAATTAATACTATTATTTTAAACGTTCAATCGTTTTCAATGAAGAGGATGGAGAGCGCACGTTTCAGTTAGGTTAGGTTTTTGTCATCACTTAAGTCGTGATTGATGATTTTAAGAAACACTTTTACACGTATTCATTCATTTTTTTAAAGACACAGGTGTATGAGGGCTTATGAAACAAAGTTACAGTGCAATATTTTTACATTTTCACTTCATTTTCTATTGGGAGTAGTGTAAGTATTTTATTTTTGTTTTTTATTAGCGTACATGGTATTGAAATTAATAAACGTACATTTTTGTGTAAAAATATGTTACCACAAAAATAGAATAATTGTTTTGTTATACCCACTATTATTTTTACTTTGGAGAGGCACATACAAACCTGAACACCTGAAATTACTATGAACATTATAGCCGATAGAGCGTGATTGAGTAACTAACATCCATACAAACATCCAAACATCTCATACTTTCAAGACGACGCGACGTATAACATATTTTTTTTTGCTTTGTATCTATTATAGTACCTGTGGTGTGGCCCTAGAATAGCACCACCCCATCTCCACCCGTGGGTGTCGTAAGAGGCCACTAAGGGATTCAAATACCGGAGGATGGGCAGCAGCATCTTTCCGCGTACTAGCCACCAAACTGCGATCGCCAACCCGCCTGCCAAGCGTGGCGATTACGGCATAACCCCCCATGATTTGGAAACCCAAGAAACGGCCCCTAGTCCCCGGCGGCCTCGCTATTCCTGGCTATGGTAGCGGCCATGGTAATGGCGGGGCAAGGGGTGTGAAGAATCCCCGGCAGATGCCAGGCTACCAACCCCGACGACCTTTGGCCCTGGCAACGTACAACACGCTCACACTGCGAACCGACGAGAAGCTCGCTGAACTCGAGGAAGAATTGAGCAGGTTACGGTGGAATATCGTAGGATTGTGTGAAGTCCGGAGAGAGGGGGAGGACACCATGATCCTCAAATCCGGTAACCTGCTCTATTTCCGGAAGGGCGACAAACTGTCCCAGGGTGGTGTCGGGTTTATCGTCCACAAGTCTCTTGTCAACAACGTGGTTGAAACCATGTTTGCCTTCTACCGCATATATTCTACCTGGGTTCAACCTCATCAGAAATGACCGCATACCTGTCACAGGAGGCGGTGTAGCTATTTATTTACGTTCTCATCTTCCCTACACCGTTATCAGTTTATCACCACAGCCACCTTCGTCGCATGCCGGTGAGCATCTCTTTTTGGAAGTGGAACTTTTCCATACCAAAATTCTTCTAGGTGTCTATTACTGTCCTTCTTCTGGCATAAATTATTTCTCTTCCTTCGAACTTCTGTTAGATAATTTCGTATCTACTTACAGTCACACAATAATCATGGGTGACTTCAACACTTGTCTCCTTAAGAATGACTCTCGTTCCTCAATCTTCCAGTCTATTATCCAATCCAACAATTTGTCCATTCTCTCAACCAAGGCAACTCATCACAAACCAGCCTGTACCCCTACTCTGCTTGACCTTACAATTGTTTCATCTCTGGATTGTGTAGCGAAGCACGGTCAGCGCACAGCTGATGAGTTCTCCTACCATGATCTTCTTTTCCTGTCCTATCGCCTTCGTCTACCTAAAGTCAAACCCAAATTTCTGCTGCAGCGCAACTTTGGTCGCATTAATCTGGAAAATTTGCGCAGAGATGCCGATGGCATCGACTGGGGATCGCTTATTCATTCAAACTGCATCGAGGAGAAGGTCAAGGTACTTACATGAAATTTAACTTCACTATATGATGTTCACGCTCCTATCCGTAAGATCAAAGTAAAACACTTTCCTGCACCCTGGCTAACTGCTGACATCAAAGTACTTATAACCAAAAAAGCTAGAGCCAAGACGAAGCATAAACATTGTCCTACAGTCACAAATTGGGAAAAGTATGTTCTTATCAGGAATCACTGTAGTAGGGTGTGTAGGAACGCGCAACGTCAATACATCCATAGCTCTGTACAAAACGGAGATCCAGCTAAAGTTTGGAAATTTCTCAGGTCACTGGGAGTAGGTAGATCTCGTCAATCTATTCCTGCAAACCTAAATTTAGACTCTCTTAATACTTTCTTTTCTGCTTCGTCAAATATTGATAGAATGACAAAATATACCACGCTCAAACATCTTTCAACTATGCCTACTCCCGACTGCTCTCCATTCTTCTTCAGTCAATTTTCTGCTTGTGATGTTAAGAAGAGCATAATGTCAATTAGTTCAAATGCGGTAGGCACCGACTGTGTAAGTCGCAAAATGATTCTCCCTATCATTGATGAAATTCTTCCCATCATCTGCCATGTCCTAAACTTCTCAATAACCTGCGGTGTGTTTCCGGAAGCCTGGAAGGATGCCCAGATTACTCCTCTTCCCAAAAAGAATAACCCCTCCTCTTTCTCCGACTATCGTCCTATCTCTATCCTACCATTTCTCTCCAAAGTTCTCGAGCGACTAGTTCACACTCAACTCACTAATTTTCTTTCCCAAAACTCTCTCTTAAATTCCTTCCAGTCCGGGTTCCGTCCCGGACACAGTACTACCACCGCTTTGGTTCATGTCTTGGAGGACATCAGAGCTGGTATGGAGAACGGTGAGCTAACAGTTCTTACTCTATTAGACTTCAGCAATGCGTTTAACACCGTGGACTATGACATCCTACTAGGCATACTACGCTCTCTTAACATATCTCCAACAGCGATTGACTGGTTTCGAAGTTACCTGTTTGGTCGCCGGCAGCGTATTAATATCGAGGACACCCTCTCCTCTTGGTGTTCTTCATCTGCCGGTGTGCCACAGGGTGGCGTTTTATCTCCACTACTCTTTGCCGTGTTCATAAATACCATCACAAATAATTTAACTTCTTCCTACCACCTGTACGCAGATGATCTCCAAATTTACTCACAAGCTCCACTAAGCGAACTGAACAAGGCAGTTGATACTGTCAATGCTGACTTGAGCTCTATCTGCAATTGGAGCGTATCACATGGTTTGAAGGTGAACCCGAGTAAGACTCAGGTCATCATTGTTGGCAGCCCTTGGATGGTCGCAAGAATAGAGTGGTCAAAGCTCCCACAGGTTACATGTAATGGAGCAAGTATCACATACAGCGATAGGGTCAAGAACCTAGGGATATATATCGACAGTTGCTTGACATGGGGCCCCCAACTGCAGGAACTTAGTCGTAAAATGTTCGCAGCCGCGGGGTCCATGCGTAGGCTTCGTAATTTCCTACCTATTGCCACCAAAGTTGCGCTAGTACAGTCACTTCTCTTTCCCATTCTTGATTACGCAGATGCCAGCTATCTAGATCTCACTGAAGACCAACTGAATAAGCTTGAGAGACTCCAGAACTTCTGCATAAGATTCATATTCGGTCTCCGCAAATATGATCACGTTTCTGAATACCGAAAAAAGCTCAAGTGGTTACCTATCCGACTTCGCCGGAACGCTCATACACTCTCGTTATTGTACAGTATACTTTTCAATCCTGCTACTCCTTCTTATCTTAAAAATCGATTCAAGTTTTTGGACGCCACACATTGCAGGTCCCTGAGATCGGCTGAGAATTCGAGACTGAAAATGCCAGGGCATTCCACAAAGTTTACAGACAAATCTTTCTCCGTCCAAGCTGTTCGTTTGTGGAATGCCTTACCAGTAGGTATTAGACGCGCACAATGCTTAGCAGTTTTTAAAAAATCCGTGAACAATCACTACCTGCGGGACATCGGCTACATTTAGATATTTTGGTCACTCCTCCTACAAAAGGTTATGACCAGTATGTATATGTGTATGCATCATTTTGTACTGTGTATGTATGTATATGTATGTATGTATGTATGTATATATGGATGTATATGTGTATTTATATAATGTATGTATATGTATGTACCTATTTATGTTTAGGTATATTTATATTTAGTAAATTGTATATATATTAGGTGTGTATATATTACGAATACTCGTACGAATTACATTCTTTTCGACACTTATGAAAATAGTACTGTGACTTTGTACACCATACTACCCAAATATGGATTCTATCTCTTTTTTCCATCCAAAGGTTGCCTGTAAGAGATTGCCACTGTGCGATAAGGCCGCCTATTGTCTATACCTGCAATGTACCGATTCATAACAAATGTCCTTGTCCTTGGTGTACACAATAAAGAGATACTTACTTACTTACTTACTTACTTACCTTATACTCAGAATCACCAAACGGTATTCGCTGAAGGTCATACAGGTACACGCACCGACCTCGAAACACCCCGACGACGAGGTGGAGACTATGTATGAGGATATCTCTAAAGCCATACATGGCTCCCGAACACACTATACCGTTGTGATGAGGGACTTTAACGCGAAACTGAGCAAACGAAGCGACAATGGGCTGAGAGTGGGGCAATTTGGATATGGAAAGAGGAATGCATCCATCCATGCCATCTGCTGGCCGGCTTCATGGAGAAGGAGGGTCTTTTTATGATGAACTCCTTCTTCTGAAAGCCGGAACAGCGTAAGTGGACATGGCTACACCCTAACGGTGTCTCAAAAAATGAGATTGATTTCATCTTGTCGACGAAGAGGCACATATTCAATGATGTCTCCGTGATCAATTCAGTAAAAACAGGAAGCGATCACCGGATGGTAAGAGGCACATTGAATCTTAGAACAAAGCTCGAAAGATGTCGACTGATGAAGTCTACGCTCCGACCAGCACCTATCCAGTTCCAGAACCCTGAGCACTTTCAGCTCGAGTTGCAGAATCGCTTCGAATGCCTGGGAGATTGCAAAAATGTGGATGATTACAATGACAGATTTGTGGAAATTGTCCAAACGACTGGGTCTAAGATCTTCAAAGCCCGTCGTTCAAAAGGAACCAAAAAGATCTCGGACCTCACTAATAAACTCATGGAACAAAGGCGAAATTTGGTTCTGCAGTCCTCTGAAGATGCTGCTCAGTATCGGCGTTTAAACAGACAGATCTCCAAGTCCTTGACTCGCGACCTACGCCAATTTAATACGACTCGTATTAAGGAGGCGATTGAGAGCAACAAAGGCTCAAAGGTTTTCGCAAGGGATCTGTCTGTTGGTCAAAGCCAACTGACTAAGCTGAAGGCGGAGGATGGCAGAATTATTTCGTCAAAGCCGGAGCTGTTGGAAGAGGTCGAGAAGTTCTACGGACAATTATACACGAGTGTACGGCAATCTGTTAATAATCTGGCTAAAGACCCAAGAGCCAGATTGACCCGACACTATACCGAGGATATCCCGGACGTCAGCCTGTACGAGATCAGAATGGCTCTTAAACAGCTTAAGAACAATAAGGCACCGGGTGATGATGGGATCACGGCTGAGCTTCTGAAAGCTGGTGGAACACCGGTACTTAAAGCTCTTCAGAAGCTATTTGCTTCCGTCATACTCGAGGGACGAACGCCTAAGGCATGGCGCAGCAGTGTGGTGGTACTCTTCTTCAAAAAAGGTGATAAAGCCTTGTTGAAGAATTATAGACCCATCTCGCTTCTGAGCCATGTCTACAAGTTGTTTTCGAGAGTCATTACGAATCGTCTCGCTCGCAGGTTCGACGACTTCCAGCCTCCCGAACAAGCCGGTTTCCGAAAAGGCTTTAGCACCATAGACCACATACATACGCTGCGACAGATTATACAGAAGACTGAGGAGTATAATCAGCCACTCTGCTTGGCGTTTGTGGACTATGAGAAAGCCTTCGATTCGATCGAGACCTGGGCTGTGCTACAGTCTCTCCAACGGTGCCAAATTGACTATCAATATATCGAAGCGCTGAAGTGTTTGTACGAAAACGCCACCATGTCAGTCCGCCTCCAGGACCAAAGCTTAAAACCTATCCAGTTGCAGCGAGGGGTGAGACAGGGAGACGTTATATCTCCGAAACTGTTCACCGCCGGCCTGGAAGATGTTTTCAAGCTCCTGGACTGGAGAAGACTCGGCATCAATATCAACGGCGAGTACATCACTCACCTTCGATTCGCTGACGATATCGTAGTCATGGCTGAGACCTTGGAAGACCTAGGCACAATGCTCGATGGCCTCAGTAGAGCCTCCCAACAAGTGGGCCTCAAAATGAACATGGACAAGACGAAAATTATGGCAAATGTCCATGTCGCACCCACTTCTTCTTTAAAGGTTGGAGACTCTACACTCGAAGTTGTCGACGAATATGTTTACCAGACAGTCCAGTTAGGCAGGTCCAACTTTGAGAAAGAGGTCAATCGTCGAATCCAGCTCGGCTGGGCAGCATTCGGGAAGCTTCGTAATATCGCAGTGTCTCAAGACTAAAGTCTACGACCAGTGTGTGTTGCCAGCGATGACCTACGGAACTGAGACTTGGTCCCTTACTATGGGCCCCATAAGAAGGCTCAAGGTCACCCAAAGGGCGATGGAGCGTGCTATGCTCGGAGTTTCCCTGCGTGATCGAATCAGACATGAGGAGATTCGCAGGAGAACTAAAGTAACCGACATAGCACACAGAATCGCCAAACTTAAGTGGCAGTGGGCGGGGCACATAGCTCGTAGAACAGATGGCCGTTGGGGCAAGAGAGTTCTCGAGTGGCGACCACGCGCCGGAAGACGCAGTGTAGGCAGGCCTCCCACACGGTGGACCGACGACCTGGTGAAGGTCGCGGGAAGGGCATGGATGCGGAAGGCGCAGGACCGGTCATTGTGGAAATCCTTGGGGGAGGCCTTTGTCCAGCAGTGGACGTCTTTCGGCTGAAATGATGATGATGAATGATGATCTATTATCAGGATAATGAAAAACTAAAATATTTAAACATGACTTTAAATAGAAAACAAACAAGTTTTGATAATAAACTTGAAAAACAACTCACGCTACTTTATAGATTGTATCACAATAATAACCGCTATACGCGATCGTTAGCATGAAATAATGCTTAATTTCAATTCCGTATGCATAAAGTACATGTAAACTTGCATGGAGCACTGCCAATAAACTTCGATACAGATCGTTACTACGGTCCCACCGTGTGCATTATTAGGGTGCATCGCGGCTCCCCTGTATTGATTATGCTAATCTTACTATCGAAATTACATTCGTCACGGTTGCTTCGGTACTTTTTTAACAATTCAATCGAACAAAATTAATACATATTATAACCAGGAGCTAATAAAACCACTTTAACAATATCTACGCAAATTGTGGTCCAGGTGAATGAGAGACAGGATCGTTGTTTTGACGAAAGTAAAGTAAGATTGAAACAAAAGCGAAATATATATAGTGGCAAAAGTAGCAAAATTTTGATTTGATGTAGAATTTCCGTTACCACGACCCGTATAGTAAAATTTACGATCATGTTTACCTTACTCGGATGTAAGTTTGTTTATCATAGAAAATCGAAGGGAATCGTGCATCCCCAGGCTATGGAAGCGGATAATTTTGTTTGTACACCAACAGGCGATTAAACTTGTACCGATAAAGATATTTTGTGAGCAATAACGTTATTAAAACATTCAAATTAGACCTCAATGTATTATCTGTAGGTATGCGTTTAAGATTAAATAGTAATTTTATAAATAATGGTGGTAATGGAACGTCGTAAAAAAATTGAAAAATATTTCCTTGTTCCTTTATCCGACCGCTACCATTTTGGACATTAAAATTATTCGTGTCTGTTAAACGCTTTCAACTATTCCAAATACAGTTTTTGTACGGCTAGCATTATTTCTTTATTAACTGTAGTAATTTGTGATTCTGAATAGCCGAACTTGAAGTTTGTATCGAAACTAACGTGGTAATGATGAAGATAAATTTACACTTATGTCATGGGCTAACCGCTGTTAATTTTAAACGTAGTTGCGTGTAGCCCGCTCCTTAATCTGTGCTCCATTAACACTAACCATTAATCATAGTTTTAATAACAATTTAACCCCAACTAGATTAATATATCTTCATTTATTCACATGCTGCAGCACGACGAGTTCAACTTATCAAACTTTTATCATTTAAATTTCAGTGAACACGTTTTATAGAAAATCGAAGCCGCAACAAATGTGTGCATTCTCCTTATACATGTCCCGTCTATTATAATGAATTCAAGTGCAACTGTTACGAATGTAAAACTTTGCTTTTGTTGTTTACCCATTGTGTACAATTAAATGTGGAAAGATGTAATAATCTCGAATGTTTCATTGTGTTTTTTAACTGTACAGAGACACATGCGGGGTCGTAATAAATAATAAGTGCGGTGCTGTAGCGCGAACATTTTAGCCTCACAATGAATTGAATGTCAAGTTTAAACGTAGGGTTGTACCAAACTTAGTTAAGCGTGTGTCGTGTGCGCAACGACCACTAAAATACGGGGTGTAACATTATTTATAACAGTATAATATTTGCTGCAGTCCGCCGTTTATGGGACGTTATTTTTTATGAATTATTTTTTATTAACGGCTATAACGGGTCATTATATAACATTGAAATGATGGGGTTGTGTATAATTCATGACGACTGTTTGTTATTCTCACGGTCATGTTTATTTTATGAGAACACTGTAAATGAATTATTGCAGGATTTAGTGCTAATTCTTTACCCATTATCCAGATAAAATTTCTAATTAAAGAAAATGAATATTACACAATCCATCCATCTATAGAAGAAAATTGTAATTTGGTCGTTTTATTTAGAGATATTAAGAAACTACTTGGTTTATGTTAAATTAACGATTCTGAACAAAGAAGGATATTTTTTAGAAATCTTGAAAATGTGGAAAAAAAATTGATGTGGATCTTTTATTATAAAGGTCTTGGGGAGATTTAAATATGCCGTAATGTGTGTTTGATCGAAATTCTTTAAGTATAACCAGAGATATAACCAAAAGTCACGATAATAGATATCGGCGGGAGGAACCACGGCTTTCAGCTCGTTTGATATTTAGTAGCACTAAAAGAATGCATAAAGCAACATAATAATTAAAACACTAACCTCTAATGTGCTAAAATATCACATAATATACTACCACTACCTAGCTAGCTAGCTTCTTAAACAAATCATTAAATATTAGTATCGCAGCTGTTATGTTACGCATACAATCATATATAATGCCAAACAATATAAAGGCAATTACAATATCAAATTTACTACCGTTCACACACCGACTGCTTTATTCGCACTCAATAATGTAACAATAAATTGGCTGAACAATATCACCATGTGAAATTACTAGTCTAAAATTACCACAGTTTCTATTTTAGGGGAAATATCACAGCGAGTAAATCGATTCTATCGACATACTCCGAATAGCCAAAATGTCTCCCGGGGTCAGCCCTTAAATTATAGGTTTGCCCTGAAGCTATTTAACTATAACAGTAAATTTGCTCACTAATTAGTCTTGTCAATTGTCGAATCGCTTTCCTACAGCTGATTATGCCATATGATTAGAATAGGTACCCTGTGGGGATTTATTCACTATATTTTAATAGCAGGAATTACCTTAGCATTTTTGTTTAAACTGCTAAACTTAGAGGAAGTTTGAAAGTGGCACTAGGTAATCAAAAATTGGGAAGCGAGCTAGTGTCGTGGTTTGGATGTACTATGAGAAGAGATGAAAGTAATATTGTTGAAAAGGTTTAAGGAATACCCAGAACACACATTCATAAATAAGGTTTTAGGAGCAGAGGTAAGCTCAAGAAAAGATGGATGGATTGAGTGAAAGAGGACATGGCAAAGAAGGGAGTGACTGAGGAAATGACATCTGACAAGAATGTATTGAGGAAAATGACATACCGACCCCAAACAATTGGGACAAGGGTAGGTTCTAAATACTAACTGATGCAACTTTATAAATTCGACTTGAGTTTATAATATTCGATTGAGAAAGTTTGAAGTGACGTAGGTATAAATTAAGCTAGTTGAAATATCTAAATAATTTCTTGTTTTACATTTTACTGTACACGCAACGTTAAGAGACTTAAATAACTTACTATTATCTATACTTATCTATGTTACTTGTTTATCACGAACGTCTACATGTCTATACAATGATAAAATTGTAAATGGGCCGTGTCTGTATATTGGAGATTTATAAAAACTTAGGTTATGTTATATTAAATATTCTGAAACCAAATAATTTTTGGAATTTTTGTCTGTTTGTTCGCAACGAAAAACACTGAAACGTTTTTGATTTTTTTGATTGAAAAGGTCTTGATCAGTCTTAAACCCACAACCTAACGTATGTCTGATCGCAATTGGTTAAGAATAACCGAAGATATTACCAAAAGCCACCATAACTGACGGGCGGAGCCGCGGGCATCGGCTTGCTTTATATTTAAGTAAAAAAATAATTATATAACTAAAATCTTTATACCACTGAGTTTGTTCCGTTAATATCTCACGCTAAGGATCGGGCTGATTATGTCATTAAAGCTATTATTACGTACAAATAAGTACGCTCCAAAGACTAGGTACAATATACTCCTGTGATACAAGTTAACAACTTAGGTCAGGAGACAACGACTCTGTAATTAATGGTTTTGGTGAATAAAAAATATAAAAATAAAATTTGTCTAATACAACATCGTTAATATGGAGACAGGTATTTCTCCAACATTCTAAATTCTAAAACAACCCAAACAAAACATTATCATTAAACCTCAGTTTTGCATTACGCACACGTCACGTGTGATCCAATTGTGTTGCGGTAGTGTGTGTGTGTGTGTGTGTGCAATAGTGTGGCCCCAACGAACAATGGGCACCCCTTACATTTCATTAAATACGTTTCCGCATATCACGCGCTCTATGTCATTTCCTATTGTAGGCATGTATTGTGTTCACTGGTAATATCGATATCGATAATAAATTACATCAGTTGAATGTTATACTATATTTAATTTTAGAGTACAACTTTCCAGTTTTACATTCCTACTGCACATTAAATTCCATTTCTGATTAAAAAATTATTCTTCATTATTCTAGCGCCAATCCCGGTCGCATTCGGAGCCTTCACCTTGGAGTTCAGGATCCGCTTTTTCCAGTCTAAATGCGGTTTTGAATTAACTTTGATATTTTTGATGAAGCGGCAACCTACACCTGATTGTAAAAGGCATAATTAGACCTAAAAATATTTAGATAATCATGTTCAAAACAAATTGAGTTTCAGTTCCCAGTTTCCAATTTCTAACTACTCACCTAGACAATCCATTTACTTTCATTGGGACCTTAACGAGGTTATTATTAGGATAGATAACTACGCAGAGACTAACCTAAATTTTTGTATTAAAAAGAAATCTCCTACAAGATTTATTTTAACATTTCTTCTTCGTTTGGTTTGCTTTCTAAAACACGTTTTAAAATACTAAATTGCGAAAATAAATTACTTAAACATATCAAGTTAAATTCAAACCTAATATTGTATTTTAACGATTGCTCGGTGTACGACATATTCCTGGATTGGACAGATTCGTCCATTGGCCAGATTCTAGGACGCGGCAGATTCAGAGCCTATAGAAATAACTGACGATGTCTTAGAGAAATGCAATATTCAGCAACTCCGCTCTTGTAAATATGAATAACGATTAGTATTATTCAAATAAAGTGAATTTCGTAGTCATAGCTTGATAGAACAAAATTCCATCATCGCCATTAACGTAATGAGTTTATAAACACTTATTATGTTTAGTTGTACTTTTGTAATTCCACATTAATATTGGATAAAACTGATCGAAATGGTAAATATGCATAGAAAAGTAACAATTCCGAAGTAAAGTGATCATAATTTATTAAATTCTAACCCGTATATATCGATATCTTTTAAACCGATTAAACTCCAATTGGACATCCCGCAAATGTAAATAATGATGAGAAGCTATCGAAAGATTCAATCAAATTCGCATAATGCTAAATTTATTAGTACAAAACCTTAATTTGCTGCCGTAACTAAACAACTTTGCTACTGAAATATAGGGGCCAACGTAAAGTAAACATAAGTTAAATACTGACCAGATTTACATAAGGACGTTTTCTGAACTAATTTTTGAATAATATCTACGTGTTATTAACTCTACGATGTATTTTGTAGTACTTAGTTGATTCAGTGGAATTAGTTCTGTTACAAATGTTGTGATCTGCTACTAGTGCTTATAACTAAACGCTCATAACATTCAAGGGCCAGTAAGTAAAGCTTTATTCCGTCTCAAGGAACTCTGGCGATTACCAAAAAATGCCAAACATAGAGCTTGCTTCTGGATGAATGAAAATATTTTTAGCAACTGGTTTCGAAACTTAGTTGTCATGATGGAAAATGGATTAAGAGAAAACATTCTATCGCAACCGGTTGCAAATCACAGTTGTGATGGCGTGGTTTGTTTATATAGGTCATGTAGCTACAGTTGATTAAAAAATTATAAATACAAGTCGAAAATGCATTGTCGTCCAGCCGAAACATGTTTTAATTAAGTTCATAAACATTTAAATCGCAATAAGAATATCCAGAATTGGAATAAATATTTGTCGATAGTTTGAACCCCAAATATGTTGGAGTATTTCAATTTGATCTAACTAATCACACTGGTAGTGCTAGATTAAAACATTGCAATACAAATAAATGTTAGTTATTCTAACACCCTACGAAATTTTTGGATTATTTTCCATTGAAATAAGTGGTGAATGTCGCGTAAAACATTATTTTGTGATTATAATGTTGTTCTACTACTGTGATGTTTATTATTCATTATTGTATATAGTGAAGATTGATGGTGGAAACAATTACACATATTACATTATTATAATAATACATTTACCATTTTAACAAAAGAAAAAAAATGTTTTTAATTTAATTAACATTAGTAATCTTAAAAGTTTTAAACTAGTTAATTTTCATGTCACTAGAATAATAATAGCACTTGTACGTTTCCACACTTTCTTTTTATTCTTAACCTGACCGGTTTCACCTCGCGGCATTATCAAAAGTCAGGTTAAAAAATCAAAATAAAGTGTGGAAAAGTACAAGTGCTATTATTATTCTAGTGACATGAAAATTAACTAGTTTAAAACTTTTAAGATTACTAATGTTAATTAAATTAAAAACATTTTTTTTTCTTTTGTTAAAATGGTAAATGTATTATTAAAATCAGCAAAAAGCCGAATGAATTACATTTTAAAATAGGGTTGAAAACAATAATCACATTCGTCACTGAAACCCCAACAAACATAGTGATTACACACGCCCAAACAGCATTATCACATCCCTGTATCAGTAACGTGACCGTTCTTGCGTAATACAAATTAGAAGTGAGGGTTATACAAGTCCACAATACGTTGTCTGTACACTAAATTGGTCACTATGCAGAATACGGATTTAGGGAATCGGTTAAAATTGGTTTCCCAGGCCTTTTGTTTAGCAAGGGTTGCTTGGTAAATCGTTAACTACCCCAGTGACGGTAGTATATTGATCGTGTGAGGATTTTACACTGTTCAACGCGTTTGGTAAAAAAATATAAAGGTTGATTTAGGAACAATTACTGTGGGGTACATTATCTCTAGTCTTAAAAATATGAAGCTACAAGACATGTTACGTCAAGAATGGAGCATTAAATTATAAAACGTGAAGACTAGACCCTTTGGGATTTCATTTATGTGATCCTTGAAAGTTCAGTATTTCTAGGTTCATAGTTTGTTATTAATGTTTATGAAAAATAACGGGCTACGACTGTTATTATTTGAGACCTTTTGATACAGTTTAGTACCACTTTAAGCTCAATATTGTTCTACAGTCTACCTACAGATCTTGACTATCATCAAGATCATTTTGAGGACTTGCTAGTCACACTACTGTCACAGAAAAACGTTTTTAATAACATTACATAAACTCACGCCTTTATCCCCGAAGGGGTAGGCAGAGGTGCTAGCACCCACATTTCGCCGGTTTATGTTTAGGTACCAATGTAATAGGTGGCGAGACTATTGCCATTAACTGGGCACTTATAAACCTGCGATAAATACACACATAACTTCGAAAAGCATCGAAAAGTCATTGGTGTGTGCCATGGAAAATCTGGGATTGAACCCGAGACCTCGTCTCAGCAGTCCATTACCCAAACCACTAGGCTACCGCGGTTACTTTTTATATTTTTTAATTTATTTTTTAACTAACTATGTTATTATTATGTCATGTTCATTAATTTATAACTAAATATCAAATGTCCTATGTACCATAACATTCTAAACATCTTAAAACATGTTTAAATTATAATAATATGGCTTGTTACAACTTATTAGAGTAATAACTCGTTTCTTATTAAGATATCATATTTAATTTGTAAGATAGAAAAGCATTCGAATTACTTCAGATCCAAATTTATAGTCTATAAAATATATTTTAATAATATAATTAATATTTTTTACAACCTGTGTATAACAATGTAAGATGTAGAAATCATAAGAAGATAAATTCAGACGATCGTAGGAACGTTCAGTTTTATGGGTTCATCATTTTAAGTGTATAAGGCGCTGATCGCTAATTGGAACGACAGAGACCACCTAAGAAGAAATTCTTATTTCCAATTCGACTACACATAATGGAGAAAGGTGTGCAAAATTACTTGGAAGTTTCTTACATATAGCTCGTATAGCTCTTATGTATATATAAATACACCTGTTTTAGTTTCATAACTGCAAATGCAGAAATACCAAGTAGTTACGGTTTTACAGGCATTCAAAGTTTCCTAAAATATCGAGTCCCGCTTGAAGAAATGCTTGTGAGGTCATTGTATTTAATTCGAACCAGTAGTTCCCTACAATTTCTAGTTAAACGTAAAGCAGCTAGGAAAATCTAGTAATCTAAATACAATGATGTCACACGCAACTACCGCGAGCCGGTCGCCGACCGGCCACTTTAAAAGTCCATTTCTTGGAAACTAATTGATATATCGAAATAATTCTTTCACATGTATTTCTTATTTTCAACACTGAATGTAATGAGCTAGAATACAAAATAAGAGAACATTCTCCATTCTTAAGTTTAAAGTTATTATATAATTTTAAACAGCAGAACTATATAATACTCGCCCGTTGCCCGCAGCTTCTTCTGCGTACAATTTTGTTTCCGTTCGCACTAACCATGGGAACCTATTCCGAGGATAAAAATTCCAGACTGTAATCTATCACATCCGTTCAGCCTTCTCACCGTGATTGAGTAATAAACATACAAACATCTTTACAATCTTTTACATTTATAATATTAGTCGGATTGATTGATTGTTGATTTCAAAATCAAAATTAATAATTTTGAAGGACATAATTAAAATTACCTAGAGAATAATGTCATTTTCTAGGTTACTGCTTCAATATTGACAATGGGTTGTGAAGGTGAGATAGCAGTCGCTTCGCAGTTTGACTGAAAAAGTGGATCCAGACTCTGAGGTGAAAGCTTTGGATTAAAGCTATTTAGGATGGGGTATAAGGGTATAGGTGATTATCATTGCATCGCGAGATTTCACAGAGATAAATGTATAGTACACTCAATAAATATCATCATTCATCATCATTTCAGCCGAAAGACGTCCACTGCTGGGCAAAGGCCTCCCCCAAGGATTTCCACAATGACCGGTCCTGCGTCTTCCGCATCCATGCCCTTCCCGCGACCTTCACCAGGTCGTCGGTCCACCGTGTGGGAGGCCTGCCTACACTGCGTCTTCCGGCGCGTGGTCGCCACTCGAGAACTTTCTTGCCCCAACGGCCATCTGTTCTACGAGCTATGTGCCCCGCCCACTGCCACTTAAGTTTGGCGATTCTGTGTGCTATGTCGGTTACTTTAGTTCTCCTGCGGATCTCCTCGTGTCTGATTCGATCACGCAGGGATACTCCGAGTATAGCACGCTCCATCGCCCTTTGGGTGACCTTGAGCCAATAATCAACAAATCAATAAATATACAAAAGGAAAATTATATTAAGTTAGAAGGATTTAATAAGCGACACCTTCATCATGCCTTTCCTATTCGGGATATCCCAGTAGTACCTTGTCTAGTTCCATTATAGAATTACTGGACCTTCTTCCAGTAGGTCCATGGAACAGGCAATACTCCAGTAGTACCAACCAGGTTACTTGTAATATTGCACAGAGAATATGAATGTTAAAAAAATAACCACGAAGTTTAATAATTTCTAATCCATTGGTATAATGACTAGTGATAGAAATTTCAGTTACTTCGTCATCCTAGCGTAAATCTCGGCTGCATTCGAAGATTTCTTCAAATTGATTGATTAAAAATTTTCAAAAAAAATCTAACAGGTATAAAAATCATCGGCCCGCTTTGAGCTTAACGAGTATCCGTTCCTATATAAAGTTCTGGTATTACTACCGATCCTAAAATGTTATCTTTTATAAAATCACTTAAGTCTAGGCTGTCTGGAACCTTAGACAACAATGAGCCGTTACAAATAAAGTAATTAAAGCCGAGAAAGCAAATAAAATATATTGCCAACATAAATATACTATCAACTAGTCAACCCATCCCGGCTTCGCCCGTTGTTTATTTCAAAATCCTTCTTCTTTTCGTGGCCAACCTGTGACAGAGTTGTTCATGTCACCCATACAGGACTAATATCTTGACCTAACGAATGTAGTTGGTAGCCGGGACCGACTTTAACGTGCTTTAAAGTCCTGTGATACCCATATTCCTGTAATTTATTAATTACCAAATAATATATGGACGTCTGCCGGATTTGTTGACATTTATGATCAATGATCCGCTCCCTCTTATAGTAGCGTGATGATTTATAAATTTCCAACTTCCTCGATAAACGGACTATGCAACATAAAAGGAATTAGTAATTTTAGACTAGATTGTGTGTGACAATGTATATTTGCATTTTCCTTCTCAAATCCTTTAGGTATTCTATACGGCTCGGGCCTTTAGGTATTCTGTACGGGCAAACCCATTCCTAAATTGAAACCATATATATACTTTCTTAATTCTATACTACAATTTAAAAACATAAAACTAAGTGACTTGTGAATTGTATGTATCATCGCAACGTCAACATGATCTGAGGTGACATTGCGAGTTTCATGATTTGCTCACCCATATTTTTTTTACGAACAATAGTCTCTATGAAAACTGCACAACGCAACTAAGGAAGTTTTCACTAGAAAAAGAAAACTTTTCTAGCTCTCATACATTCCGAACAAATAGCCATTAATGATTATAATTTGATTTTCATTAAATTTTAATAAGAAGATAGCTAGCCCGTAACTCGCGTCAGTGCAATGTTTACATGCACGAAACGAGCTTTATACTCGCATAGTCAATATTAGGTTTGCCATACAAATGAATACATTCTGACACAATGGAACTTCCATTTTGACCGCTACGTTTGTGTTTGCACAGACAATTCTCGCTTCACTGGCTTATACCACCGAGGTAAAAATGCCATCATAGTTTATTTTTTCTAGATACTAAATATTGATATATTACTGAACAAGGCGTTGCATGAGGAGGGGGAATACCTATATCGTCAATGGGTTATGGAGGTCAGACGGCAGTCACTTCATAAAAACATAGAAGCGAAACTCGCAGTTACACTGGAAAAAAATACGATTCACCTCGTATTTTTTTCCTGTGTAACTGAGAGTTTGGCTTCGGATGCGAACAGGATTAGTGCTAGGATGAAGAAGAAGATGAGGAGAAAAGAAGAGAGGAAGAAGGAGGAAGTGGGTATCTTAAAAATGTTTAAATATATAGTATCCTGCTTCAACTCTAGAAGAGACAGAGTCATAGCCACTTAATTTAATGTTCTTTTAAGTGAAATTTATCACCTATCTGTGTATCAGAATTTCATGGCAAATTGTAAAATAAAAAATTTGTAAAGTGCATTACTGGAGATATTGGACTAAACTATCTTGATACGTTTAAATTTTAATTTACCTTTCATGCATAGCAGTAGACATACTTAAGTATTATTGATGGATGATGACTACGTTTTTACCATCGAAAAATGACCATCTTATAATAAAATAATGAACCTACTACAGTGAAATATTTTTACGACAAATAGTTTTAAATATATTTTTTTTCATCCTAGCATTAATCCTAGTCACATCCGAAGCTTTCACCTCAGAGTCTGGGGTCCGCTTCACCAATCTAACTGTAAATTGGACTGCGCCTCTTCCCATACCGGGGGCGAGTTCCGAAAAGGGCTAGACCGAGAGGGATGACCCTGAGTCAGCCGGGGTGCAAGGGGTATGTCGTCTGACAACCTCACCTTCGGCCTAGCACAACGACCCACAAAGACGGCGTGCGGTTTAGTCGGTTCGAGTCTGACAAAACCTCCCCCTCTATCTGCGGAGGGGGGGGGGGTATCCATGGAGATTTACGGCACGTAAAAAAAATGGAGTATGACAACTATATAAATTAAATTAAACTGAACCTAAAATGCTTCATGGAATTCCTCTGCAATGTGTAAAAATGAACTTACAATAATTTCTATAGAACAAAGATTAAAATGATTATAGGTCCGCTATAGTTATTTCATCATCATCATCATAAAAAGTAGTCATATTTGAGATAAAGAATAAAAATATGTAAAAGTATCAAAATTATACAACCCGACTTAGTTATCAACTCGCAACATAGGCGCGCAACTCCGATACCAATAAAATGTTTGACATATCGACATTATCGATGTCAATTTTGCGTGGACTTTACTAACAGTCCAGACAGATATGTGTGCATGTGCATGTACTGTCTCCTAAAAAGTAATAGTTGAACCTCTATCTGCTGGTCGAATTTGACATGATGACATAACCGTTGCCATATGAAAATTGTAGATAATCATTTTTTTTAATTGTGCACTGATATTCTGGTAGGCCTATACGTATTACTTAATCAATAAATTGCTCATTTACTTGTATCATTCAAGTTTAATCAGGCTAAGGCAATAAAGAAAATATCTATATCATTATCCCTTGTAATTGAATGTTCTTGTACTATAGAAGAGTAGTCTATCTATTCTATCAAAACAACAGACCAACAACGCTCTTGAAATGCATAGGGTAAACAGACAGACATAACTTGTCAGAACTGTAACTTAGGTACAACTTCAAGTGTGAGTTAGGAACCATTCTGATAAATAATGTTGTATTTGCATTTAAATACATTCATAAAAAGGATATAAAATTCACGAGTAAGGATATGGTTACTACGAGGATAATATTAACTTTATTTCGTAATAATATTAAAATGAATTGAGTCAAGATAGTCCAAAATATTGTTCTTACTAGGTATATTTCAGAGAAGAAGAAAAAGTTAAGTCCCTCACACTCTTTGAAGATATCTATTTCACTACATAGTATAAAACAAAGTCGCTTTCGCTGTCCCTATGTCCCTTTCTATGCTTAAATCTTCAAAACCACGCAATGGATTTTGATGTGGTTTTTTAATTGATAGAGTCATTCAAGAGGAAGGTTTATATGTATCATACATGTTTAATATAGTAGAAGGTGCAGCGGGGACTTGATCTGACGCCACGCGGGCGGAAAAACAATGGCGGTACGAAGTTTGCCCGGTCAGCTAGTATATTTTAAAACTATTAATCGTCGAGGATACAGTATACACGCAGGAATATAATAAAAACCAATTAAGCTGATTTAGATATTTCATAACTTTAGATTGATACAGGTTTTGTTACACTTAATCTGAAGGCGTTTGATAAGTAAATGGTTGTTCTATTTCAAATGATACATTAACCTAATAAAAACTGACCGTAAATCACAACTAATTCACTAACTGAGTACACAAGATGTAACTCAATAAGCTGTTGTAAAGTCATAATTATTCACGCGTACGTAAAGATATTATTATGGTGTTAACTGATCTAGTTTAAGTTTAACTGAAGCAGGTGGTACTAAACACAAACTTGTTAGGACAAGTTGTCAAAGTATAGTGGTGGCGCCACTTCAGTTGGCTACATTCTAATTGGTTCATAATTTATGAATCATAAAAGTTACGGACGTGTTCACTCTTTAATAAGTAGTAGAAACTTTTTTTTTACCAACTGTTTAAACACTGAAACTAGTCTAAATATCAATTCTGCTACTAATAATAATAGAATGAACAACATAAGGAATGAATATTTAGAGGAAATTTGGAAGTAGCACCAGTGAAAGAAAAATTGAATGACTGAGGAAATGACATCAGACAGACATGTATAGAAGAGAGAATGGCAGGTTGCGCCGACCCCAAATAATTGCGACAAGGAGTCTATGATAAATTAAAGACTTCTTAACTGAATTTGTCTTTTGACTAGTGGATAAACCATTTAACCCTAACTTTTTTGAATTCTTAATATTTTTGAATGAATATATACACTACACAGTCTGGCAATGAATACTGTTACAATTAAAAATAAGAAAGATCTTACATTTGAATTTGGAATCTGTCATTTTTATACGATTGTTCATTGAGTTTTCTTATTTTGGCGCCAATACATTGTACAATATTTTGCGATATTAAAATGGAGTGGGGTGATAAAAAGAATTAATCGCTGTGATTGCATTACACAAAGTTGGTATGGAGCCAAATGCAATTTTTAAAACTCTTCATACGCTTGGTATTAGTCAAATGTCTGTGTACCGGGCTATTAATAGGTACAATGAGACCTCCTCTGTTTGTGACAGAAAGGATCTGGCCGTCCAGGTAGTGTTCGTACGAAAAAGGTGGTCAAAGCAGTAAGGGAAAGAATTCGAAGAAATCCTGTAAGAAATAAATAGATTTTATCTCGGGAGATGAAGATAGCACCCAGAACCATGTTGCGTATTTTAAAAGATGACTTAGGACTTGCAGCCTATAAGAGACGTACTGGTTATTTTTTAACTGATAATTTTAAAAAGAATAGGGTGGCAAAATCAAAACAACTACTGAAGTGGTATGCAAAGGGAGGAAAAATTAAGCTTACGGATGAGAAAATCTTTACACTTAAGCAACATTTTAACAAACAAAATGACCGTATTTATGCTCAAAGCTCTAAGGAAGCTTCCCAATTAGTCGACAGAGTGCAACGTGGTCATTATCAGACTTTAGTGATGGTTTGGTCGAGCGTTAGCTATGACGGAGTGGCTGAGCCATATGTTGTGAAAAAGGTATCAAAACATCGGCACAAGTGTATCAAGATACCATTCTTGAGAAGGTGTTAAGCCCCTTAACAACACCATGTTCAATAACCAAGTATGGTCCTTCTGACAAGACTCGGCGCCGGGTCATAACGCTCGGTCCACGCAGTCTTGGTTGGAAGTAAACGTTTCGGACTATTAGAGCTGAAGACTGGCCGTCCTCTAGTCCCGATCTTAATCCGCTGGAATATTAATTTTGCTCAGTTTTAGAGAGTACAGCTTGGTCTAAACGCCATGATAATTTGGAGTTATGCTTTTTTTTATGATATAGGAGGCAAACGAGCAGACGGATCGCCTGATCGTAAGCGATCACCGCCGCCCATGGACACCTGAAACACCAGAACGGTTCTAGGTGCGTTGCCGGCCTTTAAGGTGGGAGTATGCCCTTTTCTTGAAGGTTTGAAGATCGTATCGGTCCGGAAATACCACAGGCGACAGTTCATTCCACAGTTTAGCCGAGGCAGGAAGTTTCTGGAGAAGCGCACAGTTGAGGACTGCCAACCATCCAAGTGGTGAGGCTGAAAATGTTGTCGCGTAGGCCGATGGCGGAAAGACGCGGCAGGGATTAATTCGAACAATTCCTCAGAGCATTCCCCGTTATATATGCGACATGTTTAAACTAACACACTGTAAAAGTAATAAATTTTATGTGCAAAAAAAAAAAATTTCTTCGTGACAATATTTATGGCAAGACTAAGTATAGTGATCTCCATAGTAAAATGCATTAATAGTTGAATCGGAAAATTCTTATGTGAGAGAAAATCCATAAAAACTAGTGGCCTGTATATTAACCACCGACTGTTCTATCTCTGCAAACTGGACATTTATAAAAACCGGTTATTTTTGGTGTACATAACATAATAAAATAAAATCATTGCGTATTTTGTAATATTTTTTTTAAGTTGCTTTAAAAACATAACATAATCGGTGTGTCATTTCTAGTAAACACAGTACTTTTCTACTGAAAAGTTTTAAAATGTTGAATTGTGAGTTTACGGTCAGTGGTCAGTATATTGGCCAGGTCATCAGTAATGTCCATAATTTCTGGCCCGTTGGTGTTCTTTCAGCATCTCTTGAAACTAATTTATTTCTAAAACAATGTGAATACAAGAATGGCAGAATCATCAACTTAGAATTATTATACATACCCACCAATATAAATAATTCGATATGAAAAAGCCTAAACTAATATAATATACGGTATAACTACCGTACCACTATATCTGTGCTATTTATTTTATTATATCCAAAATAGACCATATACTACGTGATAAATTTTATATATATTAATCAAAATATAAACTTATGTCACATATCACATGTGTAATTAAGGTTTCTCGATACACCAGTCTACTTTTAACACAAAAATAACGTGTTTATTTACAGTATTCGATTATATTGGCACAAAATAATAAAGTATTTGCTATAACGTAATCCTTTTACTCATATTTTGTACGACATCGTGTTTCTTTACTGCACCACACGTATATATATATATATATATATATATATATATATATATATATATATGACCTCTGCTAGTGATGACAGCAAATACTAGTGCCTGTACCTACCCGGTAAAGTGGCCAGTTTACAGGCCAGCGTAAAAAAGGCGTGAATTTTTAATTTCATGCAACGTCCTCGAACGCTAGTTAGCTTAATAAGCCAGTGTGCTCTATTAGCCATCATCTATGATCATAAGATTAAATATGGTTGAAAAAGTCTTTAAAGTATCGGCCTTAAAGTGACTGTCCAGTATGGGCCGTCCTATGAAGGGTTAAAAAGAACTACACAGGTATTATGTATTATTTTCTTTCAATCAAACAAAGTAATAGTAGTGAGTGAATTTGTAGTGGGTGCTTAAGATCAAGTGGATATAGATCCACTTGATCTTGAGCAGTTGTTGAAGCCTATTGATGCTTGCCACACCAATCATTTGAGGGTTGTCGATCATAAAAGCCGCCTTTCGGAACAAAAAGACTTCCCTACAGATCTGCAGACCCTATTGGCCACTGAAATATTTTGTCTGTTTATGGAAAAACCGGGCGTTTTAGAAGCAAATCGGGGGTTTTATGAATGTTAAGCATGTACGATGGTACCTAGCATACACTCGAATATTATGATGTTTATCCTACAATGTGAAAACATCTTCACAATGTTCGGATTTTTGTTAGTCAATCACGCTCTAGATCTAGCTGAAATTCAGTATAGGGATAGTTTATGCTCTGGAATAACAAAAAGGTATTTTTTTTATATCTGGAATAGGTTCGCATAAGTAACGGGAACGAGAAAAGAATTCCACACAGGCTGAAAAATGGGCAACAGGATCAATATACTCTCAAATGCGCACGGTGGAAGCAATAGTAAAAAAAATGGTTTACTGTTTTTGTGTAACAATTTTTATAAATATATAGGACAATTCAATTTGAAATGAAAAAAATCATCAATTATCTCAGGAAGTAATGATCTGTTTTATGATATGATATAAAACATGTCTGCATTTTTGAAGCTTCAATATCACTTTCGCTACCTTTATATTTACGCAGACGGATTAAAAAAGGATTCCATCATACGGGTGTAATATTATTATTCCTCACAGTTCCTGAGAACTTAGGGTGGAGCTATTACTCATCTTTTTCCCGCGTCGAGGGCTCGTTTTTATTGCTAGACGTGAAAAATACCAGAAATTTCATCCGGTCCGCTCAAAGTGGCTGGATTAATTCAGAAGGCACTTATTTCAAATTGGATTTCACTCGAACTCGCGACGCTGGCGTCTGCCTCGAGTCGCTTACATTTCCTTTTAATAGAGTCCGACTTGTTCTTTCTATCGGTCTCCAGTCGATGTCAATTTATGTACCAACTGATTGACACAGAACACTGAAGAATTGTTAGTGAAGTATCGTCAATACAATACATAAACAAGATAAAGGTTGTTGCTAATAATACCAACGACATTTAAATAGCTAATTACATTAAGTTACTTAAAAAGTTACAAGAGTAAGGGATTCCCTCATATTTTAATTATGAATTGTGTGTGTGTAAATCTACAAAATACACACATACATAGTTCGGAGGTATCTGTGAGACCTCCGCCAGTTAATTGTTATCGAATCTATCGAATAGATATTTGGAACAAATCGTACCATTGCCTCGATATTTATGATTAAGGCTCAGATTTTTGAGCTCATTGAAATGTGTAGAAATATGATATTCCCTCCACGGCATAAAATAATATTTTAACGAGTACAAGGCATGTCGTAGACTCTTCTCAGAAAGTGTGTCAAGAACATTGACCCCAGTTCTATAGGGGTTCTCTTTAAAACAACATGCTTCACCTATACATGAGGTGAAGATAAATAGTGCTTCTGTTTATTCAAGTGCCCGTAGGTGGTACTTGGAGGAGCGAATATATTAACTTTTCATTGCATTTCGACATGAATAATTGTACTTTTTAGACAAAGAGCATCACTTGGCATTTGTTAAATATAGGTTATGTAAAGCAAGACTAAACTAGTTACTAGCTGATACGGAGAACCTTGATTTGTCAAATATTAGGTCATACATATGAAATTGGCGTTTTATCGAACTGGTCATTTTAATCTCAGAAATCCAGCATTTAGTTAGGAATTCCAAATTCAAATTCATTTCAATTTTAAGCTTGTCTATTTGTGTTTCGAATGTAATAATTCATTTGTTTTCGCGCTATTTAATTTTGCTTTGACATCGTTCCGTGCACAATATGGAAAACCTAAAATATCGCATTACTTTCGAACATGAGTTTCATCGCGGTACCAGCGCTGCAGAAACAGCTCGAAGGATTACTGATGTGTACGGAGAAGCCACTGTTAAAAAACACAGTTTGTTTTTGGTTCCAACGCTTTCGTTTTAGAAATTTTGACCTCCAGAATAAAACTCGTGTACGGCCAGAGACCCTAGTTGTCAATGAGGATTTGAAAGTGACTGTGGAAATGGATCCATCTCAAACCACGTCAGAGTTAACTGCAGGCTTCGGTGTGAGTGATAAAACCATTTTGAAACATTTGAAACACATTGGAAAAGAGAAAAAGCTTGAAAAATGGGTACCACATGAACTAAATCAAGCAAACCAACAAACACGCGTCGACTGCTGCGTCACGTTACTCGACCGTCACAATAATAAGGGGATTTTGAATCGTATCATTACTTATGATGAGAAATGGATCCTATACGATATTCGGAAACGCAAATTACAGTGGTTAAACCCTGGAGAAATGGCCAAATCGTGCCCCAAGTGAAAGGTGACTCAAAAAAAGGTAATGGTTATTGTCTGGTGGACCGGCGTTGGAGTCATTCACTACGCCTTCCTTATCGCTGCGACGCGAGCGAGGACTCAGGGCTGCACACGCTCACTGAGTGCGAAGGAGGCGTCGAGAATGGGAGTGGAAGCTCTCACGCTCGCCACCTTGCTCGCGGCGATGGTCCGCTGGACGGATGCGTGGGCAGCCGGTGCCTCCTTCTGCAAGCAAGTTATGCTCGTGAAGGAGGCCGACGGCTCAAGCTGCTCGCCAACTGGGGCAACTCGAGCGTCGGAGGTCGATGAATGACCTCCGTCCTCCATGAGCGCGAGCCTATGGGTGACAGGTGGAGCCGCCTGTCATGCCAGCAGAAGCAGGCCACGGCAGTGGTGCGCGTCGCGCGCCCCCAATATGCAGGGGACAATTTGGGGACCCCCTGATCCCCCCACCCGAAGAGGGCCGGACTGAGAGAGAGGGCCATAGGTCAGATAGGTACCTTACCTTCGGCCTTGCACTACGATCCACATACAGCGTGCGATTTAGTCGGGTTGAGTCCGACATAACCTCTCCCTCTGGCTCCGGCGGGGGTGGTATCCGCAGGGACTTCCCGTACGTTAAAAAAAAACTACACCTTCCTAAAATTTGGTCAGACGATTACGGTAGATCTGTATTGCCAACAATTGGAAACCTGCTCAAAAATTTTGTTACTTCTTGCGCCCGCATTTTTTTCATCAAAAGAATCAATGAACTGCCTATAAAATCTCAAAAGTGCATAGATAACAGTAGTACATACTTTGAATGATTAAATAAAAAAACTGTAACACAAAATAGTCTTTTTTTTCCATATAAAATGCCAATTTTATATGTATTATATCTGGAGACTATTATTATATTACCTTATCACTTTGGAGTGTTAATAGATTACCTAAGTTTACCCATTCTCAGACTTCAAAAAAAATTTAAAATCGCTGAAACCGTTTAAACTCCGTGGTTTAAACACGATACATTATAAACACTGTGACTGAGAATTCTATTTCCAGTTTAAAATACTGCAAGCTGCTATATGGCGAACAAATATAAATTTAATTACATTTCATTTAGCTGTGACTGTAATTAAAGGGAAAACGGGTAATGACTATATTTATACTACACACAAATGTGACAACTTTGAAACACAAATATAATATAATTTAGTACGAAAAATAGGTAGCTTCATCATCACATTATAATTTTGGCACTTTGAAAATATTTCGTTTACAAATTAACGAAAATACAGTATTTACTGTAACAAACTTAACGTACCTAAACAAAACAAGAGAGTAGTGTTTTGCTAAAATGTTGAATACAGTATAACAGTAGATAGTCTTTTGGTAAATTGTTTTAGATAAAATAGTTTTGGACATTATTACTTCCTTATTTATATCACACTAACTGGTTGCCGCGGCTCCAACCGCGTGGAATTTTTATTCCGTAGTGTACCCGCATTCCATGGGAACCTATTCCCCGGAAATGAATCTTCCACAACACATGAAAGCGTTGTATAGATAAGATTTTTTTATACCAGTTAGCAGACAAGCACCCACCTGACGGAAAGTCGTTACCGTGGCCTTTATAAACGTGTGCAATACTAGGCCCATCACAGTCGCGCTGCCGACAAATGTAATATTATAAATAAACGGTTACGAATCATAATTAAATTTCAAAATCCCGAATGTATGAAATTTTTATACAATTTACCGAAATTCTGAAGCTCAGAATCCCAAAAGTTCAAAATCCCGAAATTTAAATTTTGATGTAATACCGATGGTAGGCGTTCGGGTTAAATTTTTATACTTCTCTTTACAACGGGGGTAGTGTTCTTTTGTGTAGCTCCTATATCTTCATATATTATCACAAGTAATCTAACACGAAGGGTATGGCGGAGGTTTCCACATACCCTTCTAACCTAAATATATCCATGTTGAGGCAGGCGGGAACGGAGTGGATTAACCTTCGTGTTTTTTTTATAACCATCTAAACAAATCCACCCAGGAATCAATCCAATTTGATCTGAACTTCGGAATTTCGTACTTCGAGATTTTTGAAGTGAAAACTTCTTTAGCGGCGTTGGATGGGTAAAAAGTGTTAAACTCGCGTCAGGATCGCTTGACCTTTGAACCGTAACCGACGACTGACGTCATACAATATTAGCTACAGACTGTCTATTTTGCAATATACGATAAATAGCTTCGTAGCATAGCGGTTAGCGCTTCGACTATAAGTTCTTATGGTTTCAGATAGTACCGGGTTCAAACCTGACCTTCTGACACTTTTGTGATTGATTTTTTTTTTGTAATTTATTACTTTTGTGATTATTTTTTCTTTTTGTAATTTATTAATTTCTTCGGACAGAAAATTAGCAGAAAATTCGTGATAGGTTCTATGATTTGCGCTATATTATAGGTATGGTATGGTATGGTATGTTCTTTTTATCTTTTACTATGAATATAACGAAAAAAGAAAGAAAGAAAAAGTTTTCATTTCTGCCGGCACTCTCGGAGTGCAACCCGTCTTTTTTTTACTACGGGAATTTATACTATCGGTATTTTGAACATTGGGTCAAACGAACACTCTAGCTTTCAAACTTCGTTTTTTTGTACGTCGGTATTATGAATTTGTTTTTGATATGTAACCGAATAAACGCAAATCAATTCAATTGCTTAATAGTTTTTATTTTCTTATTTCAGTGCATCTTCGGAGCGTACTGCGTACAGCTGGCTCCCAGAGACCAGTATTGAGTTTTGCTCTCGATACAATCGCCGAAGAAGCTCAAATACTACCGTCTACGAGAGCGACTGAGGGTACGAACACTTCGAGCAATTCGAAGAATCTCTGCTTTAATCACTATGTCGCATATTCTAGAACGAAACTCAGACCTGAATATCGATTTATCTGAGAACAGATTGTTTAGACAGATTCACAGATTTGACAGACTGTGTATAAAATCTGTCCTGAGATAGAGATTCAGAACTGATTACCATTTTAGAATACCGGTATATAAGTGCAAAGTAACGTGGAACTCTTAAGTGATGCTGTGTGAAATACTATTTTATGTTATTTTTCAAATGAACTACTTTTTTTGTCTTTTGACTATAAGTCTCTATGTTTGCCCATTTGAACATGTGTAATTTTTGAAATAAAACATTTTTTTTACTTGATATTATTTCATCATGTAAACTAAATGTAAAAAGAAATTTTTTTTATTTCAATGAGTGTAATAATTTTAGTAATAAAATTACTTATTTATTATCAGAAAAAATTTGGTCCATCCATTATAAATTAGACCGTTATTATGAATTGAATTGGAATTTTAGTTTGTACACTATATTACTTTATAAAGAATACAGAAATAAACCCAAAAAAAAATTCTTGCACAAATGCGAGCTTACAATAAAAATCTTTTGAAAAAACTGAGAATTAGAGGACCATAGCATAACAGATCGTTGAAAATGCTTACTGCTTTAATAATATACTTGGTGGAGCAAAATGTGCTCTTCAATAACTGAAATGAAACATCGATTAAGATATGAAGAAGTGAATGCTCAGGTGGGACTCGAACCCACGATCTTTCCCTTACAGGGGGAATGCTCTGACCACTGAGCCACCGAGCCATGCAGTACGTTCCTAATGAAGATAAAAAAACACTATTATACATAAAACAATACGTCTAAAATATTTATTTCGACGCTGTAAGCTCGTTCTGCGTAAACAGTAATACATTCATACATATAATCACGCCTTTATCCCCGGAGGGTTAGGCAGAGGTGAATTAACACCCACATTTCACCAATCTGTATTCGGTCCCACGTAATAGGGGGTGAACCTATTGCCGTATTCCGGGTACTGTTGTTGACTCGAGCCATGCATCCGAGGCTGAGTCAGGGCTGTACATGTCTGTCTGATGTTAAAATTAATCAGCCCTATCCCTTAGTCGCCTTGTACGACACCGCATGGGACGAGAAGGGGTGGCCCAAATTTTACTCCGCCGGGAACTTCCGCCGGGAACTCCGACGCGAACAGTAATAGCATACACCTAAATACTACATGAAAATGACTTTCTCTAGCTACCTTACGACCATAGCTGCTAAAAAGCAAACGAAGCGTATGTTGAATCTCCTGAGCCTAAGGCGAAATATCAGTTTTTTTATGGGACCCCCTGGAAGCTAAACCATTGGATACAATGCAAAAAAAATTGTATCTACATAAATCGATAAATTAGCTTATTGCAGCCCACTGCTGGACATAAGTTCCTACCAACGTACTGCATAGCTCCCGATGGTCTACCTTGAGAATCTAGTTTATCTCAGCCATATTTCCCGTCCATCTTGCACTTCGCATCGGTGATCTCCACTCCTTTGTCAGGAACCTGCGAGCTGTGTTGGATGACCTCATTGCATATTTTGTCTTCCAGTGCCTGGGGCATTCTGGCATGCGCACCTTTTCTAGCATACTTACACCCATTAGAATGATTTACATGCAGTCAAAATTATAGATCATAAAAAAAAAATTAATAGCAACAGATACAAATTTTTTAAAGATGATTTAGTGAAATTCTTGTGGAAAGTGGAATATTTTTGCTCATACATTGCTAATATTACCGCGTCTACTTCGACTGAAACTCGATGAGAAACCGTGAAAACTTCCTCTTACTTGCCGAAAATGAATATTTATGACGGGCAACGAGTAATACGCCATTTATGGGCAAAGTTGTAATGTTCTGTCTACTTACCGAATGTAAGCGTGTCGCCTATTTATGGAACGTTAGATCTACGCATCTTTAATAGGCAAACGTGCTTACTTTGTAATTAATAGAAGGATACCTCAATGAAACACAAGTTAAAAGTTGACAATTCTTTTAAGAAAAAAGTTGAAACGTCAAACCTATGTATTGTATACCCATACTTTGTTAGCGGGAATATACCTTACAGATGTAGTAATTTTTACAAACATTTGCGTAGGTACATTTTTGCAAAAGCTCCAGATGTTATCAATCTGCAGTTTCATTTCTTGATATAGCTAAGATAAATTTGTTAATATAGATATATTGATGGAACAATGTTGTACATGTTATTATTAAATTAAACTTTGGGGGCAAATCTCTATATAATAATTACTATGTCGACGAAATACGAATTTTCATAAATATACATAAGATATTTTGTCATGTTAAACTTAAGTACTTGTAAGATCACACAATCGATTGTTACTTATAGATAGTTATCATGTTATAATATTTAGATAGGTAATTAATATTTGCTGTGATTTTTTTACCTATAATTTGGTAATATTCGCTATAATAAGTAATTTTGTATAAAGCTAAAATTAACTTTTATTTTTATAAAGCATAGCCCATAATTTTCAACTAATGTATTCAATGATTGTACAAACAATGCTTTATATTGTAAATATTCCTAATGAGTATTCAATGTAAGTTTTAAAACCCTTGTTTTTCATAGTTATCAAACGAATCGTGGATTGTTAAGTTAGAATTTTAATTTTTCCAAGTATGTATGCAACTTAAATTACAGGCTACAAATTACATACCTTAAAATTTCGAATTTAATATTTTTTGTTATTATTATATTGTATTATTATTTTATTTCTATAATACGTCCTTGTATCATTGTTATTATACCGATACTTGTATTTTATCTTCTAAATGTTAGCTCTAAATCTGTCTAACTACAATACTTATTACACTATAAGATACACGTACTCTTAATTTAGTTACTACGCGACAAAATCAAATTATTTCTTAAAGTAAGAATATAGGAAGTATCACAAAAATATAAACGAATTTAATCTCGTAAAATTATATCTTACATTCAAAAATATCTGTTTCTTAATCTAGGGTAGCCCTGATAGAAATTTCGGGATTTATTCGAGCGCAGAAAAAAAACATTTATGAAAAAATTTTGTACCGTAGCCGATCAGAAAAAAAATCTACTAAACTCAGAATAGGCAAGTAACTCAACTTGCCTATTCTGAGTTTAGTAGCATTTTATTAGTTTTATTTTATGCGAAAAGTGTGCAATTTAATAATACGACGATTTGTTTAGTCATGAATTTTAATCGCATCTCTATCGTATTTCCTCAGGAGCACTTTCACAATTTACTTGAATTTCCTTCTGAACATCTTTTCTACTCCTTCGTACGGCCACGCCCACCATGCCTGGTAGATTCATATTATTCCATCATCAGAAATAGGTGGTATAAATACATTATCAGTCTCAGACGCGCTTGCGAATCCCCAGGTAACCTTTTTTTACATTTTACTACGAGACCTTCAACAGTTAATACAGTTAATCTTCACACGCCCATAGGTTCCCGCGGCGCTTGAGTGTGTATCAGAGATGCGGAAGCAACTCGGAAACTAATTAGACCACCTTTCATTCCATAATAATGATGTCAGTATTATAGTCTACTATGTCAAAAGGTCTACGAAATAATAGATATAAAAAGGTGTAATTGATGTTTACTGTGTAAGAATCATTTAGTACAGACATGTTACATTAAAATCGTAATTTATAAGATGATATTAAGATATTTAATACATACAATAGTTAAACAACTGTCAAGGTGGACTATATTTGTCAATCTTAGTTTTGCAATTAAGAACATAACAAAACATTGTCTTAAATCAAATTACAATCATAACCTTTTGATATAGTCGCGAACAATGTTTGTAAGTATATTAAGCAAAAATTGTACTACAATAAGTAATTATTATATTCATAGTTATTTTTGAATACCTACTCAAACTTATCAATTAATTTGTATCCTGTGAATTTGTAATGAAACTCTGTGTTTATGAAACGTGTCTTTTTTAAATAAAGGTTGATAAATACCCAGAAAATTAGTTATTGCCACTATCATTTTGAGAAAATAAAGCCACTTCTTCATCAAAGCGTTAATTCCAGTCACACCCAAAACTTGCACCTCCGAGACTGGAGGCCGCTTTTTTCCAGACAAACTGCGGGTTTGGCTAATCTTAAAATTTTCGGTAAAGCGACTGCCATCTGACCTCCACAATCCATTGGCGTTGTACTTTTTAGGACTCTAACTACCCGTTACGACTGCCATAGATGTTCGTACGACAAAGAAAATAAAACCCGCTATTGGTTCCAAAATAGCTGCCTACAACTAAAATGAGTTTTATTGATTGATATTGAATTTCGGTTTGATTATATATCTGTCGCCGCCAACTAATTTAATCAGCCGTCCAATTAACTGCCTAGGCAGTTAACTAAACGGCGCCATTTAATTAACAGTGTGAATGATATTCATCCGTCTCGGTTATTACATCATTTAATAATCTGGCTGACAATTCTTAGGCGAATCGTAAGATGGGGCACTACCTCAAAGTAAGATGGAAAATGACATAAATACATACATATACTTACACCTGTAAATCCCCGAGGGGGTAGACAGAGGTGTATTCTCAGAAAATTACTGATAGGTTTGTTGTGATAGCTGCGCAATCCGACTTGGTTAGGTTAGGTTAGAAGGCATTAAGCCTTCGTGGTTATTTTTTATAACCATGAAGAAATAAGTCATTTTTATAACTCTTTAATTAAATGACTATAGGCAAGTGGTTAAACGTTATCGATCCTAGCTATTTGCCTAGCCGTTTAATTAAATGGCTGAACACCATTCAGGCCGTTAATTGAATGGCAGCATTTAGTTAACTGCCTACGCAGTTAATTGAATCGCTGATTAAGCTAGTTGTGGCAACATATCTACTGCAAAAAACATTAGTAGTATGCATACTGGGTGATTTTCAGTCGTTTTGGAGCAAAAGTAAGCACAGTTTCTATATGTAGAGGTGAAAGGTATATGGATATAATAATTTTTTTTTTGGCCAATTAATACTTCCAGTTTTTTTTATTTCACTGAGGTGGTAGACAAGCACACGGTCCACCTGATGGCAAGTGGTTACCGTGACCTATGGACATGTCCATCACCGGGGGAATCACACTCGTGCTATTGAACCTGTAAACATGGAGAGCTTCTGCGCCATCAGTGTAGAAGACAAACCTTTAGTCTTCCCACTGATAGCACAAAAATATTCCAGTGAGCTCTGGCTACCCTACTCGCCGGGAATACACGAGGTTATTACGGCCGCGGTATTCTGTAGGGTATTTTACTATCGAAACTGTGCCGAAAATCTTTCACTCTGTAACGACTGAAAGCAGCTGATATATCCATGACCAACCAAGCCTTGAACCACATTATTAGGTAACTAACATGACTTCCTTCTGAATTCTTTTTCATTTGAAATGCTGTCCTGGTTAATCATTCTCTGTTCTTAACAAGACTCGTACAGCCAACGCTTTCCAACACCGCTTTGTAATGGAACCTCGTGTCGCTTTTTACAGTTCTTAAAAGTAGTTTTATTGTGTTAAGCACAGAATCGCCGGTAGCGTCTTAAATCGGAATTGAGGAAGTTTTTGTGATGTGCCATACAAGGTGCAAGTTCGGAACGAATCGATCTACGTGTTTCGTATTACAGAAGCTTTGATCCGGTGAACTGGATCGCTTTATGTGCTAAAAAGCAACGAGTACATAATTGTTATGTGCGTTGCGTTCATTTTTCATATATATGAAGATTTAGAGAGATATAGAAATATTTTAAGAAGTTTACTTTAGTCATGAAAAAAAAAAACAATGAAACTTCCTATTATTATTATTGTGATTGAAATAAGTTTTAATTTTTCTTTTTGTGATATTGGTAGCTACAAATTTACTACAATAGCGCTTTTTCCTTTACTTATGACACTATACCTTCTTATAAAATGTCAGGATTCTAGCGTACACTATGGGTTCTAATCCCCTTGTAATTGTCTAAATAATATGCTATTCAAACAGTAGTCTAGTTAATGTAATCAAAAGATTCAGTTGACTAACAATAGTAGATTAGTAGCCAAGGGCTGTATGGCATAAATTGCAGCCCGAGATATTTAGGCGCACTCGAACTATCGGCGCGATAGTTCGAGAGTGCAATCGATGCTTACATTCGAGCTAACTACTCTGCTTTACATCTCGATTGTGAGGTAAGTAGAAAAAAAAAACAGCCATTACAAGAATAAAACATTTTATTAGTTTAAATTTATAGTGAAATGAGAACAATTGTCAAATTTTAGGGACAGGTGTTTTTTGGATATGTTAATAGTAAAAGTTTTTTATTTCCGTCTATTTTCATCTCTTTTTTAATTTTTTTTCAAGAACTAAATTGAGCTTCGGCGTTCGATATTACAAATTGATGACTATTATACTCATAGGAAGACAAGGCTGAAATGCGAAGCGACCGCTTTTGTCATTGGGCTGAATGCATGATGTCTATTGCCAGTATGATGGTTAGATGTACACGAACTTTTTGAAAGAGTGAAGTGTTTTTTTTATATACTTACCGTCCTAGGGCGTTTGTAGCTCCATTATTACACTAGAGCGCTAATTGGTCACCTACAAGCCCCATTTAGGGGTAATAAGGACCTACTTACCGAATATGAGAGATGTAAATTTGATTTTCTCGCCGCTTCATGACGTTGCAGTCTTAAGTATCAGACCGACAGATATCGAAGTGATCCTCTAATGACTCCGCCCTTTTTACTGTTGAAGTACGGAAACCTAAAGATAACATGTCAAGTATGTCAAGTATGGGCACTTCCACCTTACACTAATTAGTGTGCCCATGAGTGGGTCGAATTCAAATGTCAAAAATATTTTTGTTCACCTTATACTTCTTTGCAAATAAATTGCTTGACAAGAGGTAGCATAAAGCTTTTCAGTCGTAAGCGTCATGGTCACGAAGCGTATTGAAAGTTCCACCTGAGTTTATTTGAGTTATTCGAATACAGTGCGGTACGACTCAGGAAGTCGAATGTGGCATTAATTCTGAAGATTTCGTTTGGACACAGGACTCGTAAGTACCTTATACGGTAAGTTAAAAAACTGGAGTGTGTTCTGCAAAGTTTAGTTTGATACAATACCTAATCATAAAAAGTAAAATAAATTCTAAACAATTTTTTGAAATCCCCTTATTTGAGGGACTAGCCGACTGAATTAAGAATAAACTGTGAGACAAATTGATCTAGGTATATAATCTAGAAGCAATAACACAAGTTAGTTAAACCATGCATACTTTGGGTAAACCATACTTGGATAGCGCTATGTAGAATGTCGTAATATATAAATTCGACAAAATAAACACTCAGTAGCTAAACTTACAGTATAATAATACTTAGTGTGTTAGCTTACTATTTAAGTACAGTCAGCATCTGATCGAACTTAATAAAATTACTCAAAATGCCATTAAACTGTTAGGTGTTGGTATTGATTTCAATTGTATTATCGTCCGAGCTAAGGGTGTGTACCAAATATCAGAACAATCAGTGAACAGAAAGGGGTAACGGTAAATGCTAAGATTGTTGAAGATTGTTAGTACTTTGCTAGTCAAGATTGATCTGATGTTGACTGTACACTGTACACGATGAAGGACAGTTGTACTTCATCATATAGAACAGTATGTAAAAGTTCAACATTATCTCCTTTGTCTACTTTACATAGATAGTTTCTTTATAGTTGTATTACTTAATGACATGTTAATTAACTTTATAATTTCCGTTATGACAAAATGAGACAAGACTGAATACCAAAGTTATAAAGGTTTCGTGATGTGACTAGTTAGTATGGTAGCTAATAAGTATAGCAAACAGTTCCCTGGCAATGACAGAATATCATTACCCAGCCGGAAATGATTAGAAAGTTTCCGAGAACGGTTAGTAATTATTATCTTCCTATAAGTGTGGAAGCTGACAGCCTCTGTGGCATAGCGGTAGTTAACGCAATTACTATGCAGGGGCGCAGTTTTTTCCTTATATATCCGACGTTGAGGAGATGGTGGAGCTATCTATCGACACTCCTGCGAACTATCGGAACTAATGAATGATTTTCCAATCATTTTAAATATTGAGGGGAGTGATGGAGATACCGTCGCCTCAAAGACGGATGTCTAACGAAAAAATTTGGATGCTTTCATGCGAGGTTCAATAGGTCAGTGCTCTAAGCATTCGGCCTGTAAGGGAAAGATCGAGGGTTCGAACCCCGCCTTAACCGATTCAAACATTTTCCTATCTTAATCTATTTGAATAGTTAGCATGTTAAATGTTTAACAATTTCATTATTTCAAGAACAAATTTCTAAATTCTCAATGTTTTTATCCCCACCACCAGATAGAAAGTGGTTACAGTGACCCATGGACGTGCGCAAAACCAGTGGCATCACCCTTCTAATTCCTGAAGAATCACATATTATATAGACTACAGCAGGGTGATAATTTCAAAGCTTAAGCGTTCTCGAGATAATAGCTTTATCTCCTTTCATACCGCACTGTGTGTGTGTGTCAGGACATATCAATGTAATCTTAAAAACTTCGATAGTGTGATTCACTAGTTTTTCTAGATATTTTTAGAGCATTACTTTGGTCCAGTCTAACAACTTTCAGTAAATAATCACAAGTAGTCAAAGAGAAGTACTTTAACACATTCCAATTCACAGATAAGCTTTCCGCTAAAACCTTTAAGAAAAATATAATATATAAAGAAAAATATAATAAAATATATGTAAACGAAACACGAAATATATAACTTTATGAGTAACTGAACATTAGAGACTGTTACAGACCTCCAGTGTAAAAGTGGTTTTTTGGTATAATTGGGTGGTATCTATATTAGGCGCGTGTAATAGAAATTATTTACGACTATTCAATTTACGATATTGAATTTTCTTAGTACAAATGCATACATACGTATTTATCTTTATCTATGTAAACACATTATTGTTATAAATATAGGTACGTTGAATTTCTCAAATCCGTCTTTAATTTACCAATACTTTCTATTTCAATAGCTTAACTATCCAAGCTACTTTTTCATTGCTTAGAATATTGTAGATATTTATTACAATAATTTATATCAAAATTGTATATTGAAATTAAGTTCAAAATCCTTAAGCGGGTTATAATGACTTTATTTTTCAAGAAAATTTAAGATTTTTATTTTTAACAAAACGATTTAGTCTGTCACGCAATGGAAATAAGCTACTGAATCCATTTACATACTCATACAACATCATAATGCTTAACAGTAGTATGTTACATTGATCAGACCTACCAGGGTTACGAACGTTAGAAACCAATTCTCACGCCAAAGTCAATACCTCAAAATTTTTGTAAACAAATTTCAACAATAGAGTAGCGTGTGGATCTTCATTGTAATATTGACTTGCGTGCAAGGGAATTTAATTCTTCACATACAGACATAAGAGTGCCAGGAAAAGTAAACAGTGTGATAAAATTTCTGGCTAGCACAGCGTATTGACTTTACCTTTGTAAACACTAATAGGAAATTGTAAAGTGGGAACCAGTTGAGATGAAACAGTGAATATGTTAATTTTGTTAGTACAGTGTCTGGGCGGGATTTTATAATTCTAACATCCTCATCTGATAATGATGATTTTCGTGCCTTACACGTTCTGTACAGCCTCTGTGGTGTGGTAGTAGTGAACTCGACTACTACGCAGGATTCAATTCCAGCTCAGTGCAAATATTTGTATGCATGAATGTTTCTTTGCATAATTCCGGGTCCGTGCTTTCGAGTTAAGTGAGAGAGAGATAGAG
The DNA here is from genome assembly GCA_949126895.1 of Eilema caniola. Classification (NCBI taxonomy): domain Eukaryota; kingdom Metazoa; phylum Arthropoda; class Insecta; order Lepidoptera; family Erebidae; genus Eilema; species Eilema caniola. The sequence goes on from OX421474.1 coordinate 22,874,262, forward strand.
AGAGATGGCAATGATAGCTTTAATGCAGAGATTTAGAGTGCTCTTATGTTTATTGACATAGACATAAACTCATGCCTGTATCCCCGAAAGTTTATGTTTAGGTCCCATTGTAATTAGCTTATTGCCATTAACCGGGCACTTATAATCCTGCTATAAATACACACATAACGTCGAAAAGCATAGAAAAATCATTGGTGTGTGCCATGGTACAACCTGGGATCGAACCCGAGACCTCATCTCAGCAGTCCATTGCCCATACCACTAGGCTAAAAAATATCTACCTGTCCCTAGATATTTTTATGCTCTGTTCTTATCTTAATGTGAAGGGATAATTTCAATCGAGGTGAATATTATGAATCGTGTTTCAATCTTTACACGTCCCTAGACGGTTCAGCCTACTTATGAATATGCTTTTTATTTGGCGAAATTTGCTATGTTTTTAAATATGTTGAAAACGGCTGCGACGGTCCTTAAGCCGACCGTCCCGGTTGCCATACGAACATCTATGGCAGTCGTTACGGGTAGTTGGAGCCCTCTAAAATTCAACTATTCTTTGATTTCAAACGATTGCCATATGACCTCCAATTGGTTTGGAACTTATAACTTCGATAGACTGAAAAACCGCCCATAACTGAATTGGGAAAAGGCTTAGAGAATGATAATACATTTTTGAATACTTAAAAAAATGTTTATAAACGACGTTGGAGACAGAGAAATGTGTGGAATAATTGGGATTTTGATTTACGTAAAAAAATGCTACCGTATTTGTACAGGAGCGATAAACTGGGACTTGATTCAGCAAATCCTTGATATACGTTTGGATTACCAGCATATGAGACGTTAATCCAGTTTTTATACTCAAGACACACGCCTACGATAAACTGTTTATGGAATTATAAGACCAGCTTAGGAAAGGTATTTGCGTAAGTAAGGCAGTAAATATACGTTTTACATGTCGTGTTTATTTAGTAAGAATGTTACTGCCAATATTATGTGAATATGAGTAGGTGTATTATATACACGTTTCATTTCAGTGTGTATTTCTGTATTATGATAAAATCTCTTCGATATAATCGAATTATGGCGAAAATCTATACTATCAATATTTTTATCAAGATTTTCCTTTCTAGTACAAGGAAAATATGGATAAAATATACAATTACATAAATCCAAAATCGCACTAGATATTAGTAAAACCGTTTAAGTTAACCCATATAGTTTACCTGCTCAGCTGCCCACATAATAAATTAGGTTAATTGTAAAATATTGTTATGTAGGAGTTGATTAATTTAGTAACGACAGCTCGTTTTCATGATAGGCAAATGTAGATTTAAGCTAATAGCTCAATTTTAATAGCTTCGTTTATTTCATTCACTTCTTAGTTATTTTTTTACTATTTATTCTTTATTGTACACTTACATGGCATTCACATAAGTAAGTGAAAAAGGCGAGCCTAAATCAAGGTTGAGTTCTCTTCCAGCTAACCCGGGAGTGAACAGAGGAATTGCAATCCAATGAGAGGCAAAGTCTTGTGTACATTCATGTGAAGTTTTAATAATGTGAGGAGGCATACAAAAGGTATACCTCTGTTATAAGTGATAATAGACAAAAGGACTCTTCAGTATAAATCCCCAAAATCATATCTACTGCAAATTATTGTGCCTTCCTGTGACTTTTCTATTTTTCTTATATTTTAAGTAGATTATATCTTGATACGGATGCGGTAGGCGGAGGATCGGACGCAATGGCGCACATTGGGAGAGGCCTATGTCCAGCAGTGGACTGCAGTGGGCTAATTGATTGATTGATATAGATATATCAATTTGATTAATTCGGTTTTTTCATTATATTTATATCTTCATTAATTTATACTAATTTAAGTTACTTATATATAACACTTTTATTGGTCATGACATTGCACTACTGGTGATACCGACATTAGCGAACCTCTTTGAACCTCTGCAGACTATACAAGGGAGATAAAGGTCCACTTAGAGAGGTTTTTTTTTTTTTTTTTTTTACGTGCGGGAAATCCCCACGGATACCCTCCCCTCTGGAGCCGGAGGGGTAGGTTATGTCGGACTCGAACCGACTAAACCGCACGCCGTCTGTGGGTCGATGTGCTAGGCCGGAGGTGAAGTTGTCTTTTGCCATATCCCTCGCACCCCGGCTGACCCAGGGCCATTCCTCTCGGTCTGGCCCTCCTCGGGAGGGGGAACCACGCGGTCCCCGACTCGCCCCCGGTATGGGGGGGGCGCGCATCGCCCTACGATGCGCGCCGCCGCCGTGGCCTGCTTCTGCTAGGGTGACGAGCGGCTCCACCCGTCACCCTCACTTAGAGAGGTAACAAGCAGTACTTACTGCGTACATATGTCTGAAACCCTATTGCCACCTGATGCTAATAGTCGTTAAATGTGTACCAATGGCAGTGCCGGCGCATTCATTGAATAATCTAAAGATAAAAATCACTTTGCCATGAGATAGCGGAATAAATATTGAATTTTTGGACGTTTGTAATTCAATCACGATCTAATAGCTGAAGGGATCTGACTGAAATTTGGTATAAGAATAGGTTGACCTCGAATAGCACATATGTTTTGTTACGTTTTTCATTTTTCATATAGCACTTTTTATACCAGGAAAAGGGTTGCGAAAACGGCATCAAAATGATTCAGTAAGATGTCACTTAACATAGACCATAGTCTAAATTTTTACTAGTTCCGTATTCATACACCGAACGAAGCCTAGTTTCCGCTAAACATTAGTGCTGTACGTTACACCCACTCGCATTGTATGTAAAATTGCGTGTTGGTTGTGACTTGTAATTCGATCGGTCTAACATGGCCTGGGAGGTACGGTTTTTGGTAAGCCTGTTCATTGATTCTGTGTTTTCAAACAATGGTTTATATGACAAGCTTACTTTGTTTGTTACTGTATTATTGTTCTAAGTAGGTACTATTATATAAGGGCGTTACATATGAAATTTCGAAATTTTCTTACAGATTCATGAGTTCGTTATTCCTGTAAGTTAATAGCTATTTCCATTATTTATACTTTGTTTGAAAGTTGATTTCAAGATTTTACAACTCTGTTTTAAATTTTGTTTTAATTGACCGCTTGATAAATTAAATTCGATCTTCAAAAATAGTAACTACCTAAATGCTATCTATTTTGATGATGTTAGCTTAATGTTGTCTGATTCATACAAAATCATAAAATTCGGATGTGTCATTCCTAAAAAAATGCAAAAATGTTAGTACTGCAAATTGGGTTTCCTCCAATTTCTTCAATAAAACGACAATTTCATTTGTAACGACCTATTATTATATCTATACTAATATTATAAAGCTGAAGAGTTTGTTTGTTTGGTTAAATAATAAATAAATATCCTACAACATTCTACACAACGCTGTCTTGACTCATGGTAAGCATAGCTTAACTAGCTTGTGCTATGAAATCTAGAATGCAGACTTCATAGCACAGAGAAAGAGAACATATATACTTTTTTTTGTCAATACATGCATATTATACATAGAAACACTCAGAAGGTACAATGCAAACATATATGCGTAGAAATATTGCACTGAGCGGGAATCGAATCCTTGCCCCCTGTGTAGCAGTCAAACGTTCTACCGCTACGCCATACAGGGGCCGTCAATCTCACGGACTAGAGTTTTAAATGGTAAAAATCTTTTTGTGCTGACAAATGAATGTATCCATACTAATATTATAAATGCGAAAGTAACTCTGTCTGTCTGTCTGTCTGTCTGTCTGTCTGTCTGTCTGTCTGTCTGTCTGTCTGTCTGTCTGTCTGTCTGTATGTTACGCTTTCACGCCTAAACCACTGAACCGATCTTGATGAAATTTGGTACAGAGGTATATTAGAGCTTGAGAACGGACATAGGCTACCTTTTATCACGGGAAAGGGGGTTTAAGGGGAGGAAATAGGGGATGAAAGTTTTTATGAAAGTTTGTCATTTCTGAAGATATCTTTATGAAATTTGGTACAGAGGTAGATTAGAGCTTGGAAACGGATATAGGCTACCTTTTATCGCAAAAAGGGGGGTAGAAGGGGGGCGGACTAGGGCCTTGGTATGAAAGTTTGTCATTTTTGAAGATTTCTTGATGAAATTTGGTACAGAGATAGTTTAGAGCTTGGAAACGGATATAGGCTACCTTTTATGGCGAAAAGGGGGGAAGAAGGGGGGCTAGGGCCTTGGGATGAAAGTTTGTCATTTTTGAAGATTTCTTGATGAAATTTGGTACAGAGATAGTTTAGAGCTTGGGAACGGACATAAGCTACCTTTTATCGCGAAAAGGGGATAGAAGGGGGGACTAGGGCCTTGGGATGAAAGTTTGTCATTTTTGAAGATTTCTTGATGAAATTTGGTACAGAGATAGTTTAGAGCTTGGAAACGGATATAGGCTACCTTTTATCGCGAAAAGGGGGTAGAAGGGGGGCGGACTAGGGCCTTGGTATGAAAGTTTGTCATTTTTGAAGATTTCTTGATGAAATTTGGTACAGAGATAGTTTAGAGCTTGGAAAAGGATATAGGCTACCTTTTATCTCGAAAAGGGGGGAAGAAGGGGGGGACCAGGGCCATGGGATAAAAGTTTATCGTTTTAGAAGATTTCCTGATGAAATTTGGTACAGAGATAGTTTAGAGCTTGGGAACGAACATAGGCTACCTTTTATCGCGAGAAGGGGGTTAGAAGGGGGGGACTAGGGCCTTGGGATGAAAGTTTGATATTTTTGAAGATTTCCTGATGAAATTTGGTACAGAGATAGTTCAGAGCTTGGGAACGGACATAGGCTACATTTTATCGCGAAAAGGGGGGAAGAAGGGGGGCTAGGGCCTTGGGATGAAAGTTTGTCATTTTTGAAGATTTCTTGATGAAATTTGGTACAGAGATAGTTTAGAGCTTGGGAACGGACATAAGCTACCTTTTATCGCGAAAAGGGGATAGAAGGGGGGACTAGGGCCTTGGGATGAAAGTTTGTCATTTTTGAAGATTTCTTGATGAAATTTGGTACAGAGATAGTTTAGAGCTTGGGAACGGACATAAGCTACTTTTTATCGCGAAAAGGGGGGTAGAAGGGGGGCTAGGGCCTTGGGATGAAAGTTTGTCATTTTTGGAGATTTCTTGATGAAATTTGGTACAGAGATAGTTTAGAGCTTGGGAACGGACATAAGCTACCGTTTATCGCGAAAAGGGGGTAGAAGGGGGGACTAGGGCCTTGGGATGAAAGTTTGTCATTCTTGAAGATTTCTTGATGAAATTTGGTACAGAGATAGTTTAGAGCTTGGAAACGGATATAGGCTACCTTTTATCGCGAAAAGGGGGGTAGAAGGGGGGGGGGACCAGGGCCATGGGATAAAAGTTTATCGTTTTAGAAGATTTCCTGATGAAATTTGGTACAGAGATATTTTAGAGCTTGGGAATGGACATAGGCTACCTTTTATCGCGAAAAGGGGGGTAGAAGGGGGGACTAGGGCCTTGGGATGAAAGTTTGTCATTTTTGAAGATTTCCTGATGAAATTTGGTACAGAGATAGTTTAGAGCTTGGAAACGGACATAGGCTACCTTTTATCGCAAAAAGGGGTAGAAGGGGGGGGGGGGGCATATGGCTATGGGATGAAAGTTTGTCTTTTTTGAAGATATCCTGATGAATTAAAGCTTGGGAACGAACATAGGCTACCTTTTGTCGCGAAATGATCAGGCTAAAGGGGGGGAGGTATAGTGGTTGAAAGTTTGCCAGTTTTGAAGACAGCCTGATGATATATTTGGTACAAAGATGGATTGAAGCTTGGAAACGAACATAGGCTATCTATTGACGCGAAAATGGAGGTATGGGGGAGGTAATAAGGTTTGAAATTTTGACAGTTTTGAAGATATCCTATTGAAATTTGGTACAGGGATTAATTAGAGCTTGGTAACGGACATATGCTACCTTTTATCGCGAATAATGTGGTAAAAGGGTGGGGGAGGAATAAGGACTGGATAGTTAGCATCAAATGGTGAAATTTGGTACTGAGATGGATTAGAGCTCGAAAATAGACATAGGTTACCTTTTATTACGAAAAAAGGAGTTGAAGGGGTGGAATAGGGCAAGGGTATGTAAGTTAGACAATTTTGAAGATATCTTGATGAAATTGGTATAGAGATGGATTAGAGGTTGGAAATGGACATAGGCTAGAGAAGGGGAATAGGGCTATGGGATTAAAGTTTCTAATTTTTCATTGGCACAAAAAAGGGGATGAATATGGCATAAATAGTGAGAATTTCTTTTAAGATGTCCTCATGAAATTTGGTACAAAGGTGAATAAGAGCTTCGGAACGGACATAGTCGAGTAACGAACTAAATATAGAAGCGAGTGGAGAGGCGAGTAGAGATTGTTATAGGGACGAGTGGATAGGCGTGTAAAGATCGAAATTTGAGTAGTGTCGACTACAGGGGCGAGTAGATATGCGACTAGAGAGCCAAAAAGAATGCAGTAAAGGGTTAAGTAGAAAGGTGAATAGGGAGGCGAGTGGAAAGATGAATGTAGTGGCGAGTGGAGATCGAATAGAGAGTTGAGTAGAGGTGCGAGTGGCGAGAGTCAAGTAGAGAGGCGAAAAGAGAATCGAATGGATGGGCAAGTAGAGAGGCCAATGGAAAGGCGAGTTTAGAGAAGAGTACAAAGTCGAGTAGAGAGGGGAACAGAAGTCAATAGAGAGTCGAGTATAAATTCAAGTATAGAGGCGAGTTGAAAGTCGAGTAGAGTCGAATATAGAGGCGAGTAGAAAGTCGAGAACAGAGGTGAGTACATAGTCGAGGACAGAGTTGAGTAGAGAGGCGAATTTAATGCTCAATAGCGTCGGATCAACACTAAGCGATAACCGACATCCACGCGGGCGGAGCCGCGGGCAACAGCTAGTACAGTATAAAATTGTAATAAGAGAATACACTGTCATAATTCTATCAATAATCATCTCGCTCCACCTTATACCTGGGGCAAAGGTTGGCCGTTGCTATCTATATATATATAGTCTTCCGCCTACATATTTTTGGTCCTACTAAACCGATTGCAATCGAAATTCGAAATTCGTTGCGTCCATCGCGTACAAACAAACAAAATCTAGAATAAAAAGAACTATTTTTGTGTACAGTATCAAGTATTGTATAGGTACACCTAGTGTATTTTCTTAATTGGTTTCTCACTGCACAGAAGCTGTCTATAACACGAGGTAGCCTGAAAAATACTCTTGCAGCGAAAAGGCTGCCATTTGTACATTTTACATAATATTGTCCGTACATGTACTATAATTTATACACAATATTTATTTTATACAATAAAGACTTATCTTAACATTCTCATTAAAACTCACTATGTAGGTATACACATAAGACACTGAATTTTTTAGTAGTATTTTATTTATAAAGCATTATTTTAGTAATTCCTCCCCGTACAATAAATTCTCCATTACTATAATAAAGTTTGATTATGCGAGCGAGCGCTTCGACAATTCACTTTGGATTTGTTCGAAACGTTCGCTAGATTATATAACAGCTAACACATAATTAGACTGCCATTATGTCCCCATTTATTATGTTACGTGAACTGCGATAAATTCATGTACTCAACAGTACCTAAAAGTCAATACAAAAACTGTGTTATAAAATAACTCGATTTTTATAGTGTAAAAAAATTCCTCAATTAGTAACTACAAAACCTAGTAACATTTATAAATACCTTGCACAAAGCACTTCGTGATCTAAGTGAATTCTATTTTATTTTATTCAATGAAAATGAAAAGCTTGTATGAAATAGGTAGTTTTTCAATCACATTTAATATTTTCATCGTCGAAAAGTTGTTTCTAGTAAAAGGTGTAGGTACTATTGAATAACTATTGAACTCTCACGTATGCCTGATTTTCTCTACATATTCGTATGATCGTAAATGTCAACCGTTTGATAAATAATAAAATATTGAAACTGATTACAGTAAATAGATTCCGGTACCGCAGCGTGTGATTCGGGCTATTTTATCAATTTAGAGACGCTAATGTGAGGTTAACTGGCCTGAATCGAATAAAATTGTCGTGATTATATATTACTGTTATTGAAGATATTGCCAGTTGGTAATGTTACCAACTGGCAATATCTTCTCCATCGGCCAAATTTTACTCTATTCATAATAACAACATCAAAGGGATACAATTTTTTAATTCTTTGGCTAAAGGAGCCTCGTTTGATTGATTGGAAATTAATAAAGGGCTTGCAGATATTATATAAGGCAATAATGTGTTGCGAAAAATAAAATTAATAAATAAGTGGTGGGGAGCACGGTTCGTAGAGTGCAAATAAGAACACGTAAGTGGAGAATCATAAAAGTATAATAAACATATAAAGATACAGTAGATACAACTAAAGGTAAAACACGAGAACTATAATATTGTTTAAGTAACCAAGGGAACTTGGATAAGACAGATATTCAAAAATAAAACATTTATCACCAGTCTACACATGTCGAGACCATGAAGGTGATACTTCAACACTATAGGTAAAACAGTGAAACTGCCAAAAACATTAACTTTTTTACTATACAAGTTTTTTAAAATTCGGTCCATTTTCCATTTTATCTGTACACATTGGCATCACTAAACAATTGTTTATTTTTAGTATACAGTACAGTTCTGACTATAAGCTTTTATAAACTATATTCTATTCATACTAGCGAGTTTCTCTTTGTTATTTTGCCGCATAGAAAATTAAAGGCCGGAGACTTGTAAGGTTATATCAGATTTTACGATATATATGTATAAAATAAATACAGTACAACAATAGTAAGACTTTAAGCACCCTACACGGTAGTGTAGACATAAAAAATATTTCACCATAATATGACACGTGGTGACGGAGATGTTTGTGTGGTGACGGATATAGAATACAAGTATCACCTATACGAATGGTGTCAAACACATAGACGATATCACTACGATAGAAGAAAAGTTCAAAATAAAACCCTGTACCAATTTATCTGGCAAGCGTGGAAACAGTAGGCCGAAATCTTTCGATATTGGGAGAGGCTAATGTCCAGCAGTGAACTCCTTTCCATGGTTTGGTTTATATGACTTTTCAGAATGAGGCCCCAACAAGAGTGGTAACTTTTAAGGTGGTTTTCATACCTTCAAGACTTGGGAAAACTCACACAAAATTAACTTTTGAAAGGTCGTAATGCAAGCAAATGATAAAAGCTTATCTGACTTTAAGCCACTTTTCCTCTAACACTTAGGTACTTCAGAAAGCAATAGATATCACTCCTTTACCGCATACCGTAACTTACTTGCATTTTGAATTTTTAACTGCAGATAGCTAAACTGAGAACGTTAAAAGACGAAGTCGGTAACATTAAGAAAACTAGAATAAAAGAAGTTAAAATAAGATCCTATAAAAATACAAAATACTCTTTATAGTTTTATAAACTGCTATATTATATTTATTTACTCTCACCCTGAAATTTAGAAATTAAAAACATGAAAATAAAACTTAAATGACAGCCCTTATCTACGCACAAACTATCAAAATAAATATAAAAGTTGTATTATGATACAGTTCTCCTATAGCCAACGGTATCATTTTAACCTTTTTCCATTACTATGTAACTTCAGCTGGACAAAAAAGTCTGTGGTGCAAAATTTTGGCGCTTAATGTTTACAAAGAAATGCAAAAAGGCTGCAATTTTACGCAAATGACATTAACTATTTCATGAGATTAAATAAAGTAGTGTGTGAAACGACATAATTTAATCTTAAAACACGCTTGTGACACTTTTTTTTTAAAATTAAAACCACGTTCGATGAATCGCTATAAACTGAGCGGCTTGTCGCTTCAGTAAACTTTAGTCCTTTTCCAATCAGGAGAGTAGGAAAAAGAATTACCTGTGGTAAGAACAACCTGGGAAACTATGTATGACTTCGGGCAAGCACCGCAAATATGTAGTGTTATTCTTTATTGGTTGGATCATAATATATATCATCCTTATATTGTACCTGTACAGTGTACACAACATTCTACAAACAGCGAACATTGCAACTTTTCAGACACATTATCTTCTTTTCCTTGCAAACTTTGAAACTTTGGCGTTTTATGATATTAAACAGTAGATGTATATGTTGGACCAAGTGATAAATTGAGCAATATGTATAATGCCCGGGCATTATGATAAATATGAAAGTTAAAAAAATCAAACTTAGTTTCATGACGACTCAACTACGATTCATATATGGATGGGTGGCTATAAAATAAGCTCCAACCTTAGCCCTCTAACCTAACCTATTTCTATCCATGTCAAGACGCGCGTCTACCGCTCATATTTATCACCTTGCCTATAATATATATATATTATATGAGTATAGGCGCATTATGCTATGATATACCATTATACTATAGGTATAAATAATCTACATAATTATTTAAAGTCCTTTTTCCGGAATGACTGAGGAATTGAGGTATCAACGCACAGCCTAAACCGCTGATCGGAGAGATCTGAAATTAAGAGGGTGTGTTTTTTATGTGACGTAGGCATCCGATAAGCAAGGATTTTCCGAAATGCCACCCCTAAGGGGGTGAATAAGGAAGGCAAAGTTTGTATGAGATACGTGACTCCTTGGTCCAATATACTTCAAATTTTGCATGAAACAACATGAACAGTATTGATGGAAAACGTATTACTTATTTTATAGAATTTCAGCCCCTAACAGGGTTAAAAAGGGGTAGAAGGTTTTTTGGCGTAGATTTGCTTCGAAGCACTCACACGCAAATCGTATTGATATTAATACGTTTCGTGTGTGTGAGTGCTTCTCATTAAAATATTCTTTTGATGAGGTTTCATTTTGAAAATTTTCATACAAATTTTACTCAAAAAAGGCCGCAGTGGCCTGCTTCTGCTAGAGTGACGAGCGGTTCCACCCGTCACCCTCAGGCCCGCGCTCATGGGGGGCGGAGGTCGGTTTGCGCCCTCCGACGCCCGAGCCGCCTTCGAACGCGGCCAGCGATGTCCGCGAGTCTTTCTCGCTCGCTGCCCCGCGCCCGCTCTGCTGTCTCCTTCACGAGCATGACCTGCTCGCAGAAGGAGGCGCTGGCCGCCCACGCATCCGCGCAGCGGACCATCGCCGCGAGCAGGGTGGAGAGCGTGAGCACTCTCACCCCCACGGCCGTCACAAGCTCCCGCCTCGGCGCTTCAAACGCCGGACACTAGGTGAGCGTGTCCACGCTCGCGTCGCAGTGATGGCACTCGGGCGTTGGCTCTATGCCCATCAGATGCAGGTACCGCCCGAAGTTACCGTGTCTAGCCACTCCCCCAGATTGTGTTCTTCCAATGTATGTTTTATGCTTATGTATGTATGCTTTTTGAGGAGCCAAATCACCAACAGAGGAGTGCGCCGTTCGTGGTCTCCAATTGTGCCACCATATAATATAGGTGTAATAATGACAGCCTCCGTGGCGAAGCGATAGTGAACGCGGCCGCAGCGCAGGAGGCACGGGTTCGATCCCTGCTCAGTGCAAATATTTGTATGCATGAATATAGGTATTTGCATTGGTCTGTTCGAGCCTCGGAGAGCACGTTAAGCCATCGGTCCCGAGTGCCATATAAACATCTATGGCAATCGTTACGGGTACTTGGAGCCCACAAAAGTCCAACAACTGGTCTAACTACAATGCTTCGATATCACCTTTGGGTTGTGGAAGCGGACCCTAGACTCCGAAGTTGATAGCTTCTGATGCGACTGGGATTAACGCTAGGCTAAAAAAGAAAGAAAACACCATTCTATACAATTATTGAATACAAGCTTTAAAAATTCCACGCATGCTGAAGCTGTGGAATGAACTCCCTGTCCTAAGCGACTACAATATGGAGTTCTTAGAAGGTTTCTTCAGGATCGGCGGCAGGTGTTACATAAGGCCACGGTATCCACTTGCCATTAGATAGGCCGTGTGGTTGTCTGCCGCCCAAGTGGTTTAAATAAGACTTATTAATTTGTAAAGGGTACCCTTCAGAGTTTAGACTCTAAAACGAAATTCGTGGCACATAATAGTAACGAGTTGTAGTTACAAGTACCCAACTTATCTAATAACTGAAATAATATGTATTCTAAATCCCCAGGCTTGCATAAAAGATTCAACGATAATAGAGAAAGCACGCGTGCTATGTAAAGACAGAAACGCCTGAACAAGTAAGACACTTACAATGCATGTATGTTAAATTACTATTAATATTCTTTGCCTCCCGATACTTCATAACAGAGAAGAAGGCAAACAGTCATTGATGCAAATAATGTGTACATTTACATAACATGCTAGAGCTGGTGTGCAATTTACATACAAGTGTCCGAGTGACAGATTTCAGTCACATTGACACCAATTTCCCTACTAATATTGTACAGGAATATGCTACTGTCGTTGTCCTTCAGCTTTTTATCTGATTAAATGGCAATGCTTATAATATATTTCGGTGTACAAAAATTAGGTATCTGAAGACGATCTTTGCTGAATATTGCTATTGGTGATCTTGATACAAAACGGGTTTATATATTGTGATGATGCTACATACATCCAGCACAAATATTTGGGAAGCAAAATAATTATACCGTACTATCCCGTCGCCTATATTAAAGAAAGAAAGTAAATTGTAATACCATAGTTTTTGTTAATTCGGAATTTATCACGATCAAACTTTGTCTATGTTTTTGCAGCACCCGTGGTCTCGACCTGACTGGTCTTCAAGCGTCCAGAGGTATGCAGAGAACATTTTTTGTGCGCCTACCCTACTTTCATAATGAATGGTAAGGCTAGCGACACACCATACTCGCTACGTCGGCATTAAGACGGACTGTGTTCTTTGGTTTTAGTATGTTATTGACTGGATTCCACGTCCCGGATAGTTCGAATCCTATTTTATATTTTTTATTTCAAAAGATTCACGCACAATCCGGGAATAATAGTGGCGATCAGGCGAGAGGACTTTGGGTTCTAAACTTCCTCTTCCTATAATAAAATAATTAACAAATTTTCCTCGTAGAATTTTTTTGAAAAAAAAAAAAAATTGTGAAACTTAGACGTACAATGTGAAACTTAAACGTTTATTTTAAAGTGTAGGTGTCTTAACAAAAATTTAATAGAATTTTAGTTATTTAGGTTTAATTGAAATATCCCTTACCATGTTGCTGTGTGTACATAGTCTTCACAAAATAATAGGTCCTTTTGAAAGTTCAAGCTTATGAAATTCTCCATTTTTTTACCTATCGAAATGTTTTAAATGCATTTAAATTTTTCATTGACAGGTATTGCCTATCTGGCTAAGTGCTGTGCGTAACGATTAATTTCATTTTCTCCACAGACTATTAATAATCAGGTAAGGAAAAAATAGTCGACCAAGATAATTTTTGAAGTGAAAATGTTAAGGAAGCGTCAGGATTAGTTGACCTTTGAACCGTAACCGACGACTGACGTCATACAAGATTAGGTACAGACTATCTATTTTGCAAATTACGTCGTAAAGCGTCGTAGCTTAAACGGTAAGCACTTCGATTGTAAGTCCTTATAGTCTCAGATAGTATCGGGTTCAAACCACCTGGCCTTCCGGGATTTTTTGTGATTGTTTTTTCTTATTATAATTTATTACTTTTGGTGATTATTTTTTCTTTTTATAATTTATTACTTTTTATGATTATTTTTTCTTTCTGTAATTTATTATTTTTTGTGATTATTTTTTCTTTTCATAATTTATTCATTTCTTCTGACAGAAAATTAGCAGAAAATAAGTGATATGTTCTATGATTAGCGCTATATTATAGGTATGGTATGGTATGTTCTTTTTTATCTTTTTCTATGTATATTACGAAGAAAGAAAAAAAGAAAATGTTTTCACTTCTGCCGGCACTCCCAGAGTGCAACCCGTCTTTTTTTTAAAGCCTTCTCTATTTCAATAAATCAAACAGATCAAGTTCTGTTTGATTTATTTAAATATTATTGTTTATATAAATAAATTACTATAACGTAAATTACTATTACGTTAACTAATTACTATTACGTTATTATTACAAAACTGTTAAATGAAAGACAATCAACCTTCCTTAACATTGTATCTTTTCAAAATACCTACAACATCAAAGTTTAAGTAAAATTTTCTAATTAGAACTTTAATCCAATGCACTTCACAATACATATTCAAATAAAAAAAATACTCATGCAAACTCGAATTGTTTTATCGTGAGTATTGAGCATTGAGTATTGAGCACAGAGTCGTACATCACTAATTACATCAGAAAGGCAAATGTGACAACAGGCCTTTTATTTTATGATGACTGGTATGTACATTCATATATATATTATTATGTTTCTTAATTTTAATTTATTGGGTAAGTTAACATTGTCATATTTAAAATAAAAAAATCTGAAAAAAATGTTTTTAAAGGAAGGATGTGAGAGTCCGTATGATACGATTAAAAATAATGAACGGCACAAGCCGTGAAAGCAAGTGAAAGAAATCAAGAAAATCAATCTACAAAAGACTATGATTGAAAATTGTGAGTGTGATTGATGACATTCATTTGATATTTATAAATTCCTGATTCAACGTAAAATTTTAAAAGATTTGTCTTGATGAAAGATAATATTGTAAATTTAATTTATTTATCACATTTTTTTATGTGTCGGTATCGGAAAATGACAGTGATTTGGCATTGTTAGGCATGATAATTACATGAAAATTATTCGTATTTCTATTGGGATTATACATTGAAAATGTTCTTCTGATTTAATATAAAAGATAAGAGAATATTTTAAATTATTGCTTGTTTCTTCAATTGTGACCGCGCTTGATTAAAGATGTAATTAAACGTTCCAAAAATCACCAATGCTCTCAGGTCTACACCATTTTGGAAATATTTATGAATTTTGAATAATTGCACAAAATTATAGAAATTACACTCACCAAAGTTTTAAATGTGGCCTTGAATGACCGTGCATCACAACCGCTTCGCTTGGGTGGCCTTGGTATTTGCAAAATTTCAGATGTCAGCCTAACAGCGTTTCTGTCTTCACTACGGAAGAATTAACTAGGATTTTTTTTAACATAGTCTAGTTAATTCTGAAGTATTGTGTAAGACTGAAGTAGAGAACGCTTGGATAACTGCATGTCCAAACACCGATCTCCCAAGGAACCTTTCCTCACAGCGTCAGTAGGACGGGCTTAGTAAGACAAAATTTACTAGATATTTGCACTACTGCTGCTGAGTGTGCCCGTTTACTAGCGGTTGGAGAGTGGGAATCGGCGTCTTTGGCTACAAGCTCTTCCATCATATAACGAAGGGACTATGTTAGATGATACTACCTTCCGCATCGTGACGCGTCTCCGCTTAGGTGCTCCGTGTCTTTCTCCGCATCAATGCCGTTGTGGAGAGTGAAGTAGTTGACCGACTCAGACACCTTGGCCTGTCGTGCTGCAGGAGCTCTGGGTGAATTCCACAGCACGCTAGCCGCAACAATATAATCCGCCGTGCTCTTGTCAACCGCCGGTGTGCCAGCTGTGCTTGAACCAATCAGTTTGGCAGGCGACGATGACGATGACATGACATTATTGCCATTGAAAATGGGTAGGACTCTGGTATGGGACGCAACATGAGTCGACACCATTGCCCCTACCCATATACCTGGCAAGGCTGGCTGTGCCGGTGCTGTTGCACCTTCTACAAGGGCTTGAGAGTGCGCAAATACTCCAATTTTGGAGTGAAAACGTTTGGGTCATGGGGTCTGAGTGCCCGTCATCTCTTCAGGGAGATCAGGAACCGTATAGTCGACGCTCCTCGTTACTAGAAGGCTGGCCTATTTTTAGGTCAGAGATTAAGCATTGCCATGGAAAGTGGCAAATACGTACTCTAACCACGTACATTATTTTTAAATTTATATTACTTTATAATCAATACAACTTAACAATAACCATTAGTTGCCAAACTGCAGAGCAACTTGTCAGCGTCAAGTTATCCTAATTCATTTAAAGATATATAAATAAAATAACTATATAACCTTACTTACTAGGTACGTATTGCAAACATACAACAGCTGTTACACAATTACAATAACAATATTTATACATGGGTAGGATAGTATCCATGTACAGTCATCATCAGATCGATCCCAAATAAGCTAGGATATTAAACAATCTACACTTACAGAATGACAGCCAATTAAGATCATTAGCGAGAGTTTCAGTAGTACTAGTCTAGAAGTATTAATGGCCGAATCAAACAATAACTCGAGTCACAGAATAGATAAAATTGTCCTCATAACACATAGTAAAATGATACCGTACACTGATGCGTACCGCACGCATCAGTCATACGCTGGCAGCGACGCTGGCAGCCTCGTATATCATCTGTCAAAACTCTAACGCCATGATTTAATGGATTATTGAATACGTCCGCTTTCAATCAACAAACACAGTGAATTTTTTAGTAAATCTTTGCATAAAATTTCGATTATAAATGGATATTTAGAAAACTAGGAGAAATAATTTCAGATACTTTTGTTTATGTCACTTAGGTGGTAGACAAGCACACAGCCCACCTGATGAATAGTGGTTACCGTAGCCTATGGACGTGTGCAATACCAGGATCGTAACACTCGCGCTACCGACCCTTTAAGATAAAAAGTAAGTTAGGAAGTAATACCCTGGTACGTATCTGTTTCTCTTTTTTGCTTTTGTAAATCCATCACTACCGGGAATAGTTTGGTAGACACCCGTTTTATATACGGACAAAATACGTGGACTGCGTGGAATATCACCACCATGTGTTGTGAGACAGTGATGGGCATAAAAAAGGCGGCAAAAAGATACGGCAGAAGCGAAAGCGCTCTGCGCAACATAGATCTTAGAACGATCTCTGTCCTCCTGCATGCACGACTCTATTTAGAAGAGGAGGATTTGATTCTCAACAACATGTCGGATAGGGCTGGTCGGATTCTACTGGCTATGTGAATGGTGAATCACTGTCGGTTGAATTCGACAAACCCACTTCTTCTATAACTCAAGATGAAGTCAATATGATCAAAAACACCAAGGCTCCGCTGTAAGTCATTTTATGCCCCTAAACATTCGGTTTGTAGTTTCTCGTCTATCAACGACTATGACAACCATTTGCGGACTAGAGAAAAAATAAGCTAATCTTTTGTTGCTCAATATTGTTATGCAATGTAAATCGGTAAGTAGATTTTCTACCTACACAATTACCTCTAGGTATATCGAAAAACTATAAAAAAGACGTCAAAATTACACAGAAAAATATCTATTGAGGAACCTATGAACTTACTCAATACAAATGCGACATAGTACAAATATAAAGAAATCATAAATGAATACATTGTTCATACTTCTATTAAGACCATTTCACAATATTGCAGCAAATTCCAAATACCGTAAGTGCATCACATATAACTATGAAAACGATAGCTGTGATCCAGAATGAGACTTTGATTATTAAAATAATAACACCCACGTATTTGGGCATTCGCGGCTCAATCGCCTCCGATACCGCGTAACCATTCATAAATGATCTGCCCATCCTTAAAGATATCAGAAAAAATATAGAGATCTATCGAAGAATCGTGAATAGTTAGAGGTCAGATATTAGTGGTCGTGTTATCCAACCCACGCACGCTGCTTTATTGGTCGGAATTGCCCCTAAACGTTACCAATGAGGCGTTTGTTGTTGTATATTTACGGCACCTTCAGACTTGCATAGTAAGAGACCTGGCACCGATATAATAAAGTGTAAGATATATTAGGGTCTGAGCCTCCGAATTGTTGTGTAACACGATTTATTCAACAAATTGGGAGTCTTTACCTAAATTGGTAAAAGAGCCTCATTTTGAGTTCAGTTACGTTACACTTTGGGGTATTTATGTTCTACAAATGATAACAAGATCGGTATTTAAATTACAAAGCGTTTTGTGGAACGCCATACCGAGGCAGTGAAACATTTAGAATGTGTTTTCAACGTAAATTTACTTTGGAATAAAATTTTCAACAAAAGCTATATTACGTTTGCCAAATTTGCGTCGTATACAGGATAAACATGAAAAATAACAACAGCAAATTAAGTAAAAATTAAAGTAATTTATTTATTTTGTACCATTTTCAGGTTATACAACAAAAACATTCGTTTTATCTCATGTTTTTTATTGTTGGTTGTACCTCTTTTCTGTGCGATGCAATAAAGTTTTTACTTTAGTTTTAATTGTAGGTACTGCGTACTCCTTTCCCCTTTTATTGTGTAAATATTTTAGCAGACCTACGATGTTATTTCAAATTAATTAAATTAATGTATGAATAAATGAATTTCTTTATTTACTAGCAACAAAGGCTCAATATTTGTTAGTATTACTTATGTCTATGTTAGTAAACAAAAGCATAATGGTAGTTTATGACACTGTTGCATAATAAGGGTTCTTATAACACGAGTATGTTTTAAAAAAACGATCCGGCAGGCGAGTTTTTTTATAGTATCACACGAGTGTTATAAGACCAAGTTATGTACAGTGTCATAGACTACTTTATCTACTCTCATACTATAATATATAAACTAATTTATTTTACAAACAAAACCAAACTTTTTTTAATTTAAATGTAAAATGTTGGCGCCAAACATCGATTGCGCATGCGTGTTTTTTTTTTCTTCCGAATCGGCGGTTTCTTTTTTTAAAGTAGAGGTTCCACCTTCTTGGTCCAGGTGGAGGTTATATATGTATATCTAGCCCACTGGCTGCACGTATAAAAAGAGTTACAAAAATCTCTAAAAAGTGTTATCTTCACGTTTCGTGAACAACGCGCAAACCGGCACAGCGGGCCAGCATATTCGCTCTCACTGACAACGCCCTTCGCTCCCTCTCAATGTCATTATCGTCTCCGAGGTCGGAAGCCAACACATGACTAAGATATTTGATTATATATATTATGACAAGGTAATAAATATATTATAATGTTCCACGATTATATAACTACCAAGGGAATGAATAAACTATCACAATCTCGCTGTTCAAATAATGAAATATTAAAAAACGTAATTTATGTATCTAAATTTGAAGAAAAAATGGTAAAGCGCGAATAATAGGCTTGAAATCTACAGGTATTATACCGTTGAGAAATATATACGTGGCGGATTAAAATTTTTGATTAGTAATACAATACAGAAGCAAAATTTAATCAAAATGAAGAGTATTACAACTGGTGTTAATAAATTGGATTAACAAAGATTCCCAAGAGCTTTCAATTATTTCGAGCTTTTTTTGATTAGTAGCTTTTAAGTAGCATTTACTTGAATTAGCAATTAGAGGGCTATGAAAAAAGGAAAGCGTATTTAGTTTCAAACTGACATTGTCATTGTGAACTTTTAAAAATGGCGCCGTAAGGCGAAACCGGTTAGATAAAAAAATAAAATACTGAGGAAGAGTACAGGTGCTTTTTTCTATATGTGTAGCAAGTTCCGCCAAATGCCATCGATCAACAGTATATGTAGGTGTACAGTTTACATAATATTCATTTTAATTCAAATTATTTATTTACTAGGATACGGTATAAAATGGTGTAAAGAAAACATATTAACATGAACATTTACAGAAACGAGTATGTTTTCCGGCCATTTTTTGAAGATACCGCATTTGGTGATAGGACTACTCTATTATATTTGCACTGGGTATAACATTAACATAAACTGTAAACAACTTTTTGTGTTCTTATACAACACAACACTTGTATACCTATACCACAATATATCTTCTTACACACACTACACTTCCTATACACACTTCTACCGCCTATACAATGGTCTGTGCTCAGATGAATTGTTTGACATGATGCCCACAGCAACATTCTATCATCGCACCGCTCGCCATAGACAGGGAATTCATCCACACACGTTGCGTCCGGAAACGTTGCTCACCGTACGGTTTACAAAAAAGAACTTTATCCTACGCAAGCTCCGGTTGTGGAGTGAACTTCCTGCAGTGGTTTTACTAAGTGATTACAATATGGGGTTCTTTAAGAAACAGAGCAAGGGCATAGGAAGATTCCTTCAGGGTCGCAAGTGTAACACCCCTGGTGTTGCATACATCCATAGCTCACGGTAACCACTTTCCATCAGGTGGTCCGAGTGCTTGTTTGCCACCTAAGTGATATGAAAAAAAAACCAGAAGTTAAAATATTTTATCTATCAACATAGCACTCGCGTTTTTGAAATCTTCGTAATAGTACTTTGTTTATAATTTTTTACATATTTTTTATTAATCAATTCGTGCTCCAACAAGTTGATAGTCCACAGAAAAGTGAATTGGTACTAAAGTCAAAACTAAAACACGTTTTACTTGATTAATAATAAAAATAACACTTATCTCGTTGACTGTACCATCTTGATAAAATGATGTTATAAAAAGCTGTTAGATTTTCGGGAGGAATCGGTAAAAGGGGGAAAACTGGAATAACCCATATTTTTAACTTCACACTGATTATTTTCTAAAGCTTACGCGAATATCACTCATTGAAATAAAACCGATTTATTTGTTATTATTCACTTTTAGACCGACCGAAATAATAACAAATAAATAGAGATAGAATTCGTCAAGAAGTGGGTTTATTTCAATACACACTTGCTATTTTTATTATTTGTATGCAATTTTATTTCTTGACGAAACATTTTATCTATTTTATTTTTCTCGAACCCATTTTTTTTAAAATGAATACGTTAAGATGGGGCAGATATTAAATTTTACCAGTAACCATTATACAATGCCAAATAATTATGAACCTTCTTGTTTTGAGTTAACGGTCACTAAATGTGGTATAGTTAGGTTGTAAACTGTGCAGCTCGGCATGCACCGCGCTCGTTACAGAAGAATGTCCAAAACACTTCAGCTGCCTGCCCTGTGAAATGCAATAATTGAGGGAAAAACTGTTAAAATATTGTATTTGGACGTTTTGTAATTATCTGGAAGTTGATAATTTATCTGCAACAGCAAAAACTTATCTGGTATAAAGATTGACGGCGCGTTGGCGTCACTTTGCGATTCTTTCATATATATACCTCACCTACATACACATGCTTACCAGTTAAAAAAAAAATTAAAGGAAATTTGTGGTATGCTCTAGTAAAAACACACTTAGTTTTGCTATTATATTACCGTTACAAAACCATTTCTTGGATTGTAATGTGCCCGCATGAGTAAGTATGTAGTTTCCATTAACAAAATTACAATATTGTCGCCGTTGGGCGTATTTATTTCAACTATTAATGAAATTCGATTGACACATCAAATACAGTATATTGAAGAAATATCGAAGGATAAATGCTTAGCTTAAATATTTATGAATTTATGTATAAATATTAATGTGTATTCGTTCCTAATTTTGCATTCAATCATCCAGATAAATCGATTTTAATGAATGTGTCATCAGATTATTCTTCATTGTGCAAGAGTCACTAGATATATTAAAAATATTTTAAGAAACACTACTTGGTGCCAAAATATATATATCTGATCCAGAAGTATAGTATTACAGCGAAGACAGGGCATCCGACGGTTATGCCACATTGTAGATGGAACGTTTTTTGGTCCATATTTGGTCATAAAAATACAAGGCAAATACAGCAGTAAAAAGAAACTACTAGTTTTACTTTCCTTATATTATAAATGAAAAGTACAATGTTTAACCTCCTCGAACTTTCCCTCTATATAGCATAGTCGTGGGATGCCTTCTAAATGTATAGTTTTCGCAGGTTTTCTTAAATATGTACTACACATATTACGTATACATTTTACATTGTATGGAGCATTGTCAATAATGTTAAATTTTTATTACCTTATTTGAGAATTTTACTGCCCAAATGGACGGTGCTCGCCGCAGAGCGGTGGGCGAGAGTCCAAACATATGACGCATGAACTATCTTATTTGTAATGTCTAACAAAAACACAACATACTTAATGGTCTAGAAGACAAACATACTAAGTGAAAAAAATAACAATTAGCATATTTGTCTTCTTACCCATCAATATAGGGTTCATAATAGATCGAGAATTTTTTTATTCACTTATTACGTTTATCTTCAAAACTGTCGATAGATGTATACGATTTGTAGTCACAATTAATCAAGCTCTTTACTGTCCAAGTTTCGTAGGCAAACATGACAGGTTTCTAACGAAAGTAGATATGTTACTTTTGGAAGAATTTGCTTTATATGAATGACAGTGTGGCTACGCAAGCTAGTTTAGGTTTAAATAATCTATCTATACTGAAAAAGACATACAAAATCAGTTCCATGAAAGTCATACTAAAAATTTGTAGTTATTTAAACATGTTATAGTAAAGGTCAGTGAAAATTTTGAGAGGAGTAGAGAGGAGAACTTGTACTCGAAAAGTTCTCGAAAGAGAGCGTAGATCGATATATTTATTCCTAAAAACTTTTTCAATGTTTACCGCCTATACTCCAGTTCCTTTGCGAGCGTCGAAATATCAGAAACTCGTAACATTACAACATGTTAAACATTCCGGTAGCTCTAACAATAATATGAATGACCATGAAAGTTCAAATACCTATGTCAAAGAGGTGTACTCGAGGTGGTACAGGTGTAATGCCCCCGAGGAGGGCCAGACCGAGAGGGATGGCCCTGGGTCAGCCGGGGTGCGAGGGATATGTCGCATGACAACCTCACCTTCGGCCTAGCACTACGACCCAGAGACGGCGTGCGATTTAGTCGGTTCGAGTCCGACATAACCTCCCCCTCCGGCTCCGGAGGGGTGGGGTATCCGTGGGAATTTCCCGCACGTAAAAAAAAAGGTGTAATGCCACTCAGGTGGCAGACAAGCTCACGACCCGTTTCTTGACACGTTTCAAGTGTAAGGCGGACCCATCGTGTGCCTGCGACCCAGGGGTCTAAGTTAAATGTAGCAAAATTTGCAAATAGCACTTAAGTAAAATGTAAGACACTTCTGTTTATACAAAAAATAAAGAAATAAACATTAACCAGAATAAAGTAGGTACACAAATCCCAGATGCCCCCATATCCCAACAGAGTATGAACGGCCGTATGAAAGTGCGAGAAGAATAAATGATAGAACTGGAATGATAAAGAGAACTGGAATGCAAGAAGATAGTTTAGATTAGATTAGTGCAGTTTAATTTAAAATAGAAAATACAGGCGCTGCAGAGAAGCGGCGGTAGGCAAAAAAAAAAAGCCCACGACCCACCTAATGGAAAGTGGTTACCGTGGCCTAAGGACGTTTGGCGGTTTCAATCTCAAAAATATGTTTTTCTAATTAGGTTTCAATTCCGTATGTAGTCTGACAGTTGAGATTTCAAAGCGCGAAACGAGCTTACTTCTTTTATTTGATACGGAAGATTAGATACTCCGTAATAGGTTTAGTTTAGGTTTATTGCGTACATTTTGTACATCTTTTTAGGAAGATGAATTAGGCCGACCGACCTTACGTTTCATTGATTTCTTACTAAAAATTATTTTGATCTTCATTTTAACTGAAAACAGTCTTAGGACTGTTATGTAATTTTATAAGAGGTTCAGATGAATCTTCCCTCGTATAGAAAATTAAAGAAGTGATGACATTAAAACGCAAGTAAGAGATATTTTCTCTTCTTCATCATTCAAATTCGGTTTTAAGGTTTTTTTTATCAATTGTTATTATAGTAACGTACTAAAAGTTATATTTATTTTGGAATTGAACCATGAAAATATGCATTTTGAATTTATATAAAGTTAAGCAATTGTTAAAGTTGAGTAATGTCAAAAGTGGTCTTTTAAATTTGATCTGACTGAATTTCAGTTAGTAAGTAATTGTTTTTTGCCTCAAAATTTTTATTGTCTCAGTTACCAACTCTAAACTTTATATTTGTTTCTACTGTCAATACTTTACTGCAAACATTTAGATTTTTTTGTTAGTTTTAAGGTACTTTTCATCAATTATTTCTAAAGTTACGCAGCAAATGTTATATTTATTTTAGTGGTGAACCGTTAGCAATAAATTCATTTCGTCCACAGACAGAATGTTTAGAAAACTCAGTTGAAATAGAAACCTACAAAAATTGCCGATACCACAATGAATGCTAACAGGCCGACTACAAACGGGTCAATGGAGCCCTTTGATCCAGGCTCTCACCTGTCTTTCTTGAGTGCCCCGGTCTTTCGCAGACTAGACACTTTAGCCCCTACTCGAGCAGACTACAGGGCGATGTTTACTTTATCTCTCCATGCACACAATACACACACTACAGAAACATCTTACGTGAGCGTCGGGTTAATCCGCTATGACCTAGATTATGAATGGACATACCTACAGTCTGTAGTAATACATACGTTACTGTGAATTTCCAAAATTAGTGAATGTTAAGATGCACTAAATCGATCACCATAATCAATGGTGTAAGTGCGATTTTTTCCTTAATTTATACTTGAATCGGACATACACCGGTGAATAGGTAACTGCATTGTATATTGACAAAGAGGAGATACAGTGAATCTTAAATTAGGCGATTCACAGCTTGTGTGAATGTTAAGAAACGCCAATGTTTCGTTTTTTTTTGCGATATGGCCTGTACTGTACCTGTGCCGGAGAGAAGATATTGATGTAATTAAATGACTAGTATTTTACTAACATAGGCTAAGTCATACTAACATTATATGGATCTGATGACTGAAGTAAATAAATTAATAAAAAATAAACTACCGATTTGTGTTCAAAATAATCAATAGCTCTTTGTAATTCTTTCAACGCAGCATAACCATTTCCTTCGGTTACGTTACAAAATATCGAATTTTAAAATCCCAAATGTACGAAATACCTAATTACAATATACCGAGTTCAAAAGCCCGCAAATTAGATTTTGATAAGTTACCCTGGGTAGACCTGGGTAGAGAATTGTTTGTGCGTTAACACAAGAAAAGCGCAGTATCCACGTACTCGCTTCGTATGCTTCCCGCGCATCATAATTTCACTTATAATGAACATAGTCCAAGTCCTCGTGGTGTATGTTAAACAGTTACTGTTGAACGACCGAAATCGTCATGGAAAGGATGAATAACGGACATTCGCCAAAAACTTTGGTGAATAGTAACAGTCACCAATGTATCTTAACATACACTTCATTCCGGATATCCACAGTAACATATACGCATAAACAAAATCTTTCAAATATAATTCTAATCTGTTTATAGCAAGCTTATTTAGTTCTGAAATTATTGTACAAACTAAAAAGATACACACTCAAAGATGCTATTGTAGGGATGATGATATTTTATAATATTTTATTAATGTTGTAACGTTAACATATTGAATAATTATAACAGCTGGTATATAAAATCCCAAAATTCTTAATAGTGAGTCATAAAATTAAATGTATTATGAATCTTACTAATCCGGTCCTAAAGGAAAAATCATAACAGTTCGGTTATAATTTATTAAACCCAAGTGTTGCATATAAATATGAACGTGACTAAATAAAACACATAAAATATAAAACTACGTTATTGTTATAGTTTTTTATTTTCATTTTAATCTGAGAATGTTTTTATAAAAATATTTTTGTGAATACTTCAATGAGCGCCCGATAAAAAGGGTGTTGGTATTTTGTGGGTCCGGTCTCCATTTGAATCATAATAGTGTTTAAAATTTATTTGCTCATAAAACAGGCGTTGCCGGATTGGCTTGTGACAAAAGGCGGTTTATCGCGGCCGGTGAGCGATCGTAAATTTTACTTCGGCTGTCAAAACATACTATACTATATGAACCTCACTGAAATGGAGTGGTTTGATATACATTCCCTGTCTCCTATTTAGTGCTCGGTTTAGAGCCTATGTAATAAATCTGATCCTATTTTATGCAAAGGAAAGTATTATAGGGTAAACCAGGTATACGTGCGCCAGTTGGTAACTCACTCGGCCCCTCAAGCAGAAATGTCAGATACATTTTGAATTTTGCCTCAATTTGATCCGAATGGGCCAGTCTCATACAAGTATGGCAGCGACGTAAATAACATACTGATGATTTTTATTTATTTTAAGTGAGAAAAGGTGACAAAAAGGTAAGCATGATAGTCTGAATTGGTTTTATATTTGTTATTACATTAGGTTTTGCTTCCTATTATTTTTTCCTTCTGCCAAGAAGGGTTATGTTTTTCACCCGTATCTTGTATGTGTGTATGTTTGTAATGTTCTTTATTATCTCATATCTTCCGAACAACTATATGGATTTCGTTGATTGTTATCTCAAATGAAAGGTATTCTTTTCCCAATGGTTTTTAGATGCTGGAAATGTGAACAAATTCTGTATGTTAGATTTTAGGGGCCAAAATTTATGTTGTCAAAAATTATTTACACTCAAACTTGTCGAGTTGGTTATCAAAATGAAGGAAATAAGGAGGGGATTACATAAATATATAAATGTTATAACTAATAGTAGGCGGCACCCATTTGTAAAATGATAAGTCGGATAAATTGACAGCCTCCGTGGCGTAGCGGTACTGAACGCGGCCGCTATGCAGGAGGCGCGGGTTCGATCCCCGCTCAGTGCAAATATTTGTATGCATGAATATGGGTATTTGCATTGGTCTGGTCGTGCCTCGGAGAGCACGTTATGCCGTCGGTCCCGGTTGTCATACAAACATCTACGGCAGTCGTTGCGCGTAGTTGGAGCCCTCAAAAATCCAACAACTGGTATAACTGCAATGCTTCGATATCGCCTTTGGGTTGTGTAGGTCAGATGGCAGTCGCTTCACGGAAAATATCGAAGTTTAGCCAAATCTGCAGTTAGACTGGTAAAAAGCGGACCCCAGACTCCAAGTTATAAGTTGTAAGTCGTATAAAAATAAATGGGTTTCACCTGCTATCAAACTTTTGTTTGTGGTTTGTCCTGACACCACGGCCCGTGTAACCCGGTCGAAACGTCAGGCAATCAAAGGTATGTAAGTACTTATACCATGATCGCGTTAATTTCCGTTCTCTTAATTATATATCATGGATCGCGAGAGTTTAAAGGTCAATTTATCTAATGTGCCCTGATTTGTCTCGGGTAATGTACCCCATTTCAGTGTTGCTTTGAGTCATATTTTTGAAGTATCTCCTATCAAATATTATAATAATATTTCAGGGAATGGGAAACGAAAAATATATAGTGAAACAGGACAATTACATCTATAAGATTACATCTATAAGATCTTAAGACTTATGTTTATATTTTATTATAATAACTAGATTACTTTATTAGTGATTGAGGAAATAAAATACGACTTGATTGAGTGACACGAAAAAACTGCAATGAGTTTTTTACAATGTTCAATCGTAGTACGCTTCTTCTTCTATTTAACCATAGAACAACATCCTTTTTTGATAAACTTAAGTATATCAAAAATTAAGATACTGCACATATATATGCTTAAATCTTTTATGAAAAATAGGGTTGGCCGTTTACTTATGTGCCGACTGAGTATCATTTAAAATCGGTATAATGTAAGTCTCATTAGTTAATTCAAATAACAAATTTCGCTACTTTACAGCTTCTTTGCAGCATTCTGAATGCCCATATATTCGGCCTCCGCATTTGATAATGCACCAGTATTTTGCTTCTTAGTCTCCCAAGATATTGCACAATTTGACAGCCTTCAAAAATATCTAGTATAGGATCTCCGATCAATTATATAACTGGCCCAGTCAGCATCTACATATGCTTCCAACCGACTATTACCACTAGCAATAAACTTTAGACAGAATGATTTTAAGTACCTACCAAGGAACTCTGTTTGCATATAAAAAAAATAAAAAATAAAACTTAAAGCATATGAAATAAAATAATTTAACAGTTATTGAACTGGCTCAAGAAATTTACAGAGAATTTCTTAGGGGAAGGCTACACGTTAAGTATTTACTGTGGTACGGAATTTGATCCATAACAATGGACCACATTCCGTACTGATGGAACACGGACCCAGTCTACACGTTCAGTATTTATCACGTCAGTATAGAGTCCTTCCTCGTACTGTACACACGTTTTTACGCAATGGATCCACAAATTATGAAAAATAAAGCTTGTGTCGCTATTATAATGGCAATTGCTTTAAAACGAAAAATAAAAAGAAAGAAATGGATGAAAGAATGGCTTCAAAAAAGAGAAAAATACAGTCATTTAAATTTATTATCTAAACACATAATTACTTTTTAAATTCAAAATTTGTACTGACAGACAGCTGTTCCTGCGAAAACATCTAAAATCATATTACTCAAAGTCGTTCTTAATCTTTCAGAAAACTCTCGCTCTTAAAATGAATATTCAATCATAAGGATTGTCAAGTCGTGCCTCTGGCGGAGGGCACTCTGAAAATCTTTTGTCCTGATGAAATGCAGCTGCCTCACTTTTAACTCTCTCCACGTAGTCTCGCCGTGTGGACGTATTCCTCATGGAGTTCCTGTGAAAGCCTGGCCCATAATAGAACTCCCATTTTATTTATGAAAGCTGAAGAGAAGATTTGAAGAATAATAGTGTAGTTTTAATGACTATAAGTGCTTTTCTTATGAACTGTGTAACCTATCTTGTGTGTCGACAATACAAAGTACCTTTTCCTGTTAACATCTATTATTCCCTTCTTCCTTTATTAATCTGACGTACACTTATTCCTCTTAAATATTATTAAATAATCTGTAAATATTAATAAAGTTAGAATAGACTCTTACCTGAATTACTGGCTGTTCTGTTTTGTTAAAAAAGTGCAATGTGTGGAATACCCACGATTTTGGTTGATAAATAGCATCAGTGCTCGATCCTGATCGTTTTGATGCCACTATTTTTTTTTAACTCCTTCCTATAGTTCGACCTTAAAGTATTAATTTTCTTTTTCACATCCTCTATCGTGGCATCAGTTTTTATATTTTTATATATGTCTAACAGCTTTCCTAAAGCTTCTCCTCTTTTAATATTATTTTTATACGAACTTGAGGAGGAATCCCATAGTTCCGGTAGAGATTCTAAATTTGAAATAAATTCTCTTAACATTAATTGATCCCTAGTAGTAGGGACCGAAACCTGTGCTCGTATCGGTGGAGAGAGCGAGCGCTCCACGGTTTCAATGTTGTTCAATGCGTCCTCCTCCATCGCTAGCGCGTTGCGTACTGACGTGATAAATACTGACGCGAGACTACACGGTCAGTATTTACCACGGTCCGATGGACCATCATTCCGGAATTAAGAAATCTGGATATTTGGTGATAAATATTGACATCCATCAGTACTCTATGCTACACTGTCAGTATTTACCACGTTCCATGGTAAATACTGATGGACCACAGTAAATACTTAACGTGTAGCCTTCGCCTTACATCTTACATAGAATATAATATAATCACATTTCTCACTTTTCGTTAAATTTAGTCTAGGCTCAATTGGTGTCTCTGCAGACCTACAATCGGAAATAGTAAATTTTATCAACAATTCTTCAATATAGCTTTCCCTGGTCTAAAGTTATAGTACCATTCTCTATATCTACAACAACTCTCATGCCTGAACAATTTTTAGTACATTCTAAATCTTTAATTTTTAGCTGTGATGACAAGCTTTCTTTTAACGAATTCTATTCAATGCTTCAGCTGGTTATGGCATCTTCATCTTGCCACCTGCATTTGTTTCACTGGCTTGACAGAACCGAAACCTTAACGATCAGGCTGTTTGTGGGTACAGGCTCCGTACGTTCAGCCCCCTGCATATCTGCGGAATCAGTCTTAAAACTTTAATTTCGCTCCTGATCTTCTAATTTTCTTATGTGCCTCATGTCCATCACTCCTTGGGTACATTTTCCTCTTTCTTCCTTTATTGAAAAAAAAATCATCAGCACCCTCACCAGTGGCAAAGTGTATCACATCTTGCTTTTGTTCAAACTCCTCCTCAATCACAACAATGTCTCTTGCTATACTTATACTGTTATTGTTGGGATTGTAAACTTGATAACCTTTTACATTGTCTTAGTACACAACAAGAACACATTGAGTCGCTTTTCTGTCAAATTTTAATTCCAAAGATACGTCAATTACTGACATCAGGTTCAACTCTGGTCTAGATCTACATAGGCGTTTCGTTGCTTAATCCTGATGCATCGGCCTGTTTCGCAAATATACAGCAGTGTTCACTGCCTCTGCCCAAAAACGCTTAGGCAAACCTGCATCAAATAGCAAACGCATCACTTTTTCTATCACTGTACAGTTAAACTGCTCAGAGAGACCGTTCTACTCGGTAGTGTAAGGACAAGTTTTCTGATGGATAATACCAGACTCTTTCAAGTACTTCTCTATCATATCTGAACAGAACTCCTCACGATTGACGGTTCTTAATGCCTTTATTTGGGTTCCTTTTTTATTTTGCACCATAGCATGAAATTCCTTGAAATACTAGTACATAAATGCCATTCTACTAGCATCATCCACGAATAAAAAAGAAATATCTTGCCTGTCCAACAGATCGAACCTCCATTAGTCCACACAGAACTGAATGAACCAAATCTAGCACTACTATACTTCTTTGTGGAGCTAATTGAAACGGTAAGCGGGTTTGCTTACCTTCACAGCATACAATGCAATTACTTACCAGGGGCAACCGATACTAAGAAAATATCTTTAGTAATACTCAAAAATTAAAGTTAAACGCTTATGTCCCTATTTAAAATCACGTGAATCATTTCAGAACTCACACATGATAATGAAAGCATGTAAGCATATGAAACTCGTTGGTAATGTAATAAATACAGATTTCGTAACAATAGTGCTATTTTAGGAAGCAGCCATCTATCGGCATGGTGTTATGCACCATGCCGATAGATGGCTGCTTCCTGTAACCTTCCCGTCTGTAACTTTTACAATTACAGCAGAATCTAGCACTAATTGTGGATTTGTTGGTGCCCCACACCCGAGGAGGGCCAGATCGAGAGAGATGGCCCTGGGTCCGCCAGGGTTCATGGGATATGCGCTGCAAGCCTTACCTTCGCCTTTGCAGTACGATCCACAAACGGCGTGCGTTTTAGTCGGTTCGAGTCCGACATAACCTTTGAAGGAATTTAGGGGATTTATCCGCGTACGTAAAAACAAAGAAGTAGGGTAGCCAGAGCTTACTAGAGAGTTTTTGTGCTGTCAGTGGGAAGACCAAAGGCTTGTAGTGCTTTGTCTTTTGCACTGATGGCTCAGAAACTCTCTCTTTTTACAGGGTCGGCAGCACGAGTGTCACTCCCTTGGCGTTGCTCATGGTATAAAATTTGTGGTTTAAAAAATTGCTCTTTAGTAAATTTACATCATAAAATATAACAACAGGTTCCATTTCGTACAAAGATGTTAGAAGAAAACGAGGCACAATAAGGAATTTAAGTCAGTGTAAAAGGGACGTTGTTGTCCTAATTTAGTACAATCATTATGCATATTGTATGCCCCACTTGCCTTTATTTCTCGATAAACAGTGGTCGTTCCCGAGTTTTCCCTGTTACCGTTTTTTATTATTAAGAGGCTATATTTACCTGCTGGTGTGAGTTGTGTTCCTCAGTCAGTACCACAAAAGGTTCTGTTTTTAGAGTCTGTTTTCTTCATTATGTTTTATGTTCCAGTGCAATGTATGAATAAACACATTATTGTTAGAAACGTTTTCAGTTTTGTATTCTATGTCATCAGATCCTTTAATGTTGACATTTGTATATACTGGCCTGCAAAAGTAAGTATCACACTTTTCAAATGTAATTTTTTTCTTAACTATAGAATCTTAAATCTCTACCTTCTATAGTTAAGAAAAAAATTACATTTGAATAGTGTGATACTTACTTTTGCAGGCCAGTGTAGTTTACACCTAGTGAATAAAATTATTATTATTCGTAAATTAGGTGTACGGTACGGAAATATCGAAATCAAAGCAAATAGATATTTTCATGCATACAAATATGTGTGCAGTGGTCGACTTGACCAGCGCCACGAAACACATGCTATACATTATTAAAATTTCTTTAAAAAGAGTAAAAGTACAAAATATTTCTTCTTTTTGTTCTCTGTAGTTAAAGAAACAAATTATTCTGTTTTTGATTGTACAAAGATCCCGGAGAAATGCGGCATTGTTCACAATATTGTCTTCGTAATGGGCAAGACGCTTTCCCGGCCATATTCCGGATCCCGCCGAAATAAAATTAGCCTTAGGGTAATAAATTCAAATCACAGCCCACCGTAATTCCAACCGCCTTTTTCACAAGAAGATATTCGTTGAGGAATCCTTAATTTGGTTTCATTTTGCTATTGTGATTGTTTCAGTTATGTTATTTCTCGTTTTGTGTGGGTTTTTCAACACCTTGGAGCATAAAACAGGAAAATCTTCACGGAAAAAGGAGTTTGGTTACATCTCCAGTGATTCAAGCCCAATATTTATGTTTCCAGTACGATTTATCTCCTGTAACGTAATTTAATACAATATTTTCTTGTATTTACAAGGATGTTTCCAGAATATTCACTATAAAGTATTCATGATTTTTTCAATTAATTTAATCACACTTACTTGAACGAGTACATTTACAATGTTTGACGAATCCATACGATGTGTGAATATTTTTTAATCGAATAAATTGTAAGAAACCACAATAGTGTTATTACTTAAAACATCTTTCATTGTATTATGATACACTTGCTTTTGCCCGCGGCTCCGCCCGCGTGGATTTCAATCCTATGCCATTTCTCAAGGTCTAATCTACCCTTATACCAAATTTCATCCAAAATTGGTTCAGTAGTTTAGGTGTGAAAGACGGACAAAAAAACCGACATACACTCTTTCCCATTATAATATTAGTATGGATTAACAGGTATTTATGATAAAAATCATTGAGATACGACGTTTTAAATTTTATGCATAACATAACATAAACTCACGCCTTTATCCCCGAAGGGGTAGGCAGAGGTGCTAGCACCCACATTTCGCCGGTTTATGTTTAGGTCCCAATGTAATAGGTGGCGAGCCTATTGCCATTAACTGGGCACTTATAAACCTGCGATAAATACACACATAACTTCGAAAAGCATCGAAAAGTCATTGGTGTGTGCCATGGAAAACCTGGGATCGAACCCGAGATCTCGTCTCAGCAGTCCATTACCCATACCACTAGGCTTATTTTATGAACCCTGAGAATTCGTGTAGCCATTTATTAGATTACTTCGACGCTAGACGCCTTATTAGATTATGCATGCTCACGTGAAATTAGCAATCATACCTTTACAAAATACTATAAAACTACATACACACATATTATAATTACACACACACGAAATTAGACAATCGAAACCGTTATATCAGCGTCATTTATCACAATTCTACCATTACTAACAAATTTATATAATCTTTTTGATAACATGGAAACTACGAAGCTCCTTTTTGAAAATCCTTTGCTCTGTATAAAAATTTGACCAATATAATATTGTTACCGTAAAGAAACTAAAGCTATGGTAAGTGACCATAAATATTGCTAATTGCCCTGTGCTATGGATTACTAATGAAAAAAATTGAGTGCGTCTTCACTTTTAAAAATTTCGTTTCTGACTTTTTAATACAAAATAAAAAGGCGTCAAATCATTAAGGTTTTCGTGGGGTGTAAGTTGATGTACATTCTTGTATACTTACATGGCACAGTATACACGAGGGATGGTCAACACGTGACAAGCATGATAAATGAGGAATTCGGGATCATGCCTCTAGGGACTTCCTCTGGCTGTGGGGGATGATTTGGAAAGAAACTTAACAACGGCACAAATGTTTTATTCATAAACTAAACCCTATCTTCTTCAAAATAAAGCATGGTTTTCAATGCGGTCACGTTCAGTTAAAACTCCATAAAAATTCTGAAGCTACTACGAGTTATTGTAGCTAAAAGTTGCAAAAGTTGATAAGAACAACACTAAAGTGATTCTTAGGTTGTGCAAGTTAAGATCTCTATTCAAATGAGTCTATTTTGTTACAAATGTTGGTTGGCTAAGAAAGATCAGAAAGCAAAATGTAGAAGCCCAGACAGTCAAGTCAAAGGCGGGCGTGAGTATAAGCACAGAATATTTTTAGTAAACCCAACTAAGTGGACCACTGGAATAAATCATACAATTTCGTGATCTTTCAGTCAAGCAGAACATTAGCATATAGAGGCTATCTTTATTTAGAACATCTATGTTTACCTATGAATATTTTGTGTTTTGAAGTGTTTAGAAGTTATCAAACGAAAGGTTTTTCACGACTTAGGATTAAGGTTTTTAATATTATTGTTGTGAGTGAAGTGTGATTAATGTGGCTCATATAGAACTTATAATTATAAATAAGACATCAAGGACATTGCATTGCATTGTGAAGTTAGCGTACCCTTCCGGGCACAGTAGTAGGCGTTATATATAAATGCGTGAAGGTATGGTTTGTAGGTTATTTCTAGGTAAATTTCAGATTTTTCAAACAGAATCATTTCCGAATTTTTTTTATATGTAATCTTTGTTAATGAAATACATTTAAGTTCCCATTCACTTAAATACTAAACAGAGATATAGAGATTGACCGATATGTAACTCTAAATAATTTAGGTAGGTATGTATATGTAGGTAAGAAATGCTAAGGGTAGTATCGGTATCAATATAACTTTTACTGTCCTTATAAAAATATATGAGCACATTACTCCAAGGTACATTTGATGTAAGTAATGATAATATCCGTTACTATTTTACTACGTATCCTAAAACCATTTGCCTGGCGGATAATAAACTAAGCTCGGTGTTCTGTGCAGTTCATTGCATCCCAAATATTTGTTCAAAATATTTGAACACACGACCATAAAGTGTGTAACTTCACCTGGAATTGACAATTACACAATAATAAAAGAAGAACTAAAACAGTAAGCAGGTAGTGTTTGTATATTTGATGCAAGACGTCTTTACACGGCGATCACTAATAATTTTATGGAAACATCTCTTTTTTAAGGATGTTCGGGCTTTACACCCAAAACATATCTTGTTATGTTAAAAACTTTCTACTGTAAACTTACAAAACTTTAATTTGGGTGTAATGCACATACAATAACTACTGAAGCCACTGACTGCAGTTGAACGATGTAAAGCGAACAAAAAATTACCTACACCTATTTCTGACAAGATCAAGTGAAAAAACTAAACTTAAAAGATCTAATAACGTTGTTTTTAATTTGGTCAAGCAGGATTCATTTCAATTCTAAACGCGTCGCAATTTTGGCTTCAAAATATTGGCTTAGCTGGTAATAAGCGGTGGAGAAACCGTATGGTGGCCCAATGTTATGAGAGTTTATGTGACCGTTTTGTATTATAGACGCTTTTGTCTGTGTGGCCTTTGAAAATTATTATTGCTTTTGAAAGTTGCAAATATAAAAACTACTTCTGGATAAAAACGTAATTTCTGCTGAAACAACTACAAAAATGTAGGAGATCATTGTAAAGAAATACCTGCTGTATGCATATTACACCTACCGAATTGTAAAATTTGTAAGATGGTGATTTTTGCCCCTATTGGGTTGATGTAAACTCTTATTTATAACTCACTAGCTGACCCGGCGAACGTCGTATCGCCAATATTTTCCACCTGCGTGGCGTCAGATCCCGTTCCCGCTGTACCCTCTACTATATTAAACATGTATTATACATATAAACCTTCCTCTTGAATCACTCTATCTATTTAAAAAACCGCATCAAAATCCGTTGCGTAGTTTTAAAGATTTAAGCATACAAAGGGATATAGGGGCAGAGAAAGCGACTTTGTTTTATACTATGTAGTGATTATCAACCTCAGTATCCGGAACTTTTATTTACAAGTTTTATTTATACTACTAAGGTGGCAGCCAAGCAAACCCACCTGATGGAAAGTGGTTACCGTGGCCTATGGACGTGTGTATCACCAGGGGAGTAGTAAGTTAAGTAGTAGTAAGTGGTTTAAAGCTTTCCAGCTTTCTGATGTGCCGACTTAAATGATACAATACATATTAAAGA
The DNA here is from genome assembly GCA_949126895.1 of Eilema caniola. Lineage (NCBI taxonomy): Eukaryota > Metazoa > Arthropoda > Insecta > Lepidoptera > Erebidae > Eilema > Eilema caniola. Next base: position 22,910,336 of record OX421474.1, read on the forward strand.
TCATCGTAAAATTAACACGCAATCAGTATAGACAGGGGAAATTCCGATCGAATTTGAACCCGGTTTAACCAAATAATATTTTGATTTACGATATGCAATTTTAGTATTGTTTCTGGTGTATTTTTGTGAACAAGGTACTTTTAGACCGCGCCCATACAATTTAGAACACCGTTTTGCTTATTTGCTAGTTTAGTAGTATAACAAAAATCCAGTATTCACATTACTTATATTTATGTGGAGGATAAATACACCACAATTACTAAACTGATAGATTGAAACGAATCATATGATCACTTATGCTGAACTAACCTGTGTTTAGCACGAATGATAGTTAAATCAAATAGTAACAGAAAATCATAAAATTCAATAATATTTTTCAGATAATAACTGCGTAACGGATCTGATTTAACACATAATTATTATAAATTATATAGACCGATAGAGAACATAAATTTCGTTTTATTTCCGTGCCAATAAATTTATTTCATCAAGACTGAAGCGCCATATATATTTTGATAAGCCGAAACTTTTACTTTAATATCCTGTAATGCTCAAATAGTTTCCAGAAAAACAACAAGCCACAAAATGAGTACCTATAAGTACAAACACAAAGGAGACCTTTGTGTATTGAAAAAGAAATAATCTTTCTTAATTGCGGCTACGTTTTTGATCCATGACTACGGTAATTGAAAAGGGTCTGTCCATTTTTCCCTCATAAGACGAATCCTTTGAAAATGACCCGTTTTCGGCAAAAAATATCTTTGCATTCAGAGGCGTCGCGTCCGGCGTCCTCCTTTCCACCGTTCGTGGTTGATTGCGTTCGACCCATGAATAATACCCACTTTGTGCCCAATAAAAGTTTTCCTCTTTTCGTCGATATTGGAAACAATGGCTTTGATTCACAATTTTCTGTCACAAGCAAGACTGCAGCGGAAACGGTTGATACTATCTCGTGCTTTTGATTTGAGGGTAAACGAGATATCGTTTCAAATGAGCCTGAACCCGTGAAGTTTTGTACTCATTGGAAATGGCAGAGTTTTTTATTTACGAGTATAAACTAATTTTGTCGGTTGTAATAATAATCCATAGGTACTTAATACATATTATAAATGCGAAAGTAACTCTATCTGTCTGTCTGTCTGTCTGTCTGTATGTTACGCTTTCAGGCCTTAACCACTGAACCGATCTCGATGAAATTTGGTACAGAGATATATTAGAGCTTGCGAACGGACATAGCTTTTATCGCAAGAAAGGGGGTTTAAGGGGGGGAAATAGGGGATGAAAGTATGTATGAAAGTTTGTCATTTTTGTAGATATCCTAATTAAATTTAGTACAGAGGTGGATTAGAGCTTGATGAACATAAGCTACCTTTTATCACGAAAAGGGGGGAGGAGGGGGGAGAGTAGAGCCATGAGTGTCTTTATTAGTGAAATTTGGTACAGAGATAGTTTAAAGCTAGAACTTGAACAGGCATAGGCTACCTTTGATCGCATAAAAGGGGGTAGAAGGGGGGAATATGGCTTTGGGATGAAAGTTTATCATTTTTGACGATATTTTAATGAAATTTGGTACAGAGATAGATTAAAGCTTGGACACGAACCTAGGTAACCTTTTATCGCGAATGGGAGTTTAAGGGGGGGGGGGGGGAATAAGGCCTGAAAGTTGGTCATTTTTAAAGATATCCCGATGAAATTTGGTACTGAGATAGGTATAGGCTACATTTTATTGTGAAAAAGGGGGGGGGTAGAAGGAGGAGGGTAGGGTTGGGGGATTAAAGTTTGTCATTTTTCAATCACATAAAGAAGGGGATGAATAGGGAAATAGAAATTTAGAATATATATATTGAAAGATTTACTCATGAAATTTGGAGCATAGGTGAATTAAAGCTTCGGAACGGACATAGTCGAGTAACGAGCCAAATATACAAGCGAGTGGAGAGGCGAGTAGAGATCGTTATAGGGGCAAGTGGAAAGGCGTGTAGAGGTCAAATAGAAAGTCAAATAGAGTCGACTACAGGGGCGGCAGGACTACAGGTTATCATTATATTATTCGTTTTTTTTTTAATGTCTGAAGAAGGGCCATCGCGTATGGAATGAGGAAGAGCATTCCACAGCCGTACTGCAGAAACTGTGAAAGAATTGTCGTAGCAAGTAGAACTATGAGAAGAAGTTCGAAGCAAAAGGGAAGTCGAAGTGCGACAGGGTTTACCCCTGGGAACGAGAACCCCTCTCTTGGGCACTTGTGTTAACTCAGCATAAGAGAGAATAAACCGTCAAACATGTCGCTGAGCTTCCTATATAAAACTCCTTGTCCTGACTGATGGACTTAGTGACAACGTACAGCCTAAACTGCTGGTCGTAGAGACATGAAATTTGTAGTGAATGTTTGTTTTGTTGCGTGGAGGTATACTAAGAAAGGATTTTTCGAAATTCAAACCCTAAGGGCGTAAAAGGGGCAGAAACTTACTTTCTTATAACTCAAGAATGGCTGAACAGATTTTCCATGATCTTTTGTATCTTGAATAGGTACGCTTTTTTATGAATAGTTATTGTCACTATTAAAATGAGATAAATTTACGAAGTAATGTAATATTAATCAATCGAAATTATGAGCTCCCCTATATAGTTCACAAAAATGTTTTCATGACAACGGAACCAATAGGGAGTTCTTTTTAAGTGACCAGTGGCAATTATCAAATATCTGTTGTCAAAGCGATATCCCAATATACAAATGTACTCTTTGATCCCAATTCTGGATTATCAGGTAACTGATGATAATGTATCCAGAACGGAAATTTATTTTCAAATTCATTCAGACTAATTTCTAATACTAAATCATCACGTCCAACGACCTTCAGCAACCACATCGGTTAAATTGTGCAGTGTTTATGTTCGTGAAGTTGTTTGTAGTATGATGGTGTTATTTAAAGGATATTTTAAGGATTCGAGTATTAAACTTACAAAAGGCTTTGAGACATCTATCCTTTGTTTCTTACATTTCAACGCATATAAGAATAATGATTTATGCAAAAAAATATTACAGAATCATTATTTGTGTTTTTACTACATTAAGGTCAAGAAAAATTTCGAAAACCACAAACCGTTTGACAAAACAGAACCCAACGTGTAACGATAATGCTATACCGAAAGGCATAAATTTTTACCGGTCGATTAAACAATGGCCGAGGCGAAGCATTCTCAAATTAGACAAAGGCGGTATTAATACGGAAGCCATTAAATTGAGATAAGCGGCAAGGCAGATTGGGCGGCGCCCTTCGTTTGGTTTTAGTCCGTGAGTCCTGATAAGTGAGAGACGGGGGTTTTACGGAAAATGTCATAGATCAACGAGGGGAATAGAATGGACATAATTTTAGTTTTATAGCGATTTATATCTATTCATATAAAGCTGAAGAGTTTGTTTGTTTGGTTGAACGCAAGAACGCGTTAATCTCAGGAAGTACTGGTTGGTAATAAAAATAAATCTTTTTGTGTCGAATAGCCCGTTTCTCGGGGAAGGTATATCATCACGTTACTTCTCAAGGGAGCGAAGCAGTAATCATAAATATCGACAAATGCGGTGGATTCATATAAGTTATTGGAAAATTGCGGATATGGCCTAATATGGCTTAAAGGGGTGACACAAGTTTTCGAAACATGCTACGGGCAAAACCGTGGTGGGTAGGCTCGGGAGACTCCAAAATCTTTGTATAAGAGTCATAATTATTTGGTCTACGCAAGTATGATCATGTTTCTGAATTTCGTAAAAAAACTCAAGTGGTTGCCTATACGCCTTCGCCAGAATGTTCATATTCTTTCCTTGTTTGACAATATTTTATTTCATCCCTTAACTCCCTTGAATCTCAAACAACGTTTTGAGTTGCTGCACGACACGCACTCGAGGGTTTTGAGATCATCGGAGAATCTGAGATTGAAAATTCCGAATCATTCCACCAACTTCGCCGACAAATCCCTTTCGGTTCAAGCGGCTCGGTTGTGGAATGCTCTGCCTATTAGGCGTGCTCAGTCCTTGCCTATATTCAAAAGACGAGTCAAAGAACACTATCTAGCCATTCTCTCTGACTGAAGTGGATTAATTGATCTTTTATTTCTTATCTATGTAGTATATATATTTCTTTTAATTATGTAGTATGTATGTTTGATTTATTTATGTATACCTATACTGAGGTAGCTATTGTGCTTATGTGTTTTATCTATTTTTTTGTATCTTTTGGTTATATAATATATCGATGTACACCAAACTGCCCAGAAATTATTTTTTCCTATTTTTTTCTCTCCATCAGTGGTTGCCTGGAAGAGATTGTCGCAGAGCGATAGGGCCGCCAATTATACATACCTACCAAATTGTTTTAAGTTGTAAAGTTGTTATATATCCTTGGTATATTATAAAGACAATTATTATTATTCTCTTTATTCGTTTTAAAAACTTACAAATTATATTTTAAAACAAATATTAAAACAAACTATATATTTAAAAATATAAAAAGTAGTGCTCCACCGGTATCGGAAACAGTGACCAATCACTCACATAATCAAAGGCACTGCCTTCTGCATCTGGCCCTTGATCCAACCGTCTCACCCGAGCCTCTTCAGGTGTTGGTCGAAGCTCTCTGCTATCAGTCCGTTGACTGACACGACTATCTGTATAATGATTGCTGAATCAACATTACAACCTCGTGGGCCAAGTCCAAGTATTTGATCTGTTTATCTTTCTCAGCTTTCACGAGATTCTCATCATGAGGAATGTTGACATCAACAATCAATGCTCGGCGTTGGGGTCGGTCTATCACTACAATATCAGGCTTGTTGGCTCCAACGTTAAGATGGTAAGTACGTGTTTGTAATGGTGACCCCCTTTCTGAGGCTTTGCCTTTAGATTACTATCAGGCGAGGGGAAGTCAAATTGACGTGCTCTTTAAAAAAAAATCTTCCTTGCAATTTTCACTCATAACTTTTATCATCATAATAATAATAAAATAATAAATATTCCACAACATTTCACACAACGCTATCTAGATCCATGGTAAGCATAGCTTAACTAGCTTGTGTTATGGAATCTAGAATGCGGATATACATACTTAGATACTTTTTGTTGTAAATACATACATATTATATATAGAAACACCCAGACCAATGCAAATATCCATATTCATGCATAAAAATATTTGCACTGAGCGGGGATCGAACCCGCGCCTCCTGCGTAGCGGCCGCGTTCACTACCGCCACGCCACGGAGGCTGTCAAATCATCATCGCATTTAAGCGGTATCCTGATTGCATCCGAAGCCAAGATGCCCTCGGAGCTCAGGGTACGCCTTCTGGCTCTTCATCTTCCACTTCGCACGATTTTGGGCGTCCATGGTAGTAAGACCATTTACACGCATGCCTACCTCCACGACGTCATTCCTCCTAACGGGCCCCGGAGGGGGCTCCATTGCCAGGCATTTGTTAGAAGACTGATTGTTTTTTTATTTGAAAACGTTTGAAAAAGATTTTAAAAGACGTTACGGTCAGCTGTGATAAGAGAATCTTCTTCCTTATCATCCTAGAGTTAATCCCAGTCGTATCTGAAGTATTCACCTTGGAGTCTGGGGTCCGCTTTTTCCAGTATAACTGCAGGTTTGACTCATCTTTGATATTTTCGTGAAGCAACTGCCATCTGACTATAACATATAGACAATATCGAAGTTAGACCAGTTATTGGACTTTCTAAGGATCCCGTAACGATTGCCATAAATGTTAGATGGCGACGGCTTAATGTGCGATAATGTCCAAGACACGACACAACCAAACAAAAAATTATAAAAATAAAGTATGTAATGCAAATAGCCACATTTATGCATAATTTAATTTTTATTATTATTTTTTGTTGTGCAGGAACCGAACCAAACCACCTGCGTAGAAAATCATTTAAGTAAACTTAACATCATCGACGCCTCCACTTCATCAGGTTTACAACGTTGTCACTATTACGATTAGTGAATACAAAAGCAAACATTGGCACTCTCTGACAACAATTATTAATCTAATCTATGTGTAGGGTATTGCAGTCAGGGTTTCTATATCGTTGGTAATTGGAACGCCGGCGGGCACCCGGTTTGTCGTTCGACAATCAACACGACGTGATACGAAATCCGATGCGTTCGTTCAGATTACCGAGTGATAATTGTTGTCGACCAATAGTAGCGGCGTTTGAACTTGCTATAATGTGACATTACCCTTACTTCTCTTATTTATCTTAGCATTAATCCCAGTCGCATCTGTAGCTTTTACCTCAGAGTTTGGGGTCCGTGTTTTTCAGTCTAACTGTGGATTCGGCTAAACTTCTATATTTTCCATAATGTGACTGCCATCTGGTAGCCACAACACATTAGCGATATCGAAATATCATAGTTAGACCAGACTTTTCAGGGCTCCAACTCCAAAGTGACGTAACGACATTACCCTTACTTATAGACTGATAAAAAACTCTGAATAAACCTTGCCTCGTATTTATGTGCCTTTGCACTTAGCTCCATCAAGTTCTTAAATATAGATCGTCAAAAGATGTAAAACTTTCCTTTTGAACTTGCCTTCAAAGAGCGATACTCAATTGTGCCGTCATTATAGTAAATCTGCTTTACTTTCTGTTGTACAGGTATTGCTGGGCTGAAAAGAGGACATCTTCGACCAAAGTGGATATCACTCAAGGAGATGACTTTTACTTAGACCCGTATTGTAGAACGGCACTCTGTCCTGAATTTCGATTTATCTCAAGACAAATTGTATAAACAGTTTGACAGATTTTATAGGATGTCTACGATACAATCTTCCTTAGGTAAAGCGAGATTCAAAGGTAAGTACCATTCTAGAACACGAGCTTTTCATTATGTTATTCCTAAATCATAACATACGGAATCAAGTACCTAGTCTACTCTAACTAATGTTTTGTACTTACTAAATACTTTTTACGCGTTTCTATTGTAATATGATGTACTAGAATACTGAAAGTATGTTTATGTAGATTTTTAGGCAGATAAATATTCTTTAGTATTAAAAGTACAATCTCATAATTTTGTTTCATGGGGTATTAATAGATCGTAGAAGGGAAAATCACTATTGATTTTTTCATAGCTTACCACTGTTGTAAGGATATTTTATGATATATATGAAATATTTATAATAAAAGATCGTATTTACCAGCAAAAAGTTTTTGTATACTTAGCTTTCCTTTTTGCTCAATACACATTTCAAAAAAACGTACATAATGGTTACTATGTGAATTTATAAATACGTTTAACCAATTCTACCATACAATACGACCAATCGCAGTCTACTGCTGGACATAGGCCTCTTTTTTTATACCACTGAGGCAGCAAACAAGCACACGACCCACTTGATGGAAAGAGGTTACCGTGGCCTATGAATGTGTGCAACATCAGGAGAGTCACACTCGTGCTGCCGACCCTGTAAACACAGGCCCATTGGCCCACTGTTTCTACGCTTGCCAGACGGGTTGGTACAGACCAACACGACTGGCCCAAAGTCCTCTCATTTTAATTCGAGTTTTCCTTCTCTCGCATGATATCGTCTGCATATTTTCCCAAGTAGATGAGATGGGATAGTGATACTTGTATTCTTTACCCGCCACGAAATGAATCGTATACGTAATACCTAAGTTAAAAAAATAAAAAAGGAATTTTCATAACACTTTTTTAGATACCTACATAGTGTGGTGGTCTTCACTATTATATACTAGTGCATATTGTGTCTGACAGAAGAAGCATCAAAGTGGACCAAACACTGTGGAACGAAAGTTTTTTACTTAAAGATCACTTCATGGTGAATGATAATGGAGAGGAGAGTATCACTTACAGGGCATACTATGTTTACGCAACATGCAATGGTTAGTTTCAGCACTTTCAGCCTCCGAGAGACAGCGTGAATGCGCTCGACAGTTCCACTTATCTTTTATCCCCTAATAGTCGCAAAGTGGCCAGAATTATACTTACATTCACGAGTATTTCATAAGGAGCGACGTGTTTATATCTTAATTAAACGACTTAAACAAAACAAAATACCATGGGTTGATTTAGTGTTAGCGCCGCGAGTTCCAAAATAATGCAAAATCGGCTATCAGGGTAGCCGATTTAGCTGCCCAGGGAGCAGCCAGCTGGCAGTTTATTACCGGATTAAATATAAGTAATATGATCTTGTAGTATTTAAATCGAAACTAATGACATGCTAGGTAATCGTAACATAGCCAGTATCATGAAAGGCAACAAAACATGTGCTCAAACTCGTAGGTAGTGAATTTATAGATTACCTACGCGAAAGGGGCAATATTTGAAAATATTCTGTAAGCATGAAATTAATTAACGCTGGATTTACATTATGTAGTCCCCAAAAAGTACCTACGTTTTAAAAATTAATAGAACATTAAAACGATTGTTGGTATAACGTTAATAAAATACAAAATTACGGCCCTTGTTATTACCCTAGAGTATGGAGCGCAAAAAAAATGTTTAGCTAATTAAAAATTGTTGCTGCCTGTGGAAAGTTTATTTTGCGTAGTAAAATAATGACTATTTATGCTATCAATTACCTTGAAGAATATGTTTACACTAGAATATGGACTGTTCATAATTTAATTTTATTTCCGTTGTCGTCAACGGTTTTAGGGTCCCATAGTACAGAATTGATATACTCGTTCAAGTGACTAGAAAAAAAAGTGTTTGAATGAATCTTTGTAATTTGAAATAAATGAATCTAGATACTATATTAATTTATCGAGGTACCATATGATCCATATGCATACATGCACACATTGACAGTTTATACTTAGATAATATTGACATTAGCTCACCACTCACACGAAACTGAAATTTCGAGCCGTTTTTTTTATTTACGATAATTTTTTCTCAATACTGTGTTATAGACATTATATAGCAAAAGATACTGAGTTATTAATTAGCGTCACCTCCACACCGTATCACATACAAATGAACGTCGCTCGGGACAAGGGTGGCGGTCATGTCAACAAATCGCATGTACCATGTTTGTACCCGACCACCCGTATCTGCTCGTCTGTTTGTTTACTATGCCCCCTCTGAATGATACACCGGTTTTATAGCCTTCAGAAATAACCGTAGCTGGCAACAACGAATATTCTATTTTGCTGCAGTTACGACTTCCTTAAACGGATGAGTTTAATTTTAGATTTTAAAGGTTTATGTTATCAGGGTTAACTTTATTTATTGCTTTTCGATCAAACTCTCTTTATTATTCTTAAATATTTTACGGCATATTTCATCTGTAACCAAAATAACCAGACCTTGTAATATGCGTTCTAGAATGTAGTTTTTTTTTTGCCAAAAGCGATGTTAAATTTCTCCAGCACTGCACGATCGTGACTGTGTGTGACTTTCAGTAAAATTCCGTGACGTTTAATAACACTCAAAACTTTAAGCTGGATTGTAGTGCGTCTCCGTACTCTTCGCACTGTTAACATTAAATCCGCGAGAAAGAGAGAGATGGCCGCGAGAGCTTAAATGCAGCGATTTAGAGAATTTGTATGTTTTTTCAAGTTTTTAATAAGTATATATTTTAAACTTGAATATATATACATGCATAGTAAAATGTAACTTTACAAGTCCCTAGATTTCTTATGCTCTATTTTTTAGAACAAATGACATTATTTCATAATGGTGTCATATTAGTTTAAAACATGTTTGAAATAGCGATTTGGAGCATTTCGGAGCCATGTTTCATGCGTATTTCTATCGATGCAAATATTTTGAATCCTTTTTTTGCCTTATCCTACTTTGTGAATATGAATATTTGGTGCAAATTTCCTGAATGAATTGATGATAAATGTGTTCAAAAATGTAGAAAACGACTGCTATCCGCTCTTGAATCAAAGTAAACAAGTAATAATACTAGCCTACCTTAAACTTAAAAATGGATATTAAATAGTGGGCTATATCAAAACGAAGTTATTAAATAACCCAAAAGTTTATCGAGTCCAATAAATAATCTAAATAATCCACTAGAAGTACCCAATTTTCCTAAGTTTACAAAAGTTGAACTGTTTAGAATCAATGCTACTGCTTCCAAATCAGCATCTAAAATCATTGTCAACAACTCAGGGTTTTTAAGTCTACAATTAGGAGTATACTCATGAACGAATGTTTGCTCCGCCCGCATGTAAAACTACATACGAATTTTCCGGTCTGCGTAGCACTTTGTGATTTTATTTAAACGATTATAACTGTGTAACAAACAAGCTGATTGCCATTTGTTTAGAAAATATAGGATTCGCAAGGGCAAATGAACTCGCATTGTTCTACGTTCAGTGTAATCAATTTAAATTAAACTTGGAGCGTAATTGAATTTTTGATAAGATGGCTATTTTAAGAGCACTTTATATTTTCTACATTTTAGGAGCTGACTCTGGTTTATTGTATATTAAAAGATAATGATTGTAATTAATGTAAATACCTATTTTAAAAAGTAATAGATTTGCAACTCAAAGTCAAATTCATTATCAACATACCTACAGTAGGTATGTTGATAATGAATTTGACTTTCTGAAAAATTATTCAATTTGTAATTCACACTAATCCTTGACAGTTTTCATTTTATTTTTGAGAACTTTTAAGTATTTAAAAGTACCCGCTTCAAAATATCTCTAATTTTATTTAAAATTTCACCGGTAGTTCTTCGATAATGCAATTAAATACCATTGGCGCATTTCCAAAAGGAGACTATGATAGGTTATCTGTGCCATAACTATGATTCGTTTATGGCATTTATAACTCAATTACTCCTTCCTATTCCCCATCTGGAGATGAATGCTTCAAGCTAAATAGTCTAAAGCGAAATTTGCTCCCAAACTTGAACGCTAATAGTTTATTTTTTATGTTGTACTTGAAGAAATAATTATTAAAATTAAAGCACCCAAATTTGCTGTAGAAAAGATCGAAACAAGTTTAATAGCAGGCGGTACCCATTTGCCAATAATCTACCGAAAGCAAAATGAATGGCTACCACCTGTTATCAAACTTGTTTCAATCTTTTCTCCAGCAGTCAAGATTTTTATTTGTTAGATAATAATTAATTATATTGTAAACTTTTGAGTCATAATATGACTTAAATATATATTTTTGTAATCGCCTTCTGATTCTCTTCATTTTAATATCCAACTTGATAAGTTTGAATATTTTTTTTGTTAACACCTATGGCACGTACACACGGGACGCGATTTCTATCAGGAAATATAATTGTACAAATAATAATTAAATAAATAAGAAGCACGTCCTGCCATAACAACAGAATCGTCAGTCAGCAATAAAGCAAAGACTGACGATTCCCCACTCTTGAATTACTTGTAAATATTAGTATATAAGCTGTAGGATTAAAAATAATAATGAATCAATAAACAAGTGAATCCAATTGTGATATCTCTCTACCTAGCCCGCAATAACACCCATTTCAGCAACAAAAATCCACTGTATAATTTTTGTTGTCATTTTATGTACCCTATGACTCTTGGGAGGTAAATACATTTCATCTGAGACCCCACTCATCGAATCTGTAAAGCCGTTAGGCCTATAGAGGGAACAAAGAAAACTATATACATACATACGCGTAACATTTCCCTCGTTGGTGCAGTCGGGTAAAAATATAAAATTCCTCTTATTAAGAACTTTCTTATTCAAACTTAACCGCTCTTGAGTCCATACCTGCGACAAACCTGAGTTAAAAACTTTTTAAGTCTTCTTATTTACTTTCCTTTCCTCTTCGGTTGGTTAATTCTTGACTGTGATTACATTGAAACCCTTTACCAAGAGGATTCAATAATCATCTTTAACGAGTTTCAAGAACTTCTTTCTTGTCTTATTTTATATATTAAAAGCCTTACGCTGTTTATACAAAAATAGATTATTACGTTACGTTTTTAAGTTACGGGTTGTTAGAGCCCTAAAAAGATGATTACTGATACGCTTCCTAAGGTAATAGCGTGATAATGTTTAGCTTATAATATTCCTCTATAAACTGACTATTCAGCACCAAAAGTTTTTTTTTGTATTCGAACCAGTCTGTATTTCCTGATATTATGCCGTTCAACCATACAAACAAACAAACTCTTACTTCAGCTTCATAATATAAGTATAGATTCTAAAAATTAACCTGCCAAAATAAAGCTTGATTTACATCAGCATCTATTTGGTACATAATCATTAGCAAAAACGGTTTATAAAATTCACCAAAAACTCAGTTTACTAAATATATTCCAAAATAAGTCTTATCTTGGTTTACCTAAATGCAAAATAGTATTAACTTCGTATAATTTGAAATTTCTTATCTACCCAGACAACGTAGTCACTGGCGACAATCTCAGCAAATTCAAAAGCTAAAGGTATTTCAGACGAGCACACGAACTGTATGCGTTGGTTTTTACAGTAGCCATAATGACAGAAGTTGGAGTAAGCCGATTACTTGCGGTATTTGGTGGACCAATTAAAAAGAGATTTTGGTGACTAAACTTTGATTCGTAAATAAAACTTACGGTATTAATAAACTTATTTCAATTTAGTCATGTTTTTAATGAACGTATGATTTTTGAATAAATATTTAAGTAAAAATTAAATAATCTAGTTACTCTTTATACTACGGATAGGTCAGGTTAATAATTTATAACAATGCGGAGAAACATTTAGATGCTTGTATATAATTAGTTTGCTATAATTTTTGCACTTTCTGTATGGAGTTTTGGAATGTTAAATTACATTTTCTTAAATGTTCCTACATAATCTTATCTTATATTGCTAAGTACTTCTCATAGCGACTTAAGATAGTAACTCTATAATAAATACGAATAACTGACAATTTATTTATTTTAACATGATAGGTACTTGATATTTTTATTTACGAAAAACAAAAATCTTCAGAAACGTATAACTGCATGTACGTATAAATTATATGAATATATATATATATATATAAACAGGGCTGCAATTACTTAAATAACAATATTAAAATATTTAAAAAAAAATATATCACGTAGGTAGATAGGTAGGTAGGTATATTTAGTCGAAAAATAAATAAAACCCAATTAATTATATCCCCAATTTTAAACCAACCAACCACAATGTTTTGACAAAATCATACCCTTCAGTCTGAGGTTACCGTTACGTACAAACAAACAGGTCTTCTTCATTGTTTGCCCGCGGAACCTTTTTGTGAAGATTTCCCACGGGGAGGGATCGCGGTGGACGCTCCCTGTCACTCTTGCCTTCAACATTGAAACGAATATGCAAACACATTTCTGAAAAAACGAAATCTCGAATTAGAATATTAATAATATTTCTTTTTTTTATTCTTGTCTTGCAAGCGAGTTTTTTTTTTTGTTCTGCTGATTTGCGATTCGGTTTATCTATATACACTTCTATACTAATACTATGAAGTTGAAGTGTTGGTTTGTTTGATTGAACACGGTAATCTCAGGAACTACTGGTTTGAATAGAAACAAACATTCTTTGTGTTGAAAAGCCCATATATCGGAGAAGGCCATAAATCATCACGCTACTACTTAAGGGGGCGGAGTAGTAATCATCACTATAAACAAATTATTTGAAAATTAATAAATTATTTGAAACCCCGTAGCGTAAAATATGATACGGGCGAAGCCGGGCAGGTTGAGTAGTCGTTCAATATAATCTAAATTAATATTAAAGATATCAGGATATTTACCATGTACCATTCTCGGTGCAGGCACTATAATTACGGAGGAGCATGGTGCTTTCAACAGTAAGGCTTAGGACTGAGTGAAAATGATAACTTTAAAATTAATAATATAAATTTTTGCATAATAAAACGTCATCAAAACAATTTTCTATAAAATAACCTATGTAAACATATGAAATAACAAGGGACGTAAGCAGGGAACAATTACCTCATGTAATGACTAATAAACATTAAAAAACACGCCATTGAATGAGCGGCAAACTCAAAGAGACGCTTGGAGTGACGTAGATGCCAATACACTTGCGGTAATAATTTTACTGATGGCTGCATCAATTAACGTATTTCCTTCAACATTACAGAGCATTAAAATAGAAGCCGATGGTATCTGACGAGGGGAAATTCTTTTAGTAACGTTAGAATTGTCATAATTATATCGAGCACTAGCTTTTGCTCGCAGCGCCGCCTGCATGGACTTCTAAATACATTGCTGCTGCTGAGCAATGATGTATTATAATCTTTAGGCGCGTTGTCCGGACTCTAAAATGGCGACAAAAAAATTATGACTGCGATGCGACATTGCGTTACGGAAAAATACCTGTCTTTAATAAAAAAAATCGTAATTATAAAATTATTATTTTTTATAAATAATAATATAATTCATATAAATTAATACGTATACGCATCATTAGCATTTAGCTATATATTTTTTTATATTTAGTGTTCGCGCCATTTTTAAAAGGCGCCAAATGTTAATGCATGGCGCATCTACAGTTTATAATACAGCATTGCTGCTGAGTCTCCCCGATTTAACTCGTGACGCACTCTTTGCACCCATAAAAATATGCCCGTAATTTAATTACTATCAAATAATGTAAGCATGAGATGAGAATCTACTGGATTTAATAACATTTTATATGAATTTGGAAATCCAAAACGAATGGTTGACAATGGGAGAGTTCTGCATACCGATGGCTTTAAAGTGGTGCACCTTGATCTATGAGTGGTCGCCGGCCCTGTTAAAATTCTATCTTAACGCCTTTCAGATGACCCTTCCAGACCAGAGTAATCTGGTAAGGTGGGGGAAGGCCACAGAAAAACAATGTTATACGTGTGGTGAGGCAATAGGGACGGCTAGACACATATTAGTAGGATGTAGGGTGCTTCTCGATAGAGGCCAATACTCACGCCGCCACGATAAGGTGCTTTTCATCATACGCGAAGCAATGAGTCTGGCAGTAGCTAGAGCCCAAAAAGGATTGACTACTAACAGACGTCATATCAACTTTGTGTCTGAAGGTTCATCCATAAAATCCAGGAACAAACCTTATTCAATCTTAGATACTGCCCCAGATTGGACTCTCCTAATCGACACGTATGAAAAGCACTATAAAATTCCGGAGGATGTTGGGGTTTCGTCATCTAGACCGGACATATTTCTATACTCGAAAACGACAAAATATGTGGTCCTTGTGGAACTTACTGTACCGTGGGAAACAAATATACCGAAGGACCACACACTTAAGAAAAATAAATACTATGATCTCACAAACGAATTAATCAAAAACGGTTACGTGGTTAATTTGTATGCAGTAGAAGTGGGAGCTAGAGGTATACCAGCTAAATCTCTCTATAACCTACTTAAAAATCTAGGCCTATCGAGAGCTACAATAAGCTCATTACTAGGACGAATGTCTAAAGCGGCACTAGTAGGTTCGTATCAAATTTGGTTAGGCAGGGAGGGGAACTTGGGTAGTGAAGGTGAGTGTTGATGTACATCAACAAAAGGGGCCCCTTCTAAACCTACACTTGGGTCGCAAGTCCCAGGCACTGTTCCGAGTTCCCAACTCAGCAACGCGATGGACCCGGCACCCGCACGGAGAACGATATTCTTAGCAATCCATGGAGATTGCTAAGAATATCGTCTCTCTCATTAACGTGAATTTGCATATAGATAAGTTTCGAAAAGAAATCTAAAAACCAGATCAAATCCATAAGAACCACCGCTCATTTTAAATTTTAAAGATATCGTTGCCTTCACCTTACCATCAGGCGAGGTGAAGTATACTAATTTATTAAAAATCTAAAAAATACTAATAATGACCAATTCCCACAGACCCGGGTCCTGAAAGCAGGGTCTGATAAGGCCGTCAAACTGAGAGCCACCATTGTAACATAGTCCGTGTCTATAATAGTGACCCTCTTTCCTAAGACTTTGCCTTTAGCTTACCATCAGACGAAGTGAAGTCAAATTTGACGTGTTCTATTGAAAAAAAGTCGTTCGGTAGACACAAGGCGTCCACGCTCAAGTCACATTAAGGTGGGGTTGCAGTGCAAAGTGGTAATAATATAAAATCTACGAGTGAGACAGAGACCGCGAGAGCTCAAATGCAGTGATTTAGAGAACTTTATAATTTGAAAAAAAATCTGCGAGTAAATCCAATATCCGACATCCGATATCGGTGGAAATCAAATGTATGAGATATGTATCTCTCTTTTACATATCGGTTATCGCAGCCAACACCACTGTTTTGGCCCGATATCGGAACACAAAGAGACTAAAACAGCGACTGCAAGTAACAAAGCAAGCAAAGTCGACCTTAAGGATATTTTCTGAGTCACATGTCTTTTCGCTTTAATTGAAGACGCCGATCACGAATATAAGAAAAAAAACTCGATACCTTGTCATGTCAATAAGGTCGAAAATTGCTTGCACTTTTTTTACACCTAGCATCCGTAACTTCTGTGTGCTTTCGAGCAAATGGCCGTATCGGGCCGATTTTATCGGCAAAATGTGAAAAAATCAAAAAGTCGGATATCGAATGAGTGTGAAAACGCTCTTATGCTAAATTCGAAATAGCGATTTGGAGCATTTTAGAGCCATGTTTGACCCTAATTTCTGTCGAGCCAAATATTATGGATCGTATTTCTTTACACCTCATTTGTCTTTAAACTTCACTTTACGGTTTAGCCTACTTCATGAATATGCTATTGCTACGCCCGGCGCTTGGCCACTTCAATATATGGCCAAATTTCCATAGGAGTGAGCGAGACGGCACTATAGAAAGAGACAGCATGCCTTGACGTCACTGTTCTAGAAGGAATGGAATGAATAGAACGAGACGTCAGGCTAGAAAGAGACAGCATGCCTTGACGTCACTGTTCTAGAAGGAATGGAATGAATAGAAAGAGACACAAGACCTAATAGAACCTCCCAGAAAGTTCCTGTCTTTTTCAGAACGTACCTGTCTTTTCTCGATCTTTCGCTACTCGGCCGCGCCTTATATAAAAGGCGAGCTAACAGCCGCTGCTCAAGTTAGTCTAAGACTAGTATTCGAAGCGATCAAAGCGATAAAGTGTGCGAAGCGATACAGTGCGATTATACAAGTGACTGTGTATTGTGTAAGGAAGAGTTTTCAAATTTCTACGCACTTTGCTGTAATTGAAGTGTAGCTGAATAAAATCTGTCTTCAACGGTTGTCCTCGCATTTTCTATTTAAACCGACCCCCACGCTCGTAACAACTGGTGTCAGAAGTGGGATAGAAAATGCCGGTAACGCCGAGAGACGACAGGGAGGGAGTGAAAACACGAAGCCAGGCCGCGGAAGAGGCTGCGCGTACTCCGAGTACGTCGACGGGTACTTCACGATCATCATCGGAAATTAACCTGAATGCGATTATGACCTTATTGAAGGAGCAGGCCCGTCGCCAGGAAGAGCAGGCCCGTCGCCAGGAAGAGCAGGCCCGTCGCCAAGAAGAACAGACTCTGCAATTGAAGGCACAGCTCCAGCAACAACAGGAGGAGCTGATCCGTCGCCAGGAAGAGCAGGCCCGTCACCAGGCAGAGCAGGCCCGTCACCAGGCAGATCAGGCCCGTCAACAGGAGGAGCAGGCCTTGCAACTAAAGGTTCAGCTTCGGGAACAACAAGAAGATCTATTTGCCTTCTTGAAAGAGTCTAAAGCAGAATGGCAAAGAGAAATTCATTCAGTGCAAGACAAGCTCGACTGCCACGAAGTAAAAATAGAAAGCCACGACGAAAAATTAGGGAGCATCGACGATAAATTTGAGAGTTATGAGGAACGGCTGCAATCTGTGGCTCAAAACGTTGAAAAATTGGAGACAAAAATAGCTTGCGGAACAGCTGGCTCTGTAACCATTCCATCTGTACAGGCTGTCGGAAAGTTCAAAGTACCGCCATTTGATGGGACCTCCTCGTGGACTGCATACAAACTGCAGTTCGAGTCTGTGGCAAAGGCGAACGGTTGGGATAAGGAGCAAGCCAAAACAGCATTAACATTGGGGTTACGGGACCAAGCACTCAGTGTTTTAGAGGCGCTTGGAGGTGAAGTGACTTACGACCGCCTTCTTGAAGCGTTGGAATCACGTTACGGTGATAGTCACTTGGAACATGTCTACCGTGCCCAATTGAAGGACAGAAACCAGCGTCTTAATGAGTCTCTGCAGCAGTGGGCATTGGAAATAGAAAAGCTCGTGAGAAAAGCTTACCAAGGAGCTTCTTCGTCATTTCTTGACAGCATTTTGGTGCAAGCTTTTATTGACGGGATCAGAGACTTGGAGGTGAGAGCTGCCGTCCGCCTGGGTCACCATGCAACCCTTAAAGATGCTGTTGCTCACGCCCTTGAAGTGGAAGCTGTACGACATGACCCTCGACCACATAGATTGCGAGAGATTTCAACAAATGAGCAACGTGTGTATCGTCGGGAATTCACCCCCAGGTGTTATTTCTGCAAAGAGCAAGGACATATTCGGTCTAGCTGCCCGAAACGGAATCAACAAGGCAATGGACAAGAACAAGCGGCGCGTCATCTAGATGCGCCGGAGCAACAGGGAAACGAGTAAACGCCAGGACTGCGGGACGGGTGCTGGCTGGTAGTGTAAAAGTCCCAATTCTGATCTCTCAAGCTAATGATGGAAATAGTTTGGTCATCAAAGGAGGTATTGATGGATCACCGTGCCACCTCACCATTGATACTGGAGCAAGTCGGACCGTGATTAACTTTCGGCTGGTGAAAAATTTACCTAGAGATCGTCTACATCAACTTAAGCATCTCCATCTGCAGACAGCTACCGGCCAGCTCATTTCCGTCCGAGGAGAGCAAGAAGTGGCGTTGGAAGTCGGTGATAAGACCTATTGGCATAAAGTCATCGTCGCTGATATCTTAGATGACTGCATCGTTGGATTGGATTTTATGAGAAAATATCGCTGTAAAATCGACGTGGATTGTGGCGTTCTGAAACTTGGGTTCGACGAAATTCCCATGGAAGGTGGCGCATGTGGAAAAGTGTACTGTGCAAAACGAACTGTACTCCAGCCTAAATCACAGACCCTAGTGCCAATAAGACTACCTCAATATGGCATCAATTCTCATCGCTGTGCATTGGTGGAAAAAGTACAAACAAAGTCCCTGGATACCAGCTCGTACTGTGGTAACAACACCAACCACAGCCGTTATAAGAATTTTAAATATGAGCAACAATGAGTGCGTCTTAAACAAAGGGACACTGCTTGGCACTTGTGAGGAGATCTCGTGGATACGTAGTTGCCAGAGTTCGACCAAAAGCGATGCCACAAGTGACAGAGAATCAACAGTGCTGAAACTACTAGAAGATTGTCGCTATGACCTCAGTAAGGTAGAGATGCTGCAGGCGCGGAACATGCTGCTACGTTATAAAAACGTCTTTTCTATGCATGGTGGTGACATAGGCAGAACTGGAGTAGTACAGCATAAAATCGATACTGGTGAGGTAACGCCAATCCGTCAACGACCACGACGTGTACCGATTGCTCGAGAAAAAGAGGTGGAGAAAATGATTGAAGAGATGAAGAACGACCATATCATTGAACCCTCGGTCAGTCCATGGTGTTCTCCGGTAGTCCTTGTAAAGAAAAAGGATGGAACCACCAGATTCTGCGTCGATTATCGCCGACTGAATGATGTTACGAAAAAGGATAGTTATCCGTTGCCAAGGATAGATGACACTTTGGACACCTTAAGTGGCATGCAGTGGTTCTCAACATTGGACCTCAAGAGTGGGTATTGGCAAGTTGAAATCAGTCAACGAGATAAGGAGAAAACTGCGTTTTCTACTGGAAAAGGTCTCTGGCAGTTCGACGTCATGCCATTTGGATTATGTAATGCTCCGGCCACTTTTGAGATATTGATGGAACAAATACTTGCTGGACTGCTGGGAGAAGCCTGTCTGGTATATTTGGATGACATAATCATCATTGGAAAAGACTTCGACGATCACCTCAGCAAACTGGAGCAAGTTATGACTAAACTACAGGGTGCCAACTTAAAACTCAGTCCAAAGAAGTGTTCACTTTTTAAACGACAAGTGAATTATTTGGGGCATGTTATTTCGAAGGATGGGATACAAACAGACCCTGAGAAGATAAGTGCCGTGAAAGATTGGCCGACACCAAAAGATAAGACGGACGTTCGTGCCTTTTTAGGTCTGTGTTCATACTACCGGCGGTTCGTGAAAAGCTTCTCCGATATTGCGAAGCCTTTGCATCGGTTAACGGAAGAAAAACGGAAATTTAGCTGGGATGAACAATGTGAAGCCGCTTTCAAAGACCTTAAGCGAAGACTCTGTGAAACACCAATCTTGGGTTATCCAGATGCAGAAAATGAGTTCGTCGTCGACACAGATGCCAGCAATACTGGGATAGGAGGAGTCCTGTCCCAGAGAAAAGGAGACAAGGAGGTCGTGATTGCTTACTTTAGTAAGTCTTTGTCTAAACCAGAGAGAAATTACTGTGTTACACGAAGAGAATTACTGGCCGTGGTTAAGATATTGCAGCATTTCAGTAAGTTTCTGCTGGGCCGCAAGTTTCATCTGAGGACTGATCATGCTGCTTTAAAATGGTTGCTACAATTTAAAAATCCAGAAGGACAAGTGGCAAGATGGATTGAACAGCTCCAGGAATACGACTTCGTCATCGAACATCGGAGTGGGAAAGCGCATGGAAATGCAGATGCGCTCTCTCGAAGACCTTGTCCGGTGGAATGTAACCATTGTGTTAGGCAAGAAGCTAAAGACAGTGTAGCGATTAGAATAATAAGGACTGATACTGTCAGCGATGAGTGGAGTAGCGAAGCCATGCAGCAAGCACAGCAAGAGGATCGAGACATCAAGCCTATTCTCGAATGGATAAGGGCAGGAACACCTAAGCCGAAATGGAGTGATGTCTCCCAAATGAGTGCAGCTACGAAGAGCTACTGGGCACAATGGGAAAGCCTCGTGATACACAATGGAGTCCTGTGTAGAAAATGGGAGTCTGCAAACGGGAAAGACTCACATCTGCAGTTGGTTGTCCCAAAGATTAAAATTAATGAGGTTTTGAGATCATTTCATGACGGAACTTCAGGTGTCAATCTTGGTGTGAAGAAGACGTTGATGAAGGTTCGTCAACGATTCTATTGGATCCATTGCCGTGAGGATGTTGAAGATTGGTGTAGGAAATGTACATGCTGCGCATCGGTAAAAGGGCCTCAAACAAGGAGCAGGGGAGTATTGAAGCTATACAATGTTGGAGCGCCTTGGGAAAGGATTGCATTAGATGTTGCAGGGCCATTTCCTGCATCGGAGTCTGGAAACAAATACATCCTAGTAGTAATGGACTACTTTACTAAATGGCCGGAGGCTTTTGCCATACCTAACCAGGAAGCAACTACAGTCGCGAAAAGACTAGTCACGGCAGTGTTTTGCCGATATGGAGTTCCTCTGGAAATACACAGTGACCAGGGAAGGAATTTTGAATCACAGGTATTTCAAGAAACCTGTAGGATAATGGGTATTCATAAAACCAGGACCACCCCATATCATCCGCAGTCTGACGGAATGGTTGAAAGATTTAACCAAACCTTGGAAAGGCATTTGGCTAAGGTTGTTGAGAGCCACCAGAAGGACTGGGATAGTCATATTCCTTTGTTCTTGTTGTCTTATAGAACAGCGATACATGAAAACACAACGGTGACGCCTGCGTGTGCAAACTTTGGCAGAGAACTGAGACTACCGGCTGATCTACTGACTGGACGTCCTCCAGATTCACCGCAAGAAATCACGGAATATGCTAGTGCATTGCGCGATAGACTAAATGACGTTCACACCCACGTCCGTGAATCTGGGCTCCAGGCAAGCGAAAGAATGAAAACCCGATACGACCGCAACTCTCATCAAGCCGGGTTCGACGAAGGCTCGTTGATATGGCTACACAATCCGATGCGTCGCAAAGGCAAATCTCCGAAGTTGTCTCCAACCTGGGAAGGGCCGTATAAAGTTGTCACCAGGATCAATGACGTTACATACCGGATACAACGCAACCAGCGAAGCCCCTTGAAGGTTGTACATGTTGACCGACTGGCGAGATACTACGGATCTAATAATGCTCGGGACAAGCATGTCTAAGAAGGGGGTAGTGCTACGCCCGGCGCTTGGCCACTTCAATATATGGCCAAATTTCCATAGGAGTGAGCGAGACGGCACTATAGAAAGAGACAGCATGCCTTGACGTCACTGTTCTAGAAGGAATGGAATGAATAGAACGAGACGTCAGGCTAGAAAGAGACAGCATGCCTTGACGTCACTGTTCTAGAAGGAATGGAATGAATAGAAAGAGACACAAGGCCTAATAGAACCTCCCAGAAAGTTCCTGTCTTTTTCAGAACGTACCTGTCTTTTCTCGATCTTTCGCTACTCGGCCGCGCCTTATATAAAAGGCGAGCTAACAGCCGCTGCTCAAGTTAGTCTAAGACTAGTATTCGAAGCGATCAAAGCGATAAAGTGTGCGAAGCGATACAGTGCGATTATACAAGTGACTGTGTATTGTGTAAGGAAGAGTTTTCAAATTTCTACGCGCTTTGCTGTAATTGAAGTGTAGCTGAATAAAATCTGTCTTCAACGGTTGTCCTCGCATTTTCTATTTAAACCGACCCCCACGCTCGTAACACTATTTATTTAGCGCAATTTGCAATATAACTTGATATAAATATGTTTAAAAATGACTGCAACCCCGCCTTAATGTCAGTAAACGCCGTTTTTTTTGCCGTCCGTGGTCTCATAAGGAGCCTTCATTAGATCAGTCATGGACTACTATATAAATATTTTTCTGTCGTTCAATTTGCAGGTGGGGGTTATAACAGATATAATTATTATTTGTACGGTGCCCTTACGATCAACTTAAATAAGACTATCGTTTAAGTACAATCAGCATCAGATCAATCTTGACTAACAAAGTACTCAAATGTAACTTTTCAATGGAATACTTCTGGACCACCGGTGTGTAATTGCACTTATTTTTCTTAAAATTTTGGTTTTAAGTATACCGTTAAAACTAATGAGTACGTATTTATAATTAAGGATTTGCACTGAGCGGGAATCGAGCCCGTGACTCCTGACTCAGCAGTCAAATGCCCTCCCGCTAGGCCACAATATTATTTTAAGTTGTTTGTATGGTATTATTGTAGAGTAGCTCTTCCCATATCTGTAGAGGTATGCCCCTGGTTTTGCCCGCGTCCATAGGTCACGGTAACCGCTTTCCATCAGGTGGACAGCGGGCTTGTCTGCCACTTAAGTGACATAAAAAGAAGTTAATATGTTATGTAGAGCCATATTACGAGAGCATACTGATCACATACTTGTATTTTTCGAAGAATGTAAAGAAATATATATTTTTGAACTTAAATTCAAAGCACGCAATACATAAATATGAGAACACACTTTAAAACTATGGGTGGTCATACTGAGCACGATATATTACCGAGAAATAATCTAAGAAATTATAGGTTGCTTTAAACAATCAGCTTATTCATAAAACACGCCAAGTCAGTAATTTTCCATTTACATTCTACTAAACGAAATAATGGAAATTGTTATTATTTAGGAGAAATGATGACCAGGATGGTAGTACCTAACAAAACAAGACTGTTTAAACTAAATAATCAAAAAAGGACCTATTTTAATATGTATAACGTACCTTTTTGCGTGCGGAAATACCCTCGAACATCAACCCATATCGTACGGTCCATGGCCCTATACGGGTCGACACGGTCCCGAGCCTGAAGAAATTCGGACCGAGAAGTCTCGGCTTCCCAGAGACATGGTGGCGGAGTGGGAGCGGCGGTAAGACCCATCATGGGGTAGTGGTTAGAGAGGCCACACGGCAGCCTCTCGTACTGGCTGACACAGCCGAGCACGGTAGCTTCGAGCGGTATCTGGGTCAGAAGAGGAAAGAGCCAACTCCCAGTGCCATCACTGCGATGCGAGCGAGCACTCGTGGGAGACGCCGAGACGGGAGCTTGGATTTTGCAGACATAAAAAGAAGGGTACTGCTACAGCTGATATTTTTCGCAACAAAACCATGTATAAAGATTTAAATCTTTATGGTTTTTTACAAGCTTTTATTTAACTTGCAATGTATGTTTGTTCGGGTGGAATCTTACAACTCAATTTTAAGGCACTTGCCCTCAACCACAGATTAATAAATAGTTCCCTCAACCGATTGAGCTGAAATTTGGTATGCACGTTCAGTTCGGATGACAATGCAAAAAAAAAGAAAAAAAAAGATTGTTTTTAAAAAGGTTTTTCGAATATATCTTATTATCAACATTTTTTATGATGTTGGGCACTGTACAGAGAGAATATTTTTTCTAAGGTGTTTGTTGTAAAATGTTTAGCACCTTGACAGCCTCCGTGGCGTAGCGGTAGTGAACGCGGCCGCTACGCAGGAGGCGCGGGTTCGATCCCCGCTCAGTGCAAATATTTGTATGCATGAATATGTATATTTGCATTGGTCTGGGTGTTTCTATGTATAATATGTATGTATTTACAAAAAAAAACGTATCTAAGTATGTTTATCCGCATTCTAGATTCCATAACACAAGCTAGTTAAGCTATGCTTACCATGGGTCTAGATAGCGTTGTGTGAAATGTTGTGGAATATTTATTTATTATTTATTTATTAGAGAAAATATTCTTTCTGTAAGGTGCCAAACATCTCTCTCTCCAAGCGTGCTCTACATGTTTTGTTGCTTGTTTTTTGTAAAAATGTTATGTTAAAGAAGAGTTATAAACGTACCTTGTCTAGCTCTTCTAGCGCTTCTGATTCCTTGGGCTTTATACCTCAACACACATTTATCTGTGAGGCCTGCGGTAGATTCCAATCAAGTGGAGTTAGTGCACCGACGCCACGGTTTGCCCGCAGCCATATATTTCTCGCGCTGTGTATGCTCATACTTACGCACAAATCTTAGAGTGGGTTGAAAACATTTTGCTAAAAACGTTAATATTTATTTTTGTACAACAACCTACACTTATTTCTGCAATAGGTAACATATATACAACATATACAAGCAAAAGGTTTAAGGAACTTATTAGCTTTTTTGTAGAAACAATTTTGCCATTTTTGGTCATGCAAAGAGGTCTGCATTAAAATGAGCGAGCAATTTAATGTGGGTCATATAAAGATCAATTCAACTTAGCTGGAGTGTTTAAGGGAAGGTCAGTAATTTCAGTTACAAGAACTCTTGAAAAAAAAACACACGGATTGTAACAGTTGTATTTGGTGATGTTAGTTTAATTTTAGTATTTATACAGATCAAATGCCACGGTCTTGGTCGACTATTGACATTATTGATACAGCCATGGTCACAAGGGGATGGTTTCCCCGTGATTATTACTGCAATGATGTCAAATAAATTATGATAGAATTCATATAGATCATATTATATTATCTAGGGTGATAGAAGTTTGATGCCACAAATCTGTCACAAATTTCGACCGGGTGGGTACCACCGTGTACTATTGCGAAAAGCCATCCATAGCAATCCAATCTCGGTTGGATTGCGTTCAGGGGTCAGCAAGTGCATAACCGGGCAGGGGGATTGAGGTCGCAGCACCAGCGGGACCGGTGGGTCTTGGCGTAGTCTAGTGGGGGTGGCGCGGGACGACTCGCCGAACAGGAAGACCTGTAAGAACGGTGGAGCCGCTAGCTGCCCGCATAGTCCACCAGGTCGCGCATAATCCCGATATGGCTAGTCGTGCCGGTTGGTGACCGGAGAGAGCGCGGCGACCATACTCGGGGGGGTACGGGGGCCCTTCCGTTCGGCGCGTCGGCTCTCGCCATATCTCACATTCACAGACAAAACCAATCATCCACCATTTGTCACGGAGTACTGCGACGACAGTCCCCTTTTTTCACGCCTTCTCTTACCTCCTCCTTATTGCAGCGCAAAATAGAATACTGAACTACACAGCGGCAAGAAACTCTCCCACGGGCTCGCTATTTGAGGAGGAGTCCACGAACATCTGTGGGCTCCATACAAACCTCAACGCTGTCCACCAACACCTGGAGACGGCATAACCAACACTCCTATTTTTACGGAGACACAAATACGCCGCCCTGACGACACGACCTACTTGCTATACCCCAGCTATGTCATTGAGGAGAATTTCTGCGCAAAAGCCGGGGTGTCCGTGTTTGTTAGGGCGGATGTTTGATGTCGCCTAGAGGACCCACCTTTTGATTAAACATAGGCCATGGTTCTACGAGTCAGATCTATGTGTGCCTCTACCGCTCCCATACAGAAGATGCCGAGACAACTCGACTCTTTGAATACCTGAGTCAGGCAGCAGAGCACATAATAAACAAATAGCTCATGTGTCACCTTGAAGATCAGTCCCTAATTAATGACTGGCTTCAGGCCGAAACGGTCAACGGGTGATCTTCTGGCGTATGTTACCCATCTTTGGGGTGAGGCTATAGACAAGTACGGCGAGTCACTGGCAATTGGTCTTGACAGTGCCAAAGCTTTCGATAGAGTTTAGCACAAATCGCTTCTTTCCAAGCTACCAGCCTTCGGTCTGCCCCCTAGACCGTGCAACTGGGTTGCTAGCTTTTTGCAGGATCGCCGTATTCGCATCCTTTGTGATGGACGATCCTCGGAGTTCTTGCAGGTAAATGCTGGCGTGCCGCTGGGGTCCGTCCTTTCCCCTACTCTGGATACGCCTCTGCATATCAATGATATGCTGCCTGCCGGCAGCATTCATTGCTATACAGACGATAGCACCTTGCACGGGAATTCTCATGGACGTCCTGCGGATAAGCAGTCTGATATTGCGGATAAAAGGCAGCTTCTTGTCACTGAGCTGGACTGCATCCTGAACAACATTTCCCAATGGGGCTCTGAGAACCTGAGTTTAATGCCAAGAAGACACAGACATGTGTGTTCACAGCAAAAGTATCTTTTTTCCTTCCCCTTCCCACTCTTCAGAGCGCGCCACTGCCACTGCAGGAAACCTCACTATCCTCGTTATAGATGTTCGCTGCAAACTGAATAACAAAAACTACATCGAAAGTATCATCAAAACAGCCTCGCGTAAACTCGGCGTCTTGAACAGAGTGAGACGATTTTTCACGCTGGAGCAGCGGTATGTTCTATACAAGACACAAATTCGGTCCTGCGTGGAATACTGTACGCATCTCTGGGATGGCTCCGTAAAGTACTTATTAGATGCTCTCGATAGGTTGCAGCGACGTGTGGTCCGGGATTGGGAATCCCGAGGTCACAAGCGCCCTTAAGCCTTTGCAGATGCGTAGAGATGTTGCTTCCTTGGCAGTATTTTACCATCTCTACCATGGTGAATGTTCTAATGAGCTCTACCAATTGGTCCCGCCCTCTTCTTTCCTACACAGGACAACACGAGCAGGGCTTAGATGTCATCCGTTTACGGTGCAGAATATTCCTTCACAAACAAAGCGGTTTGGTGACTTCTTTCTTTGTCGCCCCATTAAGACCTGGAACTGCCACCATTGTAAACATGGTACGTGTATGTAATGGTGACCCTCTTCCCTGAGACTTTGTCTTCAGCTTACCATCAGGCGAGGTGAAGTCAAATTGACGTGCACTACATAAAAAAAATATGTAACTTTAGTGTAACGTTCCGATTATTTCAAAAAACATACTCTATATAATTTGTTCATGGCGGCCCCCAAGGAAGTGTACTAGCCTACTTTGTAAAAATGTATGGTAAGAAATTTTTTCAAACGATTTAAAAACTATATTAGTGCATTCATCAAATGTAATAAACTTAATACGAAGTCTGTAGAATCGCACAGTGCCTATTTTACTCTGTTTACGCTTTAAAAACTCAAAAAGTTTTGCATTGAGCTCATATTATTTTGATACCATAAATTTGGATCGGATTCTAGGATTCTGGTAACATGAATTTATGCCCGGGTAATTTCAATACCAGGGCAGCTGGTATTTTTATAAAATAGTAATTCTAACGAAAGGTTTTCTATAATATACTGATTCCAACTGAAACCATTCACTCACCCTGAACTAGTTCATATATATGTATTGCCACATACAGATACATGGGTATTGTAGTTCCAGCAACAATTTGTTTTCCGTATCACTTCCCCTGTGTATCGTAAGCGGCGATTGAGAGTATCTTCCTCCCTCCCCGTTGTAGTAGTCCAGAGAGGACTATTTCGTGTAAGATATTTACAGAATAATTGTTAAATTTAGGCCAATTCAAGCAAAATAAGATATAATTACAATCCTATAAATATACATAATTTGTTAAACTTTTAGAATTTTTTGATACTGGTAATTGCTGAGACATGGCAGAACTTGCTACAGATATGGACTAAGGCACTTGCACTTTTCACTTTTTTTGCCATACAATTGTGAAAAGCACAAGTGTCTTATTCTATTTTTAGAATCTTATTTATGTAAAGAGCGCAAAATAATGTGAGAAACTAGTAATATCCTATATACCTGCTAATAATATCAGAAAGAGGTATTTGCGTGTTCATTGAATAAAAGAACTAAAATACGAACTTACATTGGATGGCACTTTTTCATACCTACATTAAAATGTTGAACACCTCTGCAAAGATACAGCGATGCGCGTCGAAACGCAAGCGTGTGACAGTCGATAATTAACTGCGTATTATGGTTGTTTAATTATGTCCGGACTATGTTAACAAAGGCAAAATTGTTTGCACACATAGCTCCCGCGCGATTTACGGGTACCAGATAAAACCTAACACGGCCATAGGCTTTTACTTTTTATTGACAATCAGTGCCTCTCTATGGTCTACACCTACACCTTCCCAGGGCTACAAAAGCAACTATGAGGTCATTAAAGGGTGTATCACACTAAACTTGTTATAATCGCTGTAGATTCGCATAGAAGCTATGAGTAGCAACCCGTTTAGACAAGTAGCAATTTGTTGGTTGGTGTATTGTAGTGTAGTATAGAATGATGAATTAATGGGACTGACACGTACGACTAAGTATAGTGATTCCTCCAATCCTATCCTGTATTGCTTTATGAGACTGGGGCTGAAATATTTGATATATACAGCGTGGCTATGAGAATTCGCGGCCTCTTAATTATAATTACAATGTACATGCTATTTGGATTTATTGCAGAACTGCTAGCAGGGGATAAAATTTACACGTATTGATGTGATCAGTGTACTCTATCAGTAATGTACAAGTGTATTAATTAGGTATTAACGTACTCGATGCAATAAATTGTAGATTGCATATTAAGTCCTAGATTTTCTTTTTTGCAACAAATAACATTAATTAAGCCCGTGGCACCAGCTCCAATACAAAGGAAGCTGCATATTAAAAAATACATGGAACCTATTAAGAGTTGGTATGTAAGTTTGGATAATTATTTCTGTAGCTAGGTATGTTTGAAGTCTCTTTGAAAAATAGAATTCGCAACGAGGCCATCCGACAAAGAACTAAAGTGACCGACATAGCTCGCAGAGTAAGCAAACTGAAGTTTTTTTTATACCACTGAGGTGGCAAACAAGCGCACGGTCCACCTGACGGAAAGTGGTTACCGTGGCCTATGGACGTGTGCAACACCAGAAGAGTCACATTCGTGCTGCCGACGCTATAAACGCAGAGAGTTTCTGTGCTGTTAGTGAAGTGGCAGTGGGTTGGCTATATCTGTCGAAGGACCAATGGCTGTTGGAGAAAACGAGTCTAGAGTGAAGATAGCGAGAAGACTAACGGAAGGAGGGACGCCCTAGATGGAATAACAACTTGAGGATGGTGGTTCGGACTGACTGAGTGCAAAAGGCTGAGGATCGGGCGCAATGGCCTATGTCCAGCAGTGTACTGCAGTGGGCTAATTGATAGATTGATTAATAACAAATATAATGGTTTAATTGCTCAAGAGATGAACGTCTCAGTGTTCTATGGATTTACCGTGACTTACGGAATACGCACCTTCAAGGTCCATCATGATAGTCCATTGCCATTATAACAGACCAGGGCCCCTGGTCTATCATGATAGCAAAGTGGGAACTCCAAGCAAATCCGGACACTTAGAAAACGAGTGTAGGTTTAAGGGGCTCTTTTACAACAGATAATGTTTCCGATATACCCGATTCACTTCCATACATTAATATGGGAATCAGCAACCAGTACACCGTTGTAAACCGCCAATAGTGCCTTATTCGGCACTGGCCGATGACTGAAGACGGAATATAGTGCACCATAAAGGCACTTTTCTTTCAATATCTTCTTCACATATTTAATTCCTTGTGAATAAACTACCCAAGTATCTACATACGACATATATTATTCAATCATCACGTCACGGTCAAAAATGCTCCACACTTCCAGTTATCATCAATTTCATACATTTATTTAAACAAGCAGACCTGCTGTGTAATTCTCTAAAAGCATTCAGCGTGGAGCGCAGTATTGCGCCCAACCTTGATAGAGATTGTCATTAGTCGGCCTGAATGACGTCACCGGAATTCGATAAAGGTCGAGCGCAGCGCTGGGCTCGATCCCTAAATACTCAGAGAATTGTACAGCAGGAGGTGGACTATCGTTGCAGAAGTGACGAGCCTCACAAAAATGTGGAGCGAAATGAAGTGTGAAGCTCATGATAGACAGTTGCACGGCTTATTCCCCATTCCCCCGTTTACAGTTTCCCCCCGAAAAACTTTAAAGTATAAAATAGCGTTTTATTACTGTACGCCCTCTGCCCCATCTAGGGGTCATAGGACCTTAAGTCTAGAAGCCACTTATATGTCTCTTAGATGGCAGACAATTACATGGCCCACCTGATTGAAAGTGGTAACCGTGGCCTATGGACATGTGTAATTAAACGTACTTGTTCACCTTACAAATATATATATAAATGAATTTAATGCGTACAACGGAATTACAGTGCCTTTCTCCGATCCCATATACGATTCGTAAAGGATTCCTGAATTATGGATGTCTAATGGCTAACGTTAGCACTTATTGATTTATAGTAACTGCAGTTTTATGTTCGGACTGGCAGACCATTACTCGTACTCCATACTTATATACTTACTCGTATAAAGAAATTAACCCGAAAGACTTTAATACACAAGTAACTATATTACTGTATTTATGCAAAATAATAAGGAAGTAATGATATCAACTATATATTAGGTAATCTCTGGTAATTGCTTTTATTATTCATAAGCAACAGCCTGGCAGCGTGGCAGTAGTGAACGCGACTGCGCGAGTTCAATTCCCGCTCAGTGCAAATATTTGTATGCGGAAATTGGCTATTTGCATTGTACTGGCCGTGCCTCAGAAAGCACGGCATACGAACATCTACGACAGTCGTTAAGCGTTGTGGAGGTCAGATGGAAGTCGCTTCACGGAAAATCTCACAGATCGGTCAAACCCAAAGTTAGACTGAAAAAAGCGGACCCCAAATTCCAAGGTGACCGCTTCGGATGCGACTGGGATTCACGCTAAGATGAATAACAAAAGGAAGCAGGAAGATGTGTAGATAGCTTATGTATTAATGTTGTTCAAGTGATCCAAATCTAACGTAAGAAATATCTTAAATGGTGTGTAAGTTGCATATATTTGAACCAAAATTTGGGCAAAATATAATCTAACGTTGAGCCGGGTTTTTGTGCCCACTATTACAGGGGCTTAACTGTGACAAAGGGAAAATGGCAATGGAGTCGACGTAACAAAGCAATGCTCAACGTATATGTATGTATATAATTTGCACTGTTATCATAGCAGCAGTTTCAAACGATATCCTTATATTTCATGATTACATTGTATAAGGAAAGAAGTGCGGAATGTTCAGAAAATAAAATCAAGATCAGAAATCTGTGCCCAAAATGAAGAAGATCGCGATTAATCACAACTAAAAGTTATAATTGTAATTTACAACTTAATGTTTGGTATATTGTTTTATAAAATCGTACCTACCAACACATCAGTGAATTGAAGAATGACGTCACCGCCCGCCGCGTAAGTTGACTTTTATGTGCAAAAAACATTAACAAAACCTTTCGATCAATAATAGGTACAACTATAGATCGGAGACAAAACACAAAACAATATGAATGTGACAGTGACACTCGTAGCGTAGTTCTGATTTCAACTACTTGACAGATTCACCGGTTTGACACTCACGCTATATTACATTTGTTCTTATTCCTACATTTCCTGCATTCTTACATTTGATCGTTACAACATTTGGACGATTTGAAACTATTTTACATTTGTACATTTTGACACTCGTGCTATCTGATACTTTATACATTTTAACATGTTGTCAGTTTGTACCCGGCGTGTTCACCGCGACGTCTCCGTTGCGCGTCCGCTCCGCCCTAAAACCGCTCGCAAACCGCTAATATGACAAGGCCCTTGGACCAAATACTGTATAGACACAGCTACCAAAATGCATAGCAAAAAACGGCATGAATAACGTGCTTTGTGTGAGATTATTAATGTGTGCAAGTCATGGGATGAATGTACACTATCGGCTTATATCGATGTAGTGGTGATTTTTTAGAGTTTGTAAACAGTCGAAGAACCCTAGCAACAAATCTGTGACCTAAAGAATGGCTTCACCATCCTAGGACAGTAGGTTAGGTAAATGCTTCAAAATATATTCGTGTAATATATGGAAAAGTCCATGCCGTAACTAATGCAAAGTTCAGTGCCTGTGAGTATTATCCAAACCATTGAGTAGTGAGATGCTTTAAGTCATATTATTATCTTGTCGTACAGTTATGAGTGGGACAAAAAACGGCCCATTAGTGAACGATATTCTATCCGACACGTGATTAGCTGTTTTTATAACGTTAATAGCGATAACTGACGCTTAGCCTGTTTTGATAATATCTCTCAATATTGAACGGCACTCATAAAGTAGAGAATGACGAGGTGATTCGTTTAGAAATGAATTCTCTACTGCAGTTGAGATTATCTATATCTGAAAACTGTTGATCCTTTCGTACGAGGGTGAGATTTGGCATAATGATAGCTTATATGGAAGAGTAGTGTAGAATGCTAATATTTTTTTAAATGATAAATAAAAATTCATTGAATTAAATAACAATAAGCGTTAAACACACTATCATGCTCGTACTTACTGTTTGGTAAACGATTAGTGGATTAAATTATCTAGGCGAAGGTCGGGGCGGGTGACCGTTTAGTAGTGTTACATCTGAGCGCTTCCGTGCTTCCGAGGGCACGTTAGAAGTCGGTCCCGGCTGTGGTCAACAGTCGTTAGGTAGGAGTGAACAACTATGTCAGAGGTTGGCTACTAACCACACGAGAAAAAGAAGAAGCCTACCAGGTATTTGAAACACTCACCCATGTTACTCAAAAAAGTTTAAACTGGCAATGTAAAACAAATTATGACATGGGTATTATTATTGTTTACAGCAGACGAATATAAAGAAATAAATAAAAAGAAATGATAAGGAGGTTAAGTAATTGATAAAATAACATATTGTTTAATCTCGGAAACGCCTCCAACGATTTTCATGAAATTTAGTATACAGAGGGTTTCGAGGGCGATAAATCAATCTAGCTAGGATTCATTTTTAGAAAATGTCCTAAAAAAATACCGAGTGAAGCTCGGTCATCCAGGTACCTATTGTCTAAACTATAAAAAATATATGAACATCTGAATTGAGAACCTGCTCCTTTTTAGAAGTCAGTTAAAAATAAAGAATTGCGATATATTTTCGACCATCCCACTGGCCACTAGATTTATTTAATACTAGCTGACCCGGCGAACTTCGTACCGCCAATATTTTTCCGCCCGCGTGGCGTCAGATCCCGTTTCCGCTGCACCTTCTACTATATTAAACATGTATTATACATATAAACCTTCCTCTTGAAACACTCTATCTATTAAAAAACCGCATCAAAATCCGTTGTGTAGTTTTAAAGATTTAAGCATACAAAGGGATATAGGGACAGAGAAAGCGACTTTGTTTTATACTATGTAGTGATGATGAAGTAAACCAAATTATTCGCGTTATAAATGTAAATGAACAGGTAACTCCTTTATTTATTTCTTCATTAAAATCAGTTTTGCAATACGAATAGAATTTGCACTATGTAGGTACGCTCAAGGCTTATAAGAACCCTCATCACATAGTAGTTTAATAAGAAAGGAATTTTGCCTCTTCCACCTGTAACTACGTACATTTTCCTTTACTGTTTTGTTCACTTCTGTTTTACAGCATTCTTATTGGGTATAGACTCGGGACACAAATCTTGGACCAAAGTCCCTATTGTTTTATAACAATCTTATCTATGTTTGGTATATTAGAGCTCGTTCACCGCAGAGCCGTAGCACCTCGTGTTATCTTCAAAAGGTACCCAAGAAACGTAATGCGTGTATAGAGCACATGTTAAGTCTAAGATATATGTCAAGAGGAATCCGTCCTTACTTTAAAAAAAAAAAGGACTGTACACTCCAGAATCGAATATATAAGTCTTATTTTTTTAATTTGTTGTTTACGCGTACCTACAAAAACCAAAAGTAAAAACCAACTAGAACCAAATAAAATTTAAAAAAAATCAGTCTGATCCATTTAGTTGTGAGAGCGACATTGAGTAACAAACATTTCAAACATTCAAATATCTTTGAAAAGTTTCACCTTCATAATATTTTAGTATGATAGTGTAGTCGGTATTTAAAATAGACACTTATTTCATTCGTTTGTTATTATTAGACTGCGAACTTCTGATATCTCAACGATCTGAAAATTATACCCAATACATCAATTACTTGTGTACGTAATTTGCAAGCTCTGCTAAGGAACTACATATATTATTATAGTAATAATAGCTAATTTGAGAGATGATAGTGTTAGGATCCGTAGTATTATTAACAAGATGAGGTTGTTGTTACCAAACCAAAATGCTAACACAACATGTACGATATCTGATAAAATAGTAATTTTGGAATGAAATTAACGGTGAACTTATTATACGTCACTTCTACGCGTAAATACCCATACATAAACAACACTAAAGTCTATGTATCTAGGAGTAACGTCTTTAGGAGTAGTAGAATAGTACTTATACAATTAATTTCATATGAAATATGTATAATCTTGAACAGTATTCAGTTCTTCTCAACAGTTCTTTTACTCAACGTTTCTAGTTCTATTATAAGAAAGCAACAGAAAAAATAATTCATAGCGATAAAACGATAGTAGAAAGTACAGGAATTACAAAAAGCAAATGGACAGATTTCTACAAATTTTACGGTACCTACTGTGTCATTATCCGGACCTATTTGCATCTCAGTTGGGGTCACTTTTACAATCGAACTGCGAAACGGCTGACTTTTCCATTAATAGACTGCCGTCTGATATCCACCAGTTATTTGCGATATAGAAGGTCTGTAAATCAAATCAAACCGAATCAATTCTTTATTTGCGTTGAATATGATTTAATTTGTAAGTCTTAAAAATAGCGGGTACAGCATATTCTGCTCTGTAAAGCGTTTAAATTTTAATATCAACAAATGACAATGTCAACACTATTTATTAATCAATTGTAAATTTTAATGTCAGTATAATTTTCAACATGCCATTTCCATAAATTATTCAGTATTCTTATCGTTCAGGTATTGTATTACACTATAATACATTTTGTAAAGCAAAAAGTCCTGCTATCGTTTTTTTAATTTTGACAATGATAACTTTGGCAATGATCGCGGAAAATGATAAAAAATCGAAATTGCCATACAATATGCATTACCTTTGAACTACTCTAATCTGATCGAGGGTAGTTTAAATCTATATTTATGTCTAGATCTCACATTAAATGATGTAAAAATGTCAGTGTTTTTTAACGAAAATACTTATCTAGTGTATATAAGCCAGAAAAGGGTAGAATGTTATATTTAGCAAAATTTGGTTTACAACTACACTACACTTACACTTTGTACAACTGTAACACTGTAATTTTAATACTATTAATAATGAAATCCTACTGAAAATCATAGATTTGAATCGTGAATTTGAATTTGAATTGGGTGTAAATAATGATGTATTGTTTCAATATTTGACAGTGGTTGCCACGCTAGGTAGCTAACAAACCTTAGAAGTTCTCTCCCCTCAGGAAACTGTTTGCACACTGAGTTATTACGCGTACACCCAGGCTGTGGAGTGTTCACCCTGCTGTGGTTTTCCCAAGTGACTACAATATGAGGTTCTTCAAGAAGGGCTTTAGAAGGTTTCTACATGCACGAGTGTGACACTGTTCTGTGTGTCATTTATGTGACTATGTGGTATAAAAAACGAATCTGGCTGCAATTTAGTACCTTTAGATTACGAAAACGGATGGAGTCACGGACAACAGCTAGTTATTAGAATTAAATATACCTCGAATATTTATAGGTTAGAATATGTATGTAAAGCTGAGAATTCTCATAATGTACGAATTAGGTATTCGTCGTAGTATTGTTTAAAAATATATCCACATTTATTTTTAGCGGTAAGCCACCTTCGGGGCAGTTCAGCAACAATTGGATTTTCTTTTTTTCAGTCATTGAGTTGAAAAACAGAGTGATTAACAGGTTTCCCTTATCAATCACAGGCGACATACGCTCCGGGCCCGGGCCAGCATTTTTCATTATTTGTAAATGTGTTACCGTTTAAAACCGTTACTAGAAAACTTTTAAACGAATATAGGTACATAGAAACGACTTCGTTGCATACAACACAAATAAAATTACTGTAGATGAAAGTAAGATAATTTAATAGTACTCGTAATCTGAATTTATTTATCAAGTTCGTGTTTTCTTATCGTTTCTTATTTCTGAACGTTAGATATTTTTTTATAATAAATGGTTAACCGTAGCTTTAGCTTAAGCAACACCGTAGATGTTGGCTTGTCTCCTTTTACCACAAGATGTATTCGCCTGGTAACGCCGTAATCTCTTGAAAGCTCAGTTCTGTGAGGTATTAGCATTGCATATTAGCACAAAAGTTTGACAAGCAGTAAAAATAAAAATAAGGCAGATAAGTAATACTTCTTTAGGTATACATAAATATAAGCTAAACACCATGAAACCATTTTGAGATAT
Organism: Eilema caniola; assembly: GCA_949126895.1. Lineage (NCBI taxonomy): Eukaryota > Metazoa > Arthropoda > Insecta > Lepidoptera > Erebidae > Eilema > Eilema caniola. The sequence continues at coordinate 22,947,493 of OX421474.1, forward strand.
ATATTATATCTTTGGCCACTAATAAATATCCATTGAGTTACCCAGCTTGACCTTTGTATGTAGAAAATAATTAATATAACTACTCATTTTAATATCGTAGGTATCCTTTTCTTGAAAAAACGTCAGCGCCCTACGAGCAAATTCAATTTTACTATTATTGTGCCGCACTTATTCATAGCTAGCTCCGAAATAGACATAATCCTGGGAATCGGTTGAGAGCAAAATGAATAAGTTCGGCGGGACACCGAGCCTTTGTGACCGGGTGGATCGCTCAGATAACTATTATCATTAATGGAACTTCATGTCACTATTACAAATACGTTTCTTTTCCAAGTACACCCGGTAGAACCGGCAGTAGTACCTTGGTACCCTTATTTAATCTTGGTACAACTGATCGGCGTGTGGTACTGCAGTTGTAACCTTCATACCATCTTGAAAATTAGGTGGTACCACGATTACTTTGATCTAACTATAGTACAACTGACAGGTGGGTGGTACTCCAGTTAGAAAAGTGGTACCTGGATTACTTTTCCCTAACCTCGGTACACGATCTGGGATATTACTACTGTTAAAAAGGTATTTCCTCGCGGTACTGCTAATTTGTCCTTCGTGGTGGTTATGAACGATTATATTTCTAAATACTACTTTTTTATATACTAATGAAACTGTTTTATTTTATTTTTTATTTCAACGTATTATTCGGCAGTTAAATTCTAAATTCAATGTATGGTATCTAGACGACGGAACCCTAGGAGGAGATGTGGAGACTGTTTTACAAGATTTGGCCTTTATCAAAAACGAATTTAGTTTAATTGGTTTAGATCTAAATGATAGCAAATGCGAGATATTTATAAATGATGCTTCGGACAAAAAAATTACTATTTCTAAATTTAATTCTTTGGCTCCTAATATCAAAATTATAGAAAAAGAGTCTCTACGTCTCCTCGGGTCTCCAATCTTAGAAGAAGCCTACACCCCATTTATAGAGGAAAAAATTCAAATTTCAATATCATTTCGGACCGCCCACTCAAAATTAATATTCATTCAGCTTTCACTATTCTCCGGTATTGTCTTTTCGTTCCGAAATTCACCCATGCTCTCAGGTCTACACCCTTTTGGAAACATTTAACAATTTTGGAAAAAATGGACAAAATTATAGAAATTACACTCACTAAAATTTTAAATGTGGCCTTGAATGATCGTGCGTCACTACAAGCGTCTCTACCGATTCGCTTGGGTGGGCTCGGTATTCGCAAAATTTCGGATGTCAGCTTACCAGCGTTTCTGTCTTCGGTCCACAGTACAGAAGAATTAACTAGGAAAATCCTTGCACCTACACTAATTAATTCTGTAGTATTGTGTAAGACTGAAGCAGTGAACGCTTGGAAAATTGCTTGTCCAAACACTGATCTCCCAAGGAACCTTTTCTCATAGCGTCAGTGGGACGGGCCGCTCTGTAACTTATTAAGACAAAATTTATTAAATACTTGCACTAATGCTGCTGAGCGTGCCCGCTTACTGGCAGTTGGAGTGTGGGAATCGGGTCTTTGGTTACAAGCTCTTCCGTCATCTAACGTAGGGACTATGTTAGATGACATTACTTTCCGCATCGCGACGTGCCTCCGCCTAGGTGCGCCGTGTGTCTCTCCGCATCAATGCCGTTGTGGAGAAGCAGTTGACCGACTCGGACACCATGGCCTGTCGTGCTGCAGGAGCGCTGGGCGAATTCCACGGCACGCCAGCCTCAACGACATAATCCGCCGTGCTCTTGTCACCGCTGGTGTGCCTGCTGTGCTTGAACCAAACGGTTTGGCGCGCGACGATGGCAAGAGACCGGATGGTATGTCATTAATGCCTTGGAAAATGGGTAGGACTCTGGTGTGGGACGCAACATGCGTTGACACCATTGCCCCTACCCATATACCTGGCACGGCTGGTTGTGCCGGTGCTGCTGCAGCTTCTGCAGAGGCTCTTAAGCGGCGCAAATACTCCAATCTCATTGGAGATTATGAATTTGTGGCGTTTGGAGTCGAAACGTTTGGGCCTTGGGGTCCGAGCGCCCGCAATCTCTTCAGGGAGATTGCGAAGCGTATGGTCGACGCTTCTCGTGACCAGAAGGCTGGCCTCTTTTTAGGTCAGAGATTAAGCATTGCCATACAACGTGGCAATGCTGCCAGTCTTCTGGGAACGCTACCACAAGAGGCATGCGATGCGGATGAATTCCACGACGCATTTTAACTTTTAGTTTTAGTTTTTATTTTTTATTTAGTATTATGTATATATAGTAACTTTATTAATTTAATTTAATTTGTATATAATAGGTTTGATTTTGTAAACATAGAAATAATTTCTTACCTATTAACAGGACAAACTGTGTGATTATAACTATATCAATAAATATTTTCACTTATATCAATAATTTGTTTTATTAGTTTAAACAACAATTATTAAAATATAGTATTTAGAAATATAATCGTTTAAAACCATTATTATGTAAACCTTAGATTATGCCGTGACGTGAAACCGGTCAGGTTAAATATAAAGTGTGAGAAAAGTACAAGTGCTATTATATTATTCTTCAAGATTTTTTGATCTTTCAGGTGTAAATCTAATTTAGCTTTTTTCTGCCTCTAATTAAAATATGGTCGTTGAACAACTCAAGTTGAAAATCGCATAAAGTTAAGGTCAAACATCAAAGGTACATAATGTCTGAGAGGGGAACGTTCTGAAAGTGAAGGCATAATTGAATTCAAGGTAATTTGGCTTGGCAAAGAAACTTTTATTGAGACTCAAATCAAATATAATCTAAATAATTCAACCATTAGCATAGAAACATACCAGTATATAATGTGGTACGTAAAGTATTTAAAATTTATACGCCTGCTAAATATGAAGGAACTAGCTGCTACCCGCAGCTCATAAGAAACAACCAAACATTAAAACATCTTCACAGTGCTTGTCGTATATTAGGCCCAACGTTTATTAAAGTCATGTGTCCAAGCAACGGCTCGTTGAAGAGATCTTGCTATTGATTGTCACCCCGCTTCTTAGGGGGGGGGGGGGGCGTGTGTGAATCTCTCACGTCACGAGATTATGAATTTGTGCCGTTTGGAGTCTAAACGTTGGAGTCATAGGGCCCGAGCGCCCGCAATCTCTTCAGGGAGATTGCGAAGAGTATGGTCGACCCTTCGCGTGACCAGAAGGCTGGCCTCTTTTTAGGCCAGAGAATCAGCATTGCCATACAACGTGGCAATGCTGCCAGTCTTCTGGGAACGCTACCACAAGAGGCATGTGATGCGGAGGAATTGTACGACGCATTTTAATTGTGATTTTAAAGCTATAATATATTGATTAGTTCTTTTCGTTTTAGTTTTATTTTAAATTTTATTCTAATAATATTATTATAGAAATAATATTTGAAATCAATTTGAAATAAAAGTATTTCTAGATTGAAATAAAAGTGTTTAGCGTATTTTCTAAATACAAATGCTAGATTTTAGAAATTACAACTTAAATATTGCAAAAATGTCGAATCATCCAAATCCAAGCTTTTCGCTTGACTGGTATCAATCAACAATCAATCAATCAATCAATAAGCCCACTGCAGTCCACTGCTGGACAAAGGCCTCTCTCAATATGCGCCATTGACTGACTGGTAACAAAATAATAATTTTGTGAAGAGGTTTCTGTGACAACAAGCTTTTTCATTTCGTAATATAATATCATATCATTCATGGTATCCTTGTTATTGTACAAAAAGATTAAACGTTAAAAAATATACGTAACTATTTTGATTAAATATGACATCACTGCAAAAAACATTAATTCATTTAAATCCATGGCTATCTGAGCTCTCGCATTGCGCCAAAGATTTTCATATTCAATTACAAAAAGACAAGTAGCGTCTCAAGTACCGCCCTTGACGTCTTCACGGTTTAAAGGATATTAGGGCCCCTTTAAAACGAGGGATGTCGTCGAATTAGCTAAAGAGCGATAGTAATGAATTTTATATTTGCACGTGCCCTTTTAAAGAGGCTTTTTGATGTCGTTTCCTAACGCTTTGATTAAGTCCACCCTTGAAGTATTACATTTTGTTAATGCAGATTTGATTAAGTTTGTTAATGTAAAATAACATTGCTTGCTTTTTTGCTTTTGAAGATGTATTCCTTTTAGGTACTTTATTCTTAAATACATTTTTTTTAATCCCCGCTTTCGTTCCTTATAAATTAACATTATGTTTCAAGTATATCCTCAAATAATAGTGTCTCTTAATTACAGTTTAATACGTAAATAATTGTTGCTATATCTATTCTGTTAGACAAGGAAAACTCGGATTAGAACTCGGCCAGCGTGGCAACAGTAGGGCAAAGCCTCTATCTATAATGAAAGGGAATAAACCCAAAATTTAGAATCCATACTAATATTATAAATGCAAAAGTAACTCTGTCTGTCTGTCTGTCTATCTGTATGTTACCACTGAACCGATCTTGATGTAATTTGGTACAGAAGTATATTCGAGCTTGAGAACGGACATAGGCTACCCTTTATCACGAGATAGGGGGTTTGAGGGGGGGAAATAGGGGATGAAAGTTTGTATGAATGCAGTAGAGGGTCGATTAGAGAGGCGAATAGTGAGGCGAGTGGAAAGATGAAGGTAGAGGCGAGTAGAGATCGAATAGAGCGTTGAGTAGAGGTCCGAGTAGAGAGGCGAGTAGATAGGCGAGTGGGAAGAGTCAAGTAGAGAGGCGAAAAGAGAATCAAATGGATGGGCGAGTAGAGAAGCCAATGGAAAGGCGAGTATAGAGAAGAGTGCAAAGTCGAGTAGAGAGGGGAACAGAGAAGTCAGTAGAGAGTCGAGTATAAATTCAAGTATAGAGAGAGTAGAAAGTCGAGTAGAGAGTCGAATATAGAGGCCAGTAGAAAGTCGAGAACAGAGGTGAGTACATAGTCGAGGACAAAGTTGAGTAGAGAGGCGAATTTAATGCTCAATAGCTTCGGCTCTACACTAAGCGATAACCGACATCCACGTAGGCGGAGCCGCGGGCAACAGCTAGTAAATTATATTTCAAAAGTGTTATTTCAGTCTATAATACAGCTCTGTATTTATAGCCAGATCTGTTCAGACGCCAGAACGTGGTTGAGTAACAAATATCCAAAAATTCAAATATTTTCACATTCACAGGGCTGCGGCTCGCCAAGCGTGGGATGGGTCAGGCTAGAAAGAGACAGCATGCCTTGACGTCACTGTTCTGGAAGGAATGGAATGAATAGAAAGAGACACAAGACCTAATAGAACCTCCCAGAAAGTTCCTGTCTTTTTCCTTGCCGGGTCACAGAAACATTATACCCCGTTCCAAGACAAACTCAAATCAATTGAATGATTGCTTTTTCAAGTTCTTTAATAATATTATAAATGTACACAATGGTTTAAACAAAATAATCTTATTCTATTTGTAAACACAACTTATTCACCATTGCAATACAGACTATATTTGTATTGCAAAACATTTGAAAATCTTATAAAAATAATTTTATAGGCATAATATATTATTATTTATAAATAATAGTAATTATGTCTTAGTCATGACTTACATTATGTCTTAGTAATGGTTACTGTACACTTATTAGAAGACAATAGAGAAATCATATGGCACACAACTGGTTGAGCGGTGTCGCGAGCGAGCTATCACTATGATTTACATAGGAAATAGTGATTTGTGAGTCGATATCGGTTATAAGTTTCAAAACTACATCGAGAGTATCATCCAAATAGCCTCGCGTAAACTCGGAGTCCTAAAAAGAGTGAGACGATTTTTCATATCAGACCAGCGGTGTCTTCTATACAAAACACAAATTCAGTCCTGCGTGGAATACTGCTTGCATCTCTTGCAGATGGCTCCGTAAAGTACTTATTAGACTATACAGATTGCAGTGACGTTCGGTCCGCATTATTGGAAATCCTAAAGTCACGAGCACCCTCGACCGATGTTACTTGCTTGGCAGTATTTTACCGTCTCTACCTTGGTGAATGTGCTTACGAGTTATTCCAATTAGTCCCACCATCTCCTTTCCTACACAGGACAACACGTGCAGGGCTTAGATGTCACCCACATAAGGTGCAGAATATTCCTTCAAGAACCAAGCGGTTCGGTGATTCTTTCCTTTGTCGCACCATTAAGACCTGGAACTCCCATCTCACGTGTTTCCTTCTTCCTACAGTACCGGGTTCTTTAAGCGGGCCGTGAAAAAGCATCGGATGAGGCCGTCAAGCTGAGTGCCACCATTGTTAACATGGTACGTGTATGTAATGGTGACCCTTTTTCCTGAGACTTTGCCTTCAGCTTATCATCAGGCGAGGTGAAGTCAAATTGACGTGTCCTATATAAAAAAATAAAAAGTAATATGTCCTAGCGTGTGGAAGTGAGCGTAGATGGGTTTTGCCTATATTTGCAACCCCACTTAGACACAAGTATGTTCTATAAAATGGTTTGTGCTTCGATGAATTGTTTGACATGATGCCACAGCAACATTCTATCATCGCACCGCTCGCCATAGACAGGGAATTCATCCTTACACATTGCGACCGGAAACAGTGCGCACCGTGCGGTATGGAAGTAACGTCATCCCAAGCTCAAGCTGTGGAATGAACTCCGTGCTGTGGCTTCCCAAGCGAATACAATATGGTTTCTTCAAGAAGGGCATTAGAAGGGTTCTTCGGCGGCGGCAGCACAAGTGTAACGCCCTTGGTATTGCATACGTCCATAGGCCACGGTAACCGCTTTTCCATCAGGTGGGCGATGTGCTTGTCTGCCGCTTAAGTGGAATAACAAAGGGTTTAAACAGATAAATTGTTAATAAATGCCACCAAAACAGGAGCAATTATTCTTCTGTTTTGAAATGTGACTCATTACTTCGACAGAATGTTGTAAATGTGTGATTATAATGTCAGTCTTTGTCAGATGTATAGGTTGCTGTATCATCAGAATAGACAGCGAGATGTTTATGTGGCTGTTTGGGCAAGTAGTTTAGATACAGAATAAACAAGAACGGACCCAAATCTGACCCTTGAGGGTACACCTGCGCGGATGATTTTAGGGTTTTAATATGAACATTTTCTATGTAAACTGAAAAAGAACGTGCAAAAAGGTAGTTTTGGATTAGTTTGTGAAATCAAATGATGGTTATATAGTAAATAATAATTTGAATAATTACTTGTGAATGGGCATTTCACGAAATACGCTTGTTTGTATTGTTGAAACTGCTAGTGACTCAATATCCATTGTTGTTGACATTTATAATATCAGTATGAAGTTGGATAAATAAGACAAGTAATTCATCTGTAATTTATAAAGTAGTTTTGTATGTAGAATGATCCCGAGATTAATAATCATGAAAATGTTCAACAAAATAGATTTAACCACGATTACACATGCTTCAGAGAAAGAGGAAAATAATGAGCTTTTATTATGTGCATATAGAAGGGGTGTACGTAATAACATACATTTTGCTTGTGTACCCTTTGACCAAAGTTCTATGTAATTAGCTTAAGCGGTTTAAAAAGGGAGGCACTTGCCAAAGAATTTTAAAGAAAAACTATAATGAATTTTTAGATTGAACATTCAAATTTTATCGCATCATATTTAAATTTATATTGAATAGGGGTTGGATGCTTTGATACCGGTACTGATAATGGTGCAGTATTGGTGACATGTGTCCAAATAATGAGGCTTTGACTGCGAAAGGAAAGTGAATACATTTTATAGTACCTAAGATGAACACGGATCTAGAATTCATTTACGGCTATAAAGGATGCCAAATATAAGAATTTAAATAATTTGTACCGATTGGCGTCGTTTCGTTATAGTCATGGGGTTCGAGCGCCCGTAATCTCCTCAAGGAGATTGCGAAGCGTACCAATGGTTGACGCTTCTTGTGACCAGAAGGTTGGCCACTTTTAGGCCAGACAATAAGCATTGCAATAAAACGTGGCAATGCTGCCAGTCTACTGTGAACGTTGCGATGCGGAGTAATTCCACATAACATTATTATGTTTTAAAAATTGACCAAATCTGTATTCAATTTTTACTGAACCTACAGACCAAAGTACATGGATTAAATTCAGTGTCGCGTCGTTGGGAGTCGTTTTTACCTGAGAACATAACCCTTTAATCCTTGTTTGGCGAGACACTTTCATAGAACAGGATTAAGTGAACAAAGCAGCTGACAATATTTTTTTGTATCTGTCAACCAAATGTCATATTAGTACAAAACCGATTTGCTCAAAGAAAGCACAGCTGAATACTACATTAAGAAGTCTCAATGCATCATTGTACTGGGTGTTGATTGAAAGGGTTCAATTTTATAGGATGTTGATTTTTGACAGCGCTTTGTTAGGATCTGAAACGTGCATTAAAATGATGCCATCGTCGTTTTCTGTATCTAAGCTTCTTGTATGTGACAGTTATGTTAGAAGTTGCAAGAATGCATTGTCTGTTATTATTACGTTTCTAAATTCATTGGATAAATGGATTATATTATTATAAAAGGGTTCTTTGATAATACCGGAATTCTATCACTCATTGGTCACTTTTATTTACAAAATATACCTACCTAAGAAAAAACATAAAGCCGTTTATAGACATTAACTCTACACACTGAAATACTTATTATAACAGCAATAAAAAAACAAATGAAATAAAAACAATAAAATAAAACCTCGCAATAAAAAAGTGAATACAATATAAAATGATGAACTTAATTATGAAATAATTCCCAGGTTTTTCATCTTTTTATTCTAGGTACCGCCTGCCGAAATCTTAACGACTTCATGTAGCTGTGTACTTGATTGCTTTGTAAAATCAAGCAGGCGCAAGGCAGTATACCAAACAAGACGTATATTTTTACTAAATAATCGTCTCTCAGGTGAATATCGTTTAATAGTTAAATAAGTTGAATTATGAATTTTGGTGTTTGTCAGCTGCGACTATGTTATTGGGTCCAAAATATGAAAATTGGCCATATTACAGTAAAGCCAATGTCTTGAAGAAAAAAAAAATGTCAGCTACCCATACCGCAGTGGAAAATGCGTCAGCTGGTGACAAAAGTTGTAAAAAAATTTAAATCGTCAGTCATTTCTCTCGCGGATGAAACATGGAAAAATATAGTTAAGCCAATTCTACTACGACTATAAGTTTACTTTTGAAGGATGACTAATGTAACAACACGTTACCTCTTCGATTTCAAGTAGGTAACTATCGACTTTGTATAAGAATTCGATTTTACACGAATATTACAAATTAAAATAAAACCATTTTATCGAATTCTATGGTGATTTATTTTGTGTTATTTAGTTACACTGATCCTAACATTTCAGTTACTTACATGCGATATAATGCGTTAAAATAGTTGTTTATTACAATAAATATATAATATTTGCGTGTTAGATACTAAACGTGCGTGTTACTGAATATTTTTCCATTCCGTTTGCCTGGAAGAGATCACATTTAGCGATAAGGCCGCCCATTGTGCATTCAACTATAATTACTGTAATCCATACTACCTATTGTATTATCTCTTGTAATCTAATGTTGGTGTACAATAAAGAGTTATCTATCTATCTATCGATCTGTATTGACAACTTTCACTTTTGCTGTTATCTATTGTAAGTTGGTAAAATAATTCTTAACTATGAAAACAAGGGTATCACGTACCTAAGTGAAACTAATTTTAAACGATTATATGCGATTCGATTATTTGCAGGGAATCCACTCATCCGCAACACTAAACACTTTGACAAAAATAGTATTTTGATCGAATGTATTCGTAAGTATTCGATGTAAATTATTGAATCGCATATAATTGTCCACAGTTACTTGCACTTACGTCAACTGCAATAGCCTGGTTTTTATAAACGAGGATTATTTTACCTACTTTCAATGAACAGCAGCAAAATGAGAAACATATGTTGTATAGAAATTAAAAATTATCATTACATAACACATTTATAGTCTTTTGTGTGTATGTGTCACAGTTAAAACTAGTTTTTAGATAGAACGGATGTCGATTATTGCGACAAACATAGCCTATGTCCTTTATCAAGGTCTAATTTAACCCTATACCAAACTTCATCAAAATCTGTTCAGTGGTTTAGGCGTGAAAGACAGACTACAGACAGACGCTTTTCCATTTATAACATTAGTATGGATTGCTGATCGCGTATGCGCCTCCACAGACTATCTTCTATGTAAGCAACCTTAGGGTGCTTACATATAGAAGATAGTCTGTTTGCCTGCCTCAACCAGCCAGCGGCGATCGGATGACAGGTATAAATAAATAATAATAATAAATATTCCTCTCAACTAACATTTCACACAACGCTATCAAGATCCATGGTAAGCATAGCTTAACTAGCTTGTGTTATGGAATCTAGAATGCGGATAAACATACTTAGATACTTTTTTTTGTAAATACATAAGTACATATTATACATAGAAACACCCAGACCAATGCAAATATACATATTCATGCATACAAATGTTTGCACTGAGCGGAGATCGAACCCGCGCCTCCTGCGTAGCGGCCGCGTTCACACCTCCTTTGCACAGAGGCTGTGCAAATGAGGTTTCATGGTGGACAGTTTTGTTGATTTCTTATGAAATCTATTCCTATGTACATGGGGCACACTTAAAAGTTTTGCACATCTAGCTTATTTTTTGAAACGTTGCAACCTTCTTAATGGAAAATCATTTGCTTTTTATCACACATCAAAGTTCTTACGTATACGCAACGAAAATGGAATTAAGTCGAAAAGACTCTCCCCAAGACAGTGCCTCGTCTTGGGAAAATGCTTTTGGGAGAGAATCACTTTGTTTGAGTAGGTACCGTGAGGTGATGTTTTGCTGAATTTGTGAGAGAGTTCGGGTTCCTTTATATGAGGAATTTCGTGAAGGGCGGCCTTCAACTGCCGTTAACGAAAATAATGTGGCTACTTTTAAGCGACTAATTGAAGAAATCCCGCGGATTACGTATGAGACAATTCGAGGACTATTGGGGATTGGTATGAGCAAAATTCAGAAATTTTACACGAGAAACTGAAAGTTCGTAGGATCCCTCATGAACTGACAGCGGAGCAGAAGCGGGCTCGCATAGAATGGTGTTCACAGATGCTACTGAAGTACAACCACGGACATTCTAATGTGGTTTATGACATTGTCATAGGAGACGAAACGTGGCTTTATTGTATTGAACCCGAAAAAAACAGGTGAGAAACGTTGCTAAAAAATTGGTCACGTTTTCTTTTTATCAACTACGGATCCCATCTGCACAATTCCCCTTGAAGATCAAAAGTGTGTCAATGCCAAGTGGTATTCTACCATTTGAATACCCAGGGTGTTAGAAAAAGTTCACGAAAGACGACCAAAAAGCCTGTTTCTCCTACATCATGACATCTTCACATAGCCAACAAAACATAGTTATTTTTAGCTTCCGAAAATGTACACCTCGTCACCCATCCTGCACATAGCCCCGACCATGCACCCTGTGATTTCTGTATTTTCCCCAAAATCAAAGATTTGATGAGAGGTTTCACTCTTACCAACTCCGAAGAGGCAATGACAGCGTTTAATCAGCACGTAGAAAACATGCTTTCAGATCTGTGGTCCTCCTGATTTAAAAAATGGTTTGGTCGCATGAAAAAATGTTTAAAATGTAAAAAAGAGTATTTTGAAAAGCACAAAACATAATATTTTGGTTATAATATATTGTTTTTTTTTTTAAGTTACGCAAAACTTTTAATGTTACCTATGTTACGCTAGTGCTATTCTGTGCCTATGTATATATTAATATTATAAAACTGAAGAGTTAGCTTGTTTGTTAGTTTGGTTGGACGCGCTTATTTCAATATAAGAACAGTAGGTTTAGTAAAATTATTTTTATGTTGAATTAATATTCCTTTTATCGAGGAAGGTTATAGGCTAACTATCATAACGTTCGGTTATAGTTCATAGTACACCTCGTCGGTTCACCTGGGTGGACCACAAACATAATTTTATGTTAGTGTCTAGCCATTTCAAAAAAAAAACTCAAATGATATTATGATTCGTGATTCACCTGTGATAACTCTGGTAATAAATAAATCAATAAATATTTTTCGACATATCACACAGCGACATCTAGTCTAAATTAAGAAAATTATTTGATTCCCGCACGCAATCACCCCCACGCCAGCGCTTGGAGATTCAGCCCAGTCCTTACTTGCTCTCCACTGTGCCTTCTGCTGATTAGAGGAACACATAGATAGCAACCTCGCGCCTCCGTGGCGTAGCGGTAGTGAACGCGGCCGCTACGCAGGAGGCGCGGGTTCGATACCCGCTCAGTGCAAATATTTGTATGCATGAATATGGGTATTTGCATTTGTCGTGCCTCGGAGAGCACGTTAAGCCGTTGGTCCTAGTTGCCATACACACATCTATGTCAGTTGTTACGGGTAGTTGGAGCCCTCAAAAGTCCAACAACTGGTCTAACTGCATTGCATCGATATCGCCTTTGGGTTTTGGAGGTCAGGTGGCAGTCGCTGCACAGAAAATGTCAAAGTTTAGACAAATCCGCAGTTAGACTGGTAAAAGCGGACCCCAGACTCCAAGTTTGATAGCTTAATGCGACTGGAATTAACGCTAGGATGATCAGGCGGACCCCGAGCTCCGAGAGCATCTTGGCCTCGGATGCAATCGGGACAACGTCTAAATGTCGATGATGATGATGATGATGATGATGATAGATAGCATCCTCGCTTACGCTTCGGCTGGGGTTTACCTTAAGCGACAGTAACTCGTCTGCACGGAGCACAATAACCAGTACTCCGTGCTCCCGTTTGATGTTGAGATGATGCCGTCTCCGTTGCCCAGGGTGCATCGCGTGGAGATTTCGGTCCACGCACACCATGTTCTTGTTCACCGATCCTAAAGCTAGCCTAACTAGTGTTGCTTACCCCCTTACTATTATTTAATAATAGTCACCCATCCTAAGACTGGCCTGACTAATATTGCTTTGCCTCTTTATATAATTTAAGAATTGTCATGCATCCTAAATCCGTTTTATAATAGAAGTGCTTAAACCTCTTAATATTAGTTACGAATGGTCACCTATCCTAAAACTGACCTAGCTAGTATTGCTTAACCCTTAAATATTAGTTAAGAATAGACACCCATCCAAAAACTAACTGACCCGGCAAACTTCGTGCCGCCTCAGAATCAATAAAAAAGTGCAATTTCCCATATTTTCTCACCGTTTAAACCAAATTAGCCAAATCGGTTCAGCCGTCCTCGAGTTTTAGCGAGACTATTCATTTTTATATAAGATTGAATAGTTTCAAAAATGGTATTCGTTTGGAACAGAATATAAATATCATTTAAAAAAATACCACGTGATGTTAGAAAAATGGTACTGGATTGGAAGAGACCATTTTCATGAACAGGATAAATCTATGTAAGTGTAGGTACCTTTATTAGTAAGTAACCTATCTACCTACTTAATTAGGTATTGTTATTATCCAACGGTATATGTTGACCATATCCTTTGTTCTCAGAAATCTGAATAAAATTCATTAGGGATCGTGGATATTAGATATTATTCTGATGTCAAGACTTTATAGAGCGTTAATATATATTTGCCTGCCTGTTCGTCTCACAATAATTTTTGAAGTAAAATGTATAACAAATAGGTCTGTAATGAGGCGCAGTGTTTGCTTGCAAAACGAAATGGAGATAATTTTGTTACAAATTTTAATGAAGGGTCTGGGTTTCTCTATTACAGGCAGCAAATTGCGGTCTAATGGTGGATATAATACTCTGTAGGTACCTACACTTCATTGCCCTATTATTTTCTTTTAATTTTTATTAATTCGACACCCGAATAAGCTTGTAATCCGATTTTAGGGTTCTATACCTTAAAGAGGAAAATGCGGCACCCTTATAGGCCCACTACGTTGACGTCTCTCTGTCCGTCTGACAAGACCTTTTTCATCGGAACGTGTGTAGTATCAAGCGCAGGTTTGCAACTCCTTGATGTTCTGAAAATATCCAAATTTTAGGTAAGCAATTAAATCGATCCGGTTGCAGTCAAAATCTACAAGGCAGACCCGAAATACATAAATGAAATCAGTACTTCAGTTTGTACGGAACCCTCTGTGCCCGATTCCAACTCTCATTAGAACGGCTTTTTTTAATTTGAGATGTAACGTTATTGTAGACCATACTTAATGGTATGTAAAAAAAAAAACATTTTTTTCTATTGAATCATAGTAACATGACTCATATTGGCACAGTATATTGAGTTACTGTAACTCAGAATCTTTTTGCCTCGTCAATGTAGAGGTAGTAAAGGCAGCGTAGAAGGAAATACATTCTCACTCGAGCACGTCAGATTAAGATAAGGGAGAACAGTTACATCTTGATAAACCAGTAAGAGCTTTTAATATGGGTGTGTGATCGAATGAAAAAAGTACCATCAAATTTACACGTACGCGTCAGATAAGATAAGGTAGGTTAGTTACTAACGACCAGTGACATTTTGAAAATTGGCGATTTAAGCCTAACCTAAGGGGGTAAGAACGTCGTTGAATCTACTGATTCCTTTTCAGCGACGCTCGAGTAACTGCACATTTAGTATCGTCGCCTCCCCTACTAACGAAGAAGTATACCTACTGGGCAAAATTGAACCGAATAAATCGGCCGAATATTTACATGTTTTATCGAATATTACAAATCTTCCATCGAGAATCTTATCTGCATAAATATACCGATTCGACCACAAGTATCTCACATAAAATTCGATATTATAAGTAGCAGTAGGTATGCTGAATTTTTTTTAAATACATTCTTCATGACGGTTCCAGGCTACGGAAATTTCTCATCATCTGATGAGGAGCGTCAATGTTTTTACATTACCTTTTTATTTATTTTACACATAGGTTACGACCGAAAACGGTGCGCACTGTGCGGTATGAAAGAAACTTCATGCCGCGCACGCTCAAACTGTGGAATGATCTTCCTGTTGTTGTTTTTCTAAATCACTACAATATGGGGTTTTCAAGTAAGGCATTAGAAGGTTCTACCGAGTGTGACGCCTCTGTTGTTGCACACGTCCATAGGCCACGGTAGCCACTTTCCATCATTTCCCCCAGGTGTACTTGTCTGCCACATAAGTGGCATAGAAAAATCACTTCATCACAAACAATACAGTCGGCTGATAGCGCGATATACCTATAAATACATCGTGTCAGTAAAAATGTTCAAACAAAGTTAAGTGGCTTGTAAATGATATCTACTCGAGAGTGGCCATTCGATACCGTGAGAAATTCACAACCGATTCACTACAATGACCTTATCGTATAAAGTTGTAAGTATATTGAAGGTTATATCGGGGTTATAGATTGACAGGACCATTGGTTTATCGTAATACGGTTTTAAAAATATGAAAATAAATCGATATCCATTATTTATATCTTTATATTACTCCTTACATAATATATGATAAGGAAAAAGAAAAAAAAATACATATTTTTTTTATTTAATCATATTTTTTTTTTTATAAATAGGACACGTCAATTTGACTTTACCTCGCCTGATGGTAAGCTGAAGGTAAAGTCTCAAGAAAGAGGGCCACCATTATATACACGTGCCATGTTAACAATGGTGGCACTCAGCTTGACGGCCTCATCAGATGCCTTTTCACGCCCCGCTTAAAGGACCCGGGACTGTAGGAAGAGGGAAACACGTGAGCTGGCAAGGAATTCCAGGTCTTAATGGTGCGACAAAGGAAAGAGTCACCGAACCGCTTGGTTCTTGAAGGAATGTTCTGCACCGTATAGGGGTGACATCTAAGTCCTGCACGTGTCGTCCTGTATAGGAAGGGGGAGGGTGGGACTAATTGGAATAGCTCTTCAGAACATTCACCATGGTAGAGACGGTAAAAAAACTGCCAAGGAAGCAACATCTCTACGCATCTGCAGAGACTCGAGGGTATTCGTGACCTCAGGATTTCCGATAATGCGGACCGCACGTCGCTGCCACCTGTCGAGAACATCAAATATTAATTATGCACTGTTGTTATCGATGCACTTTTGGCATTTATAGGCAGTGATTCCTTTGCTGAAAAAATGACGGGAGCAAAAATCAACAAAATCTTCTAATTCGTTTTAGGCTGCCTCATCTGAATTGAATTTTTTCAATTAAGAGATCATCCAAAGGCCTAAAAAAGTGGTAACCGGAGCAAAGTCCGGGGAGTATGGTGAGTGAGGGAGAAAATATCAATCCTAGCTCCTCTAGTTTTGCTACCGTCTGCAGTGCAGTGTGTGTTCTAGCGTTGTCCTGAAGCAGCAGTGGGCTAGAGCAGTTAACCAATCTCGGCTGTTTAACAGCTAGCTTTTCCATCGTGGTTTACAATTGTTGGCAATACAGATCTGCCGTAATTGTCTGACCAGATCTTAGGAAGGTGAAGTGAACTCTAACTATAGCAGGTCAGAACAGCAACCAACGTTGGTACCGACTTCTAACAGACCGAAACTCTAAATTCAGTTATTTTAACCGTGTTTCCCTACATTTCTTCTTCAGGGTGAAGTCACAGGCTTAGCGCCGTTTAAGGAACTTCTTGAAGCGCGAAGACTTGAGCATAGCGCTCAATATGAGTACTGCGTTGGCGCTCGCCGAGCTTATCGAAGATGAGGTCGTGGCGCCGCCCATGCCTTTGGAGGTGAGGGATTAAACGTTTTTTACCAATTTGGTTTTGAAATCAGTTGTTTCTTAATTATTTGCTTTTCCCATTTTAGCGGGCCAAGATTTGCCTTCGTAGTCCAAGTTTAATCCAGTCCAGCACGCCATCGACCACAGTTTTCCTCTTTTAGGACCATAAATACTCCCAATAAGTTAAGCTGAACTAATAACGCGCTCCATCATCTTCGAGAGAAAAGAAGTTACAACAATAGGCATGTAATTGGACGGGTCTCTTTTGTCACCTTTCTCAGGCACAGGATGTACGAACGCAGTCTTCCACGAGGCCGGGATTTGTCTAACGGAATAAGAGAGCGCAAATAGGCGTGTAAGTACCGGACACAACTCGGGGGCACAGTCAGTGCCCGTACCATGGTACTGCAGTAGCAGTACCGTCTGGCCCACTTGATTTCCGAACATCTAGGGATTTAAGTTCCACCATTATCGAGTATTCATCCGGGCGCGTAGTCAGCATGAATACTCCATTGAGTTTGTGCTCAGGTACCTCGGAGCACAAACTCATCCGGGCGCAAGTGCCACCCACGCGGCCTAAACCACCGCGTACTAACAACGTAGCATATATTGATTAATACGTATGTGCTGTAAAATATCATTACTAGGTTGTATTTTATAAATTCTCACTATACTGAAATTTTAATATGAAACGCCGTTTGTTTTTTTTTTTAATAAAAACGAAACGACATTATACAAATGATTGCTAATACAATTAAGTAGGCGCGTTTTCCTGTAATTTTGAGGTTTACCCTCAATTTCTTTAAGATCTCAGCATCAGATCCGGACCTTCGGGATATGGGACCACTCTAACAGTATACTCTATTTGACACCGCAAGAGTAATAAATTTCCGTTCAAAACTGGCTTTGATATCGCGTAACAAACATAAACAAAAAACATAGCGTATGAATTGAGAACCTCCTCGTTTTTTGAAGTCGGTTAAAATTAATGCGATATTTTATGTTTTCCATATTGTGCACAGAACGATGTTAAAGCAAAATTAGATAGCGCAAAAGCAAATAAATTACCACATTCGAAACATAAATAGACAAGCTTAAAATTGAAATTAATTTGTATATGTAATTTCTAACCAATTCCATATGTAAAGACCTTATAGGTAGGTATACTGTGAAATTGACATATATATTAAGTAATATCAATAACACAGTAGAACGAATACGAGTAGGTAGGTATACAAGTGTTCGTTAGACTGTGCTAACATTATAAATGAGAAAGTAATTACATCTGTCTGTTACGCTTTTACCGCTTTTCCGCCTAAGCCACTGAACGGATCATAATGAAATTTGGTGACGAGATGGACCAAAGCTTAAGAAAGGATATAAGCAAGGTAAAAGGGGTATAGATAGGGGATGAAAGTTTGTATGGAAGTTCGTCATTTTTGATGATAACCTTATTAAATTTGTTTCACAGACAGATTAGTGCTTGGGAAAGAACATAGGCTATGTTTAACTGGCATCCACGCGAGTGTAGCCGCGGACAATAGCTAGTTTCCTATAAGAAAATATGTAAATATTTATAATATAATCTAATAAAAACAAAATTTATACGAAACATTTTTTTTCTTACATCTGATAGATGAATAGTAAACAAATTACCATCCTTTGACGCAGTAATTCTTCATAAAAAGTATCTTTACAGTTACCGTCGAAGAAAGCTCCTCAAATTACTTTTAGTAATACAAAGTAAAAAACCCTTTCTAAGACACACAATTTAAGAGCAATTTACTCGAACTTCAATTCATTTTTATGACTCGTAAAAATACTTACTAAATGAATTGGAAATCATGGCTTGCAATATAAGCATATAACACTATAAAGCCGAGTCCTGGCGTCGCCCGGGAATACGTTTTTAAAAAAGCGGTTAAGTACCTACGAGTTGAACTCACGTCCGGTATTTATTCTGTGCTCACGTACTGAGGGTTCTGTACAAACTGGATAAATTATTTATTTATTAAATTTTTATTACCCCATAACCCTCGAAAATTGAATATTTTCATTTGAGATTCATTATTCGAAATCCTTCCAACCGCCGGGAGGGCAACAAAAAAAACTACATACACAACCTCGCTGCCCTGGTCGGGTAAAAATGTGCATAAACGCAGTTTAGTATGCCATAATCGTAAAATCACGTATAACGACGAAATCAAAATAATTATACTACGGCAATATTTCAAACTAAGTACTTAGCAGTTAGCTGTGCCTTGCCCGCCGTTCCTAGCCTTTTTTTTTTTTTTTTTTTCTTTTTACGTGGTGGAATGCGTTTAGGCACTTCGCTCCCCCCCACGGAGGTAGGGGGAGAGCTTCGTGTGGGACTCCTGGCCTCTAAAGACGGCCAGACTACCCACTAAACCACCACGGTGTCCGTCATTACCACATTTCGACGATGGCGGGAACAACATCTTCCGCCATCGCCGTGTGGGTCGCCCACCACTCAACGGTGGCAGGCCCATCTCTGGTGCGGCAGAAGAGGAGTCCTTCTGCCGCCCGCCTAGGCAAGGCACACGCGACACGACGTGCGCCTTCAACCTCGAGGCCTATGTAAGGGCAGCAGACGCCCCCGCGTCTACTGCCCCGGCCCGGTTAGGGGGGGAGGAGTTGGTGGTACCGCCTCCTCCGGGCCCCGGCTCGTTTGCGGCGCTGCGGGAGGGAAAGCGGGTCACATTCCCTCTCCCTTTCCGCTGCCTCCTTCTGCGAGATAACCGTCTCGCAGAAGGTCTGAACCGCCGCCCACGCCTCATCGCCGCTGACCATAGACAGAACTACGGTCGGCAGCGAGAGGTCCGTCCCCACTTCGGCGATGAGAGCACGGCGCTCCCCAGCCCACGCGGGGCACTCCTCTAGGGTGTGCTGCGCCGTGTCATCATCGCCTCCACAGTGGTGGCACCCTCTGGTCGGCTCTCGTCCCAGCCGGTACAGGTACCTCCCGAAGCATCCGTGCCCCGAGAGGACCTGCGCCATCCGGAACGTTACCGACCCCCGCGATCTATCCATCCAGTCTCTGAGGACCGGACGGATCGCCTCGACGGTCCTTCTGCCAGCCGTGGGATTGGCCAGCCGCCGCTCCCACTCCAGGAGCATGGACCGTCTCGCTTGAAGCCTCCGCTCTCCCACCTCCGAAGGTGCCGGGAATTCGCTCCGGCTCCGGGCCTCCTCGCGCCAATGATACACTGACGCGAGGACACCGGCCTCCAGCTCCCACGGAGGGGAGCCCGCCATAACGCAAGCCGCCTCGAATGAGATGCCGCAGTAACCTCTAATCGCCCCGACGGCCATCACCCTCTGCGGACGTCGCAAGAGGGTGACGTTGTGTGCCGTCAGGGCGTCGATCCACACAGGGGCCCCATACAGGGCCATCGATCGTACGACTCCCATATAAAGGAGGCGGCTGCTCGTCTGGGGTCCCCCTAGGTTCGGCATCAGCCGCCGGAGGGCGGCGGCTGCGCCGAGCAGACGGGGGACCAGGCGGTCGAAATGAGCGCGGAAGCTCCATCGTGGATCGAGGACAAGCCCGAGGTACCTCATTTCAGACTTGACCTCGATCCGGGTGCCACTCACTACGATGTGGGAGTCCGCCGGTGGCGCTCGCCGAGGGCCATGGAAACAAATGGCCTCCGACTTGTTGAGCGCCACCCCGAGTCCCAACATCGTTATTCGCCGCACGACCATTGCCACCGACGCAGTGGCAAGGCGCGCGGCGTCTCCATAGGTCGCCCCCCGGGCAGTAACCAACGTGTCGTCTGCGTAGCAGGTCACGTTGGCACCCGGGAGGCGAGCTCCTCGGAGTACCCAGTCGTACCCGATGTTCCACAAGAGGGGCCCCAACACTGACCCCTGCGGAACACCGCGGCACATGGCCCACCTGTGAAGGCTGCCATCCTGACCTGGGTACTCCACGTACCGCTCCGATAGGTAGGCGCCGACGATCCTACGCAGGTAGGGAGGCACGTCATGGTATTTGAGCGCCTCCCGTATGCACTCCCAGGGCAGGGTATTGAAAGCATTGGCGATATCCAGTGACACCGCCAATAGCACCCCGCCCTTGCGGATCTCCTCTTGCGCCAGCGCCTTCACTCGAAGGACGGCGTCGACGGTCGAACGACGTGGCCGAAAACCATATTGGTAGTCGGACAGGCCGCGACCTCCATCCTCGAGGTGCCGGACGATGCGAGCGAACAACACTCTCTCAAAGAGCTTGCCCGCCTCGTCCAGCAACACTATCGGTCGGTACGCCGAGGGCGATTCCGCGGGCCGTCCCTCCTTCTGGATAAGGACGAGCCTACCCGTTTTCCACCGGACTGGGTATTGTCCGGTTTGTAGGCAGGCACTCATTAGCCCGCAGAACCGCTCCTCGAGCTCCCGGAGCGCGACCACCAAAACGCGTCCGGGAACTCCATCGGGTCCAGGAGCCTTCACCCCTTTCTCCTGGGCCCGCCTGACGGCCACGGCCAGCTCCGCCGTTGTGACCCGCGGCACCTCCAACACGACCTCCTCACTGCGCGCCGGAGCCATCACCGGGGGAACGAACCCTTCCTCCCTCTGTGGAAATAGGGAGGAGATAACCTCCCCCAGCACTCTCGGCTCCAGGCACTCCGTGATCGGAGGTGCCCAAGGGCGGAGCTTAGCCCTGACCGTTTTGTAGGGCCGCCCCCAGGGGTCCCGGTCGAGAGTGGCTAACAGAGAAGCTGTCGAAGCCTCCTTTGCGTCTCCTATAGCCACCCCGAGGGACTGAGCGCACGACCTATAGTCGGCGTAGAGCTGCGCCTCTTCCTCCGGCACCCGCCGCGCCCTGCGGCGGTACCGGGTGTACCGGCGACGTTTCGCGACGCACCGAGATCGCAGTTCAGCGATCTCGGGCGTCCACCAGTACACCTTCCGGTTGGGGAGTCGGGGCTTGGCCCGAGGCATGCACGCGTCGCAGATTTGCGACGCAGCGCTCCCGAACCATTCGGCCTCCTCCTCGACTCCTACTTCCGCCGGAGGATTCGCCCACGAATGGACGATCGACGCCAGCTCCAACGCCTCCCGGTCTATACGCCCCAGGACCCACCTCTTGGCGGACGGCCCCTCGCGTCTGGGACTCGCCACGTGCAGGCCCGTGGAGACATCGTAACGGATGTAACGATGATCCGTCAGATTCTCCACGTCTTCCAGGACTCGCCAGTCCCGGACGGCCTGTGCGACGGCAGGGGTCGTGAACGTGATGTCCACGATGGACCTCCCCTGCTGTGACACAAACGTGTCGACCGACCCACGGTTACTGACCGTAAGGCCGGTCGTCGTGGCCCACTCCTCCAGCAACCGGCCGCGCTCGTCGGCCGCGGGGGAACCCCAAGCCGTGGATTTGGCATTGAAGTCCCCGGCGACCACCGCCAGACGGGGTGAGATTTGCCCCAGCAGGGCACCCACCACATCCAGCGCCGTCTCGAACTCGGCCAGTCTCATGCTGGGAGGGAAGTACACCGCAATGATGATGTACCTCCCCCATCCGCAGGCCACGAAGCCCCTCCCCCTGGAAATGAGGGAGGGGGGTGCCACTCGCTGTGTCCCAGACGCGATAACACAAACCGACCCGACAGTGTCCCCCAGCCACTGACCGTGAGGAGGGACAAAGTACGGGTCGGAAACGATCGCCACATCAATGGACCACTCCGCCATGGACTGCAGGAGGAGGTCCTGCGCTCGTGCGGAGTGGTTTAGATTCGCCTGGAGGAAGCGATGGGGAATACCGTCCATTACGGTTCCATCGCTTCCTCTCGCCCTTGCGGGGGCGTCGCTGCCACGGGGACTGGGGCAGCCGGCGCCGTTCCTAGCCTAGCCTAGCATGTCCCAGCAGCGCAGCAACTACCTATATCCTTTCATAAGCTCTCACCCAACTTTTATCAAAGTCAGTTCAGAGGTTGCTTTAGCGTGAAAGCATATCAGACAGAGTTAGGTACTTTCGTATTTACGCCATTACTATCAGTCTAGTTCATCAGGTATATCAGTCTAGTTATTATTATCTATTGTCTATTTACTTATTAAATCCTCAGCAAACGTTAATATTATAAGATATGGCATTGTTACAAGCGTATCATGTAAAACATGTTAAACATTGCTAACGCGATTTGTGCTAAACATTTGGAAGACTGAATTTCTTGAGCATAACGCCCTTTTCCTGGAAGAAGTTTAAAATGCATGGTTTTCAAGGCAAGCAAGAAAACTGTTTAATTTCAATCCTATGGAAGCAATATGCGTATAAATTTCACATTACATGGCCTAATTTTTTTGCTAAGGGATAGACATATCCGATTTTGATTAAAAGTCGCCTTCTTCTTCTTCTTCCGGTGCCTCTCCACTACTGGAGGTTGGCCGTCAGCTCAGCGAACTTCTCCCGATCCTGTGCCAAGCGAAAAAGTTGCTCTACGCTGGCAATATTTGTCCACTCTCGGATGTTCCGCAGCCACGACTTCTTTCTGCGTCCAACGCGTCTCTTGCCTGCGATTTAACCCATCACCTTTCGTGTCGCAAAACATGGCCCAGGTAGGCGACTTTCCTTCTTTTGATGGTCTGCAGTAACTCTCGGCTTTTGCCGACGCGTTGGAGTACCCGTACGTTGAAAACTTTCTGTGTCCAGCTAATGCGCAGCATTCTGCGGTAGCACCACATCTCGAAAGCTTCCAGCAAACCTAAGGTATTGGCTTTAAGAGTCCAGGCTTCACTTCCGTACATTACCACTGGCCACACATAATACTGCAGTATTCTCACTCTGAGCCCTAGGGATAATTGGCGGCTGCATAAAACTTTTCCCATTATTTTCAAGGTGGCTTGGGCAATTCCAATCCGGGTACGAATTTCTTGCTCGCTATCCCATTCTTCATTAACCCAAGCACCTAGGTACTTATACTTTCGCACCCGCTCTATATCAGAACCCGCGACAGTGAATGTGGGGTTTAAGTTTCCGTAATTCCCCGAAACAACCATAAATTTAGTTTTGAACACGTTCATACTTAATCCTGCTTCCAAACTGCACTCATGAACCCTGTCTAATAACATCTGTAGGTCTTGCTTTGACGAGGCCATAAGTACCGTGTCATCGGCATATCTTAAATTATTCACGACTTTGCCGTTTACTTTGACACCAACCTCAAATCCCTCTAGCGCTTCCGATATTATTGCCTCTGAGTACAGATTGAATAACAGGGGGGACAAAATGCAACCTTATCTGACTCCACGGCGTACTTCTAAGAGGGCTGTTTCTGAGTCTCCGATTCGCACTGTAGCCCTTTGATTCCAGTACAAGTTTTTTATGATTCTGATGTCTTTGCCATCTAAACCAACGTCGATCAAGCGCTGCAATAGAGTATCGTGTTTAACGCGATCAAACGCCTTTTCGTAATCGATAAAGCACAGAATAATATCAGTCTGCATTTCTCGACATTTTTGTACGAATACATTAAGGGCAAACAGTGCCTCACGAGTCCCCATACCTGACCGGAAACCAAACTGACTCTCTCCCAATTGATCATCACATTGTGCACGTATCCTGTTATGGATGACAGCTAGGAATACTTTGAGTACGTGGCTCATCAGACTGATCGTACGATACTCGGAACACTTTTTGGCTTTTGCCTTTTTCGGTAAAGTTATGAACGTAGATCTGAGCCAGTCATCGGGTAGAATTCCTGAATCATATATTTGGTTAAAAAGGCGCGTTAGTGCATCCACATAGCCGTCCTCCAAAAGCTTCAAAACTTCGACCGGCACGGCATCCGGACCCAATGCTTTACCAGTCTTGGCAGATCTCAATGCATGCTTCACTTCAGAAGATAAAGTCCAGTATCATCCGTGGCAATACCACTCATACTTCTAGAAGTATCTGCAAACATTTGCACTATGTAGTCGCTCCATACACGTTTCCTACTATCCAGGTCGAGAAGAATATTGCCATAGTCGTCGCACAATGTGTTTAAGTGCGGTTTTCTGTTCAGACCCGCTAGCTCCTTAACTTCTTTATGCAGGTTGAAACTGTCATGTTTATGCAAAAGATGTTCCATGCGATCACACTTGCCCCTGTAGAAGAGGTCCCTGGTCGATCTGATTTTCCTATTTATGAGCGTATCCAACTCTGCATATTTGTTTGGGTTTGTAGTCCTATAGGTCGCCAATTTTTGTTAAAACTTAAAAAACATTGTTACTACGTTATTCCACTCACGCAATCAAAATTAATTTTGTGTTTGTAGACTTGTTCTCTTCTTGGCAAAATTAAAGGAATTGTAAAGCCCAAGTAAAGTCAGTTACGACCTTTTGTACGTATTTTTTTGCTAATTTAATTGGTAAGCAAGTTTAGTTACCCTTTTTGTTGTCCATATTGTTATGGTTGAACAGCTGCAGCGTAAATATGAATATATGCAATTTGATCAATAATTCACAATATAATTCTGATCGTAAATGTAGTGACTGAGCAGATTCTAAAATTAAAATGTACAATGACACGGATGACTTAATGATTTAAGTGCTTTGATCGCTAATTAGTTCAATCCCAGGAACAAAATTAGGGAGAACTGCAGGAACTATTGGGGTTAAAGTATGAAATTGCCGATTTGTACTGACAAATTGAAATTCGTTTTTTTTTAATTTAACGTATTTATTTAATCAAAATAATTACCATTATTATCTATACATTGCTGCCATCTAGTAGGAAGGTCATTTATGCCTTTGCGATAGAATTTAACCCCACTAAGACACAAGTATGTGTATTCACCGCTAAGAAAACCCCATTTATTGTAGCGCCGCAATTCCTGGGCACACCACTTTCCATCTCTTCGAGTATTGGGATCCTAGGTGTCGACATCTCAAGCGACGTTCAGTTCCGCAACCATTTGGAGGACAAGGTCAAGCTGGCCTCAAAGAAACTTGGAGTGCTCAACAGGGCGAAGCAGTACTTCACTGCGGGGCAACGACTTCTGCTTTATAAGGCACAAATTCGGCCCCACATGGAGTACTGCTGTCACCTTTTTGCCGGAGCGCCTGCATACCAGCTTGGCCCCTTCGACTCATTGCAAAGACGGGCGTTGAGGCTCGTCGACAATCCCATACTCACAGGTGATGTGGAACCTCTCAGCCTCAGAAGGGACTTTGCCTCGCTGTGTGTGTTCTACCGCCTATACAATGGTTTGTGCTCAGATGAATTGTTTGACATGATGCCCACCGCTGCATTCTATCATCGCACCACTCGCCATAGGCAGGGAATTCATCCTCACACACTGCGACCGGAAATGGTGCGCACCGTGCGTTTTGAAAGGAACTTCATCCCACGCACGCTCAGGTTGTGGAATGAACTTCCTGCCGTGGTTTTCCCAAGCGACTACAATATGGGGTTCTTCAAGAAGGGTATTAGAAGGTATCTACAGGGTCGGTAGCACGATTGTGATGCCCCTGGTGTTGCAAACGTCCATAGGCCACGGTAACCACTTCCCATCAGGTGGGCCGTGTGCTTGTCTACCACCTGAGTGGCATAAAAAAAAAAAAAAAAAAAAAAAGAACTCTGGTGATCTAGATTCGACAAACTGTGTGAAAGCATTTTGTACTGCCTCCTGAGAAGAAAACTTTTTATCACATAGAAAATTGTCCAAATCACGAAAAAAATGGTCTGTTGGAGCAAGGTCTGGCGAATACGGAGGGTGACGGATAGTTTCTAATTGCAGTTCCTGTAGAGTTAAAACGGTTTCTCGTGCTGTATGAGGTCTCGCGTTATCATGGAGCAATAATGGTGAAGATCGATTCATGAGTCGGGGCTGTTTCACTGCTAGTTTTGCTATCATTGTTCAGAGTTCGGCACAGTAGACATCTGCCGTTATTGCTTGACCAGATCGTAGAAATCTATAGTGAATAACACCATGCTGAGATCACCAAACAGTTACCATTACCTTTTTATTGGTAAGCTTTGCTTTAGGACACTGTTGTGGCGTTTCACCTGGGGTCAGCCATTGCATTTTTCGCTTACGGTTATCGTAAAGAATCCACTTTTCATCACATGTCACAATTCGATCCAATATTCCTTCATTTCTGTATCGATTCAACAAGGCAACACAAGTTTCAACACGCATTTCTTTCTGCAGATCAGTCAAATCATGAGGTACCCATTTATCACATTTTTTTATTTTATTGATTTGACGCAAATGAGTCAATATTGTTGGTAAGGTAACGTTAAACCATGCAGCTAATTCCTGGGTAGTTTGGCTCGGATCGGCTTCCACCATGTCTTTCAATTCATTGTTATTCACCTGTGTGGGTGGCCTTCCTCGTGGTTCGTTCTTCAAATCAAAGTTTCCATCACGAAAGCATTTAAACCAAAATCGCACGGTGCGTTCATTAGCAGTCCCCTCTCCAAACGCAACATTGATATTGCGAGCTGTTTCTGCCGCGTTAGTTCCGCGTCGGAACTCGTATTCAAAAATCACTCGAATTTTCGAAGTATCCATCTTTCTTGTCTAAGCTGAATAAAAAAAACAACTGAAAGTCGATAATCGAATGTTGCACATTTATATATGAAGAACTACATAGGTACCATGTGGAAAAAGTTTCACTCAAAAGTCTCAAACCATGAAGGTTCTATGTCAATTCGAAGTACCTATTACAATGAAACGGCAATTTCATACTTTAATATAGTTATACGCTCTATTTACCACAAGTTGAATAGAGCAATCTTCTTCGTCGAGCCAAAGGTAATATTCAGCAGTACATCTGATGTGCTCAGTCCAAAATTTGGCGACATTGCCATCTCCTCCAATTATGCAGATATTAATATAGTAACTAGTTACAAAAATGGTAAATTAAATCTTCTTTCGTGGCTGGTTATGATACCTAGTTGCTTATGAAAATGACAAAATTCTCCTTTCATATCTAGTTGTCAAAGCAGGAAATAAATTCTATGTTCGAAGCTGATGTTAATAAATCAGCTACAAAAGTGGACAAGTGGCTATAAGATCAAATAGGTAATAAAAGAAAAACAAAAGAAGATAATATTATTGTATAATTATTATTTTCTGATAACTCTCCTGTTTATAAAAAAAATGGGAATATGGAACAATATCGTACTAAGAAAATTTGTATTTGCGAGGCGAATTCGCTTCACAGTGTTTTTAGCTTGCACTATGGTATGTACAGTCGACAAAATCGATAGTATCCCATATTTACATAATATGTAAAGTTGTATGTAAAGGTGGGATACTATAGACTTTGTCGAGTGTACAAAGAAAACACCTTGGTACCTAATTTATTTTAACGGGAACAGTTTTGGTGTGTCTTTATGTTTCATTTAAAAACTCAGTTTAATAATATTTTGCTGTTTAGGGACTCATTTGATAGATTTAAAGTCAAAATTGAACCACTACTTAGTCAGTTAGGTTGCCTAGTTTATTTGTTAAAAATATGTTTTTATAAACAGTCTCTATAATAATGTTTACTTACCTTTAGTTAAATAACTAACCGAATTAAGTATAAATGTCTCAAATAAAATTTAAAAAAAAACATTCTACGGTATAACCAGTTATGTACCTCTATCTAACCCAAAGTAAGTAAACATAGCTTACTTGGCTTGTGATACGGGTTCCAGAAATCAGATAAGAATACTAAAATATTTTTAAACATACATAAATTATGCCACCTTATGTATTATTGCTTAAATTAAAAACACTTATATTCCCTAACAATAAATACCCTGAATCACAGAGTTTCCAATAAATACTTAATACTAAATAGCTTCTGTAACTCACATTTTAATCAGGAAAATATTTCTTAAACAACTTTTTCTTCAAAAAATATTTGTCTTTGTTATTCACTGTTAAGTTGTCTTCAATTTTTTTAGACCAATCCTGAATTGCTTGTAGACCACGAGCTTCTACAACCGGCGTTGGTAATCTAGTTCTGCCCAGCAATCCTTGCAACGCTTGAAGTAAAAAAGAGAGTAGAGACATAGATACTACTATGTTGATAGGATCAAAACCGATTGAATGGTGATGATATGTTTGTGGAGCATAATTATGTGGCGTTGCATAACTATGTGGGGTTCCATAGCTTTGAGTACCGCTCGGTCCATAACCAGTAGAGCTATAACGATTGTCGAAGTTTCTCGCTTCCGAAATAGCTTCTAACGCCGTATCGATATCGTCATTATTCTTTAAAACTGGTGATTCGATTTGATGACCTTCCTTACCGAGGTAACTTTTAATATTGAGTTTTTTCTTCCTCATTTTCGAATCCTGTTTAATACTGTCGATTTTCGCCAACGCAAATTGTGCATTAGTCTGTATGTTCTTA
Organism: Eilema caniola; assembly: GCA_949126895.1. Lineage (NCBI taxonomy): Eukaryota > Metazoa > Arthropoda > Insecta > Lepidoptera > Erebidae > Eilema > Eilema caniola. The sequence goes on from OX421474.1 coordinate 22,976,586, forward strand.
AGTAGCGTTTGGATTTTAGAACTTTGTTCTTGCACCATGCTTGCGACGAATTCTTTAAACTGTTGAATTGATGATAATGTTGTAGCTTCAGGTAATTTTTGATGCACGTCAGCTTTAACCGTTGCCATCATAAGGAATATTAGGAACAGTCCGATGGACAAGAGCGTCATAGTAACAGTCACTCTTTTACGATTTACTACTTGCAAACACATTAACTTTTCTTCATTTGCGAAAGACAAATGAAGGAAAAATCACGACTTATTTTTATATATGTACAGATTTCAGGTCTGTTAGGTATAATAATGAAGTCACAGGTACTTGAATTCGAATATCTTACCTTGACATAATGTGACCCAGCTAATCACGAGCCATTTCACATTGTTAGAGAAATGTAACAAAGGTTAATTTGTAATATGTCGCGTGGAACAAAGAAAGTTTCGGAGATATCGCTTAAGTAGGTGCCTATCTACCTAGGTACCTACATACCAGCAAGTTAACAAGGGAGCTTTTTTTGTTCCTTACGATAAACGTGTTTGATTGCATCTGAGGACAAGGTGAACTCGAAGCTCATGGTTCGCCTGCCGACTGGGAGAGTCTATTTCCTACGTCACAGGCAGGCATCACACATTGATATAAAGTCACAGGTATTGCCAGGCATTTGTTACGCAACTTACGAACCCCAGTTTCGAACCAGCGAAAGGCTCTCTTGCATTTTATTTGCGATGTCACGGACATGAAGGCTGCCCTACCTTTTTATAACGTACGCAAAATCCCCACGGATATTATAAAACTGTAGATGCGTTGGCCGCACTCTAAAAAGATGCCATTCGTCACCGTTTTATGCATTAATGAGAGGCGCAAGAGTGCGTTACGGAAAATTGGGATAATGCGGTAAGGCGATGCTCACCCTGCTCCGCGTCACGCGGCCGGCCGCGGGGAAGCATGGTATCGCATCGCTTCTACGGAGCTCTTTTTGTATAGAAAACACGGGGTCCAATAAACTGAAAACACGTTCACGCGCGGTGTGGCAGATCACGCGCGTACATGCAGAAAACACGCATCACCGTGCGTGATGGCGCGGAAACCGTGAGGTATGGCACACTGAAATTCACCAGATTCACCATTGTGGCAGATCACGCGCGTGATTTTGGCGGGAATTTAGTCCGAGAGCTGTTAAGCATTTGAAACAGAAAACCAAACATAATGCAATATAACGTGTACAGATGTCAAATAGATGTAAATATATTATCCGTTAAAGTGATATACCTAGACATATTTTAGCAAGCCAGGTGCAATATTTGAAAATACATCGCACATAGTATGGCATTTTTTTTCTATCTCAATAAATAATATTCAACTTTTCTTTCCATAAAATTTTTGATTTCCTCAAACACATAACCAAAAATGTCTTACATCTTTTTTGACTATACTGCAGCGCCGCGTGTGACTGCAGACAAATCACCCGCAACGCTATTATTAATTTAGACTTTTACACAAAGCCTCGAACAACGTAGGTGAGTTTCAAAAGTTTAGAGACAGATGGCGCTTAAAAATACACGCGTGCGCGCATTTGTTACTAGCGACATCTACTATATGAATCGTAACCATTAAAGTATGTATGTTCGCAAGTAATGTGATAATCTAGGCTTAATTCAAAAGATGTCGCTGTAATAAAAATGAATGAAATTCTTCCAAGTTCTACATTCTTCCAAGTGATACTTTCAGGTGCTAATGTGGCATTAAACTTGTAACTTCTCACAGTAATATAATAATATCATATAACTTGACAGAGTCTGTGACGTGGTTGTAGTGCAGAAAACTGCTGCGCAGGAGACGCGGGTTCGATTCCCGCTAAGTGCAAATATTATATGGCTATTTACATTGGTCTGATCGTGCCTCGGAGATCACATTAAGCCGTCGATCCCGGTACTCCCGGTTGTCGTATGGACATCTAAGGCGGTCGTTACGGGTAGTTGGACTCTTAAAAAACCCACACCGGGGGCGAGTCGGGGACCGCGTGGTCTCCCCTCCCTAGGAGGGCCAGACCGAAAGGGAGGGCCCTGGGTCAGCCGGGGTGCGAGGGATATGTCGCCTGACAACCTCACCTTCAGCCTAGCACAACGAAACACAGACGCCGTGCGGTTTAGTCGGCTTGAATCCGACATGGGGAGGGGAGGGGAGGGTTGGGGGGGTTATATCCGTGAGGATTACCTGTACGTAAAAAAAATCCCCCAAAAAGCCCAACAACTGGTCTAACTGCAATAGGTACTTTGATATCGCTAATAGAATGTGGAGGTCAGTGGTAGTCGTTTTATGAAAAATATCGAAGATCAGTCAAACCCGCAATTAGACTGGAAAAAATCGGACCCCGGACTCCAACATAAAAAAAGCTTCGCTTGCGACCGGAATTAACCTTAGGAGAAGAGGATGAATGGTAAGAAGATTGTGTTGTGTCACACTTGTCTCAATCCAAAGAATGAGTGATTATTTTAAATATTTATAGGTATCTAAAAGCAAAGATACTCACACCTGCAACCGCATTACGCTACCTACAAAGTACTCACTCGCAATAAAACAACCGCGGTAGCCGACTCAAAGCAAGTAATTATTCATCGGGCGAACAAATCTTAAGCAAACAATACAGCGCTGATGCATAATTACAGAGAGATAAAAGGCTGATGTAAGAACAAAGTGGTAAGTGGGAACTCAAAATAAATGGCTCTGGACTACGATATTAATTCCTCGTTTGTCCGAGTCGCTACGTAGCTCATTTTTTAAAATGTAGGTAGGGTTAATTGTAACGAAGCGGTTTTTTGGACAGAGAATGGTTGGAGTAGCTTACTCTCTATTAGTTAGGTAAATAGTCCTTTAATTATTATTATTTGTAATGGTTATGTATTAGCAATTATATCAATGTAGACGCAGATAGAAATCTGTCTTGTCTATCTACACAACAACACCAACAGGCACTTTCAAACACTGCTTCCACCACTTTCGCCAGTGTTTCAGAATGGCTTTGTGTAGCATTGTTTTGTATCACCACTAGGATTTTAGCCTTGCAGCATAACAGTCTTCGTCGACGCGTCTAATGATATACATATCATCTGGTAATCTGATCAGGCTAAAGTTAGTGTTATCGGCTCTCACATTACTTTATCATAGGCCCACAATTCTCATTCTCTTAATCAATGAAACAATTGGCACAAAGATCTCTGGAATAGCACATGGGTTCTTTTTATGCCGGGAACAGGTTCATGTAGGTCGCGGGAATGGAATCATTATTCAACACAGGCGTAACCCTATTGAATGTCGGCTATCGCGATTAAACATAGCCTATGTCCTTTTCAAGCTCTAATCTACCTTTGTCTCAAATTTCATCAAGATCAGCTTAATGCTTTAGGCGTATAAGTACGACAGACAGACAGACAGTTAGTTTCGCATTTAATTATTTTAGTAGGGGCTTGGATAATTCATTGTCACGCTACGCTACTCTATAAAATCCTGTTCCAAATCCTGCTGTCAGCTAACAATGTGAAAAAATGCTAAGTATAAAAATACTTCATTAAACTAACCTCTATCTTCTGTGTTAATCAATGGGCGTGGGCTAGTCAAATCTGATAGTGGAAATGAAAAATGAAATATACATCGCCTACATTATACAAAAATACACCTAATTTTATACAGGTTAAAACTGATTTCGGCTTGAAACCCACTACTAGGCAAGGGAATACTCTGAGCAAACTGGTGGTTCTAAGTGTTCTAACAACGAATGAGATTTATTAGAACATCCTAATGCAATTAATTCTGTACATATTGAGTTGTTAGAACCGAAAGCTATACTAATCCTACTAAAAGGGGACATGGCTACCGACGATAATGTAAGGTGTTCTCTTTGCCAAGAGTATTTAATTGATAAACATAAATAAAACTGTTATAGTGAACATGCTTCATTAGTCACTTTATAATAAAAATACTAGCTGTGCTTGCGGCTCCGCCTACGTAGATGTCGGTTATCGGTAATCGGGTTCCTGCAAGTAACAAGAAAACTAAGGTTACAAGCTATTTAGTTTACAAAAGAGACTTTTCTAGTGACAATATAATCCGATTCAAAGAGTGTATGGCAAGTCTTTCATTTAGTGAGGTATACGTGGAGTCAAACCTTGATTCAGCATATTCTAAGTTTCTAGAAATAGTTTCTCTGTTTTTTAACTTGTGTTTTCCTATACTCAAATATAAAATTCTACACAAGCCTAAAAGAAATGCTTGGATCAGCAGAGGACTAAGAGTCAGCTGTAAAGAAAAAGACTACTACGCCTAAAATACTACAAACATAAATCTGAATTCTGAAACAAAGAAAATTCAAGTCGTAGGTATTCTAAATTACTTCGCAAATGCATTTTTAACTCTGTTAATAACTACAATCAAAGTAAACTTAGAAACTGTAATTGATAAAAAAGGAGTCTGATGGTCTCAAAACATCAGATTTTATAAATGAAATACAGGTTAGATGGCCACCTTCTTACAGACCCAGAAGTAATAGCACAAGCATTCAATGATCGTTTGATAGACGGATATACAAACCAAAATTCTTCTTACGCCAGATTGTCTGGAATCGTGAATGGTTTGAGCAGCTCGATTGACATACACTTCGACACCGTCACAAAACAAAAACTGATTTTAAGCCACCTATTGGATATTTAGTTGTAATAATTCTATAATAATTCTATAAAACTATATAAAGCTGGTCTGTTAATTTCATTGTGTAGAACTGGTTGTATGTATCTGATATAAAATAATGGCATGTGGTGTTTACCTTTAAGAAATTGTTACATTGTCCGATGTTTCTTTTGTACAAGCTGATGTTGCATAAATAAATGTAAACAATTGTTGGTGAAACAAATAAATAAAATAAATAAAAAAGCCAGGCACAAAAAATAAAGAAATACGTAGTATTTGCATCAGAATCTATCTTAGGCCTTACGACTGTGCTGAGATTCTTAGAATTATTCAATCACTCAAAAACACAAACTCAGTGGGTTACGATGAGTTTAGCACAAGACTTCTCAAGGACAGTGCCGTCGAACTTACACCCATTCTAACTCATTTAGTCAACCTCTTGTTCAGTGAAGGTCATTTCCCAAGTCTCCTTAAGAGATCTATAGTCAAACCTTTATACAAAAAGGGTGACAAATCGCTACTTAATAGCTACGGACCAATAACTCTTATACCTATATTTTCTAAGGTTTCGAAGTGGCCATGCATAGGAGACTATATGAATTTGTTATTCGACACCAAATATTGCTAAACGAGCAATATGGTTTCCAAAAAGGCAAGTCTACTACCTTGGCGTGCTTTAATCTGGTAACTAGGATCTGTGAAAGCCTAGATCGCAACATGCAAAGCACTGTTATTTTTTTGATACGAAAAGCGCGTTTGATCTAGTTTCGCATAAACGGTTGTTAAACAAATTAGAAAAGTACGGAATTAGGGGTCCTGCCTACGAATGGCTTGATTCATACCTAAAGGACAGAGAACAATGTGTTGAAATTATATGTATAGATGATAACAAGGAACTAAAGGCACATAGAGCCTCGCGTAAACTCGGAGTCTTGAACAGAGTGAGACGATTTTTCACGCCGGAGCAGCGGTGTCTTCTATACAAGACACAAATACGTTCCTACGTGGAACACTGCTTGCATCTCTGGGATGGTAGAGATGTTGCTTCCTTGGCAGTATTTTACCGTCTCTACCATAGTGAATGTCCTGATGAGCTCTTCCAATTGGTCCCGCCCTCTCCTTTCCCATATAGGACAACACGAGCAGGGCTTAGATGTCACCCGTATACGGTGCAGAATATTTCTTCAAGAACCAAGCGGTTTGGTGACTCCTTTCTTTGTCGCACTATTAAGACCTGGAACTCCTTGCCAGCTCACGTGTTTCCTTCTTCCTACAAGCTTCCTTTAAGCGGGGCGTGAAAAAGCATCTGATGAGGCCGTCAAGCTGAGTGCCACCATTGTTAACATGGTACGTGTATGGAATGGTGACCCTCTTTTCTGAGACTTTGCCTTCAGCTTACCATTAGGCGAGGTGAAGTCAAATTGACGTGTCCGACATAAAAAAAAGAGATCCTCGTACTAGATCAAGGCGGCGTACAACAAAGCCACAAAGGTCTGCAAGAGGGCTTATGTCAGAGCGGATGCCCAGCGCATAGCGCGGCTTGGTCAGGAGCTAGGAGCGCATCCCACGGGCAGCCGTGGCTACTGGCGACGAAGACCGTGCAAGCCAACTTTTGCCAGCCTTCGCTGCCCCCGCTGCGCAATCCCGATGGATCCCTGGCCCATGAGCCGCAAAAGAAAGCAAATTTCCACCAGGCCTTCAGCTTCCACCAGGCAAGGTAAAGGCAAAATGACGTGTCCCAAATAAAAAAAAATGTAAAGCTGACAGCTGTCCGCACTGAACGTACTTACTACGCAAACGCTTGCTGTCGAAATAAATCATAATTTATAATTTAAATTAGACCTCTACACTGGTGACCCCGACGTGATATGAACACGAAACCTTATAATGTGGCGAAGCCACGATTACAGAATGTATTGGCAATGCAAATACTTGTACAACTACTACTGACAGCTGTCAGCCGAAGACCTTGTCATCCGCCGTGACGTAGCCAGTCTTTGGTTCGCATGCCGGCCAGGAACAATTTCATCTCACGATAGTTTTATAAGTATTTGCATTCCCAATACATTCTGTAATCGTGGCTTCGCCACAACCTCGAACCCCGAATCAGTCACCATGGCCTATCATGGCTACGTTGCCTCCGTTTAAAACTATGGTTTAGCGATTTCGGGTCTTCATTGTCCAAAAAAGGGTATCAGAGCTATGTGTGGAGCTGCACCATGGCACCCGTGTAGGCCCCTTTTCTTGAAAATGAATCTTACCCTTCCTTGTATGTACATCTACGAAACTGCGAAGTTCGTTAGGCAGTATCCTAGCTTCTTTTCGAAGGTACATGAGGTTTATCCGAGCACTAGAAATCAGGATAGAATTGTTTTATATAGAGTCCCGAATACAGCTGTTTACCTGAAAATTGTTTTGCAATGTGTGGTCGTATTTATAATGCAATACCTAAAAGTTTGAAGGAACTTCCAACCTCTATAATGTCCAGCAAAGTTGAAAGGATGGCTCATAAAAAAATGCTTTTATACGATAGAGGAATTGGAAAAGTGTAAGGGTAAACTATGACTGAATGCTACTATTATTATTAGCAAATATTGAGCCAATCTATTTCCATAATGTTAATAATAAACTTATCATAAACTTTATTATAAGTAATATTGACATGCTAATAATTTTCACAAATGTTTTAAATAAGTTGTTTTTATGCATTTTATGTTCTGACATTCCATTTAATTTGTTGTATTCTTTGTGACTGTAGAATTTCCTTGCATGTGCTGAAATAATTAAAATATTGGTGTGTACCTAAACTCCTATTGATACCTCATGTATATTATAATGTTTGCATGCCATAAAATGGTAAATGTGCTGCACAAACGATTATAATAACACCTGTATAACCACATTTAAGCACATAAAATAATTTGAATTTGAATCGCGACCAAACATAGTATATCCTTATAGCATATCCTTTCCCAAGCTGTAATATTTGTGTAGGTACCAAATTTCTTGAACTATCTTCAAAAGTGATGAACTATCATACCAACTTACATCCCCTATTTGAACTCTTTCAGCCTCATTTTTACCCGACTGCGCCAGAAGGAGGGTTTAGTTTTTCGAGAGTAGGTATGTATGTAAGTATAATTGTTTATCACGCTCTGCAGCCTGAACGGCTCAATGGAGTTTAGCTTAAAGGTGTCGCTAGATTCGTATTTACTGTGAGCGTGACACTGGATATATGACAATTAAAAAAAAAACAAAATGGCGGATTTTTGGCGCCAAATTCCAATGCACGCTCAGAGGCACGCTCTTCGGCCTGAACGGCTCGATGGATTTTAGTTTGCGAGGTGAAGATACATGTGTCATCACTAAGAAGTATAGAATAAAATAAATAAAATAATAAAAAAAAAAAAAAAACGACTGATGCTAAAAGAATCGATAAAAGCTTTATAGCAGGCGGTACATATTAATTTTCATACTTTTACTTTCGCATTTATAATATCATCTAATATCGATCAGAACTTTTATTTGGCACCCAACTGATTTATAGACCATCCTAAAATAAACCATAACCGCTTTAAATGAGTTAAAAAGTTTCTATAAGAACGATCGTATGATAATTTTTTATTGTTATTTTATAGATCGGGTCCTGATCGGAGATTACACGGAATGTAACAGAATACTTGACATTATCATTAGTTTATATACATTTATACGCTATAACCCACCAGCAAAAATATTAAATCAACCAGCCATAATATTTATGACATCCGAAAAAATATCCGGCACATTGTCTTTTGGTACTAGGCAATTGAGATAAGATCGTGATAGTTCGTATTCAATTTGCTGGCGAGCACTTGTTGAAAAATAATTAAAAATGCAATTAAAATTCACCATAAATCCGTCAGGCGCCCCGCCTAACGTGTAAACATATATGAAATTAAAACTGGACTATAAACACAGGCGTCGTTATGTTGTTTTAGTATAATCGTATATCGACGCTACTGGGTTTAATTTTTTGGTGATGTTGCCGTGACGCCCATTACATGTAGGCAAGTATGTCTAATAATCCAAGCGAACTAGTTCGAAAAAGAGGCAAGCCTCACAAAAATTCCTAGTAGCATTTTTCTTCCGGAATTCGGGGGAGAGGATAGGTACTGGCATTCTATATTTCATGTTGTGTGATATTCGCTTCTCATTAATTTCGATAATTTTTGTTTACTGTCACGTTTATTTTTAATTTTACTCAAAAATGGTATTATAAGGTCGTTTATAATTAACTTTCCAATAATTTGATTCTTATGCGTTTGAACAAACGCTTTTGTGGTGAATTGTTTGTACAATCAGTTAAACTAATATAAGAAGTGACACCGAGTGTATATGCATGTATATTTTGAGGTTGTACAAATGCTACAGTAGTTTATCGTTTGTACAACTAGTTGAACCACATTGTTGTACTTCAGTACCAGGGAGATTTTTTTTTCTCGAATCTATATTTTTCGATTTAAGTAGATAATCTTAAAGGGTCACCACCCTTTTTTTAATAAAGATTTTTTGATCAAATATCTCTCTTACTTTCAATTCTAAAATCAAACATTGTCGTAAGAAAGGTCAATAATCTTTGGATTAGACTACAGCAGGCCACTGCTGGACACAGGCTTCTTCCAATGTGCTCCATTGCTCCCGACCCTCCGCCTTACGCATGCAGTACACCTGGCTGGGTGAATCACCTTTAGTAGTCTCGCAATCAAGAACAGTGCAATAAGTTAGCGAATGAGGCTTATATATTGCCATACCAATCAAAATCGCCTCTCATGGCTATACCACAAGGGCTATCTCTCTCTGATTTCAAGGTGTGAAAGAGATCAGTATCTGCGCTAGGAACCAAATCAAACAGGTGCTTTGTCGCTTCTTTATTGAGGCAGGTGTATTTGTTTAAGGCATCAAATCGTCCAATTAATACGTTTATAAAGAAGGGTTTTCGACAATCTCGATACTACGAGCGTTATATTGTGTATCTTTTTGTTATATAGTGAACAATCAATGGGCTATTAAGGTGGAACCGAAAAGACTATAAAAACCTTTGATACTTTTTATTGTTACAAATTTATTCAAAAGATACAATACAGAATAAGACATGCGACATAAATTATGTTCGTTATAATTTAAAAAGGTGATAGTTATAGCTAAACAAAACGTTTGTTATTTTGATATAAACTAAAAACTATGAGAAAGGAACACAAATATAACAATAATCAACTAACTAAAACTTGAAAAATTTAGCGGACAATAGTTTGATAAAATAAAACAAAGTGAACCATACAATCTCATTAATTGTTTTTGAAGCGTCTTATTCATAAATGAGACATTCTTTTACGCCTGGTCCAACATACACTTTATGTTGTACGACACACAATAACCTATGGATAGTTTAATGCCTTATACCTCAGTCTCTTTTTACGGGATACCAACACAATATAAATAAAACCTTATCGTACTAACTGCTTGTATTTATGCAACCAATACCGTTATGAAGTTTATCAAAGCTTTTGATACACTGTATCAGTATATGTAAATACAGTAATGCAAATAAATAACTGAATTCAAACACAATCTTTTTCAGCGTATTTTCGCAATCAAAATAAACATTAAAAGATGAATGCATGAATTACCCTGGTTACATACACAACGGGAAAAATGACAAATCTATTTAATTAATTATCACTTAAATTAAGTTGGAAAATAAAGTTCCATGAAAAGCAGAACAATAATTAATGAGTCTCGTATTGATAACGCACTTATAATAATTAAGGGGTCTGATTGGCAGCGGCTGTGGCAGCAGCGACACTCGCGTTCGTGATTGGTGGCTGAGGCAGCAGGAGGTCAGCTAGACGTCCTGCCTCGCGAAGCCCTGAGAGGAACGCCCCATGGACTGTGGCTGGATAATTACGCATAGTGTGTTCCCCTGAACAATAAAATGACTAATGAGTTCTAATTAGAAATAAGAAACAGACAAATGTGAATCCAAACTGACGGTTAATATTTTTTAATATAAAATAGTATTTATTAATTATTATATTTTTTAAATAATGGTACTAATATTCCCTCTAACCCCTCCAGCTAAGCTAAATTGCTTGTGTTAGGAGTGGGTTCAGATCGGTAGTGTAAAGGCCAGGATTCGAACCTGGGATCTTTCGATCGTAAGGCTGACTCCGTAACAATGAAGCTACCGATGCTGATTAATAGAACAATATAGTTAAGTCCCTTTATTATTCTTCTTATTATATTACAATTAACTATAAGTATAAGCTGCCTTCGGCATGCGTTGCAATGTCAATATAACACATTAAAGTAGAAGTTGTTTTACGAAAATAAAAGCAAATTGAATGAACTCTTTCTTTGTTTCTTTCTATTTACATAGGTTTTGAGCCAGAGACGTAATGGTTTATTGTGACCATGTGAGTCTTTGTGTGGGTATGCAAAAATAATACCTACCAATACAATACATAGATATACACTTTGGCTTATTGATTAAGGTCTACAGCTTCTTACTATAAAATTCTTATCGCATATATCAAGTGAAGTTTTTATCATAAATATTGAACGCATTTTTAATAGGTTTATTCCGTCAATTTTATTTGGCTTCATCCCTAAAATGAATGGAATTCTTACCAGCAAAGAACAGCCGGTTTTCTCCTGGTGAACCAGGCACTGGGGCTGCCAAAAGATCGTAGTCCGTGCCAGAGGAGCCGACCGCCACAAAACTGTAGGAACCTCTAGCAAAAGGGTCGGCTCGCCATCTAGAAATACGTAAAGCAACAACATATTTATAAAGAATCATTAACTTTGGTGAAAAAGAAGATTTATACTAATGTATACACGTCGTCTGCACTTTGAAATGGTAACAGAAAATCAGGAAAATTGACCTGATTTTACACATTAATAAGAGAAACGACAGTTCCGTTACGCAAAAAAAATAAGCCATTAATAATACATTCTATTGATATCGATAATAATATTATTCATAATTCATATAAATTAACAATAATAATTTATTGCTTTTTCACGTAAATAGCATTTTTTTTACCCATATCTAGTGTTTGCGTCATTTTAAGAAGCCGCGGTGTTCCTGCAACCGTTTCTATAATACGTCATTGATTATTACCTAGTAACTACACATTCTTTGGGTTGTGGAACAGCAGCATGCCCAAAAATGCTTTTTAAAACGGCAATACAACGGCCAACGATGACGTCATCGGTGACGTTCTCCATTACAGCAGCCGCCTCGCCTGCTACTAACGCAAGAAGGACTGGAGCGCTGTATAGATTCCAGAACAGGAACAATTCACCTGTTGAAGAAACAAAAATTACATATTATTATTCTTTCACGTTTGTAGGTATACAGCTGAGTACAGCCAGCATCAGATCAATCTTGACGAAACAGGTACTCAAAATGATCTAATGCCTTGCTTTCCACCTTCCTGTAGACTGATTGTTCTGAAATTTCGTACACACATTTAGTTCGGACAAAAATACATTTTAAATCAATAAAATAGTTAAAAATTCTCTTAATACCTTAGTATTAAGAGCATTTTGAGACTTTGTAATCAAGATCGTTCTGACGTTAACTGTAGAAAAGTGTTCGAGTATGAAAGGAAGCCGGATTCGAGTAGTGGCCATTACATTCCGATGTGAACGTTAGCGTTAGGATAGACAAGTATCGCTTGTGCAGTTCATAATAGCCAAGCGATATCAGACTAAAATGTACCAATAAATTAGTCAGTAGGTCAGAATGAATACGTCTATTATTCACATATAATACTCCAACAATAACGATGGAACAATAACAGTGTTTATAATAGTAGGTAGAGTACAAATCTTTTGTTTTACACTTAATTCAATACCCAACTCAAATTCAAAGTGATTAAAATCAACCGTCTAGTTTCAGCTTTGAACCTAATACCTACCTACTCAAACGGGGGTGGTACAATACTTGGTATAATGTTCAGTACACGGCTTACAATATAATTTTGTACAAACTTTGTTATAACTAGTTGGCACTAGTAGTCAGCTACTAAAGCCAAGTTGACATTGTTTAAAGGAACAATGAATTCACCTGACTTACTACTAAATTATTATATTATACAATTCAAAACCTTTATAGTGGACCTTAACATTTGTAGATTTTAATTGGTTACTATACCTAAGAAATCTAGCTGGGGTTCTAGCACCGGTTAACTATTGTTTGACAAAAACATATGACAAACGATCATTTCACAAAGAACACAAAATTTCATTTTGCAAACATATTACTTTAAAAATTATCATTTGATAAATAATGGTTTGATGGTATTACTTAGAAAATATTTCAATTGTTAAAATTTTATTGGAAAATGTTCATTTGACTAAATAAAGTCAGTTAACAAACAGTCAAACAAGCAAGCATAAACCACGCATGCATCCTGGCGGACGCTGACCGTCCGATTCATACTACGATAGTCACAAAGTAAGATAAAATAATATTGGTCAAAATGCTAGTGCCCCCCCCCCCCCCCCCCCCCACGGTCGACGCAGACTATAAAGGCCGACAGTGAAACTTAGTTCTCACATAATTTTCCGACGTCACCGAAAGATACAGCAGATAGTGCCAACGCTACATGGCCGAAAACGCTAAATTGGGCACGACTTAAAAAAGCACGAGTCTACATTGTTCCGGCGTTTCCAAAATAAATGTGGGGCCCTTAATGAAGTTAGCTGAGCACACTACAAAAGCTAAGGAGGTGAGGTAAAGCATATCGTAAAAAAGCTTGTCTCGGCTCGTTGCTGTGATTTATTGCAAGCGGCTCCCCTCGGGGTTCCTCAGTAGCGTTAAATTATTCAGCTTTTAATTCGTTATCGCCGCCACCGATGTTACTACGCTCTACACTATTTACACCTGAATATAATTCATGATTTTGGTTTCCAATGTGGGGATAGTGGACGGTTCGAAGTATAAATAGAATTATTTTTAGATTTATATACTTTTCGAGTTGTAATACTTGTACGAATATACCTTGTATGTACCTGCCCATTTTATTTCGTGTATACTTATTGACTGGATTAAAAATAATCCTAATAACAGTAAATCAACATTGAATCAAATTGTCAATATCAATTAATAGTGTAACACTCTCTAAGAAACAAACAAAAACATAGTAAATACTCGGTGAGTGTTACACTATTAATGTGAATGAGCATGTCAATCTGAAATCATATTTACATAGTTAATATCAAACCTCTGCTTGCCGTGGTCGTGCCGACGTGACCGAAGAGATTCGCACTCGGATCCCAAAACGTACGTTCGAAACATAGAACCACTTTGTTTAGGTTTCCATAGCCGAGACGTTTGATGGCTGCCACCTTAAACAAATAGTACAGTAGATACACGTGTTTATATTAAATCAAATAAAGTTTATACTAGTTTCAGACAGTTTTAAAAATGTTTTATATTAAAGAGAAATTTCTGTTATAAAGTGAATTAGTTATTTATATTTTAAATAAACAAAAAAACTAGTTTTTAAAAAAACCGACTTCAAAAATTGAAAAGTATAAAATAACTTAGAGAAAAATAACTGAATTTACAGATTTACTGTTCTGCTAGAAGTCGGTGCCAAATTTATTTGTGGTGCCTGAACTAGTATGCTGGAATCAATTGAAATATGACCTTTCGGTCTAGGCATCGCAATATTAGGATAAAAAATCACATTATAGTCGGATAATCTCAGAGTTAATGGTGCACTTATTAAGGAAATACCGATCGAATTGATAACCTCTTCCTTTTAGGATGTCGGTTAAAAATGAAAAATACAATTTCTTTTCTGCAAATTTCATGTAAAGCAGACGTTAAAGCTAATCAATAAGTAACTACGCATTTAAAAAAAAAGAAAGTCAGTTAATACAGAGCAGTAAACGGTACTGAACTGTTTTGCCTTTTAAAGGATGGAAAAGTTAAGTGTATCTAGATGTTTTTTTTTTAAAAGAATACTATTACCCGAAATTACTAGTATTACCTATGTCAGGAGTAGGTTCACGTCGATAGCGTAGTGGCCAGAATTTGAACCCGGGACCTCTTGATCGTAAGGCCGGCTCTCCTAGCCACTAAGCTACCGAAGACAAATTTTTCAAAGATTTATAGTAACTGTGTTTTTAAATTTACCTGACATACTATGCGAGTAATTAATTTGCTTTTCAATGTTTATTCTTTCATTAGCCATAATCAAGCCTACCCTTTATTTAAAAAGGCTAGGCTTGATCATAGCTTGTAACAAGAATATAGGAAAAAAGTTACAGAAATCTTCCTACCTTCCAATCGGGTAATGGCGGATCGAACTTGACGAAGTTCTGTTGATTCTGGCCATTGGTTGCTACCGCCACTTTCAATACACCCAACGGTAATGTACAAAGCACCACGTCTCCTGTGAGAAGAACAAAAGTAGATTACAGCATTAATAAAAGTTGTTCGCTAACTTTGTCGTATAGTGGCGGATGCGGATGTGGCTGTACTTGAGTTGTAATTGTGTAATTGTTAATCTTCTTTCATTTTCGTTCTCATTTTGGTTACTTTATTTAATAGCGAACTCTGTATATCTACTTGACTGTAATACTGACCTTCATGGGTGTGCTATTAATATTAATATTTTGTGGGTGCAATGTAAAGAAAGAAAATACTGTTCTGAAGCTTGGCAATAAACATTTATTTGCTTATACTGTTGATTGATGGCACTTGCTACACATCTTTCACATTCTTACTCTCATATTCTTACTCTTTCAATAGTAAAAGTATTTTCATTGAAAACATTTATTTATTTTTAAGCTATTGCATAGCTTCTATCGAGGGCCTTGAGCGCGGGGACCGAATCCAGAAATTCCGTAACGAAAAAACCTCACGCTCGTTTCTTTTCGGCAGTCTTCGACACGGTGTTCGTGTGCGTGCAACTAGCCGTATTGTACGACTCTACGAAGCTCGCACGAATCCAGACGAGCTGCTCCGAAATCGGACGAATACATAAGCAGCTGTTTATGAGAAAGTATATAGTTGTATAGGTATTTATGTACAACAGTGAATAGCTAATGAAGTGTTTTGAATATGAATGAACAAAGTGCATTTATTATTAATGAGAAAGTCACCAAAAAAATAGTGAAAGAAAATGAGTGAGTACTCTATATACATACATTTTATTATTATCACAAGTGCAGTATTAATTTTGAATCATAAAATAAATAAATAATTATAATTGCATAAGTTGATACAAAATGCTATGCAATAGCTTTACCGCGGCAGTCCCCGAGTGCCACACGTTTTTTTTTATTTATTTTTACAGTTCACCGTCTTTGACTACGTATTAAGGTGATTTTTTAAAGATTTTTAAGCCCAGGTTCAAACCCGGTACTATCTGAAACCATAAAGACTTACAGTCGAAGTGCTTACCGCTAAGCTACGAAGCTTCTTAGCGTACCTAGCAAAATAAACACTCTGTAGCTAGGAATGTTGTATGACGTCATGTCGTCCTACAAAGTCGTCGGTTAAGGGTCAAAGGTCAAGTGATCCTGACGCGCGAGTTTAACAATGTTTACCCATCCAACGCTGCTAAAGAAGTTTTTACTTCAAAAAGGTAACTGGGACCGACTGGATGTAGAAGGCGGTGGATCGGAAACAATGGCACACAAATCCCTATGTCTAACAGTGGACTGCGAAAGGCGAATTGATTAATTAAGTGAAAAGAAATTAACACAAAATACCCCAATAAATATAAGCATCGATGGGTTTATCTCGCTATACAGCTCGGTTATGCCGCCAGCCTTCCGTCAGCGTACTGTATATTAGCATGATGAATGTATGGAATAGACACGTAAGGGAGAGTCGAGTAAATTGTACCGCCTTTTAAATCGTACAACCTTTACACTTTACTTTTTCTCTACATTGGCAACACCGAAGTATGCTTTAGTATCGCATCCCACTACCGAACTAGAATTGTGTATTGGAGCGAAAAAAACAGTTTTCGGTGGCATTTAGTGTTAATTTTCATACTGGTTTGCAAGGTCATAACACGTGATCTAGATTAACTAAAACGGCCCAGTCTAAGCTATATAAATACACATTTTTGTGTATTTGCGTGGTGTGACTAGGTTTTGAAGAAATGTCGTTGCATTTGTTTTATTCAAAGTTGACTAATTCGGTAAAACGTACCACCCATATAGCTGTCCGACTATTTTCATACAATTCTACTAATGCGAAAGTTTGTAAGTATGTATGGATGAATCGATGGATGGATGGATGGATGTTTGTGTTAATGTTGACTCTTCCACGTAAAAACTACTAATTGGATTTTAATGAAACTTGACAATTATATAGCTTATACATCAGAATAACACATAGGCTACAATTTATTACGATAACCGTTATTTTAGCTATAACCCACTGTTTGAGCTGAAAGGGCTAGAGGCCAAACAAGTAGTCATAAGTTTCGATGACAGTTGTCACTTTATGTTGTAAAACTGGGTCTCAAAGTCTGCGTCGGAGCAGAATTCGTCTTGGGAGGATTATATTTTTGTGGGACTAATATTTCGGGAATTTGTATACTAAAACTGTGAACTATATACATGTCCGGGATCGCGGAGTGTGTAACAAATTGTTTCGGGTGGAATTACGTCCGGAGACGTTAATTCGCGAGCACGTGTGTGGTGTACCTACTGGAGATTGCTGGCACCCTGGGAGCAGATCAGCACCGTGAGCGACTGCGCAGGACCAGTCACCCATCTTGAGGGCAAGTAACACAAACAAACGCATCACACAAACAAATACACACCTCACATACAGACACGCCTGGGAGGGGTCCTGCAGGTGTTTGTGACATCACATGGGTAAGTGAATTGATTGTTTACATTAGGTTGGCCATAGGAACAGCGCTGCGTTACTTGCAGCCAGCTTGGAGTAGCAGAGGGGCTGTTATCTCCAACACCCACATCCACGCGGGCGGAAACGCGGGCAAAATCTACTTACATATAATTTAATTATTATATATAAATAATTAGCAATGTTTTGTGCCCGCTTGATGCCAATAGGCTCACCCCCTATTACGTGAGTCCGAAAATCACAGTCTAAGTCAAAAGTGGTCCAGTATAACCGACTCTCTCATAAGTATTTCGATGTTAATGACAGTCCTCAATCCCATTAATTCATCATTCTAATTCTACAATATGGCCGGTCAACGAATTACCACTTGTCTAGGGGACCAGTAAACATCGATGTCAAGGAATATTTTGATGCCTAAATTTGCAGTCTCTCCCTTTTTTATTTCATTTTTGTATACTTAGAATGTTTTGTACATATTTTATAACTATTCGTATATTAATAATTAGGTAGTTATTCAATATCTTGTTATTCAATAATTGTAAAAGGAGATAATAAAGTCGTTGATTCAAATAATACAATCTCAACCACAATGCTCCGATCCTATATAAAGATCCGATCCCTGAGAGATTTTCTTGTTAGGTAAAATTTTGCTCTATAAGATACCACGTGTGTTTGATCTAAAGAAATCTTTGTTTAGCATTTTACAGGCTTTGTTTGGGTCAGACCTTAGCTTTTACCGTGATTAGTTTCAGTGTGCGACCTTTTTTATACGAATGGTAATATAACAATGGAATACTGCGTAGATTATTAACAAATTTATAGATATTAATATATAAAATAATTATTCTAAATTATTAACAAGTTCAAACTCCGCCTAGACCAATTCAATTTTTTTCTCTTTATTCGATTTAAATATTTAGCATGAAGAATGCTTAAAATTAAAAAAATATGGGCGGAGTAGTCAAAAATCAGTGTTTAAAAATGTTGTAAAAATGTTCCGATAGTTTGTAAGAATGTTAGTGCATGGACGCTCCACTCTCGCCTCAAAGACAGATATAGAAGGAGATATTTGAATTGGTTAGGGCGATGTCTGGCAGCTTAGTGGTCAAAGCATTGCCCTTGTAGGGCAAAGATCGCGGGTTCAAGCCCCGGCTAGACCGATTAAATTTTTTCCCTTTATTCGAAATCAATAAACTACTTACATACGTAACCTGGTCGAAACGTCAGGCAATCAAAGGTATGTAAGTACCTATACCATGTTCGCGTTAATTCCCGTTTTCTAAATTATATAAACTACTTACATGTCAATATTATTCGTGATATACGTAATTAATGTAAAATAGGTTCGTATTTATTGTAAAGTTAAGCCACTTTTATCCTTAACTGTCCAACTGATGACTGAAAGAAAAAAAATGTGCCTTATAATTGAAATACAACCAATTTTTTGGCGGATTCTATAGCGATTTATTTATAAAATATTTCTATCTTTTTAAATAATAGAATAATAGAATAAATAGATGAAAACTAATAGAAAGATTTAGTATACTATATAGCTTCAGTGAGTATTACTGGCATAATTTAAAACAAGGCTATTTTATAATAAATAATTTTTTTCTCAAACATGCTTGGAAATGTGAACATTATTTTGACAACCTTCTTCGAGATAAATCGAAATTGCTGTACATGCGAGCAGCGGCCAGCAAAAGTTGTATGAAAATCCATATCTGTCGTGTTTTAGCGGCCAAAAAAAAATTACTATGTAAACCATAGATGTAGTAATTAGCTTAGTTGGAGGGGTTAGAGGGAATATTAGTTATTTCGATAATTACGGTTGCTAATATTTTTTTTTTTTTTTTTTAGTATTTTTCTTTTCCATAGATTGGCATTAGGAGTGAAAGGGAGCTCCGGCATCTAATAGTACTTTTATGTGTTAGAAAGAGAGAGTAAACGATGCTGTCAGCGAGACCAAACATGTATTTGTTATTGGGAAATAGGGGACTATTGAGTGAACGCTTAAACATTTTTTATGATTATATAAGTAATTCAAAGTCATAGCAGTAAAACCAACAACATTTTATGATTCGTTTATGTGCAGTACCAGGTTGTGATTCATCAAAGAAGAATAATCCCCAAAATTATTCATTTCATCAGTAAGTTAAATGTTTGTTTACAATCATCGTTTCTTAAAAAAAATACATAAATGTGGCAGCTTTGGTGTATATATAATAAAAAAAACAATATGCAAATCACTGAAATGAATTAGAATAAACGAAAGTGTCCTTTTTAAGATATAATTAATACAGAAAATCTGGATAAATATAACCTCACCTTGTAGGGATGTGATCGCGACATTATTTCGTTGTATCGAATGTGATTGTGATGGCTGAAGGTTGAAAATTTTGTTTCTTGTGAACTTAGTGTAATGTATTAATTTAAGTGCAGCTGAATAAAATCTGTTTTCAACGGTTGTGCTCGCATTTTCTATTTAAACCGACCCCCACGCTCGTAACAATATAATAGTACTGCGCAATTTAGAATATTATAATAGTATCGATTGTATGCATGATTCTGTGTCTCATTGATTATTGACTGTTTGATAGTTACATGAAGCCTTTAGGTACTAATGTAATACTTCTGTACGTAGTACTATTATTTATCCTGTTCCCTTAGTAACAAATAATTTATATGCAGATTTCCTGTAAAACCTGATGTCAGAGACAAATGGCTTCGCATGTTAAATAGACCAAATTGGTCTCCACATAAATATTTTGCTAAATGCAGTAAACACTTCTACGAAAACTGCTTTTCAGCAATTGGTAAAAAGAGGAGGAGGTTACTACATGGTTCTGTTCCAACCATATCTATGCCAGTAAGTAAAATAGTTATGCTTACTTATTTCCAATAGCCTATTTATTAAATGGCTTATTTGGCCATTACGGAAGCGACTGCCGTCTGACCTTATAGCCTGCACCAGAATGGCGTCCGTTGTTCAGCAGGTGTAACAGCTAGCAGGTAAGGTTGGCTTGGGCCCCGAAAGTCTTAAGTACGGTCTGTATACACCCAAAATCAATAATGAAATTAGAAATAGATCTTACATTCCTCTACAAGATATATAACACAAATTTTAATAGTTATTAAATAGTGTATAAACCTTTCTGCTAACACAAACAACATATATTACATTTGAATTCAAGGTAAAAATTAAACCACTGCGTAGAACACTAACATATCTGATCAGAGATATTGAACCTGTATTTAGTACATCAACTAGTGCAATGGTAAGTAATCCCACTGAATTAACACCCAGGGAGAAGAAAATGTTGAAGGCAATTAGAACATTGAAGAAAAGAATAGCTGGCAAAGATAAAAAATTAAAAAATGAACGTGCACAAAAGAAACGAAAAATTACCAATTGTCTTTTTCTTTAGGCGGGGTTTTACAGCTTCTCAAAAAGCCTCGCTTTTAAAATCATGTTTAAGTGCGTTGCTAGAAACGAACGTGAGAGTAATGTCAATAACTTTTGATGAGATCCCATCGAATATAAATATGGCTAGATTATTGGGTGCTAATTTAGTGGTAGGCAAAAAGGATGATGGACTTTCTAAAAATATATTACTGCCGAGAAATTTCATCGATATCGATAAAAGATCAGGAGCAACATTTTTGACGCACACATTGACATTACGTGCACATATAGACAATTCAATTTTAGTCTCGTCTGCTAGTTGACATTACCAATCTATGGATACTATATCTATGATGTAAACTCATATCTGTCGTGTAATTTAAAAATGGAACCAACTTTTACTCCGAACCATGGCAACCAAGGAGGTAACTTATCCAAGGCGTTATTTAAATATAGAACTGGCTTGCAAATAGAATGCTGTTTATTAAGAAAAATAAAAACCAATGAACATTTCGCCGCGTGAAAAATTACTGTTGTTCGTTATTGATTTTGAAAAGTAGGTACCTAACTAAAAAATTCTGCCTAGATACTACTTAGTTTTAATTTCCGCGCATTGTTTGAGAAAAGCACTATACAAGCCTTGGCCACAACTGAGCGTTGCCGGACTCCGTAATGCGTTCCTCGGCTGCGCCTCGGCCCGCATACTTCACGATCGTCCGGCAACACTACAATTGGTGGCCGCGGCAGTAATGTACTATTTCTTTCTTCCGGACTTGAAAAAACCTAAGCTTTCAGATTTTATTCTAAAAAATCTGGAAGCCGTAGCGGCTTAGGAGTTTGACTCTGATGTTTCTTATGATAATGACTACAGAATTCGAGAATTGGGTGTTTTGCAACACCGTGCAGGGGTCTATAAAATAGACTGTGACTGTGAGCTCTCATAATATTTGTTAAACCAAGCAAAGCATTGACACTGGCGTCAAAGAACAAATAACTAATATAAAATACCAACGCTCAACAAAGTCAGCTGTATGTGAACACGCGCAAAAATGTACCAATCATTACTTAAGGTTGGATAAACCACAGAGGTTATTCAAAATTAAAAAGCACCCAAAATTTTAATAGAGAAGATGGTTGAAGCCTACAATCCGAAAAATCGAAATCAGACACATTGAGCTCATTCTGCGTAAATATTTCGAGTACTTTACGAAAACTGACACTTCAAACTATGTGACAAAATACCATCTTTAGTAAAACCGCGAACATAGCTGCTGAAAAGTAGCCGAAAGGACGGTCTGATGGGAAATTATAACAAATAAATCGCGATAGAAAGTGTTTTTTTTTTTCAATGAGTGATAATAGCCACCCACCTTCAAGAATACACCTAACGGTCATTTTAAATCATAAGCGCTTGAGCATACTAGTGTTATGAGTATGACCGTTAACAATACCAGCCTCAACAAAATAAATAATGAAATACAGGTCAGTCATTGTGCTAATTTTAGTACTTATTATACTTAACTATTTTGTACATGGAACTTCACCAAAGGTTATTCACTTCGATAAGGCTGACGCGCTTATGGACTGTGTGAATATGACATTAATAGGTGCCTATTTGCTTTGTGTGTGTCACTCTTATTGTTGATATAAATAAAACTAGACTGTGGACACACCCAAAATAACTACTTACAGTGGACCGTTGACCGCACGGGTGATCAGCAGCCTTATGGCGTGGGTCATGTCACCCAAACATAAGCAGACTCACACAACTCCCCAGCTAAGTCCTAGTACTGCCTCCATAATATGTAAAGTCGAATAAGGGGTCTGTGGTTAAATTGGGAGGGGGAGGGGAGAGAAATGAGACCCATGGGTCATACTTAACATGGGCACCTACGTATTTCACAGAAAGCCTTGTAGAATTTACTCATAGCATCCATTATATTATTTTCTTTTTCACATGAATGGTCGGCATTTCTTTAATATATTAGGGGTTAAAGTATGAAATTGCCGATTTGTACTGACAAATTGAAATTCGTTTTTTTTTTATTTAACGTATTTATTTAATCAAAATAATTACCATTATTATCTATACATTGCTGCCATCTAGTAGGAAGGTCATTTATGCCTTTGCGATAGAACTCTGGTGATCTAGATTCGACAAACTGTGTGAAAGCATTTTGTACTGCCTCCTGAGAAGAAAACTCTTTATCACATAGAAAATTGTCCAAATCACGAAAAAAATGGTAGTCTGTTGGAGCAAGGTCTGGCGAATACGGAGGGTGACGGATAGTTTCTAATTGCAGTTCCTGTAGAGTTAAAACGGTTTCTTGTGCTGTATGAGGTCTCGCGTTATCATGGAGCAATAATGGTGAAGATCGATTCATGAGTCGGGGCTGTTTCACTGCTAGTTTTGCTATCATTGTTCGGAGTTCGGCACAGTAGACATCTGCCGTTATTGCTTGACCAGATCGTAGAAAGTTATAGTGAATAACACCATGCTGAGACCACCAAACAGTTATCATTACCTTTTTATTGGTAAGCTTTGCTTTAGGACACTGTTGTGGCGTTTCACCTGGGGTCAGCCATTGCATTTTTCGCTTACGGTTATCGTAAAGAATCCACTTTTCATCACATGTCACAATTCGATCCAATATTCCTTCATTTCTGTATCGATTCAACAAGGCAACACAAGTTTCAACACGCATTTCTTTCTGCAGATCAGTCAAATCATGAGGTACCCATTTTTCACATTTTTTTATTTTATTGATTTGACGCAAATGAGTCAATATTGTTGGTAAGGTAACGTTAAACCATGCAGCTAATTCCTGGGTAGTTTGGCTCGGATCGGCTTCCACCATGTCTTTCAATTCATTGTTATTCACCTGTGTGGACGGCCTTCCTCGTGGTTCGTTCTTCAAATCAAAGTTTCCATCTCGAAAGCAATCGCACGGTGCGTTCATTAGCAGTCCCCTCTCCAAACGCAACATTGATATTGCGAGCTGTTTCTGCCGCGTTAGTTCCGCGTCGGAACTCGTATTCAAAAATCACTCGAATTTTCGAAGTATCCATCTTTCTTGTCTAAGCTGAATAAAAAAAACAACTGAAAGTCGATAATCGAATGTTGCACATTTTTAAATGAAGAACTACATAGGTACCATGTGGAAAAAGTTTCACTCAAAAATCTCAAACCATGAAGGTTCTATGTCAATTCGAAGTACCTATTACAATGAAACGGCAATTTCATACTTTAACCCCTATATTACGATCACATTAATGTTTTTTTTTCATTTGCAATGGAAAATGATGATAAATGTACCGGATCACTTTATTGCTTGTCGGTTTGTTATGTCTATCTGTCTGTCCATCTGTACGTTATATTTTCTGTAGGTAAAGACCTTCTCAGGAATGCGTAGCGATCATCATCATCTTGGTGTTAGACCTGGTCGCATCTGAGGTTTTCACCTCGGAACCCAGGGTCCGCTTTCCAGCTTTTACGTATCCACTTGGCACGGTCTTCAAAGAAAAATCAAAAAATCAATTTAATTTATTCAGTTTAGACACACAAAGAGGACATATGAACGTCAAAAATTATACAATTAAGTTAAGAACTATAAAAATATCAAGTAGATCAACCATTGGAAAATGATTCTCTCATCGGTTCGGTAGGTTGATTCTACTGAGAAGATACCGGCCACAAACTATAACTAATCTAATCTAAATCTAAATCTAAATTTATAAATATATAACTCAAAGGTGATTGACTGACTGACATAGTGATCTATCAACGCACAGCCCAAACCACTGGACGGATCGGGCTGAAATTTGGCATGCAGGTAGATGTTATGACGTAGGCATCCGCTAAGGATTTTGGTTAATTCTACCAAGGGGATAAAATAGGGGATGAAAGTTTGTATGAAAATTTGTCAATTTTAAACCGTTCGGGCTGAAACTTTGCATGCATAAAGCTACTATGTTGACTCAACACTAAGCGATAACCGACATCCACGCGGGTGGAGCCGCGGGCAATAGCTAGTTAGAACTATATATCGGAGAAATATATTAGAACTAGTTTTTTTTTTTGTTTTAAATATGGTTTAGTTTACAATTTATAATGTATTCATATTGTTCGAGCTAGCAAGAGGTTACAGTCCGTCAAATCTAAGAAGTACCGTTTGACAGTTCTGACAATTGAATTATAGGGATGGGATGAAAAAATCGATTACTATAATATCCGAACTTTAAGAGATCGATTACTATAATATCCGAATTTTAAGAAATCAATTGTTATAATTAAATAAAAGAAATGTTTAGGATATTTTTTTATTCACTACTAGTACTAGTATCGTCGTCTTCGTCATCATCGTCATTTAAATTAATGACCAGTTGATTGTCCATTACATTATCAAAGTGTACGTCTCTTTCGAAGTCGTCCATTATTATTTTCTTTGTTTTTTGTACTACTTTACTCCAATCTTCCTGTGTAACTTGGGCACATGCTTCCTTTAATAAACCTTCCATTTTCTTGACACTGAAGGGTGGTTTTGTGTTGTGTCTTGCTGCATAACCTGTAAAACAATAATGTAACTATTTGATAGCAGACGAAAACCATTGTTTAAATTATAAATGTTAGAAGTACTCGTGTTATTATTATAATATTATAAAATATTACCTTTAACTTGGGCCCAAATCAGTTCAATGGCATTATATTGGCAATGGTACGGAGGAAGTCGTATGACTTTGTGCCCGTGCTCTTCGGCCAATTGGTCAATTACATATGTCGGTTTTGGTGGTTTATGCAATTTCACTAACTGTAATAATTCAGCTTTTAATAGTGACATGTCGGCATCCACTCCTTTTCTTTGCAGCCATGCCACCAAATCTGCTTTCTTATTGGCTGACGTAGGTGCTTTATCAATTTGCACAGAGTGGTATGGGGCATTATCCATTATAATTGTGCTGTTAGGAGGGATATTCTGTAATAAATTTAAGAACCACTCTCGGAACCTTACTGCGTCCATTTCTTCATGATACTCTTTAGTGCTTTTGGATTGGAAAGCTAATAAAGAGTTTTCCACGAAGCCTGTAGACGCTGACCCAGCATGGCATATTATGAGGCGTCCACCTTTTCCTATCGGCACCTTCGAGCACGAAGCTTCAGAATCATCAGTCCATGTTTTCGGCACAGAATGGTTGGAATTTAGCCAAGTTTCGTCCAAAAATATTACATTATCCCAGTTTATAATTTGTTTAACTTCGCGCAGGAATGTTAGTCGCTGCATAATTATGTCATGTCGCTCCATAACAATTTTTCGTTTGTCAACTTTTTTGTATCTGAAGCCAATTCCTGTTATTACCGTTCTCAACGACTCTATGCTTCCCTTATACAGCCCGGCATCTTTTAAAGTTGCACATAACTTTGCCAATGTTGGAAATTCGCCTCTTGTAAAATACCCGTATATATGGTTTCTAATAGCATGACTATCGAATTCATCGATGCCTGTCACACGTTTATTTCTTTTTCGTTTTTTCGGTGTGTGAAGTACGTTACTGTCACTCCCCGAAGGCCCATATTTTTCACTTAATATTTTGCCAACGGTGCGGCTACCAATACCGAGAGCTTCACCGACGCGATCCCGAACTTGTGTAACTGGCAGTAGAAGTCCACCATTTTGAGATTCACGCTCAAAATACTCGTGTAATTTCACCACCAATTCACGAGCCTGGCTGTTCAAAGTACGTCCTCTTTTCGACATTATTAATAAACACTTGCTTAGTTCGGAGTCCAGTATAAATATTGCCAAGGTAAACGGATAAAGAATGATCAGTCCAGAAAAGTAATAGCCAAGTCACAAATTGTAAAACACAAACGAGAAAGCAAGTACGCGCACAGTCAGCTTCCAAGATGGCGAGAGACTGCTGACGCCGAACCGACCGAGCGGACCGCGTGCGCTTGTAGTTGGCAGTGTTGCCAGAAAAAAAAAATTGTAGAGACTTGGACACCTGCGATTTTGCCTATTGACCTAAAAATAATTAAATTAATTTATTTTAGGGTATCTGTGTATTCAGTGCATTATGCGGTCGCGCAGTAACGTCGTTAATTTATAACATCAGGCAACAACATTTTTGTGAATGGGTTCTACATACCTTATTTTTATTAGTTTTAGACGTAGAAATAAGACTTAGAAGAAAAAATTGTAATTGTAAAATCAATGGATGTGCTTGTTAAAAATTTGTTTATTTCTCTGTAATATGCAAACCCATACTATCATACACAAAAATAAATGTAAAAAACACTATCCCTGACTCCATTTACTATTTCGACAGCGTTAGCGCGAGAAACCCCGACTTATTTGGGCGCGAAAATCAAAAATCGACAAATCGCTTTCGACAACTTTTTAAAGAAGCAAATATATTTGATTTATAAATACGTATTTTTGGTGAATGGGTTTTATCTCATATTTTACGATTACATAACTATTTAGTTATGTAATCGTAATATGTGAGATAAATCCCATTCACATGAAAAAATATTTGTTTGGTTGTCAAGTGTAATTTGTAAATAATACATTAGATTTTTCGTATATGTAAACGATTTTTTTGCATACAAGTGTATCCGAAGAGTCGCAACACTACGTGCAGTGACCTAACTACGTAACTTTGTAATGCGGTCAAGAATATAACTATTAGAAATTATTTACTGTGTAAATATGTGTTATTTTGCTTTGTTTGAAAGTTTTCAATTACATTTAGATATTAAGAATTGTACATTTTTAGATACAATAATGAAATCTTTCTAAATTCATGGTTTTATGAAAAAGGTTATCGAAACTGAATAATGTACGTATGAACAAAGTTGTTTCGGTTTGAAAAATATGAAACGTCAAACGGTACCTCTTAGATTTGATGGACTGTAGGATGAGCATGTATTTTTCTTGTGCATCCGTGGTAGTGAGACCACTGGCACGCATGTCATCATTTACGGTGCCAAGCCTCCTTAGCGTGGTGCACTCAATTGACGAAACAAATATTTTAAAAAAACTTATGAGTCAATGCAATCACAAGATACAGTGGTTTATGCAGCAGTTCAAAACAAGTCCACAGAAATATATTGGCATAGAACGTCTATGCGCAGTGTTCACCTGCATGTCGCACGTGGCGACTTTTTCACTGTAAATATAAACTCAAGAGAGATAAGAATACTTTTATTTTTTAAATTTCGCTTTCCATTTTTATTCTCCAGTTGAACGATGTTATTCCAATGTACTCTTAACAGTACTGAGTAAGCGTTCGAAAGTATCGGTCTCATAGGACAGGAATTTACCAAAAAGTTGCCACGGTTTCCCCGCACATATGGCTGTTCTATCCTAATATATTTCTGTGAATAAGTCAATAGATAATTCCCTTCGATCAATAACTTTGTAACGTACTATTTTACTTAGATTACACTTGTTATATCAAATTGATAAATAATCTTATAATTTACCACTCTCTAGTCGCACCCGCTAGCCAGGCGTCTGCCTGGCTAGCGGGTATCATTGTATTTTAAGCTATGTTAACACATTTCAATTACTACTACACTACATTAAATCCTAGCACATAATATTTTTTCGATACTACCGACCTACCTTTAAAGTTTTGTGGTTGACTGGGATTCCGGGCGCTGATAGTTTTCACGGTTACTCCCGGACCTCCGTACTCAATATCGGTAACTGCCGTACCCAGCCTGATGTCTAGACCATCAGATAGTGCCACCGGTACGCAGGAGTAGCCATTGCGAACTGAAATAAAAAAAAAAGTTAGAAGCGCGCCATGTAGATTTGACTGACACACACATAAAAAATGTTCGAGATAACTCTGATAATACGAAATCGTTTTTGTGACGTTAGAATAAAACGCTTTTTCTTGTATTTTCTAAGATTCTTAATTTAAAAATCAAATCTTTTAATAGATTAAATTGATCATTCAGAAATCTGACTAACTTGATTGAAGAGTTTTTTCTGACTTTTCGAAGGAGTTCATTCACAAAGATGCCGAGGGGATTATCAGAAGTTTTACGAGCAAGAATTGTTACTTTGGGAGAAGAACGACATTCTGCGAGAGAAATAGCACGCAGACTACAAATAGGCTCACTCCTTATTACCTTAAAAACTAACTTCTTAAAGTAATGACTATAAGTATTTATATTTGTAAATAGTTGAGTTTCTAATTAACCTAAATAAGTAAGTACTTAAAGTAATGTAAGTATAGTTAAGTAATTTTGAGTCGGCTTCAAACAAGCTAAGTAATTGATTGATTACGTAAAGAGTAATGCGCGTTGGTGACGCGGCGCGACACGTTCTTTCGCCAGAAAATGTCGAGCGTTCACGAAGTTAATGCCAGCGAGACAACAACCCGAACAGGCAGACACCTTGCAAGTGGTCGTGCGGAGAGCGTATTTTTTGACCAGGGCGAAGTTTGAGTTCATCGTTACAATTGGCGAGCGGCTTACACGGTACCCATCTGGCAGTCGAGCATTTCGGTCGCTGGCCAAACCTACCGAAGGAATCTTCTGCCATTCTTGCTTTCCGCCGCTGCAAAAACCTGATGGTAGCCTAACCCATGCCACTAAGGAGAGAGCCGATCTTTTGGGTAAGACATATGAACGATGGAAATGCCGAGCCACCTATTATCTCCAGCTGTGGTGCTTTCATGCCTGAAGTTAAAATCACGCAACGTGTGGTCCGGCGGGAAGTCAAGTCCCTAGATTTTCGGAAGTGGGCCGGATGGTATACCAGCGATGGTGCTCAGGCACTGTGCCCCTGAATTGTGCCCAGTACTTACACGGATTCTTGGCTCTCTTACTCTGCGAGACAAGTCCCGGTCTCGTAGAGACTGCGTCCGTGCGTCCTGTGCCTAAGAAAGGCGATAGGACAGCCTCGTCCAATTACAGGCCTGTTGCTGTAACCTCCCTTCTCTCGAAGGTAATGGAGCGTGTGTTTAATGGTTGTCTATTGTTTACCCGAAAATTATATGCCATAATCATCATATTCCCGAATTTCATTTGCCCGAATTTCATTTGCCCGAATGTTTTGTTTGCCCGAAAAGACATATGTCATACTTTCGATTGCCCGAAACTTAGATACCATAATATACGAATGCCATAAGTATTGTTTGTCAAGTATTGTTTGTCAAACGGCGGAATACCGTGTTTAATACACAGCTCCTGAGATACCTTGAGGAAGGAAAACGATCTACTGTGCGACCAGTACAGCTTTCGCCACCGTCGCGCGTCGCTCTGCATGTGACCTTCTTATGTATCTCACAAACCGACGGGCGCATGCCGTCGAGAGTCGGGGGGAGGCACTAGCGGTCAGCCTCGATAGAGCGAAGGCCAT
The DNA here is from genome assembly GCA_949126895.1 of Eilema caniola. NCBI lineage: Eukaryota > Metazoa > Arthropoda > Insecta > Lepidoptera > Erebidae > Eilema > Eilema caniola. Next base: position 23,006,932 of record OX421474.1, read on the forward strand.
TAATCGGGTTTGGCACAGAGGTCTTCTTACGAGGTTGCGATGCTATAGAATTCCCGAGGGACTATGCGAATGGATTGCCAGCTTTTTTTGCAACAGAAGTATCCAAGCCGTCGTCGATGGCAGCTACTCGGATCGACCCTGTTTCTGCTGCAAATCAATGATAAACTGTCTAATGACTCCATCCATTGTTATGCGGACAGTACAGTACCGGGGACACGTGTTACAATTTCTCTGCACGTGCTGTGCAAATATCACTCAGTCCAAGGTGCGGTCCGAAATCGAGACTACTCTCTCGGGAGTATCCGATTGGGGTCGACTAAACCTTGTCCAATTCAACCCCACTAAGACACAAGTGTGTCTATACACCGCTAAGAAAACTCCATTCATTGTATCACCGCAATTCCTGGGTACACCGCTTACTATTTCCTCGAGTATCGGGATCCTAGGCATCGACATCTCAAGCGACGTCCAGTCCCGCAGCCATTTGGAGGACAAGGCCAAGCTGGCATCGAAGAAAAGAAACTTGGAGTGCTTAACAGGGCGAAGCAGTACTTCGCTGCGGGGCAATCCCATGCTCGCAGGCGATGTGGAACCTCTCAGCCTCAGGAGGGATTTTGCCTCACTTTTTTTCACAATTATAAGGAAAAGGAAAATTAAAAGTATAATAGTAAATTATGGTACAAGTGTGTTAAGTTGGTGATTACCGCTGTGGTATTGAGAACCGAGCCATTAGGCGAGGGTCTAAAGAGAGCCTAAGACGGTTATCAATAATACACACGTGTATCATAAGACGTTTTTCATTTTACTTGTGAATAATATAATACTAAAATAGATATTTACCCTTGCAGTTTTCAGATAACAAACATTCCATAACGTCAAGGATTTTACATCAATCACATCATATATCGGACGTTGTACAGTATATGCGTATATATCGACCGGTATACTAGGTATATAAATCGTTTTAAGTCTACAAGTATGTACTAGTTATAAAAACTAGTACATACTTGTAGACATAATTAATAAATTACTATAATTTCACCAGTAAAATCGAATTGCGAAACTTCTTGATACTGGCGGCATTAATTAAAAATACAAAACACTGGCCACAGACTAAACAGAATAAGTTTTCGTCTTTTTCTGTGTAAAAAATGGTGAATTTACTTAAAGTTTTAAACAGAGCGAAAACAAAAGTTATGTTTGAGTAAAAGTTTTGTTTATCATAATTATCATACCCGTACAAGATGATTTTTTTTTCAATTTAATATGAGGTTGCAGGAAATGAACAAGCAATAGGTAGGTATATTAATTTATTTGTTCTATTGAACACAATCTTTTTGTATCAATTTTTTTAAGAATAATGCAACTCAACCAATAAAATAAAAAAGTCATTATCCCACTCGTGATTTAATAACAATCAATAAACCACAGTTTGATAATAGGTATCATTATGTGCCTAATTTCAGTAAGATTAGAGCCACATTATGAGCAAGTAAAATGAAAAAGGATTTATTTATTCATCCTTCACGCAATTCACTGTAATGTTAATAAAAGTAACATGTTTTCTAGCTGTCTGTTAATTGCTCGCGTTAAGAATTAGTGTACGGCACCGGTAGTGAATGATGATTAGTCTGACGCCTTATTTTTCTTCTGTGACTAAAAAAATAATCATTTCAAGATTTAAATAAAGTAATGAATACATATTGTCTGTCTCAACAAGGTAACCCTAGTATTTGAAGCATCAAGTTGTTCTATGTGACATAGATTGTCGATCGAGGTATGTTTGCAGTCAACGTGATTTATTGGTTTGATGGTAGCCTTACCAGATTCTACGTCGAACAATGTAACCGTAGCTTTTGATCGACGGTGACACATCATACATCATACTATCCTACTAAATTAGTATGACTATGTCATTGTAGATGTACTATACAGGATGTATTTATGAAACGGGGCAGTAAGGCAGGTACCTTAACTGTTGCAGTTACAGCGATATGTTCTTAGGAGACCTTCCTTAACTTTATGAGATATTTTGAACTGCATTCTCAGATTTTGGTAAAGTAGCAGTACATTCAGTAGGAAAAATGCTAAAAGATCAAACATTTTTTTTTGCTCCAATCGATCCTACTTCGTTTGGGGATCAAAATACTCTAAGGAACTGCTTATACTGTTGATTGATGGCACTTGGTGGAACTTGCTACACATCTTCAATGAAAACACTTGTACTATTCCACATTATTTATTGAATTCCTGACCGGTTTCACCTTACGGCATTATCAAAGGTTTACTGAATACATAATAATGGTTGTAAGCTATGGTTAATATATGGTTAATATGGTTAATGGTTGTAAACTAATTAATTATTTATTAATTTGACTGACATTTTATGTATTATAATTCATGTTGTGTAGTACCAATAAGCATTATAACCATTTGACATCTTTAATTTGAAAATTCCTTTAATTTAATTCAATTATAATTTTGACATTTAATCATCTGACATTTAACTTTAATACAACTAGCGTTGTACCTATAATGTAATCATTAATTTTAAACCGAATAACTTTTAAGGAAATTCAAAAAATTATTTTCCCCAAATGTTGGAAAAAAAAAATTGAACCTGGTATGGTATACACATTTTTAAAACTACCCACATATAAAAAATGTAGTGTTTAGAAATATAATTGCTTACAACCATTATTATGTATTCAGTAAACCTTTGATGATGCCGTAAGGTGAAACCGCTCAGGAATTCAATAAATAATGTGGAATAGTACAAGTGTTTTCATTGAAGACTCTAAGGAACCTTTTTAGCTTTATTTTTTTAGCATTTAATTTTATTTAATTTAATTAAAGGATATGTTACTGTTAGTTTATTATAATTATTTTATTCTGTTACTACTCTGTCGCATTGGGTATAATGACTGATGTACTAAGAAAGAAATAAATAAATAAAAAAAGACGGGTTGCACTCCGGGAGTGCCGGCAGAAGTGAAAACTTTTTCTTTCTTTCTTTCTTCGTTATATACAGAGAATAAGATAAAAAGAACATGCCATACCATACCTATAATATAGCGCCAATATTAGAACCTATCACTAATTTTCTGTCAGAAGAAATTAATGAATTACAAAAAGAAAAAATAATCACAAAAGTTTCAGAAGCCCAGGTTCGAACCCGGTACTATCTGAAACCATAAAGACTTACAGTCAAAGCGATTACCGCTAAGCTACGAAGCTTCTTAGCGTAACTGACAAAATAAACATTCTGTAGCTAATGTTGTATGACGTCAGTCGTCGGTTACGGTTCAAAGGTCAAGTGTTCCTGATGCGAGTTTAACACTTTTTACCCATCCAACGCCGCTATAGAAGTTTTCACTTCAAAAAGCACCCTATCATACATATAACCAATCAAAGGTACCCTACGGATTAAATAGTGAGAGTTCCCTAGCTCACTGTTTGTGTGTAATACAGTAGTACAGCACTATTGACACGTGAGTGTAGATCCATCTGGTATCTGGTGTCTTCATTAATTTTTTTTTTGTTCGGAATTAGAATTTTGCCATATATAATCTCATATAAAATGAAGCGAGAAGTTATTTCATGGAAAACGGGAATCACAAATACAGTTTCCTTGAGTCGAGAAACCAAACCTGCACCTCAACCATAGCAGTCGTATTTGTTACTCAACCGCTGCACCACCAAGTTAACTTTGTTACAAGGATGTGAAATCTAGCATTGTAGAGAGACATCATAAAATTGGGCAAATATTTAGTTTTACGGCCTGAATTTAAACCGAGAGATAAGAAATGTGACGTGATATTCGCACGAAATGAAATTATAATTCAGCGCCGGCCTTAATGGCTCAAGATAAGTTTTGTTTATGTTACATTGTGTACTGTTGAATTTACGATTGTCGATTTTAATTCAGGAATTGGCCCATTAACACGACGCTGGGAAAAATACGCAGCAATTCGTTGCTTAAAGAACATTAAATTAAGCGTAATTTGAATAATTTTACGTGGCGGTGAACACAAATAGCTGTAATTAAAGGTATATAGGTACATTGCGCGAATTGTGCCAAACTGAAAATAAAGGACGGTTGAAACGCTTAGTGAGCACGATCAATCTGTCCATCCTTAGTATATTAAAATAAATATTTATCCGATTGTATTATTTAAATTGTGCAAAAGTAAAAGTACTAAAATGACTCGGATGATGAATATACTGAATTGCCGCTGACGTAGCAATAAAATGTACATAAATTACAATATTGACAGCCGCTGTGGCGAGGCGGTAGTGAACGCGCAGCGCAGGTTCTATTTCCATTAAGTGCAACCACTTGTATTCAAAAATACTGGTATGTCTATCTACATTGGCCTGGGTATTTCCATACCTGCGTAGAGAAGCCGTCGCGTGAATCTATGACAGTCTTTGCGGGTGGTTGGAGCCCTAAAAAGCTTAACCAGATGGCAATATCGAATGTAATGGTAATATCGAAGTCCAGTCACGTCGCAGTTAGACTGGAAAAAGCGGACCCTAGGATTAATGCAAGAAACATGAAACCCATGACTATTGGTTACCAGTTAAAAAATGTAGTCCAACCCAAACTCATTTTAAGTTTGACTAATAGAGGTTAAATAAAATGTCGGATAAACATTACATTTTAGTGTATAATTTTTCCATTATTGCGACTTTATGGCTGCAACTGCGACAAAATCCAGCGATTTGTCACTTAATAACAGGCGGTCTGTTTTACGGGCCTGCCGTACTCTGGCGATAATAAATTTTGTTTTCACAAAAACGTATTAGGTCTAAAATTTTATTATTACACTTTATAGCCAACTTTATCAAATGGAATACTGACCGGGTCATGTCGTAAAGTTTTTACAAGACTTTGATTTTTAGTAGTTGCAATCATTACATTACATTCAACTTTATGAAGTTATGTTTCCTATTTTTTGTTGACCAAGGACCTCACACTCATGCTGCTGATCCCGTAAGAATCTTGTAATGACCTCCATTGGCTGCCTGGGGAATGATCGTCACACGAGCTGTTCATGTGATATTGGGTACGAGATCGTACTTGCGTTGATAAAGGTTAAACCGTGTATTATTAAGTAGTCGAAAATGATATATTAACTTGTCGTTTTCATTAAACTGCATTACAAAGGGGCTACCCAATCCTTCAACATGTAATGTATTAATTAGCCTTTCATAATAATACTAAGATACCCAAATGTCATGTTTCAGTGTCAGCTTCTATTTGAGTTGGGTTCATGACAAAGACTATACCTATTAACGACAAAGGCCCTTACTAATAAAAAAATACACAGGGTATACTCGTATACAGTCAAAATTTCCATATGACATTTAGAGAACTGTGTAGTTTTTTTTATTAGTAAGGGCCATAGGGCCTCAGATGTAATTCTATCAGGAATAGCTGCAGCAACGATAAAACGAATGCTATAAAATAAACGCTCAACCCTTTTTTAATGAGTATATACGTAGGTACAGCACATACGTTGACAAGCATCATTTGGAATTTTAATTTTGATGTAAGAAACGAGTGGGTAAATTGTATAGATGAACCGTCGATGGACTCAACTCTACATTGAGAAATGAATTAATGTTAAAGAAATATAATTAGAGTATATATACGTTAGGCTAATCGAGCGTTTGACGAGGGTCGACTGAGGTCGTAGCGTGGCTGGGCACTCCCGGTTGCCGGACGCCGGAACGACTACAACTCAAGTCATTATTCGGACAGTCGCGCTCCAACGCCTTTTAGCCGTTTGACGTGGAAAGACCCTATTAGCATTGAGCGGCTTGTTAATAACTGACCTCTATTTACCTTTTAACGAATCTGTCGGTACATGATGATTGACAGAAAGATAACCGAATTAAAACTACAGATGTTTATAAATAAAATACGTTAAATGAATATCAAACATGCTAGATTTCATCAGAATCAGCTGAATATGTCACGCGAAAGATATTTAAATAAAGAACGAGCTCGTTTCACGACAGGAGTGAAGCCCAGCCCCAAAATCAAGGCAGCGGAATCGACGAATAAAACAGACTGTTGATTACGTACAGCGCAAAGTTACGCTCCGTCGATCGGAATTTTATTTACTTGCTCATTCCAAAAACAAACATGATGGCTTTTAATTTATGAGCGCATTCGACGGGCTCCTGATGTTACAACCTGCAATATACGAATCTTCCAACTCATACCAATCTAATATAGTTATGTATGAAATGTGTTACTTTATTGGAACTTTTTATTAACGTCGAGACGACGATGTGCCAGCTAATGGAGATATCGTATCTGTCATATCAAGTATGTATACCATTTGACAGTTTTATTGCGATTACATTTTGTGATGTTCCGATGAAAGATAAGTTCTTCGAGAAAAGGTAGGAATACCATTCAGTACGTGCGATCAAAGCTGATAAATCAAAAGATTTCTTGTTTAATTATATTATCTGTGCTACTGGCTAAGCAAATTTTCATTTTGAAATTATGAAACTAGTAAATCATTGATGCAGTAGTTGATAAATTCTTGGTTCAAATAACCCCTTACAGATAATAGATTTGATTTGGTTTTCACATCAGTGTGATGACGGAGAAAGAATACAAGTATCAACCGATCTCATCCAAAGGGTGTTGAGTCGTGAGGCGACTTACAAGAAAAAATACGCAGATTATATATTATTGCTGCAAGCAAAACAAAATTCGTAATAAAATTCTGTACCACTCCGTCTGGCCAGCAAGGAAACAGGCCAAGACCAGCCAGGTCTCCTAACGTTGGGAGAGGCTTATGTCCGGCAGTAGATGTCGATAGGTTCATGGATTCATATCATTTGTTTGTAGTTAAGCGACCATTATAAGTAAATCATTCATCCGCGACCCGCACGGTGGCTATACATTTATTGAACATGGCACCACTCCTTTAGAGATAGATCGGATGATAAACGTAATGCGGACAAATATATCTTGATGCTATTCAGCGTAAACCTGCGCGCACTCTTGTTACAATATGTTTAATTGGCCAGACATTGGATTTAAAGTGAATAAATACTACATTTGTAATTGACAATGTCAATAACTAACAAGATATGGGCCTTTGTTGTCTAAATTAAAATATTTTAGTAAGTAATGTTTAAGTTCAATATAAAATCTGAAAACTAGCAGAAGCAATAAGTATTAAGGAAAAATACCGACCTAATTAATGGTAACGAATGGACATTCATGTAGGTAAATGAGTACCGACTAGGCAATTACCATTGTATCTCAATCGGATAATCGAACTCTGCACAATTAACACTGCACACTGCACAGTCGACATTGTTTACTTAATCAGCTCATCCTCCACTTGACTATAAATTAATTAACTACTGGTGCAAATTCCAAGAGCTGTTCATTAGGAGGACTATGATTGTTAAATAAAACAAACAATAAACAAACGATGAAGCGAGTTCCATGATTTTTGTTCACCCAAAGTGTGCTAAACGCGCCTAAATAATTCTTCACTTCAAAAAATGATCTTTCGAAATAATTAAAATGAGAAAATTCAACAGAGAAGAACTTTCAATTTTGACAAGATAATAATAATACATTAGCACTGGAAGGATTATAGAGTACCTACAATCTATTTTCAAACAGCTCTCATTCTTACACCCTGTCACGACATACGTGTGGATTCATGACATACGAAAGGTTGGACGAAGGATTTAAAAGATGCCGAAATCAGATCGCCGCATTGCCTCGGACGTCTCCATCGTGTGACGGATGTCATGAAAGACAAAAAAGGAGTTTTGCCTTGTAAATCAGCGCGTCAGTCGGGCGTCTGGATCAGGTGACCGGACCGCGACTCTCACGCAAATCGAACATCAGATTCTGTAAAGGTATAGGGATATTATTATTATTTAAACTCGTATTATAAACCCTAGTTAACTTCAGGTATTTTACAATGTACTTGGGTTAACCACTGTTCAATGTTCTTTATTTTCGAACATAGTCTTCTTCTTCTTCTTCTTCATTCTAGCGTTAATCCCAGTCGCATTTTACCCAGTCACATTTTAGTCTGGAAAAACACATAGGCCGCCAGCATCATCTACTCTCAACAAGAAAAGGGTCTGTTCCTAATTTCTCGTACAAAGCCGAGATGGCCACAGCCCATCATTTATTTAAGTAAATCGATTATTCACACAATGTCCCAAAATATCTGCTTCTTAACACTTGCTAGAGGCATCTACTGTACCAATTACATAATACATATAAATACCTATTACGTAAATTAATATGTAGCGTATTTGATTACGGAACTCGTACGATATTAAGCATTAGCATTAGCATCTTGGCAAATATTTGCGACTGCAAGGGTAGGGGACGCAAGCGAACAAGAGCTAACAAGGAAGACGCGATTATTACTTACTTTAATACTTTAAGAACAAATATAATATCTTTCATTTAACACACATTGTATAACGAAGTAGATGTAGATGGCGTTTGCTCTGTTTATTAATTTGTATAAATTACGCTGCCATTTAAAGCAATTTGTCAAGAGATTTTCTATGTTTCTTGGAGTTATTAATTTGGTGAAAGTAATCAGTTAGTGATTAGATACCAGATCATTTCTAATATCCATGTATATTAATCATATTTTAGTATTTATAAAAGTTGACCTTACTGAAACAGCATTATCATAGAGAAATACTACTACAGATGAAAGGAAGTTTTCAGAAAGTAACTTCAGTCAATATTTCTTAATTAGTTCGAAACTATTTAATTTCAAAGCTGCTCCCTAACCGAAAGTTGAACTTGCCTCAAATTATAAAATGTTAGTGCAAACTGAGATAAGTAACTACAAACTAAGATACAGTAAATGCAACAATCCCGTGAAATGAAGGAGGCCGCTACTTTCCCTTTACTAATGTCAAATCGTGGTAAATTGTCTTTGGTTTACAATAAAACAGTATGCATTTGACAGTGATAACCGTAGTTCCTATTTTCGCTAAGATAAATTTTCGGCATTTCACGGAATTCTTGGCTATAAGTGCGTCCAAATCAGGAGCTTAACCAGTCTATATAAATAACAAGTATTCTATCCAAGTTTAAAAAAGGTAAAACGTTTTCCGATAGCTGGGCCTACCTATTGGATTTTGCGACGAATGAGCGAATCTTTGTGAGCTAAAATAGCTCTAGTTCAACGCTAAAGACATAATGTAAGAGAGCGTCTTTTGAAGTGTTTTCCATTACATTAGGCAACTAGGTGATCTTAGTAAGCAGCTTTTTACTCGCACTTTACTCTAAGGCGCGGTTTATACAGAAGAGGCGTAGCGGGAACGTATGGCGGTGGTGGACAATTTAAGTAACTCAATATAAACTTATGTAGTGTACAATAACGTCAACGACGTGTCACGCGCCACTCGATGCGATGGCGCGTCACTTTAGGCGCGGTTGATACAGAAGAGACGTGTTGGAGACGTATGACGGTTTAAGTAACACAATATAAACCTTTATGTAGCGTGCAATAACGTCGTTTTTGTCTTGAAGGAGAATCGCGCCCGCGCCTCCAGGCAACGTAACGCCACTTAATGACGACGCAATTCTCCTCTAAGACAAAAACGACGTTATTGTACACTACATAAGGTTACTTAAATTGTCCACCACCGCCATACGTCCCCGCCACATCTCTTCTGCGTAAACCGCGCCTAAGTTAGCAAATATTGGAAAATTTCATAAGTCAGTATTCATTCGTTTCAGTTTATATAATTATCTTTTATACGATGTTTATAATAACTCGAACTAGTATTTCGAAGGTTCTCATTTGTAGATTTAGGATTAATAGATAAAGATAAAATAAGCGGACCCCAGACTCCGAGGTGAAAGAAGATAAAGTTAGTATAACTATTGATTGAAGGTTGAGAGGGTTGAGAGGTAAGACGGTAGTTGAAGTTTGAAATTTTACGGAGGTTCACTTGAAAAATATCTTAATATTCACGTATTTGAAATTTGTTATTATGAGCTGATTTTCTTGGTTCTACTTACTTATAAAACTATTGGTTGACTCCAAAAACTAGGTGATAGCTTAATAAAATCAGACACTTTTTATTTCAGCCTAGCAAAGTATCAAAATAACCAGAATAATCACGGGACTAAAGGACACTTGTTCTACTGGGTGGGATAACATTTCTAATAGCATACTTAAAAAATTCAAATTGGTATTTGCACCGCCCTTAACACATATTTTTGAACTATGCTTAACTAACGGTATATTCCCAATAGCGCTTAAGAGAGCTGTCGTCTCCCCGATATTTAAATCTGGTGATAAAACCTGTGTAAATAACTATAGACCTATTTCAGTATTAACGGGCCTATCGAAAATATTAGAAAAAATTATACACACCAGATTAACAAAATATCTAGAAGACAATAATTTACTTCCGGACTGTCAATTTGGTTTTAGGCCAAATAGGTCAACTACAGTCCGTCAAATCTAAGAAGTACCGTTTGACAGTTCTGACAATTGAATTATAGGGATGGGATGAAAAAATCGATTACTATAATATCCGAACTTTAAGAGATCGATTACTATAATATCCGAATTTTAAGAAATCAATTGTTATAATTAAATAAAAGAAATGTTTAGGATATTTTTTTATTCACTACTAGTACTAGTATCGTCGTCTTCGTCATCATCGTCATTTAAATTAATGACCAGTTGATTGTCCATTACATTATCAAAGTGTACGTCTCTTTCGAAGTCGTCCATTATTATTTTCTTTGTTTTTTGTACTACTTTACTCCAATCTTCCTGTGTAACTTGGGCACATGCTTCCTTTAATAAACCTTCCATTTTCTTGACACTGAAGGGTGGTTTTGTGTTGTGTCTTGCTGCATAACCTGTAAAACAATAATGTAACTATTTGATAGCAGACGAAAACCATTGTTTAAATTATAAATGTTAGAAGTACTCGTGTTATTATTATAATATTATAAAATATTACCTTTAACTTGGGCCCAAATCAGTTCAATGGCATTATATTGGCAATGGTACGGAGGAAGTCGTATGACTTTGTGCCCGTGCTCTTCGGCCAATTGGTCAATTACATATGTCGGTTTTGGTGGTTTATGCAATTTCACTAACTGTAATAATTCAGCTTTTAATAGTGACATGTCGGCATCCACTCCTTTTCTTTGCAGCCATGCCACCAAATCTGCTTTCTTATTGGCTGACGTAGGTGCTTTATCAATTTGCACAGAGTGGTATGGGGCATTATCCATTATAATTGTGCTGTTAGGAGGGATATTCTGTAATAAATTTAAGAACCACTCTCGGAACCTTACTGCGTCCATTTCTTCATGATACTCTTTAGTGCTTTTGGATTGGAAAGCTAATAAAGAGTTTTCCACGAAGCCTGTAGACGCTGACCCAGCATGGCATATTATGAGGCGTCCACCTTTTCCTATCGGCACCTTCGAGCACGAAGCTTCAGAATCATCAGTCCATGTTTTCGGCACAGAATGGTTGGAATTTAGCCAAGTTTCGTCCAAAAATATTACATTATCCCAGTTTATAATTTGTTTAACTTCGCGCAGGAATGTTAGTCGCTGCATAATTATGTCATGTCGCTCCATAACAATTTTTCGTTTGTCAACTTTTTTGTATCTGAAGCCAATTCCTGTTATTACCGTTCTCAACGACTCTATGCTTCCCTTATACAGCCCGGCATCTTTTAAAGTTGCACATAACTTTGCCAATGTTGGAAATTCGCCTCTTGTAAAATACCCGTATATATGGTTTCTAATAGCATGACTATCGAATTCATCGATGCCTGTCACAGGTTTATTTCTTTTTCGTTTTTTCGGTGTGTGAAGTACGTTACTGTCACTCCCCGAAGGCCCATATTTTTCACTTAATATTTTGCCAACGGTGCGGCTACCAATACCGAGAGCTTCACCGACGCGATCCCGAACTTGTGTAACTGGCAGTAGAAGTCCACCATTTTGAGATTCACGCTCAAAATACTCGTGTAATTTCACCACCAATTCACGAGCCTGGCTGTTCAAAGTACGTCCTCTTTTCGACATTATTAATAAACACTTGCTTAGTTCGGAGTCCAGTATAAATATTGCCAAGGTAAACGGATAAAGAATGATCAGTCCAGAAAAGTAATAGCCAAGTCACAAATTGTAAAACACAAACGAGAAAGCAAGTACGCGCACAGTCAGCTTCCAAGATGGCGAGAGACTGCTGACGCCGAACCGACCGAGCGGACCGCGTGCGCTTGTAGTTGGCAGTGTTGCCAGAAAAAAAAAATTGTAGAGACTTGGACACCTGCGATTTTGCCTATTGACCTAAAAATAATTAAATTAATTTATTTTAGGGTATCTGTGTATTCAGTGCATTATGCGGTCGCGCAGTAACGTCGTTAATTTATAACATCAGGCAACAACATTTTTGTGAATGGGTTCTACATACCTTATTTTTATTAGTTTTAGACGTAGAAATAAGACTTAGAAGAAAAAATTGTAATTGTAAAATCAATGGATGTGCTTGTTAAAAATTTGTTTATTTCTCTGTAATATGCAAACCCATACTATCATACACAAAAATAAATGTAAAAAACACTATCCCTGACTCCATTTACTATTTCGACAGCGTTAGCGCGAGAAACCCCGACTTATTTGGGCGCGAAAATCAAAAATCGACAAATCGCTTTCGACAACTTTTTAAAGAAGCAAATATATTTGATTTATAAATACGTATTTTTGGTGAATGGGTTTTATCTCATATTTTACGATTACATAACTATTTAGTTATGTAATCGTAATATGTGAGATAAATCCCATTCACATGAAAAAATATTTGTTTGGTTGTCAAGTGTAATTTGTAAATAATACATTCGATTTTTCGTATATGTAAACGATTTTTTTGCATACAAGTGTATCCGAAGAGTCGCAACACTACGTGCAGTGACCTAACTACGTAACTTTGTAATGCGGTCAAGAATATAACTATTAGAAATTATTTACTGTGTAAATATGTGTTATTTTGCTTTGTTTGAAAGTTTTCAATTACATTTAGATATTAAGAATTGTACATTTTTAGATACAATAATGAAATCTTTCTAAATTCATGGTTTTATGAAAAAGGTTATCGAAACTGAATAATGTACGTATGAACAAAGTTGTTTCGGTTTGAAAAATATGAAACGTCAAACGGTACCTCTTAGATTTGATGGACTGTAGCCAACCTGTACATACACTAACCGACTATGTCACTAACAACCTAGACAAAGGTATGCACACCCTGGGGATTTTTCTGGATCTTGCCAAAGCATTTGACTCTATTTCCTGTTCTTTACTATTAAAAAAACTCGAGGCTTTCGGAGTAAGAGGGACGCAACTGCTTCTACTGTCGGATTATATGAAGGACCGACAGCAATGTGTGAAGATTGGACAAAATGTAAGCTCTGAAATGAAAAATAGTGGATATGGTATCCCACAAGGGAGTGTATTAGGAACCACTTTATTTTTAATTTATATAAATGACCTTTGCAGTTCGACTCTTCAAAATGGATTTATCATATCATATGCCGATGATACGGCTCTTTTATTCGCGGCCAAATCAAGAGAGGAGGTATTTAAACACGCACAAAATGGTTTCAATTTTGTGACTAAATGGCTACAGAAAAATCTTCTATCACTAAACACTGATAAAACAAAATACATGTTATTTACAATGCGAAATACTAACAAACTTATGACTAACATAAATATAAATGCACATTTTTGTATAACCGCTGACACTGCATGCGCTTGCCCTACATTAACTAAAACTGACAATATAAAATATCTTGGTGTAACGATTGACACAAATTTGAATTTCCGCAAACATATTGAATTGCTATGTGCGGCAACGGAAATTAATGTACTTATATCTTCAAAAATTTACGTGCAATAGCGGGCTCTAAGTTTATTAAACAGGTATACTGGGCCTTATGTCAGTCCATTCTTACTTATTGTATAACTTCCTGGGGTGGTGCAGGACGCACAATCCTATTACCCCTTGAGCGGGCCCAAAGAGCAATCTTAAAAGTAGCCACTTTTCGACCATATAGGTTCCCCCCACAGATCAGCTCTACAAGTCATGTAAAGTGCTAACAGTGCGCCAATTGTTTATTCTAAACCTCACACTATACCAACATACCAAACTTCCTCCCCAAACAATAACCTTAAATAAAAGAAGAAAGGGAATAGTTTGTGAAAAACCACAAACTAAACATGAGTTTGTAAATAGATTTTATGTGTTTTTGGGTCCTTTTCTATATAACAAATTTAACAAATTACTAAACATACATAGCCTAAGTTATTGGAACTGCAAGGCTTTAATTACAGAACACCTAGAAAAACTAGATTATGCGGACACAGAAAAACTGCTAGAAATACTAAAGTAGGTAGCGGTAAGCTGTAAATATGCAATAGATTCTTTGGTTTATGGTGACTAATTGATTGCAACAAGTAATTATCATTGAACAGACATAGCCTGAAACACAGGTTTACAAAAACCTAGGTCAGGTAGGTCCCAAATTGTTAATGTAATTAGGTATTATATTTTAAATTCTTGGTAATGTAATTAGGTATTATATTTTAAATAAAAAAAAAAGTATTTTTCTACTTTTGTATCCATAAAAAAAAAAAAAAATATGCTACTTCGTATTCATGTCATTTTCACTACTTCATTTACCATGAATGTGAAATGAAACCTGAATAGCGAGTATGAAAATAGCCTTAAGTGTCTCATGCGTGGTCACTGGTAAAAACTTACAACTTTTATCACTAACGGTACATATTTCGACAAAGTTTCAAATATTCAATTTATGGACATTAAACAAGTGTCTTCCCGGAAGTACATTTTCAGTATGCTGTGCAAAAGCCAGTTTTACTTACGACGACTTATTTTGCAGAAACATTTTAAGTTTTTTGCCTAATTGGAACTGTATTCTGCATAAACATTTCAGTACTTCCTAACAAGCAGTTGGAACAATGTAATATGGTAGAGTTTTATGCATTTATATAATTTCATTAAAGACTTGCCACTGACTAATGCCGAAATGGGCAAATTCACGGGAAATTTATATACATATTTGACAAATAAACTTGTCACGGAATACTACTGTATCAGAAATAGATTGCTCTAACACCAATAGGCTTAATAACATAAATAGAATTACGGAATAAATGGACAGACAGAAGTGTCAGACTAGCGAGCCACCTTTTGTAGTCCTCAGCAGGACAGGGTTGTATTGTTGTGTAAATCTAGCGAACTAAGCCTGCGGAAGTGTTGCGTTTATAAACCATAAATCACAGAGCTTATCGTTTCACGCGACTGAGGCGTCCCGTGCTAGTACTGTGGCGCTGTCCGCGAAATATGCACTGGACTTATTTGTGTAGCGTAGAATAGACTATCGCGCACATTCAATTTATTACTCTCCGATTAAATATTATTTTTAAACAGTTTTTTATTGGTGAAGCAGATATTTGAATTTAATGTTCACTAGAGGGAAAAAAATGCCCTCGTGGGAGGCCTGGTAGGTGTGAAACATCTTAACTATTTGATGAGGAAAATATACATTTACCATTTTCATACGAAAAACACATATTTTCCAATCAATTATTTTTAACGGAAATTCTATTGGGATATATTTTGTACTATTTAATTCTTTACACAAAGCCCGACGTTCCGGTTGCTTTTTAGCAACCATAACCATGAGGAGCGTGAAGATGGGAGTATCTTGTAGTTCCTTATTTCTTTCTTTCTTTCTTTTCTTTGATAGAATCCGTTATAAAATAGTTTTTTTTCTGTGTGGTGACGGAGAAAAAATACAAGTATCACCACCCAATCACATAAGAAAGGTGTCGTAAGAGGCGACTAACTGAAGAACACGCAGACGATATTACTGCGAGAGAAGTAAAACTCCAGTACTGTCTGGCGTGGAAACAGTATGTCTATCAGAGGTCTGAATAGGCTAATTGATTTATTGAATTGATTGATGCTGTTTCAATACGTGACGTATCATCATCATCACAAGGATCGAAGCATGCCACAATTCAGTTCATGCACTATTTTAACGGGTTGCAAAATAGCTTCCAGAGAGTTACGCCCCAGTAATGTCACTGCGACCAATTGTCCGAGTATTATGAATTTGCGACTCTATATACAATTTCACATTTGTGTTTTAACCAAAGATTGAAACCCAGTGTTAATAAAAGCCAAATCTGTGTATTGAATTTAAATATGTATTAGTTATGAAAGTTCCCGTCTGTGGGATTATCGACGATCCTCGCCCAGACGAAAGGATTAAACTAATAATCCGTTGCCCCGGCAAAAGGGTGACAGAAATATTCCATGTGAGGCCGGACCTTATTGAGAAAAACATCTTTGCTCCGCAGTGAAGTACTGCTTCGCCCTGTTAAGCATTCCAAGTTTCTTAGATGCTAGCTTTATCTTGTTCTTCAAGTATTAGCAGTACTGGACATCGCTGGAGGTTTCAGCACCTAGGATTCCGATACTCGACATGGTGAGTGGTCACTAGATTGAAAGACATTGTATGCTTCCACTTTGTGGGGCTTTTGGGGCTTGCGACTCACGGCAGTCGTTTTAATCACTGTGAATAACAAAACATTCTAAAAATACCGCTATTCAAGCTTTAATCGCACTTTCCTCTCCGTACTCATACATACACATACTCACGCCTGTAAATCCCCAAAGGGGTAGGCAGAGGTGTATTAACACTCACATTTCACTAAATGTGATTTTCGGTCCCACATAATAAGGGGGGAGCCTATCGCCGTCAAGCGGGCACTTAGTCATGGGCTGTATATTTACTGTTGGATGGAGAACAGCCCTATCCCTTCAGTCGCCTTCTACGACACCCACACGAAGAAATGGAGTGGCCCTATTCTACTCCAACGGGAACCAATATGCAGTATTCGTATAACAGGCTTATTTATATAACAATACTCATTAATTTACAAAATATCGGCAGAACCACTATTACTTCAATTACAGTTAAATTTTAATTTGGACTAAGACACAGTGATTCAGAATATGATACTCCCAAAGCTTGTCAAGATGTAGATTGACAGGCGTCCGCAAATTAGATATACCACGCTATCTCCTAACCGGTCTGGGTCACGGTTTTGTACGTTATTGCGCATGTCGCTAAACGAACATAAGAGATTTTTCCCTACCACTGTTGCTCAAAATCATATCTTATATTGATTTTGAGCAACACCTTACCTTAACTACTTACAAAACGTGATACCTTTTGTAAGTCTAAATTTGTAAAATAGTGAATGTATAAAATATTATCAGTTACATAAACCTTAGGTACAATCTTGTAGTATGAAGTCAAAGTCAAAAATAATTTATTCTGCTAATGGTCTATCCATTGGCACATACAGAACGTCAAGTTTAAAAAAAAATCTAGACTAGTTTAGCGAATGGACCACCGGTTCGAAAGGCGGCCCCGACCTGAGAAGACTCCGGCAAGAAACTCAGCGGGCATTTTTTTTTTGTGGTCTATTTACAAACATTTGCTTAGTCTACTTAGTCTAAATACAATAGTTTGTTTGAGTGGCATAGTTGAGCGAACAGCTCATTTTCAAGCTTGTTTATCATCTAAATATTCTTGTATTTTATAATAGCCTTTTTGGCACAGTTTAGTCTATATTACATTTTTAAATTTATTCACAGGTAAATCTCTAATTTCATTAGGGAGCTTGTTGAAAAAGCGTATAAAGTTGCCTCGGAAAGAATTACTAATTTTATGGGGTCTAGATTGTTTTTATGTCTTGTGTTTATATTATGCCTCTCACAAACTCTTGAAAATTTTGAGATATTTTTCCTTACATACATTAGGTTCTCGAAAATATATTGTGACACTACGGTTAAAATGTCTATTTCATTAAACTTTTCTTGAAGGGAAACTCTTGGGCCCAAATTATTAATCGCTCTCACAGCCCGCTTTTGTGAAATAAATATTGTGTTTAAATCCGCGGAATTACCCCAAAGGAGAATTCCGTAGCTCAAAATACTATGAAAATAACTGAAATAAACTATTCTAGCCGTATTCACGTCTGTTAATGTCCTAATCTTTTTACAGCGTAAGAAGCCGAACATAATCTCTACTGGCTATTTTTTCAATATGCGATCGCCAATGCAGTTTGGCGTCAATACTTAAACCTAAGAACACTGTTGATTCCACAAGGTTCAACACTTGTCCATTGAGTTGTACATTGGTTTCCACCTGTGTAACATTAGGTAATGTTTTCGTATAGATTTTATCGAATTTATCGAATTAGGTAATGTGAATTTTATACACTTAGTTTTGTTCCCATTGAGGCAAAGATTATTAGTATTAAACCAATGGACCATTCTTGTGATTGCACCATTCACTTCGTGATCATTATTTTGCTGCCTTCTAATTTTAAATATGAACGAAGTATCGTCAGCAAATAAAATAATACTTGTTTTGTCCCATACATAGTAGGGGAGGTCATTAATATATATTAAGAATAAAAATGGTCCAAGTATCGAACCCTGTGGAACACCCATCGAAATCACAGATCCCACTGAACGTGTACCGTTAACATCGACCCTCTGAATTCTATTGTTCAAATATGAAGTTAGAAGCTCGAGAGCCTTGTTCCTGATTCCATAATGTCGCAATTTCCTTATTAATGTGTCATGGTGGACGCAATCGAAAGCCTTGGATAGATCACAGAATACACCCAATGCATCATGCTTATCCTCCCAGGCCTCGTAAATACAATTTAACAATTCTATACCAGCATCAGCAGTCGAACATCCCTTAGTAAACCCAAACTGTTTATCATGAAACAATTTGTTTTCACCAAAATGGGTCATCAACTGTCTTAGGATTAATTTTACAAATACTTTACTCAAGCTCGGCAACACAGAAACCGGTCGGAAAATAGAAGGGTCTGTAGCGCTGCCAGTCTTGAAAAAGGTATGACTTTGCTATGTTTAATTAAATCAGGAAATATACCGCTGTCAACACAGTCCTTAAACACAGTTGCTAGATGGGGAGCAATGACATCAATGATACATGAAATAGTTTTGACTGATAATCCCCATAGATCCGCGGTCTTTTTGATTTTAATAGAGTGAAACGCTTTGGCGATGTCCTTGCTATTAAAAACTGAGAATACGAATGCGTCCTCACACTCGTTTATCGATTCCTTAAGCAATGACACAGCGGAAGTGTAAGACGACTTAAGAGTTTTAGTTGATGATGTTACGATGCTACTGAAAAACCTCTTCGACACGATCATAAGAAAATAATGTCTAGTTAAATAATGTTAGTCGAAGCTACATTTTTATGAAAACAACGTTTGCCTTAATTGAATAACTCACACCTAAGGGAAAGTACGAAATTTAGAAAACAATTAATACTATTGGTTGGTAAAACACGTGAACGAGTGAGACGACGGTCACCGAAGCCGGCTATTAATTGGCAGACGGACCAAGTTACACGCTCTCAGTATGGGCATTAGGTATGTGTAGCAGTAAAACCAGTCTTGCCCTATGGGGTATTGCAATTACACGTAGATAGGTGCAGACCGAAGCCCTAGGCGTCACTACCCGCCGACGATCGTAGATTGATATCGCTTCGTACACAAAAGAAGAAACGTTCAGTGAATAATAAAACTATGGCTATAAAGTATGTGATTTTAGAACAGTATATATGTCGCCGCTTAGGCCAATCGTAAGATGGGGCCCTACGTCCAAATAAGATAGAAAATTACATACATACATACATATACTTACACCTATAAATCCCCGAGGGGGTAGACAGAGGTGTATTCACAGAAAATTTTTGATAGGTTTATTGTGATAGCTGCACAATCTGACTTGATTAGGTTAGAAAGCTGAAGGCATTAAGCCTTCGTGATTATTTTTTTTATAACCATGCAGTAAGAAACCATTTTTCTAACTGTTTAATTAAATGGCTAGACAAGTAGTTAAGCGTCATCGATCCAAGCTATTTCCCTAGCCGTTTAAATAAATGGCTGAACACCATTCAGGCCGTTAATTGAATGGCGACGTTCAGTTAAATGCCTAGGCAGCCAATTGAACGGCTGATTAAGCTAGTTAGCGGCGACATATACACATTTCTGTAAATCCCCGAAGGGGTAGGCAGATAAGGTGCTTACCAGAGATGATGCCTTGCAGCAAATGGTTGGACTACTCCGCACACACGTCTCTAAAGTAGTTATAATATAAAAATATGGTAAAAGATTTCGGTAAAAAATAAATTATTAAAATTAAAAAATCTGACTGATGCTCGATCGAGACAAGCTTAATTTTCATCTGGTTTGAGATTTGCAAATAAGTAGCGCCTGCTATAAAGCTTTTTTATTTCAAGGGTTTTTTATTTTTAATAATTTATTTGATTTTATGCTTTTTAGTTGTAACATAATATAGATATTTTGTAATCGTCTTGTAATTTCCTTCATTTTGATACGCCACATTTTTTGACCACATATGTTTTGGCGCCAAAAAACTAACATTTGGCTTTTGTTCAAATTTTATGTACCCAAGAACACTTGGGCAATAAATACCTTCTTTTTGAGATATGAATCATTGAAATCCGTAAGGTGGTTCAGAAGATATGAGGTAATAAGAATATTACATACATACATATATACATACAAGATACGCGCGAAAAAGTCGGCTTAAAAGATTCAAAGTAGACACATCGATGAGTTCATCATACTAATGTCTAACTTCACGTACTGATTATTTGTTGACATTGTTATTTTTTGAATGGTAAAATGTCTACGAATTGTAAAAAAATGGACTTAATAGTAGCATATATATATGTAACCGGGCAGTACAAAAAAGTGAGATCTAGAAAGTAATGTCATAAGAAAGGCATTAACTATAGAAGTAGATGGCTAAAAAGGGAGAGGAAGACATATAAGGACATGGATGGACTGCGTGAAAGTTGGTATGGTCAGGGAGGGAGTGCACCCAGAGATGCATAAAAGAAGCACCAAATAAACTTGGGATAAGGACAGAAGAATGATATTGAAATTGCAGAAAAAACTTCAGGGTAAATAAAAAGCTAAAAGGGTAAATAAAGGGTAAATAAAATTAATGTTTAGCCGTATCCTATATCATACAAGTATCAATGCAAGTACCTAACGTTAAAAACGGATGCACACCATAAGAACTATGTATACATTTGATCCATTCGATTACTAATAAAATAACCTACTGCTGTTAGCCATTACGTTACCCGTATTTCAATAAAAAGCTTAATAAATGAGTCTAGGTAAAGGTAGGTATATATTTTTATAAAACCGGAAACTATGGCCGAAAGTTGTCGAAATAGATTTTAAAATTTAACGCGTCATATTATAAACTGTTGAAATATTGATGACTAAGAAAGGAAAAACCCAACTTTTTGCAAGTACAAGCTGTTGACCGCAGTGTTTTGAGCTCCCTTGCATCGAATACCACTTATAATTGACATTTTTTTCTTTAAGATATTGAATTTATGTGTATAAGGATATAATGCTTCACTTTAAGATTTCACGAGAAGTGAAATGTATCGCCTAAATGTAACGTCAAAAGATATTCGCTTTGAACCTACAATTACTGCTAAGAGCTTTGAATAACTGAATTCACATTGATACTCGATTATTTTTGAAAAGATTTATATTTATAA
The DNA here is from genome assembly GCA_949126895.1 of Eilema caniola. Lineage (NCBI taxonomy): Eukaryota > Metazoa > Arthropoda > Insecta > Lepidoptera > Erebidae > Eilema > Eilema caniola. The sequence goes on from OX421474.1 coordinate 23,028,703, forward strand.
CTTTGCATTAAAAAGAAAATAAATTCTGTTTCTTTTGTTTAATTTATCTATTTGTGCAGAACAAAGACAATTCAGTGCAGTGATTAGTGTAAACATTTAGTGCAGTGAAACAGTTTTGTGATTAATAGTTGATAGTATAGTTGTAAGTCTGTAGTATATAAGTCAGAGTAAGTTAATTTGTACATAATAAAACAGTCATTGTTTACATTCGATTTGTGCAATTTATTTCCGACCCTTTAAGTAAAGGTTGTTAAAATCCTATTAGACATTATAATTTAATGTAAATATAGTCAAAATGAAAGAAAATATGGCCACCCTAAAATTATTTATTAGGCAGCACATGCTCTACACGAGCCAGTAGAAATCAATCCGACCAATCAGAAAATTATAGTCAAAACGCAGACGCGTGCCTCTATTTTCAAGGTCATTCCTATAGTATAAAAGCGGACACGTTTGCGCCGCATAGCAGTAGTCGAGCGCTCTCTATAGCGAACAGAACAACTAGAAGAAAATAAAGCTTCCGCCGTTCAAGAAGCGTTTTCTTCTCTCTGAACCGCCCGCTCCCAACGCCGCCTGAACAACTCACCGAGGTACCCCGCCGACGGTGTCGAAAGCCTCCACTCGCGACGACTCCGCAATCCCGTCGGTTCCCGGCCTTCCCCAGTGCACCCGCAGTTTCAGTTTCTGATAGATATTAGTCTGGCGCTGGGCCTGGGTCGGAATGTGCACACTATTTTTTCACAAATCATTTTTTTACATTTTTTCACATATATTAGGTACTTATTTTTATTACATTATTTTGATACGGATATACAATACGATTGAAAAGTCGCAATGATTTCAAACAGTAAACAATCTCATCACATTCAAAACTATATCACGGTTCGCTGTATCTGCTACTGCGGTCTGCGGTCGGTTACGAAATACGAAAAAGTATCAAATGAAAGGAATGAAATCTTGTGTGATTAACAAACATATCATTGAAAATTTTGATTAGTATTCTAATCCTCTTCATTGTATCTCATATCCATCCTAGATGGAACAACAAGGTGTAAATAGAAAAATCGAGCAATTTTCCAAATGCCGTTACAGCTAATACGACCTTGTGAAGCAGCGGTCGATTAATCACTGTCGACCACGATGAGCCCCGAACTCCGACTGTACGATATAAAGAACCAATAAAAGGGAAACTCCAGACTTTAGATAAAACCATCATTAACTTTCTGCTAAATAGTGCATAGGAGAGCAAAAGCAGCTCAAACTACGCTGGCTGAAAAACATGATGGATCTTTTTAAGCAAGCCATGTATAGAAGAACCAATCGATACACTTTGCTTGCGAAAATTATCGTAAGTGCATTCAAGCGATTACGAATATATATGAAGAAAAGGCGTCATATCGGTGGAAAATGAACATTTGAATTCGATCCATGATATATCAGATTATTAATAACAAAAGCTAGACGGAATGGATTACAGCACAGTAGTACTAATCATTTGAATAGTCAAATTGATAGTTTAATTACCAATCGAGGAGCATTTTCGCTTTGTACTACTAAAATAAATACGTTACTGATAAAAATCGAGAAGCTAATCATCTATCTTATCTAATCATATATTATTTGATGTTTCGTATGCCAGAAAACTTTGATGTCGTCCGAACGCCACAACATCCAAAACTTCAGTGATATATAATTTGACTTTCGTATACAATATCTACTATAAAGTGTCCACTTAGTTGAAATGTGTCTCAACTTGCACATTACTGAATCGGCTCGTCTACTACTCCATTTACCGCCCGAATCATGAATATTCTTCATGTGCAACACACTCGTGAGCTTCGTTTCACGCCGGTTAGCTGTTTAGAGCAACGGCAATTCTCTACGAATTGAAACGCGGTAATGACCATTGTAGGCGCCTGGCGTAAACGCTCTTATTTGCATTCAAACGTGTTCTAGTGCATTGCTTTCCTCGTACTGTATTGCATCGACTAGGAATGCAGTTAGTTTACTATGTTGTTGATAGCTTACTTTTTAGTGGGGATCCTTTAATTCTATATGTAAAAGAAATCTATAGTACAGTACAATTTGCTTTGCAAGTTTGCACACACATGTTTTTGTTATATAATACCAAGTAGAGCTAACTGAAAATGGTGTAAAAATTATTTATTTAAAAATCAAGTGTGAGACACTGAGAATCAACATAGTCACGATAATATAGCTATGCTTCTATTACTAAAGTCAATAGTTGTCGCTTGAAATCAGATAAAAAAAAAGCTTATACTGAGTAGATTCCATGTTTGTTTATTCATTAAGTAGCTGTGTATATAAATAAACAAAAAAGACGTGTCAGGCATAATAGGATGATGTTTTTCACCCTCCGTAATACAGGTCACATCGTATGGCATGGTTTCTCCCTGAGGAATTAAGTAATTAGCTAAAACGCTCTGTTCCAATACATGACCGGGTTTTGTCCATGTCCGCTAGCGGAACATTTTACTCTATAATTTAAATTCGAAGGCATTAAAAAAGGCAATGAATTGTGAAACAAAATGGCATCGTTAAGCAAGTCAGTGCATTTGTAGACCTTAGAAGAGAAAAGAGGAAAGGTCTTCAAATACTTTCATGAATTCAACGAGCTCAACTTTAATATATAATAGTTACTAGTATACAGTCTAAACGTAAGTTTGGCTGATCTTCGATATTTTCCGTGAAGTGAATAACCAACGAGTCTGTTAACATATTATAAGGTTGTTACTTTAACTTGTTATCAAATGATCGTCATAATATGTCAAGTTCTAATTTAGATTCAGATTGATGAGAAATTCAGCTTAATCTATGAAGATTCTAAATTAAATTAGACTTTATGTGAATTTTCAAATTTTTAGTTATGTCATTTCTACGTGATTATAGTTATGTCCTTTCATTATGCATATATTTACAATTAATTACTTTAAGTACAATCTAGTAGGTAGGTCTGGGTCTAAAAAAAAATGTGTGATTTATGACAAACAACGTAAAAATTCCGAACACGTCGCCTCGATTGGCGTACCTCCGTAATTGAATTGTTTTAATATATACTTTTAAATTTTTCATTAATGCACCTAAATCATTATTATTTTTATTGTTTAAGTGTTTATCATTGACCAAGCAACGTGAAGAAGAAGCGAGTGACTGTTTCTATTTTGTCAAGGTGACCGATTTTGCCCTCATATCGATGTATGTTTGTCAGTTCCAGACTAGACGGCGCATTCATCATTCATTCATTTCATTTCATCAAATTTGGTACGCGTGTTTCTTGATTTGAAAAACAACTTCTGTCGACAAGCGAGTGTTCGCGAGGTGTACTATTCACAGAACTACTAGTATTTAATTACTGTTCTAGTGTGTAAGAAGTTACTTATGTGCCGTCAGAGATGTCACACCGTCGTCGAACGTAATTCTGCTACGAGTTGATTAGCTTAATTGAGGTCATTAATGGGAATGGTCGCAATGACGAGCGTATCGTGTTTAATTAAGTAACGAATGGATGGACATTCGATTATCTTAATGGGGGTTGAGGCGCAGAAGCTTTTATCGCGAAGCCTGGCCCAGGATATCAATTCGTACGTTTAGTGTTAAACTTACACATGATATTGTGTTGAATATATTAAACAAATGATTTAAATAAGAACGGAGCGCAGTGACCACAGTGAACCGCAGTGGTAACCAAGACACCTTTGATATATTGTGGTTTATTTATTTTATTTTTAAACAAATAGGTAAACAAATAATTCACATTTTTAGTCATCCTAGAGGAGATTTATGGACCACACTAAGACCCACGAAGACTTCAAGCCGGTACACTTGCTGACTGACGATGCTGGTTTCCCTTCAAGGGTAGGCGGTTCATCGGCCCTGGAGTTATGGGAGAGCGGATTACACACTACAAATTGCAAGTACACAACAGGGATTGACGCTTAGATGAAGGAGATTATTAATTATCTAGAACCATTTCAATCAAACGTGAAATATTATTATTAAATTCTCAACAACAGTCTGCACATATACGAACTAAGTCAGAATTAATTAAGCTAACGGGTTTTACTAATCACGGTTTAGGTTAAAATCCCGTAGGGGAACAACATAACTTTATTTCCTTATGTGTACAAACTGACGTAATATTTTAAGCCTCCTCGCGAAACTCTAAAATCCCAAAGTCCGGGTCGACAGCACGTTATCATACTTGTACAATTAAACAAACAATAGTTTGCGGTGACACAGCTTTTATATATCGTTTAACTCCGTGTACAGCTGAAACTCATAATCCTTATCGAATTACATCATATTCGTCTATTTTGCCCTTTAAACTTTCAGGTCCGTATTTCATGGTTTAGCTGGGGTGTTGGGGGATATGCCAGAAGCTACCTCACCCCCAGCAACTGATAGGCCGCAACTGCCGTGCGGTTTTGGTTTGTCCAACAGTTCGACCACCACCCTCTTAGCTCACTTAGCTTACTTAAATCTTACCTCACTGGCAGAGTACAAAAAGTCAATATTAATGGCACTAACTCATCTGGCGCCCCATTAGTCATGGGAGTTCCCCAGGGCTCGATATTAGGACCCCTTTTATTCTTGATATATATAAATGATCTTCCTCACTTCACTAAAAATCTTTGTGAAATAGTATTATTTGCTGATGACACATCATTAATTTTTAAAACTGATAGACATAAAGAATTACCTGACGATGTGAATATCAACCTTTCCAAAATATTGCATTGGTTCACAAGTAACAACTTGCTGCTCAATGCGAAGAAAACAAAATGTGTAAAGTTTACTATGCCTAATGTAAGACAGATAGATACGCATATTACAATGAACGATGAGTCTGTTCAAATAGTTGATACCACAGTTTTTCTTGGTATGACTCTAGATAGTAAACTGCAATGGGGTTCTCATATCGCAGCCTTGGCAGGAAGACTTAGCTCAGCTGCCTATGCGGTTAGAAAAATAAGGTCACTTACTGATGAGGAAACGGCACGATTAGTTTATTTTAGCTACTTTCACAGCCTTATGTCGTATGGTCTGATGCTGTGGGGCTCAGCTGCTGATATTGAGGCTATTTTTATATTACAGAAACGAGCGATACGAGCAATCTATTGCCTCAGACCCCGTGACTCGCTGAGAGAACTATTTAAAGAAATTAATATTTTAACAGTTGCTTGCCAATACATTTCATCATCATTCATCATTTCAGCCGAAAGACGTCCACTGCTGGACAAAGGCCTCCCCCAAGGATTTCCACAGTGACCGGTCCTGCGCCTTCCGCATCCATGCTCTTCCCGCGACCTTCACCAGGTCGTCGGTCCACCGTGTGGGAGGCCTGCCTACACTGCGTCTTCCGGCGCGTGGTCGCCACTCGAGAACTCTCTTGCCCCAACGGCCAACTGTTCTACGAGCTATGTGCCCCGCCCACTGCCACTTAAGTTTGGCGATTCTGTGTGCTATGTCGGTTACTTTAGTTCTCCTGCGGATCTCCTCATTTCTGATTCGATCACGCAGGGAAACTCCGAGCATAGCACGCTCCATCGCCCTTTGGGTGACCTTGAGCCTTCTTATGAGGCCCATAGTAAGGGACCAAGTCTCAGTTCCGTAGGTCATCGCTGGCAACACACACTGATCGTAGACTTTAGTCTTGAGACACTGCGGTATTTTGGACGAGAAGATATTACGAAGCTTCCCGAACGCTGCCCAGCCGAGTTGGATTCGACGATTGACCTCTTTCTCAAAGTTGGACCTGCCTAACTGGACTGTCTGTCCCAGGTAAACATATTCGTCGACAACTTCGAGTGTAGAGTCTCCAACCTTTAAAGAAGAAGTGGGTGCGACATGGACATTTGACATAATTTTCGTCTTGTCCATGTTCATTTTGAGGCCCACTTGTTGGGAGGCTCTACTGAGGTCTTCGAGCATTGTACCTAGGTCTTCCAAGGTCTCAGCCATGACTACGATATCGTCAGCGAATCGAAGGTGAGTGATGTACTCGCCGTTGATATTGATGCCGAGTCTTCTCCAGTCCAGGAGCTTGAAAACATCTTCCAGGCCGGCGGTGAACAGTTTCGGAGATATAACGTCTCCCTGTCTCACCCCTCGCTGCAACTGGATAGGTTTTGAGCTTTGATCCTGGAGGCGGACTGACATGGTGGCGTTTTCGTACAAACACTTCAGCGCTTCGATATATCGATAGTCAATTTGGCACCGTTGGAGAGACTGTAGCACAGCCCAGGTCTCGATCGAATCGAAGGCTTTCTCATAGTCCACAAACGCCAAGCAGAGTGGCTGATTATACTCCTCAGTCTTCTGTATAATCTGTCGCAGCGTATGTATGTGGTCTATGGTGCTAAAGCCTTTTCGGAAACCGGCTTGTTCGGGAGGCTGGAAGTCGTCGAACCTGCGAGCGAGACGATTCGTAATGACTCTCGAAAACAACTTGTAGACATGGCTCAGAAGCGAGATGGGTCTATAATTCTTCAACAAGGTTTTATCACCTTTTTTGAAGAAGAGTACCACCACACCTTTGTGCCATGCCTTAGGCGTTCGTCCCTCGAGTATGACGGAATCAAATAGCTTCTGAAGAGCTTTAAGTATCGGTGTTCCACCAGCTTTTAGAAGCTCAGCCGTGATCCCATCATCACCCGGTGCCTTATTGTTCTTTAGCTGTTTGAGAGCCATTCTAATCTCGTACAGGCTGACGTCCGGGATATCCTCGGTATAGTGTCGGGTCAATCTGGCTCTTGGGTCTTTGGCCAGATTATTAACAGATTGCCGTACACTCGTGTATAATTGTCCGTAGAACTTCTCGACCTCTTCCAACAGCTCCGGCTTTGACGAAATAATTCTGCCATCCTCCGCCTTCAGCTTATTCAGTTGGCTTTGACCAACAGACAGATCCCTTGCGAAAACCTTTGAGCCTTTGTTGCTCTCAATCGCCTCCTTAATACGAGTCGTATTAAATTGGCGTAGGTCGCGAGTCAAGGACTTGGAGATCTGTCTGTTTAAACGCCGATACTGAGTAGCATCTTCAGAGGACTGCAGAACCAAATTTCGTCTTTGTTCCATAAACTTATACAATCTAATCAAAAAGATATCGGACCTCACCAACAAACTTGTTGGTGAGGTCCGATATCTTTTTGGTTCCTTTTGAACGACGGGCTTTGAAGATCTTAGACCCAGTCGTTTGGACAATTTCCACAAATCTGTCATTGTAATCATCCACATTTTCGCAATCTCCCAGGCATTCGAAGCGATTCTGCAACTCGAGCTGAAAGTGCTCAGGGTTCTGGAACTGGATAGGTGCTGGTCGGAGCGTAGACTTCATCAGTCGACATCTTTCGAGCTTTGTTCTAAGATTCAATGTGCCTCTTACCATCCGGTGATCGCTTCCTGTTTTTACTGAATTGATCACGGAGACATCATTGAATATGTGCCTCTTCGTCGACAAGATGAAATCAATCTCATTTTTTGTGACACCGTTAGGGTGTAGCCATGTCCACTTACGCTGTTCCGGCTTTCTGAAGAAGGAGTTCATCATAAAAAGGCCCTCCTTCTCCATGAAGCCGGCCAGCAGATGGCCACGTGCATTCCTCTTTCCATATCCAAATTGCCCCACTCTCAGCTCGTTGTCGCTTCGTTTGCCCAGTTTCGCGTTAAAGTCCCCCATCACAACGGTATAGTGTGTTCGAGAGCTATGCATGGCTTTAGAGATATCCTCATACATAGTCTCCACCTCGTCGTCGGGGTGTTTCGAGGTCGGTGCGTGTACCTGTATGACCTTCAGCGAATACCGTTTGGTGATTCTGAGTATAAGGTACGCTACCCTCGTCGAAACACTCTCGATCTGGACCACGCTGTTGACAAGGGACCTGTGGACGATAAACCCGACACCACCCTGGGACAGTATGTCGCCCTCCCGGAAATAGAGCAGGTTACCGGATTTGAGGATCATGGTGTCCTGCCCCTCTCTCCGGACTTCACACAATCCTACGATATCCCACCGTAACCTGCTCAATTCTTCCTCGAGTTCAGCGAGCTTCTCGTCGGTTCGCAGTGTGAGCGTGTTGTACGTTGCCAGGGCCAAAGGTCGTCGGGGTTGGTAGCCTGGCATCTGCCGGGGATTCTTCGCACCCCTTGCCCCGCCGTTACCATGGCCGCTACCATAGCCAGGAATAGCGGGGCCGCCGGGGACTAGGGGCCGTTTGTTGGGTTCGTTCACCATGGGGGGTTATGCCGTAATCGCCACGCTTGGCAGGCGGGTTGGCGATCGCAGTTTGGTGGCTAGTACGCGGAAAGATGCTGCTGCCCATCCTCCGGTATTTGAATCCCTTAGTCGCCTCTTACGACACCCACGGGAGGAGATGGGGTGGTGCTATTCTAGGGCCACACCACAGGCATAAATGCCAATACATTTACGATAATGGCCAATACATTTACGATAATGTTTTATATGTACGCAAGAACCTAGATCTTTTCAAAAAAAACTCTGACGTACACAATTATAATACGAGGAATAAAAATAAACTTGTAGTGCCAAAACTCAGACTTCAAAAGGTTGGTAATTCATTTGTAGGTAACAATATTAAAATGTTTAATAAAATTCCTCAAGAGTTGGTTGACATGCCACTAAATAAGTTTAAAATCGAAGTAAAAAAGACTTTAATGAAAAAAGGATATTACAAAGTAAACGAATACCTTAATGATAAAAATGCATGGTCATCCTAATCTCTTTGCTTGCTCGCACAATATAAACCTATGAAAAAAAAAAAACAAATTGTTTTAAAAAAAGAAACTATAATATTGTTCACTGAGTTTCTTGCTGGTCTCTTCTCAGTAGAACCAACTTACCGAACCAGCGAAAGAATCATTTTCAAATGATTTATTTACTTAATTTAATATTATATTAGTAATTTCTTGACGTTATTGTAAAATTTTGACGTTCATATGTGCTCTTTATGTGCCTAAACTGAATAAACGAAATTGATTCTTTGATTCTTTGATTCTGGCAGAGGGATATCCGTAAAGATTTCCGCACGTTGAAAAAAGGCTCAGTTGTGAATCAAAATCTCACAATGTCATTTGAACTGTCATCTAGTTATAAATCAAGATTCAGGACTGTGTATCGATCTAGAATATGGACTTCAATGAGAACTAAAACAAAGGGCCGTGGAAAAGCTTCTAACTAAATACAGATACAATGAGAAACGGTAAAGGAACGATTAAATCGCACAATTGCGGGTAATAATATAAACAACTGATTAAAACGCAGTGCGGGCACAAAAGGAGACATAATTTAGAACCAGGTTCTAAGCGTACCGAACCCATAATAGTAACAAATGATAGTGCTCATATAACTTAGTACCTACCGGTTCTTCGTTAAGAACCGGTAGGTACATGCTGAAACTATATTACTCTAGCTGATGCCCATGGTATCGTCCGCGTGGAACTTTGATTCCGTTCCTGCAACCCAATAGAACGTATTCCTGGGATTAATAACCTATATGGTATTCCAAACTATAATCTATCCCTTTACAAAATTTCAGCAAGATTTTCACTCGTTAGAGCGTGATTGAATAACAAACATCTTCACAAACTTCCACATTGGTAACATTAGTAGAGAGTAGGACAGTATACTTTATTTTATAATCTAGTTCGCATCGTGTCCTTATCAGTCACGACTTACCCTTTTGCAGTTAAAATTCATAACCGTCTTACCTAAAATGGAAATAATCTACATCTATATTTTGTAAGCGATTTCGTGTTGTTACTCTGAATATTAAATGCGCAAAGAAGGGTTGAAAGGGCAATAAGAGCTATTCCGGGTGGGTAATTACTATCAAACATTGTAGCGGGTACCGGCAGTCGGAGAAAACGAGATAGCTTTTATAACATGGTCTCACTCTTTGTGCCAAAACTACACGAGGAGTTTATATTACATTCTCAGGCTTCGTGGGAGGGGGTTGTTGATAATTAGGAGGAAAGATGCGCAGCCACGCGCCCGTAATCAGCGGTTTAAGCTGTGAGAAGTTTAATAGAATAATGTTGGGTATAGAATGTATCCTTTATGTAGGACTATCTTTTACTACAGCGTATACATACACAGAACGTCAACGTCACGTCGTGTGTGATTAGGTATATAGATAATTCGAACCCAAACTAACCACACTTGCAAACCGGTACACAAACTGATTGACGGATGAGGTTTCGGTGCAGGCTTCTGGGGTTGAAAGATTCAAACGGCAGTTGTTGCCTTAAAAGATAAAACAAACCAAACCCAACAGAATTGGCGCTCAAATTAGTAATCGGGTTTATTTTTTAACGAGAGTAATTGCCGTTTAACCCCACAACCACGAAAAGAAAACTTTATCAAAGGCTAATCCGTTCAGTTATCATATCAGCCTAGTTTTATTTACAGGTTCGTCTGCACACAGCTCGTCACTTGGACCATACCTGCTTCTACAAACATTGCTATCGCAGTGCACACTCGCTAATTTGTGGCAGCTACTCGACCGCCATCTGACAACTTCTGAAGACTGGACGCGATTACTCCGTCACAGATGATTTATTTATAGCTCATCTTAATCCACGCTTCCACTATGCTCACAATTTGCCAGTCGATATTCTCGTCATTCTATTATAATACTTTAATAATAATAATCAACACGAAAGTAATTTCTTTATACCACTGAGGTGTCAGACAAGCACACGGTCCCCATGATGGAAAGTGGTGACCGTGGCCTATGGACGTGTGCAATACCAGGGGAGTCACACTCATGCTGCCGATCCTGTAAACAAAGAGAGTTTCTGTGCCGTCAGTGTAGAAGATAAAAGCACGAATAGCCTTTGGTCTTCCCACTGCAGCACAAATACTCTCCAGTGAGCTCTGGCTATCCTACTCACCGCCGGGAACACAACACGAGGTTGTTATGGCCGCGGTATTCTGTAGTGCAGAGATACTTTCCAAGACGGACTGCTCAATTGGACGGAAATACCGTCAAGTCCTACCTCCTACTAATGCTATAACTTATCATGATAAAATTTGGTACAGAGATGGATTATAGCTTGGGAAAAGACATAGCTTATATTTGTTCGTGATAATGATAACCTATATCAACACGGATGGAGCTGCGCCCAACGGCTAGTAAGTTAAAAAAGCAAAATATAGTGATGATATTTCAGCCTATTTTACCTTCAATGTATTTTAAGAAACAAAGCAAATATTACAAAATCACAAAGAATTTTTACAAACTAGCCCGTACTATCTTAATCCTATGTTTTGATGATATTTATTTACTGCGAGGGATTCGAATCCCTTGCTATTGCAATTCCTTAAAGTTAATCGTAGCTGCTACTATCATGAATTCATGATGCAAAATGCATCGAGAATGTTTGGTGTCTCCTCAGTGCTACAAAAATGTCCATCCTGAAAGAAATAAAGCACACTGAGATAGGTTCTCTAATAAATCATCCACAACAAAATAATAAATTAAGATAGGACGAAATAAATGTATTATTTAACCGACAATCTCAAAATGAGATTTAACTATTCGTCTTACAGAACACTTAAGCAGGTATATGTTTAATTCCTATCATCCGGGCATCCGTTGTCATTCCGACAGACGACTATGTTCCGAGATGCGCGACAAAAACAAAAGAGCATCTGTCGAGCACTTCACTAAGTGACAAAGAAGCCGGCATAAGCACGTACAAACCATTTCACCGGCCACGGTACTTAGCAGAACAAACAATAAGCGGATCAGTAGCAATCATACAGGACGCCACAGAGGGGCGATGTTTTTGTTAGCGCGAACCGTGCCCTACAGCGCGGCAGCCCAGTCAAATCAATTAATGATAACGTTGGGGACAACAGCTATTAGAGACCTGTTTTGACGTACTCAATTATTGTAAAAGTTATTTAGTTTTTATGAATGGATGAATTATTCATGATTCCATGAATGAATACTTATTTAGTTCTCATGAACGGTAATAGAGGTTCCAGTTATGAAACTAAATAGTAAATCGGAATGAAATGTTTTGTTCGATTATTTTTATGATTTGTCATAAAGCACAATAAGTAATTCTTAATTTTACCCTATTACACACACCGGCAGAATTAGCAGAACACTTTTCATCGTTGCATGTTTAATTATTTTTTAAACAAATAATAATTAAACATGTAACAACAGTTAAATTAACATGTTTTGACATTAATTTGCAACACCATACTAAAAGTTTAATAAAAAAACTAAACTAAACAAAATGCATTGTTTCTTAGATTTCGTAGTGACTGAGAAACAGTTGAAATTTTTAGATTTTATGACGGTTTAAAATTAATGAAATGAATGTTTAATAACGAGTGTTTCTCCCTCGTGCCCTGATTAAGGTTTCCATCCATCTGGGCATGCTGCGAATGATGTTGTCAATGATTTCTTGGGGCAACCTCTGCCATTCTTCAACTAATGTGTTTCGCAGCTCGCCCAGATTGTTAGGAGGTGGCATTTTTGATTTGACACTCCTATTTAGCAAGTTCCAAACGTGTTCAATCGGCGTGTTCAAATGGCACAACATGTTCCTCTAAAATCCCTGATATACCGATCAGCAGTCAGATTTCCGCCGTCGACTACCACTAACTCCGTGCGAGCTCCTAAACATATCCCTCCCCAGACCATAATTGAGCTGACGTTATATGCCACTGTATTTTCAAAATTAGACTGTAAATAACGCTCTCCTTTGCATCTCCATATTCGCTGCCTTCCATCAATCTGATTTAACAGAATTCTGAATTCATCAGTAAAGAGAACCTGTCCCCACTCGTCAAAATCCCAATGACGAAGTTCACGAGCAAAATATAGTCGGTTTGTGCGGTGGTTGTCTCTCAAGTTTTGATGCTTTGGCGGGTATAAATAAGCCTATACCAATTTTCTCGACTCTTCTGCAAACTGTCCGCTCACTCACTCTTACTCCTCGAACCTCCTCGAACCCCTCGAACCACCAATGCATTGTGGCCTGCACCGCCGTAAGTCTCGTGTTCCGACGAACTTGAAGTTGTATAAAACGGTCATCTCTCCTTGAAGTACACCTTTTCCTGCTTTGTCCTCTTCTCCTAGCTAAAGAAATCCTCAATCTGTACCGTTTGATGCTACGATGAATCTTTCATAACGATCGACGAAGTCTTGTGGCAATCGATCTGTAGGATTGACCATTTCTTCTCATTTCATCTGCCCTGAAGATTTCTGGTAGCGTTTAATCAGACATACTTGTGTTATGTTCGTAACTTATCAATAAGCGAAAAAACACAAAAGTCTCATAAAACTGAAATACAATGTTTTTCAAATGGAATTTAAGAAAATGGAAAATCTACTTCGAAGCAGTCGATAGAGATGTATAAATGAAAAATTAAAACAAACGAATGACAAAAATGGCATAAATGGTCCATTTCCAAATTGGACGTTTTAAAAAAATGTAAGAAATGATAAAAAAGTAATTTAACCGGTCAGTGCTACGAAAAAAATATAATAATTCTTCCTTTTTTTGTGTTCCGCTAATTCTACCAGTGTGTGTATTAATGCCCGTGAAGGGGCGTGCATAAAGTATGACTCTTTATTCTGACGGAACGGAAATGGAACCCGCGTCATAGTCGTCTGCAGTTCGGAAGAATCCAATGTAGAAGTAGAAGCTCCTTTGGTGAATTCCGTTAAAACATAACAAAGAACCTTAATCCGCTGCGCTACCAACACCTGTATAATACAAAATCGGACACAATTCAACAAGAATAACTGGACTATTTGTCAGAAAACTTCTTTATAGAGTATCCTTCCGCCTAGTCTTGCACAAGACTAGGTGGAAGGAGGATTTGTTAGAAAAGTAAATAAGTACAAAGGCTGTTAGTAGCAGATACAAATTAAGGTATGATTTCATAGCCAACCGCAGACCGCAGCAGCGTACTATGAAATAGAATTGAACATGATAATATTGTTTATTGTTTTAATTCATTGCGGCTTCTCAATACCATGTCGTTTAACCGTAACGAAGTTTAAAAAGTAATGTATGATTAAAATAGGAAAAATTGAAACGGTCTAGACGGGCCCACCTCGCCCGAACCAATCCAAATTTCACCTGTACATTTGTCTTTGAGGTGACAGTGGAGCGTCTACCATTAGACCGCCTAGACAGAGTCCATTTTTCCTATTTCAATCGATTTGAATATTTAATTTTAACATACAAAATTGTTTTTTTTTATAAGACACAATAATTTAACTTCACCTCGCCTGAAGGTTGGTTTGGTTAGGTGAAGGTTTGGTCATGAAAAAGGGGCACCATTACATACACGTATCATGTTAACAATGGTGGCACTCAGCTTGAAGGCGTCATTACAAGAGGATTGTCGTCACAGCACCGTGTGACGACAATCCTCTGCTCCTGTGCTCCGACCACTATCCTCCCTGCCCAGCTATGCACTTGCTGACCCCTGAACGCAATCCAACCGAGATTGGATTACTATAGAGGGTTTTTGCAATCGAAATTTATGACAAATTTGTGCCTTTATAATATTGGGTATATATTATCACATTCAAGCATATATCGCGGTACGGTGTACCTATCTGCTGCTGTGGTCTGCGGTCGGCTATGAAATCGTACCTTTTATAATAAAGAAGGGAAAAGCACATGAAGTGTAACGTGTTGATAATGTTGGCAGACGTAGTGAAACGCCCGGAAGACAAAGTAACGGGTTCCGATCCGTGACTGTGGGATAAGCGCCTTTGATTTCCTGTACAAATGAACAGCACAGATTTATTCGTAAAGTACTAATAGTTCTAGAACTGGCACTAATAGTTCAATATTTTTTTATTGTTTTAAATAAGTGTATCCGTTTATTTTAGGGTTATATAAATGTTGATATCGACATCAAGGTTAAAGTTCGGATTCAGAGAATTCAATTGACATGGATTATCTCAGAATATCCATTTTTTATAGCACATGGTGGCAGACAAAAACACGGCCCACCTGATAGAAAGTGGTTACCGTGGCCTATGGACGTGTGCAACATCATGGAGTATCTTACTCGTGCTGCCGATCGTGTAAGCACAGAAAGTTTTTGTGCCCTTAGTGTAAAAGACAAAGCAGGAGCAGCTTTTGGTCTTCCCACCGACAGCACAAAAACTCTCCAGTGAACTCCAGTGAGTACCAAAAATCTAAGCATTCGGATATGAAACTATTTAAAAAAAAAAGGTTTCTAGTATAAAATAGTAAGCGAGCAAAGGTAATCACTAAACAGCATTAAAGTGCATCCGGGCATTAGCTATATATTATTAGTTAGTTAGTTCTGATCCCGCAGGAATTTTCTTCTTATCCGATACGCTCTTGACAGAGTGGTAGTTATCGCTATGTATCAGTATTGGAATTGTAACATGCCTGTGATGCGCTTCACGACGTTTTTCCAACGCTGTCTGTTAGGGGTCATTCTGCTACATTCGTTAACCGAATCGCCAATGGTAGACTTGATCTGGTCAGTCCAACACGTAGGTGACCTTCCGCGTGGTCTAGAGCCTTCCTTTCCTCAGACGACAAGGCGTTCTATGGACTGATTGTCACGTCGGGAAACATGTCTGGAGAAAGTGAGGATGCGAGCCTGTACTGTCAAAAACTGATGCTGCTTGAAAGGGGCATCAGAAGGTTCCTACATGGTGAACGGCACAAGTGTGACATCACTAGTCTTGCACAGTCCATTGACGGTAACCACTTTCACTTTAAGTAGTGTAAAAAAAACATAACTTTCATTTTTATAATATTAGAATAAATAAATAAAATGTTTATTTTTTCATTCAGTTTAGTTACCTAACATTACGTAGGGTACAAAATTATTAGCTGCCAGATCTGCATCATAGAATAGACACTAGTTAATTGGCTTCGCTAAGGGTTCCGTACAACACTGCATTGGAGGACAAACTTAATGCTACTATTGGAAAACTATTGTATAAGTGGCGTATAGGTCACAGAATCGTAGTCAGTTTACTAAATACAAATAAGTTGCTACCAGTAGTGGCTTTTGCCTGTTATTTGTATGTAGCGAACTATGCTTGGAGTTTCCTTGAATGATTAAATTGAAATGTGGTCGTGCGACAAATTCCTACAGGAAATAATATAGCTTCAAAATAAGCTCACTATAATTCAAATTATATACATTATAATATAATATAATTATATTTAGCGCAAAAATTTAAAAAAAAAAGAAGCATTATTATTTTTTGTGATATAATTACTTTACAACCTCTGTGGCGTGAACGCAACGGTGCATGGGTTCGATTCCTGTTCAGTGCAAGTATTGGTTACCATGAATGTATTTATTTACATTAGTGTGAATATTTCCGTACCTCGAAGAGCACGAATCGCCGTCGGTCCAAATAAGGCAGTCGTTGGGTAGTCGGAGCCCTGAAAAGTTCGACTAGTCTAAGTACAGAACGTCGATGTCGCCAATTAGATGTGGAGGACAGATGACAGAGAACGCTGATGATGATATAATTAAAAATTTACAGTTTTACATAATTTATTAACTTAGCTTATTGCGAAAAATGTGGGTGCTAGCACCCCTGCCTACCCCTTCGGGGATATAGGCGTGAGTTTATGTTAAGGTATAGGCGTGAGTTTATGTTGCTAAAGATTTATGATTCTAAATTAATGAGAAGTACCCTATAGCTTATGATTCCCTTGCGAGTATCGAATATCTTTTGATAGTGTAAACTTTGAAGTTCGATTATTTTACAGGTGTAAAGGATTTAGGGTTTGAGTATTTGACATTGTTTTCAGCTTGATACGTTAACGCATTCCTTAGAAAGACGTCTTCTGAAGTACTGAATCCCATTATAGAATACTAGCTTATGTCAACTGCTTTGCCCGATTGGAATTTCGATCCATAACCCATGGTAATAAATAGTACACACAACGTTATCTAGACCCAGATGGTAGCCTATTCCCGGGATAAAAGTAGGATTCCAGAGTAGAATCTATTTTTGTTCTAAATTTGTACCAGATACGTTAGAATATGATTCAATAAAAGACATTAAAATTTTACATTTATTGTTAAGTAGAATTTCAATGTATCCGTTTAATTTCGATACATTATAAAATTTGTCAACTAACCATATATTACGCACCGCAAATAAGGAGTTTTCACGGAAGAACATTAGCTTGCTTTTTCTTGCTAACCAATTTTGGTATTTGCCATCTCTGTCGACGGCAACAGACGGGATAAGTGCACGTTCGATGTTGCTATTTGCAAACAATGGCATGTAGCCCGCCGTGTCGCTGTCTGCACACATCTAAGGCGCCGAAGACATTGGCGTCAAATTAAACACAGAACAGCCAGCTGCGTTCTTTAATTTTAAGACTCGATATATAATGAATTAGATGAGAAATAAACAATAGATTAGAGAAGATATGAGAAAGAAGGGGAGAACCGGTCGTCACTATTTACCGGTTGCATCTAACGCTTGTACTGCTAGTCTTTTATTTGGTTTACTTCTGCTACTGTCATCGAAAATCCTCAATCCTGAGAAAAAAAAGCAAGCAATCTAGGTTCCAAGTGAAGTCAGATTGGTCTCTGAGGATCATGGACAGAAAAACATAGTTGGCCTGCCACTATTAATACAGGCTTGAGTATATAGATAAATGTACGTATTATTAAGAGGGTAAAATCTATTACATGAAAAATCACTAAGAAAGTACAATTATGTGATGAAATACGTGAAAATGAGTAATCTGTCTTACTATCTGTTTATTTCATCATGCCAATGTTTGTGGATAGTTCCCAGAAAAAAATTAAAACCCAGTTTTTATTTCACGCAGACTTTATTTCACGGGCACTACAACTTGTTATTATTACAATAGTCCTCAATCATCGTACATTTTTTTTGCGGGAAAATAAACCTCCCGTTTTTGATGCCCTAATTGGCTATCCCATTAATAATGGCATTTAATCTTTTAAGGCATATTACCCGAGAGCACACTGTTAGATTCTGTACAGTCAACAGTTTGTACCAGATTAATTAACACCTTTGTATTACACCCTTCCTGATGACAGATTGTTCTGATATTTGGTACACAAGTTTAGTTCGGACGATAATACAATTTAACTCAATAAAACAATATCATTAGAAGGTATTAAGATCATTGGGAGAGGCCTATGTCCAGCAGTGAACTGTGGTGGGCAAATTGATTAATTGATTGAAGATCATATTGAAAACTTTGCTAGTCAAGCTCGATCTGTAGCTGTAACACGTCAACTATTGTGACGTAAACCATAATTTGCAATAGAACTTCAACTAAGATGTGAACAGATCAAATGACTATAGTATTTGCAGTATACGATGCATTAGGCTTTTATATTTAATCCTCTCCCCTCTAAGCTGAATTACCTGGCATGCCTATTCGCTTGTAATAAGCTCCTTTGCATCAATTGACAGGGTCTTGTGTGCTTAATATTCACTGTATGTTGGATTTATATAACCATCTATAGCTTAAGAGGCGTATACTCGTAGTTTATCTGTTGTTTAGTTTACGTTCGTATAATGGTTTCATTACTTATATTGAATGATAGTATTTTTCCTGGAATACGGTAGTAAATCACAAAATGTAGCAACATTTTCGTAATGTGTTTATTTCAACTAATTGAATTACGATCAATAGAAACAACACAATTCCAGATAGCACATTAGTAGATTACTTACTAGTAACGTAGGTGTGTAGGGCACGCCGTGATTGCGGCGGTAAGACCCATCATGGGGGAGTGGCTGGAGAGGTCACACGGTAGCCTCTCGTACCGTCAGACGCAGATCATCACCGGACACGGTACCTTTTTTGACCAACAAGATATAGTAGAGCACGAGTAAATTTATCTCAATAAATAAAAAAAATCATAGCTCATTCCTAACTAACAAAGGCGCATTTTTTTTTCAATAGTTCTTACGACAATTGGTAAAGGGCTTCCACCGTCGCCCCAAGATGCTTGTAAAGGAGAATTTGGAATGCTCAAGATGTGCCTCGGTAACTCAGTGGTCAGATCATTTCCCATATAAGGGACTGGCCGTAGGTCCAAGTCCCCTCGGAGTATTTCGCTTTTCCAATATTATTCCATAACCAAGGAAGAGACCCTTTCCAGATATCATGCTGCTATATTTGAAATGAAAACAAACTTCACGATTGCAATCTGTAGCAGCATTAGCTGAACTGCGACCTTTTAGACACACACTAGAATTCTCTTCTTTTTTTTTCTTTAAATTATTAATTGACAGGTTTACTTGCAGTTAGCTTTGTTATTCTTTTATATGTGTGTGTTCAATAAATGAATTTTCTTTCTTTCTTTCTTTTAAGAAAAAAAGAGCATTGATTGATTGAGCACAGTTGTGTTAAAATACAGTTACATTTTTGTTAAGTACCATTTGAAGGATAATACTGCAAAACTTTTTGTGCTTACAGAGTCGGCAACACGATTGTGACTCCCGTGGTGTTGCACACGTCCTTAGGCCACGGTAACCACTTTGATGTAAAGTGTGCCATGTACTTGTCTGCCATTTAGGTAGTATTAAAAAAGAAAAAAACTACTATTCTGACGCCAGAGTGCAGCACTAACGTTAACAGTAAACTTTTTTTGACAAGTCATTCAAAGGGGTCTAGTTGTAAACGCCTACAATGCACAAACCTACCATTTAAAACCGCCATCTCGAGTCTCAATTACCGGGGTGTAAGGTTATCCAGCAAGGATTTTCCCTTGCATTCCGACTGTCCTTGAGCAATTTTAAGATAGGGGCCTATCAAACTGCGGTAAGCACGGTATCCCCATCGAACCTTGAAAAGGAAGGTGGGAGACGTTGCACCGCCATCCACCCCCCAGGGTTCGAGGCAAGTAATAAGACAAATTTTGTTTATTAGACTGGTTCTAGTGGCGCCTTCTGAGCCTAGCTTTGCATAATATCCCTATTGGTTTACTTTTTGAAAACAAGGCCATTTCTATTTCCTGTGTAAACTTCGGAAAACAGGAACCACTATCGGCTTAATTCGCGATCTAATCCCGTATACGATCAGCGTCTCTCATTAACAAGATTTATGAACAGAAAAGAGACTTTCAGACGACATCGTGTGCCTCGATGCGTTATTTACGACAACCAGATTGGCAAGATACAATATTCGTGCCCTATGGTACTGTATCTTTTAAAATTAAAATGTATGGAGCACAATAAAATATTAGAAAAAATTATACACACCAGATTAACAAAATATCTAGAAGACAATAATTTACTTTCGGACTGTCAATTTGGTTTTAGGCCAAATAGGTCAACTAGCCAAGCTGTACATACACTAACCGACTATGTCACTAACAACCTAGACAAAGGTATGCACACCCTGGGGATTTTTCTGGATCTTGCCAAAGCATTTGACTCTATTTCCTGTTCTTTACTATTAAAAAAACTCGAGGCTTTCGGAGTAAGAGGGACGCAACTGCTTCTACTGTCGGATTATATGAAGGACCGACAGCAATGTGTGAAGATTGGACAAAATGTAAGCTCTGAAATGAAAAATAGTGGATATGGTATCCCACAAGGGAGTGTATTAGGAACCACTTTATTTTTAATTTATATAAATGACCTTTGCAGTTCGACTCTTCAAAATGGATTTATCATATCATATGCCGATGATACGGCTCTTTTATTCGCGGCCAAATCAAGAGAGGAGGTATTTAAACACGCTCAAAATGGTTTCAATTTTGTGACTAAATGGCTTCAGAAAAATCTTCTATCACTAAACACTGATAAAACAAAATACATGTTATTTACAATGCGAAATACTAAGAAACCTATGACTAACATAAATATAAATGCACATTGTTGTATAACCGCTGACACTGCATGCGCTTGCCCTACATTAACTAAAACTGACAATATAAAATATCTTGGTGTAACGATTGACACAAATTTGAATTTCCGCAAACATATTGAATTGCTATGTGCTAGAATACGGAAATTAATGTATATCTTCAAAAATTTGCGTGCAATAGCGGGCTCTAAGATTATTAAACAGGTATACTGGGCCTTATGTCAGTCCATTCTTACTTATTGTATAACTTCCTGGGGTGGTGCAGGACGCACAATCCTATTACCCCTTGAGCGGGCCCAAAGAGCAATCTTAAAAGTAGCCACTTTTCGACCATATAGGTTCCCCACAGATCAGCTCTACAAGTCATGTAAAGTACTAACAGTGCGCCAATTGTTTATTCTAAACCTCATACTATACCAACATACCAAACTTCCTCCACAAACAATAACCTTAGATAAAAGAAGAAAGGGAATAGTTTGTGAAAAACCACAAACTAAACATGAGTTTGTAAATAGATTTTATATGTTTTTGGGTCCTTTTCTATATAACAAATTTAACAAATTACTAAACATACATAGACTAAGTTATTGGAACTGCAAGGCTTTAATTACAGAACACCTAGAAAAACTAGATTATGCGGACACAGAAAAACTGCTAGAAATACTAAAGTAGGTAGCGTTAAGCTGTAAATATGCAATAGATTCTTTGGTTTATGTTAACTAATTAATTGCAACAAGTAATTATCATTGAACGGACATAGCCTGAAACACAGGTTTACAAAAACCTAGGTCAGGTAGGTCCCAAATTGTTAATGTAATTAGGTATTATATTTTAAATTTTTACCATATACAGTGTTACACTTTCTCATAATGTAGATATTATTATACTTAAATTAGTTATATTCGACCTTATTTGTAAAACTAGTAATAACCCAATGTACAGCACTTTTTGATAAATAAATAAATTATTATTATTATTATTATTATTATTAATAAAAATCTAAATTGAAGATCTTAACTACATCAAGCGATACCGTGTAATAGTTTTCATATAACATAGCGGTGCGAGTGTACGTAACTAGCTAAATCTACACAATCTAATATATCTCTGCCTACTCCGGTGAAAAATATAGGTGAGCATATATACACCTATGTTTATACAGCGTTTAAGTATCTAGATTCAAAGTAAGCATAGTTTAACTAGCTTTTATTATATCCCCTTTCTAAAACCCATAACACAAGCTTGATCATTAGACTTTATTTACACAAAGAACTAAAATAAGTGCATCTTTCTACAATTTTACTGTGTGTGTAAGGTTTAAAATAAAAATATCAATAAAATAAAATAAACATAGCATGTTCTCAGTTTCACCTAAACTGTTTCATCACATTGGCCTATGCAGTAGGGCAATCAGCCCCATATTTAGCACTAATAACGAGTCATGAAATATTCTAGTCTTGATTTTAGTGCACTGGGTGGGTAAATCCTTTATCTTGATAGATAGAGGTTGAAGTTGGTCCGAATGGTTATGCTCGCGTATCGGCTCCGTGTTCGTGCGGATCACGACGGTGGAGCGTATCGGTACGCCTGTAATCCGATAATAATGAATAGAAAATAGCACGGGCATCGTGGCCCAGTTGAAACTTGCTCGTAACTGGAGGCACGAGGAGTTTTATCGCAGGACATAATTCGGCCGCGTTGTCACGCGCTGTCCGACGGACTTTATCGCGAATCCCGATGGTTCCCTAGGGTATTGAAGGGAAACAAGTACAAAAAACTCAACTGAGGCTGTACACGGAAAACTGAATTTAATTTTATTTTTAAATTCGTGACCAAATCTAAACTAATGTTACTAGTAGTTCTGTGAACAGTAGACCTCGCGAGCACCCTTTGACACATTTTTCTGGTTAATCACATCTGGTATCCTTAAAAGCGTAACGTAGCGTCTTATTTTAAACAGCCCTTTTTTCACCAAACAAAATATGGCGATGCGTTAAAAAACGCTACAGTGGAATTCCCCCTTTTTTCTCAATTGTTTTTTTTAATACACAGTTCGCCTTAACGATGTACGACTTTTTGTTTCAGCCAAAAATTATCACGATTTATATATCACGCGACAGCAAACTTCCTCCATTTTCCCCTCCTATCAAATAAAGCTCTCGACAAAAGTTAAGTTTGAAATCAAAGAACATGTGTGCGAAGTTAAGAAATGTGTCTTACCTTGTCTACCCTACCACCTTGACGAAACCGAGACTCTTGTTCGCTACGCGCGCTCGGTCAATAAAGCTGAAGTATTTGTTTGAATTTGTTCGAACTCATTGATATCAGGAAGTAATGATTCTAATTGAAAAAAAAAAGAGACGCATGCAACAGATATGCGTAATTCATTGCGGCTTCTCAGTGGCCAGATATACGTATCATAGTTTAATAAGCAATGTTTGTGTAAGTTTGATATAATAGTGGCAGAGCTATGCTTTTCCCAATATGAATGGGTCCGGCTGGACCCTTCCGACCGGTGTATCAACTTCTCAATTTAATGTCGGCTTTTACTGCTGCGTATGGATCGTGAGAATGAAATTTTAAGAAGAGGTGGTAGAGATAATATGATGTCTCTTACATATTCTTCATTAAATGAGTGTTGGAAAAAATAGCGCACTGCAAAAGTTCTTCTTAGGTAACTGGTTACAAAACACGTTTACTATGGCGGCCTAAAGGATATATCAACGCCAAGAGATATCATATTAGACATACAAATTGCATGCGAAGCATCGCAGGCCTTGTCTGTGATCTGATGTGTGCTTGTGTGTGTTTCGCCACAAACAGATAAAGTGATATTTTTGAAGTGAAAACTTCTTTAGCGGCGTTGAATGGGTAAAAATTGTTAAACTCGCGCGTCAGGATCACTTGACCTTTGAACCGTAACCGACGACTGACGTCATACAACATTAGCTATAGACTGTTTATTTTGCAAGATACGATAAGAAGCTTCTTAGCTTAGCGGTGAGCGCTTCGACTGTAAGTACTTGTGGTTTCAGATAGTACCGGGTTCGAAGCTGGGCTTCTGACACTTTTTGTGATTATTTTTCTTTTTGTAATTTATTACCTTTTGTGATTATTTTTTCTGTTTGTAATTTATTTTTGTTTGTAATTTATTAATTTCTTCTGACAGAAAATTAGCAGAAAATTAGTGATAGGTTCTATGATTGGCGCTATATTATAGGTATGGTATGGTATTTTCTTTTTATCTTTTCCTCTGTATATAACGAAGAAACAAAGAAAGAAAAAGTTTTCACTGCTGCCGGCACTCCTGGAGTGCAACCCGTCTTTTTTTATTCTTGTAAGGTATAAGAATAAAAAATATCACTTTCATCTGTTTGTGGCGAAGTGATTAAGTTGTTAATGAGTACCTGCAAAAAAATATTGAATACATATTGTAGAAATAGAGAAAAAAGTGTAGATATTAATATAGCAAGTTTACAATTTGATAGATATGTCGAAGATTATTATCACTTTACGACGCGTTGAATCAACGGCTGTCAAACTGTATTATTATTAAACAATAACAGCCGCTGTTTAATAGAAATTCAGTTGAAGGAATATACATTCTTCAGAATACGACCGCTCTTAAATATAATAATACGGTGGAAAATTTAACCTTTTAAAACTATATTTTATATCAACAGTTCAAGTGTTACCAGTTCCAAGTCGTAATGCGATAAAATGTATCGTTTTAGCGAGTTTCATTAAATGAGAGGCGATATAATAAAAAGACTTCATACAGTGCATCCAGGCTCTCTTATTCTGAATGACAAACTGTTTTGTAACTACGCGTATTCGTATTTGACACTTTAAGTTGGTCCAGTTTTCCAAAAGAGTATCTATATTCATATGAAGCAATTGAAATTTACCGTCTTCTCCCGTGACCACTGCGTTTGATATAAGATGTCACTCAGAATAATTCCCAGCTACTTTTAAAAATGTAAAATTATTATGTACTTACCTACAGTCAGTATCAAATCGATCTTGGCTGGTAAAGTACTCAAAAGGCTCTTAATACCTTGATATTCTCCCCTGCCTGTTAACTGATTGTTCTGACATGCGGTACACACATTTAGTTCGGACGAAAATACAATTTAAATCAATAAGACAGTTTGACATATCATTTTGACACTTTGCTCCTAAAGATACATTTCATGGGGACTGTACAGAAAATTATATACGAAACAAACTTTGTATTCGCATCATGTATCTGAGTTTGAAGTTCTAAAACACAAAATCGACATGTGAATATAAAAATTGGGGAGGTGAAGTATCAACTGCGGCAATTGAAGCGCGTAGCGGCTGACGCCGTCGACGTTAGCCGTCAATTTATAAAGGTACTGAAAATTGACATATAATATTGCGATCAGGACAAAACGTTTCTCAAAAATAGATTTGAAAAACTACGGACACCAGGCGGTCGAGTGAGGCACCTATAGAAAGGTCTTGTCGGCGGCCATACGGTGGTGCAAAAATTTATATAAGTTTCTCTATAAAAAATTGGAAAAACCGCCCAAAACAGATAATTTAAAGTGAAATTTTGAAGGAAAAGTTGATTTACAGTAGATTTATTTATAAACCTTTTTTGGCGACTGAATTAAATTTTAAAGCATTGTATTTAGTATGCAAACTATTCAAATCGATCAATGGCAACAATTCCTAGCCAAGCTTCAATAATTTCTCAGAGTGCCACAGTTTTTTAAAATATAGTCCTGAAAAATCTCTTTCCCAATCAAATCGCATTGTTTTAAAAACAATAAGCGGAAAAGCTCTTTTATACCCATTTAAAATAGATCACCTTACTTTTTATATCGTAACGGAAATGAATGTACCCTTGGTTGGTTCTACGACCAATCGATTCCCTATATTAGGCTTCCGTCAGAAAACAAACAGGGCCCATTCCGGAGCGTCTTTTGTTCCATTGTAGAACCGCCTTTGTTCTACCGTCGCGGATAAATTATTTTCTACGATCCTTCTTAGCTCCTATCTCGTTCCATTTCTCCCGTATTAGTTCCAGCCGATGCGCAACAATTACGTCCTTTATGTCTGGATGACGCGAAAATCATCTTGCCTTGCCCTAAAATTTTACGCTTCAATATTCCATCGTTCTCGAGTTAAATTAGAAAAGCTGAAATCAATAAAACATTTTTTTGCGGTAAATCGACCGTAATAAGTAGATCTCAAAATAACCATACTTAATAATTATAAATGCGAAAGTAACTCTCTTTATCTGTCTGTGTGTATGTTACGCTTTCACGCGTAAACCACTGATCCGATCTTGATGAAATTTGGTACAGAGATATATTAGACCCTGAGAAAGGATATAGGTTATGTATGGTCGCGATAAACGATATTCACGCGAGCGGAGTCGCGGGCATGATCTTCACAAGGTTTTCCTAGTGCAATTTTCGCCACTTAATATAGATTTGTATGATTTCACATTGACATGGTCATACGTAAGTACTAGTGTAACGCTCACCGGGGTATTGACTATGTTTTTAATTTATTTCGAGTATCTGATATTCCAGTGCTGTTACAAGCCCCATGATCGGTTACTCGAAATTAATATAAAACCCATGGTAAATATCCCTGCGAGTGTTACACTAAATGAAATGAATACAGAGAGCTCATAAGTGACACAGGGAATCAAATAAGTACTAATAAAATAAAATATTAAGAACAGAAATCCCGGCTGATGCTAAAAAGATCGAAACAAGCTTTATAGCAGGCGGTATCTATGAATTTTCATCTAGTTTGAGATTTGTAAATGGGTACCGCCTGCTAAAAAATCTTTATAGCATCAGTCGGGTTATTTGCTTTTAATAATTTATTTTATTTTATACTTTTTACTTGTGACATACATATTTTTCTAATCGTCTCCTAATTGCCTTAATTTTGACACCCCACTCGATAAATTTGAGTGAATATATTTTTTTATACCACATACATTTTGGCGTCAAAAACCCAATATACAAGCTAGGTATATGTTGGGTTTTTGTTCATATTTTATGTACCCAATAAATACCTTTTATTTGAAATATGAATCAGAAAGAAATCCGTACGGTGGTTCAGAAGATATGAGGTAATGCGAAAAACATAACCCTTTTTAATTTCTTCTAAAAACAGTAGCCTTCGAGTAAAATACGCCTTACTTTTCGGACATAAAAACTAAGAATGTTATGTGCTCTTTTTAATGTGACACACGTGTTTATATTGCTGACGACAAATAAAAATTTAGAAAGTTATATTTACTTTCTTAATTGTCTTTATTAAAGCACTACATAAACATGTTAAATGAACGAATGACTAAAGTGTGACTAAAGTACGTATCACATTAAGATATAATACATAATATTATGGGTTCAGTTTAAAAGAAATTAAATTTTACGACAAAATGCAAACAAAGGAACATTACGGACACATGAATTGATACTGCTTTAGGTTGTTTTAATTATAGTTTGAACAAGATGCGGGTTCGTTCAAAAAGTGTGACTGATAAAATTTACATTTTGTTGCTATCTCTGCGACATAATTAAGTGATTATAGCTTTTACATACAATCTTAATAGAATATTTTCTGCGTACGGAGAAAATATAATTATAAATATGTAATATAATACTTACAGGTAAGTGTATTACTAGCTGATGAATGCGGCTGCGCCCGCGTGGTTATCATAATTCATGTCTGCAGTTCTACTCAATCAATTGAGATCAAACGTACGTTATGGCAGATTTTAAATCAGACATTTGAAATTGCACCATAATCTCTTCAGTGGTTTTTACGTCACTAAAAACAGACGGACAAATTTTGATGAAATTTGGTATAGGGGTAGATTAGACCTTGAGAAATGACATAGGTTATGTTTGGTCGCGATAACCGACATCTACGCAGGTGAAGCCGCGGGCAAAAGCTAGTAACAAATAAAACCGGCTAGAATCCATTAAAAATAGTTTTATATTATAAAAAGACATACTATTTAGATATTTTATTGTGATTTTCATAAAATAGCTCTCAGTATACAAAATAATTAGTATGATAAAAGTGCCGGTGGCGACATCAATCGGTGCCACTTTGGTACGATAATGTACTTTGACTCGACGCGCCGCGTGCTGTTGATTGATAGCAACAAACTGCCTACCACTTAGACAATAACGAGGGAATAGAGACATTCCCATCGCTAATGGAAAGTGTGATCCATCAAATGACCCAAAATTAAGGTGTGATATCGAATCTTATCTAAATGACGACAAGGTTCTTATGGAAACAATTAGGACAGTAACCCTTTATGGTTGACAAGAGGTATAAAATGAACGAAGGGGAAAGTGAATGCCTGTAGGGGTGATAGTAAGCGTTAGTCGTTGAGATAATTAAGCGGTGAGACCCATTGCCGTGTAGGGCTGCGTCTCAAAGCGGCGACAATGATCATTTAGCTGAAGAACCCTACTGAAAGGGTCGCTTTGGTATTTGTGTTGTATGGGTCAAACCGAGTCATTTACTGATTAATGCATAAGGTACCAGAGCTAGCTACTAGGGATTATTTTGGTCTTAAATAAAAATAACCTCGTGTAGTATTTCGGGCCGTGAGTAGGGTAGCTCGAGGGCTCACTGGAGAGTTTTGGTGCTGTCAGTGGGAAGACCAAAGGCTTGTTCTGCACTGTCAGCACAGAAACTCTCTGTTCTTACAGGGTCGGCAGCACGAGCGTGACTCCCCTGGTGTTGCACATGTCCATAGGCCACGGTAACTACTTTCCATCAGATGGACCGTGTGCTTGTCTGCCACTTAAGTGATATAAAAACATAGGCTTATTGTCGACCTCTGTCTCACTTGCGCATAAGTGACCGCCCGTTTGCCTAAAAGGAACCTATTCACTAGAGACTAGGAATATTTTCGAAACAATCAATAAATGAATAAATTTCAAATGTTCAAGTGCAAAATGTTTCAATTTATTAATAAAAATTACAAGTACTTTCGAGAACGTTTAATTTGTTGGTTTGACTGAATGATATTATAATATTTGACAAGCTGTACTTTTAAATTAGACGGAGGAATCCCGGTTGTAACAAAAAAAACGGACAGTTTGCTGACAGTCATGCATAACTAAATGGATCCGTTGATGAAACAGCGACTCATCGTAACTTTGTTAAACCTACAAGGTAAGAACGTGTTATATCAAATTTTAACCAGAGATTATATTTCATTGCATTGTATGAGGAGCTACAAAAAATAGATAATGCATAGATATCACGCGTCCAACTATGGGTCGACGTACTGACAGCTTTAATTAAATTCGCCGGCGGCACACTGTTTTAATTTGTTTTAAAACAAATCTAATCAATAAACATTCAAACCGTCAAGCATGAAAACGCGTCGGCCATTCAAATATAGTTTCTCGAGCGAACGCCAGGAGAATTATCACGATGATAAATAAGATACACGAGCGTTGGGACAAGGGAGCCAATCACCATACATCACCGGAAAACATCCAAATAAAACTCTCTGAAACAAAAAGGTATGTGTTTTTGTGTCATGCACAGAGTGCCAAAGGAAAACAAATTGTAGCAAGGGAGAGATTGTATCGCTAGACGCCTTCAACGACGTGAAAACTAATTAAGATCGGACGCTTTTCTAAGGCGATAACTTGCAGCAGACAGACGGCCGGACGTGTTTGTGTATTGGCAATCAAAACAATTAACTTTTTGCCTTATTCACACCTATCTATACAAAACGGATATAGGTAATATTTATAGTTCGAACGATGACAAACTCGTCATACTGTTAATCATTGTGATTCTAGTATATACCTGAGTATAATTAGTACTTAACTTAACTATTAAATGAGATACAATTAAAATACACAAAAAAATGCTTTAACAACGAACGGAAATTACAAAAGTTTCTAACAAAATAAAATGAAAAGCGCTAACTAAACGCTGCAGCGCGATCGAAGCGTGAAATAAATAAAATGGAAGCGCCTGGCAAACGATAAAAAAAGTATAAAAATTGTGGCTTTAATTTTCCAGTGAGATTTCCCAGCAGTCTCCGGGCAAGGAGGGAGGCGGCGCGTGCACTGGACACGTGAATTAAAACCGCTAACAATGACATCGCGACTCGCTCCCTAATGAAGTCGCGCCCATGGCGACTCGCCATCACATTACTGAAGAACCTACTATAGTTAGGTAGTTTGTGTAACATCCAGTAGTGACTTAAGAGTCGTAGGTAGGTAATAATTTTCGCATCGGTAGGTACAGTTACTAAGATTGGCAATTTGTCTGTTAAATATTCAGTATTATAGCCGGATAATTACCTTAGTAAATAACGAGCATAGCCCCCATGCCGTAAAAGAGCAAAATTTCCGTTGCAAGAGGGAAAAGGCGTTATTGAAAAAGAGGCGCGCTGATATATAAATAAAATACGGGTTCAGCTATCGGCGGCTTGTTATCGCATACCTCGATCGCAGCTATTACGCCAAAGTATTGGTTACTCGAGCGACCGTGGGCACAGTTTGCTTTGCATGGAGCCGACGCCGCTAGTGCCGCTACCTCGTTATAATAATATGAACTTCGGGAATTGCGACTTCTTCGGAGTAGAGCCGATAAAATATTTAACATTTTTGGGGAACGCTCAATAAAACCGAGCTATTAAATAAAATTAACTCAATAACTCTACATAATTGCTTCGGAAATGTTATTTTTTTACACCGAAGAGACATTGCGTTTTTTATTTTTAATGTAGGGAAGTAGACATAGCGCGTCGTTTAGAGTATCTTCTATAAATAAATGAATAGTTATTATTAAAGACAATTTATTTTTATGTAGTGTCTACTGTGCAGTATTCCTTGTTCTACACCAGAAAGAATTTCTTTTACATACATAATAATTGCAAGTTGTCTCGGGGCGTCACGATCCTGATGCATAATGACAAAGTGCGCAGTGACGTGCAAATTGCTCTACGAACAGCTATGCCTCGTACAATTTTTAACGTGGTGTTGCTGTTCTCACATGTATGGCTATAAATATAAAGTTGTAATTATTGACCGGTGCAAGACTGGTCCGCGAATAGTGTAACCGCTTTCTTACCAACGGTTTACTAAACTGGTATGTAGGTACTTCACCGTAGAAACATTCTAAATCAAATCATTAGTCAAGATAAAAAAAAAACATGCAAATAGTGATAAGTGGGATTTATGGAGCCCTGTGCAGCTGTACAGTCCTCTGAGCATACAGCGTCGAGCACAGCGCTGCGACTGACCTTGATAGAGATGTCATTGGTCGATATCCAGTGACGTCACCCATTCTGACCAATGACAATCTCTATCAAGGTGGATCAGCGGTGTGCTCGACGCTTTATACTTCGAGGATTGGACAGCAGTTCATGTCGCACTAGCTTTCACGTCCCTTATGTTCTATTTACAGGAAAGAGATAGGGATGGCAGCAGACTGTAAAGGTCAAAAAGACAGTTAAGAGTAAAATTAAAGTAACTTTTCAGCTATTTCCGGTGAGAATACATAAGTGACACACATCACGTCTCTGTCCCTGAAGGGGTAGACTGAGGCGCTTGTTTACCAGTTCCATAGTTAACCCCACTTAATAGGTAGCGAGTCTATTGCTGTTTCCGGGGATTGAGTATATTCGCCAGCCTCTGTTTGTTAGCAAGTGTACCACGTACCGGTGAAGATGTCTTGGAGATGTTGGTAGGGCCACTTAGCACCCCTACTAACACTTTAATATATTCCGTATTCCGCTGCCGTGCTTCGATTCTACTTAAATAATGAAGCAGAATCTTGCTTCGTAACCTAATAGTCAGAAAAGTAAATTAATAAAAATGTCCTTTCAACACAGCAGCATCTTGGTAAGGTGAAATTTAAACGGTGTCATTTGAATTATTCCCTTTACAAAACGCTCTTAATACGTAGTGGCACATCTACTACCACTTTATCTTGGCGAGCGGAGCCGGTTCTGAGCCTCCGAGACAAGTGACGTTGACTCCAGTAATTGTATGCTTCATCCGTCACTGGGCCAACACAGAAAACATGACTAACTCGTGATTTGCTAATCACTTCACCATCATCTGCTTATTAATTGGTTCTATGCATATTAATCAGGTTTTTATTGAGAAAATACAATAAAGAAATATATGTAGCAGTAAAGTAGCTTTAGCGATACATTAAGTAAGTTTAATTTAATTGTATGTATTCTGATAATTAAATAAATAAATTAAAAAAAATGTCTAATATTTTATCAAAGTCATCATTGTTGCGTTAGTCCTGATCGCACCTGAGGCTCTCAACTCGAAGTCCGGGATCCGTTTTGCGTTCTGTACTGTCAATTAAAAATTGGGTTGGAAAGGTGTAAGCTTTTCTTAAAGACTTTATCGATTAGACCTGAAATCTGGGACTATAACGACATGCATTAAACACATCGAAGATGGTTTTATTTTCTTACTAACATCCAAACATATAAAAATAATACCAACTATAGGTGACGCACTAAAAATGTTTAAACAGAACTTCGCAAAACACTCGACCTAATTAAATTTCGTTCACAATCTTTACTGTCCAAAGTCCCTACTCACTGATTTCGAGAAAATAAAATTTATTCACAAAGACTACAACATAAAGTGGTAAATAAAATGTATATATGTCAAGGCAGTTAAATCGGGGAAACGAAATGTTTTCCCAAAGCATAAGGTACGAAGGTGCAATCAAAAGCAATCTGCGGTTACGTCACACACTAGGAATTCGAATATTCCACGTTTGCTATTTGAAATTGATAGAAAACCCATCCAAATTATTTTAGAAGACAGAGAAACCAAACCTACATTAGTTATGTACCTATTTAGGTATTATAGTAGCTTACGTCATACATACATACATACATACATATATACATACATACATACATACATACATACATACATACATACATAAATACAAACATACAATCAAGCCTTTATACCCGGAGGGTTAGGCAGAGGTGAATTCACACTCACTTTTCACCAATTTGTATTCGGTTCCACGTAATAGGAGGAGAGCCTATTGGCTACTGTTGTTGATTCGAGCCATGAATCTGAGGCTGAGTCTAGGCTGTAAACATCTGTCTGATGTTACGTTAAACTCAAACAGCCCTATTCCTTAGTCGCCTTGTACGACACCACATGGGAGGAGATGGAGGAGCAACACATTTTATTCGATAAAAATGTATTTTTCATTCGGTAAACAGACGGGTGGAGTTTAATGTTAGGCCGGATCCTGGTCTATATATACGTCTTTTAGCCTTAAGTCGGTTAGAAACCGTAGTGGCATAACAGAGCAGCGCGGTATTTGCGCATTGTTGATCCGCCATCCTATTAGATAAATATCTATATTCACTGAGTCTTTACTGAGTCACCACTGAGCCCGTCAGCTTGTGACCACGGCCAGCGTAACCTGACCGAAACTTCAAGCCATTCCAAGGTATGTGTGAACCTATACAATGATCGCGTTAAATGCCGTTAACATCATGAACGTAAAAGTATGCAAGTTTATATATTCACCTATCTAAATAGATTATTTTCTTTAATTTTTACGACGTTTATTTGGTGGTAAATTATACTTTAAGTAATCACTGGCAAAAAATCATAAACGTTTTATTATGGCCTTGTTTATGGCCCGTAATAATTGTGCTTTAGATTTGATCAGTAATGGTTTTGTAACTAAATTGCTTTCGGTTCAATATTTTGATTATAGGCGTGTTTATTCGGTGATTCACACATTTGGATGTGTATAAGAAACTATTTAATAACTAGAATTATAAACTTTATATCCCGTAAATATATGTAACGTAAAAGTCATTTAGTCAGCCTGCGTGGTTGTGCCTCGGAGAGCATGTTAAGCCATCGGTCCTGGTTGCCACAAGAACATGTATGGCAGTCGTTACGGGTAGTTGGAGCCCTAAATGTCCAGCAACTAGTATAGCTGCAATGCTTCGATTTTGCTTTGGGCTGTGAAGGTGAGATGGCAGTCGCTTCACAGAAAATATTGAAGTTAGGCCAAATCTGCAGTTAGACTAGTGAAGCGAATCCCAGACTCCAAGCTGACAGCTGCGGATGCGACTGGGATTAACGCTTAGAAGATGAAGAAGAAGATTAATTAAGGCAACCCTCATATGTACCTAAGAAAATAGAAGTATTACTTGTAAGCGTACCTACATCTTTATGTTAGCGATGTAAAATAAATCTCCTTTGCTTAATACAAAATGTAGCAGCCAACTAGCTCAATCAGCCATTCAATCAACACCCATTCTGTTAACTAAAGGCTAAACAGCTAGGCAAATGACATGGATCGATGACGTTTTCTAAGCAAATTACTGTTTTTTCGCATGGTTACAAAAAATTAACCGAGAAGAATATAAGTATGTATCAATATTTTGGGACTATAATTTTATCATATGAGATAAGATGTAAATTACTCAATATACTTTGAAATCACAGTCACAATCACAATAAATGGCCATCAGAGTAAGTTCTCCCAGTTAATACATGATTCGCTTTTTAAAGAGACCTTTCTCTCTAGATAAGTGGCAATTCGTTGACCGGCGTTTGGTGGAACAGAATAAAGAATGTTTAGGATTTTTGGGATTTGAGGGATTTGAGGATTTGACTTGTCTAGAGGGGCTGACTGTAAGTGCGACTGCTTTTATTATTTTCTTGTTATTGTACACAAATTTTACCGCACATAAACAATACCTACCTACCTACCGACGCATGCAGCACATACATTATACGTTAAACTTCGATAAGGATAAAGGGGGACTATTGAGAAGCCGCAATGAATAACGTGTATCTGATGCGTGCATCTGCAGTTATCGTATGCGTTTACCTTCGGAATCATACCTTTAATTTAATTATCAAGTAGAAGTTGTAATTTTCCGAAATAAATATACAATCAATCACTGCCAATAAAAACTGTAACAGACGAACACAACATTGATTAGGTTGCATTCATATTATTTTTCTTCTAAAACGTCCAAAGGATCATAAATAATGTCCAAAGCAGAACAGAGTACGAGCTCACACAAAAAGTGATACAAAGGCCAAGCATTCGATACTTTTTCGTAGAAAGACAAGAAAAGAATTCAAATTTAAAAGTGATTTCAGAATGCTAAAAATTCTTTGAAATAAAATAGAACGAGCACACAGATTGCCGACAGCCAGTGACGTGTAACCGTGTTAGAGAGAAAATTCGTGAGATCTTCAAATTATATTTATTGTCTATAAGTAAGACGAAAAGTTATTGATAGAGAAGAGCGGTGCCGACTTCAAAGCGGTACATCCAATTACAGTAATAACCACCGTACAAACACAAAAGCGTTGACTCTTAAAGACAAGCACGAGCTTCATTCAAAATGCAGATAATTGGCAAATAAGATTTGATACACACTAACTGGAGCGTGAAATTTGAATCAACGACAACAAACAATTCCGTAGCCATAATAGAAACGAATGCCTAACTTCAGAACTCCATTAAAGCGGCATCCAAACTTCCCATTCGAGGGCAAGCAGCCGCGCTCAACGCAGAAATGTATATTTTATTCATCTACAACATGCCGCAGCGCCACGATCGGTATCCGATAAAACTTCACTAAAAGAAAATAAGCAACACGAATAAGTGTACCTGTCACTCGGCCCTTGTTCTTGTTCTAAAATTTGTATAAAATATTCTGAGTGGCGTCGTCCCCAACAATGGAGTCTGTGGCCAATAATAAAACTACTTAACACGAAATGACAGGAAAAAATATTCCCTAATGTTATTGAATAACAAATTATAATTATATAACAATTATGCCCATTCTGTTGTTACTAAAAAATAACTAAACGAGTTTGGCACCTTTGGCTTTTATTCTGTAAAGAAGAGACATGGATATGCAGTTAATAGTTTGTCTTGTTTCTAATAAGACAAACTCTGTAAATAATTATGATAGTTTACAGTGCAGTTATGTGTTAGATATAGCACTTAATGGCATGTAGCGTCATTTCATACATAGTTCCAAAATGGTAACCCATTTCTACAAGACATAACACCTAGTTGCTAACATTTATTGCCACGTAAGTATATAAGAACACGTTCTGACAAAGCAGAATTATTTGCTCAATACCTAAAAGACGTGATTAAACCAAATGAACCCAGTGTAGTACATCCAGAAAATGAAATTGACGATATCCTTAATAGCGATCAGCAGATGTCACTGCTTTTACAATTGTGCACACCAGTGGAAGTGAAGGAAGCTATTAAACGCCTGAAAGATAAAAAAAAGTACCAGAGATTGACCTGATAACATCAAATGTTTTAAAGCACCTCCCAAAAAACTCTTCCACGCAGTGATGAGATTGCAATATTTGCTGATTAAATGGAAAATTTCATTAGTAAATATTGTTGCCAAACAGGGGAAACCACCTGCTGAAGTTTCTTCGTATTGACTTGATGGAGTGGTAACTGGACCTAGCGGCCCTAATGGGACCAATATGCCCATTACCTCTGCTATCAAAGCTGCGACACAAAAACTAACTTACCAGAGCTTTGTTGGATGCTAAACACAATAAAACAGATTGAAAAGGAACCAAATAGCAAGAATTGAAAGTAAACTTTAACAACAAAAAAGTGTAATTAGATGAGATGACACATCACAGGATGGGAACAAATTCAAAATGCTAATGGATGATCATCCAATCTGATAATAGCTACAAGGCCGATGACAGTTAGAAGAACGAAAATAGAAAAAAACACGTAAGCATAGACAAAATTGATCTGTGACCAGTTCTCCTGGTTGGTAGCTTAATCACAATACAAAAGAATTCAAATTCTGCAAGAACCAGTAAGACAACATTCATAATAAGTATTACATGACAGGGGCGAGGGGACCCTATCATGTATACCTGCCAGTTTACCTTTGCAAAGACGTTTAACTTTGAAAAACTAGATCTAGTTAAGATCATTTCTGCCGGCTTACCTTTTGAACATTTTCACCCTACTCCACTGCTACATCATTATTTGTTGAAAGTCTACCAAGAATCTAATTAGTCCGTAATTCCTCACATTTTTCAACACATTATGTTTATTCGAACACGGCTCAACAATACGTGTCAGTCATTCCATTAATGTCGTGGTTTCTTGAAATCACGCATCACATTGGACTCGAATGTAAAAATATTTGACGCTTTAGTGAAAAAAAAGTTTTCTAATTTTTTAAACAGTTGTTCTAAATGGTGGGAAGATCAAACTATTTAAAATAAAATATAAAACGAAAATTTGCTACCGGGATAGATTTATGGTCTGGAATAAAACATAGGCTACATTTATCTGTGGTTCCCATGGGTTGCAAGAATGGGATTCAGTATTTCACGTTATACTATCCTACCTGACTGTAATCTATACCTGTACCAAATTT
The DNA here is from genome assembly GCA_949126895.1 of Eilema caniola. Lineage (NCBI taxonomy): Eukaryota > Metazoa > Arthropoda > Insecta > Lepidoptera > Erebidae > Eilema > Eilema caniola. The sequence goes on from OX421474.1 coordinate 23,066,063, forward strand.
CAGCCTGATCTGATCAACTGTTAGAGTGTGATTGAATAACAAACATTCAAATATAAACCAAAACAAATGTGTGTTGTGTGGAACGTATAGAATTATGTGCAATTCTTTTGCATTAAATAGGCTCAACAGATGTGGATGTATTTGGCACAAAGATAGATTACAATTATTTGAAAAAGCAAATGTGCCATTTCTTATCCCTGGAATATATTCATAGGTGTCGTGGTAACGCCATCAGTATTTCACACAATAATGGAGTCGTGGGTATTAGTAAGTCTATTGATAGATGACGGTAACAAACATTATATAGAACAAAATCCGCTGAATAAAGAACCTCGCATAGTCGGGGCTTACCTGACGGAGAGAGCCGTCGTCTACCCGAGTTCGACCGGAGTCGGTAGGCGTGAGATGTCGTGCGGTGTTCCACAGGGATCGGTCCTGGGGCCGTTACTGTGGAACATCGGTTACGACTGGGTGCTTCGCGGTGACTTCGCGTACGGTGCCACCGTCACGTGTTATGCGGACGACACGCTGGTGACGGTGAGCGGGGCTACGCACCGCGAGGCAACCCTGAGGGCCACGACCGCGGTTGGCCAAGTCGTCGAGCGGATCCGGCGGCTGGGTCTCGAGGTGGCTCTGCACAAGTCCGAGGCCATGTTCTTTCATGGTCCTCGGCGCAGGCCAGGCCCGGGAGCTAGCCTTACAGTGGGAGGCACTCCCGTCGACATCAAGCCCCAGCTGAAATACCTGGGGCTCGTGCTTGACGGTCGATGGGACTTCGGACAACATCTCCGAAGCCTGCGCCCCAAGTTGGTCACCACGGCGAATGCCCTGAGTCGGCTGTTGCCCAACTTGAAGGGCCCAGGGGCCTCCTGCAGGAGACTCTACGCGGGTGTCGTGCGGTCCATGGCCCTATATGGGTGCCCCGTGTGGGCGGACACCCTGGGGGCCAGATTCCTGCCTCTGCTCCGTACGGCGCAGAGGACGATGGCCTCCAGGGCCATCAGGTGATACCGCACGATATCCTTTGAAGCGGCGAGTCTCCTGGCCGGATCGCCACCGTGGATCCTGGAAGCGAGGGCCCTTTCGGCACTATACCAGTTCCGAAAGGAGGCGCGGGAGCGGGGATTCGATCCCGAGCCCGAGGACATTCGGGCCGAGAAATCCCGGCTCCACCAGGTCATGGTGGCCGAGTGGGAGCGACGACTTGGGCAACCACGCGCAGGGCACGCCGTGATTGCGGCGGTAAGACCCATCATGGGGGAGTGGCTAGAGAGGCCACACGGGAGCCTCTCGTACCGTCAGACGCAGATGATAACCGGGCACGGTTACTTCGGGCGGTATCTGCATCTGATGGGTATTAAGCCAACGCCCGAGTGCCATCACTGCGACGCGAGCGTGGACTCGGGGCTGCACACGCTCACCGAGTGTCCGGCGATTGAGACGCCGAGGCGGGAGCTTGTGCAGGCCCTGGGGGTGAGAGTGCTCACGCTCTCCACCCTGCTCGCGGCGATGGTCCGCTGCGCGGATGCGTGGGCGGCCAGCGCCTCTTTCTGCGAGCAGGTCATGCTCGCGAAGGAGACAGCAGAGCGGGCGCGGCGCGGTGAGCGAGAAAGACTCGCTGACATCGCTGCTCGCACCCGAAGGCGGCTCGGGCGTCGGAGGGCGCTTACAGACCTCCGCCCCCCATGAGCGCGGGCCTGAGGGTGACGGGTGGAGCCACCCGTCACCCTAGCAAAAGCAGGCCACGGCGGCGGCGCGCATCGTAGGACGATGCGCGCCTCCCCACACCGGGGTTGAGTCGGGGACGGCGTGGTCCCCACCTCCCGAGGAGGGCCAGACCGAAAGGGATGGCCCTGGGTCAGCCGGGGTGCGAGGGATATGTCGCAAGACAACCTCACCTTCGGCCTAGCACCACGACCCACAGACGGCGTGCGGTTTAGTCGGTTCGAGTCCGACATAACCTACCCCTCCGGCTCCGGAGGGGCGGGTATCCGTGGGGATTTCCCGCACGTAAAAAAAAAAAAATAAAAAAAAAATAAAGAACCTTTCGTTCTTTGTAGACTGTAAGAAATCCCCTTTCTTATTAACTGCAAATCATGATTCAACCTAACGGTGCATACTGTGTGATATGAAAGCAACTTCATCCCACGCACGTAAATGAACTCACTGCTGTGGTTTCCCAAGCGACTAGAATATGGGGTTCTTCAGGAAGGTCATTAAAAGTTTTATTTAGAGTCGGCAGCTCGAGTACGAGTGTAACTCCCGTGGTATTGCATACGCACACTTTTCATCAGATAGGCCGTATGCTTATCTGCTACCCAAGTGTTTTTAAAAAGGCAGTAAATTCACATATTGATACTTATCACATATTGTATATTAATCATAATCATAATCATAATCAATCTTTATTTGCGAATACAGGTATATATATTATGGTATTACATTTGTTTAAAGTTTCCTCATTCCGTATTCCACCCAAAAGGTATGCAAATTTACAATTTCATTAATAAAATAAAGTACTTACAAATTAAATGTCAACTAAGTAGCTCAACCGATTGGCAAAGACAAATTTAATGACGTCAAAATAAAAAAAAATTAGAAAATTAGTACCCAATAATAAAAATGTCCAAATTTCAAAATAGATAATTGTTACATTAAGTTTTTAACTTAATACTTAGTCATTTTAAATAATAACAATAATACTTAGTCATTTTGATTACAAGCTGTCTTTAAGATATTCGTCAATAGTATAATATGCTTTCGTTACAAGTAGGTGAAATACTTTTTTTTTAAATACATTTGGATTTTCCGCTTCTAAAATGTATCGTGGCAACTTATTATATAGACGAGGAGCCATACAGAAAATACTCTTATCATATAGTGCGGTCCTATGTTGAGGAATGCATATTTTATGACAGTTACGAACACTGTTATATGTAGTGTAACGGCTCAAATTACTTTTCACAAAAACCACAACTTCATATACATACAGACAAGGCAGGGTAAGTATTTCTAATTGTACAAAGTATGGTTTGCATGTGTCTGTCTGTTGCAATTTACACACGGCTCTTAAACATCTTTTTTGTCCCTTAAATGCCCTTTCTTTGTCCGTTGAATTGCCCCAGAATATAACCCCGTATCGCAATATTGAAGTCACGTGGGCATGATATGCTGTTATTACCGCATCATCATGCTCATCACTGCAAATATTTATTGCTGTGTTAGCGAATCCAGGTGTGATTTTGATATAAAAACGGTTTGTCTAGTGCAGACGGTGTCGGTGCGGTCGGCCGACGATGTCCGGCGTCACAATAGCACAATTAAAATGCCAACAAGTCCGGTTGCCAGCCCAATCCAATTACAGTGGACACCGATTCTAAAGAGTAATTGGAACTGAGACTATACGGGAGCCGGCGAAATACATGAGAAGGCTCGCGGCAGGAAGAACTCCTGTCGTCCATTACTGTTTAGTGAATGTAGCTATAAACCTGCGTTTATGTTTCTTTCTAGATATACAGGGTGTAATCGTTAAGTGTGTCCAGGCGATTATTCCGTAACTATTACAGATATCAAAAAACTTTAAACTGATATCGAAAGTACGTTACCTAATGAGTAAAATGACATCAATAACTTTTTAAAAATCTAACGAGAGGTATCTAACATCTTGACATTAAACACTCCCATACATTTAGTATGAGATTAGTAGAAAGGTTTTAGCTACGTACACCAGAAGGGACTTCTCTATCTGGGTACTCACTTCTGTAGGTAATAATGGCCGCTCTTTTGTTACAATCATTTTCGATATCAGTTTAAAATCTTTAACAGTTGCGGAATAATCGCCTGGACACACTTAACGATTACACTCTGTATAGTGTATGTATAGTGCTAAGTAGTGCTTTTTTATTTCTTACTAAATCAAATTTAGGGTCTTGCATTTTATTATGAACTTAACTTTCCCGTAAAGCTGTTATACAGGATTAAGTGTTTATGTTTCATTCTGGCGCATTATATATCTAAAAAAAATATCTTAAAAGATACACTTTATTGCACATTTCAATAAAACACATTGTAACATGATTTTTCTTATCAATATTAAAAGAACAATGGTTTGTCTTATTATAAGAAGCTGTACGATAATATTGGTTTCCCCCATTAAAGCAAAGATATTCTGATATTGGTAGCTTAAAAACAGAATGCGTTTCAAAATCAATTAAGTAATGCAGTCCACTACAACATCAGGTCTCTACTAATGGGCGCCATAGCACCCAATCGTCCACTTTATGTACCTATTAAAATAACAGCTATTTTAGAAAATATCATATGAAAGTATTTGGATATTTTGTAAAAACAAGATTTTTTATTTTCCTGTGTCTCTGTCTTTCTATCTGTTTGACTTGGTTATTTCTGGAACGGCTGGGTTAAATTTTGATAGGACTTTCACCGGCAGTTAGTTGATAAGTCTGATAACGTAACATTGCGCGCCTCCTATAACGGGGACGAGTTGGGCCGGATCGACAGAGATGGCCCTGGTTCGGCCGGGGTGCTCACCTTCGGCTTTGCACTGCAACCCACAAACGGCGTGCGTTTCAGTCGGTTTGAGTCCGATATAACCTCTTTCTCCGGCTAGGGGGATTTGCGCACGTAAAAAAAGTCTGATAACGTAAATTAGACTTCTTTTATTTTGGACAAAAAATAAGGGTAGGTACCGCGCAAAAAAATAGTACAGGCAAACGAAGTCGCGGTCCAGCTAGTTGATACAAAAATCTGAATGTGTTGTTATAAAATCTGCTATTCCAGAATAGAGGAAACATAAAAATAAACCTCTCCAGTTTAATACAGCTTTGCGTATCAACTTGAAACTATCACAAAGCAAATAACTTAAGCTTCAAAAGGAACGTCCCAAAGTACTTAGATGTTTACCTCTACTTGCTGATCGAAAAGGAAAGGTTTAAGTATAAAATAAACTGCTCGCTATGTTTCCAATGTACTTGCTTAGACCTTTATATTATATTTGTTACTGTGAATGTTCGAAATGCAGTCTATGTTAAAATTGGTAACTGCTATCATCCAGCAAGATTTTTGGTGAATTTCCGTTATTTATCCTTTTCATGACGATGAATTACACCACGACGACGATTTGGTCAATGTTCATTATGAACGAAATTAAGATACTCGGGAGCGAACGAAGCGAGCTTGTGGACACCACGCGCCCGACATAGATAGATTAGGTAAGAAGGGTTGGCGAAGGTCTCGCAGTGACCTCCGCCGTACCCTTTGTTGGTTTTCTTGTGATGATGCACAAAGAAATAGGAACCCTGCAAAGCGGGTCTCCGTCGACTTAGATTACTATAAACAACTTTGTCTATGAAGGAAGGGCTACATATCAAAATCCCGAAGCTCAATATACCGAAATAGCGAATGAAGGAACTCCGCTCCGCTCTGCTCCCGCCTTGTGCTTTGACATGTAAACATAAAGATTAGAAGGGTATGACGACAAAAAAAACGGGTTGCACTGCGGGAGTGCCGGCAGAAGTGAAAACTTTTTCGTTCTTCGTTATTTTGCAGAGAAAAAGTATGTTTTAGTTTACCTGGGCTGTTTCGCACTTAGCCTCTTGATTGGGCCATTGGCGGTACCATCTTTGTTTGTCTGCATCCTTCAGTGTTTGTCCATTCTGTTTGATAGGTTTATTCTGTACTTTTTCGTAGCCAAGTTTTGACCTGTGCTTGAGGTATGGGTAGTATTGGTTCCGGTCCATATACTGTCGCCCCTGATCCTCTCTTGGCCAATTCATCGGCAGCGTTGTTGCCGAGGGAGTTGCTGTATCCCTGGATCCATTGCAGCATGACTCTGTTTGTGATTGTAATGGATTGGAGTGTTTTATGACATTCCAATATGAGGACAGAGTTTATGGTGTTAGTTTGGAGTAGGGATGCACTGTCTGAGATGATTTTGGTATTTAGATCTCTGACATCTCTGGAGGCAATCATCTCCGCCGCTCTCGTTATGCCAATACATTCGGCTTGAAATATCCAGGGTGGTTGTTATTTTGATATTACGTGAAAATTCGTAAGACGGACAATAGCAAAAGATAATTTCGAACCAAACTTAATAAGGGTATTTGGTCTGGAGGTTGAAATTACCATTACTTACTTCACTGCATCAACTATCTTGATATCGATTCCAACGTGGTGATATACTTTTTGGATTTTGATATGAAGTTATATTTGAATTTTCGTCAACATTGATACATACTTTTCTCGCTCAACCCTTCAGATTATAGAAGAATGGTGCGAAGAACACCGACTGTCAGTAAACCCGAAATAACAGAACTTATCCTTTTCACCAACAAAAGAAAGTTACCAGAACTACAACTACCAAAACTACTTAATACCAAACTAGCTAAGTTAAGCTAAATCTAGAATTATCTATAATAAGGCAAATAATTTAAAAAATAAGGCCATCTTTCTGATTATAGCAAAATCATTTCGTCCCCTTAAATGATTTGGCCTAATATCGACAGATTTATTATTTCTTTTTTATTTCAATTTGCAATTTCAGATAAATATACCATTTAATAAATAAGTTGATATTCTTAAAATTGATATTGAACTCGGGCGAGATCATTGTGATGAAATTTTCACAAAATAGATTGAGTTATTATTAAACTATTACACATGTAAGACAAGGTTACTTATTTATTCTCTACGCTAGATGGTTCAGTAAAGATATTTTTTTTTTCAAAAAAACAAATTGAAATATAGTGGACTTATTTACTTACGCTTCGTACATCCTTTTCCTTATTTTATTTATTATTATTAAAATTAAAGCAACCAAAATATGAAAAAAATAATCACAAAAAGTGTCAGAAGCCCAGGTTCGAACCCGGTACTATCTGGAATCATAAGGACTTACAGTCGAAGCGCTTACCGCTAAGTTACAAAGCTTCTTAGCGAACCTAGCAAAATAAACACTCTGTAGCTAAGAATGTTGTATGACGTCATTCGTCGGTTACGGGTCAAAGGTCACGTGATCCTGACGTGATTTTAACACTTTTTCCCCATCCAACGCCGCTATAGAAGATTTCACTACAAAAACTACCATCGTTGTAAAAAGTAACTATAAAAATTTAACGAGAACACCTATCAACGGTAACGTATTAAAATGTAATTATCGGCCTTTTGAACTTTCGGGATTCTGAACATTTTGAATTTCGGTATTTTGTAAATGCGGGATTTTGAAATTCGGTTTTTCAATACGTAACCGAAGAAAATTATTATGTTAAGTTAAAAGAATTACCAAGTCGATTAAGATAGGAAAAAGTGAATGCTCAGGTGGGACTCGAACCCACGATCTTTTCCTTACAGGGGGAATGCTCTGACCACTGAGCCAACGAGCCACACCTGAAGCTATCCAAATTCTCCTATACTACCGTCTTAGGGCGACGGTGGGAGCCATCTACCGACATTCATACGAAATATCGGAAACAATGAATGATGTTGCAATCATTATTAAACATTGTTTTTCTCCTTAATCGATTTGAAAAGTTAGCATAGTAAATGCTTCAAAATTTCATTCAAGAATTACCAAGATTTTGAACACAAATCGATAGATTAAAAATAAAACACCGGCAGCGTTTCTTAAAATTCACACAAGCTGTAAATCACCTAATCTAAGATTCACTGTATCTCCTCTGTGTATGTTAACATTCACTGGTGTATGTCCGATTCAAGTATAAATTAATAAACATTTCGGACTTACACCATCGACTTTGGGGATTGTCGACATACACCATTGAGTTCTATGAGAACTCAATGACATACACCGGTGTAACTTTACATTCACTAATTTCGGACCTTCATAGTAACATATCTATTAACAAGATTGTCCAAGTGCCAGTAGTAGCTCGATTACCAATTAAATATAAAAGTCACGAAAAAACATTTTTACGCTTTACGCTATCACTAAATATTCACATTAATGTTTAAACAAACAAGTGACACCTTAAAATTATGATGTAGGTACCTAAGTCATTGAAAAACTTTTAAATTAAGTTTTCCATTGTCAGGACAAGACTTAATTTAACGATACAAATGTCGTTCTTAAATACGATTTATTGCCCTTGAGCATTACGAGGTATATACTTCTTATCTATTCCATAAATTTGAATAATACAAGTATACACCGTAATACCGCACCCGGAGAATACAACGGCTGGTGTAATCTGAGTACTTCTGAGTTAGGAAAATAATGTATCATAGGTGCAGCATTTTAGTGAAATTATAGATAGTGTAAAAAAACACGTTACCCTCATTGCATTTCCTTGTGACTTTCAAATAATACACTTCACTTCACTTCAATGGAGTTACGACAAAGTTGATACGGTTGCAACTTTACATTCAACTTTGTATGGTAAGGTGCAACCGTATCTGTTTTGTCAACTGTATATATGCCAAAAGTAAATCTGACACACCGAGCACAAAGTACACAATGTCGAATATAAATGTGACTTTGAAAGAAATACGAGACATCCATGGCGTTGCTTTAAATGTATTTTCGCATTGTTAGCAATTCGCGCAGGTACACAGTGCGTAACATAAATATCGGACTCAGTGGGCACGCTCCCGAATGCAATCGACGGTAAATAAATCGGTGCCATCTTTTTAGTCAGACGATGCTGGTAGGCCCCCAGCGGTGCCGCGCAGTAAATTGCACCAAAAAGAACGGGCCAGTATGGCAGCCATATCGAACGGTGCTAAATTACGATCTGACGCGACACGGGACACTAAGTGGCCTATCGTGTTGTCAAAATTTAAAACACAGAGTTGTTGATTTCTGAAAAACACTGGATGGAATTCGACGACAGAAACCTCCCTCATTAATCAAGCTTTGGTTCCTAAGGAGCGTTCCGTACTATTAGTGTACAGAGACTTTTCAATTCACGTTTTCTGTCCCTCTTTTTTTTTGAAGTGAAAACTTCTTCAGCGTAGTTGGATGGGTAAAAAGTGCTAAACTCGCGTCAGAATCGCTTGACCTTTGAACCGTAACCGACGACTTACGTCATACAACATTAGGTACAGACTGTCTATTTTGCAATATTTAGATACGAGAAATAAAAATAAACTTTTAGTGCCAAAACTCAGACTTCAAAAGGTTGGTAATTCATTTGTAGGTAACAGTATTAAAATGTTTAATAAAATTCCTCAAGATCTGGTTGACATGCCACTAAATAAGTTTAAAATAGAAGTAAAAAAGTCTTTAATGAAAAAAGGGTATTACAAAGTAAACGAATACCTCAATGATAAAAATGCATGGTCATCCTAATCTTTTTGCTTGCTCGCACAATGTAAATCTATTAAAAAAAGAAACAAATTGTTTTAAAAAAGAAACGATAGTATTGTTCACTGAGTTTCTTGCTGGTCTCTTGGACAGGACTGTTAAAATTTTGACGTTCATATGTGCTCTTTATGTGCCTAAACTGAATAAACGAAATTGATTCTTTGATTATTTGATACGATAAATAGCGTCGTAGCTCAACGGTAAGCGCTTCGACTGTAAGTCCTTATGGTTTCAGATAGTACCGGGTTCAAACCTGTCCTTCTGAAACTTTTTGTGATTATTTTTTCTTTTTGTAATTTATTACTTTTTGTAGTTATTTTTTCTTTTTGTAATTTATTAATTTCTTTTGACAAAAAATTAGCTGAAAATTAGTGATAGGTTCTATGATTGGCGCTATATTATAGGTATGGTATGATATAATATGGTATGGTATGTTCTTTTAATCTTTTTCTATGTATATAACGAAGAAAGAAAGAAAGAAAAAGTTTTCACTTCTGCCGGTACTCCCAGAGTGCAACCCGTCTTTTTTTTAGACCCTTGGTAAGCATAGCTTAACTAACTAACTTAACTTTGTAAATACATACCTAATATACATAGAAACACCCAGACCAATGAAAATATACATATTCATACATACAAATATTTGCACTGAGCGCGGATTGAACCCGCGCCTCCTGCGTGGCAGCCGCGTTCACTACCGCCATGCCACAGAAGCTGTCATCCTCTATATATACCTCTAGGTATAAATAACCAAATAATATATTAAAATCTGGTGTCACAATGTTTGTCTGCAAACTCCTCGCAATTTGTTTATTATTCCCTTCTAATTTATTGTATCCATGTCCAATTGCGCGGAGGGGACTGCGCGCCCGGACTTGGATAGATATTGGATAGATTATTTTTGACAACCACCATATCGTGAGTATTTATTTACAATGATTTATATTTTATAATAACATGTCCTACAATGCTGGCTGCTCACTCGGTATTCTATAAATTGCCTAGGCATTGCATAGAATACTGGATTAAACACATTGCCGGTAACATTCTGGAATTCCTTGCCAGCTCACATGTTTCCCTCTTGTTACAGTCCCGGGTCCTTTAAGCGAGGCGTGAGCAATTTTTTCAAATCAGTTGGGGTTGGCTTCCTGGTGTAACTGTGATGCGGCTGAAGTTCGATATTGTCCGTGAAGCGACGGCTCCTCCACAACCAATAGGCGATATTAAAGTTCCTTAGTTAGACTAGTCGGATTTTAGAGAGTTTATACTTTAATAAGATTCCATAGTAGCGAATACCTGAAATTATAATCCGTCTACATGCTGATTACTGAATATACAGAGGAATATCCAATTTATCGTGTACTTATTTGCCTCAATATACAAATAGATCCACTGAACCAGAACTTCGTTAATCCATCGAGGTAACCTGGCAAAGGAAACTGCGGTCAGCTCGAAAATTAAGTTGGCTCGCTCTATTGCCTTCAAATCAAACCATGGTACCACAGAAATATATTGAATAGAAAGGTCATGTGAGTTGGGAACGCGTGGCTAATTTTTCAAACATTTCTTGCCGTATGAGGCTGAAACTTTCTAGTGCTTACTCAGTACTGTTCAGACTGGCTTTTAATAACAGTATAAAAATATATGGCATATAACTATTACAAAAATATATTTTTGCGAATCGGGGTATGAAAAATAGATGTTGGCCGATTCTCAGACCTACCCGATATGCCCACAAAATTTCATGAGAATCGGTCGAGCCGTTTCGGAGGAGTTTGGGAACGAAAACTGTGACACGAGTATTTTATATATTAGAAATATAAGTCTTATATATTATTATCTCGTGAGCATTTATTTGCAGTGTCACACTGCTTCTGTCCATTCTATTTCTTACAACTCTTTGTCGTGACTGATACCCAACGCGATGATAGACATCGCCCAGCCTAAACCGCTGGTCTTAGAGACTTGGAATTTTTAGAGAATGTTTGTTTTGATGCGTGGAGGCCCTAATGGCCTAATAAACAAGGCAAAAACGTACTTTCTATGATCTTTGGTTTTTTGAATGTCTTTATTACTGCAAAACAATTATCACAATTAAAATATTACATGTTTTGTTAAACGTGGTTAATTTGTATTCAGTAGAAGTGGGAGCGAGAGGTATACCAGTAAAATCTCTCTATAACCTACTTAAAGATCTAGGCCTATCGAGAGCTAACTACTAGGACTATTACTAGGACGAATGTCTAAAGCGGCACTAGTAGGTTCGCATCAAATTTGGTTAGGCAGGGAGGGGAACTTGGCTAGTGAAGGTGAGTGTTGATGTACATCAACAAAAGGGCCCCCTTCTAAACCTACACTTGGGTCGCAAGTCCCAGGCACTGTCCCGAGTTCCCAACTCAGTGCCTGGGACTTGACCTCCCTGCTTAACCAAAATCTGCCTGGGTCAAGTTATCCAGCTAGGTAAAAACAACTTCAAGAAAGAACTTGCCAGAAGGGTCCAACTGGGTGGGGCAGCATTTCGCAAAATACGTTCCTCTTCTCCCCTAACGCAATGCCTGACCACTGCGTCCTAACTGTAAACGTGAACACTAACGGTAAGGCTAATCCATAAACTAGAAGTTGCGCAGCGGGCTATGGAGCGAGAAGTTATGAAGCTATGAAGTTACTCTGAAGTATAGAATTCAAAACGAGTTCATCCGATAAAAAACCAAAGTTACCAACATAAGTCGTAAAATAATCAACCTGAAGTGGCAATGGGCTTTTTTTTTGTTTTTATTTATCGTGCGGGAAATACCCACGAATACCTCCCCCGCCGGAGCCGGAGGGGGAGATTATGTCGGACTCGAACCGACTAAACCGCATGCCGTCTGAGGGTCGCAGTGCAAGGCCGAAGGTGGGGTAGCTATAGAGGTGGGCTGGCCACGTCGGTTGAAGTACTGATGGCCGCTGGAGCAGACGAATCCTAGATCGGAGGCCACGAGAAAGCAGGCGGAAGGTTGGATGGACCCAAGCCAGATGGTGACCTGAAAAAAGTGGCTGGGACAGATTTGATGCGGAAGGCGGAGGATCGGACGAAATGACGCGCATTGTAAGAGGCTAATGTCCACCAGTGGACTGAAGTGGGCTAATTGATTGATTTTTTTTATAACATTTAGGTGGCAGACAAGCACACGGTCCTCCTGATGAAAAGTGTTAACCGTGGCCTATATGGACGTATATAACACCAGAGGCGTTACACTCGCGCTGCCGACCCTGAAGAAACCTTTTAATGCCCTTCTTGAAAAACTAGTGTAGTTGCTTAGGAAAATCCCAGCAGGAAGTTCATTCCACAACCTGAGCATGCGTGGGATGAAGTTCCTTTCAAACGCATGTGGCACGTGGTGCGCAGTTTTTCGGTCGCAATGTGTGAGGATACAGTGCCACAAATATTACACCACAAGTGTTTTCATTCTGTACACACGAAAGACCCAGAGGTCTTTCCGGAGTTCGTGTTATACCTACACGTTCATGTGAATTTAATTCAATAGGTGCATTACTTTTTATAGAAATTAATTTATAGCAGCAATATAGAACTAGTTTAGGACGTAATGTATTTTATATTATAGCATTTTTAAATCTTATTCATGAATCCATTCACTACTGAATAACTTTTTAAAGAATACTAGGGGAGTTTTTGGGTTTCCATACTCTGAACTACCAGCGTCAAGTCTTGTAACAAATATTCAAAGATGTTTCTCCTCGCCGCTTCCACACTTCTCAGAGAGGCAATGCGGTCACAAGATGATGATAATAATATTCACGACCCTCTCTCAAATTGCGCGGACGTGTGCCTGATTTTGATGAAAATCGCCGCCTTTTGAAATTGGAGCTTTAACCATTGACATTTTGTTATAATGGATATAGCAGTCGACGTAATTGTGAAATGTTCACACAATTTGCGATTATTATTTATCAGATCTTATTTAAACAAACAAGTCCTAGCTAATATCAAATCAGCGCTTAAGTGATAAAATATTGCAACACTCACGGACCACTCATAAATTCACGGGTCGCGATGACGGTCTGTGCCCCGGGGCACATCGTGACCCGACTTCGTCTGTCTAACTTGGCATTATTTACGATTTTTATTATGCCGTAAAAATGTGCGAATTCTTATTGCAAAGGCACGCCTCCGTCGCATGTGGATCCACGCGTCGATAGCCAATTCGTGAGTGCCGAGTTCCAGAATATAAATCTGAAAAGCCTGCCGGAAAAAAGGATATGCAAGAAATTACTTGCAGATTTCTTTGAATTACACTACACTATGCACATGTATAGCAACGCACAATAAAATGAAACATGTAGCTACAATAAACCTTAATAGCTTTAGAAGAAAAACCTACAGTTACTTTATGTCGTTGGTATAGTCAAATTTTATAAAATATCTATCAGATAGGCGAGGACGTTTTTGATTTATATTTATTTATATTATAAGTTAGACGTGTCTGTCTGTCTGTCTGTCTGTCTGTGGTATCATTGCTCCCGAATGGATGAAGCGGTTTTTTTTGTTTTAAAGGTGACTTATGTGCGAGTGTTCTTAGAGATGTTCGATGATAGGAAATAGGAATTTAATTAATAATGTATAAAATGAATGACTAGTGGATCAACATAAAAAGATTAAAATAAAAACGAAATAAAAAATAAAAAAAATTGTGACGGGTTTTTTGAATTTTTAATTTATTTTTTATTTTGTATAATGCGGTCGATAATTCCAAATGCACTATATCTAAAAATAACCAGAAATAAAAGTATCTACATAATGCATTTTATATATTTTAATTGGCATTTAATATTAAATTAAATTATTAGAAACGAAGAAAACATCTATATCAATACTACTAATAAATTGGAAAGTAATCTAGTCTCTCACATTAGAGAAATGCGATATAGACATATTGCGACCAATAGACATTTTGCAAAGTGGACAAACATAGTAAACTGGGATCTAAGTCAGAACTTGAAAACTACCGGACCACTTCTATTTTACCAGCTCTAAGGTGTTTGAGAGAGTAATGCTCTATCAGATGCAAGTTTACCTTACGACAAACAAATTTTCCAAACCCAACAATATGGCTGTACTGGCGGGAAATCTACCACCGACGCGAAGGTGGCTCTAGTTAGCCTAATCTACGACGCACTGTCATCAATAATTACAATTTAGGATGACAAAAATATTTTAACTTGGAATAACAATAATCTAATACTGTTATTGATAATATTGCTATTAAAATAAATTAATCTTTATTTAAATTCAGTTTTTGACATCTAAACGTACAAAAAAAAATTGTGTGAAGGTTTTTCCTCGTTTGTATCAAAATTAGGTTGTTCTAATAATGTTATGACTTCTGCAGGAAAAAACACTTTTCTGCTTTAGGGGTAAGGAGCGTAAACTCGATATCAGAGAATCTGCGGGAAATCCCCACGGATACCCACCCCTCCGGAGACGGAGGGGTAGGTTATGTCGGACTCGAACCGACTAAACCGCACGCCGTCTCTGGGTCGTAGTGCTAGGCCGAAGGTGAGGTTGTCATGCGACATATTCCTCGCACCCCGGCTGACCCAGGGCCATCCCTCTCGGTCTGGCCCTCCTCGGGAAGGGCCGCCGTGGCCTGCTTCTGCTAGGGTGTCGGGCGGCTCCACCCGTCACCCTCAGGCCCGCGCTCAATCTGATGACACCAATAATATTTTGAAAAAATCATCATTAGTCTGCTTGCGTGACAGTTTTCGGGTAGTGTGTTCTCTACAATATTTTACATCGTTCTATTTTGGTAGGTGTTAAATTAGCGATTTGTCTATCCATATTAGCAAACTCAGAAATAATTACTTTTGGTGTCTCTTTCATGAATTGCTACATAATTGGCCTACAAAACCTGGTGGAATTAGTACGTGGATTCTGCCAAATAATTACATGATTATTTTTTTGTATGTAGTCTAAGCGTAGAGGTTTGTTTGTAATTTTTTTAACTACCACCGCCATTTGCGCCCCATTTATAGGTCATTTCCAGGCCTAAGTTGATGATCTAATGAAACTTCAGCCGATTTGTCTGTAATTTGTATGTTCGGTGAATAACACTTGGCCCTCTCTTTGTTAGTAATTTTTTTCGTATAGCTGATACCCTAAGTTCAATATACTGAAGACGCGTTAATTTCAATTGAATAAAAAGTGCTAGTGCTTCTTTAGCCGAATAAGAAATATCATTTTGTACACTGTCTCGTAACTTGACAGTACAGTCGGGAGATGATGAAATATTATGAAGTGCTGAAGCAGCCCTACGTTTTCCAACTGAATGAAGTTTCATCTCAGCTGCAAGGCACTACTGTTCTTCACTTCTGGATGATATTTCGTCTTTTCCGGTCTGGTCGTGCCTCGGAGAGCACGTTAAGCCGTCGGTCCCGGTTGCCATACAAACATCTATGGCAGTCGTTACGGGTAGTTGGGAGCCCTCAAAAGTCCAAAAACTGGTCTAACTGCAATGCTTCGATATTACCTTTGGGGTGTGCAGTCGCTTCACGGAACATGTCGAAGCTTAGCCAAATCCGCAGTTAGACTAGTAAAAGCGGACTCCAAGTTGATAGATTCGGATGCGACTGGGATTAACGCTAGGATGAAGATTTGAGACACGAATCTTTGAAATCCGTACGGTGGTTCAGAAGATATGAGGTAACATAAGATATTACAAACAAACATACAAGATACGCGCGAAAAACATAACCCTTCTTGACAGTCGGGTAAAAACTGGTAGGTGATACTGTAATCGAGTTATAGGTTTTTTTCCTGTGGGAAGGCGGGATAGGCAGGGATAGGCTGCTACTATAAATATAGATTGAAAAATAAATAAAAGTATAAAGCCATCACATCCGTATCCTATAAAAATCTGTGGATAACGATAAGGGCACACTCACCAGGGAAGGGGCAAACCGTAAGACCTTTTTCCGGATCGTCAATACGGCACGAAACGGTGGATTGAAGGCGTAACGTTAGTTTGAATAGAGAACGCTGCTTGTTTACAATAGCTGCGGGTAGTTCGTGAGCCGTTCTCTATTTAGATGGGAAACGCGTCGATACCGTGTGCGGCTGCGGCGGTCATGTGATCGCCATCTTTATTTGAACTGCCTATCCTCTACTAGACCTTACAAAAAGTAGGCAGTCGAGGAAAACGAAAGGGTGTCAAGGGTTCTTTTTGAGTTGGACGCTTCACTATCAACGTCTCTGTTATGGAACTTTATGGAATGAAGTGCGTTTTATACCGTCTTTGATGTTCGGTTTCGCGCTCTTAGAGTCTAGTGGCTCCCAAGGGGTGAGCAATAACAATATCGGGGAAAGTGCGCGTGGTCGTAACATACGCTTAACGACGCATGTATGTATTTATGAATAAGGTTAATATCATTTATACTGAGTATAATTGTTGATCTAATCAAAAATATTATCATAGGAATCAGATTGCCGTATTTCCATTCCTGAAAAGAAGTATTAAGATACTTTTTAGCCCCCATGATCAAAGCCTTAGAATAAAGAGATAAATGTTTGATCAATATACTCCACACCATCCGACCAATGATCCATACACTCATTTGCTGAAAACCAATGCACACTAGATATGTATACAGAAATAGTCGACAAAGGAGATAAGGTTACACCTGTAAATACAACTTTATATGAAAAAGTGCAATCGTATCTCCTTTGACGACTGATTGGTATGTAAGTGACATGCCAATACAAAACATCTTCAAAAATGTCGAATAAGATATTTCTTAACGATTTAGCCTTTTGGTGGCTATGGTAAAATTACAGGTGCTTATTTTCAAAGTTAGTGTTAGTAAGTTAGTAATTCGGGTTGATTTATTTCGAAATCGATATCATGACTCATTGGTACTTCTGATTTCAATATGTTATTGCTATTCAACTCTCGATATATTTTTTCACGCCGCGCTTTAAAATTTTGTAGGATTGTGGGAAGACGAGAACACGTGAGGGCAAATTGTATTATAATTTGCAAACTGACAGGTGTTTGCAAATTATAATACAATTTGCCCAACCGCGTTTGAGAGAAAAATGCATCTTGAATCGGTTGAGCTCAAATTTTCACTTCTTAATATACAACAAGCTAAAACTCGATTGGGTGAAATAATAATGTCAAATTTCGACAAAATGGCGAAAACCAGTATTAGTTAATAGGATAAAAAAAATTGTACAACTTCTGTTACTTCTGCCATAAACCAACCTAACATAAAACATTTAGAATTCTTATAAGTATTCACAGTCTGCTCCCTCAAGCTAGCGAATCTGGCTGCAGCTGTTAGTTGTAAAATAAATTCGGGAGATTATCACCTCGGCTAAAATTCAGTAAAATCTTTCTCCTCTTCTACAATTAGTAGTAAAGCTTATTTTCTTGGAGTACAGATTCTAGATAATAACCTTAAATATTACCTAGCAGCTGAAGCTAAGTTATTTACTGCAGCATAAAATAATTAACAGCTATCGTCAAAGGTTTATAGAATTGAACAATAAGAGGTCCGGCGCTTTTCCAGTTTATAACTAACTGAGAGCCGTTACAATGAGTGACCGAAGGAGCCGCATTCTGTGCCGGCGAGGAGGGGGCTAGCGGTGGATGCAAAGGGGAAGGGTGGGGCACAGCACGAGCACGCCACCTCGTAAATCTGAACAGCCCGCGGCATGGAACTGCCTTCAAGTACATCGTGGTGCGAAGCTACTTAGCAACTAGAGACAGTGCCCAATAAATTCTCTATAGGTGAAAGTTATTATACCCGCAGTATAACGTGTACCAAACTTGTTGTACACTAATCGTTTGTGGTTACGAGAGTTTGTTTCTCTAAGAAAAACTCGCCTCGATAAATAACTGACGCCATTTAAAGCCGTGGGCTATGTACATGCAGTTGCTTTTTGTGATATTTTACGAAATTCTGTTATGATTTTTTTGTGAATGAAGTACATATTGACTAAACCAAAAGCAAAATTTTAAAATATATTATGAAATAATAAAAATCAAAAAGCTATTTTATTATTTACCTAAATTATATTATGAGTAAACAACCGACATGGGTTTTTTTTTAAATAATTTTGCTTTTTACTTTGTAATCCTACTAATATTATAAACGTGAAAGTTTGTAAGTATGGATAGATGGATAGATATGGATGGACGGATGTTTGTTACCCTTTCACGTAAAAACTACTGAATGGATTATTATGAAACTTTACAATAATATAGCTTATACATCAGAATAACACATAGGCTACAATTTATAACGATAACCGATATTATAGCAATAACCGACATTCACACGGGCGGATCCGCAGGCAAAAGCTAGTTCCATATAAATATATAGGATTACAAAGTTACATTTGCAGTTAGTAGTATGACAGCCGTTAAATTATTGACCTGTTTTAAGAGTTCATGGTGGACCTGATGACTTGCATTTGACCGGTTTTATAGTTGTTGTGTGTGATTTACTAGTGTTGGGTCACTATGAATAATTATTCTAAAAATATGATGATACTAGAAACGCAAGCCATGATTATAATAAGGCTCTTCGTATCCGTGGTTTATAGTAAACTAGCTGACCCGGCGAACTTTGTACCGCCAATGTTTTTTCGCCCGCGTGGTATCATTTCCCGTTCCCGCTGCACCCTCTACTATATTAAGCATGTATTATACATATAAACCTTCCTCTTCAATCACTCTATCTATTTAAAAAAAACCACATCAAAAGACGTTGTGTAGTTTTAAAGATTTAAGCATACATAGGGATATAGGGACAGAAAAAGCGACTTTGTTTTATACTATGTAGTGAAGTTATTCGGAGGGTCACGTTTTCAAGATGTTTTTTTTGGCTCACTGAACTGTGCGTTATATATGATATAAGTATTATTTAAACAATCTGTCAGAAAGTGATGTAAAGTCCTTAGTGACGTGAACACTACATGTTAAATCCTTGTTATAAGTTGACTATGATCTAAAGTTCAAATTCAGTTATTGTGGTTAATAGTACCTATTTACGGAGCAGCTATAGTGTTGGGGCTGGCAGGCGACACAAGGCGCCATAAAGAACAAAGCTCACTTTTCACCTGTCCAATCAAAAAAAAAAGAATACAATTTGCTCGTATTGCCTTGTTAATTAGCTCATAAAATAGTTTAATAAAGAAATAACTTTATCGTTTCGTTTTCTACCTTCGTGTCGGGGCAACTTGGATCATTCCGATAACATGTGGGAGTGCTTTACCAGCTAGGTGTCCTTCGACACAACAAAGCTTGTATCAAAAATTAACTAGGTACCTATTTTAAGGTTAAAGGACTAAAAAACACGACTTATTTCAATTATTTTTAACCGTCGTGGGTATTTTCAAAAATTTTAATTTTGCTTTTTATTTTTATCTTTTTAGAGAGCATAGATATTATGTACATAACTGGCCACTCCGCGCGTTCGCCCGAATTAAGCTTGTTATATGCAGCGCCCTTAGAGAGCTTCTATCGTAACACCGATTTAAGATTCCCTTACTAATCAAAACCGAACTGCATCAAAATTGGAAAAATAGTTTTTGAGAAAAAAAGCCAACATTTATTTGCACAAAAATGGTTGTTGTAGCGCACCCTGATGAGTTGTCACCGTAACACCTATCTAAGAGTATGCAATAATCAAACCCAAAACTATAACTTAAAACTACATCAAAATCGAACAAATGGTTTTGGAGAAAATTGGCAAATACATATTTGCACAAACGTCATCTCACCCCAAACGCATATACCGTTCCGTCGCGGGTAAAAACATGGACACTTGCTACGGAGACCAGCTTGGAGTTTCCTTGAAGAAGACGATTCATAATAAGAACATCCCACAAATAACAAAAAAAATAACATCCGAATTAGTGAACTGAAATGACAATGGTACGGCCATATTTCTTCAAGTATATTGACAACCTGAAAAAAGTAAACTCGATGGGAAGGGCAGTAGTTTAGGTGCTATTTTTCATTCGTCTTAGCTAGTTCATGTCAGGTGCCTTTTTTATAATTATTTTAGGGTTCCCTACTTCAATAATGAAAATAGGGAACACTTATATGATCATTTCGTTGTACGTTTGACTGTCAAAACCTTTTTTAGGAATGCGAGGGCGTATCCAGTTGAAAATCATACCACATACTTAGGTCTGTAACGTCTTGAAACTGTGCATAAGTCAATTATATGATCATTTCGTTGTCCGTTTGAGTGTCAAAACCTTTTTTAGGAATACGAGGGCGTATCCAGTTGAAAATCATACCACATACTTAGGTCTGTAACGTCTTGAAACTGTGCATAAGTCAATTATATGATCATTTCGTTGTCCGTTTGAGTGTCAAAACCTTTTTTAGGAATACGAGGGCGTATCCAGTTGAAAATCATACCACATACTTAGGTCTGTAACGTCTTGAAACTGTGCACAGGTCAAACTTCCAAGTCAACGCCACCAAATTATATTGTGGTTCTTATGTAGCATAAAGTTCGTGCCTGAATCTAATTTTGCACGGAACCTCGATGCGCGTGTCCGACTTGCACTTGACCGGCTTTTTAATCTATGTACCTAATAAAAAAGGTAAAAAAAATTAAGGGTTCAGATTTAAAAGATACTACCCTGGGGACCCTGTAAACTATCAATATCCGTAATAGATACCCAAATAAGTCAAGGAAGAGCTTAGACAGTGCAGTGAAGCAAGAACTTGTAGCAATCCTAACTCGTGACATAATAGTTACGAATATGTTACAAACAAAATGAGAGAAAATTGAGTTTGTGATATGGCATCACAACAAAATCAAATTTTCGTTTGTATATAACAAACATGTCTCTGGCATAGTCGTAACATTTTATTAGCTCAGGACATCAAAAGGTGTCATCGCTTTCGCAGCGCTATCTACACGTTGAGAGTATCGTGTTAAACACCGCATCACCTACATTTTTGATATAATCTATGTAAACAAATTAACCATACTTTCATTATATCGAGAAGGTGTTTATGACTCAAATCACATTTCACATCACATACCTAATATGTATAAATAATAATTTAAGAATACTCTGAAACGTTATGGCTAGCGCACGGTGCAGGTTTAGTACCAACGATTGGAGCTGTAAAAGTACAGATCTAGTGATTGGTGACATAAACTGCGGCCTGTAGGTACGCATTAGTGCCGTGTGGCCAAATGATGTGAATAGACAGGTGTTAAGTATTCCCAAAATTCCATACAGGTTGAAAGGGAAGCTCTATAAAACTATCATTAGTCAAAAGGACAGAGAAAATTCATATACTGTAAATATTTCTTAAATACGCGATAATGTGAAATGAAAAGTCTCAAATATGCTTAAAATAATGAACATACCAAACATACAACAATAGAGAAGAGAATACCTTGCCCGTGTGCCTAGTTAAAATGTGAAAATACCGCAACATTTCAGATTGGGTACATTAAACTTTATACGGATGTCGCTAAATTGGACTGTTGGTTAGTTTGTTCTTTGCCAAGTTTTTTCCTGTCCAGTCGTCGAGGATCGGGGGAAATGGTCGTGGACTGGGTAATTGTGTTAAAACTTTCATCAGGAAGTGTGAAATTTTGTGGAAGCAGTGCGGCCAATATGACCACTGTTCTACCTACAAGTTTAATTTGTTTTGAAATTGACAACTTTGTGGATGTAACGTCATAACGAGAATTAGACTGAGTTCACTGTGTAACTCAGTCTTACATATAACATTTCCTACATGTTAGTAAAAAGTATTCTTAAAGAGATAAGAACTTATGAGCATATTATGGCAACATGAACGGTAATCAATACTCAATCAAAAATGAAACAAATTATTCTAGAAATACCTTTACAGCTGGTATGAATGTTACCATTGGGTAACATTGTCTGGTAACAAAATGAAACAAATTATTCTAGAAATACCTTTACAGCTGGTATGAATGTTACCATTGGGTAACGTCTTCACATTGGTGAAGGATACTGGACTGGATGATATAAAAGTACAATATGAATTCCTTTGACATACGTGACTCAACGTAAAACTACCGAGGGACGCGGGACGGCTTGGTGCCATGACTGTGATAAAACTTTTTTATGAATGTTGAAAAAGCTACGTGTTCATTAATGCATGCAATTTGTGACATCAGATCAATTAGCTCTCTATTCGAGTTTGGTGCAAACTCGTCTCTAATCCGCGGCCGACTAAAAACGCTCTGAAGCAAACCGACCCAATTCGTGATCTTTATCATCATTATCACTTGAACAAAATGGTGCTTCTTAACTTGCACATTTGCTGTGCAAGTTTCTATTAATAGTAGCTAAATTGCTGTGTTTATGCCATCGTGCCTATGATAGAATATAGAGGTTTTGTATAGAATTTAGAATATGGGCCACCCCTTCCCTTCCCATGTGGTGTTGTACAAGGCGACTAAGGGATAGGGCTACAGCCCAGACTCAGCCTCAGATGCATGGCTCGAGTCAACAATAGTGCCCGGAATACGGCAATAGGCTCACCCCCTATTACGTGGGACCGAATACAGATTGGTGAAATGTGGGTGTTAATTCACGTCTGCCTAACCCTCCGGGGACACAGGCGTGATAAATAAAAAAATTATAGTAATTCTATGTATGTATATGTATGTAGGAGGTACCTTGATTTCTTCAAGATCCCATCATTGAATCCTAACTAGTTTAGAATGAGACGGTTGAGTAATCGGGGAACATACTTAAATGATTAAAAATAGATTCTTACAATCTGAAATCCTTCTACTTTGTTTGTAGTCCGTTAAAAATGGTTATAGCCAATTGAACTCCTTTCATGGAATTCGAAGAGTCATATCAGATTTTTTGTTCATGCTTTTCTCTGATTCAACGTGTAAACTGGGTCAATTATCAAAAACTAAACAGAAACATTTATAGGAAAAAAAACCACACGACATCGAGCTAATGGATTGGAATAAGTGCATTGATCAAGCGAGACTTGAACCCGCGACCAATCTCTTACGGGGGGAATGCCTTGACCACTGAGCTATCGAACCATGCCTGAAGCATTCCAATTTCTGCTGTACTACTATAGTACTGTCCAATTTCAATCGATTTGAATAATTAGCATACTAAATGCTTTAAAATTCCATTAGATCGAGATAATATTTAAGAACTTTTTTTTTTGTTAAATTCGTTGGCTCATTACAAGATGTTATGGAAACCAGAAGCCAACATCCAATTATCGCTGAATGTTGAAGATGTGCTCGGTATGAAGCCACCAACATGTCTTTCTGGTGACAGCCTATTTTGACAATCGCCTCTGTGCATGACAGGGTAAAATCATTAAAAGCATATGACAATGTCAAAGAGATGAAACGGATGTAACAATACTTGATCGGATATAAGGTGATACTGTTGTTGTCTATACCTATATATATTTATGTTTAACTTTTGGCACGTCTGCCAGCGGCTCATAAAACGGAAGTTGTTATTATGAAAATTATGCAAAGTACCAGCTTACTGGATTTTATTCTTCGTCCTGTTGGACTCATAATTTTCATCTTATTATTAGTATGTTTGGGGGATATAATTATGTCGAATTTCAAATAACGTTTACCGCCGCCTCGAGGCTTTGTAGGTTGAATAAGCAGTGATTTCATACGACACGCACATTCTGTTGTTATTTAGGGGTAAATCAATTATTTGAAATGCAACCGTTACGAAAATTGCTTCACCTTTTAAATAACAGCACGCAAAGGCAATACTCAGTCAACTTAAGACGATAAAATGAAGGCACAGCCAAAGGTAAGATCATTAATGCTATAACCGTTTCATTTAACCGAAGTTAAGCAATAGGTGCATTAACTTTCCGTTTTTGGTACAGCGGACACAATCGTTAAGTCGACTAAAATAAATTTCGTGGGAAGCTTCCTAACTCCTACCGATTAAGACGTTAGTATAAATGCAAATGATCCGTGTGTGGTTCATTCAAGGTGTATATTTGTTCGTATGGTATCAGTGTCGAACATTCGATAATAAAGTTATTGAAAGTGGTAATAAGATTAACGGCTTCTTCGTAGTGCGTAAATCACGACGCATTACGTCGTCGACGACAGGAGGTCCGTGTCGTATTACAGTGGATTAATTGCGGCTGAGCCGGCTGTGGCGACAACTAGGGCGGAGCTTGCGCGAACGCATATTACACGATCACACGTAAAGTATCTGTTATCTTAGAATTCAAACTTATTAATGTTATTGTATGTGGAAAGTGAGATTTTTATATAAACAATAGAACTGCCCCTTTAAGGCAAAAATCGCGGGTTTAAACTCCGCCTAGACCGATTGTTTTTTTTTTTCTATTTTATCGATTTGAATATTTAGCATGAAAATTGCCCAAAAATTTAATTCAATTAGAACTGCTTTATTAAATTGGAATAACCACAAGGCACGCTATAGAGTAGATGTACTAAAACGAGCTCAGTCGTACTGTAGCTTATCATCACAGCGAGGTGGCTGCAAAGCTGTGCACCGTCACGCTAAAGCGCTCAATGCCAAAATTAATTTTCCGTAAATTTAGCTATCTCCATGTCTTTGGTTATGTGTACGCTGCTGCTAATAATGGGTGCACTACATAAATCATAATCATAAATCACGAATTTCAAAATTCCGAATTTCAAAATTCCGAATTTCATAATTCCGAATGATTCGAATTCTGAAAGTTAGAAATCCGATGTATCATAAATCTTATTTATTGAGAACCCGAATTTTAAAATTCCTAACGTCTAAAAGAACGAATGTGTCAGAATTTCGAATTTAAAGATACCGAACCATTACAATTCCGAATGAATAATAATCCGAAATATCATAAATAAGAATTCCGATTATCAAAATTCCGAAAAAACACACACCCGACTATTAAACGCCTTGGAAACTTGTTTGTTGTTTTTTGTACACGAAAAAACCATGATGATTGAATGGGCACATGGGTGCAGCCAACTAGCAGCTCTACAAGTCGGATTGTACAGCTTTCTCAATGAACCTACCACTAATTTTCTGTCTTTTCCTCTCCCTACCCCGTCAGGGATTTACAGGCGTGAGTATATGTATGTAAGTATGTATGTAATTTTCTGTGTTAATTCGAGGTGGTGCTCCATCTTACAAATGGCCTTAGCATTAGCCAGCCAGGTTATTAAATGTTATAATAAATATGTTATATAATATTTTATCCTTGAACTTTTACTCAAAAGCTTGTAGCGTAAACAAAAAGCAAAGAAAGAACTTCCACGTTATCAGCTTTTGAAATCAGCACAAGCCTCGCATAAAATTATTATTTTCGTTTCAGAACAAGTATTTTAAGCTTGTTTTTTTAAAGTTTTGTATTAATAAATTTATTAGTTTAATTGTTATTCGACCATGAACTCCGGTGATACAAAAATACTGAAAAGTGAAATAAATTAAACATTTAAGAATTACAGATTTCATTCAAATGGTAAACATGCGCGTAAGACTTTGGAAATCGGTGCCAAGCCAAACTATTTTAAAGTAAAAGGTATAAGTATGGATACTTAAATTTGTCATAATTGTATTATAGCAAACAAACAATGGTCAGACCTTATGACTTAAAAAAAGAAAAATGTTTTTCTGTGGAGGCTATACGCAAATATGGCAAAAATGCCGCTCAAGTTCCTAGCGCGGTGTTATCTGCAAACGAATGGAATGAGACGACAAAAAGTGTCCGATTGACTATTCTTAGCTTCTCGAAACGCTGGCCCTCTCTCGATTAGTAGTTAGTAATCCTGGAACCACTAACAACGTGATATGTCAAAAAATACAAATAATTTCTTTTAAAGATAATTTTCTGGTGGGGAGCAAAATGGTGTACGTTGAGCCTATATGCATCATGGGTCGGCTAGTATAAAATTTAAAGACCATTAAACTCAATGCCGTATCTATTGAGTTTCTTGTTCACGCCTGGCAATGTTATTTCTCCCGCTTACTGTCCAAGTCAACTAACT
Organism: Eilema caniola; assembly: GCA_949126895.1. NCBI lineage: Eukaryota > Metazoa > Arthropoda > Insecta > Lepidoptera > Erebidae > Eilema > Eilema caniola. The sequence continues at coordinate 23,092,443 of OX421474.1, forward strand.
AGTGAGCGCTTGAATGCACCAAAGGCTTGTACTGTGAAAAATAATTGCTCAAGTACAGTAAATGGCATTCTCAATAAAACTATTTCAAATGCCTAAATAAAAAGTTCAATTTAAATACTTAAAGTTAATGAGATAAATATAATGATATATGCTTATTGGATGCAAAGAAGTCAGCTTCGTAGAGACATTTACCAAGGGGCAATTCGTTGGCAGATTCGTTGGCAGATTCGTTACAGAATGATTGGATATCTTGACGTCTGTGACGTTTATGACAGTAGTCGAAGCATGTCAAAACATTGATCAACCCGTTGTATTCTATTCTAGAAACGTATTGCCACTTGTCTAGAGGGGCAGAAATTATTTCAAGTATAGCTTTGATTTCAATGAGTATATTAATCAATGTTAGCTCTGTAATACGAGTATGTTTATGCATTATATTAAACACATTCCTATTATAAATGATTTTATAATTTAGAGTTGTATTTTAAAAGTTATACACACCTAGTAAAATATAGTCACGTCTGAGTGAAATGTTAATTTTGAAGCGAGATACTTACTAATAATATTTTTGTTTACTTCATTACAGAACTCCATATCACTCTGAATTCTTCAAAATATTAGGAAACTAGCTATTGCCCGCAGCTCCGACCGCGGGTGAACAAGCTTATAAAGAATTTTAGATACAAAAAAATTAAAATAATCCTCCAAGACGTCTTTCCCTAGTCTATCATATCCACTTTGCTGTACACTTGGCTCTATCCTCTATTTATATTTCATTTTCCTCTATCATAATAAGGTTAACTGGAAGAAAATTCAACATTGAGTTAAGCTCGCCGTTTTACCTAAATATTCTTTAGTTTACACACAACCATTTGATTACAGACATATATGTAATTAAATAGTTATGTGTAAACTAAAGAATATGACTACTAGTCAAGCTTTGTAGAAGCAATATAGCTCACCCTAATTATAAGGGTGAACGTTCGTGCAGATAAGTTCACGCATTTTATTAAGGTTATTTATCTCGAGTACCTGTAGATATCGACGCGGTAGATGAGACTGATTTATGTGCGCCAGCGACATTAAATTACATGTAGATCGAACAACGCTATAAATTATCTGTTCGTATTGTAAATCTGCCGAGTATCGATGGCCAAATCATTGGCAAAAGTGTATCAAGACTTGATCAATCGAATCGAATGGCTTGTTTGTTAAATATGGACAGTTGATTTCTATGAATCTAAGATTAGAATTAAGAATCTGTTATTCAGTAATTCGCTCTTCGAGATTACGATCTATTCCATTTACTTGCAGTAGCACACCTATGTGCTGGCCATCTTCGGGTGAATTACATCCTACTAATATTATAAATGCAAAAGTTTGTGAGTATGGATGTATGGATGGATGGACAGACGTTTGTTACTCTTTCACGTAAAAACTTCTGGATAGATTTTAATGAAACTTTACAATAATATAGCTTATATATGACAGCCTCCGTGGCGTGGCGGTAGTGAACGCGGCCGCTACGCAGGAGGCGCGGGTTCGATCCCCGCTTAGTGCAAATATTTGTATGCATGAAAATGTATATTTGCATTGGTCTGGGTGTTTCTATGTATAATATGTATATATTTACAAAAAAAAGTATCTAAGTATGTTTATCCGCATTCTAGATTCCATAACACAAGCTAGTTAAGCTATGCTTACCATGGATCTAGATAGCGTTGTGTGTAATGTTGTGGAATATTTATTTATTTATACATCAGAATAATACATAGGTTATATATCATCACACTACTGCACAAGTGAGCAGAGCAGTAATCATTAATGTTCAAGAAATCCAGCCGGCATATACATAGAAGTGACAGTTTAGTATTTTTAACTTAGCGGTTAGCGGTCGAGCAGGCCGCCACATATTATTTGAATAAGATCGGACATAGGCTCCTTCGGACATAGGCTCCTTTTTATTGCGATAGAAGGGCTTCGGGGGGGGGGGGGGGGGGGGGAGGAGGTAGAATAGGGGATGAATGTTTGTAATTTTTGAAGATATCCTGATGAAATTTGGTACAGAGTCGAATTAGAGCTTGGGAACACTATGCGATAAACGACATCCACACGGGCGTAGCCGCCAGCTACAGCTAGTAGTTCAATAATCTTCAAACGTCATCATCATCATCATCATTTACATGGTGACGTATTTTCCTGATTGTATCCGAGGCCAGGGTGCCCTCGGAGCTCAGGGTTCGCCGACTGTTTCTTCCTCCTCCATTTCGCAGGATCTTGGGCGTCCGTGGTAGTAAGACCATTCGCATTCGTCAAGCGACACTTACGTTGAGAAGATGATAAGAAACTATTTGACCTAAATTATTTTTTTGCTATTTATCATAATGGTGGTCAGGTTCGTGGTTAAGTGGCGTAAGTTTGAACCTACCTAAATTTGTACTATGTGCAATAAGAAAGCATTGCGTTAAATTTGAGGGTACAATAGACCATGTATCCGCAGGTTTGTAGGGAATTTGCAATAGCAGATCAGAGTCTGAAACTTACTCAGCTGATAGATCACTTAGATTAAAATGATTATATTAAAATGATTACTATATGTAAACCACAAAACTTAGTCAATGCCTGTAGGGTACGAGGGGTGTGAACGGGGGGGTGAGAATGGAGATCAGGTGAGCTGCGGGCGGAAGGTACATTCTTTTAAAACTCAATTAAGTAATTATATTCCCAGGAGGAGTCGAAAGATATTTGGACATAAAATTAATACACAGTGTTAGAGCAAACACCTTTTAGCGTTTATGAATTTTTAGAATGAAGAAACTGATCCAAATTCTGATGAACACAAACAAGAAAAGAGACAAGCGGTTTTTCCGTGTACCGCGTTATGAGACCAACTTGGGTGCACAGGCTCCCTTGGCCAGGTTAACTGCCACATATAATAGTAGCTGGAGATTTTTCACGACAATCCCAGGCGCTTCAAGGCTAAGTTAGTCATCTATCTTCACGCTGGCCTGCTACTATCGAAAAGAAAGACGTGTGGCACTCGGGGACTGCCGCGGTAAAGCTATTGCATAGCATTTTGTATCAACTTATGCAATTATGATAGTATACCCTTTGACATGCATTAATTTTTTTAGTAGTAGGTTTTTTCTTTTTAGCTCTTTACGCTTTTCTTCTCTATAACACGAAAATATCTAGGTATAAATAATAGGTATAAATAATTAGGTATAAATAGTGTAATGACACACCAAAACAAAATTATTCATTTAAAAAAAATAAAGATATTAAGAAGTGATTATCGACAAATTTTACAAGTACAGCTATTCACTGTTGTACATAAATATCTATACACCTATATACTTTCTCATAAACAGCTGCTTATGTATTCGTCCGATTTCGGAGCAGCTCGTCTCGATTCGTGCGAGCTTCGTAGAGTCGTACAATACGGCTAGTTGCACGCACACGATCACCGTGTCGAAGACTGCCGAAAAGAAACGAGCGTGAGGTTTTTTCGTTACGGAATTTCTGGATTCGGTCCCCGCGCTCAAGGCCCTCGATAGAAGCTATGCAATAGCTTAAAAAAAAACGAATTTTAAACTGTCCCAAATTCACGCAGTTGTGACAATGTTACCCGAATTTACGGTATAGGTAATTACGTACGATATGATACCATCCAGTTGGGTTAGTCGTGGGGCAACGAATTCCTGTATGTGGTATACATGTACGAATACAAATTGGTGACCGTTAAAAATAAATTATAAATAACAAGCGGGCAATAAACGAGCTGTTCGCAGGTCGAAGATGCGAGCAGATAAATCACAGAGAGACGGGCGGTCGAGACGATTCGTGCGTATTACGAGTAAGAAATGTGATGAAGAACAAACTTATCTGCATATTAATAAATAGTACTAAAACTACGATTTGATTTAATTAGCTCGTTACGATTCTTGTATCTATTAGTAAAAATCACGAGTTGACTAACACTTTGATCTTCTTTTAATGGCTAGCAAAACAGAAACTATTATGAGCCATACAGTGGGACTGCTACAAATTGTAGTTTCAACACAATAATATTATACGAATGTAAGTAAAGTACATATTTATTATCTTACAAGCAGTATTCGATTATTAAGTGCATTTACGAGGTAGCGCTTATGTAAATCAAGGTTGTACACCTATGTTTTACCTTTTATTTACAGACAAATCCGCCAGGTAATAGACATACCTATATAGCTGTAGACCAAAATAGTAACAGACCAATCTACTCTATCTAATCTACTGGAATTTGGCAACAAAAACCAACCCTTAATTCTCTCTCTTCAATCACTATAATTGTGATCAATGACTACTGAAAGAAAGATATCGGCACTAAGTACTGATTAGAGGAAGTCGCGCGGGTTTTGAACCTGAAAGTGATCTTAGAATGCAGTAAACCTCCTTTGGCGTTACCATAGTCGGGTAAAAACAACAAGTAATAAATATTAAGAGTTATTCCGATAGCAATTTTTAACTGAATTAAAAAGCTAGAGGTTTCACAATTCAGCCGTATATTTTATGTATTTGCGAATAAATTCATCGTTTATGAACCAATTCTGATGATTCTCTCAATGTACTCCTACAGTTTTATGTCCAATAACAGTTTTTGATTGCAATAACATCGAAACAAACTACAATAAATGAACTACTCAAAAACACTTGGTAAAATAAGACACGCTACTTTCATTTTCAAATTTCGGAGGAAATTGTGTGTTTCAGTAGTTTCATAGATCAGAATAAATAATATTTTATATAATAAATATTTGAATCGATTACGATCGGAATTTTATTGAATTGGAACCTATGGCTCAGAGGCTTTGTAAGCGAACGGTCGCGGGTTTAACCAATTAAAAAAAATCCTCTTCTTTTAATTGGGACCTATGGCTCAGCTCTGTAAGCGAAAGATCGTGGGTTCAACCCCCGCCCGAATCAATTCAAAAATTTTCCTAACTAAATCGATTTAAATAGTTAGCGCGCTAAATGCTTTAAAATTCCATACAATAATTATTTAACTGATGTTACTCGTATTTAACTGATGTAACAAGAAGAAACAAGCTTGGAAATGAGCTGTTCGCTCAACTATGCTACTCAAGCAAACTATTGTATTTAGACTAAGTAGACTAAGCAAATGTTTGTAAATAGACCAAAAAAAAAAAAAATGCCCGCTGAGTTTCTTGCCGGAGTCTTCTCAGGTCGGGGCCGCGTTTCGAACCGGTGGTCCATTTGCTAAACTAGTCTAGATTTTTTTTTTAAACTTGACGTTTTGTAAGTACCGTTTTAATGGTCTATACAGAATAAATGATTTTTGACTTTTGACTTTTGACTGATGTAATTAGCATAGCATTAGTAACTAGCATGGTATACCTAAATATTGTTTGAGTTGCTAATGCAATGTACATGTTTTAAATATTTGAAAACTTTTATCAGTTCAATTGTATTGTATTGTCGTGTATTGTCTTGTATTGTTTGGTATTATTTTGTAGTGTCTTTTATTGTATTGTATTGTCTAGTAAGTAGTAATACACTATCGCATTGGGCTTTTCCTGTAAAGGTGGTTGTATAAATGGAAATAAATAAATAAATAAAAATTTAGCAAGGTTTATTTATGCTCCTGCATATTATATAGGAGCATTTAAGGATGGTTCATCAAAGATGCCCACCTAAATTTCTATTTATTTATTTCATAAACAATTTACATTGTATTGAAAATTACATCCTTAAAAAAAAACAACAAAATCACAAGAAAAAAAAAATTAAATTAAATTAAAATATTAAATAATACATTTTTAATAATGATGTCAGGAATTATAAATTGATATGATTATATTGCATAGAAAAAATTATAAATAATAATGTTAAAAATTAAATTAAATTATAGAAGTGTACATGTCAAAAGTTCCGCATAATTATGGAAGTTTAGAGAACCATGTTCTGAACATTGCACACATTATTTATAAAACATAATACCAATTACAAATATTTATAAAAAAGAAAATGTCAATACATGCATCCTATAACTATGTCATTTTACAAATTCGTCAAGAGAATAGAAACAACCTTCCAGAAGAAAACCCTTAAGCACGGCTTCGAACTCCTTTTTATATACAGCGCTTCTTATTTCTAGGGGAAGACTGTTAAATAGTTTGACTGAACTATAAGACACGCTATGTTTAACTACGTCAAGAGTGGGTGCAATCATTAAAGGCATATGTTTCCTTCTCGTACTTTCACGTTCCCGTCTACCTTCTTCACTTTCAAACTTATGTATGTTCTTCGCAAAAAAAGTCAATAAAACTAAAATATACAGACAAGGAACTGTTAAAATTTTTAGTTGCCTAAAGTATTCTACACAGGACTGTTGCTGGTCTATGCGTACCATGGTTCTAATGGCCCTCTTCTGTGCAGCGAAAGCTTTGTCAATATTGTACTCATAACTACCCCCCCAGAAAATAATACTGTACCTCAGTTTTGATTCTACTAAGGCGAAGTACACACCTCTGAGCTGTTCCATGTTTACAACATCTCTAAGGCTTCTCAATACATAACAGGCGGAATGAATACCTGCCTCTATGCTTACCAATTCATGTTTCCATTTCAAAGAACAGTCGATATATACCCCCAAGAATTTAACTTCGTTAACTGTGACTAGCCTGTCACCGTTAAATTCACAAGCCAGCACATCTGACGTTTTACTGGTGGATTTAAATAGTATGATATTGGACTTGCTGCTGTTTATTTTAAGGTAGTTTAATGTAAACCATTCATTGAGATGCCCCAGTGCCGAATTTACTCCTATATTTAAATCTATAATGTTATTTGCTGATACAATTGCGTTGGTATCGTCGGCAAAAACGGTAAGTTTCACCTGTTCCGGTAACTTATTCATCACCAACCTAATTGACCAAAATGACTTCAGAATGTAAATAATTGGCGCAACAGGTGAGTTATAAATCTCATACAAACGAGGTGGTGATTAAAACGCTCGTATATCAAGTGTTAGCGGTTCACCACACGCGATGCCGCACCTAGTCGCCGACGAAACCATCTAGCCAATATCGATATGGAATGAGAAATTTTCAACTAATAATCCTATTGAAATTTAAACGCCCTATTTGTTGAAAAGATTTATAATAATGTTATACCGTATTGATACAGGTAAAATCATATAAATCTTATAGGAACCTGGGTTTTGTACTACGACAATCGCAGGGATTCACAAATGTTACCACACTAAGGACGTTATATGATGCACTAGTTCGTAGTCATCTAGAACATAGTGCAGCCATATGGTCCCCACATGAAGTAAAGTACAGTGTGATGTTAGAGCGTATCCAAAATAAATTCACACGTCACCTGTACTTTAAGCTGTACGGGGTTTATCCATTCTACCCGTTAATGTACCCTACACTCTTTGTACTGGGGATGGTAGGGTACAATCAGCTCAGGGTGCGACGGGACTTCATGCTCGCTGTATCTATAGTGAAGATACTGCGTGGTGTAGTGCACAACCCGGGAGTGCTGTGTCAACTGAGCCTGTACGTGCCCGACCGGTACGTGTGGCGGCGGCGGCGCCCGCAGCTGCTCGCCGTACCTGTGGCCAGGACCGATCTACTGGCTAAAGCACCTCTTATACGTAGTATCCGGGTCATAAATGAGATTCAGCAGCACATCGATATCTTCTCGTGCAATATGAGTGAATTCGCAAGGGTTCTTTTATATATAGTTGCCTATAAATTTTAATTATATGATATTTTGCTAAGTTATATTAGAAGTGTTAATTTTTTACTGTGTATATGTAAAGTACAAAATGTTTAGTCAGGTATGTTATGTTTTCCTTGTTGATTATATGTATAAAATTTTATAAGTAATAAAACTAGTATTGTCGCACTATCGAATTAGGAGAATATCCTGTAATGTTAGTGTTAAGGTGAATAAATAAATAAATAAATAAATAAATATACTTTTACTAAACTTACTTTATGTTTGCTAATAAAATGGTAACAGAGACGACTAAGGTTAGGGTTTCAGGGCTCCGTACAATATACTGATGAAGAAACATATAGTACGCGAAAATACTATATTTCAGTGCAATAAATCAATGTTAATACTAAAACTTATATTAATAAAACAGATAAATGTACGTGTACTTAAAGTAAAACCAACAATCCCGTGAACTGAAGGAGGCCGTCACATTCCCTTTATATTTATATGAGGCGTAGCCGCCGTTGAAGCGACACAAGCAGGAGCTTGCGTGGTTACGGAGAGGAAAATGCTGCGGTGGATGTGCGGAGTCAAGCGTAAAGATCGCGTGAGGAACTCTCGCATCCGCTGCAGCCTTCATGTCCGTGACATCGCAGATAAAATGCAAAAGAGCCGCTTTCGCTGGTTTGGCTACGTCTTGCGGCAACTGCCAGGCTACCGACGTGGGTATCAAATGCTTGGCAACGGTGCACCTGCCGGGTCCAGGTAGAAGGGGTAGGCCCAAGAAGTCCTGGCTTGACGACGTGGATGGAAGAAGGACATGCGTGACAATAGTCTCACTACCATGGGCACCCAAGATCGTGCGAAGTGGAAAAGGAAGATCCGGAAGGCGGACGCTGAGCTCCGAGGGCATCCTAGGCCTGCAATCAGGATAACGTCTAAATAGAGATGATGACGAGTAAGCATTTGTCAGTGATACCTTTGGGGTGCGAGGAATGTGCCTTTTTTATACATGGGGCACACTTAGAGTTTTGCACTTCTAGCTAATCTGAACTATTTGAATTTCGAATGTTATATTTTTTGAAACTGTGCAACCTTCTTAATAAACAAAAAAAAAATTATTTGTCAATTGTTTTTTATCACACTTCAAAGTTCTACATTAGAAACAACGAAAATGGAATTAAGCCGAAAAGATTTTAGGGCGATGATTTTTTATGATTTTAAAAGTTCTGTCTCTCCCCAAGACTGTCCCGCTCGTCTTCAAAATGTTTGAGCACGGTGGTTTGCTGAATTTGAAAGAGGTCTGCTTTCTTTACATGACGAATTTCTTGAAGGGCGGCCTTCAACTGCGGTCAACGAAAATAATATGGCTACTGTTAAGTGGCTAATTGAATTGAAAAACCCGCGAATTACCTATGAAACAATTCGAGGACTATTGGGGGTTGATATGAGCCAAATTTAGAAAATTTTACACGAGCAATTGAAAGTTCGAAAACTTTGTTTTCGTTTGATCCCTCGTGAACTGAAAGCGGAGCAGAAGAGGCTCGCGCGGAATGGACTTCAGTAGCATCTGTTACTGAAGTCTGACCACGGACATTCTAATGCTGTTTAAGACATTTTCACAGGAGACGAAACGTGGAATTATTGATTTGAACCCGAAAAAAGACAGCAATATTGTGAATGAGTGTTTGAAAATGAGAACAGGCCAACAAAAGTGAGGCAGGCGAGCAAAAATTGATGAAAAAAATGAACGTTTTTTTTCTCAGCTCCGGGTCCCATCTGCACAATTCCACTTGAAAATCAAGAGTGTATATGCCGAGTGGTATTGTTCACCCAGGGTGTTAGAAAAAGTTCGGGAAAGACGACCAAAAAGCCGCGTTCTCCTACATCATGGACAAAGCTTCTTCACAGACGACCAACAAAACAGTTATTAAAGTTATTTTTAGCTTCTGAAAAAGTACAACTCGTCACTCATCCTGCACATAGCCCCGACCAAGCACCCTGTGATTTCTGTATTTTCAAACTCAAAGATTTAATGAGAGGTTTCACTATTATCAACTCCGAAGAGGCAGTGATAGCGTTCAATCAACAAGTAGTGAATATGCATACAGATCTGTGGTCCTCCTATTTTAAAAATGGTTTGATCACATGAAAACATATTTAAAATGTATTTTGAAAAGCTATGAACATAAATTTTAGGATATAAATGTTTGCTTTTTAAGTTACGCAAAACTATTTCGTTGGAGCGGAATGCTTTAACGTTAAAATTGATAGTGTAGTAACGCAAGTATTTTTCTGGTGACACTTCAATTAGTTACAATTTGCTGGTTAGTTGTAAATAAATTTATTTCTCGCCTTCGCGTTTATCTTGTATCTGCAGAATTGTTCTCTCTGTAACAATCGCAAGTCGTTGTGTTTATACTTGACTCATGGGTGAATTATGTGCGAGATATTTTACTTGTATGCATTAAGCAACAAATAAATTGTGGACATAATAAAGAAAAATATTTATCTTCAAGTTCAACAGTGATCAGAAGTTAGTAAAAAAATGCTATAAAATCTTGATGGCGTGTACCTACGGTGGAATGACTCATCTAATTTTCTTTGATCTCATATACATATGTGTCACATGTACAGCTCAAAATTTATTGATATTCGAGTTGGAAATTGTATTTTCTGGAGAGGATACAATAAATATCCAAAAGGTCGCGTTAACGAGCCGCCCTGACGCGAGATGCACGGAACAATAAAGTACGATTTTACTGAACACTCGTGAATATAAAACACATAAGCATAAACAACATTCAATTTGGCAAGCATTGAAGAGTTTTCAAAGTGATCAATTGAGAAGGAATAATTCTAAGAATTTTATAATATGTAATAAAAAAAGATTCAGTCGAAGTACAGGATTGGTTATCGTTTACATACTTGTTTTTTTATTTTTAAGCACAAGAATATCTCTCGTAGATCTTGTTCAAGCCAGCGCGATGTACTGAAGACAAGGGTGCAGGACTCGGGTTAATGATTGGTCCCATATCAAACTAAAAAATCCCTTGCAAAATTACCGACACGACGGCCCATAATACGTAGGTACGTATTTTCGGCAAGATTTTCGATTTCTCTTATCATCTCATTTCAATCTTTCCCTTGTTATGATTTCACTTCACTTGCAGAGTGATTGAACCGCTCGATGTTTTTACGCTTTCAGAAATTCCATTCTTTTTTTCCCTTTTCATCTGTCCATCTTATTTATATTACAATTAAGATGCGACTCTGATACAGTTGCACACCTCATCTCTGTCGTAAAATTGTAAAGTAGTCGTGTTTGCTCTACATTTGTTACAAATATTTGGGTTGTATTGTAACGATTCTGAAAATATTTTTTTTTTCAGTCTAGGTATAGTTTTTTATACTGTATTTTAAGTCAATCAAAAATAAACAACCAGACAATAATTTAACACACCTACTTATTGATCAGATCTACATATATACTGAGGCTGGTGAACTCAATGAGTTTATCAGCCTCAGTGAGTAGATCAAAGATCAACCAACCCGAAATAGAATAACGTTTTTATTTCGGATTAGGTATTATCATTAATAGGCCGAAAAATAAACTTATAATTTTCCTCACGGGATAGGTACTATACCGTCTCAAGAGCACAACAGTGTAACTTCTTCAACGATGATATATTGACATTCAAAGACAATAAGTTGACACAAATAGGGTATATTATAATACACAATACAATACAGCGCGTAGGTGCTCTGGGGATTGTTCGTGCTACGAACTGAGACGTTCACCGACCATACACTTAACTGGAATAGAGTAGTCACACCGGAGGACAAAGGTTTATGTAATTTGCTCCAATATACCAATCTACCTTTCTTCTTTTCATCTTAGCGTTCATCCCAGTCGTATACAAAGCTTTCAACTCGCGAGTCTGGGGTCAGGGGACCCCTGACCTTTACTTTACCAGTCTAACTGCGGATTTGGCTGACCTTCGATATATTCCGTGAAGCTACTGTCATCTAAGTTTCACAACCTAATGGCGGTATGAAAGCATTGCAGTTAGACCAGTTGTTTGACTTGTTGGGGTTACAAAGGTGACGATATAAAGAAAAATTAGTATTTGGTTGAACTGTAGTTTATTCGTCCGTTCACATTCAGTGCCTTAAGTCAACTCATCTTAACTTACTACAATACAGCTAATTCTCTCAGATTTTTTTACAATATACTCTAAATTCTTATTGGTTGGTACAGTCGCGTACATAGTCGCTACAGACTTTTTAAAGCTCTAAATACCTGTGTAGATATTCGAGTAGCAACCGGGATCGACCCCGCGCCTCCTGCGCAGCGGCCGCGTTCACGACCGCCACGCCACAGAGGCTGTCGTTCGACGTTATATGAAGGCGTTCTTCGAACAGTAACCTAAAGTGCTAATATTCTACATTTTTTTTACATGGCGATTGATTCTGCCTTCATAGTAAAATAAACATCCGCCCGCGATGATGTCGGCAATTGCATCCAAAGCTTTTTACAAACTTCCAACGCCTATCTATCTATATCAATATTATAAACCGACGAATTTGATGTGCTTGCCTGGATTTTTTGGTAATTGAAATTATTGACAAGCATCTGTTTAGATATTTCAAGGTGATGCTTGTTCAAATATCCATGGTAACTTGCAGTACATATATGAATAAACTGTTTTGAAGTATTTGGTCACTTTGTCTACTACGACATATCTGATGGCGACTGTACCTCGGGTTAATCAAACTGGACGATACTAGAATAACATATGTGTCTAACGTCATCATATCTGATAAACTCATATTCTCGATATTTGTGTTCGCACATATTTTTCACACCCAAATTTCACGTGATGAAGTATTTACCTACCTTTTTTCAACATAGAATTGCTAGTTTAATTTTATTATAACTAGCAAAAACTAAACAATGTAAGAGCGTCAAGTTAAGTTTAGTTCTGGTGCAGGTTATAGATGGCGTTAGTAGTGCAATAACATTCAATACGATGAATACAAAATTGTTAATACCTATTAATTTTATTAATTGTAATAATTTTATTATATTTAATTGTAATAATGTTAAAGCATAATTTACACAACGTGATATTTTTTCAGTAAAGTGTACAGAAATGCGCAGGTTGTGGGATAGTGTAGATACTATGGAGCCCGTGAACGCCAGACCTACGTCATTTTATAATAGCTGAAAGTTATTATTAAGTTATTATGAAGTTTTGGTCATAGTGGCTTTTGCAGATAAACGGTACTAACGGTGTAAAAAATAATAGTAAATAGAGACTTTTTTTTTATTTTTTCAGGTTAATGCTGTGGTGCCGATTTATCCTTAAATTTTGGGGTATGTTGTATGAAAATCAGCTTTTATACTAAAGCATATACTTTCATGAACTTTTCGGGTATCTGGCAAGGGGTTACCGCTATGCAAAAGGGACTATTTTTTTATTTTTTTTTATTGAATGTATGACGCAATTTCTAATACTACTATGAAGGTAATACCTAAATACTTAGATTGTCTCTTTTCAAAACTTTAGTACCGTTTATCTTTCAAAGACACTAGTACCCAAACTTCATAATGGGCAATCGTTCTAAACTGTGTTGGGAGCATGCGCTGACAAACTTTCAACTGTTATTAAATGACGAAGTTCTGCTGTTCACGGGCTCTCAGTCTATTACGACGTTTATAGTTTAAGCATCTAACGAATTCATTTCTGCAAGAAATTTTAAAAAATGCCAAAAAAACCACATTAAATACTGAAGCTATATTTGCATCAGCAACACATTCGAGTAATATCTGTTAAAATGTTGGGAGAAGTACCCTACCTACCTAATTAACCTAAGCATTTCTCAGTAAAAACGATTAAGGTCACAAAATGTTTATCATTATTTTCGTAATCTTTCTTAGTAATCTACACAATGTTACACTTCAGTAAGTTTAAGATACAAAGTAGTTTTTAAAATAATTTATAGGCTGTATATAAGTTTTTGTTTTTAACAAAATTGTTGTGGCTGTTGACAAAATTACTTAAAAATGCTACAAAACAATAATTATAACTTACACAGATACTTTAAGCTTGTCATCACATTTTGTAAATGCAATTACAATCACGCAATCCGCTGGTAATAATAAATGCCTGTGTATATTATGGTGACAGCTAATAAGTGGTGAACGGTTACAAGTCAAAATAAATTTAACTATTGGACGTCACCACATCCAACATCAAGTGTGTACATGTGATTACGAAACGTGGGAAATATTTATATAGCGCTGAGTGCCCATACGTTGACCCTTTAACGGTACTGAACGTCGCATTGTGGATGCTTGGTAGCGATCAGATCTATGTATCTAATACAGATTATAGATTAGATTTAATTTTGAATGTAAAAAAACATACATCCATACGGTCACGCCTCTTTCCCAGTGGGGTAAGCAGATAGTACGTGTTTCTACCTACTACGATCCTGACATACCTACATCATTCGCTTCTACTTTTCATACATTTATAGTAAGAAAAAACGAAAATTAATTTCAAAAAGTAGTATAATATTAAAGCGGTAGTTAGTTTAAAAATATATAAATACATATTTAAAAAATTCGCCCAACGTGGGGCTCGAACCCACGACCCTGAGATTAAGAGTCTCATGCTCTACCGACTGAGCTAGCCGGGCTTGTCATTCCTGTTCAAAAATGAGTTTCTATTAAGGTACAAACTTAATATGTGGATAGGCCTAGTTTTATAATCGTTATGTTGCTATCAAATTGCAAGTACAACAACAATTTTATTCAATAAAAACCATAACAACAAAACTTTTCAAGTTGTAAATTTAAATTACATTATTTATACAGGAAAAAGGAGATGATACAAGAAAGTAGAGTAGAAGAACTGTAATTTAAAATCAAAAATACTGACTATTGATGTTAATACTTATTGTTATTCTATAAAAAGACGGACTGGTCACACAAATATAAAGTGACCAAGGTTTACCTCGGGACACCTGGACACCTATTTTGGACCTAAGGCGCGTGATAAACGAAGCCCTGGAGCGTGCGAATTGTTTTGCAATAATCTATGCTTGGATAGCTTGGTGAATTTGAGCTCGTTCACCGCCGTTGCACCAAGCGTTATCCTCAAAAGATACTTGAACTTTCGTCCATTTGAGCAGTCCGATTGCGAAAGTACGTCCGCTCTACAGAATACCGAGGCCTAGGTTATCATACCTAGCGCTGTGTTCCCGGCGGTAAGTAGAGTAGCCAGAGCCCACTCGCGAGTTTTTGGCTGTCAGTAGGAAGACCAAAGGCTTGTCCTGCTTTGTTTTCTACACGAACGATTGCACAGAAACTCGTTGTGCTTACAGGGTCGGCAGCACAAGTGTGACTCCCCTGGTGTTCACACGTCTATAGGCCACGGTAACGGTGGGCCGAGAGCTTGTCTGCCACCTGAGTGGTATAAAAAATACTTATGAACAGAAATACCTACTGTGCGTATAGAACACATTTTATAGGTCCAAGTTTGTTATAGTGAGTTATATAATCTGTTTTCTCAGTGCATTTCGAATCGGGCCAGACGGGACGATGGGCGGTCCCGCAAACACTTCCGAGCTGTGTAATTTACTCGTTAGTTCGTATCGGCCTCCTATACAGGCTGTTATTTTATGTAAGAACTTGGCGACCGCCCGCAGCACTTCAATGGAATTCGGAAAGTTTTGATTCTAGCAACATAGATTTCATGTTGTGCATAATAAGTTTTATTATCAGACTGAATTGAAATGGAAAAAGAAATGAGTGTGGAGTTTAAAACAACGTTTCAAGATAGTAAATTTTTGAAGTGAAAACTTCTTTAGCTGCGTTGGATGGGTAAAAAGTGTTAAACTCGTGTCAGGATTACTTGACCTTTGAACCGTAACCGACGACTGACGTCATACAACATTACAACAGCTACAAATTGTTTATTTTGTTAGGTGCGTTAAGAAGCATCGTAGCCTAGCCGTAAGCACTTCGACTGTAAGTCCTTATGGTTTCAGATAGTACCTACCGGGTTCGAACCTGGGCTCCTGGCACTTTTTGTAATTTATTACTTTTTGTGATTATTTTTTCTTTTTGTATTTATTACTTTTTGTGATTATTTTTTCTTTTTGTAATTCATTAATTACTTCTGATAGAAAATTAGTGATAGGTTCTATGATTGACGCTATATTATAGGTATGGTATGGTGTGTTCTTTTTATCTTTTTCTCTGTATATAACAAAGAAAGAAAGAAAGCAAAAGTTTTCACTTCTGCCGGCACTCCCGGAGTGCAACCCGTCTTTTTTTTTAATAGTGCCCTCACATTGCAAATATAGAATACTAAATAAAAATCGTTTAAATTAAGACTAGATAATTTTTTACTAATAGTAGATAGGAATAGCGAAAAAAACGGCAGTAGTAGATCTTTTTACGCCACGTTGTAGTGCCACTTGCTATATCTATAGAGTTTTTAAATAGTTTAAGGTTACATAGATTTTGTCATTCATACAAATGGCGTGAAACAAGTACCTACGAGCTACGATAAGTTGACATTAACATTGGTTATTAAATTGAATGGGGTTTTTAAAACGAGACTGGTTGGGGCTTCAGTACCACTTCCCGCTACAGTAAGATTCGAATCAAATTGTAAGAACAACACTCAATTATTTATTATCGGCCCTTATTTTATCATAAATGATGTATTGTTCTTTGAGTAGCGATTATTGATTTATTGTTGTCTATATCTTCCTAATATTATGAAGAGGAAAGATTTGTATGTAAGTATGTTTGTAACGAAATGGCTCAAAAATACTGGACCGATTTAAAAAATTATTTCACTATTTAAATGCTACCTGTCTCACTGATTAATATATTATTTTAATTAATTACAAGAAAAAACACTACGCGATAAGTAACATCCACGCGGGCGGAGCCGCCGGCAACAGCTAGTACCTACTTAATTTGTGGTTTTAATCATTTTTACATATTCACATGGGTAATGGTGCTCACAGTAATTTTTGTTGTTACCTTTGAGAAAAATTAACTATTGCTTGTTTATATTTTCATTACATAATGTTTCTTTCTGAGGAAAGGGGCAAGTCCTCTCTACGGTTGGAGACCTAAAACCTTTTACTGATTGATATATTATTGATCTTTACTGGGATGACTGCGAGGGAATACCGCACCGAGGTTTTTTTTTTTTTTTTTTTTTTTTTTTTTTTTTTTTTTTTTTTTTTTTTTTTTTTTTTTTTTTTTTTTTTTTTTTTTTTTTTTTTTTTTTTTTTTTTTTTTTTTTTACGTGCGGGAAATCCCCACGGATACCCACCCTTCCGGAGCCGGAGGGGTAGGTTATGTCGGACTCGAACCGACTAAACCGCACGCCGTCTGTGGGTCGATGTGCTAGCCCGGAGGTGAGGTTGTCTTTTGACATATCCCTCGCACCCCGGCTGACCCAGGGCCATTCCTCTCGGTCTGGCCCTCCTCGGGAGGGGGGACCACGCGGTCCCCGACTCGCCCCCGGTATGGGGGGGGCGCGCATCGTCCTACGATGCGCGCCGCCGCCGTGGCCTGCTTCTGCTAGGGTGACGAGCGGCTCCACTCGTCACCCTCAGGCCCGCGCTCATGGGGGGCGGAGGTCGGTTTGCGCCCTCCGACGCCCGAGCCGCCTTCGAACGCGGCGAGCGATGTCCGCGAGTCTTTCTCGCTCGCTGCGCCGCGCCCGCTCTGCTGTCTCCTTCACGAGCATGACCTGCTCGCAGAAGGAGGCGCTGGCCGCCCACGCATCCGCGCAGCGGACCATCGCCGCGAGCAGGGTGGAGAGCGTGAGCACTCTCACCCCCAGGGCCGTCACAAGCTCCCGCCTCGGCGCTTCAAACGCCGGACACTCGGTGAGCGTGTGCAGCCCCGAGTCCACGCTCGCGTCGCAGTGATGGCACTCGGGCGTTGGCTCTATGCCCATCAGATGCAGGTACCGCCCGAAGTTACCGTGTCCGGTAATGACCTGCGTCTGACGGTACGAGAGGCCACCGTGTGGCCTCTCTAGCCACTCCCCCATGATGGGTCTTACCGCCGCAATCACGGCGTGCCCTGCGCGTGGTTGCTCAAGTCGTAGCTCCCACTCGGTCACCATGGCCCTGTGGAGCCGGGACTTCTCGGCCCGAATTTCTTCGGGCTCGGGATCGAGTCCCCGCTCCCGCGCCTCCTTTCGGAACCGATAGAGTGCCGAAAGGGTCCTCGCTTCCAGGATCCACGGTGGCGATCCGGCCAGGAGACTCGCCGCTTCAAAGGATATCGTGCGGTACCCCCTGATGGTCCTGGAGGCCGTTGTCCTCTGCGCCGCGTGGAGCAGAGGCAGGAATCTGGCCCTCAGGGTGTCCGCCCATACAGGGCACCCATATAGGGCCATGGACCGCACGACACCCGCGTAGAGTCTCCTGCAGGAGTCCTCTGGGCCCCTCAAGTTGGGCAACAGCCTGCCCAAGGCATTCGCCGTTGCCACCAACTTGGGGCGCAGACTTCGGAAATGTTCTCCGAAGTCCCATCGACCGTCAAGCACCAGCCCCAGGTATTTCAACCGGGGCTTGATGTCGATGGGAGTGCCTCCCACTGTAAGGCTGGCTCCCGGGTCTGGCCTGCGCCGAGGGCCATGAAAGAACATGGCCTCGGACTTGTGCAGAGCCACCTCGAGACCCAGCCGCCGGATCCGTTCCACGACTTGAGCAACCGCGGTCGTGGCCCTCAGGGTCGCCTCGCGGTGTGTAGCCCCGCCCACCGTCACCAGCGTGTCGTCCGCGTAACACGTGACGGTGGCACCGTACGCGAGGTCACCGCGAAGCACCCAGTCGTAACCGATGTTCCACAGCAGCGGCCCCAGGACCGATCCCTGTGGAACACCGCACGACATCTCGCGCCTACCGACTCCGGTCGAACTCGGGTAGACGACGGCTCTCCCCGTCAGGTATGCCCCGACTATGCGGCGGAGGTAGAGAGGCACATCGTGATACACGAGCGCCTCTCTAATGCAACTCCAGGGCAAGGTGTTAAACGCGTTGGAGATGTCCAAGGACACCGCCAACATCACCTCGCCCCGAGCGACCGCATCCTCCGCCAGAGTCCTCACACGCATGATGGCATCCACAGTGGAACGCCACCGGCGGAACCCAAACTGGGTATTCGCCAGGTCCGGCCCCACTCTAGAGAGATGCTCGACGAGGCGCTTGGCAATGACTCTCTCGAAGAGCTTGCCCACCTCGTCGAGCAGCACTATGGGCCGGTACCCGGACGGCTCGTCCGCCGGGCGCCCCATCTTGCGGATGAGGACCAGTTTCCCCGTCCTCCACATCTTCGGAAACTGGCCCCGCTCCAAACATGCGCTGAGGAACCCTCTCAGTCGGGGTTCGAGACCGTCTTCCCCTAGAGCTAGGACCCACGCGCGGCCTGGAATGCCGTCGGGTCCCGGGGCGGTGTTCTTTTTGGCTCCAAGCCTTCGCACCGCCAGCTCTAGTTCTACCCGAGTGACCTCGGGCACATCGTCGTCAATCACCGCACCGGGCGCCATAGGCGACCGAGGCGGCGGAGCCATCTGCGGCGGAACATGTTCCGCTCGCGCCGGGAACAGGGTTTCGACCACTCCCCCTAGCAGAGCCGGCTCGAGCACCTGGGTCAGCGGAGGGGCCCGGGGGCGCAGCTTTTGTCTTACCATAAGGTAAGGCCGCCCCCATGGGTCCCGCTCCAGCGTCTCCAGGAGCTCCCGGTAACAAGCGGCCTTGGACCGCTTGATCTCCGCTCGGAGGGCATTCCTGGCCTCCCTGTATCCCTCGTGAAGCTCCGCCAGTCGGGGCTCCGAGTCTGCGGGACGGCTACGCCTCCTACGGAATCGAGCCCACCGGCGGTGCGTGATCACGCAGGCTTGACGCAGCCTCGCGATCTCCGCATTCCACCAGTAGACCCGACGCCTCGGATTATAGGCTGGAGCCCTAGGCATACCCGCATCGCAGACACGTGTCATGGCCTCCCGGAACCACGCCGCTTCATCGTCGACATCGACAGGCCTGTCCGGCGCAATGGCCCAGGCCTGTACGATAGCGGCTTCCAGGAGGTCCTCCCGATTCAGTCGCCCCAGCACCCAGCGCGGCTCGCGTTGGGCCGTTGCGACCGGCGTATTCCCCGCGGGAGGGGAGACATCAAACCGAACATATCGGTGATCCGACAAAGTCTCCACCTCCGCGGCGACACGCCAGTCCCGCACGCGAAGTGACAGGGAAGCGCTCGCGAACGAAAGGTCTATGATCGACCTGCGCTCCCCCGACACAAACGTGGCTTCGGCCCCGCGGTTCTGGAGAACTAGACCGAGGGTATCGGCCCAGCTCTCCAGAGCCCTGCCTCGCGCGTCCGTGCGCCGGGAACCCCAGGCCACAGACCAGGCGTTGAAATCCCCGAGCACGAGAACCGGGCGAGGTGTACAGGCATTGACGACGTCGGTCAGCCGCTCCAGCGACCGCCGATAATGCCCGATTAGCCGGTGTAATCTTGGCGCAAAATATACGGCCACGACCGCAATCTCCCCTACACGCGCCGCTACGATGCCATGCTCCCTTGCGATTACTACAAGGGGAGGGGCACCCGCAGCGGCGTTATGCACCAGTGCCGCCAAGCCATCCAGGTCGACCACCCAGGCGGGCCCGAGTGGTCGGTGAGTGTATGGCTCGGCGACAGCGGCGACGTGTACGGACCACTGTGCCATGCTCTGGAGCAGAAGTGCCTGAGCATCGACACCGTGGCCCAAGTTCGCCTGCAGGATGCGGAGCTGGGGATCCATTATGGAACCATCTCCGCATCCCGCCCCGAACTATTGGCGGAACGCCCGCCTCGCGGCTTCGGCTCCCCGCGGGTGCAGGCCTTGCTGCCAACCCTGTGGTCGGCCGGCTTGCCCTCCGCCGCACACCTAAAACAGTGCGGCGGAGCTTCGCAACCACCGGCCCTATGACCGGGTTGGCCACAGCGGAAGCAACGGTCGCCGACCGTCACCTCCGCCGTGCACTGCACTCCCACGTGGCCGACCGACAGGCACCTGAAGCACCTGGCCGGTCGGTCCTGTAGGAGGCGTACCCGCACCCCTACAACTCCGCCCACCGCGAGGGTCCGCATGTCGGCAGCCTTTTGGGCTGCTGCGATGGGGCAGCCGACAACTACTGCCCCCTGTCCGCGACGGCCGTAGCGGATTGCTCCGACCTTGACCGCTTCAGGGGGGCAGCCCCCGGCCTCCGCCACGGTGACCCGGATTTCGTCGACCGTGATGGAGTCGTCCAGGTCCGAAATGCGCAACTCTGCGCACTTGATGGGCCTGGACACCCGGACGTCGGCTGCGTCGAGCGTCTCCCTCAGCCTAGCCGCTATGGCATCAGCCTTGGGACCGCTCGAAGCGCCAGGGACGTGGATGAGCCGGGCACCCGTCCGAGTGTGTGTCACTCGGAGGGTCCCCGCCACGTCGAGGGCCCTCATATCGATGAGGCCCCTCGCCTGCTTAACCAGAGCAGTGTACTGCACGCCCCTCTCCGCAGCCTCCGGTGTCATCGTTAAGACGACAGCGGTGGTGCGGGGGACGCGCAGCGCTCCTGGCGCTCCCTTCGCTGCAGCCTGGGCCTTCTTGGCCCTTTTGGCTGCCTTCTTTTTGGCGTTCCGCCTTTTCTTTGCCTCGCCGACTACCTCCCAGCCCCCCGCCGGTGCGGAGCTGGTGGAGGCAGCCGGGGCCGGAATTGGTGTCGGTGCCGGGGCTGGGGCAGAGGACGTTTTTCCCCTGCCCTTTCCCTTTCCCCTGCCCTTGGCACCCAAGGCCGGCGCGGCGATAGTGGCCGGAGCGGGAGCAGCAGCAGGCGCAGTGGCAGTGGGACCACCGCGCGTGGGGCCCCTCTTCACCGCTCCGGCGTACCCCCCGGTCGACGACGCCAGGGGCGGACGGTGGATGGAGGCCATGATGGCCTCCAGACAACACCGCGTCCGCTCCTCATGAGCCGCCTGCCGCGCCTCCTGTGCCGCCTGAGCCGCCGCCATCCGCTTTTCCATGGCGGCCAAAGCCGCCATGCAGGCCTCCAACGGGCCCGACGGCTCTGCGGGCTGGGTCAGCTCCAGCCTTCGGCAGCACAGCGGCGAAATGTCCCGCTCTTCCGGCCGCTCAGGCGACTCGTCCCGCAGGGGCGACCTCGATCGCGCCGGCGACGTCTGCCCTCTGAGTACCGGCTGCGCCGCCGACATGCGTGCCGCCGACCGCGTGACACGCCCTTCCGGCAGCCTGATGAGCTCGACCCGGCGTTGGCCCAGCTGGGACCGCTCCTCGCGGGCCTCAGCCAGTTCCGCCCTCAACAGGTCGAACTCATCAACCAGGCGCCTCACCGCCTGACACAAGCGGTCCTCCTCCATCCCCAGAAGCTCTGCGCGGGCCACAAGCAACCCCTGCAGAGCCTCCCTTGCTTCCCGGGACGTTCTTTCACCGGGAGAGGGCGCCGCCGAGGTGGAGGAACTCGGCGGCGCTGGGGCACCCTTCTGGGCCGGGGCGCGCACCTCAGGAGTGGGCCGCTTGCCGCCCCGCGCTTTTCGGCGGCTGACCGCTAGCAGCTTGGGCGGGGGGGGGCGCAGCATCTCTTCGCCACTATGGCTGCTGCCGCTGCTTGAAGACGAGTCGGTGAGCGTGAGCTCGAGGTCCGACTCCGTCTTAGGTGGGCGAGGAACTTTTTTTCTGGCGCACCTCTTACGCCATATAGCCTTCCGGGTCTGCATTCCCACCGGGCTGCTGACCCTGCTATCAGTGGCGGTGTCGAAATTCTCCGACACCGCCTGGGACGCGACTTCCGCGTCATGGTGCTGCGCGACCTCCGCGCAGACTGTTTCGCTTGGTGATGGTTTTTTGGTTTTAATTAGTTTCTCCATAATTGAACCCACGAGTTGAACCGTTCGGATTACACTTCCTGGGTGACGGCCATTCCAGGAAGCGGGGTACATACTGTGGAGGTCCCCCGGTATCCACAGGTTTTAAGCGACTTCGCTGTCGGGTTTTCAGACTTTTCCTTGTCGTGGGCCGGCCAATTAAGGCAAGCCCCGCGGCCTCCAGGATATCGGCGTTCCCGAGTGTGGCTAGCACTCAGGTCGTTGTCGATATCTCGGAGGTTACGCGATGCGGGGGAGTAGCCAACTCTCCCAACGCCGACGGCGGCACGAATGCCCGTCAGCCCCTGCGCGAGCAGTAGGCCGACCCGTCCCCGGATCCAACGGATCCCATCGCCTCTCTCGTGTCTCCTCTGCTAAAGCAGAGGGGTACCGGGAGCGACGGCTAGCCCTAAAAAGGGCTGTTGAGGTGGGAGGAACCCTACGGATCCCTCCCCGCGGGCCTTGCAGGCCCGCCATACCACGACCCCCTCGTGCAATGGGGTCAGCTAGCCCTTAAAAGGGCTGTTGGAATGGAAGGGTGTCCTACGGACCCCTTCCCGCGGGCCTTGAAGGCCCGCCATCCCACGACCTCCTCGTGAGGTCAGCCGTTGGGTTATTCGTCAACGGCCAACAGAACTCCCAAGGTAGGAGCCTGTTAGCCGTTGTCCAGGGTGCACCAGCCCCCCCGCTTCCGCTCCCCAGGACCGTGGTCCAAAGGGGGGAAGAAACGGAGAGACCGACGTGGAGGTTACCCAACGAGCACCCCACCGCACCGAGGTTTCCTAGATTGAAACACATGTGATCTGCATCTATACATACTACCATACAATTATAAAATGGTCGTGTTTGTACATTGGAGATATTTAAAAAAATACTTGGGTTATGTTAAATTAAAAATGGTGCAAAGGATTATCATTCCCATTCAACATGGTCAACGCTGCCTAGATACGGAATGCGTTACCTCGCAATAACTGTGGTGCGAAGAAGCTGTATGAAGCCTATACCATTGTTGTAAATATATTCTATTCCTCACACAAAATTAACTAAGATACTCTATGAAGATCACGACTTAATCTAGTCAAAGAGCCATCTACGCAACGACGGGTTGCCACATGAATACAGTAATGTTCAGGAGGTGTATATAGTAATATTCGGCCATAATACTCCCTGTACTTCCATTTACAGCGCCAGGTTCGATTAGATTTTTAATGATTACTGTCAGCGGAGACGCAATGGACCGAACGGTTGATCAGTCCGTCTATGTGCTTAATTTCACCCATTTCTCCAATATAACTATTGCCATAGATGTTCGTATGACGACTGAGACCAACAGCTTCACGTGCTCTCCGAGGCACGATAACACCCAGCACAATCCATTTGAATGCACTACCGCCACTCCACAGAGACTGTCAATATCGAGGTACACGCATCGATCAATTGTCAACTTATGGATGAATAACTTTATAAGCGTAGCTCCGTTACAATCTGTGTCATGGTTTAAGTGTTTTTTCGTTAAGACAAATTATTAAGGCAATATAATGGGGAATAAGAAAAGACACCTTGTTTTTCAATACGGATTAACATTACTGATGATGTCATAGGAATTGAATGACACTACCAGTCTTTGGGTAGTATCATCTATAATAGTTGTATTTAAATAGTATTAGTCACTTACCATTTATTATGGCCAAACGTTTGATAATTTCTATATTGCTCGTTTGTAGGTATATAATGTAAAAAAAAAATAGTGCTTTCCATTCCTTACTGTTCAAATTACCTGTAACAAAGAAAATGTTTATTTTAATAAAACTACACATTTCGCGCATTTCGAGTGACTCTCAACTATCTGTGTTGATATTTCAGGTACCTCTTGCTTACTAATAACTAATATTGTAATTGTGGATAGTGTATAAAATTTAGCAAGGCTATTATAAAAACAGACAGTGCAAATCCATCTAAATGTAGGTACATTAATGACAGCTAGTTTCTTTGCATTCAATACCGACCTCTTGCTCTGCCGAGTATCGGAATGCAATATCTTCCTGTAAGTCTATTCCAAAGTAATGCAGCGTTTTATATTAACAAAAACTTTACTTTAATTAGCTTTCAGGGAGGTTTCTAAATTACCTATTCCTTTTGTGTAAATATAATAAGTTTCTGTTAACCCCATTATGCTTGTGTACCTACATATGGTATGTACGTAATTGTTCATATCATTAAGGAGTTGCATGTAATGGTAACCTTCATTCCTGAGACTTTGCCTTCAGCTTACCATCAGGCGAGGCGAAGTCAAATTAAGATGTCCTATACAAAAAAAGATATATCTATATCGATTACTTCGAATAAATAGGAAGGAATATAGGTATTTATGCCTAGATACCAGAGTTAGTGACTACGAAAATCTGATTACGGGAAGCGCTATAGTAATGCTAGCCTACAAAAAGTTATGATCAAAATTATCATTATTATTCTGCAATTTCGTAGGTCAAATTGATATCTTCCTTACCTGGGTACACCAAAGTGGTCCAATAAAAATAAGAAATACAGATTCATCAACCGCATCAACTTTGGATTTTCGGCTGTAACCACGGATTTCTACGTTTATGAGTGTTCGGAATGTGTATAAATAAATTGTTTGGATATTTGAGGTTCGTTTGTTCGCACACTGGCACGGTATACTTCTTGTAGGTGGTCATTTTCAAAATTTTAATCAATTTTATCAATTTACAATGTACTTTTAATTACTTTAGCACTTTTCAAGCTAGAAAAGTAAAAACGCGTTTTTTTTTATTTATAATGTTTTGTCGCGAAAAAGATAAATTGTAAGAGATATAAAATGAATTTCTATATCTTTTAACACAGGTTTCCTAAATTTGTCAAATATCCAATTGAGTGACTGCAGATTGCCATACATTATTTGAAAAATTACAGGAAATTACGTGTTACACTTTTAAGCCATATCGGCTTAATGTGACACGAGGTTTTAAATCATGCCATGGGCGAAACCATGGCAGGTCGGTTAGTTAAGAATAAATATCTTCATGTAATTATGTAAATAGGTAACTAGAGTAGAGTCATAACATCACAAGCACGAATGGGCTAGTTAGAACTGGAAAGTGTAACCTCTGTTATCACTTTTGCTACTTAAGAGCAACTTGTAGCAGTTTGTTGCGATTTGTACGAAGCATTTTATAATAAGGGCTTCCTAAATTTAAACTTTTCCTCCTTATTTCCCTCCCTCCCCATTTTCTCCAACAGATATCAATGCGCAAGTGTGTCGTATGCTTAGCCGAATCAGCTAACTAGAAACTGTTTTGGAACACTAACACTGGTAAGACGGCTGATACGTTATCCCCTGTCACGCAGCGTAGCGTGAAAGTGCGTGTTCTTAAGTTGCTTTTACGTATATCTCTTTGAAATTAAAAAACGCATAGTGCAACACACACAAGATGCATTCAAACGCAGTTTTTTCCATAGTACAATAACACACATTCCGGGAGCAGGGTACCAACCGCCTCAACATACAATTAGGTACTAACAAACAAGTTTCGAAGTTTCGAAGTTTGTAACTGAAATTTAGACTACATACTGTATAGTTGCGGCATAAAAAAAGAATTATGCAGTTGAAATTAGGCATTGAATTTTAAAATCAATTGAAATCGTACTAAATAAGTATATTTTCACTTATTGTAATCTGATCATAACGAATACAATAGTAAACTCGGTATCAAAGAAAAAGATAAAAACATAGCCAGTTGAAAGTGACATATCTTAAAAAACAGCGCACAAATAAACACATCCACGGATTAGTAAGCGATTCATCACTTTGTACGTTAAGTTTAACAACAGTTAAATGGCGGGCCGATGACTGCGAACAATGGCTATCGATGGATAGGATCATCGATAACTGGCGGCCTGCAAGTGCGCTGGCACTGCGTCTTGAGGAAGCTGCCGTGAGCAAAGTTGCTGGCAAATATAACGTGATATGGAAGATACCTCCCAATTTGGTCACCTTTGGGGATTTAACAATGGTATAATATTGATTATTGTGTATTCCTATTAATAAGTGCATTCAATAAAAAATGGGGTGAAAAATAAGTATTGACATCACATCAATTTCACAAAATTCTAGATGAAATTTGAATTGTAAACACCATTTGGTAAACACATTAATTTTCGATTTGTCTCTCACGCTTAAGGAGCACTAATTTCAACGTACATATTCTGAACAACGTTGATAAAATTTAGATTTACCCTAGATATCACTTAAATATTAATAAAATATATCTTAAATATAACTTAGATACTACATCTTGCATTAGCTGTTAGTTACAACGTAATACAGATGCGTGCGTATCTCCCGACAGTGAGGCTGTCCCATAACTTCTCACATGGTGTCATCGCATACCACAAAGTAAGTTCACAATACCGATAACTAGTACCCAGTGGCCGGTAACACGCACCGGCCCGATGATGATATCATTCTTGCTCCTCGTATCGCCCGATTCGATCGCGATCGACGACGATACGTTCGGTCGCAGTCGTTGGGATGCCGTGGACACACGAGATCTTTATATACAATTCATACAAAAATTTATTCGATATGTCATACGTCAATTTTGTTGATTAGATGTTGCGAAAGCGGATAGTTAAATTTATTTACCTATCTGATTTCGTGTTTGTGTCATTGTGTGATTATGAATATCTACTAATCTACCTACCTTAATTATGAGTTAAGTGTGTGTTGTTTTAAAAAGATTTATGCTTGTTTAACTCAAGTTATATAACATTAATATTCACTTTGCAGATGGTGGCAATGAATTTAATTTTTCAAGGTTTAAAATGAAACAAATGTGATCAAAAGTAATGAAATCGTGAAATTATTTTAAAGACCTCTTTTACGTTCGTGAGAGTGAATTCTATCTAAATTATTCATCTAATTCAAGCTATGTAATATCATCGTTAGGCTGGTAGTGCCTAAATCCTTAAACTAGTGTAATCAAAATAAATATAAAGTATTGCCATTAATCCATTCTAATATTAAAAATGCGAAAGTAAGTTTTCACACTTTGTCTGTCTGCCTGTACGTTTTCACACCTAAGCCACAGAACCGATTTTGATGAAATTTGGTACAAGGGTAGATTAGACCTTGAGAAAGGACATAGGCTATGTTTAGTCGCGATAACCGACATGCAAGCGGGCGGAGCCACGCGCAAAAGTGAGTCGCTCATATTTTAGCAAACTCAGTGCACAATATTTTGACGTTTATGGTGTTTATGACAGCCATCAACGTATTTCAATTTCATACATTGATCAATCTACAACAGATGAACAACACGATAGTCCTTATAAGGGTTCTTTTGCCTAAATAGGTACGGAACCCTAAATTAAATTTTTATTTATATTTATTACAACGTTAAGCCTAAAAATACCTAATAGAACCTAAAATAGGGTTCTTGTTGAAGTATCTATAGGTTTCGAAATTTATGAATTTAGCTAATCCCATACCTGTAAAGATGATTGTTAATAATAGTTCCTTTGCATGAATGTGTTGAGCAAAAAATATGTACTTATTATAAAGGGACACGCAAGACCAGACGACGCAATAAGTAATGACTCGATACCGGCCAAGCCATCGATTCCAAACGTTATCTCAATAAAGACCAACTGAGCGCCTTCATTAGCACTCTGACACGGCGCAATCATAAATTGTGGTGCCCCGTCGCGACCCACACGCCTACCCTTCCCGGCACCCTAGTACCTGGCCCGCATTTCGA
Organism: Eilema caniola; assembly: GCA_949126895.1. NCBI lineage: Eukaryota > Metazoa > Arthropoda > Insecta > Lepidoptera > Erebidae > Eilema > Eilema caniola. Next base: position 23,120,916 of record OX421474.1, read on the forward strand.
CTTTTTGCCATTTCCATTATTTTTGGTAAGAACCCCCACAAACCGTAACGGATCGATTTCTGATAACAAACAGGTGTTACCCTTCGCACACATTAACATAATTACACATATTTTTAACTTTATCTTCAATTCGCGTAACCGATAAGCCAGCAGCTGCGTCCTATTTACCTAACTTTGATAACATCGTATTAGGCCCAGTGTCAAGTTCTTTAGATATTAAAGTTAAATAAGCTGAAAGGTCTCACGCTTATACTCACGTAAAGACACTGAAACATCTGACGGAAGATAAATGCAGCTAAAATCTGTATTTAACCATCATTTTCATTAAACAGAAATTGCGAACGTATAAACAGAATACTACTAAATCTCACCAAAATAGTCAAAATTATAAAATATTAAACGAAACTTGCAAACACGGGAAGTCATTATAGCAACTAACATGGCACTTCCACGACTCTTACAGCCGTCTGGCCAGGCATAAAGATCAATATCAGAGTGGCTCGTTGCCAAAATCTTTTTAATATCATCCCTGAAGCATCTGAAGAGTGGTTACGGCCGATAACAACAAAACTATTACGTGAGCAGTTCGCTTGAGAATTGGTGAGAGCGCTATCGGTATAGTTGGTCGACACTAGTTTAATCTTATTGCAAGGGACAACGGCGAATAATGGCCCGGGTGGACTTCCCTTCCAGTACTTTTGAGTTAACTGATAAATACCATCGACGTACACAGAGTTTCAAGGGTCCTCGTGGTCGCGTATAACTTTTAATGAGTACAGTTAGTTCAATTTTAAAGAAGTTCTCATAATAGTTGATGTAAAATGAGCAAGCATCGAGTGATACTTGGAAACGGGCTGTGGACTTTCAGTGCGAAATATTTAGCGACCACTGTTGAACTTAAGAGCCCACCATTTTACTTTCTGAAGTGCAAGATGCCATTCAGAAGCTTAAACACAAAGTGGTTGGCCCTGATGGAGTGTCGGCTGTAATGCTTCAACACCTAGGCGCAGACGGTACTAAGTTCATACACCAGATATGCAACAAGATCTGGAAAACTGGCCAGTGGCCAGAAGACTGGACCGAATCTGCCGTCGTACCACTTCACAAAAAGGGATCCACTAGAAAATGTGAAAACTATCGCACGCTGTCACTGATGTCTCACGCTAGTAAAATCATGCTCCGTATCATGAACGCCAGGCTATCAGCATTTACAGACCACCAGATACCTAATGAACAATCAGGCTTCGTCGCTGGGAAAGGAACTAGGGAACAAATATTGAACGTACGCGTACTCATTGAGAAATGCAGAGAGTTCAACAAACCGTTGGTCTTGTGCTTCATTGACTACGCCAAAGCATTTGACTGCGTACAGTGGAGTACCATGTTTAATGTACTTGCGGAAATGGGAGTCCCCTTACACCTCATTTTCCTGATACAGAACCTATACCTAGACGGCACTAGCTTTGTAAAATTGGAAGACCATCAGTCGAAGTCCTTTCACACTGAACGAGGCGTGCGCCAAGGCTGCATTCTCTCACCCAAATTGTTCAACCTGTACGGCGAATACATAATGAGAAAAGCGCTTGAGGACTGGGACGGAGGCGTATCAGTGGGTGGCCTACGCATCACTAACCTCAGATATGCTGATGACACGACTATAGTTGCATCGAGTGAAGTAGAGATGGCAACTCTGCTGAAGAAAATAGAAGCTGAAAGCGCCAAACTCGGTCTTAAGATCAACCATTCGAAAACCAAGATCATGGTGGTAGACCGAGCGCAACTTCTACCACAAACCGATGCACTCAACGGCTACGAAAAAGTCAGTCAATTTGTGTACCTGGGGTCTATGGTCACAAATGAGGGCAACTGTACAGATGAAATACGCCGAAGGGCCGGGATGGCCAAAAGCGCTATGGCGAATCTGGACAAAATCTGGAAGAACCGTGGTATTCGCCGGAAAACCAAAATGCGACTCGTTCGTGCCTTGGTATTTTCTATTTTCCTGTACGGCGCAGAAACCTGGTGCTGCAAGAGCAGCGATAGCAAAAGGATCGATGCTTTTGAGATGTGGTGTTGGAGAAGGTTGCTCAGAATTCCGTGGACCGCTATGAGAACCAACGAGTCCATACTGCAGGAGCTTAACATCACGACGAGGCTCTCAGCAATCTGCCACCAAAAAGCCCTTCGCTTCTTCGGACATATCATGCGGTCTCCTAAGCATAGTCTGGAGAAGCACATCATAGTGGGTCAGATGGAGGGAAGACGAGCCAGGGGCAGAGCACCCTCAAGATGGATAGATGCCATAAAGAAAACTGTGGGGCCGGACATCCAGACGGCAGTCCACAGCTGTAACAACCGCAGCGAATGGAGAGCTCGCTGTTGTGGTCGCGATCCTCAGCATTGAGGGACCGAGGAAGAAGAAGAAGTTGAACTTAAGTCGTGTCTGTATTGTTTAGGATTAATTCTCTGTTTCCATAGTATAAGACAATATGCATTATAGGTGTTATGTATGGGTAATAGATTAGATGTATACAATAAAATGTATGTGGGTGACAACATCTACGTTGCTCGATCAATACATGTCAATAGACCCGTTGTTCCACCAAAATGTAGTTATATTTGTCTTGATACTCGTACTTTGACTAACATAAGTGTGACTATTCCATGTCTCTTTATATGGTTTTATGGTAACGATAAGCAGTAAGTCACCTAGTTTTGTCTAGAAATCAGGAGCTGATAGGAATGTGCTCAAAAATAATGAAAAAACGATTCTAAAAGTCTAATTTTATTACTGTTAAGTTTATTTATCGCCAAACGAAACTACTTCTAATGTAATCAAAATACTCTTTATGACCAAGTGAAATTTAGGTGCAGAATTGAGAACGCCCTTTAATGGAAGTCAATAGTTGATACAAATAAGTCTGAATTATACTAAGCCAAAACTCATCTGTAAATAAATTTGAAAATTCCTTTCACAATACACATTATAACACAAGCTGATTGAAATTTGAAACGTAAATAAAGTAACGCCGTGTTGTAAAAACGAAATTCTACTAGGTATGTTTATTAAAAAACGACATTGGCTTGCTAAATCAAGTGCCTCTATAAATAGGAGTGTGAATGAAGGCGTTAAGTTTCACACCGCGTCGCTCCCGTGGCCTGAGCGCGACGAAACGAACACCTATTATCATAAAGCAAACAAAGAGGTAGGAAAAAATCAACAAACACAAGCTTTAATGATTTGGTAGTTCTCGGGATGAATGCCAACGAAGCGAGAGAGGAAACAGCAATAAAATAAGGTTTTATTGTGGGCTCATTCATAGCGATGACTAGAAGGATGTTCGATACACCGAACTCATAGTAATTAGTTGTACATCACTTTTCACCGTAACATAAACACTAAACTTACTAAAACTCGTAATAAGTCATTTGGCAAAGAAACACTAGAAAAAAAAGAGTGCTCTTAGAGAGAGCACTATTTTGTTATTAAGCCGTTATTGTCATTGCAGCGAAGATGTTTATGACCAGGCTCATACTGATTATTTAACCAAACAGGCTCTGATAGCTGGTAGCTTGGTACATGTAAATTTTGGGTTTTTAACTCTCGGTCTCCTTCGCCTACGTCACGCCTCGTGTTCCCATCATCACTCATTGTTTGACTCTGCTTCTACTTATTAGACCCCTAAGTACAGGTATCACTTAAACTTACCAATATTTAAGTTATCAATTGTACTATTAGTTCGAAAAATAAATTATAAAATAAACTCATTTTCAAATAATTGACTACTTCCGAATGCAGAATATCTTCTCAGCATATTTGTCAACGCGACCGTACATAATGTCCTCCACATATAGTCATAACATCCCATTTCATTTTACTTTGGTGAGTTGTCACCGACATTGTTGGTGTATGAAGTTTCGTTTGAGGACGGAAATTAGGAAGAATTTCCCAAGGAGACCTCTCTCTAGTGTAAGAATATTTAGGTGTCAGCGTATGTTGAACGCTTACAATAAACACGGTCGGCCGCCCCACCTCCGGAAAGAATCAATTATACAAGCCCCTAGCTCGGAGACATTTTGCTGAATGGGCGAATTGTTTGTTTAATAACATTTCGGTTTTTACAAAAGTCACGATAAAATATGTGTCACTTTTGTCCTGGGACGGTTTCTTCGTAAATTAAGAAATAGACATTCTTTATAAAGACCTTTATTCCATGTGTCATCATGTCTCTATTGAAAACGGATGCGTTCGTAGTTTTTGTGAAGAACTGCTTCCTGTTTTTGCCTATTTATCTTTTTTAAATTCCTATATTACCCGAAAGAGCTATCCCATAAAAATAATAATACTTGTCAAAAAAACCAAATCAGTAGTTCTACCGTAAAACGACTTGATCCATGTAATACACATGGATCTCACAACGTTTTACAGTAGATAGAATAACTGCGTTGCGATACTTGGTTTACAAAAAAAAAAAACTTAGTTGTTTTTATGGGATCTCATTTCTTTTTGTTGATAGTCCTACTTTTTCCTTTCTGGTACCTTGTACTTCTTGAATAGATTACTTTAAGTAATTATACAATTTCGGGCAATTTACATCCTTAAATGGTACCGACAAGCTGATACCTGATATTTATACTCTAGATACATTTACCTATACCTACTACATACCTTTCCTTATATGGTATCAACAAGCTGATACCTGATACTAATACTCTAGTTAAATTTACCTATACCTACTACACGCTTAATATTCTCATTCTTGCTTTTTTATTCCGTAGACCATTTTACAAGTTACCTTTGATATTCTCAGGTACACTAATTGACTACAAATGTAACTTACTAATCGTATAATTATTATGGAATTTAATATGGAGTTACAAAGTTATTTATGCAGCTAATGTATCTAGAAAACTGGACCAAAATTATTTTAATTTTTCCTTGATTCAAACACCAATTATTTTATAAATTTAAAGCTTCTAGTCTGATAGAAGTGCCATAGAATTTCGACGAACTTGGACTCGTTATTATTCTTTAACTGCTGGTTCAAATTGGATGAAATTTGAAATGTAGCTTTTTTATAAAAATCCAAGGTTGGAACCTTCCCCCCTACAACTTCGTTGTGGATAAAACTTTATCCACAACGAAGTTGTAGGGGGGCGAAAATGGCCTCAACTGCTTCAAGAAAAGGATGGTACGGCCGTGACGTTATTTTTTTTCGACTTGGCGACAGCACTACCGTGCCCCCAGATAAATTTGGCTTATAAATAATGAATAACAAATTATTATGTATCATAATTATCATGTAATTAAATTATTAGTAGGGTAGCAGTATGTAAATAAATTAAATTATTATATATTATTAGTAGAGAGAGCCTAAACCGCACGAAGGATTTTAGCTTGTATGTCGTTAAATTCGTATTTACTGTGAGAGTGACTGGTCCCCCTCCCGAGGAGGGCCAGACCGAGAGGGATGGCCCTGGGTCAGCCGGGGTGCGAGGGATATGTCGCACGACAGCCTCACCTTCGGCCTAGCACTACCTACGACCCACAGACGGCGTGCGGTTAAGTAGGTTCCAGTCCAACATAACCTCCCCCTCAAGCTCCGGAGGGGTGGGGTATCCGTGGGGATTTCCCGCACGTAAAAAAGGGTGTACAATAAACAGTTATCTATCTATCTATTTATCTATCTTTAGCCCTGGTGACGTAGGGTTTCTGCTTGCTAAAGTCCGCTAGATTCTTTCAATCGATTACTTAATACAGTCTGCAATTTGTGGCCGCTATAAAGCTGGTTTCGATCTTTTCAGCATCAGACGGGTTTTTATTTTTAATAATTTATTTTATGCTTTTTTGGTATGACAAATCTATATTTTTGTAATCGTCTTCCAATTTCCTTCATTCTAATACCCCACTTGATAAATTTGAGTGAAAAAAAATTGAATTTAGCGCCAAAAATCCGCCAGTCATACTTTTTTTATGTGTGGGAAATCCTCCGGCTCCGTAGGGGGAGGTTATGTCTGACTCGAACCGACTAAACCGCACGCCGTCTCTGGTTCGTAGTGCTAGGCCGAAGGTGAGGTTGTCATGCGACATATACCTCGCACCCCGGCTGACCCAGGGCCATCCCTCTCGGTCTGGCCCTCCTCGGGAAGGCAGACCACGCGGCCACCGACTCAACCCCGGTGTGGGGAGGCGCGCATCGATGCGCGCCGCCGCCGTGGCCTGCTTCTGCTAGGGTGACGGGCGGCTCCACCCGTCACCTTGAGGCCTGCGCTCATGGGGGGCGGAGGTCGGTCTGCGCCCGCTGACGCCCGAGCCGCCTACGAACGCGGGCAGCGATATCCGCGAGTCTCTCTCGCTCATCGCGTCGCGCCCGCTCTACCGTCTCCTTCGCGAGCATGACCTGCTCGCAGAAGGAGGCGCTGGCCGCCCACGCATCCGCGCAGCGGACCATCGCGCGAGCAGGGTGGAGAGCGTGAGCACTCTCACCTGCAAGGACCGCCACAAGCTCCCGCCTCGGCGCCTCAAACGCCGGGCACTCGGTGAGCGTGTGCAGCCCCGAGTTTATTGTACACCAATAGATTAACATCAGATCTAGTAGGTAGCATGTAGGGCGGTCTTATCGCTGTAAGCGATTTCTTCCAGACAACCTTAGGATGGACACTAATGATGTTATGAATTCATTTTATGTTCACAAATTAATATTTTAAAATACAGTGAGTTTATAATGGATCAGTATTCTGTACCGTCGTACGTGACCGTTTTTTAAATGTTTTGGCCACACGGTAGCACTCTTAAAATTTGATTATTTCAATTCTATGCCACCCGTATAGAATTTTATGTGATTAGAATAATTTAAAACTACTGACTTTTTTAAAAGATTGTAATGGTGAGAAAATTATTCGATTAGTGTTTTTTTGATTGACTAATATACCGCATAATAACGCACTGACTAATAGCAACTAATAAACATAAAAAATAGGTACTTTTTATAGCAATAGTAAAAGACAAAACAGTTGAGTGCATTTCTCGTGTCACTGATTGTTAACTAAAACTATTTTATTAATCTATTTGGTAGGTAAGGTAGGTACTGTAGGTAGAAACAGAAATTAGTCCCTCAATCCAGTTTTGTGCGGAGCCTCAAAACGCGACCCCGCGACTTACTCTTGACAGCTTTTTTTATAAAAACTTTTAAACCCTGCTGCACTCAATCTGATCTCATCTGCTAACCTATTTAGATATTAATAAATTTAAAAGTCAAACCAGACATGATGCTGTTGTATTTATTAAAACTTAATCTCCTTTTTACCCGACTGTCAGGTCGGGTTATGTGTCTCGCGCGTATCTTGTAGGTATGTATGTTTATAATTTATTTATTTTTATTTTATTTATTTACTCTTTGTTATTCTTTGTTACCTCATATCTTCTGAACTACAGTAGATACGAATTTCAATGATTCATGTTTAAAATGAAAGGTATTTATTGCCCAAGTGTTCTTGGGTACATAAAGTATGAACGAAAGCTATATGTAGGCTTTTTGGTACCAAAATGTATAAAGTAATACAATTTTCACTCAAATTTGTCCAAATAGAGAAATAAAGTTAGGTAAGGCGAAGTCAACCCACATCACGTTCACACTTCGAAAGGGGATCTGCCCCACCTAAAAATTAAAAAAAGGCTTTAAAAAATAGACAACCGAACTAAAAAAAATAGAAAACAGGTTTTAATAAATTTAAATTAAGAATAATGTTAAGTTTTTCAATAAAAACGTGAGGTGCATGGTGTCAATTGTTATAAATATTTTATTGAGAGGTATGAGTAGAGTGAACTCTTATTTATTTCCTACTTTTTAGTTTTGATTATTTATAAAAAGTTTTTTTTTAAGTTTTTTAACCTACATAATATATTATGCTTTGTTGAATTAAATGTTCGAAAATTTGTTAATATCAGGTAAATCGGGTAAAGATAGTAGGAAATTAAAATTTCTGCCTTATCGACTATAGATGAAAATTATATAGATATTTTTATATTAGATATTTTTAGAATTGAAGGTCCTCAATACATCTACAAAGTTTTAACGAAATCTGGCCGTGTAAAGTGGGATAAAATCGCGCCCCAGAAGTCGGTTACAAACAAATACACAGGTGAAGCTAACAAAAAGCGTATAAAATGAAGCGAGGTGAGCTCAAGATGTAGTAACTTACTATGGCTTCTCGGTAGGAATAGTAAACTATCCCTCAACAATAAGCTCTTAATTTATAAGACAGTTCTGAAACTTGGGCTATATGGTATCAAGCTATGGGGTAGTGCATGTTACTCAAATATAGCAATGCTGCAACGCATGCAAAGTAATATACTTAATAAATCTCAAAGATAAGAGAACGATATGAAGTAAAAGCCATCCTGCTGGCAACAAAGCTTCTAACACCTAGCTACAACAGGCGCCTCAAGAAAAAGATGTAGTCTCTTGTTCTAAATAGGAAGCTGATGTTCTCGCTGGGAACACGCTCTGAAAAGTGAAACATTTCAACACACCCGCTATGACTTTTAGGGTTGATCGCAGATTTAAATTGAAACACAAATTTTTTTTACAATCGAGTGGGGTATCAAAATTAATGAAATTAGAAGACAATTACAAAAATATATATGTCATAACAAAATAAAATAAATTATTAAAAATAAAAAACCCGACTGATGCTGAAAAAATCGAAACAAGCTTTATAGCAGGCAGTACACATTTGCAATGACGTTGAAAATTATTGTGGTATCACTGCCAGAGAAGGAAAACTCGAAATAAAACCCTGTTCCAAAAAAGCAGGCCAAAGCCTCCACAAATTGGGAGAGGTCTATTTCTAGCAGTAGACAGCAATAGGCTAATTATATACATATACCGATATGACAAAACTGTAAGTTTCTATTTCGGCTACGAAATATTAAACAAGGTCGACGGATAAATTTACTGTTTAAAGTTTAAATAATTATAGCGCATACCTACAATGCCTAAAAAGTATTAAGGCTTAAAACTTGTAACTATAGAAACATAGAAAAATGATACTATATTAGCATCGGCCCTCGGTTTTACGAGTATAACTCCTAATCCCGTGTGAATATCAGAATAAAAACTCAGAGATAATGTAGCATTTTACCTAATGTTGTAAGAATTTTTCGAATAGGTCCAGCTGCCTTTGAGTTTATTCGTTACAAACATATAAAGCATAAGTACAAATCTTTCTTCTTCACAATATTAAGTACAGATTAGATACCCAGCATTAGTATGGATAATATATTATTACTTTCTGCTAACCTGGTGATAAATAGGGGAAGCATCTTTCAAACAGTTGAACGATAAATAAAACAAACCTCCCATTTAAAACGATTACGTTTAAAATGGTGTCATTATATTCTCAAAGCAGTTGCATTCGGCCTGCTCCCTATAGCAATGCCTTAAACGCTGCCAACCCAGATAATTTCATTCAGTCATTATAAAATATTTAGCAAAGTATCTAATTACGTAAATGATATGAGGTTTTTATTAGAATAGCCGTAATAACTAGGCACCCGGACGCAATACGCCCCCAAGTTTTCGGTAATGACCGGTTCTGGCAGACCCACGCGAGATTAATACATTCGAGGGATACAAATAATAACAAAGGTAACAACAAAAAACTAAAACGGCTGATAAATGTTCGACTCTACCTGGCTCTGTAAGCTAATATGCTACAGAAAGGCCCGATGCATGGGCAATCGAACGATTAAATTCTTTACAAATATAATAAATCTAAACGATAAAATCCTTTCTTCAACAAAGAGACCCGGCTAAGTGTTTCTATAAGCCTATTATCAGACCAAATATCGCCGTAAGGCACATAACCTAATTACTACAGAAAAGTAGGTACATTTTAAATATTGAGAATCTTAGGTAAACACTATTGATACGATCTTCTATTAAATATTTACGCTAACATTTAGTCACGTTTAAAACAAATTCAGGTACAGCGTTTTTATACAATGGAATGTATGGCTGTGCGGTAAATTGTAGTAAGTGAACGTTATGCAAACTTGGCTGTCGGCAAAGGTCCGCAATAAAGAAACAATGAACGAGCGAATACCCAAAACGAAAAGGGTTTACGGGTGCTAAAAGAATATTTTAAAAGGGACTAGACAATGGGTGACAAGGCCTACAGTAATAAAATAAACAAAAAATCTAAATAACGGACAACCCAGATTGGTGAGCCGTAACCGCAGAATTGAGCGAACACGGATTCACTTTCTTTTTACTTTCCATACTTTTTTAAATAATATCATGCTTACTTATTTTCTTTGTTGCTTTAAAAATTGAAAACAGGTACTTAAGTAAATTACAAATATTCATTCGTCCATAAAATACAGGTAGGTGCTCATGGTACGAAAAAATATGGTAATGCCAAAAAGGTGGGCAATTAATGAACTGTATTGAGGTGGTGATGTGTAAATTGTATCGTAAAATGTCTATGGTAACAAATGAAATTCATGCTAGCTGTGCTTCAAGTTACTGACGTTTATAATATAACTAATCTGTCAAACGCAAATACTCGTACAAATAGTTCATTTGTGAGTCATGGCACTACAAAACAACTAGACAATATAGAAATATGACAAAGCCAATAACGCGGTCCAAATACCAGACGGCAATATTTGAAAAAATACAAAAGACAAATTGCACATGCAATACTTTTCGAAAGGCTCCTTTTAACTAACTGTAACAGATCTATTAAGAGAATTGGGCAAAAACTTAAAAGGTAATGAATATCTTTTTGAAACCGAAACTATTTCGTGTAAACAATAAGTTGTTAAACAATTAAGACAGACGACACAGTAAGTCCGTCTGTCACAAAAAAGGGCCACACGTGACAAGGGAGCACGACACTAATGTTAAAGTTATGTTTTTCAATGATAGAAGAGAAGAAATACTCTAGATAAAAATAGGAACGTTATCTATACAGGAAATTTATCAGCTTTAAAATGACAAACTTACTGTTAGGATATAGGTAACATATTTTACTCAACTTTCATACTTTGCTTTTGCATGCATTGCTCATACATGAATTCATGATTATGAGTATGTGGTTATCGTTTAGACACAATTGCTCCAACTTTACGAATAAGGAAATATGAAATAATGCATAATATCTTATTTAACGGGATGTATAACAAAGGTAGATCCAAGTAAACAAAAGGGTTCCAATGAAAGAAACACGCTTTCTGAAAAGCTGAGAGGCGGCCATTTATTCAGTACAGTTGTGTGATTTGATTATTCTGTTGCTGTTGCCAAATTGTTGTTCAGCTGTGCTTAATAATAAATATTTCTTTCTTTCTTTCTTTCAAAAAGACATTAGAAAAGTGTACACAAATTCCCAATATAGGTCATCCTCGATAAAAAAAATCTGCGCCAACGAACATGACGTGTTATTGGCTTTTTCACATGGAATGTTAGTCATCTGCTAGTGATTCGTGATTCAATAAAAGAGACACTGAGTGATAGAAAATAATGGAACACTATTTCTCAATCCCACTTTCAAGACGTTGCGCGCAATCCCATCAACCGCAAGATATTTGTTATCCGAGACAGTAACAGGCGCCAAAATGTTATGACTCGCTCTCAACCGCAAAACTATTTTAATGACTCCATTAAAAAGTGATAGTAACAAATTGTTTCATGGGTCAGTGTTAGTCGGTACTCCGTTTAATAGATATTAGGCAGGAAATGTCTTCATACCGCAACTGCCTATCAAAATTTAAATCGGTGGCGTAACTAGTCCAAATTTATATGTCTTAGCGTGTAGTTATAAAATATGCTTTTTTTTGCAGCAGTTTTTACTTAACAAGAGAATGATAGCTGAAATTATTATCGAGAATAATTTATATGTTTCACTTTGATGGGTCGCGGAGTTATGTGTACATAAGCGAAAGTCATTCAAGTTCTAACTGTATTCTGTTCTGCAGCATTCAGTGAGATGCTATGCAATATTCTCTAAGTTAACTCAGTAATATAATAAGAAAGTGATAATTACGTAGCTTTATATATCAGGGTATCATTACGAAGACATGATTATAAATGTTAGCATTATCATTCACACACGTACGTACGTAAAAGCTATAGTTAACATGACCATAATTTATCAACACAGTAGTTCCCATTATAACGTGATACGCATACTTATTTAAACAATTTATAATAAAATTTAAGTTAGTATTATGTTAATTTAAAGTTACTTATGTCTGATGACGTAATTCAGAGGACATAAGTGTGAGGTCCCGCAGAGCGATTCATTACAATTTGTTGCTAAACAATGTGACGCAAAACAACCGCCCACGTCAATCCGTCATTAATTACTGGACAGCCACTTCAGTTGGCCCCACACGTCACGAGGAATGACGAAAAAAAAACGTTAGGCGCCTTCAATGGTCACATTCAGTGGCACCACGTTGCATCGGCCGACGCTCAGTCCTAACAAAACAATGTCGAAATAGCGCCATTGTCGGCTGCAACTATTAGAACGAATTGCCGTACGTGCCTGGGGATGGTCCTCTGTAGCTTCTCTTTATTACCCATAGTTTTGCACTACTTTTGTTTGCGTCACACGTCTCACCCACGCTATCTAGCTGGAATACCAACCTTGCCGGTGTCCCATGATCGTTTATGATAAAAACTGATGATAGTCTTGATTAACACTTAAACGCCCGACATTAGATGGTGTCTAATTTATCAGGTATGGTTTAAATATCATCGCGGTAATAATAATAAGGCATGAAATTTATCTATCTATACAAAATTATAAAGTAGTTCGTGTCTGCGATGGAGTTATTTGCGTTAAAATACTTACTTTGTTTTATATTTAAGGATATTTGATGTCACCACATTTTTTTTTTTTTGAATTCTTTTCTTTTTTCGCGATGGTTGGAAAACAATTCAACGGATATTAATGCGTTTTATTGTGTTTAAAGGGTCTTGATAAGACTTAAAAACGTATGTTTGTTTGGCCGCAATTGATTGAGTAGAACCGGATATATGACCAAAAATCGCGATAACCCGACATCCCCGCGAGTATCAGCTAGTGTTATAAAAACAATGCAATAGTCATACAAGTTTTTTTTTCAATCTGGAATGACGAAACGTTTTGAGCCCATTTTTGCACAAAAGCAAAGGGTTTTTTTTTTAGATTTTTGTTTTCTGTGCAAAAACTCTTCCGTTTGAAGAAGAGATCGATATATCGCTGCTGAACCCGTATAAGGATTTGTATACTTCTACGGTTGATGGTCTCCATGTTTAGCGCGATGTAAATGTTGAAAAATTTGCAACATTTGATTGCGTCACAACAAAAGTCACCTGACATTTAAAAGAGGAACAATTTTGCAAAAAATAGAGGTATTCATCCCAATGAAGAAAATTTTAATTTTTTATGCAAACAAATCTATACGTCGGCAGTCGCATATTAATTTAGGTATTATTGCACATCTAACTAATCGGTAAAGCTACTTACCTCTAGGAAGTAAATAATGAAAATACTTACAAGGAACATTGTTATATTCGTACTACACGAGCATAGGTATATTTGTTTAGTCTACAATTTGTTACAGAAAAGAAGAAAGATTGCTTTGTTCTATAATTACACACCTACAATACATTTTACACACAAAACACATTCGACTAATAAAATTGTTAACATCTGCTTGAAATGTTCGCTAATAATTTAACATGTCGGCAACAAAAGCTGAGTTAAAAACACGAAATACAACAGCCGGCCTGCAACACAAATTAGATTCGCATTAATGAAAAGGACGACCGCCTAATCTAACATCCCCGGACAATGGCACAAAAAGGGCCAAACACTGAAAAATAGTTTCCGAGTTTAACGGCAAATTACAGAGAATGGGCGCTATCATGGCGAGAATAGCATAAAATAAAACCAGTCACGTAGTGCTGCGTCCCGCGAGCGCTTCGTCCAAACTTCGAAAACGATGCACCTGTGTTATTAACGCATCGCACGCCTTTGTTCTGATACAATAGACGCTAAATTGCAACTCAAATTTCTCATATCGAATAATGGACTGTGTGCACAGGTAAACTTTTTTATGTGCCAGAACGGAGCTGTGAAGATTTTTTCTATTATTAAGGATATTTGAACCAAAGGAGTTGTGACTTGAAACAATGTCTTGTGCAATTAAATTATGTATCACTAATTTGCTGCTGTAGTGATCTGCTATGAAATTAAAATGTTACTCTTGTTACTCTGGAAAAGTACTTAATTTCTTCTTTGCCATAAACCTACATATTACGTGTAACCCAGATGAGTAGTTCAGTAGGGAAAACTACGTAAATGTCAACGTTACAGTTGACATTTACGTAGTTTTCCCTAGAACTATAGGTATGTAATAATTAAAATATATAAAGGTTTATCTCATTATTTATTAAAGCATAATTAATGAAATTAATAGTACATTACTGCCGCGGCCACCAATTGTAGTGTTGCCGGACGATCGTGAAGTATGCGGGCCGAGGCGCAGCCGAGGCACGCATTACGGAGTCCGGTAACGCTCAGTTGTGGCCAAGGCTTGTATAGTGCTTTTCTCAAACAATGCGCGGAAATTAAAACTAAGTAGTATCTAGGCAGAATTTTTTAGTTACCTACTTTTCAAAACCAATGACGAACAACGAACAACAGTAATTTTTCACGCGGCGAAATGTTCATTGGTTTTTTATTTTTCTTAATAAACAGCATTCTATTTGCAAGCCAGTTCTATATTTAAATAGCGCCTTGGATAAGTTACCTCCTTGGTTGCCATGGTTCGGAGTAAAAGTTGGTTCCATTTTTAAATTACACGACAGATATGAGTTTACATAGTAATTTATTTGGCCGCTAAAACACGACAGATATGGATTTTCATACAACTTTATCTGGCCGCTGCTCGCATGTACAGCAATTTCGATTTATCTCGAAGAAGGTTGTCAAAATAATGTTCACATTTCCAAGCATGTTTGAGAAAAATTATATTTATTAATGAAATGAAAAATGTTTGTTTATTTAATATTAACGTATCTACGTTTATAATTGGAAACGCAACGAACTAGCTATGTTAATATTTTCCATTGTACCTATAATATACCGAACTAGGTATGTATCTGTAATTTATTAGTAATAAATATTTCAATTTTACTACCTACTCGAACAACTACTGCAATTAATAGACAGTGGATATAAAAATCGTATTAGATCAGTGTGAATAGTAATGGTCGGTTTATTGTGGCCATAAAATCACAACAAGCAATGTCTCACCGTCACACACAAGATTTTCGTCTGCGCCTCTACGGTTATACTAACAACCGAGATTAACGTTCTTGCCTCTACCGCTTTATTTATGACAGCCATTAAAAATTAATTACGAATTCCGATTTCAGCAATTTGCTGAACTATAATGATACGACAAACGAAAGGATTTATTTTATTGTTTCATAACTGCACTGTTATAGGCATATCATCGTAATATCGAGGTCCAACAACCGATCCTACCAAATGCAATCTAACGTAAATATCCATTATCACTATATAGTATAAAACAAAGTCGCTTTCTCTGTCCCTATATCCCTTTGTATGCTTAAATCTTTAAAACTACGCAACGGATCTTGAGGCGGTTTTTTTTAATAGATAAAGTGATTCAAGAGGAAGGTTTATTAGTATAATATATGTTTAATATAGCAGAGGGTGCAGCGGGAACGGGATCTGACGCCACGCGGGCGGAAAAATATTGGCTGTACGAAGTTCGCCGGGTCAGCTAGTTCTAGCATATTTACGTGTAACACGAGTGTAACCGGATTTTAGTTTCATGGGTTGTTTGTTTTAATCATTATAA
This sequence comes from Eilema caniola, assembly GCA_949126895.1. Classification (NCBI taxonomy): domain Eukaryota; kingdom Metazoa; phylum Arthropoda; class Insecta; order Lepidoptera; family Erebidae; genus Eilema; species Eilema caniola. The sequence goes on from OX421474.1 coordinate 23,136,802, forward strand.
TTAAACAAAAACTATACTGAAATACGGTTATAAATAGTTATTGAAGATAAAACTGGACTGTTTTAGTTTATGCTACTACTATAAATCGTATATTTATGGAGATAACTATCGTCAAATCTTTCATTGGGTATAATAAGGCTTGTGGCTCAAGCTCGACAGAAAAGCTAAAATACAGGGGTAATATGTGACTCAAGTCATGATGGTTCTGAAAACTGCTGCGTTTTAATGGTTAAAGTAGCATAAATCCCATAAAAAGTCCAAGTCTCGCAACTCAGTTATTCTACCATAAAAAGTTATGAAATCCATGTAGTACCAAGTCGTTATTAATTTATTCAGTTCCTACTTAAGGGACCTTCTGTCTTAACTTGTTACGTAATTATCTAACCTAAAAACATCTTATATTGACCATATCAATATTAAAAATCTTGAATGTTTTAAGTAAACATATTGACTCAGCCATGTAAAATTAACACTGATTATATTATACATTTGAAGCCTTTTTTTATATGGGACACGTCAATTTGACTTCACCTCGTCTGATGGTAAGCTGAAGGTAAAGTCTAAGGAAAGAGGGCCACCTTTATACACACGTGCCATGTTAACAATGGTGGCACTCAGCTTGACGGCCTCATCAGATCCGTTTTTACGCCCCGCTTAAAGGACCCGGGACTGCAGTAAGAGGGAAACACGTGAGCTGGCAAGGAATTCCAGGTCTTAATGGTACGACAAAGGAAAGAGTCACCGAACCGCTTGGTTCTTGAAGGAATGTTCTGCACTGTATGCTGGTGACATCTAAGTCCTTCACGTGTTGTCCTGTATAGGAAAGAAGAGGGTGAGACTAATTGGAATAGCTCATCAGAACATTCATCATGGTAGAGACGGTAAAATACTGCCAAGGAAGCAACATCTCTACGCATCTACAGAGGCTCGAGGATACTCGTGACCTCAGGATTTCCGATAATGCGGACCGCACGTCGCTGCATTCTGTCGAGAGCATCAAATAAGTACTTTGCGGATCCATCCCAGAGATGCGAGCAGTATTCCACGCATGAACGAATTTTTGTCTTGTATAGAAGACACCGTTGCTCCGGCGCGAAAAACCGTCTCACTCTGTTCAGGACTCCGAGTTTACGCGAGGCTGTTTTGATGATACTCTCGATGTAGTTATTGTTATTCAAGTTGCAGCGAACATCCATACCGAGGATACTGAGGTTGTCCTGCAGTGACAGTGGCGTACTCTGAAGAGTGGGAAGGGGAAGGAAAGAAGATACCTTTGCTGTAAACGCACATGCCTGCGTCTTCTTGGCATTGAACTCGACCAAGTTCTCAGAGCCCTATTGGAAAATGTGGTTCAGGATCCGGTCAAGCTCAGTGACAAGAAGCTGCCTTTTTTCCGCGATTTGCGGCTGCTTATCCGCAGGACGTCCATGATAACTCCCGGTGCAAGGTGCTATCATCCGCATAGCAACGAATGCTGCCGGTAGACAGTATGTCATTTATATGCAGAAGAAAGAGAGTTGGCGATTAAACGGACCCCTGCGGTACGCCGGCATTTATCTGCAAGAACTCCGAGGCTCGTCCTTCACAAAGGACATCACAAAAGACGCAAATACGGCTGCTAGAAGTGCCTAAGAATTTGATAGTTCCTTAATTTTGTCACAAAATGAAGAAACTTTGTCTCCTAGTTAAACTACTAGTTTAAATTGAATGAAATTTGAAACATACCGTATTTATATAATGCCTGCTTGGTTACTAAAAATTCAAGCTTCTAGTTTCATCCACAACGAAGTTATTAGGGGTCGAAAATTGCCTGAATTGCTTCGAGAAAAGTACAGTAGTACGGCCGTCTGACCTGCACAACCCATGGGCAATATCGAAGTTGAAAAAAACCACGTCCTGTTAAATCTATTAGAATACAACACAACAGTTATGTAAGCTGCCCGTTAACATGACCTAACCTAACCCGCGGAGCATTGTCATAATGACGCGGCATCCATGCGCTGTAGTACAAAAACCGCATCGAATTGGTTATAATGTGGATGCACGACACGGCGCTTGTGAGGCACATATCAACAGTAAAGTTATCGATTCAGTAACTCCTGTTCTGAAGCCATGATTTATGAATTACAATTTTAAATATAAGTATTGATTATATTATTCATTTTGGGTGTTTCCATTTTCAACCAATTCTTACCCACGAGTTAAAAGAATAATATGCCGTGTTGGTTCCCGGTGGTGTAGAATACGGCCACCCCATCTCTTCCTGTGGGTGTCGTATAAGGCGACTAAGGGATACGGCTTTGCTTCATCTCCAGCCCATAACTAAGAGCCAATAGGCTCGCCCCCTTAATTACATGGGACCGAGAATGTGGGTATTAATACACCTCTGCTTACCCCTTCGGGGATTTACAGGCGTGAGTATATGTATGTATGTATGAGTTAAAAGAATAATAATTATTCCGTTTTTACCAACTGCAAAAATTGTTTCCGTTTTCTACCCTGACGTATTGTAGGTACACATTTGTTTATGATGCCATGTAATTAGTAAATCTGAATATTTTAAATACCCACTGTCTTGTTTACTACCTGTGGTAATACTTATACGTAAGACAGGACAGCACTAGCTAAACGAAGTCAATGTACACATACTTAGATAAAAAAGATCCCCCACCTGCAGCTACCTCACGAGTAGATTGAAAGACTCGTTTGTGTTCATAATCACAATTTCACGCGTACTTATAGACAGAACAGAGATGTTAAACTGTTGGTCACGGTGGTCTTTTTGTGTACACTGATCGTATAAATGTGTTTAATGCATACGAGCTGTTCCTCATACTATTAAGGTCCCAACGATCTTTTTTTTAATCTCGTGAAAAACATTTCTTATAAAATTCTGCCAATGTTAGAAATGTAAAGAAACTGCTATAATAATAGAGAAGTTGTTAATATGTACAGATTATAATAACGGCGTTTTTTTAAAAGACCTTGATCATTTTGCCTTCATTCTTTATGTGCTACATAAACAAAAAGCAACAGAAAGTAAAATCCAGCGTCATAAACGACTTACAATCGTTTGTGACAAGCAATAACATTTGACTGAGATTCGTAAAACTCAAATGTAGTATGGAGCTTGCATAACACGAAATACGAAGATGTAATTGTTCTTGTACAAGGAGGATGGGCGCTCCCTATCTGGTATGCGGGTATGCCTGTAATACGACCACGCAACGCAACGTCCCGTGAACTCATAAAACCGAGCCACGGTAATTCCAAAGGATGCCTATAAATTCTTTATTTTATGATCGCGAGCATATATTTAATTCTAAGAGCGTCCCCACTGTTTCCTTTTTTGTCACATAAATAAAGAATTTATAGTGAATTTTATATGTCCTGTAATCAGTGTTTAAACGCCTAAATCGTGGTTACGTAAGAACATTAAAGCGTTAATGAGCGACAGTAAATGAACATGATGTAAAGTTATCATGTTTACATGTAAGGTCTGATGAAAATAGTAAGCCGGCTTAGAAAACAATTATTGGCAGGAATCTTTTCACAAGTCACGCTTATTGCAATGTCAGCAGACCGCCTCTTTTAAAAGACGGACAACATAATAACCTCAATGTTATGTACCAATTGAAAGCCCACACTTTCTATAGATATTAAAACGCATCACAATGGATGGACGTCGGCCGACAACACAAAGCATATTTGTACCAAAAATACACGATTGTGTTAGTTGTAGTACGATGTACCTACGCATGTCTCAGCATCTCAGAGGCGAGAGCCCAATTGTTGGTAACGAACAAAAAGAACGATTTCTCACATGTACTTTGAACAATATGCGTAGGTTCTATGAATTTATATAAAAGTAGTGCGAATATTTTTGATACTTGAAGCATTAATATTAATGTATTACTCTTATAAATACATACAAGTAGAGTCATGACGTTATTCAAAATTATGTCATAAAAAGTCATGCATTAGGATTTTGAAAACTGCCACGCCGCGGCCATGTGTTGCGTGCATAGTTAAAGTTACGCGGCACTACTTATAACGAAATAAAATAAAAATGCATTTAAACATGTGTTTTTAATAATTAATTTTAGAGCCACTACTGAGTAACGAACTAGATTCTGGCGCAAGTTTTACCTCGTGAAGACTTGTGTCTGCAAATCAAATCAAATAATTAGGTTACAGTATGGTTGCACACTGTGATCTTATTATTTGATTTGATCCGATGAGGATTCATAGGCATCCAAAGCTTGTGTTGTCCAGCTTTGGATGCAACTGGTAACCCTCATCGGATAACGTCGAAATTCAAAAATTAAAATTAAAAAGTATCAAAGACAGACAATCCACAAACACATATTGTAAAGGAGGTATCATACGCAGCAAACGGGTCTTGCGGACTATATGAATTTCCGGACAATAAGGCCCTACACGTCACTGACCGTCATGTTGAGCAGAAAAATAAACATTTAAAATATCATCAGCCACTATAATGCACCGAAAATATACGTAAAAAAAGATGTCCGTCCACAATTATCGTTCCCGGGAGCACAATAGTAATTCTTACAAAGATAAACAGTGACCGCGCCGACGAGATTTTAGAATGAGAAGCCATCCGCTATGAAAACACTCGGTTTGAAAGATTAAAAATACTATTCGAATGCTCAGAACAGACTTATTCCCAACTTTAAGAACGAGTATAAAGATGAATTCTGAGTACGAAATTAAAGCACTATTTCCGAAACAGTCGGTTAAGTCTTTTGAAAATTCCTGGACCACACATGTAGGGTTGTGCTCGTAAATGAAAGTCTTTAATTATAATACAGAGTAATAAATATTTTCAAACAATATACAAGCGATAGATGTTCTAAGGCACATAATATGAAGAAATATATGTAGTTATAAGTTTCTTTCTTCAATTAATTTAGTTCAGCTGTAATTGTTAGTTCAGGTGCTAGTTTCATTTCAAAGGTATCATCATTAAGTCAATATTGAGAAAAGATATGCGCCATGGATCATATTTCTTTGCGAATAGGGTATTATGCAAGTCAAAGTTTACTTAGGACTACTTAAAAGCAGACGAGAATCATTTTGGATGAATGATCGACATTCCGTTAAAGGCTATATAATACAAATCTTCTTTGAAGTAACTACAATAAGAAACAGAAAAGATTAATCGATTATTATTATTCGATATCCTTTTTTACTTGTTTTTTCATTGTGTTATTCCCGATCGCATTCTTGGTTCACTTCGGAGTCCAAGGTTCGCTTACTCTTTCCCATCCTTTTTATTTGGCTTATATTGCTTTCATGGGAACGACTACCGTCCAACTAATATCAAGTACTGTAACGTGTCAAAACTGTGAAAATATCTCAAGTCAATCAACATATATTGTGGTTTATGTACCACTAGATTTTGCCCGCAGCTCCGCCTGCGTTGATGTCGGTTACCTCAACCAAACATAGCGTAAGTCCTTTCTCCAGGTCTAATTTACCCAAATAAAAACATTCATCAAAATCGGTTTAGTGCTTTATACGTCCCTGGGTATAAAGCTTTAAACTGTATATCTTCTATCAAATCTTTTAAATCTATTTTTAGAATCATGGTATATGTCTGTATATTATGTTTGCGGAATAATTTAGCTGGCTGTCAGCAGTGCAGTTACGGGCTACTAAACTTGTGTTAATGAATCTTTTATTACAAAATGGACGGTAATGGCGAATTGCGTGATTACCTATTAAAGGGATTGAAAGATTTATTTAGTAAAATCGTTGGGAATGCGAAATCATCAGATTAAATGATAGCTTTTATAACAGTGGCTAAGTGATTGAAAAAGTATTTGAAGGTACATTAGAATCCGTTTATAATGACTCCGCTTATATCAGATCATGTTTATTTTATAATCTCTACTTCTCTTGTTTATACTGAAATAAATAATTAAAAAAATAGCAAGCTGTTTACTTAATGTTTTAAGAACATGCATTTTATGACCTCCGGTTGAAATGAGGTGTTTATTACTTTCCTTCAATGTCATTATAAGCAGATTCGACTAATAGTAGATTATGGTACAAGTGTGTAAAGTTGGTAAATATCGCTGAGGCAATATTGTCTTAATAATTTGCCGAATATGGTAATCAACAATACACACGTGTATCATACGCCTTTTTTCATTTCACTTGTGAATAATATAATTCTAAAATAAATATTTACCTTTGCAGTTTTCAGATAGTAAACATTCCATAACGTTAAGGACTTTACATCAATCACATCATATTCGGATGTTGTACAGTACATGTGTATATCTCGGGCGTTGTACTAGGTACATAAAAAGTTTTCTTCATAACTAATACATACTTGTAGACATTTTAATTTATAAATAACTATAATTGCACCAGAAAAAACGAATTGTGAAACTTTTTGGGCGTGGCGGAAATAATGAAAAAAATAAACAAACTCTGGCCACATACTACAATAATGCGGTTTCTTTTTTTTTCTATGTGTGAATGGTGAATTAACTTAAAGTTTTAAACAAAGAGAAAACAAAAGTTATATTTGAGTAAAAGTTTTGTTTATTATACACGTGAAAGATTATTTGTTTCATTTAAATACGAAGTTGTATGAAATGAACAAGCAATAGGTAGGTATATTAATTTATTTGTTCTATTGAACACGATCTTTTTGTATCTAATATTTTTTTAAGGATAATGCGGCTTAACCAGTAAAATTAAGAAAAGTCATTATCCCATTCCTGATTTAATAACAATAAAAACTACAGTTTAAATAAGAGCGTTGAAATAGAGTTGAAATAAGAGCAACGTTATGAGCAAGTGAAATGAAAAAAATATTATAGCGCTATATCATTCATTTACCATCCTATTATGTTAGTGAGGGCTTAGATACTATCTTTAGCACGGTAAAGGGAGGAGTCTATCATCTGACCTCCAAACTCACCGTTACATACCTTGGTATAGACCCCTATTTTACACATTGCAATTTTCGATCTTATACAATTTTTTGTGTTGAATCTTCTTTGAAGTGATGATGGTTGTCTGACCTCCAACCGCAACATAACAACTTTTTATACACTAGAATATGTAATAGAAACTTTTGATTGTGTTCCTGTCATGTCGTTGACTTATTAACATATTCAAGATATTGCCAATTTGAGTATTCCAAGTTAGTGTCAACTGATTTTGTTAAACCATTTTATTCGACGCTTGCCTTGCTCTACACATTTCCTCAATATTATTCGTTGCCGCGGCAATTGGCTAAACGTAAACGCAGCAAGAAAAATGTCTTGATAGACAGCGCCGACAGTGAATTTATTCTCAGTAGGGTTCCGTATTTTCGTTTTGAGGCAGGTACGGAACCTTAAAAATACAATCCATAGAACAGGTAGGCATATCATAAGGTCACCCTTCAACCAGGCAGCGTCCTGCAAATTGTGGTTAGTGAAGAACTTGCTGTAAGGATGCCAATTTGGTCTGAAGTTGAAGATGCAGCCCACTGCAACTTCAACTTCTTCAAAATGGCCTCTGTAGCAAACCGCCGTAATTTTGCCAATGTCAATTGTACCAGAGCTACGTTAGCCAAGCCAGTATATATATTTCCGTGTGGATACACTTCAGGAGCAGTGCGCTGCAATAGGCTGTTATTTTGAAGTGAAAATGACAATACCATTACAGATTTTTTTAATTGATCGACATTTAAAATTCCACAATGCGATCGATCCGAATAAAAGTTGAACGACCTGACTATGGCAGAAATAACCACCTTAAAACATCTTACCAACATAAAATACAGCCAACTATATAAAATATGACATTATTATTTGAATTTGAACACTCAGAATGATAAACGGTTTATCGAGATACGTAATCGATATAAATAATCGGGATGTGTGAATTTAGCTTTGTTAAAATAAGGCGTGGAACACACTTAGTGGGCGAAAGCGAAGCCTCTTCACGATCCGGTAGTCGCTTGCAATGGCTATATTAATCATAGAGTTGACGCCTACAAGGCGGAGCTTCGACTTATTAATTCATGTTGAGTTATTAAATTCAATGTCGAGAGATGACGGTAATTTGAAATCGACAATACGTTCACATGAATTTATCACAATATTGTGATATAACAAGAATTATGATTTAACTCAATTATTTTTTCATCGGGTAGGTACTTAATGCTGTATGGTATTAATAATAATAACATGAAAAAAACTGTAGAACCCACTAAGTAGAAAAGCAACATCACCATTAACTAATTTCATTTTCAACATATAAGTGAAACTTGAATATTGAATACGAACGTATACTATTTTATTTTTAAAGTTGAAATAGTTGAATTTTAAAAATATAACCCGATCCCATATTTTCAATAAAGTAATCAATCTATGTTAAAGAATACATTAGATTCGAAAGTATATACATATCGCTGCCAAATAGCTTAATCAGCTGATCAATTAACTGCCCAGGGTGGTAACTAAACAGCGCCATTCACTTAACGGCCTGAATAATATTCAGCCGTAACGTTTATAACATTTAATAAACTGGCTGGCTAATGCTAAGGCCATTCGTAAGATGGGGCACCACCCTAAAATAAGATAGAAAATTACATACATACATACTTGTACCTACTCAGGCCTGTAAATCCCCGAGGAGGTAAATAGAGGTATATTCACAGAACAATAGTGATAGGTTTTTTGAGATAGCTGCGCAATCCGACTGTTTTTTTTTTATAACCATGCACAAGTAAGTCATTTACTTAGCTGTTTGATTAAATGGCTAGGCAAGTAATTGAACCTCATTGATTCAAGCCATTTGCCTAGCCGTTTAATCAACTGGCTGAACATGGTTGTCTATTGTTTACTCGAAAATTATATGCCATAATCATCACAGTCCCGAATTTCATTTGTCCGAATTTCATTTGCCCGAATGTTTTGTTTGCCCGAAAAGACATATCATATACTTTCGATTACCCGAAACTTAGATACCATAATATACGAATGCCATAAGTATTGTTTGTCACATTTTTGATTGCCATAATAATTATTAAACATAATAGGTATTTAAACGTCATAATGATTATTAGATATTAAATGCCATAATAATTCGGGTAAACAATAGACAACCTGCTAACCTAACTCAAATGGCACCTAACCAAACTACTTCTGGGTAGTTTAAAAAAAATAATCACGAAGGGTATGGCGGGGTCCGCCATCCCCTTCTATCCTAACCTATCCGAGTCGGGGTGCCCTAAAGTCCCGATTACATCCAGTGTCTCCTGATATAACAACCGTTACACACCCAATGTCGATGGCAAATGATGTTATGGCATGTGATAATTCGGGCATATGATAATTCGGGCATTTGATAATTCAGGCATGTGATAATTCGGGCATGTGATAATTTGAGCTTACAATGATTATGACAAATGATGTTATGGTAAGTGACTTTATGTATGGCAAATAAAATTCGGGCAAATGAATATTCCGTCATTAATATTATGGCTGTTGACCATTATGGCAAATGATATTCGGTCAAATAAAATTCGGGCAAACGGCGGTATACCGCTGAACATAATTCAGGCCGCTAATTGAACGGCTAGTTGGTTGCGATATATATATCAAATCCTATATTCGTACCAAATGTATGCTGCTTAACATAAATAAATCGCAACAGAATCCGTTGGAAAAGTGGTTTTCTTTCAATTTTAGTTGTAGTCGATGAATCGTCGACCAACAAACAAAAATAAAAACCAAACAATATTAACAAATGCGTGGTAAGCTACGTTCAATAAATTATACAAATGTAGTACCTGCAACAAAGGTCATAATATCCACAATTCATTATAATGACACTTGTAAACTGCAGACACCTAATTTACATCTGTGTGTTTTTTGAATGGAACGCGGCGTCTGACATTGGTAAGACTTCACGCTGTCCAAAGAAAGATTCGATCGAATCGATCATAGTCACATGCCTAAAATAATGCGCCATCAAGCGAAACACTTGTATGGTCCATCAAGGCAGAGAGAGTCGCTTTTATGGAGATGAGAGGACCGCCAGCCAACGCCCCTGCGGCGTCCCGCAGAGACCCAAACTAACCGAGGATATAGGTATTACATGTGAGCAAAAACCCTTGATTTCATTTACCGTTGCATTTCAAAATAAAAATATTCAATTATAGCTTCCGAATATGTTATGCCTTATGCCGTATGCCTATGTTACGCCTAACAATAAGAATGTGGTGAAAAAGTAACTTCTCAGTAAAACTGGTGACTAAATTATAACTATTAGATATGACGGCAATAGGCTCGCCCCCTATTACGTGGGACAGAAAATCAAAGTTGGCGAAATGTGGGTGTACATCTCTACCTACCTCTTCGGAGATTTACAGGTCTGAGTATATGAGTATTCAGTAGTAGATATATCCTATTAATAAAACATCCATATCCATACTAATATTAAAAATGCGTAAGTAACTCTGTCTGTCTGTATGTTACGCTTTCACGCCTAAACCACTGAACCGATTATGATGAAATTGGGTATAGGGAAAGATTGGACCTTGAGAAAGGACATAAGCTATGTTGGTCGCGATAACTAACATCCACGCGGGCGGAGCCGCGGACAAAACCTAGTTGTAAATATTTGATATCGTCTCCACAACAAGATGAGGGTATACTCCATGATAAGGGATTAGAAGGGCCCAACAACCGCGAACGTCTCTTGGGTATAAATTATTTATGTAAATTTTGCATCCGTTTAAAATCATGTTTCAGTATCGACGTGATTAATGTTGATGGATTTTTCACTTGACCTCTAACGAAACGTTCAAACAAATGACGCTGCGATTGGTAAAGCTTTGAATACTGTCTTCTGGGAATTCATTAGATTCTCCCCCCGGATAAAAAAGGATAACTTGATTTCAACATACAAACATCGCTATTGTGATAAAAATATGAAGGTATAAACTGTTAAACTGTTTTTATTAATAGGATTAAAAGCCTCCGAAGAAATTTCGGGAAACAATGGCATATTCAACAAAACATGTCTTAGTTACGCAATAAGACCAAATGATTTGGTTATTTTTTCTACTGACATTCCAAAAAGGAGTTAGGGTCCCATTAAAATACGAGTTTGGTTTTATTGGTCAATATCTAACTAAAATTTTTAGCAAATAAATGTAACAGGTAAGTTTTTAAACAGTTTAAGCATTCAATTCCTTATTATTGCCGGGTTTATTAATTCGAAACTAATATTGATACTAAATCTCTATTTCAGTTAGCGTAGATCATAATGAGAGGATAATTGCAACCCAACTACGTTTTGCGGTTGCGCGTGTGTTTCCGTGGGCGGGTTCCTTTGTTTCTAGATTCGTGGTCTCCACTCTAAGACTCATGTGCTCCACCGGCCGCTTGAATAATTAATATTATCTATTAAAGGGTTGGAAAACATCCACAAAAACTCACTCAATGTATTTTTTTATAAATAATGATATAAGATCCGCTGAGGTATATACTCGAGTGATATTTCCGACAAGGGGTGAGGGAACGTGCATTCAATGAAATAAAAAGGATTAAAAGCATCTGCTTACTTGTTATTCAAATCAATTGGGAGCTCATTTATCATTTAAAATAAGCTACTGCTTAGATAAACGCGGGGTGTGGTTCATGTTTAACAAAAGACACAGTTCCCAGTAGCCCAATTAACAAACCAGTTAATGAATAGTATTGAATGAAATTACTTGGAATTACCGCAGTAGAAAAGCAGTAATTCAGCGGTTGCAAAAATTCAATTAAATGAGTTTAATTAAGTAAATGTATCATTTTTGTTTGCAAAAATGACGTATAACTGGGTACATCGGTAAACCTTTCTTTTTCGTGTGGAAATGCCACGGCTACCCCTCGCCAATAATTTTCGTACTGCAACAAAATGCAGCGCGTATCGGGGACTCTAAATTAATGATATGACTAAACGTCGATGAAACCGTGAGAATTAAGAGTGAATTTCACCAATAAATTAGATTAACGAATGGTAATATTATTAAATAAAAAACTTGATATCAGTAAAAACTTATTCTAAGGTGTCGTAGAGCCGATTACCCCACCAAACAGATATACAAATGCACTCTCGTTGTAATATTAGTACATATAACTCCCATGACTCACGACATACGCATACGAACTAAACGACATACGCACACACAATTTTGTGAACAATACAAAATTGAACAACAATGTGCTTATATACATCAGCCGTCCAAGCAATTCCTCAAGGAAATGCCAACAATTTATTTTAGTATTAAACTTAAGTAAATATTTACAAAATAACGATGACAACGTTTAAATTCCCTTAGCTTATTCAAATTACGGATGATTACAAAGCGTTTGAGTAAATGAATATGGAACAACTTTGTATTTAGCTACAAGATTGAAGCCACGATGACTTCGTGCTCTCCCAGCGCAAACAATCAAACAGCCAAGAGGATGGAACAAATTACGGTAGCATTGTCAAGGTGTTTAGAAAATCTGGGAACAATCGTCCTGCCGAGTTAAATCTCTGATAATGTCTTTGGAAGCAGTCGTGTGACGCCGAAAGGCGATGAATAAATCTCTCTTAATTGGAACGCACTGCTCGGTGCGACAACATAATGTTAAAGCTTTGTTGCCGAACGAGCATTCTTCGTTCTGTCGTATTGAATACACGAATCAAACGAGTTAATGACGAAGGGGACATTTGACAGACCATCCTCACAAAAATTGTAATAAATAACCAACTTCAAATACTAAGCACTAAAAATGAAAATACCTAAGTAATTTAGTAATTCAAAAGACAAAAAAGAGATGAATTATATAATTGAAGTTAAAAATGAATAGCGGAGCATTCATTCAATAGAACTCACTGTAAAGATGTAGTAAAGATTACAAGACAATTCTGTTAAAGTAAAGTGTGCTGCTTCCAACACTGTCTTGGAATTATTGTTTGTAAGATTGTCACTCACAAGAATATCTGGCGTGTGCTAACCCATGCATTCATTCTGGGAGCATTCAATTGTAAAGGTGCTTACTTTATTGCTTCAGCGCTCTGGAAATATGAACTCCGCTTCAGTTGGCCGCACTGTATTGCGTTCAACGTTACTAGGTACTGTTGCTACTCATACTTGTACATACTTACTACAAATTTTCGTTAAGGTTAAAACAGCGAAACATATATTAGTAGAGTGTTTAGAATCGATCGTCCGATAAGCTAGTGAAACGTGGATTAGTTTAATTCTTAACGGCTCACTCAAAAAAACATTGTTGTAAAACAGGATGAGGCTGTTGTTTAATGTTCACTGTTAGGTAAGTTAATATAGTTTGATTAATTGAAATTAGAAGTAATATAGATAACTCCTTAGCGCTTTAGTTGCCAGTCTTCTTTGGCCTCGCCTTTTCCCGTTATGCGGGGTCGGCTTTCCTGGTGCTGAGGCGCCACTTATTTCGCTGGTATGCGTCGTCGTCTGAAAGCCCCAATTGCTTCATGTCCTTGCGGACATTCGTCATCCACGTAGTTGGGGGCCTTCCCCTCCCTCTTTCCTTTGTAGCCATGGAAAGGCATTTCTTCACGACATGGTCGTCTGGTCTTCGCTGTATATGACCGTACCATCTCAGCCTAGACTCCGTGATTTTTTCTGCAATTGGTGCAACTTTAAAGGTACCTCTTATGAATTCATTGCGCACCCTGTCCCTAAGTGTAACTCCGCCCGCCCAACGCAGCATTCGCATCTCGGTCGTGTGTAGCTTCTGCACATGGCTTTTCTTCGCAGCCCATACCTCGCTGCCATAGAGGAGGGCTGGTCTAACAGCTGTTTTATAGACCTTGCCTTTTGTTCTAACTGGCATTTTGCTATCACACAGTACTCCTGTAAGAGTACGCCATTTATTCCACCCACAAGTGGTCCGATGAGCTATATCCGCTTCAATGGATCCATCCACCGAGATAACGGAACCCAAGTACTTGAAAGTGCTCACTCTAGGTAGAGCTGTGCCATCTAGCCTGACGTCTGCGTGCGCTGAGTTACTTGGATCGAAGTTAAAGACCATGTTTTCTGTCTTAGTTCTACTGATGTGCAACCCATTTGTCTCAAGTGCCTCCCTCCATTGCTCCAGACTGTCTTCTACATCTTGGAGGTTATTGGATATTAGTGCTACGTCGTCGGCATACAAAAGGTTCCACGGAGTAGTTTTTTGTATTTTTGCGGTAAGAAAATCTATCACGATGTTGAATATCAAAGGGCTCAGGGCGCTTCCTTGATGAACACCCACTCTAATATCGAAGCTGTCTGATAGCCCAGCTGCACTTCGCACATGCGTATGGATATCTTTATACATGTCTGCAATTAGTCTTATGTAGATTTCTGGTACATTTTTTGCTCTTAGTGCCTGCCATATTATGGACCTTGGTACACGGTCGAAGGCTTTTTCGAGATCAATAAAGACTATCCATATGTTTTGCTTATTAGCTTGGGCTTTTTCGATGATAGTACGTACCGCATGGATTGCATCCGTAGTTCCTTTACCAGCCACAAATCCAAACTGATTTTCTGTCAGAGTGATATGCTGTAGCAGACGCTCGCTTAAAATCCTCTCCCATATTTTGAGAGTATGTGAGGTAAGTTTTATACCTCTGTAGTTTCCACATTTGCGTACATCGCCTTTGTTTTTGTAAAATGGTACTAGTGTGCTTTTCCGCCAAGAGTCGGGCATGGTTTCGCTTGTAATGATGTTGTTGAACAAACTAGTAAGCCACACTTCACCGTCCTGTTTAAGGAGCTTCCAAAGTTCTACTGGAATGTCGTCTGGTCCTGTAGCTTTACGGTTCTTCATTTTGGAGATTGCTTTTCTGACTTCTGCTACGGAAACTTCATTCATTGGTCCTTGCGTCTTCGATTGTTCTGATTCCGGTTGGCGTGGAAATTCTTCATTCAGTAGGCTGCTGTAATATTCATACCATCTCTTACATATTTCTTTATCAGTGGTTAATAACGTACCTTCCTTATTTTTCATGTATTTTGTGACGGTGAAATCTTTAGTATTTGTATGTCTTTGCTTTGCTATTTTGTATATTTCGTTGTCGGTTGCCTCTTCCAAGCGCTTATATAGATCTTGTTCAGCTCTTTCTTTCTCTATTAAGATAGTTCTTTTAGATAATTTTTTAGCCTCTTTGTATTTTTCCTTGTCTTCATCAGACTTAGTTTCTTGCCAGGTCTTGAATAGGCGTTTCTTTTCGTCTACGCTGTTTTTAGTGCGATTGTTCCACCAGCGAGTTTCTTTTAGATTATGAAGGGCTCCTTTGCTGATTCCTAGCACTTTCTTGGCTGTTTTAAGACAAAATTCTTCAAAGTTTGACCATACAGTCGAGGGAGTGTCTTCTTGAGGTACACTTTTATCCAAATAGTCAGCGATATCGTTCCGTAGGTTGATTCCTTTTTGTGAGTGAAGCTCATGCCATTTAATTTTTGTAACTTTAGGTTTCCTAATATTTATAAATCTACGTAGTTTGAACGCTGCTAAGAGTAGTCGATGCTGCGTCGTTAGCGGTTCTCCAGGGATAACCTTGCAATCTTTAATCTGTCTAAGGTTTCGCTTATCAGCTAGAATGTAGTCTATTTGTGATTTTGCGTTCCCACTTTTATACGTAATTAAATGTTCATCCTTCTTTTTGAAAAAAGTGTTTACTACTGCCAAGTCATGTGATATGGCGAATTCTAAAATTGTTTCTCCTTCCCTATTTAATATTCCGAATCCATAGCCACCATGCCGCCCTTCGAAGCTACCCATGTCTACGCCTACGTGCCCGTTAAGATCCCCACATATAAGTGTGTGTTCGGTTTTGGGTATGGTCATTTGGTGAGCATGAAGGTCTTCCCAAAATTCAAGTTTGTCTGCTTCCGGGCAATAAACCTGTGGTGCGTAAACAGAAATAATATTAAGACATGGCTGATTTTCTAGGGCGAGCTTAACAGCTACCACTCGATCGCTGATCCTTTTTATGTCTATTACATTTTGGCTGAGATAGTGGTCTAATACAACTCCTACTCCATTTCTAGTGTTTTCCTTTCCATAATATATGAGTTTATACCCCTTTCCTATTTGCCGTGATTTAGCGCCTTTCCATTTTGTTTCTTGAACGCAACAGATATTTATGCGACGTCTTTCTAGAATAGCGCTGAGTTCAGCACTGCGTCCTGTCATCGTTCCAATGTTCCAAGTGGCTATACGCACTTCGGACATTGGGGCCGTGACCTGTTGTTTCTTTTCGTCGCTTTGGGGGAACGCCCTAATATCATTCGCATTTCGATATTCTCCGTCACTTGAGGGCGACGACCTAGCTTTCATATTCTCTCTTTTCTTGTTTTGCCTCATTCCAGTATAGATATTGGCTTATGTTTTACGATCGGTTGCCACCTGACATCAAGGTCGTAGTCTTCCTGAAAGACTTGAGCGCCGCCGTTGACCCATATAGAGTTCTTCCGCCGCCTGCTCTAATGAACCCTCCGACCTGAGAGCCCATCACAGCCAAGGACCTCTGCTCCAAGTACGACGAAGGAGCTCCGTGGCTGGGTTTGACTACGGAGTTTTCTCTCCGACCTGTTGGTCCGCGGGAGGTATTTTATTTCCCTCCTACCCTACAACCGTTGGTTGGCGAGCATTCCCCTATCCGCCACCTGGGGACGCGCTCTCTAGGGATCAGGCTTCCCCGAGAGGCGAGAGGCGCTTTAGTTGCCAGTGCTGCCATAAATTTATAAGCCTTAATAATTAAGAAAGATATTTTCAAATACTAGTGAAAAAATATCAAATATGTTTTTAAATATCATCATTTTGAAATGCTGAGAGGCAGCAGATGATAAACATACAAAAAATTGGCCATCATAAAATAAGAAAAGATGAACAGGAGAAGGGAAAATATCACAGAATACGGGCAATTCTAGCCTATTTTTTAACTGCAGGGGATTAATGTTAGGGTGTGGTTTCATCTTAGTTAAATTCGGTTATTCGTAAAAGATTACTAAGATAAAGAAATTGCAAGGTTCTTGAAATAGAGTGACCAGTAAAACATAAGTGCCTCTTTTTTGATATCTATAACTAATTATTATGATTAATTTAATATGTAAGTAAGTATATCATGATAACACTCTCCGAACTTTTAATAATACGTGAGAATGTTCTATGCAAAGAGCCACGCCCAAAACCTTGACAGTATAAAAAAATCTATTTCACTGCGGCAACGATAAAAAATGTCGGAAATACGTTGAAGGGATTTCGCAACCAATACCGATCTCATGTACAAAATCGAGAAGCGTTCCTTTCAATCCTTTGTCGCAGCCATTTGATTAAAGTAAAGACGCGGCAATCACATATCGCTGAGGAAGTATCACGTTTACAAATAACGCACCGACTGCATTGTGAAGAAGCTACCACCGGTTCCGAGGGAGATTGTAAGATGAAGGCAATTTGACGGGCTTTTTTTGACGGGCCTGATGTTAATTTTTTCGCGAAACTAGACACCAAAACGGTGATATAAATTGAACACGACGACACCGATATTTTTTAAGTGCATACCATACTATAGCCAACTTGGCTACAGTATAGTAACTTAGTTGGAAATTGCAATGGCACGGTGAGAATGATTGCAAATTGCAAACATCTTATCAGGTTCTACGATGGTAAATAAAAACATTTCTATCGATAAATTTGCAACTATCAAATTTAACAACTTTAAATAGAAACGCAGACTTGTTAAGCTTCTTGACAGTTTTCAGTCTAATAACTTTTTATCATACAGTATTGACTGGATAGAAACCAAGATTAAAGTATGATACCTACACTATTAATAATTAACGTATCGAAACATTTATCGTGATGAACTTGAAAACCACTTGGAGTTACCCTACGCTCACTAAAATTGGAAAGAAATATTTTGCGCAAAAAGTCAACAAGACTAAGCGGTAATTCATCGCGGAACAGCGTTCGCATCGTTAACGAACGAGGATTTACGATCAGGCGCGAGGTGCGACGGGGAAAGCGCGATGAGGTCCCATCAACGATGCAAGTAATTAAATCCTTAAACGAGTGTATAACAAGTATGTGTTTTTAACCATCGACGCACCGAAGAGCTGTTCGAATCCAACCGCGACACTTATTTACGATGAGTTTTCGCGGCGGGGGATACTGCGCCTAATTTCTCGGCGCGATGCGGTCTCGCGCGATTTATTTAAAATGAAATTCTTTTGTCGTACGCCCCGCTGTGCGACAATCGATAATGCGCCAACAAAACTAGATTGAAACGGCCGCTTGTCGATTAAGATATAAAACACCTTGCGATTCAGCTTGTTGAGATAATTGTTATGTTTAATGATCGACAATGAATAGAACATGGGAAAATATAATTCAAGAAATAGGCTTTGAAAGAAACAATACAGTGCATGCTAACGCCAATATAGTAGGAGTACATACTATTTTCTCTCTCCACATGAAGGTTCTGCTCCGAATTGCAGGAATACTTTGTTTGGATAGTAGAATCGGATATGAAACTTTACCTAGAACTTATACCCGTTCTAATAAAACCAGGCTATACAACGAAAAATAAAGAGTTGGTAATTCCAGTTATAATAAACTTGCCTGAGTGTGAGATCTCAACGAAAATAGCATTCTAGTATGAGTAATATGAGTATATTATCATAAGTGTGCGCATATCTATACATGACGCTGGTCTATATATGGATTCTTTAAACAAAAACATGTTGCAGGATGTATCCCTTTGGGTTAAATTTGATTATGCCTCACTCCAGACAGAATGGAACTCATTGTAATAAAATTTAAAATAAAATGATTATTTCCTTTCGCAGGCAGTTGTGTAGATGAGTTGACACGTAAATACACTTAAACGGTGCCGCTGCCATATTTGGGTATCATATAGTCGTTCCGATTTAATTCGTTCTCAAATTTCAATCACCAATAATATATTTTTATAAACGTTTTAATATTTTCAAATATTATAATTTTAATAACGTTACATATTAAATATACATATTTAGTACACGCCACGCACAAATAAATCGCCAAAATATTTGTATTTACTATTATTGACAGGGCAGGTGAAGTATAAAATACTTTTTGCAAAGTCCATGGGTAAAGTGTTTTACGGTAGGAATTTTAACTAATAATTTTTTATCAGGTGTAAAGCCATGAGTTTTGAGCCCAGTTTTCTTCCAACTCAACAGTAAATAAAATCTATAAATATTTATAATTATAAAGATGGCAAACATAACCCCCTAGCACTTCCAAAGAAGCGAAGACGAGCAAACAAACACAGACTGACACCGTGTCTATACAGACTCATTCCTCCATGAAATACTGTTCTCCTTTTTTGAGATACTCCTGCACATCACTTATTAGACTCTTGATGCATTGCACTCAGGGCGTTATGAAATTTTGGATCCATAAATTATACAAATCGAAAGCAATAATGTTCAGACAAGAAAAATCAGCTGTGATAGACAGTCGAGAATAATTAAAATAATACTAATTCCTCACATTTTCGTGTCACGTCAACATGGACAGAATTCATTAGCAGTATGTCATGTGAACTCGTTCGCATCGTCTCGACTCGAGTAATTACTGCCATGAACCTTACGCGCCACAATCAAAGAGTCAACTGTCAAACTTAATCGATTTACGCGTTAAGTGCAACGCCTCGAGAATTCCCAATGCGTTTTAGCTAACCCAATGCTCTTAATGGCTAATTTTTTAATTACGTAACATTTTATTTCAGGAGATAGTAAAGTATTTCTTTATTTTTAGTAAGATAAAAAATAAAATTTAATCCGACTTCAAAAACCAAAAAAGCTATAACATAACAAAAAACGGAAAATTAAGTTATTATTCAATTTTTTTCTGTTGTCAGTGTCTTTTTGTATTGTACTTGTACTTCCATCATCTGCTGGTTACCTAAATAACTTGATAGTACACGAACAGCCTTATATAGGTATCTACGTCTCTAAAGAAATTCAAGAATTCCCCTTCTATTGTAGAGGAATTGTCTCTTCCATCCTAAACAACTTAGCGTATTTTCAGACAATGTCTGCAAGAAGTTATAACATGAATGGCAAAAAAAAAGACGGGTTGCACTCCGGGAGTGCCGGCAGAAGTGAAAACTTTTTCTTTCTTCGTTATATACAGAGAAAAAGATAAAAAGAACACACCATACCATACCATACCTATAATATAGCGCCAATCATAGAACCTATCACTAATTTTCTGTTAGAAGAAATTAATGATGTACAAAAAGAAAAAATAATCACAAAAAGTAATAAATTACAACAAGAAAACATAATCACAAAAAGTAAAACATTACAAAATGAAAAAATAATCACAAAAAGTGCCAGAAGCCCAGGTTCGAACTCGGTACTATCTGAAACCATAAGGACTTACAGTCGAAGCAGTTACCGCTAAGCCGCGAAACTCATTAATATACCAAAAAAAAAATAAGCAATCTGTAGCTGTTGTAATGTTGTATGACGTCAGTCGTCGGTTACGGTTCAAAGGTCAACTAATCCTGACGCAATTTTAACACTTTTTACCCACCCAACGCCGCTAAAGAAGTTTTCACTTCATAAAACAGTGCAACGAATATCAGATGTTTATATGATCGATCGATATCGTATGGTCCGGTCTAGTGACCAGCACGGATCTTCAGATATGTATCATCGGATATTGGATGCTCGACAATTCCGTCGTCCTGACTGTTAAAACTACTTAAGTTGCCTATGATTATTAATTTGTTCACATTTTGTATGACAAGATGAAGTTCTCCTCAATAGGCGAAATTAAATTTTATCTTTATTATCAAAGCACTAACAGGTAAAAATTTCTAGTGATGCATTGAATTACAGTTATCTTATCAAGTCTTTGATCGGGACTGTTTTATGGTAGCGATAAAGCGACAGCTGACGGGAAAATATAAAGACACCTTTTAATGAGAAGGGTTGGGATCAAATGTGAGAATCCTTCCGACGGCGCTTCTATCTACGTTCCAATCAAGAGGTTATGTACCCTCATTTTATTCTCGTTTTTACTAAAAAAGAAAAAAAATAGATAACACAATCGTTGTCTGCCCGGTAAGATTTAAAATGACCTCTTTTTTATTTTGATCAACTTTTTTGTAATCTTCCAAAATATTTAAATTTTAGTGGTCCTAATACAAGAAGTTAAAATCTACAATTCTTAAGTTACCTATAGATGAATGTAGTATTTACTTAAGAAAATGCAAATATAGAATATATATTGTGACAAGTGGAACAATGCTGTTCACCTCAAGTGCAATCGTAGTAAAGGTTGAAGATGGTATTGGACAAATATTGTTGGAGCTCGCAGACCTATCGATGTTGAATTGTTGACCTTTGAAAGGTGTCAAAAGTTGGGCCAAGCAACTGACACGCTGCGTCAGTCACGCGTGAGAATGTTTGAACAAACATCTCAATAGTTTATTCTAGTACCAGTAATGAATCATTTCGTTACTAGCCAAGTTCAATACTTGAGGAAATTGAATACCGTTGTAGAAACAACAAGGCTATCGACCTTTGTCAGATAAATTTACATAGTTACAATTTGACGTTTGATAAAAATAGAACAAGGAAAGTAAAAGCGATATGGTTATCTTCAGTAATAAAACAATTATGCATTGGAGTTTTAAAACTGGTTTACAGTTAGTCTGACTGCATTGATGTTTAATAAATCTATATACCTCTATATGCATGAACAATTTGATTCATTCATAAAATTATCATGTACCAACTCAGATACTAGAATAAGTTAATACTGCTAAGAACACTGTGGTTAAAGTAGCGGTTTTAAACTGATTAAATTACGTGTAAGAATCCAAAAAATTGTAACGATCACTTGTAACACAATCAATACACAAATGAAAAGGTAATAAAAGAAGAAAGTAATAAAAGCCTTATACACGTTTTATAACAACTTTTCTACAATAATTATTACGTATGTTCTTCTTCATCCTAGCGTTAATCCCAGTCGCATCGGAAGCTTTCAACTTAGAGTCTGGGGTTCACTTCACAACCCAAAGGCGATATCGAAGCATTTCAGTTAGACCAGTTTAGACCATTTTTGAGTGCTCCAGCTACCCGTAACGACTGCCATAGATGTTCGCATGGCAACCGGGACCGACGGCTTAACGTGCTTTCCGAGGCACGACCAGACCAATGCAAATACCCATATTCATGCACACAAATATTTGAATTTAGCGGGGATCGAACCCGCGCCTCTTGCCTAGCCGCCGCGTTCACTACCGCTACGCCACGAGGCTGATTATTACGTATGTTAGTTACTACTAAACTTCAAAATATTGACACAGTGCCGTTGTCGACTACCATAAAATAACATGATTATTCATAATTGCGGTCGTCTACGATAAACAAACCAGATTTATAGCTGCTAATGAATGGTGATGTTATGAGAACGAGATGTTATTTTGTAGTTCACTATACAATAAGCGTTTTCATTAAAAGTAAGTTACGTAGTTTTCCATAGAACTACAATTTTGTAGGCCGTGCATGCAATATATGGTCCGGTCTTGCCGAAGTTTTTGAAGAGACACTACAAGCAGACAAATCGTTAAATTTTAATTTATATAAAAATATTGCTGATTAATTAATATGTCTGGTTTGTTTCATTAAAGTTCACAGCACGTAAAAAATACCTTTGAAAGTACTCTTGTTTTCGTGCGAATATCCCCACGGGCAACGCCCCCGCCGGACAGGGGGAATGGTTATGTTGGAATATGTTGGACTAGAAAAAAACTGTGAAAAAAAAAACACAGAATAAATAATAGTACTAGCTCAAACAATGCGTCATTAGCAAACCGTCAAAATTGCGAACAAATATTATACATTTCTATTTATAATCTAAAAGCAATTTTGTAGGGAATTACGGCAGTAATTCGACTACCTAAACGGAACAGCATAATTTTATTCATATCACTTGAATATTTTAGCACACACAAAACAGCTTACATGTCACCCGCATACGATGCAGAATATTCCATCAAGAACCAAGCGGTTCGGCAACTCTTTTCTTTGCTGCACCATAAAACCTTACACACATGTTTTTTTCTACAGTCTCGGGTACTTTAAGCGGGCGAGAAAAAGCATTTGATAAGGCCATCAAACCGAGAACTACTGTAAAAATCTGTCATGGTGACTCTTTTTCCTGACACTACCTTCAGCTTACCTTCAGGTGAGGAGAAGTCATATTGACGTGTCCCATATTAAAAAAAAAATATCTACAGGTCTTTCGACCTTTTCTACTCATTAGTAGCGTATCAACTTGTTTTAATACTGCCAAATATTTTCATAAATTATAGGTGATTTGTTACTTTAGCAATTAAGATGTCATCGACGCGTTTAGATTTATATGTGGCAATTAGATGAACATAATCTGGACATGAATATGGATGGAGGAGTGACGACATTTATAAACAACACCTCATTAAATAACATTTCAAAAGTAACGGTACCACATAACACGCATGTGGTATTTTGTGGGTACCAATACATTTATTCTTATTAAATACTTTATAAAATCGTAAATTTTGGCTCGTATTCCCGAACATCGCTCAGTTGTGAATCGATTCTCACAATGACAGAACTTTCACCGAGAATATAAGCTGTCCAAAGATCTGGTTAGAAATTGAGATTTAGAACTGAGTATGTTTCTGGAATACCGCCCTTAATGTTTGCAAGCGATGAAAGACATCATCGTCCTAGCGTCAAAAATCTATTAAAACTCGTTCTAACCGTTATTAATTGGCATAACCAGTGCCAATTAAATAACGAAATCATATTATAAATAAATTGATATGATTATACTTAGTCATTATATCATCATACTTATTAATTTTATGTAAATGTAATTTAAGATATCAGAATAAAATTTACTATGAATTTAATTTAACCATCGGTATGTTTATTAGATGTATACAATAAAATTTTAACAATAAAGATGTTAAAATGACCTAATCTATTTAATAAAAACAAATTATGTCTAACTTTGCTATATACCTACTATGTCTCTCCGCATCGATGTCTATGTGGAGAAGTAGTCGATTGCCTTGGATATCATGGATTATCTTGCAGCAGGAGCGCAGGCCGCATGTCCCGACGTACCAACATTAACGACATTACCTATCCGTCGGGCCCTTGTCACCGCCGGCGTGCCAGCTATACTTGAACCTGTTGGCTTGGCGCGCGACGATGGTAAGAGACCGGACGGAATGGCGTTCTCTTGGAAGATAGGTAGGCCTTTGGTGTGGGACGCAACTTGCGACGACACCCTGGCGCTTTCCCATCTTCCAAGTACGATGGGCTGCGCATGCGCTGCTGCTGCATCAGCGGAGACTCTCAAACGGCGCAAATATACCAATCTAACTGGTAACTATGTTTTTCAGCCGTTTGGAGTCGAATGCCAAAAGTTGCAGTCTCTCCCCTCTTTTCTATTACCTTTTTGTAGGAATATACATTTAAGTTAAACTGTACAATATTGTCGACACTCATATGTGCTGATAAGTTCACAAGTCAGTTATAATTCATAATCTCGTCGTTTGATCTTTCCACTGAGATACTACTAGTGTGTGCTGAATACAGAAAGTTTCACTGTATTAGAATATTATTTATGATCAAAAGGATACAATGAATAATTATACCTACGGCAATAGTAATGATTATTTATCCAAAATTCCTTAGGCATGTCTATCAGACGTAAACTAGTATTCTGTTATAGCAATAAACCGATACACAAAGATACGTATCTAAGTATGTTTATCCGCATTCTAGATTCCATAACACAAGCTAGTTAAGCTATGCTTACCATGGGTCTAGATAGCGTTGTGTGAAATGTTGTGGGATATATTATTAAATACACAGAATAGTAGTTTATGGTACAAGTGTGAAGTTGGTGATTACCGCTGAGGCGACATTGAGACCCGAGCCATCAGGCGATGGTCTAAAGAGAGCCGAAGACGGTAATCATTAATACACACGTATATCATACGACTTTTTGCTGTAAACGAACCAATACAATATTGCTGGGACAACATGCAAGTAACTATTCTTGAGGCGGGAAAGACCGTGCTCGGTATGTCTAAGGGTGGACGCAAGTGTGACAAGGACACTTGGTGGTGGAACGACACAGTCCAGAGAGAGATCAAGGTGAAGAAAGCCCTCTTTAAAAAGGTCGAGCGCACGGACCAGGTTATGTACCTGGGATCTGTACTTCACGTGAGGGGTGACATCGACTACGACGTCAAGGCACGTATTGCTGCCGCATGGGCCAAATGGCGGGAAATGACTGACGTCATATGCGATCCTAAAAAGCCAGTCACGTTGCAGGGTCAGGCCTATAAGACGATCATTAGGCCCGTCCTTTTACACGGCTGTGAGGCGTGGCCGCTGTTGGAGCGACACAAGCAGGAGCTGCGTGTCACGGAGCTGAAAATGCTGCGTTGGATGTGCGGAGTCACGCGTAAGGATCACGTGAGGAACTCTCGCATCCATCATGTCCGTGACATTGTAGATAAATGCTAGAGAGGCGCCTTCGCTGGTGTGGCCACGTCTTGCGGCAACAGCTAGGCTAGGTGGGTAGCAAATGCCTGGCAATGGCGCCCCCGCCGGGTCCAGGTAAAAGGGGTAGGCCCAAAAAGTCCTGGCTTTACGTCGTGCAGGGTGTCATGCGAGCAAATGGTCTCACTACCATGGACACCCAAGATCGCGCGAAGTGGAGGAGGAATAGTCGGAAGGCGGACCCCGAGCTCCGAGGGCATCTTGGCCTCGGATGCAAGCAGGACAACGTCTAAATGTTGATGATGATAATGATGATGATCATACGACTTTTTTCAATTCACTTGTGAATAATATAATACTTAAATAGATATTTACCCCTGCAGTTTTCAGATAGTAAACATTTCATAACGTTAAGGACTTCACATCAATTACATCATATATCGGACGTTGTACAGTATGTACGTATATATCAGGCGGTGTACTAGGTACATAAATCGTTTTCTTCATAACTAGTACTTGTAGACATTTTAATTAATAAATAACTTTAATTTCAACAGTAAAAACGAATTGCGAAACGTTTTGGTACTGCCGTGGTCTTTCTATGCGCGCGCATGCTACGCTACCATAGAGTAAAATAATGAGTTTTTTTTAACACAGAGAAAACAAAAGTTATACCTATTTGAGTAAAAGTTTCGTTTATTATAGGTAAACGTATGAATTTTCTATTTAAATACGAAGTTACATGAAATGAACAGGCAATAGGTAGGTATTAAGTATACATTAACTTATTTGTCCTCTTGAACACGATCTTTTTGGTATCGATTTTTTTTAAAGAATTATATACTTAACTCAACTAATAAAAAAAACTATTATCCTTCTCGTGAGATAATAACAATAAAATAGTGAAAAATATGAGAGTTTTAAATTCTAATGTTATTGTTCTACCATACAGATAAAAAATTCATAGGTTTCGTATTTTGTTTGATGAGCCATTTTTACCCTGTATTTCATAGCTTTGGTATTTTGTTTAACGAGCCATTTTTACCCTATATGGAGTGTGAAGAAAGTGGACAACACAACATGTAAATGAAAAAAAGCGTTTATTGAATAATTGTATTCCCTCCCCGAGCTCTTATTACTGCTTTCATAAAGGTTTTCATCGATCGGATGAGAGTCACGATCACATGTTTTGGCATTCCTCTTGGATTGCATTTTGCAGCTGGCTAAGTGTTCCTGGAGCAGGATCTATTGCAGGAGTTCATCTCTTTAATGCATCCCATAGATGTTCGATGGAATTCATGTCTGGGCTTCTTGCTGGCCATTCCACAATGGAGATATCGACTTCGGTAAAATAGTACGACACCCGCGGCCGCATTGTCGTGCATGAATATGAAGCCGTTGCCAATAAAATGTGTATAGGGCTCCACGTGAGGCTCAATACACTGTTCGATGTACCGATGAGAGTTAAGTGCAGGTAGACGTGGCCCAGACACGAAGACAAACCGTCCATGAACCGTCACCATAGCCGAACTTTTCTTCAATGCAGCATTGTGCAAAGCGTTCTCCATCTCTTCTGTATACCTTGTTCCTTTTCTCGTTACCATACAGCATAATTTGACACTCATCAGAAAAGAGAACTTTCCTCCACTGGAGGTATGACCAATTTAAGTGTTCAAAGTTAGGGCGCGCTCTTGGTCTGCAGTTAATTTCGGCCCATTTACTGGCTTGTGCGGTAACAGTCCACGTTCCTTCAACCTTCTTCTAATGGTTGATTTACAGCCGTTCTTCGTACAACATGAAGCTGCTGCTGCAGTTCAAAAGCATTACGGCGTTGATTTAGTAAGGAAGTTGTTACAATAAATCTATCATCTCGCTCAGAAGTGACCCGATTTCTGCCAGATCCCGAACGGCGGGTGAACAAACCTGTCTCTCGATAGCGTTTGTAGACTCTATGAACAGAGGATAGACTTAGATGCAGTCTTTCAGCTACAACACGCTGACTAAGTCCAGTATCCAGCAATACCACCACTTGGGCGACTTCTGCGGGCGAAGTATCAACATGTTTTGTAAAAAAAAAAAGACGGGTTGCACTCTGGGAGTGCCGGCAGAAGTGAAAACATTTTCTTTTTTTCTTTCTTCGTTATATACATAGAAAAAGATAAAAAGAACATACTATACCATGCCTATAATATAGCGCTAATTATAGAACCTATCACTTATTTTCTGCTAATTTTCTGTCAGAAGAAATTAATAAATTATGAAAAGAAAAAATAATCACAAAAAATAATAAATTACAGAAAGAAAAAATAATCATAAAAAGTAATAAATTACAATAATAAAAAATAATCATCAAAAGTAATAAATTATAATAAGAAAAAACAATCACAAAAAATCCCTGAAGGCCAGGTGGTTTGAACCCGATACTATCTGAAACTATAAGGACTTACAGGCGAAGTGGTTACCGTCTATCTATTGTAAATTGCAAAATAGATAGTCTGTACCAATCTTGTATGACGTCAGTCGTCGGTTACGGTTCAAAGGTCAACTAATCCTGACGCTTCCTTAACATTTTACACCCATCCAACGCCGCTAAAGAAGTTTTCACTTCAAAAATTTACGGACGTCCCCAAGTGACAGTAAACCAATAAAGAAAAAAAGTTTGAAGATAAACGCTAAATTTTAGTTTCAAAGGTGAGATGTATTCCAACTCTAAAAAAAAATTGTCTCGAAATGATGATTAATTTCTTTTTTAGGATAAACAAATGAAATTCTAATTTTGAATTTCGAATTTTCGTTTATAACTGTAATGACCCAACTGCCAGTAATACAGAGTGGAAGATTTTAACCTTACCTGGATGGGAAGTATTCTAAATACTGTAGATAGCGAATTTTACTCAAAGGAAACATTCCTTTATTTTTAAAAGGAAACAAAACTGCATTCAAACATTATTGAAAACTCGCTTGCCACACCCGGTAATCGAACCGACTAAAATCCCAAAAAGTAACATCCTGTATTTTACGGCATCAATCGATAGTGTCAATCATAAGGATAAAACCTGTCTTACAAACATGGTAAATTAAATGAAAGGAAGTCCATAAAATCTTAACTTATAAACTCAGTGCCAGCAGATACAGCATTCTTACTCAAGGAGTGATCAGAAACCTTATCAACAATAAAGTTATCCTTGACGCCAAATATTTATTAATTATTGTATATTGACATTATTTTTTTCTTTTTAATTTGAAATATTTTTAATGTGTAATATTGCAATGCCTGAAGATGGCGCTAAGTCTTAAGCACTACTAATACTTGTAACACCAA
Source organism: Eilema caniola (assembly GCA_949126895.1). Taxonomy (NCBI): domain Eukaryota; kingdom Metazoa; phylum Arthropoda; class Insecta; order Lepidoptera; family Erebidae; genus Eilema; species Eilema caniola. Next base: position 23,165,748 of record OX421474.1, read on the forward strand.
TATACACTTAGTGAGCAATAAATGATTTGATTTGATTTGATTTGATTTGATATATGACTGAACTTTGTCTCCGAATGTTACTTTATTGAGTAACTGCATGAGGTATGTAGGTAGGGTTGGTAGTTATTTAGGATGTTAGATTGGAAATCTCCACGCGGTGTAGCCTGGGCAACGAGGATGGCGAGGGAATCGCCGTACTGGTGGTGACTTTCTTCTTCTTCTTCATCTTAGCGTTAATCCCAGTCGCATCCGACGCTTTCACCTCGGAAACTGGGATTCACTTTACTAGTGTAACTGCGGGTTTGGCTTAGCTTCGATATTTTCGTGAAGCGACTGCCATCTAAGCTCCACAACCCAAAGGTGATATCGAAGCATTACAGTTAGACCAGTGTTGGACTTTTAGGACTCCAACTACCAGTAACGACTGCCATAGATATTCGTATGGCAACTGAGACCGACGGCCTAACGTCCTCTTCGAGGCACAGCTTGACTAATGCAAATACCCGTGCAAATACCCCACTCAGTGTTAATATTTGTATGCACACAAATATTTGCACTAAGTGGGGATCGATCTCGTGCCTTCTGTGTATGTTCTATGTTAATTGAGCCCTGAGACGGCGTGCGGTTTTAGTCGGTTTGAGTCCGATGTAAATCCCCTACTCACCAGCGGTGGTATTCGCACGAAAAAAGAGTAATTTTATTCAAATATCGAATTTTATTGTTAGTATGATATCAGATGAGCCTTTAAGATAAAGTGCTTCATTTTGTCAACTTTAATTTATAAATTTAGATTACAAGGATTTAATTTCTTTTAATTCACCATGTTTGTTAGAGAGATTTGATCCTTATGATTGACCCTATCGATGGATGACATAATAATACATGATGTTACTTTTTCAGATTTTAGTAGGTTCGATTACCGGGTGTGCCATGCAAATTTTCGAAAAATGTCGAATGCCGTTTTATTTCTTTTTAAAAATAAAGGAATGTTTTCTTTGAGCGAAATTGGCTATCTTCAGTATGTAGAGTACTTCCCCTCCAGGTAAGGTTAAAATCTTTCACCCTGTATAATCATGGGATTTTTTTCATGGAATGAAAACTCTTTGTGTTAAATAAGGGCAGATATCATAAAAACTAAAGTTTTACGATTTTTCTGATGAGAAGTTTATTATGAGCAAGTAATTGAAAAAGATTATTATTGATTACAATTCCACTACGAACGCCAAAATGTGGATGTTTAACAATTTTCCTATAGTTTAAGCCAATGAAGCAAAGTTTTCTCAATACATTATGTTTCTTAGCACTAAGTGAACATAACAATGTCATCCCACTAAGTGCCCTCTTATGCTCTCTACATAAATATTTGTTGGTACATAATACGGGCTCACAGATCTTTACAAATAATCGTTGGAACAAGTCGGACGACCATGTACTGCACACTTACCGAGAACCTAAGAAAATAATATTCCCACAGAAAAATATATTCGGAAACGAAAAATATTGCAAATAGTTAGTCCGTTAGTTTTAACTAATTCTGTTACACTATTTAGCTACTCAATAACATGTTACCAATATAAAATATAGGTACATGTGAATCATACTAAAGTAGGCACAACGGTTTTATTGATTAGCAAATAAACATTTCAACTCACGAAGATAGTTTTATAAAGAAAAGTGACGTGAATGACCGTAGTTTACATTTGTAAATTTTCCGGTACCAATAAAACTTAGATGCTCGTTGCTTTGCGAAACGCGCCAATACTTTAGGACTGTATGCAATAACGCTCAATTTTCAAGAAAACAACTATAACTTAGAGCTCTGCACTGTCGTCTGTGTTCCTTTCTTCCGGGCGATTTCTATTACCATATAGACGCGCTACTTTTCAATTCTTTTCCATTAAACTTGGTGTATCGCCGTGCGTTCCACCGCCCGACTACCCAACCTCTCGCTAGCTATTCTCAAACACATTTATAAAATGCTCTTTACTCGGCCGCGGGGTCGGTCCCATGAGACTGTCATTCTATTGAGAATCTCAAAGCATATTTTCAAGCAAGGAAAATTGTTTGAGATTAATGAAACTTTTATATGACCTGAACAGTTACAATCACTCGGATAAACATTCTAATATAATCGATGTAACCAAAAATTCTGTTTGGTTATGACAAATTAGCAGTTGCTACGTTAAAAACTGTCTGAATTGCCTTAACTATAAGCCGACCCTAAACTCGTAGAAAAAAAAAACAAAGCTAGATAGCTACTTTCTTAGTTAAATATTTTAGATTACAACAATTTTCGCAATAATAACCTAATAGAAGGTTATTCGTACAAAAATACAAGCTCTATAGCAGGCGGTACCCATTTACAAATCTCAAACCAGATGAAAATTAATAGGCACCGGCTGCTATAAAGCTTGTTTCGATCTTTTCAGCATCAGTCGGGTTTTTGTTTTAAATAATTTATTTTATCTACTCTGATACTATAATACAAAGATTATAAAATTGAAATCAAAACTCTTATGACAAACATTACGCACAGGCCAAAAAAAAAGTTTTATTACGATACAGGACACCTATATCATTAAATAACTTTTTAATCATAACGATACACCTATACAACCTCCATCTGGACTGAACCTCTATTTTAAAAAAGAATCCGCCGATTCGGAAAAAAAAGAAACACGCATGCGCAATCGATGTTTGCGCCAACATTTTACATTTTTAAATTAAACAAAGTTTGGTTTTGTTTGTAAAATAAATTAGTTTATGTATTATAGTATGAGAGTAGATAAAGTAGTGTATGACACTGTACATAACTTGGTCTTATAACACTCGTGTGATAATATTAAAAAAACTCGCCTACGGCTCGTTTTTTTAAAACACACTCGTGTTATAACAACCCTTATTATGCAACAGTATCATAAACTACTATTATTTATAGATGCATTGTGATTTTCTGCCGAGGCAGTCATTGCTGAATCAAGCCGTCGCAACAGAGGACCTGTTGAATTAGTCTAGTGTGCCGCATGTTCGTATGATAGTGCGGAGATAAGTAGGTTCATCAACTGCGCAGCGGAGGAAACTCAGAATTCGCTCAACTACCTCTGTTCTCCATGTGCGCAAGCCTGGGAGTGATAGGTGGAGGTGTCTGTCACCCTTGCCGAAGTAGGCCGGGGCGGAGGCGCGATACGCTTACACCTGCTTCCGCTCATTCTGGGGGCAAATTGGTGACCCCATACCCCATACCCCAGGAACCGAAGATGCCGGTGGGTCAACCAAGGTGCGTTTAAGATTTCCTAGTCATCAATGTGCTTTTAGAGTTGTTCAAATAAATTATATGTAACAAATTATAGTTAAAGATCAAAATAATTCAACACCTGGTAGTGGCAAGTTACTTCCACAGAGCCGCTAATTCATCACAATATTTCAACAATTCTACGAAAAGACGAGGAGGATATTTTAATCCGGGCAGATGGTATACAAACATAAGGCTTAACTGCAACCAAACAATTTGTCACAATAATAAATTTCATAACCAAAACACGGCACAACAATAACCCTATATTTATGTATTAATTCACAAACCCGACCAAGTATTCCTGCAACAAAGACATCTCTATCGGTAGCTGTACTGACTTATCTGTCATGTTTCACAAATAAATGAGACCTATTTCATTTCACAAAGGAAACAAACCATCTTCTGTTGGGAACTTGATTCGAAACCATTGAGAAAAAATCTATTTATCAAACAAGAGATGGGCTCTGTAAGATAAATCTGAGCGAGTCTATTATTACCCCTTTTCATTTTGAACCCGATTTTTATACACAGCAAAATTAGAATGAACCCTGACGTAGTCCTGTACATTACAGTTTATGTAGGAAAGTTATAGGATAAACAGACTGACGAATGACAAATTAATCCAACAAGGGTCCGTGTTTTTTTTTCTTTTGGGGTAGGGAACCCTAAAAGTATCTGTTTTCCTCAGACTTGGATTTTGTTATACATATTAATTACTTTTGCCCACGGCTCCGCCTACGTGGATATTGGTTATCGCAATCAAAAATAGCCTATGTCCTTTCTCAAGGGCTAATCTAGCTCTATACCAAATTTTATACAAATCGGTTCAGTGGTTTAGGCGTGAAAGCATACCAGACAGATAGAAAGAGAGTTTCTTTTCCATTTATAATATTAGTATGGATCTATAGCTGTAAGACTTTACAGAATCTAATAGGTAATCATACAAAACCAAGACATAATAATCGAACAAAGTAACTCACATCCGCAGCTTGCAGATTTTGCGCCAGTCCACTGCGCTTGCGCACGAACCGAGTCTCACGATCGAACACCATGAGCCGTATTACCATAAGCGATTTCCCGAATGAGGACTCTTTTAGTCTGCGTGGAATATGAATTCATTCGTGTATTACACGAAATCGAATACATTGCTGGACACAAAAAAGTAAACTGAACATATGCTCGAAATAATAAAGATGTATTGTTGTTTTAAGCATTATTATCAATTGTGAGTTTTTCAGGCATACATAACGATTTAACATGACATGAAATGATAACTACTTTCCATTAGGTGAGACGTGTACTTGTCTGCCACCTCAGTGATATAAAAAAATGATGACATGAAACTATTGGTAGTTTACGCAAATATAATGCTCATTGATATCTTGAAAAAAGCAGGAATTAATGTAAATAACAAAATAATACCAAATAAATCGCGGTGGAATGTTTTACAAGTATTTCAATGATAATAACAATTCGTAGTTCTTTTATGTACAATCAAATGAAATATCTCTTTATTGTATTGTACACAAAAAAGAGCACATTACAATATACGGTAGGTATAGTTTATCAGCATACATACAATTAGTGGTCTTCATCGCACAAGGCAATCTCTTCCAGGCAACCATAGAGTGGAGTGAGTCAAAGAGAATATAACCACTACGTTTTAAATCAGACATTTAGACAAATGAAGGCGGCAGTTTTCTAATAATTATTTACTTTTGATTATGGTTCATACTTAGATATATTATAATATAATAGATATTTTTAAGGATATATATACACAACTTACTATATAAAATATACTACCGAGAGGGATGGCCCTGAGTCACCCGGGATGCGAGGGATATGTCGTTGACAATCTCACCTTCGGCTTAGAGTTGTTCTAAGCCGAAGGTGAGATTGTCAACGACCCACAGACGGTGTGCGATTTAGTCGGTTTGAGTCCGACATAACCTCCCCCTCCAGCCCCGGAGGGGGGAGGGGTATCTATACTTAAATAAAAAACTATACACAGCGACATGAATAAGGGAAATATAGTATAGAAATATAAGACAGTGGCTATCACTCTTACAAGTAGTAGGCCGTAACCATTTTTTGAAGACAGGCAGAGATTGCGCACGTCTAATGGCAATGGGTAAGGCATTCCACAATGGGATAGCTTGGGCAGCATAAGATTTATCCATGAATCTCGTGGAGTGCGCTGGCATTCTCAGCCTAAGATTCTCTGACGATCTCAAGACCCTAAAATGCGAGTCGCGAAGGAATTCGAAGTGATCTTTTAGGTAGATGGGAGTGAGGGGGTGGAATAGAATATTGTACAGTAGATAAAGAAAGTGAGCATTCCGGCGGAGGCGTATAAGTAACCACTTAAGCTTAGCGCGATATTCGGAGATGTGATCATATTTGCGAAGTCCAAATATAAATTGATGTTTTGAGAGCACTCCCCCGACTGCCACAGCTCGTCTAGGAATACTTGGCGTCGAGATCTCGAGCGAAGTCCAGTTTCTCGGTCATTTAGAGGATAAGGCCAAATTAGCCTCAAAGAAGCTCGGTGTGCTCAACAGATCAAGACGAGAAGTATTTCACACCGGCCCACCGCCTTCAGCTCTATAGGGCACAGGTTCGCCCTCACATGGAATACTGTTCTCATCTATGGTCAGGGACACCTCAGTACCAGCTTGCCCCTCTGGACCGTATCCAACGACGAGCCACTCGAATTGTCGATTGCCGTATTTCGGATCGGCTTGACCCCTTGGCGCTGCGTAGAGATGTAGCTTCGCTCTGCATTTTCTATCGCATGTACAACGGGGAGTGCTCTGAGGAATTGTTCAGATTATTCCCTGCCGCATCTTTCCGCCATCACAACATTTTCATCCTCACCACTTGGATGGTTGGCAGTCTTCAACTGTGCGTTTCTCCAGAAACTTCCTGCCTCGCACAGCTAAACTGTGGAATGAACTGTCGCCTGCGGTATTTCCGGACCGATATGACCTTCAAACCTTCAAGAAAAGGGCGTACTCCCACCTTAAATGCCGGCAACGCACCTAGAACCGGCGGTGATCGCTTACCATCAGGCGATCCGTCTGCTCGTTTGCTTGCTATGTAATAAAAAAAATCGTATGCAAAGATTTTGGAGTCTCTCAAATTTATTAAATTGGTCTTCTGTGAGATCTGGATAACTTGCATCGGTATAACAAAGGATGGGAAACAGAAGACTTTGTGCAAGCGCAATTTTCGTGGCAATGAGAAAATATTTTTGAAGCCTACGCAGGGCGCCGCACTTGTAAACATTCTGCGGCTGATCTCTTGCAGTTGAGGGCTCCAAGCCAAGCAGCTGTCCATATATACCTCAGATTTTGTACTTTACTGCTAAATTGTATGTTGGTCCCATTACAATTGATCCCATTGGTCCCATTACCTGAGGCAGCAGTGACCAGACGATTTTAGATGTATTATTTGAGCTACCAATAATAATGACCTGGGTTTTAGATGGGTTGACCTTTAGACCATACGATTTACTCCAGGTACGTATACGGACCATATCCTGCCATATCCTCCCATAAGCTAAATTGCTTGTGCTAGGAGTGGGTTCACGACGGTAGTGTTGCACGGGCCAGCATTCGAATCCGGGATCTCTCGATCGCAAGGCTAACTTAACCACTAAGCTTCCGATGCTTTCCATTACATATATCTCCAATGTCAGACACGACCCCTTTGCAATTAAAATTCTAAATAATATAGATATTTAAAAGAGTGAGAGTGTTTATTTACTACAAATAGTGCCAGTTTGATGTACAGGTATTAGAATAAGAATCTTTATTTCTGAGAATATGGTTGATAACAGGTGTTGGGGTGATTTAGAATACACATCATATTCTGCGATTTGTGGCGTGCAAATATTATATTAGTTTTTCTAATTTTTACATGCATGATTCCCTCCACACATTTGTAATTTATTTTCATATGACTGAACCCTAAAATATCACAAAATTGAACGTGCATTCATTCACTAAGCTCGGCTCACGTGTCAATCATTGGCTTGCTTTAGCCGCAATGGATCATGTTATTCTATTTTAATGCTATTTTATTCATTGGCCCTATCGCAACTCCCCACAGTCAGCTGGTTCACAATAGTCGGCTCCGTATTGTATACGATCCTTACCAATAATATTTTTTTGATTATTTAATAGAACGTATGCATGATTATTCAAACGTATTCATAAAATGTTATGTATTGTGAAATATTTATTTTTTTGACAGTTTATGCAAAATAACTCATCTTTTGTGAGATATGAAGTAAAAATCGTTGCTACAAAGCAGACGGCAGGGGTGACATTCGTGGACATTTCAAATATATTTGGTATCTACCTACATTTAGAGAAAGTTATAAAACCTGAGCATTTCCGTATTTGAGAAACAAATATAGTAATTAACAAGTTCAGGGGTATTTAATACGTAGGTATAAATAATGTATAAAATAATCATAATTTGAATCGGTAATATCACACATATTTTACCACCCACAGTAGCTTAGTGGATGGGAATTTGGCCTTACTATCGAAATGTCCCAGGTTTGGATCCTGGTCATTACAGTACCGACGTGAGTCCAGCCCTAACACAAGCAATTATGGTTAGCTGGAGGGCTTAGGGAGAATACTAATAATTTCGAGTACTGTTCCCTTAAAAAAATTATATCACAAAACACGTAGTAGTGTAAAAAGCACAAAAGGGTTATAGCAAGCATTTGGGGAGATCGTAAAAAAACTAATGTACCTATTGTTATATCAATTTTTGTTCGCTTAGAAGTTCCCTGCTTCAAAGCCGATACGCGTTGGGTGCGCGGTATTGTATTACCATGCAATACGCATTCTTTGAAACAGGAGCTATGAGGTGGGACTTCTTTGTTAGGAATTGATTTGAATATCACTATAATATGGCGGGCCCCTGCTATTTGTACTAACCTGGTACATGACATCGGATAGCCCTAAAATATTTGATAAGTTCAGGTTATTCATTTGACATTAATTTTTTATTTGAGGTTATTGCACAAGTGTTTCGTTAAGTTTTAAAAGTAGTCGTGTCTGGATTTTATAAAAAAATTATGTCCGATGGGCAGAGCCGCGGGCATTAGCTATCATAAATAAAGCAGCATAATGTCTTTGTAGAAGTGCACTATAGAGCTTTTGTTTTATTCACCGACTTCAAAAATGGAGGTGGAGTTCTACTGAATGTTCATTTTTGTATCTTGTTGACCCGTTTATATTTGATGATAATCTAAATTTCAGAAAGTGACATGAAAACTCTACAATAAAGATAATAGATCAACCACGATTGGTGCAATCGCATGTTTTTCAGCTCTTTACCTCTATGTAGAGTAGATATGTAGGTATATTGGGTTTTCGAGAACGTTATGTAGGCTGACCCGTACCAACAATCACTTTATATATTATTTCTGCCTTATCTCTTGTAGGATGTTTGTAAAACAATGCTTATAAAGGGCACGAGCGAGGCTGTGACTACAGTGATACAAAAGCGTTTACAGAATTCATAAATTATGGATAACAAAGGAATCAATAAACCATTTAAGGTACGCAGATTCGGCAGCATTATATTAGTGATATGGTAATGTGATTTTTGGCGATAAATTACACTGGTGTGTCCTGAGGCTGGGTCACGCCGCACGCGCAGCGGGACTCAGCGACGCCCGCGCGCATTTTATTCTCTAATTTGAGGTGAAGAACCTCACAATTTTCGACAAAAGCTGGCACATGTATTTAGAGACAATACTAGTGTCGCACCCGGACTAACAGATCGATACGATGAAGTACCAAGGGCTTGCTTTTGAAATTACCAAAACGACTAATTAAAACTGTTGTAATAATGAACTATGGACTTGATACTGAACTACAAGAAAATGTGTATCTTTATTATTAGGGATCAAGTAAATAAAACCACGACTTGATCAAATGAAGCGAAAAAACGGCAGAGAGCTTTATTCAATTGTTAAACAGGATACAGCCATACATCTTTTACTACATAACTAATATAACCATAGAACACAGAATATACATTATATCCTATTTTGATATATATCTAGCAATCTTCGCATACCAGGGTTTAGTTTTTCTGTTACGATAGTCCATCAGTTTCATAATGTTTGTTTACGTATTTATATAATAATACATAGTTTAAAATAAATATTGTACCTACACGTGATTTAAGAGAACAGGAATTGAATGTTATAAAAACGCAATAATGTCCATATCAGGTAAAACGTACCAAGCGTTTTCTGACGTGGGAGTGGACATTACAGCTTACAAGTGGGAATACCGGAACCTTGCCAGTATATTTTGAAATATAATTGAAAATTATAGCGCACAGAAAATAAACTGTCAACATCTTCGAAGTGCAGACACGAACGTCGTGTCCTGACGAGAGCTTTAATTGGCCAGGCTTTATGTTCTAGGCAGTCCATTTATGAAACCGACTGGTAATATATCGCCGTTCTTGTTGATATTCTTAGGGTTAAACTATGATTTGCTTAAGAACTGGGTATGATTATGCATTTTATTCCTAGTACCGTCAGCATTAGATAGATTTGACTAGCTAAGTGCTCAAAATGATCTTACTACCTTGGTATTCTCTCCCTCCTGTTGACTGATTGTTTCGATATTTGGTACAAACCTTTAGTTCAGACGATAATACAATTCAAATCTATACTAATATTATAAATGCGAAAGTAACTTTGTCTATCTGTATTTAACGCTTGAACCGGTTTTGATGAAATTTGGTATAGAGGTAGATTAGACCAGTGGAATGGACATAGGCTATGTTTAATCGCGATAACCGACATCCACACGGGCGGAGCCGCGGGCAAAAGCTAGTCATTAAATAAAACAGCTTGGTGTTAACATCATTAGTATTAAAATTATTTTGCATGTTAAGATCGATCTGATACCGACTGTACACTGGACAAATTCGAGTGAGTACTATTCCATTGATGTTTCTTTTTTATACATGGATGGCAGACAAGCACACGGCCCACTTGATGGAAAGTGGTTACCGTGGCCTATAAACGTGTGCTACACCAGGGGCGACCCTGAGGAAACCTTCTTATACCCTTCTTGAAGAACCCTATATTGTAGTCGCTTGGGAAAACCACAGCAGGGAGTTCAATCAACAGCTTGAGCGTGCGTGGGCTAAAGTTCCTTTCCTATCGCACGGTTCGCATCATTTCTGGTCGGCGGTACGATGATAGAATGTGGCTGTCGGTATCATGTCAAACAATTCATCGGTTAAAACAAACCATTCTATAGGCAGTAGAACACACAGTGAGTGTGATGTGAACACGCAAAGTCCCACCTGAGGCTGAGAAGTTCCACATCGTCTGCGAGTATGGGATTGTCGACGAGCCTCGACGCCCGTCTTTGTATCAATTCGAAGGGGTAAAACTGGTATGCACGTGCTCCGGCAAAAAGGTGACAGCAGTACTCCTAAGTTGGGCAAGAAATGCTTGGGATCGTAGCCACTTTGCATATCTCGTCTATAAATTTCTAGCTCTACCTACCTAGGTGTAGAAATTGTACAGATCTTCAGTAAATATATTATGATAGAGCACAGCTATTTAAATTAACTAGGTTCATTGTACGAATCGCAACTCCTCTTTTTTAACTCAGTTATAAATAATTCAACTACTTTGTCGTTGATCTAGCGTATTAATTCCTTAAAACGGTATAGTTTGAAAAATTGAGTCGAAATCTTAGCCATAAAATACTCACCCCATTATTAGTTAATTACTATACTTTCTTTGGCCTGTGGTGTGGCCCTAGAATAGCACCACCCCATCTCCTCCCGTGGGTGTCGTAAGAGGCGACTAAGGGATTCAAATACCGGAGGATGGGCAGCAGCATCTTTCCGCGTACTAGCCACCAAACTGCGATCGCCAACCCGCCTGCCAAGCGTGGCGATTACGGCATAACCCCCCATGGTGAACGAACCCAACAAACGGCCCCTAGTCCCCGGCGGCCCCGCTATTCCTGGCTATGGTAGCGGCCATGGTAACGGCGGGGCAAGGGGTGCGAAGAATCCCCGGCAGATGCCAGGCTACCAACCCCGACGACCTTTGGTCCTGGCAACGTACAACACGCTCACACTGCGAACCGACGAGAAGCTCGCTGAACTCGAGGAAGAATTGAGCAGGTTACGGTGGGATATCGTAGGATTGTGTGAAGTCCGGAGAGAGGGGCAGGACACCAGGATCCTCAAATCCGGTAACCTGCTCTATTTCCGGGAGGGCGACATACTGTCCCAGGGTGGTGTCGGGTTTATCGTCCACAGGTCCCTTGTCAACAACGTGGTCCAGATCGAGAGTGTTTCGACGAGGGTAGCGTACCTTATACTCAGAATCACCAAACGGTATTCGCTGAAGGTCATACAGGTACACGCACCGACCTCGAAACACCCCGACGACGAGGTGGAGACTATGTATGAGGATATCTCTAAAGCCATGCATAGCTCTCGAACACACTATACCGTTGTGATGGGGGACTTTAACGCGAAACTGGGCAAACGAAGCGACAACGAGCTGAGAGTGGGGCAATTTGGATATGGAAAGAGGAATGCACGTGGCCATCTGCTGGCCGGCTTCATGGAGAAGGAGGGCCTTTTTATGATGAACTCCTTCTTCAGAAAGCCGGAACAGCGTAAGTGGACATGGCTACACCCTAACGGTGTCACAAAAAATGAGATTGATTTCATCTTGTCGACGAAGAGGCACATATTCAATGATGTCTCCGTGATCAATTCAGTAAAAACAGGAAGCGATCACCGGATGGTAAGAAGCACATTGAATCTTAGAACAAAGCTCGAAAGATGTCGACTGATGAAGTCTACGCTCCGACCAGCACCTATCCAGTTCCAGAACCCTGAGCACTTTCAGCTCGAGTTGCAGAATCGCTTCGAATGCCTGGGAGATTGCGAAAATGTGGATGATTACAATGACAGATTTGTGGAAATTGTCCAAACGACTGGGTCTAAGATCTTCAAAGCCCGTCGTTCAAAAGGAACCAAAAAGATTTCGGACCTCACCAACAAACTTATGGAACAAAGACGAAATTTGGTTCTGCAGTCCTCTGAAGATGCTACTCAGTATCGGCGTTTAAACAGACAGATCTCCAAGTCCTTGACTCGCGACCTACGCCAATTTAATACGACTCGTATTAAGGAGGCGATTGAGAGCAACAAAGGCTCAAAGGTTTTCGCAAGGGATCTGTCTGTTGGTCAAAGCCAACTGAATAAGCTGAAGGCGGAGGATGGCAGAATTATTTCGTCAAAGCCGGAGCTGTTGGAAGAGGTCGAGAAGTTCTACGGACAATTATACACGAGTGTACGGCAATCTGTTAATAATCTGGCCAAAGACCCAAGAGCCAGATTGACCCGACACTATACCGAGGATATCCCGGACGTCAGCCTGTACGAGATTAGAATGGCTCTCAAACAGCTAAAGAACAATAAGGCACCGGGTGATGATGGGATCACGGCTGAGCTTCTAAAAGCTGGTGGAACACCGATACTTAAAGCTCTTCAGAAGCTGTTTGATTCCGTCATACTCGAGGGACGAACGCCTAAGGCATGGCACAGAAGTGTGGTGGTACTCTTCTTCAAAAAAGGTGATAAAACCTTGTTGAAGAATTATAGACCCATCTCGCTTCTGAGCCATGTCTACAAGTTGTTTTCGAGAGTCATTACGAATCGTCTCGCTCGCAGGTTCGACGACTTCCAGCCTCCCGAACAAGCCGGTTTCCGAAAAGGCTTTAGCACCATAGACCACATACATACGCTGCGACAGATTATACAGAAGACTGAGGAGTATAATCAGCCACTCTGCTTGGCGTTTGTGGACTATGAGAAAGCCTTCGATTCGATCGAGACCTGGGCTGTGCTACAGTCTCTCCAACGGTGCCAAATTGACTATCGATATATCGAAGCGCTGAAGTGTTTGTACGAAAACGCCACCATGTCAGTCCGCCTCCAGGATCAAATCTCAAAACCTATCCAGTTGCAGCGAGGGGTGAGACAGGGAGACGTTATATCTCCGAAACTGTTCACCGCCGGCCTGGAAGATGTTTTCAAGCTCCTGGACTGGAGAAGACTTGGCATCAATATCAACGGCGAGTACATCACTCACCTTCGATTCGCTGACGATATCGTAGTCATGGCTGAGACCTTGGAAGACCTAGGTACAATGCTCGAAGACCTCAGTAGAACCTCCCAACAAGTGGGCCTCAAAATGAACATGGACAAGACGAAAATTATGTCAAATGTCCATGTCGCACCCACTTCTTCTTTAAAGGTTGGAGACTCTACACTCGAAGTTGTCGACGAATATGTTTACCTGGGACAGACAGTCCAGTTAGGCAGGTCCAACTTTGAGAAAGAGGTCAATCGTCGAATCCAACTCGGCTGGGCAGCGTTCGGGAAGCTTCGTAATATCTTCTCGTCCAAAATACCGCAGTGTCTCAAGACTAAAGTCTACGATCAGTGTGTGTTGCCAGCGATGACCTACGGAACTGAGACTTGGTCCCTTACTATGGGCCTCATAAGAAGGCTCAAGGTCACCCAAAGGGCGATGGAGCGTGCTATGCTCGGAGTTTCCCTGCGTGATCGAATCAGAAATGAGGAGATCCGCAGGAGAACTAAAGTAACCGACATAGCACACAGAATCGCCAAACTTAAGTGGCAGTGGGCGGGGCACATAGCTCGTAGAACAGATGGCCGTTGGGGCAAGAGAGTTCTCGAGTGGCGACCACGCGCCGGAAGACGCAGTGTAGGCAGGCCTCCCACACGGTGGACCGACGACCTGGTGAAGGTCGCGGGAAGAGCATGGATGCGGAAGGCGCAGGACCGGTCACTGTGGAAATCCTTGGGGGAGGCCTTTGTCCAGCAGTGGACGTCTTTCGGCTGAAATGATGATACTTTCTCAGAATTTCTGCAGTTTTTATATTCTGCATTCTCTTTGAAATAGTTACTATCTCAGATCTTTGTAAATTGCAAGTTCGTTTAATCTAGACCTCGGTTAAGAATTACATGTCGCATTATAGCGAGCTGTGGTACATACTATTATTGTTTTATGACACGATAACATTGACGAGGTAAAGCCCTACTCGGGACAGCGCTCGTCCGACAGGTTTCTTATGCAGATCTATTACGTCCATACGAATCGATATTAGATCGAAAACCCAGGTTAAAGCAAACTTTTAACATTTTTTTTATGTAGTACATTTTTTTATGACTGAAGGTAAAGTCTCAGGAAAGAGGCCCACTATTATACACACGTGCCATATTAAGTATGGTGGCACTCAGCTTGACGGCCTCATCAGATGCTTTTTCACGCCCCGCTTAAAGGACCCGGGACTGTAGTAAGAGAGAAACACGTGAGCTGGCAAGGAATTCCAGGTCTTAATGGTGCGACAAAGGAAAGAGTCACCGAACCACTTGGTTCTTGAAGAAATGTTCTGCACCGTATGCGGGTGACACCTAAGTCCTGCACGTGTTGCCCTGTATAGGAAAGGAGAGGGTGGGACTAATTGGAATAGCTCATCAGAACATTCACCATGGTAGAGACGGTGAAATACTACCAAGGAAGCAACATCTCTACGCATCTGCAGAGGCTCGAGGGTACTCGTGACCTCAGGATTTCCGATAATGCGGACCGCATGTAGCTGCAACCTATCGAGAGCACCCAGGAACGAATTTGTGTCTTGTATAGAAGACACCGTTGCTCCGGCGTGAAAAACTGTCTCACTCTGTTCCGGACTCCGAGTTTACGCGAGGCTGTTTTGATGATACTCTCGATGTAGTTTTTGTTATTCAATTTGCAGCGCACATCCATACCGAGGATATTGAGGTTGTCCTGCAGTGGCAGTGGCGTGCTCTGAAGAGTGGGAAGGGGAAGGAAAGAAGATAACTTTGCTGTAAACGCACATGCTTGCGTCTTCTTGGCATTGAACTCGACTAAGTTCTCAGAGCCCCATTGGGAAATGTGGTTCAGGATCCGGTCAAGCTCAGTGACAAGAAGCTGCTTTATTTCCACGATATGCGTCTGCTCATATGTATGTATTATATGCAGTATGTTAAAATTTTGTACTAACGAATATTTCGTTACTTGATTTTTATAAAACTTACTTTATATTAATTTATTTTTACAAATCTCACTGTTATACTTGACATTTTCCAAATCTCCCCAAAATAAAGCTAGTGAAGCATTTTTATTAAACGTTCCAGCAATCTTATTTCGAAACAGACAAATAATAAACGTAAAAGGAAACAAAAATTTTATGACGCACTCGCTTTGGTTATCGCCAATTTGTGTCAACTGAAGCGTTCGTTTAATATTAATAAAACTGCTAGCCCCTTAACCCTCCGCGCACTTTTACGGTCGGGTTGATGGCGACTTATTTGAATAAATATTTTTGAGTGTGGTTGCGTCGAAGGATTCTTTAAATTTATTTATTTTGAATTTATTATCTATATTACATGGGACTGCATGTGTTGTGTGACATGGCGCCCCACCAGGAGGGGCATTACTAATGTGGATGATGCGACAGTATTACAATCGCCTTTATCTAATACAATTATAAAACTAAAATTTAATGTCTGACCTGTTCTGAGGGTTTTTGATCGCTGCGGGAGTCCATCACATTTGTTATAAGCGAGGCTAGTAAGTGTTTACTGGTTTATGAAGGCTTTTTGTTTTTTGCCATCGTTGAGTTTATATGGAATAGATATTATGGAAATGTGAGATTTTAATATGACTATTGAAGTATGTATTTATTTTTATTTAACAGCAATGTAATTGTAGTTACTGGCATCGTAATATACCTATATTTTTTAAAGAAATCACAAAGTTCTAGCAAAAGGACAATTTACATGAGATTGATATTATGATAATTATGAGCTGTAAATGCGACTTGGTTCGCATGAATTTGATATGGTTGTTTTTTGCGCGGAACCTGTACTTTTCTAGAGTAAAAGAAATCTTAGTTACACATTATAACATTAGCTATCTGCTTAAAAATTTCGTTGAAATCGACCTAGCCGTACACACACTATTTATTAAAAAATTAAAATTAATTATACAACAAGAAACTCATTTCTATTTATTTGCAAAGTTCATATTATTCTACATCTATTTATTGTTATTATGACAAGTTCATTTATTGAAATGCCAGAGTAGTGGTTCTGTATGGTCGTTAAGGCGGTGTGCAGTAGAACCTAATTTGTAATTGCCCTCGGCCTGACAGACATGTGCCGTCAGACTGACTCCAATACCCGTGTCAGCGCGCGAAAGTTAATCGCATCTGACGCGCGACGGCGACGGCCGGCAAATGATGCGTGCCTCCACCGCGACTCTACTTATGTCACCCGCGATTATCACGCGCTCCAGCATAATGACGTATCGTTTAATATTACGTTAGGTTCCATTGATAGAGAACAACATCTATTATCTCATTTTGATATTAAACCTAGCTATGCCGCGCTGTGTGTGTTTTTACAGTCTATAAAATAGTTTATATTCAGAGAATTGTTTGACACGATGCCCACAGCTACTTTCTAACATCGCACTGCTTGCTATAGCTAGGGAGTTCATCTTCACTCATTGGACACAGTACGCACTGTGTGGTATGAAAGGAATTTATTCCGCGCACGCTCAATCTGTGAAGTGACATCCCTACTGTGGTTTTTCCAAGCGATAACAAAGTGGAGTTCTGCAAGAAAAGCATTAGATTTCTGGTCAAATGCAAATCGCATTCGCGCACAACTGTACCAATTTGAATCTAGGGACATACTTAATTATAAAATCACAGATTTAAAGAAATGAAATAACACTGGGCTTGGTTACATCTGCCGAATGACCGAGGGCAGCAAACGAGTCCTAGAATGGAGTATTAGTAAACACGCTTCCCGCCAGCTGAACTGATTTCTGATAGGTAGTTGGGGTAGATCGAGTGCTAAAGGCGGAATTCGGAGATCTCTTTTAAAGTAACTGCGTATTTATGGTTTGTGTACTTCTTATTTTTAATTTGTTGTTAGTGAATTTTTATATAGCGAATCACACATCTACAAAAAAAAGTTTATTTTCAATCAATTGACTGTGATGTTAGATCGGTGTAATGCCGATCACTTCTAATGCGGTCGGAGCCGACTGCGTCAGCCGTAATATGATTGTACCAATCATTGACGAAATCGTTCCTATTATTAGCCATATTTGACTTTTCGGCGGCTAGCAGGACCTTTTCAACTGTATGAAAATATGCCCAAATAATTTCTATTCCATACACAAAAGCTTTTTTGAAATTGTTTCCAAGTGATCCTACAAGGTTTTCGTATTTTCCCCTATTAAGGTAAAAAAACATCAATTTACTTTAGCGCCAATGTAAGGCAATCTGTATTATGATTCACACATCTTTCCACAAAGAATGTTGTTTTACTGTTTTGTATAGAATTAATACCGTAGTTCATTTATTCAATTATTATATCACTCAACAAGAAGGATAAAGGAAATTACAGAGAACCTTTACTCAAAAAAGTGCCACTTTCTTACCCCAGTTTTTGTAACCCCATTGTTAAATATAGATTAGTCCGCCAGTAACCCGGAAAATAAATTTAATAGAGATTTAATAGAACAATGCCCTCGATGTAACGTACGACTTTTATTGTGGACCTTAAAAACCCCAAGTTCATAAAATGGTTTTGATATGTTTATTGCAATAAATTTTGATAGTTTATTAACATCCAGTTAAACGTTGACAATGTTCGAAAATAAGTTTTATTACATTATATTGTTAAATTCATTATATCATGTGCGTAAAATTACTTTACTACAGTTAATTAATAAAAATATATTATTCAGCCAGAGTACACAAGATACATTTGAAGTCGTAATCGAATAATGCAATGAATTGGTAATAAGATATTTGTAGTGTTCATTAAAAGCACAAGTAGGTACGCAGCAAATGCTGTGCCCGACAGGGTCCATAATTGTAATCTAATTTTTCACTTACAACTGGTACCTTCTACATTATGGAATGCAATAAATGTATTGAGTATTGGGTAAAGATAAGCTAGTATTCCAATAATTTCACAAATAAATGATAAAAATGCGGTAGCTGGTGAAAAAGAAAACCGTAAAGGGCCACCATGTAAATTACTTCACTGCCCGACTAACTTGAGTTATCGCACTCAAGTCGCAATAAAACTCCGACACCGAAGGTTTTATCAGGAATGAGCGAACATGTTGCCATATTTCATTAGGCCAACAGCAACGGTCCGCTTGTGTACGAGCGCAAAAATATTATATTAATCTCCCAAGTTACGGCGTTTGCCATTGTGTCCCTTGTACACTTGATATTTATTGTGTTTATGAAAGGAGTAGGCGCGATTGTACCTTTCCGCTTCATAGCGTTGCAAAATTAGTCACCGTTCAGTTAAATAATAAATAATATTAAATTATTTTCAAGTATTTTGCATTACTTTCATTAATCATTTATTATATACATTTAAGAATAAAATAAATGTAATGTAATACTTAATAGATAGTGGCGTCATAATATGTGATTGATATTTCAAACAAATTCCCTTGATCTGCTCAACCTTCTAATCAACACCGTAAATTAAATACGATTACTTCATTACATTTTACTTTTATAGATGCAAAACTTAACGTTCACAGGTATTCGAACTTACAATAGTTATAATAGGACGAGTATAATATTGTGTAATGTTTTTATATACTTAAGTTGTAGTAACTTGTCTAAAAATAAGTTTTGATACAAAAAGGGTAACGTTCAATAGTACAAATAAATTAATGTGTATGTAATTTTATGTAACTTCGTGTTTAAATAGATAATTTTAACTTTTACTTATTTAATAAACAAAAATTTAAATCAATTAAACTTTTTTACCTTTTTCTTTTTTAACTTTTAAACCCTTTTAGTCTGCGACAAATAAAAATAAAAGAAATCTCTTTTAGTCTATGGCCGATCGGGATACGCGCGCATATAAAAATAAATTATTTTTTCCCGCTATTGCAAAAGTTCACAACACGTTTTCCCTTTTTAAATTATAGTTACTTATTAATTAAACGTACGTACGTATAGGTACTGGTTATAAAGAAAATTTAAAAAAATATTTATGATGTGAAGCCCTTAACGTTATGGAAGGTTTACTGCCTAAAAAGTGCAAGGGTAAAAATCTATTTTAGTATTATTTTATTCACAAGAGTGTCGAAAAATATAGTATAATACACGTGTGTGTCGATGATCACCGTCCTTGGTTCTCTTAAGACCTCACCTAACGGCTCGGGTCTCACTGACGCCTCAGCGGTAATCACCAACTTTTTACAATTAAATTAATGCTTTTTCAAGTAAAATAATTTCGCATAAAGTAATAAAAATGAACGACTTAACACAAATTCTAAGAATATGAAAAGGATTAGTGTACCTACAATCTAATATTTCTGTTATATCAAATAATCACAATTCGGCATACCTATTTAGTACCTATTAAGTATCATCTACAGATAGCAAAAGGACGCGGGCTTTATTGAAAGCACACATACATACACGCTGTTCACGTTCATTCACGCCTGTAAATTCCCGAAGGTATAGGCATAGGCGTATTAACACCCACATTTTTCCAACTATGATTTTAGTCATGGGCTGTATGTTTGCTGTCGAATGAAGAACTGCCCTATCCCTTAGTCGCTTTCTACGACAGCCACAGGAAGAGATGGAGTGGCCCTATCCTACTCCACCGGGAACCAACACGGCAACACACTAACCTACTAAATTGAGAAGGTATTATATATGGAACGTTATAGATGTTACAATTGAAATTTCTAAGATGCCTACCAATATTTTTACTCGAGGAAGCACGTATTTCTCTGCAGGGGGTGTCACGCCGACCTTATGCCGAATCGGACATACAAACGTTTGTCGCACCTTTATAATTGTATCACAAATGGTGCTATACCGATGTACGTGACTCGATATTGCCTAAATCTATATAAATAAAAATGATTCACCGACATATTATGTACGCGAATAACTGCCGAATGACTGCACCGAATGGGATCTTTTTTTTTTTGTTTTCGTTATTGTTAGACAGCCTCTGGCGTGGCGGTAGTGAAGGCGGCCGCTACACGAGAGGAACGGGTTCGGCACCCGCTCAGTGCAAATATTTGTAGGTAAGCATGACTATGGGTATTTGCATTGGTCTGATCGGAGAGCAGGTTAACTTGTCGCTCGATATTATTGTAAAGATTCTTTATTAATCCATTCAGTAGTGTTTAAAGCGCAGTCCAGAAAATACGGGCCACCATCATCGGCTGTTAATCTTCGATTGGCATTCCCTAACCAGGGGGCCTCGATTGATGCTGTTTCACGCCCCGCCTATTACGCCCGGGATTGTAAGAAGAAGGAAATACGTGCGCGGGCAGAGCTGTGTCTGTCTTTTATCAATGAAATAAAACCCTGTACCAATCCGTGTGGCCAACTTGGAAACAGTAGGCCTACGCCTCCTAACATTGGGAGCAGAGGAATGCGAGAGGTTATTGATTTATTTTTCAAAGATAAACAATTATCTCAAGGTAAGCGTTGTGTAGAATCCTCGAATAGTAAAAAAACTAAACAGGGGCGTTGGTAACAACACATAAAAGAAAAAATAAAATCGAAGATTTCCTAAATATAGGAAATCTTAATTATTACATGAAGCTATTACGCAACGTTATAAATTACAAGTACCTGTAAGTATCTTTCAAATACGTCGCATATACACCTAGTGATAGTCGTCAAAGACTGCTTATAGAAATCTAAAGAATCTAAAATATTTATAACAAGTTTATCGCTGGTCAAACTGAATGACTCGCAATTAGCAGATGCTTCAAGCAGACCATTAGTCATCGCTGACGTGTCGTAAGCTGTAGAGTGAAGACTCTACAGAGACACGGCAGGGATGGCGCAGATGTCACCGGCAATTGTTTGCAAATAACAAAGTGAGCTCATGGTGCTGCTACATATTCTAATTGTGCCACGACAATGCGTAATCTAACCGGTCCCATTCGACGACACGTCGAGCCCCGTGATGGAACAGTAGTGGTGTGGAGATGTTGGCCGGCCAATGTTTGTAGGAGGGTTGATATTAATAAAATAATATTTATTCAAATAAACTGTCGAAATTCATTTAAACGTTGTTGTTATAGCTCGATTCAACCTTAATGGCGGCTCGGAAGTTCATACGAGTGCGACACTATGCCAGCCAGGCCAATTAGCATTTGATTTACTCTCTGTTTTTCAAACGCCATTCGCAGTGTCGCAGTCGTACGAACTTCTGAGCAGCCATTAAGTTTGAATGGAGTCATACTAGAAAATACTGAACATGAACTTAGAGTAAAAACTCATTTTGCTATGAACGTGGGTAAAAGTGATTTGAAGTTTGACCGAGAATTTGATTTCAGTTTCTTTTCTTATCTAGTTTCGTTAGGTTTTAAAGTCGGTGGGTATAATTGTGGGATTTCTGTTATTAGGAGTTCCGACAGATGTTGACCCGAGCCGAAGGCGAGGGCAGACAGTCGGAACGAGTTGAAATAACAGTCCCACACGTTGTATTGAACAACTATTTTTAATATTGTTGCGAAAAATTAATTTAATAAAATAATAAAAACCCAATAGACTCAACTAACTATTTCTTATAAAAGTTATAAGCAGAGACTATGGCAGTGCACGTCATACAGCCAAGTATTTTATATTTATAAATTTAATTCGGTCGATACTAATATTAATTTAATCTTTAAATTTTAATTAAAATTACTTTTAAATCTGATATTGAAACAAATTAGTAGCTTTTTTTAGAAATATCTGCATGAATCATAAAAACTTCTATGATTTTTTCAGTAAAATCTTCATGGTTGTTTTTTCTTTTTAATAGACATTATTTTGTCAGTTGGGAAACAAAACGCACGAGTTCGGGAAAGGTAAAGAAAAAGCTCGATTATGTAACAGCCCACTTCCCGAACGCTATACGTCCCTGCAATACGCAACTTTTTGAGCTACTGTATTAAAAAAAGTTTGCTCACTTGTTAAAAACTACTTTTTACATGTTACGAAGTACCTACTCAATATAACTAAAAACTCGATAATATTGAAACCATTTAAATCACTATATGATCGCAGCTATTCATTTAGAACATGGTGTCTAATAGTGAGCAGGTAATAGTTTATACAGGTATCTGGTAGAATTTGAATTTACCAAAAATACCGCTCCACACCATCTATGTCCTGCACCCTGTGGATCCTGAATCGCCAGGTGCCATAGCGAACAAATAAACCCACGTTGCATCTCTCGCGCCAAATTGCCCGTGTCACGATCTGGCGCACTACTAAGGGTTCCGTTCACGTGTAAAATCTCTTCAATTTACACGCCACAACTTAACCCGTCGGGGATAATACTCGGAAACATAATTACAACATGAAGGTTAATATAGTCACTGTATCTTTTATCGCTATTTATCAATTTTTATCGCTGCGGATAAAAATTTAGTAAAAAAACACATTCAAATTTGTTAGATGCAACTACTAAATCACTATGCATACTTAGTACGGAAGTTTATTTACTAGTACCTACTTACCGTTTGTAATCGCAATCTCCAAATGAAATCATAAATGTTAATTACCTGAAACAAAAACAAATGGCATTAATGCTGTACAGGCTCCATAAAGTGTGCACAAATAAATTAATATGATGAACACTGGGTGTACTTAACCCTAATTCTACATCATTTCCGTTTTTGAGTATCCCGAGGTTCGAGCGTTCGCCAGACAGGACGTTAATTAGAAAATTGTGTGGGAAATTATTAATAGGCCCGCCGTGTACCCGATTAGATAACAAACTAGTCCATTAGTAGACAAGGATAAGTATCGATTGGCGCGAAACCGCAGACCGTAGAAGCTATGTGTATTGTTTTAAGGTCTATAAAAGTTTGACAAAGTTAATTCTACAAGTCTTGGTATAGACGAGGTGAGATAAAGCGGTAGCCCAACAATACGGTGTGCATCGGTCTGGGGGCGGGTTTGACGCGTGGTTGAAGAATGATCAACCAAGTGGAAATGAAGACTTAATGGATTATATGTGTTCGACGACACGAAGATAAGTGTCGCGCCGGTATCGGACCTGTCGCTGGAGATTAGGTACCGAAATTATAAAAATTAATAACATAATGGAAATCGACTACGAAGTGATTTAATGCCCCGATGAGCTCAGCAGATAAAACGAGCTGTGTAGAATCGACACTTTACGTGTTGTAAAGCAATATTTTAAGTATTCGACATGTTCAAAACGTTCATAGTTTCTTCATGTTGAACGTAAGTATGTATAATAGCTAAGATTATTTCTGTAAGTATATTACACAGTATTTTTATTGGTTTTCATTTTGTATCACAATAAAATTAGCATCTTATATTTTCAAGCAAATCAACTGTTTATACTGATGATTGATGGTACTTGGTGGAACTTGTTATACTTATTGACAATGCACTTGCACTTTTCCACGATAATTTATTAAAACCTGACCGAATTCACCTCACGGTATCTTCAAAGGTTTGGTATGGTGAAAACCGGTTAAGTTTTTAATAAATTATCGTGGAAAACTACAAGTGCATTGTCGATTTGTCCACAAATCAACTTTGACTTTAAAACTGAAATAAATTTCAAATAATAAAATCGAATTAAAAATTAATAAAATTATCAAAGAAAGGAAATAATGGGCACAATGTGAATTGTTATTTAATCAGGTTCTAACGGTTTAATGCGTTTAACTGAAATTTGGTATAGGAATAGATTGTAGTCTGGAATACTACATAAACTTTTTATTCCAGGAATAGATTTCCATAGGTTGCGGGAATAGAAACAAGATTCATGAACCACGCGAGGGAAACCACAGGTGAAACAGCTATTACATACTAGCAAATAAGCAAATACATATAAAATTAAAATTCAAATAGGTAGATTAATCTTGAAAGACAAGTAGTGACCCACATCAAATGTATCTCGTGCCCACGCAAACAATTCAACAACACAACAGTTGCGCGACGACATACACCATAGTAAATTGAATACGGATATTTTGTTGCAACGGTCGAGGTAGCCCTCCAAATATACATTAAATAGTCCCACAATGCCCAACGATTTACTGCCAATCTATTCTTTTATACGCATTGTACAAGAACCGCCTTACCACTTACTACAAAAAGTCGAAGGAAAAGGTATCCCGCTGGCCTTTTGTGGGAGACATCTCTAGGCGCGATGTGGACAAACGACCCGTGGGACCCGCTGGGTGATATTGGGCTGATGTCATAGCTGGACGGACTCGATTCCTATTACCAAGCCATTTGCGCTGTTTACATAGAAGTGAGATACGAAAATTAGGCGCTATAGCAAATTTTCTGGTTCTTGCGCGACAAAGGAGATCATTTATTACAATTGAGAGAGTTTCATGGAAGTATCATAATAGGTATAAGTAGTACCTATAGTGCGAGCGATACACCATAAAATAAAAATATGAATATAATTTTACTCAATCAGTTCAGGGGTATTTTAGAACTTAGAATAGAATTTTCACTACATAGTATTCAGTAGATACTTTAATCTAATATTAAACAAAGCAAGATTGGATTTCACCAGTGTAAATAATTGTGTTTAAGTTCAGTACTTGATGTCAGTTATTTTCACTTGGAAAATGTGACGTCATCATATGAAATATGGAAATATGCCTTAATATTTCACCTATCGAACATTCACGGTCTTGAAGCATAAAATAAATATTTAGGTACAGGTCTACAGTGAACGTAGCCAGTTGATGTCTAAGCAGTTACAAAATGCAGAGACAAACGCTCCATGATCTTTAAATCTTTAATTGGCAACAATACATATCTCAGCATTTCATTTAATACAGGCAGAAAAAATACGAAGGTCAGGATGATAATAACATTGTATGACTATACAGCTTTTAAGTTGTTGGTATAAATCCTGAATTTAATCCAACATAATACCTACTCCGTTTTGTAAATTAAACGGTGTCGAACAAATTAGTGGCTGCACAAACTGAAATGTTTAATTTAATGAAAGATTCGGCGATGAACGGTAGAAATCATATAATCATTGTTTAACCAAAATATAGTTGGAGCTAAAAATACCAGGTAGAGGTATCTTCCTAAGTATCAGTGATCAAAATCAGAACGAATTAAAATCCTACGCTTTTATTTAAATTGTTTTAGTATATTTAGCAGAAATTTTCCAAATTTTAAGTTTAGTAATAAGGTAGTTTTTATGAAAATTTCATTATATTTTGAACTGATGATATTTCTCTTTATAGTCAAAATTGAATATTCAATCCATTTTGCGTCGCATAATATAACCTAGAACTTATAATATACGTTTTAATACATAATCCTTTTTTGTGGTAACCAATGCAATGATGGTATTATTTGATTTTTATTTATTTTAATGTATTTAGTAATACTATTTTCATCGTTATTAATATTTTAAGCTATAAGCTACAAGAATAATTTTCTAAAAGTTTAAATTCTGACTGTATAGTAATGCATCCGTAATACTTACTGTAAATAACCTACTACATAATTATTTCCTTATCAATAAAGAGTAAATACAATTATACGAGTCATCGAATGTCTGCAATACAATTATTCTATCAAGGGGAGTGTTAACAAGCAGTGACTGTGCCCGTGTGCCCGCGCACTACCTGGCCAGCTGCCTCGAGCCCCACCAAGCTATGCGCCATACCCCGTAACTATCACTCTGTCCTGCTCACACGCAGCGCATGAAAGCTTGCTTGAGTACTACAAAAAGCGGTTTCGTACTATAGTGTTGTGTGCCACACGTATCTGTGTGTGTTGAGTGTATTTTTCTGACAAGCTCAGTGTCCAAATCGATAGAGCCTAACGCGAAGTAATACTCGAGGCGCATAATACATTCTAGCTTCAGGCGCAAATTTACCTGTTGGAACGCGTGAACCGGCGCAGCGCGGCCTTGTGCGCGAGCGCAGCGCAGGTTCGACTCCGACTCAGTTCCACCCCAGACCTCTACGTGGTCGCTCGCGTCACGTGCACCACGACTAAGTAGGTTGCGGACGTACGATCCCGTCCAATTAGTGTTCTCGCGAGAAACAAGTTAAGTGGCCGGTTGGACTAGTGTGGCGTAGGTACTTAGTTTTGAAGCGAAATAAAATGGACTAGTGTGTTGCTAGTACGATGCTCATGTGGAAATTTCGTGCGAAATAATGATAAAAAAACTATGTAAATTTAAGTGATATCAGTGAAAATAAAACAATGTACCTTAACCGGTTTACGTGCGCCATATTGGTGTTAAGCACCGTATTATCTGTGAGAGCAGCATCTTTATCGGCGGGTACGAGGTACCAAGCTCCTGATGAGTGTGGATGGATGACAGATTACGACGGCTCAGGAGTAGCTCTACAATGCAGATTGCGAACCATAAACAGTGAATTGGAAAACACAAACTTCAGTGCAATTCAACCACATCCAACAGTTAGATTGCGACTTGAATGCAGTGATGCCTTGTTCTTTCAAAGCTCACTTGCCCCGGGCAGTTTCCGACAATTAATCGAACTGCGAGAGCTTACTATAGAGTACTGTAAAATTGGAAATTTGTCTGATAGCGCATTCACCGGCCTACGTGAATTGAGAAATTTGACTATCAGAACTCACAATACAGACTGGTCTACCATGTCACTAGAAATAACACCTAGTGCCTTTTCTAGAGACGTTCAAAACTTACAACGTTTAGACTTAAGCGAAAACAATATGCTAGTATTTCCTGAAGGAGCTCTGTGCACACTGAGGAACCTTGAATATTTGAATATGACTGGAAACAGGATGAGAGATATTAGTCATTTTCAATTTTCTTCTGCTCATCGGCATCCGTCAGAAAAATGTGGAGACAACCTATTAATACTGGATCTCTCTCGGAACGTCATAGATACTTTACCACCAAGCCTCTTATCAGGGTTGAGAAGACTTCAAAAATTATATTTTCAAGGCAATGGGTTGAGTTCAATTGCAGATCGAGCCCTAGAAGGATTAATATCGTTGACCACTATACGGTTTTCAGATAACCAACTAACTAGTTTACCACCAGAACTCTTTAGCGACACAAAAGACCTAAAAGAGATTTATTTGAACAACAACACTATTACGGTTCTAGCTCCAGGATTATTCAGCGATCTAACTCAACTTTTAGTACTGGACCTATCATTTAATGAACTGACTTCAGATTGGATTAATACTTCGACTTTTACTGGATTGAAGAGACTTGTTTACTTAGACTTTTCTCACAATCGAGTATCAAAAATGGAGATAGCGCTGTTTCGTGATTTACATAATTTACAAATATTAAAAATACAGGACAATTTTATTGAACATATACCGGAAAATGTATTCAGTACACTGAATAATCTACATACATTAACACTGTCAAACAACAGACTCACCAACATAGAGAGCTATTCCTTTATGGGTTTGCAAGTACTATCAGTTCTATCTATCGACAGTAATAGAATATCTAAAATACACCCTCATTCCTTGCGTAACTGTTCATCCTTACAAGACTTGCATATCAACGGAAACAGGTTGGATGAGGTTCCACTCGCTTTAAAAGAAATACCTCAATTGAAGACATTAGATTTGGGTGAAAATTTAATAGTCAGTATAGAAAATGCATCATTTATGACTATGGAACAAATGTATGGACTCAGATTAACTGAAAATAATATTGGCAACATCAGCAAAGGTGTATTTGATAAAATGACTTCTTTGAAAATATTGAACTTATCAAGGAATAAAATCCATAAAATCGAAGCGGGTGCTTTTGATGGAAACATAAACTTGCAAGCAATAAGACTAGATGGTAATTACTTGACTGATATTGGTGGGCTTTTTGCAAAATTGCCTAATTTGGTGTGGTTGAATATTTCTGATAATCAACTGGAATGGTTTGACTACGCAATGATTCCAACTGGATTGCAGTGGCTGGATATTCACGCTAACAGAATCGCTGAACTCGGCAATTACTTTGAAATTGAATCACAGCTATCACTCAGTACTTTCGATGCCAGTTCTAATAAGTTAACAGAAATAACTGGTAGTGCTATACCAAACTCTGTCGAGATGTTATATCTAAATGACAATTTAATCTCTAAAGTGCAATCATACACATTTTTCAAAAAGCCTAATTTAACGAGAGTGGATCTGTATGGAAATAAAATAACTAGCTTAGACCCTAATTCTTTGAGGATATCTGCTGTGCCACAGGACAAATCAGTACCTGAGTTTTTCATTGGTGGAAATCCATTAGAATGCGACTGCACTATGGATTGGTTACAAAAAATAAACACCGGAAACAGAGCTAGAACTCAGCCAAAGTTAATGGACCTGGATAGCATCAACTGCAAATTGTTATATAGTCGTGGCAATTCAGAAGTCGCTTTGATTGAGGCTGCACCTAATCAGTTTTTATGCAAATATGAGTCCCATTGTCACGCATTATGTCATTGCTGTGATTTTGACGCATGCGATTGTGAAATGACATGCCCCAATAATTGTACTTGTTATCACGATCCATCGTGGTCAGCTAATGTTGTTGATTGTGCTAATTCTGGATATTTAAATAATCTTCCAGAAAAGATACCAATGGAAGCTACCCAACTTTACCTCGATGGTAACGAAATACAAGAGCTACCCAGCCATGCGTTTATTGGTAGAAGAAAGTTAAAGATTCTTTATTTAAATGCTTCGAAAATTGAAACCATTCATAACAGAACTTTCAATGGATTGAAAGAACTGGAAGTTTTACATTTGGATTACAACAGTATATCGATCATAGAAGGACAAGAACTTGATGGCTTAGATAACTTACAGGAACTGTACATAAACAATAACAAGATTAAACATATAGGCAGAACTATGTTCCATCACATGGTGCGTCTGAAAATATTACACCTTCATCATAATATGCTTGTTACGCTGGCAGTGTGGCAAATCAATCCCACGATAACAGAAATTACACTTTCATATAATCCATGGTCATGCGACTGCGAATATACGGAAATGTTCCGTGAATGGACAAAGAGAGTAAGTTCAATAAAGGACGTGGAAAAAATAGAATGTATATATTCTAAAGAGAACACTAGTCAGTCAGTCATTAAAAATGAATTACCATTTGATGACCCAAAATCTGGGTTTAATATTTTGAGTGAAAACGGAACTTTGTGTACTGGGATGCCAAGCATAAATAACAGTATTAATGGCAATTTAACTGCAACACGAACAATAATTACCAATGAAGAAGTACAAGATTATATGCCGCTGCTTATTGCTACTCTAGGATGCTTCATAATAGTGGCTCTTGTTAGCGTGATTATGTTTATATTTAGACAGGAAATGAGAGTCTGGTGTCATTCAAAATTTGGTGTAAGACTGTTTTATAGAACGACAGATCGAGAAGACTCAGAAAAAATGTACGATGCGTTTTTGTGCTATAGTTCTAAAGACGAAGTATGGGTCACCGAGGAACTAGCGCCAATGTTAGAGCGCGGTGACCCTTCCTACAAACTTTGTCTACATTACCGCGACTTGGCCGCCCACGTGCCAGAGAAGATAAGACAAGCTGTTGAATCTTCACGCCGCACAATCATGGTTCTCAGCAAAAATTTTTTGGAATGCGAGTGGGTGCTTTACGAATTAAAGTCGGCTCTTCATCAAGTATTGAGAGACCGACGGAAAAAACTGATTGTAGTGTTACGTGGTCAAGTGCCTCAAAAGGATCTAGATCCTGACGTAAGACTGTATTTGAAAACTAATAAGTGTATTCATGCGAATGATAGACTGTTCTGGGAAAAGTTGAAATTTGCGTTGCCGGATGTGCGAAGTAATCAGCGGTGTCGTGGAATGCCGAATGCCGGTGCTATAGGAGGCTTGCCTATGCACAGACACCATCATGCAAGAAACCACTTAGGTATGCTACCGCAGCCACCAATCCATGGTGCGCACCCTGTTTTACCTCCACACCCATCTCACACTACTCATCAAATGCCGCCCCGTGCGTCACCTCGCACCATGTCCGTCCATGTGTAAAGTACCAAGAAACCGTTTACAAACCACTTTCAGTGAATTTAGTGATGTGAAATATGAATGTTGTGATCCAAGACATTTTAAATTATGTGAATGTGACTGTAACGTTTAATAATTGTGATGGCTAGTCGGTTAGCGTTTATGAAAATGTACATACTCGTATGTAATTTAAAGTAGGTACTTTTAGTCATAGCAATGTAAATATGCCTAGTTTAGTTATAAACTAATTAGATGTTTTGGCAAAATAATGTAAAACAATACCAGGTTGTCTAAGATCTGTAGCAAGAACTTTGTTGTAATTATAATGTCAATAGTCTAGTTGTGATCTGAGCTTAACTGAACCGTTGTATGGATAAGGTGATATGTATGAGTTAGGCCTATTTAGGCTGTGTTGTTGGGCAAAACTTGCCAACTACTATTAATTAAAAAGGCAAAAGTGCCGCAATCTGTGATAAAATTAGGTATAGTTAGCGTTCATTTTATATTGCATCAATGTATATTTTGTATTGTAGTCTGATCTAAAAAATATTTATTGTGGAAAACATTGAATCCAAAATCGTAAAATTGGAAAGCACATATATATAAAGAAATAAATATAAAGAATAAAAAACAATTCAAACAATACATAGTTTCTTTTTACATAAAATCCTGCATGCATGTGAACCAATATTAAATGAGTAAAACATTTTTGGGAGAGACCTAAAGACAGCAATGGACTGATTGATCGATTGAACTTTTTGTATAGCAAGAAACTGAAGTATAAATAAATTAAATTAGAAAACAAGAATAAACCAATTATATTACGAATTTGAATGATTTTAAATTAGCATAATCACTAAAATTGATATTCGCCGGCCAAAAAGAACTTTGCTTGCATTCTGTTACGCCTATTCTTGCCCCCTGTACTGTACCCACTATGTTGCATCGATACAAAATAAATAATGATACAGCTACATACTATTTACACAGAAGATCTTCTAGGAAAACTTCTGTTAAAGAGACTAATACATAGCACATAGTAGGATTTAGGAAGTCCCGACATTTTCAAGGTCCCGTGACTCGAGACAACTTACAATCGAAGTCCCGGGACTTCTCAGGATTCGAGACAACATAATTTAATATGTAAATAGTCCATCAACTATCGTAGTCTTGCAAATTAAGTAAATCTTTATGTCGCTGTCTCTCAGTACAGGCGCGCTGGACCGTTTTTACGAGTGATTTCCATACATAAACATATTATAGTTAACATAGATACCTACTATCAAGCAATTATAAGTGTTATTTAATTTTGTGTCGATATTCAATATTTTTCATATCTTAGTCAATTAGAATATTTAGCATGCAAAATACTTTAAAGTTTCATTCAAAATACCTTGTCCATCATTCATTTAGACGTTATTCTGATAGCATTCCTTCAACCGGACTGGCATTTGAGGATCGCATGTGACGCCAGTCATTTCCCGCCACTTGGCTCACGCGGTGGCAATACATGCCTTGACGTCGTAGTCGATGTCACCAGTCACGTAAAGTCCAGATTCCAGGTACTTGTCCTCAAAATCATCATCATCATCACAGCGCCGAGGTTTATTTCAAAGCTTGCATGTTGGAGGTCGGAGATCGCCCTCTTCCCTAGTTTATTAATTTGGCTTAACTTGGTTTGTATGGGAGTATGTCATCTGAACCTCAACCTTAAGAGGAAGTGATAATTTATCTGATGTACGGCTTGCAAGTGATGTTCGCTTGGTGGTTTAGGCCCAGATGCTCATGTAGGGCACTCACACTCCAACTTTACATTGCGTCACCTAAGTATCCACCTAAGCTCCTTGTTATGGTGATGTCGTCGCTGACTTTGTCGTATAGTGGCGGTTGCGGATGTGGCTATACTTGAGTTGTAATTGGATAATTGTTTATTTTTATTCGTTTTCTTTTTCATTTTGGTAACCAAAATTAATAGCGAACTCTGAATACCTACTTAACTGTAATACTGACCTTTATGGGCGTGCGTTTCATATTAATATTCTGTTGGTCCAATGTATCGAAGGAAAATACTGTTCTGAAGCTTTGTAAAAGACATTTTATTTATTAGTATCAAATAACAAATTAGCCTACCACAGTTTACTGCCAGACGTTATGTCCCATGTTGTCCCAATGTTGGGACGCTCGGCTATGTATAGTTTAGTATAATATGGGTAGTTTTGTTATATCCGTTTAATTTATTTGATTGTTATTTTTTATCATATATGTTATGAATCAAGTTATAAATCGGGCATTATGATAAATATGACAGTTAAAATAATCAGACTCAGGTTTATGGAAACTCAACTACGGTTGATATTATGGAGAACCACGACCTTCTTATCTATGTCTATCCATGTCTAGACGCGTAGTGTCCACCTCTCATATTTATCATAATGCCCGATTTATTACTTGGCCCATAACATTACATATTAAATAATTATTGTCAGGATATAAGCAGGTAAAGCCGCCAATTGTATAAATTCAAATTTATATACAATTGGCGGCTTTACAAAATAAAGAAATTATGCCAATTGCATAATTTCTTTGTTTGATCATCGGGCCATCTCATCCGAAGAGTGTCGTAAGAGGCAACTAACGGAAAAATATACAGACGATTTCACTGCAAAAGAAGAAAACCTCGAAATAAAATCCTGTACCAACGCCATTTCCATGACCGCCTGGCCAGCGTGGAAACAGTAGGCCAAAGGCTTCCTACATTGGGAGAGGCCTATGTCCAGCAGTGGGCTGCGACAAGCTAAATGATTGATAGTACATTTATTTTATTCTTGGTGTACAGTAATAAAAATATCTATTACTATATTGACTGTCCACACGCATCCTATGGCGTTATTTAAGTCTTATCGGTATTATTTACATTTAATTATATTATAACTTTACCACTGGTAATCAAATTATATTTCTAGTTTACAAGACACATTATTTCAGACACACTTAAATTAAATAGGTAGAATTATATTTAAATCTACTTAAATAATATGTATAAATCACAGTATTTAATCTCATCGTATTTTTATTGAACTATGAAAGTAATTTAATGAATTTATGAACAATAAACACCGCCATGCTGTCACATAACAAAAATATATTAATGCGGCACTATCAATAACGAGTTTAAAAGTGCGTATGGTAGTTGCATTGGGTAACATTCCATCGAAATGAGAACGAAGCTTCATAGCCATAATATGTAAGTGGGAAGGGCGTGGGCATGCGAGGTTTTTTGCTACAGGATCTGCGGGAATACGGCCGTCGACCGCGGCCCTTCAATCTAAGGTAACGAGCTCTCACTGTGTGCAACTAAGTAGGTGCGAAACAACTGGAGGCGCGAACAAAAGGATAGCGCGCTTAAACTTGTAATTGGAGTCGATTTACAAGCTTCAAATCATTTTTATTTATTGTACATAGTTTCAGTCGTTCGTGTAATTGTTTAAATAATTACTTTTAGGTTGTACTAACATTATAAGAATTTATGGAAAGGTTACTGGGTAAGAAATCTTTTAGTAACGCATCTCTTTCTTAAATCGCAGCTGAAAGTCCGTCGCGATGAAAATAGTTTACTTTTCAGATTACCCAGATTTTTGAAATGGTTGATAGGACTCATTGATGAATGGATTATATTTCGATCCGTGAAAATGATCTAGCATAGACCTCGTGTCCCAACTACAGAATTGTAGAGACCAAGCCATATAAAAGAATCGTAGAGGTGAGTTTTCGTCAACTACTTTATGTATTCGTTTGGAGACAATGACCAAAGTCAAATTCTGATACTCATTCGGTCCACCAATAAAATATAACGGTAAGGCATATAGAAACAGCACTGGCTTTTCGATGCTCAAAGGAAGAAACGTTTAGAAAATTTCAAACAATAAAAATCATGATGGCGAGCAAGGCAGTTCATGAAAGAACGAAGGTAGTAGCATAATAATACATCGAAGTTCACTATAATCTGAAGGTTGGAGTCGCTTGCAATGATTTGTTGTTGCATACGTCCCATAGGCCACAGTAACCACTTTCCATCAGGTGGGCCATGTGTTTGTCTGCCACCTACTATATACTATATACGTACAATAAATGTTGGATTTGGTAATTGTATTTAACAAATACGTTCATTGTATAAAAAAACAGCTTACATTAAAACATTTCGAAATCGCAAATGGGTAATTTATAGGTAACGTTCAGTAAATAAAGTGGTCCCTCCGTAATTCAGCTGAATCCATGCAATTTTACAGGTATTTTTACATTTATATTGATTATGCACTAGTAATGATTATATTAAATTAACAAATTAAATACAATATAATTAGTCTATCAAAGAGAATATGTCAGATTTTTTTCCTATCCTTGGCTCAAGTCAATAATGTATACATGTCAAATTAAATTTCAATTTTAAATATGTCAATGAATAAGTAACACATTATTTATTTTATTTCTTTTATTTCTTTCTGGTTATTTTGCATATCATTTATTAATTCGGTTACATTGTAATAGGCATTTTTCACAAAAAAAATTGTCTCATTTTTCGTATATTTTAAGCTTTCAGCTGTCTGTTTGATTGACCTTGCAAATTGCCCAAATGCGTTTTTTTATGCTATACAAAATTTGTTCTTTTTTTGTACAGTTTCCCTAAAATATGATTCCGTATCTTAACATACTTTCAACGTTGCCATAATATGCTGTCAGTAAGTCTGGTCAAGTTTTTTGGTGAGCATATACAATACATATGACTGAGTTGCTATTCGCTATAGTAGTATTATTGATTCGCTAACCGGCGTTTGATGGAATAGAATGACGAATGTATGGGATTTGACGTATTTGACATATGTTATCAACTGTCATATACGTCAAATCCCATATATTCGTCATTCTATTCCACCAAACGCCAGCTAGCGAATTGTTACTTGTCTAGAGGGGCAGTACATATATGTAGTGGTAAGAAAGAAAGAGGTACTTTTAACCTGTATTAATCCAAGATATCGCATCCCCAAAGGCGTATGTTGAAAAAGGTAACTTTACAGGAGAGTAAAAAACCAAGGGTACTTCTACTTTGACGAAACGAATGTTTTCTTTCGATTTACGTAAAAATATTTCGAAAAAGAAATTGCCGTAAAGTTCAAGTAAGAGTGAACTATTCAAACTGTAAGAACAAAATGGACGTATTCGTATTTAAACCTTAATTTCCCTGGGAGTGCGATATTGGGTAGCAGCAATGTTCCAGTACTTTCATCACTGACTACCCCGAACTTGAAATTGTAGTATTGAAGAATAGGATTAAATGCAAGAAAAAGATTCATAATTTAGTTACGTACAAATTTCCAAATGCAGAACTTATGAATGACGATCTAGTTAGAGATTGGATTCATCAAACCTCCATAGATTTTATTTCAGGCAGAATTGCAACCAATATTTATTTATTTATTAGGAGAACCAATAGCCATAAAATAGTAGTTTTCAATACAAGTGTGGGATTTCTGTTATTACAACAAGTTTCGACAGATATTGACCCGAACCGAAGGCGAGGGTAGGCAATCAGAATGAGTTGAAATAACAGTCCCACACATTGTATTGAACAACTATTTTTAATATAGTCGCGAAAAAAATAAGCAATTCAATAAAATAATAAAAACACAATAAACTCAAGTAACTAATCATTTATTTCTTATAAAAGTTATAAGCAAAGACTATGGCAGTGCACGCCATACAGCCAACTTTTTTATATTTATAAATTTAATTTGGCCGATATTAATGTAATGTTTAAATTTTAATTAAAATTACTTTTAAATCTGATAAACATATTAGAAGCTATTTTTAGGAAAGAACGACAGAAAGAGTTTATTTTACGGTGTTTTAGAAATATTTGCATGGATCAAATGTTTTTTTTTTTTCTTTTTAATAGACATTATTTTGTCAGTTGGGAAAGAAAACGCACGAGTTCGGGAAAGGTAAAGAAAAAGCTCAGGTATGTAATAGCCCACTTCCCGAACGCTATACGTCTCTTTTACGAAACTTTTTGAGCTACTGTTTTAAAAAGATATTATATATTCATCTTAGTTCCTTACAGTCAACTTCTCCCAGCCAGGTTCTTATTAATACAATTCAGACTATGTTAATAATGTGGACAAAAATAATCGCATTTTATCGATCTTAAATGTTATAATATTCCTCTGTGTTGGTAATATAGAATAAGTTGGTATAATATGTTTCTGTATTCTATTACGTCAGCAACGAGTGTATACAATGTATCATTATGAAAATGGAATAAATTATAGTTAACACTTGCTGGCAGTCCATTGGATCTTCTGAAATTTTATTCCATATTCACCTTGTACCAATTTCGATGATTTTTTTGTGTTCGTAATTGTCAACGAAATCATCAAAATTGGTTAACCAGCTGTCAAGGCTTGCTCATAGTATTGAAGTTATAATAGCCCGGTCTATCTTTACTAAATTATAATTATATAAAAGTATTTTCAGCTGGGTGTGAATTATTGTAGCCTCGGATGTGTAGATTGCCCGGGGTATTAATGCTCTCGTAAGTTTATTATTGGTATTTAGTAGAAAAGTATCTGTTTGTAATACTAAAATACAGCATTTTTAATTTAAGCATAATATATTTTGTCTTTGTAAGTTACATTAGTATAATTCATTTCATCTCGCCGAGCCGAGGGTAACGCTCGGCGCGGCCGCAGACACTAAGTAAATGCATACTGCGGTCTATGAAAACAATCTGCCTTTGAGCCAAATATATACATATAACATCACATACATAATACTTAGCACACTACAAGCGATACTTACATATAAAATTACTTGTCCCGACTGACTGATTCCAGGGCCATGAAAGAACATGGCCTCGGACTTGTGCAGAGCCACCTCGAGACCCAGCCGCCGGATTCTGTCGACGACCTGAGCAACCGCGGTCGTGGCCCTCAGGGTCGCTTCGCGGTGCGTAGCCCCGCTCACCGTCACTAGCGTGTCATCCGCATAACACGTGACGGTGGCCCCGTACGCGAAGTCACCGCGAAGCACCCAGTCGTAACCGATGTTCCACAGGAGCGGCCCCAGGACCGACCCCTGTGGAACACCGCACGACATCTCACGCCTACCGACTCCCGTCGAACTTGGGTAGATGACGGCTCTCTCCGTCAGGTACGCCCCGACTATGCGGCGGAGGTAGAGAGGCACGTCGTGGTACACGAGTGCCTCCCTGATGCAACTCCAGGGCAAGGTGTTGAAGGCGTTGGAGATGTCCAAGGACACCGCCAACATCACCTCGCCCCGGGCAACCGCATCCCCCGCCAGAGTCCTCACGCGCATGATGGCATCCACAGTGGAACGCCACCGACGGAACCCAAACTGGGTGTTCGCCAGGTCCGGCCCCACTCTAGAGAGATGCTCGACGAGGCGCTTGGCAATAACTCTTTCAAAGAGTTTGCCCACCTCGTCGAGCAGCACTATGGGCCGGTACCCGGACGGCTCGTCCGCCGGGCGTCCCTGCTTGCGGATGAGGACCAGTTTCCCCGTCCTCCACATCTTCGGAAACTGGCCTCGCTCCAAACATGCGCTGAGGAACCCCTTTCAGTCGGGGTTCGAGGCCGTCGTCCCCTAGAGCTAGGACCCACGCGCGGCCTGGAATGCCGTCGGGTTCCGGGGCGGTGCTTTTCTTGGCCCTAAGCCTTCGCACCGCCAGCTCTAGTTCTACCCAAGTGACCTCGGGCACGTCGTCGTCAATCATCACACTGGGCGCCGTAGGCGACCGAGGCAAAATCGGGACCCTTATAGATTCGTCATGTCTGTCTGTCTGTCCGTCCTGTGGCATACTCTCTGCCACTTTTTTCCAAAACTATAAGAACTATACTGTTGAAACTTAGTAAGTAGATGTATTCTGTGAACCGCATTAAGATTTTCACACAAAAATAGAAAAATCCAAAAAAATTTGGGGGTTCCCCACACTTAGAACAGAAAATTAAAAAAATTATTTCTTTATTGGTTTCTAATATCATTTTTTTCTAAACTCAATAGTTTGCGCGAGAGACACTTCCAAAGTGGTAAAATGTGTGTGAAGTTACGTGGGGGGGAGGGGCTGTAACTTGTAAAATAAGAGAATGATAAAACTAAAAAAAATATTTGATGTACATTACCATGCAATTTTCCACCGAAAATTGGTTTGAACGTGATCTAATAAGTAGTTTTTTTTAATACGTCATAAATCGTAAACCGAAATTTTCCTACTTACTGCTACGGAACCCTTCATGGGCGAGTCCGACTCGCACTTGGCCGCTTTTTATTAAAATAAGCAGCATGGAATTTCGAACGCCTGTGTCTGATTGGATATAAATGTGATCGGTATCGGCGTTTTTAAATATCACTCTTACAACAGAGAAAATAAGAGAAAAGAGATGAGAAAAGGTCCTTTACATGAAAAATTACTTCTGTAGTGAGAATTGCAAAGTTTAACATTAAAAAGCTTCTTATTATTTCATGCAATCGGGTTGTTTTTTCACTTTGTTCCGGGCAAAACCGAGACATGGGTCGCTAACGTTAAATATTTACACACCAAAATCTACGTTATAAAAATTGCTTTATTGGTTTTTACGCGTCGAACATAATACAACTATGAATTCACTCACTTTTATGGTTCTTGAATGCATGCATCGGATAAGGCTGTCAGTAAAATTTAACAGAAACATGAAATAGGTATAATAAACGAGAAACCAACATGAAGCGCGAGACTCTCTCAGTCGCCAGCCTCTATAAATTAAACTAGAGAATAACACACAGGTGAAAAAAATAAAAACGTGACGCCGCGCTGTGTACAACATTAATCAGAACTCTGAGAAGGCGTAGAGAATTTATTTTACG
Source organism: Eilema caniola (assembly GCA_949126895.1). Taxonomy (NCBI): domain Eukaryota; kingdom Metazoa; phylum Arthropoda; class Insecta; order Lepidoptera; family Erebidae; genus Eilema; species Eilema caniola. The sequence continues at coordinate 23,205,156 of OX421474.1, forward strand.
ATTGTTACAGCACCGATGAAACGTTAAAAATGCTGTCGGGGCTATGTATATTGAAACATTCGATGCATTGTTCGAGCCTGATTGAGTCGATAACGCACCGCGGTTTCGACTTATGGTCCCACTATAGCACCTTGTTGATTTTCCAACGTAAACTGTCGGATACGACCCGCCCGTAACTAGTTTCTTTTTTATTAGTACAGGTTTAGTGTAGAACGGAACGCGACTCCGTATCGATCGTACGATTAAACCACAAGATATCATAATCACCGGTCTGCGCGTTTATCGAAAGTATAATCGGAGAGCGGCAATAAATTTGTCTCATTTTAATATTCCAGAGCGTGTAATGTTCCACCATAACCGTTCTTGATTTTTGAACCTAAATCTCATTACACGGAAAGGTGAAAAAACCGGACGTCGACTGCTCGCGCCGCACTCCATACGAAAGAGTTCAACGTAGTGCAACCATCGCAATCGCGCATTTCTCATCTCCCTCCTTGATTCCACTTGCACTTCGTAATAATGCAGAAACCAGAATCCAATAAACCTTGTAGCATACTAGTAACATTAAAAAGTATCTCCAACATCACAGTGAGATTTTCTGATTAGCTCTTATGACGTTACTGTTACAAACTAACGGTATAACTGAAAGAATTCCGCAAAATGGTCCGACGATGGCAGCGATGGAGTCGAAGTAAACCGCCGCGCCGAACTATAAATACGAGTGTTAATCTCTCTCGTTAACATTGTGAGACGCAACCTGTTATTTTGTGGAGCTATTACGAAACCAAACAATATCACGTGCTGGCTTAAATATGTCCGCTGTGACTCACCAAACTAACTATCTTCATTGAACGCGAAACAATTTTGACGCAAATTATATGCTGTTGTAAGCAAGAACGTTAATTAAGCTGCCTGTATGAGATTAATTTGATTATCAAAAATCTTATTTCAATTATGTTCTCAAGCAGTTATTATTTCAACGAAGCTATTTGTTTTAACTATGTATCTTGAAATTGACGGCTAGTAATTTCAATCACATCGTAGGACCAATGTATAGTTTTCAGTAACGTATTTTAAAAAATAATGCTCTATTCTCTTAAAATATATTAAAATTTGATACCTATCACATTCAGTGATGTCACTAAAAAGACTTACGTTACTTCTTCTTCATCCTAGCGTTAATCCAAGTCGCATCCGATGCTTTTATATCAAATTTAAAAGTAGTAAATGAGTCGAAACACTAACTGCCCCCCCCCCCCCCCCCCCCTATATAATGGCAATGGCAATTCGTTGGCCGGCGCATTGTACCCGTATTTTTGCCTTTAAGACGTTTATGAGAGTTGTCATCGTTTATCTATCACATACATTGATCAATCAATATTATTCTACAAACGTATTGCCACCAATTTTATTCAGGAACCATTTAGTGCCAACAGTGTATCATTGTCACGAGATGAAGAACATGAAGCCGACTGTCTAGAGGGGTTGAATTCCTTTCCTTTGCCTGTATAAGTAGTTATGGTGGCTATTCTTACTAAATTCATAAAACTAGTTAAAAACACTTTGTTAATTTTTTCTATTGACCTAAATAGAACAGCTTTGAACAAGATAAACGCAGTTATTGTTTTTAACTATTATAACACAATATTTTATACCCGTTTTATTTTGAGCCTATGCAGATCTTGCATTATTTGTATATTATTATTTAGTCTTCCTTTTGTAGGTATAGTCGACAAAATCGATAGTATCCCACCTTTACATATAAAGTTGTATGTAAAGGTGGGATACTATCGATTTTGTCGAGTGTACATTTACAACTTTCGTAAACATATAAACTATTAAATTACTACAATTAACATTCAATAAATGAGTAATACAGTTTCAACATAAAAGTCGTAAAACTATAAATACATCACTTTAATAACACATTACCATTAAAGTTTATATTTATAAAAAAAAAACCCTCATTCAATTGAAACATAAACGGTTTGATACATGGATTCGTCACGCCTCGTTATAACAACTCGAAAAATTCTTTACACTACACTGTAGTCTTTTTGTTTGCTCGAAGGCTATCCATTGGTACATGCATTAAAGTAACTGTTACAGTATAAATAATATAAAAATGAATAAGAATGCGAAAGTAATAATTATTTAAATATTAGATATTTATTAGTAAAGTATGACTCTATAGTATTATATTCTACTCATAGGTACACACCAATAGTGAAGGATGACTAAAATACTAAAATATAATGGCCATAATTTTGAGTGATGTTATAGTTAAAAGGAAAGAATCCTCTTTGACCTCTAGATTATTTCTTTGAAATTTAATTAACAACTGCTTACTCCGTGTGGGGACGGAAAAAGAATACTCCGTTTCCTTCGAAGATACCCTTCGTAAGAGGCGACTAACGGAAAAAATAATCAGGCAATATCACTGCGAGAAAAGAAAAACTCGTAATAAAACCTTGTACTAACCCGTCTGGCCAGCGTGGAAACAGTAGACCAAAGGCTCCCAATATTGGGAATGGTCTATGTCCAGCTGTGGACTACGATAGGCCAATTAATTGATTGACTGACTCCTAACTCCTAAGCGTGGCACCACTTGTAGTCTTCTGTTCCTTCGTATTGTGGAATAGTTGGCGACACTCGTATAAGGTAATACGATATAAACAACATAAACACAGGCCCAATGTCAGACCATAGAAACATTTTTACACTTTTTTAGCAAATTAGGTGATATCATCTCCGAGATGCGTTATAGTTGCGAATAATGCGCTTATCTGAATGAGAACTTACACTTAAATAATAACTAAAGATAGCAACACTTAATAATAATATTCAAAGTTGAGACTCAATATCTTCCCAAGCCAAAGTATCCCAAACGGTAACAAGCATAATAATTGGTTGCCGCAAGTTTAAACGAGTCGCTCGATATACTATAATGGTTAGAAGTATTTAACGGTGAGATAAAATCTTAACAAAAGCGATTTGGTTAGCCGTCTTGTTTTGGTACTCACATACCACACATATGCATCTATATATCGATCGAGCATATCCACGACCAGTCATGTCGGACCTCTGTTTCTCGAATATTATATCTCTTCAAGTTCGAGCGATCGACGTAGTGCGAGAGGAGTGACGTTTCATTATAGAATGGTGGTTGTATAAATGTATTGACCCCGACTGCGTGCCGCGAGTGTCGGTACCTCGTCTATGATATGTAAATGATAATTGGTTCCCGAATAGAAAACGTTCTGTTTATGTTGCCACGAACGTTCGGGGAGCAAGTGTCGATAATAATTTTAATACGCCCATACCGTACACTTTAACTGTAATTATGTGATAAGAATATGTTAATATTTTTATGTTTGTTTTATTAATCCATTATCACTGACAGCACTGTGAGAGAGTAACATATTATAATATTTAACAATATATTTCATGTAATTAATCAAAATAGATATTGTTTGTTAACACAAATATCGATATTTTTAACAATAGTAGTTGCATAGCCAATTCTTTATATTTAATTTTTTTCATTCTCGACTAGTAATGCTATTATACAGCTACACAAATACATACCACCAACTTTTTTCCCGATAGGGAGCAGCAGACGCGGCGAGCGGTGGCGACCAACCTAACCTTTCTTAGAGAATGTCAAGCCATCACCACTTAAATTATCCGAGACGGTTTTACTCATTAAGGGACAGTTTTATTTGCTCTTATTTAATTTAGCATTTATTCAATCTGCCTCCGGCGCGATGCGTGTTGTGTGCCGTAGTCTTATTTCATTTGCACCTTTTGTGACAGGGCTCATTGAGGCCGAGGTGTCGGGATGTGTTCCCGCGGCTAGCGGCTCAGCTTACATGTACAACTCCGGCGCTTTTCATCGCGCACAAAGCGTAATTGAATCCCACAGAATCCTACGCAGGCTGTAAGATTTAATAGGGCATTTAAACACTCGCATTGGCCATTGTGAGACGGTTTTGTATACGATTATTCATCGTGAAACCACAACGCAGCGAGCTTTCCGCGAAAGCGAACTGCATATGTTAGACCAAGTGCGGCACGAAATGTACCCCACGTGTGGTTCAACAGAAAGCTCTTAAATACCGGTTTCAAATAGGTTCACTGCACAACACAAAAACACACACAGTTTATGTGCTGAGCAGAACTGTGCTAGAATGTTATTTTCCTAATGTAATTGTTAACAGTTGCAGTAATTTTCTTGAAAGAAAGGACGAACAATAATAAATTTGAAGTAGAACCGTATGTTAGTCGTCCTGGTGTAAGAAGAACCCTAGCCCTGAGGCCTGTTCGTAATCGTATAAATTTAACTGAACGTCAGAGCACCTTAGTAGTGGTGTAACAACGAATAGGAACTAAACGTGTAGACTGAATGCCACCGCTGTATCGTGACCTACCGTTTGTGCGCGTAACAACTTTGCTGCTAGAGTGTTGCAGTCAGGGATCAGAGTTCTCGTATAAATGGGCGCGTCAGTCAGCTCGTAAAATTGGAAATGGATCCTCGTAAATCGGCGATATTGAGCCGAGTCGCAAATTGCTGCGCGTACGCGGCCGCGCATTCGGGTTTTTGATCAGACTGAGGCTCAGGCGCTTACATGAACTTTTCTTAGAAAAGCTCGTAAACTCCGATTCAATGAAACAATAAAAATAATATTGTATAAAATTACGATTCTTTTAATAGACCATTGGATCCTTGCTGTTTAAAGTTAATTAAATCCACTGTTACACCAATGAAGTTAAGTACGTACATTAATTGAAACAGGGACCTTTAAACGTTAACACACAAATATACGTAATAGCAGTGAGAGCTGTTTCTATGTAGGCTATTTTTGTGATCCAGTATCACAAAAATAGCCTACCTTTTTTTTACGTGCGGGAAATCCCCACGGATAATTCGGCTGTCGGACTCGAACCGACTAAACCGCACGCCGTCTGTAGGTCGATGTTCTAGGCTGAAGGTGAGGTTGTCTCGTGACATATCCCTCGGACCCCGGCTGAACCAGAGATACTGGCGTATATAATATATATAAATATATATAAATAAATACAACGTATCGTTCGTATTAAAAAATTGTATGTGGGTGGGTGGTATAAATTAGCTTGTCATAAAAAAAAATGTGAAATTACATAGCCATTATTTCCGTTAGTTGTTTAGACTGAAAATCTATAAAAAAACAGGAAGGTCTGGTCTGTGTGTCAAACATAAAAATGCAATATCATACATCGATCAAGTGGTACCGAGGGCCAACAATGGGCTGGCCATTGTGGACTGCTATCTAATCGTAATGAATATAAATTTTCAGATGACATTTACGATCGGTGCGCGGCGTGATACTGCATCTATATAAACGTGTTAGATAGAGGTTTTAATACACGGACACATTGGCGATATCAACAATAAAATACTTGGGTTTGTCGCTGGTATCAATTTGTAGCATCGCTAGCTAAAATATCCAAGTTATCTTTTCATTTTTCAACAAATATGGTTTGAAGTTAGTACTTCAGTTGCAATTTTCTACTAAGACTAGAAGAGCTGCCCATGAAACATAGCCGTTGCATAATTTTGCTATCAAGGACAATGTTCATTGAATTTAAGTTAAGAACACATATAAAAGAAAAGGAATAAGTGCGATAGATCATAAATAGATATCAACAACCTCTTCCGTGGCACAAAATTTTCAAATTATGGAATAGGGTTTCTGTTACACCATTCCATGGACACTCATATCCATGGACATCCGTAACACTTAGGTAAAAAAATATAAAACACTTGTTGTGGCGATATCAATGTAGTTATGAAAGCTTGAATGCCATTGAATGAATGCTTTTTTTTTCAAACATTCATCCACCATTGTTGTTAACATGGTACGTGTATATAATGGAGACCCTCTTTCCAGAGACTTTGCCTTCCGCTTGCCATCAGGCGAGGTGAAGTTAAATTGACGTGTCCTATATAAAAAAAAAACCTTAACAGTGGTAACCCCACAGTGATGGAATAAGTTATAAAACGTGCACAAAACCAAAGAACACATTCAATTAATAAAATGAACTTAAAACTAAAAGTAAAATACATACACAAAAAAGCGGCCACGTGCGAGTCGGACTCGCCCATGAAGGGTTCCGTAGCAGCAAGTAGGTAAATTCCGGTTTACGATTTATGACGTATTAAAAAAAATCTACTAACTAAATCACGTTCAAACTAATTTTCGGTGGAAGTTTGCATGGTAATGTACATCATATATTTTTTAGTTTTATCATTCTCTTATTTTAGAAGTTACAGGGAAGGGGGACACATTTTACCACTTTGGAAGTGTCTATCGCGCAAATTATTCAGTTTAGAAAAAAAATATATTAGAAACCTCAATCAAACGTACGGGTTTGAGGAAAAATTTTTTTTTAAATTTCTGTTCTGAGTTTGGGGAACCCCATACTTAGAACATAACATCTTAATGCGGTTCACAGAATACATCTACTTACCAAGTTTCAACAGTATAATTCTTATAGTTTCGAAAAAAAATGGGGCTGTGACATACGGACGGACAGACAGACAGACATGACGAATCTATAAGGGTTTCGTTTTTTACCTTTTGGCTACGGAACCCTAAAGACACTAATGAGATATGAAATACAATTTATGGGTTTTCATAACATAAAATATATAATGAAATTCTTGCCAGCTCACTCCAAATGCCAGAAAATATATCCACCCTGGCACCTACGTCATTTATTTTTATGGATCGGCTAAGAGGCGTTTACTGGACCGCGTTGGTTCTGGTTACAGGCACAACCAGTAATGGCGGACGTCTCCGCCTCCATACGTCACAATTCGGAACGCAGAGGTTTAAATGCTTGAGTAGTCCTGGATTACATACCGTACCTCTCAAGAGGTTAATTCCCCAAGCCGTGATGAAGAATTCACGGCGCACTCTCAGCTGATTGTACCCCACCATACCCAGTACAAATAATGTGGGGTACATAGAGGGTTAAATGGGTATACTTCGTATAACTTCATATTCAAGTACCTCGTAAACTTATTCTGTATTTTGTCTAGCATGAGTGTATGATTCGCTTCATGTGGAGACCATTTATGTCATTATGCTCCAGCTGACTCTTGACTTGCATCATACAAAACCTTCACCGCGCCAATATTAGTAAAATCCCTTGATTATCTTAGTAAGAATCCTAAGTTTCTGTACGCCTTTTCGCAAATATTATTGGTGTGATTACTAAATGACATTTCCGCTGTCAATAATACTCCTAGGGTTCGCACTTGTGTCACTCTTTACATAGTCTCTTTCCTCTATTTTGTATGTGTGGGTTATCGGTTTTCGTGCCGGCGAGAAAGCTATATTGAAACATTTAGATTTTAAAATCTAACTCATTTTGATTGTAGAGATTCATGATTTGTGATTTATATACAACTGTGGTATGGGCTTATATTTTGAATAAGATAACAGTGGTTGAATTCATAGCAGTGACATCAGCTGGCATATAAATAACGATCCATGATGCAGATTAGGTGTTACGCTCTTCGCCAATTCATTCAATATAATGAGACTGACGAGAGTGCAGTGACTACTGGTGTATTTTTCCAGACGAGTGGGTAAAGGCGTGAATATAGTAAAATGAAATGGTGATTTTTCATAACAAACGTTTAATTTTTTTTAATCAAAATTAATTTAACCGATTAAATTTTTTTTATTATTTGGTAGATATGAAAATAGGTCTTTTAATATTTCTCACACCACTTCCCACGTTTTTCATTGATAATAATTTTATGAGTTAAAATTTGGACGTCCCGAACAGTACCGGCGTAAATATTAGTACCTCTCATTATACACAATATCTTACATGTAGATATTTAAACTATCATGGTCACTCACATTACTATTAGAGCTATCGGGAATTTACCATCTATTGTTTAGAGTTTCCGATATTTCGGTACTGGTTCAGTTCATTCTTGATCATGGTGATTGCAACAGCGCCGAAATATCACGATAGCTCTAATAGTAACAATATCTTCAATCACAAAATGTCCACTGCATCAAAACGTATCTAAATTAAGAAGTCCACCGTATAAATTGTGATAGTTGTGTTATAAATGCTACAAATGTCAGTTCGATCTTAGTGATACCCAACCATACTTAGTGTAACATATCAGTTACCTTCTAAATATATTTGGAATACTAATTTGAACAGATATCAAAATGGTTGATCAACATTTAGTCTGTTCGTATATTGTGAACCCGTTGTATAAAGTTTATCTTGTTACATTAATCACTTAAGTCACACGTATCAATAGATACAAGGGCAAAAACTTCAGCAAAGACCTTCCATCGATTTTATTATAAGATACTAGCTGTCGCCCGCGGCTCCGCCCGCGTGGATGTCGGTTATCGCAAATCGGGGTATGAAAAATAGATGTTAGCCGATTCTCAGACCTACCCGATATGCCCACAAAATTTCATCAAAATCGGTCAAGCCGTTTCGGAGGAGTATGGCAACGAAAACTGTGACACGAGAATTTTATATATTAGATTAAATTAATTTGATGCCTAAAATACATCGTGTATTAAAGGTAGTTTGAGATTTCAAATATGATAGGTTTATGTTTGCTATTGTAGTTATATTGTAATGGTGGCATATCACATGTCTATTTATATTTACGTATTTAACATACGAGTATATGGCAAACAATTACCACGTGTCGACAGTAGGTACATATTGTTGACAAAATATTGACTTTAATGGCCTCTTTGAAAAATATGGCCAATACTATAATGATCGAAAGGAACAAAAGGCTTCTGCTGTTAAATGTTTGTTACTTATTTGCCTTATGTGGATGGTCGTATGGTCGTATTTGTCTGTATTTGCATGTTTGCGTGTATTTCAAACATTTTGCCAAATACTTAATTATTTTAACATAACATCGATCGTAAGCATTAACTTTTGAACCTAATGATGTAAGCATTTAAAATATTAAGGAGAACTTAACCACGCTTAAGCATTTAAAGTATTAAGAAGAACTTAACCACGCTTTCATTTGGCCACGCTGTTGCTGTGGCCAAGTTTTGGGCCAACAAAAATAAAAGTATAGTCATTATATGCCAGATGTAGCCATTGTTGAAGAAGAAGATACTATTAGGTATACCTAATACTAAGCGTATGGTCAACGCTTCTCGTGACCAGAACGCTGGCCTCTTTTTAGGCCAGATATTAAGCATTGCCATACAACGTGGCAATGCTGCCAGTCTTCTGGGAACGCTGCCACAAGAGGCATGCGATGCGGATGAATTCAACGACGCATTTTAACTTTTAGTTTTAGTTTTTTACTATTGTGTATATATATAATAACTTTAGTAATTTTATTTTATTTAAAGTTATTTAAAATATGGTAACGCTTTCCATGTACAAATAAATGAATTAAAATATTTTGTCCAAATACTAACATATGAAATTGGCGATTTATATAGCGATTTTTTTAATAGTATTTTTATTTAATCAACCAAAGTATATATCGTTTTTATCTATTATATATTTTTTTATATATTTTAAAGGCAGTACATTGATGCCTTTGCTGAAAAAAATTGCGGGAGCGAGAATCAACAAAATCTTTGTAGGGCCTTTGAACTGCCTCATCTGAATTGATTTTCTTTTCCAATTAAGGAATTATACAAATTTCAAAAAAAAGTGGTAATCGGTTGGAGCATGGTCCGGGGAGTATGGTGAGTGACGGAGACATTCCATTTGTAGTTCCTCTAGTTTCACCACCGTCTGTAGTGCAGTGTGTGGTCTAGCATTGTCCTGAAGCAGCAGTGGGCTAGAACACTTGACCATTCTCGGCTGTTTGACGACTAGCTTTTCCATCATGGTTTCCAATTGTTGGCAATACAAATCTACCGTAATTGTCTGACCTGATCTTAGGAAGGTGAAGTGAATGACTACAACGCTGATCCACCAGACCATTTTTTGAGTCAACTTCCGCTTGTGGCAGGATTTGGCCGGTTCTCCAGGGTTTAACCACTGTGATTTGCGTTTCCGATTATCGTAAAGGATCCATTTTTAGTAATTATACGATTCAAAAGCCTATCGTTATTGTAATGGTCGAGTAACGTGACGCAGCAGTCGAAGCATGTTAGTTGGTTTGCTTAACTTAGTTCATGCGGTACCCATTTTCGATAAAACGCTAATTCCATATTTAAATACCTAAATACAACATAGTAAATAAATCTGTTATTATTGAGAAATTTTAACCCATACTGTTATTTAACTTTTAAGAAATAATAATTATTTCTATAAGGGGAATATGGGATCGACGTCCCGGCCACGAAAGACTAATAACCGACCCATAATAAATCCTACTAATATTATAAATGCGAAAGTTAATGAGTATGCATGTATGGATGGATGTTTGTTACTCTTTCACGTAAAAAGTACTCAATGAATTTGAATGAAACTTACTAGAATATAGGGCGCATACATCAGAATTACAGATACCTAGGCTATATATCATCACACTACTACTCAAGGGAGTGGAGCAGTGATCATTAATGTCAACAAATCCTGCCAGCATATATAGAGAAGTGACAGTGTCGTTATTTCTGTTGCTAAGCCACGGCGCTGTGCATCGCACAAGCGCGCGGACTTAGCGGATTATTTGAATACAAAAAATTTACGCGCTCAAAGGGTTGACACTTGGTACAGGAATGGATAAAGCTTAGAAACGGACATAGGCCCCCTTTTATTGCAATAGAAGAGGTGAAAGGTGGGAGGACAGAATAGGGGATGAATGTTTGTAATTTTTGAAGATATCCTGATGAAATTTGGTACAGAGGTTAATGAGAGCTTGAGAACACTACGCGATAAGCGACATCCACGCGGGCGTAGTCGCGGGTAACAGTTAGTTATTAATAAAAGAATTGAAGTGAAATATTTTCTAACTTTAAAGGCTAATTAGATCGAATTTTGAAGAATACTATTATTTATTATAATGAGTCGGATTCGCTAAAACACACGAGCTTGACTCGAAAGGGATTTCTTATTATCCATTCAAGAATATATCAAATGGCTCCACATTTTTTAATTCATATATTGTCATCCCGACGTCACAAAATAACTCTTATAAGTTTCACTAGCGACCCGCCCCGGCTTCGCACGGATGCAATGGATGTTATTATACATATAAACCTTCTTTTTCAATCACTCTATCTATTAAAAAAACCGCATCAAAATCCGTTGCGTGTAGTGTGTGTTATTAATGTAGTTTTAAAGATTTTAGGGATATATATATATACATACATAGGGATATAGAAACAGAGAAAGCTACTTTGTTTTATACTATGTAGTGATACCGACACTCAAAAAGTAAAAATCACTGTCAAAATATAAAACAATTTAAGTTTGAAATGTTATACCTAATTTTTATATTTACTATTTACGATTTTACTACATCTTTTCGAATGCAATGAACCTGTATATGAAAAAGTATTGGAAAGTGATGAAATTTACCGTGTGCAAGGCATTGGCACCATTAAACCAATCCGCTAGCCAATAAGGTGGACACTTGACGTATGCCTTTCGATTAAGTTAGCGGGCAAGAAATACATCACGGCGAGCCTTAATCAAAGACGCGAAGAAACTAGGCAAGATTAATATGTGGACAGAGGGGAGCAACGTACAGAATTGGGAATTAGCAGTAAACAAGTCAAATGTACAAATGATCACCGGTATTAGTTAGCCCCTTTAGAAATATTACGAAAAGTAGCAAATTGTGTGGTGCATTAATCATAAAAGACGTTTCATGTCAATATTTTAAGTAAGTATTTCCTTGAAGTCATTTTTATCTCTTCACGAACCAATTATGTCCAGATACGGTCACAGACCATCAGGTTCAAATTTCCTCAAAACTACACTCCCTTACTGATACGACGAATAGGAGTTTGGAGGGGTCCCAAGATCCAATGTGTTAAGAATGATCACCCATCCTAAGACTAACCTGACTAATATTACTTAACCTTGCAATGTGCTAAGCTACTCGTCCACCATTTACCCACAAGCCCCCCTTGATAAAGATGGACCTAAACTGGGTTGAAACCTGAAGTTTCAAATTCAGTTTGGTCGCGCTGTAATTTTACTCAACTCAGAACTGGCGCTGTAATTTCAACTCATAATTGATTTATCGTTCAGTTGCGGCAATTTCGTAAAAAAACGTTGAAACTTTTCTAATAGCGAAGCAGATGAGACCCACAGAAGGGTTAATTAAAACGAATGGACGGTCATCCGCGAGCAGAATGTCGAAGTTTAGCGGATCACCAATTTCAATGCTTTAATATTGTTACAAACTCAGCTCCGCGTTTCTTTAATTAAAATTAACGACGCAAAACTTTGACAGTCAAACGAATTATTAGTACAGAACCAAACTTTTAATTAGTTTGCCTTCTTCCTACAATACTTTTGTGCATTTACTTGTTTAAAGTAATTTAAATTAATTTGAATTCTTTATACATAAACGTTAGTAGTGAAAGAGGCCGTTCCCACCTCGGCCGGAATTTACCGTAGCGGAGGCTTCTCCCTTACAAGAGAGAGCTGCTGCCGGCACCGTTGCTCAGGTTGCATGGAGGTTCCGGATAGTTGTATAATCCATAATTGAGCTTAACATTGGTAAGTCACTTTTAGGGCTTAAGCTTGTATCTCAAAACGTCATATTTGTTAGGTACAATAGAAAGGTGAGATACATAATTATAATAACTTTAATCAAAGAATTATTCACAGAGCATTTCGAAATAATAAATATAAATGAGTGTGTCTTCGAATCAAACTGATTTGATAAGTTTTAGAATTATAAATTTCACGGCAGCAGTCTGCGCGTACAGATCTATGACAATATTTGACAGCTACAGCTATTGAGCATTATCGAACCATGCATGTCTAACTAAAAAATTAATGACGAGTTCAGGATTTGAGAAAAAAACTAATCACGATTTACTTATATCACCCACGGAGACTAAACATTCCTCTTTCTGAGAGACAGTGCGTGAGAGTTCTATTTTGCTTTTAGGTTATTCAAGCATCGTGTATTTAATATTTTTCATGATAAGTGCAACTAACATCAATTATGAAATCATTTCTTTGATATTGTCATAGTGCGTGAATCGTTACAAGTGTATTGGTGCGCATATTCACACCTCATGAAGCCCCGGGGAGTAAAACCGGCTTACCGGCTCGATGGCTCAACGCTCGCCGAAGCCAGCTTAAGATACCTTTTAATTTGACCACTCTCTATCTCGGCGCCTACGCGACCCGACGTAAACAAATCGTAAGATGAAATCAATGAATATTAAGCAACCTCCGAAACAATTTCCAGCACCATCTCAAGATAAAATAAATAATTCACTCCAAATAAACACGGTGAAAAGAAACATTGATTGCTTCATAAATTTTCAAAATATTACCATGTGCCAATGAAATTCGCCAAGCGGTTTCGACTTGGATAATGAATAACAGAAAGCGAAGTGGCAAATAAATAAAATAGAAAAGTGTCCTTTTATCCATTGTAACATTACGCTGGTGAAAATAATTAAAAAACTACATAGCAGTTGAGAGATCACAACGTATTCTTCCCATTAAACTTCTTCACAGCTATCACATTAAATTTATTACAAAAACTTTTTAACAAAAAATAAGCCGAAAAAACTGAAAAGCAAAAAACAATAAACACTATTTATTTAACCTTAATAACTAACTTCTTAAAGTCATAAAACTATTTCTAAGTATATATTTTTATAAATAGTTGAGTTTTTAATTAACCTTAATAACTAAGTTCTTAAACTAATGTAAGTATAGCTAAGTAATTATGAGTCGGCACCATACAAGCTATGTAATTGAATAAAAATGCGCAGCGGCGCGGCGCGACACACCCCTTCGCCGAACGTTCACGAAGTTATTGTCAGCGAGACAACAACCCGAACGGGCACACACGTGGTTATTATTTTATTTTCATAGTTAATTTGATGATGATAGTTATTTTTGGAATGTTTTTCACTGGAAATTTCATGATACATTAGATTTGATTATTTTGTAAAATTTAAGGTAATCTTTGTACATTGATTGTTTGGCACCGACTCAAAATTACTTAGCTATACTTACGTTAGTTTAAGAACTTAGTTATTAAGGTTAATTAAATGCTCAACTATTTACAAACTCATGTACTTAGATATAGTTTCATTACTCTAAGAAGTTAGTTATTAAGGTTAAATAAAAAAGATCTATTATTTTTTGCTTTTCAGTTTTTTCGGCTGTTTAATTTTTTGTTAAAATGTTTTTATTTTTTGTGGCAATAAATAATCCCCTAATTAATACATGCTTAATTTTTTATTTCTTTTAAAATATCTACCTACCTTACTTAAGCTATTAACTTCCATATAATACTTCTTTAACCATTATTTAGCAGAAATGCAGAGACTAAGAGGTCTACACAAAAGAGACTGACAGGTCTGAAGCTCATTCATCGTGAGTTTTTTTTAATACTCAACTCAGCACTAAAATCTGTAAGTGGACAATAAATCACCCCTATTTTCCGGTTCTCTATTTTTATTCCTAAAATTTTATGTCATAATTTAACATTGCATAATGTTACTTGTCATAACATTGTTTACGCATAATACTCATTTGCCATAACTTTTTAAGCATATTTTTTTTACTCCTATTTACTATAAGCATAATATTTTATACGCATAATATCCCAAAGCATAAGTTTACTTAAGCATAACGACGCATAACCGTAAAATTTTATTAACAATATTACACTATTTTGTACATTGCACTCGTCAAACTTGTAGGCGCATCAAAGTTCATTTAACCTAATGTTCTTTTGACCTAATTGGTCGACGTAGCCCCGCTACGCGGGGCTCCTACTTCTGGGTGGTTTATAAAAAAATAACCTCGAAGGCCTAATGCGGGAGCTTCGCTACGCTCCGCTCCCGCATTAGCCTTCTAACCTAACCTATCCGAGTCGGGGTGCCCTAAAGTCCAGATTGAATCCAGATCCTTGCTAGCTTGCTAGCACCATGTTAGCAGGTGTTTATCATTATCCCATTAACTATTAGACAAATAAACAATATGCTTTACAACTTTATGCATATCAATGTTATGAATATAAACATTAGGATATACAATATTTATGCTTAATAACACAGTATGCTAAAAATCAATTATGGCACACTATTGTTATGACAAAGAAAATTATGCCTAATTTGTTATGGCAATTTAAATTAGGACAAAAACCATTATGACAAAAGATGGAATCCCCTATTTTCCTACCATTAAGGTTAGATTTTTATATTCAAATTTATATGGGACCAACTTTGGGGTATACTCTTTCCAATAAAAAAGAATTATGAAAATCAGAACACTCTGTAAAAAGTTATGCGTGCTCATACCTTGCAATCAGTGAGTGAACAGTCGATCATCCCCTGTTTTCGTACCCTTAGGGTTGGCTTTTATTTTCAAATTTATATGGGACCAACCCCGGGTATACTCTTTCCAATAAAAAAAAATCTCAAAATCAGATTACTCTGTGAACAGTTATGCGTCATACATAAAAAAATATACGCGTCGATTTGAGAACTTCCTCCGTTTTTTCATCGGTTGATAATTAACAATATAAGCGTTTCACTTTTGTACACGATTAATATTGCTAGATTATATACCTATACTATAATAAAAATTATCACGGGAAAATATGAGTAGGTAACTTACAGTGTATGTTTAAAATATTTTTATCTGATAATGTTCATAATGATAGCCAGCAGCAATCTCCACGTTACAAAAACGGTGTTTGTATTGAACGTGTTTTATGAAATACCGTTACAACTAAACGTAGGTACATCGAACTTGACAAATTACTTACGCGCCTAATATCTAGGCACCTCTTCTCTGAGACGATAGGGGTCGTTATCACCTCTTACATCTACACTATGTTTAGATTCTGAGATAACTTGATCGAATTGAGGCAGCCGCTCCGCTTACTAGTGTTGTACTAACTAGATGTGATATATATAATACTTTTTTATTTATATTACTTGAAACTGACTCACCAAGACCAAAATAAAATATATTAGTCAATTTTGAAGGACCATAAAGGGCTATATTACATAGCGTGGTGCTACACGATCAAAAATTTATAATAAAGTCCAGGAACCAAGTATGTTACCATGTATAGACGGTGTCTAATGAATACGAGCTATCGTAAACGTGTATTTACGGTGTTATAACTCATTTTTACTGAGCATATAAAGTTGCAGCACTATTCTGCACAAACTAGTCCACGGTGTCGAGCGTGGTCGCTCATGTCTTGTCTGTCACACATCAATACGGTTAGTACAATCAATATGTTAATATCTTAGATAAGACAGTCAGATTTTTAAACATTAAACGATAGTCTCCGACGAAGAATAAGAATAGCCCGCATTCTTCGGAGATACGATCATAAATAATACAATCAGCTCACCGTTTCAAAGACTATCTGATGAGGTTTCCTTGTTATTATCTTTATATTATGTAAATATTCTCGTTAAAACAAAAGAAGTATTATAAGTTAGGTATTTAGGTTTTTTTAACGAGTATTGGTGTGACTCATATTCTTGAATTAAGTCTTTACTTATGATTTGAGATGAACCTTTGATATATCACTCCAATGAAAAATATCACAGGTAGCGTTATAATTGATATTTTTGTTTTCAACTTCAGTAAATACTCGTATTTGCATCATCTATATCAAATTAACACGCGCATATAATTATAAAAAGATTAATACCAATACTTTGCGTTACAAGCACCAATCCAGGCGATTTTTATAATAATTAAATCTCAAAATATGTACGCCGTAAAATCGTGATTGGCTCCAAGTGAAACCTCGTTAGGTCGATCGTAAAAGTCGACAATAATTAGGCGGGCACAACCGCGAGAGCCGATATGAGCTGATTACGAAAGAAATACAGTCTTACCGCGTTGATTTATTGAGCACAGCGCTGCGTTTCATCGCTTTACCTTACTCACCCTACATCATGTACGTACTTTATGTATGCTTAATGAAAATAAATTCTTAACATTTTGTCTTCTCAACTATACAAGAGTGTAAACAGATTTTTAATTACTATCGTTCCTCAGAATGACAACCAAATCGAATAATCATGATAACGCAGCTATTTCTTATATTTCTATTGATGTTATTTGGTAAAATTGTGGAGTGATTTCATAATATAATAGAGAATCTTAACTTTATTGATGAAATAATGAAGAAAAAGCTGAATGGAAGTTGTAGTGGTTTAGGTAACCTTGTAGCATGTCATTGCCCCGAGCTCTATTTCTCTTACAAAAAATATAACAAAATTAAGGCAGTATATTATATTATGTAGCAAAGTTCACACTACTACGAACTGTTTCATTGTTCTAATATGATAAAGAATTCGTTCAAGAGAGCAATTACGCCAGGTTGTATTGGAAGTAAAGCAATAGTCACAGCCATTAAGAGTGTACCGTGAAATCTTTAGTCCATAAACACTTTACAATTTGCTACATTCACGTATTAGCAGTGTTTTAGGGCCGGCGCAAATTAAATCGGCTAAAAGGATCCTTCGGCATCTATCGGCACAGTTTGAAACTACGGTTTTGCATGCTGCAACATCCTTAGGGGTGCCGAAGGATCCTTTCCCTTGCCGATGCCGATAATAAGCGCCGACCCTTCAACACTTTGTATATGGAACTTATTCTCAAATTGCTTGTATTAGTAGATTCCGTTTTCAAACACCTGCGAGAACATTTTACGTTGCGAATGAGTAGTTGCGGTAAATTTGTTGTTCTGTCCATCAACAAAAACTCATTTCATTTTTTGTTGTGAAGTATACGGTGCCTGCGAGCATTCTACAGCTTGTTCTAGATAGGATTATTTGTCACCTACATTTCTCAGTGACGGCGAAGGCACGCGTTTGATCCCGAGGTCATGCATACTCTCTCTGCGTATTACTGGTTTCTGACTTGTTAACACGTTCAATCCAATCTACGTTATAAGTTAAGTACAGTAAGCTATCGCATATGATCGATGGTAATCGCGCTTTGAAACTGAATAGCATTATAGTCGTCGTTTCACGTGTTAGCAAATACAATATTACAAATAAACTTACTATCACAAAGTCTCAACGAAAAGAAAATAAAAATTTTACTGTTTTCCATTCAACTGGCAGTTGTACCTATTTTAAAGTTACAACATTATAATTAACACTTACCTAAGGCAACGGGTTATTCGCGATTCCCGTCATTCTCGATTTCCTCCGAAAATGTAAGCCCTAAAATAGCGTGGTTCTTTTTCTTTAAACCGACATTTT
This sequence comes from Eilema caniola, assembly GCA_949126895.1. NCBI lineage: Eukaryota > Metazoa > Arthropoda > Insecta > Lepidoptera > Erebidae > Eilema > Eilema caniola. The sequence goes on from OX421474.1 coordinate 23,223,569, forward strand.
TTGGAGGGGAATCGAGAATGAGGATAATCTAGATCAGGGGAATCGCAACTAACCAAACGCAACTAAGATAATAAAAAGTTGGTTTAACTTTAATTTTAAGTTAGATTCATTGATACAATGAATACCTAGAAAAAAAAACAGCGCCGTTAATACTGAAATAATCAGCACAGGCTAATGTGCCGATTTTAGTAATAATGGTATTAAACTCCATAGCGTTTCTCTTTACAATACATCGGAAATTTATTTATTTATTTCTGAAAACATCTATCTTTACAGGTTGTACCCAATACGATAGTACGAGTATTAATCTGTCTACTTATTTGTAACCTATAGATTAAACTGGTGTGAAGTATTATTTACATTTTCAATTTAACTGGAAATATTATTCCTGAGCTATAAATCAGAGCTCTTCTACAGCTTCTCGCGACATTTTCGGCAAGAACTTTAATGCTTAATTATGGCCTTCGTTCCAGCCTATTAATTTTACTTTGTGAAATTATCTTTGCGGGTTGACCAGCAATAAATTTGTTCACACGATCAATAATTAAAATATGAACCGAGTTCAGGATTATTAACGAACTTGACGTAATTGATCTGATATTATAGTAATTACCACACGCTTTATATAAACTTGTAAAATATTTCACAACTATTTTGTATAATATTTATAATTTATATAATATTGTGTTATCAAATAAAGACATGAATAAGATAAGATACATTATATAGTGTAGCAGAAAGGATCACATACTTACAACAAAACATACTGAAACTGCATTCCATAATAGGCTAATATTGTGATGGACAATTTTACGATCACAACCCACTAAAGTAAGTAGTCTACTAAACAATAATCAAAATAATAAATAAACAATTTTAATTCGCAGCTAGATCTGGTTGAACCAATACTTTTTCAATGTTAACACAAAGTAATCTTCTTATGTGAATTTCGTTTACGGAATCTTAATCCACAATTTTGTCTCCTAATTTCTGGAGTTTCCTTGGAATGTGAGCGGTAATGGGAAGGCATGCCACGCGACAGTCACATGCTGTCTTCGACTATGCCAGCATAAAAAAAATATCAAATTTAAGCAACATCATAACTTCTGTACGTTTATTGACACAGCCAAATAAAAAAGGGCATGGGTATTTAACTTTCATAGCTTGTGGTAATACTAATTCGGTCCTGTTAGTCGAGTGGTCTAGTGTGTGATGCAGTTTTAATAACATAATCCGGTTAGCGTTGTCTCGATTATACCACGCTACTGCTGGCGTCCTGTACACTGGGACACATATCATCACAGGATAACTATTTAGTCGCCGCATGCATTTGTTATCCTCCTTCAACTCATGGTGCATATAAGAGACCTAGCTAAAGATTCATAAAGCCTAGTTAAAGATTCATAATATTTTCAGGTGGCCTTGTTGTTCAATGGACTTACTTTAATTGAATTTACCATACATGTTATGGATATTTGATCTTTCTGATTGATCCTATCGAATCATGTCATAAACTACAAGATGTTTCTTTTTCGGATTTTGATCAGTTACCAGGTGTTTTTAAATTTTTGGAAATAATTGAATGCAGTTTTGTTTCTTTTTGAAAATATCGGAATGTTTCCTTTTAATGGAGTTCGCCATCTTCCGTATTTAGGGTACTTTGCCTCCAGGTGCAGTCTATTTGTATAAATCTGTTTATTCTACTCGTATTTTATTGTTCAAATGTAATGGTGTGACGCCATATGTATTGTAAATCCCATTATGACACATCGCGGGCGGTGCGACTCAGTTACAACGGCGCGCGCGTCGGCCTGCTCGGAGTAGCGACTCATCTCAGATAAGCACGCGTGACTTCACGCAGCGACACGCACATTTATGGACTCAGCCATACTTTCATATTTGTTACAAAGTAACTTATTATTTCACAGAAAGTAATATAAATCCATAATATTATAAATGCGAAATTAACTCTGTCTTTCTGTTACACTTACAAGCGTTGACCTGATTTTGATGAAATTTGGTAGAGGAATAGACTAGAGCTTGGGATAGGATATAGGTAGGCTACGTTTGGTTGCGATAAGCTACATCCACGCAGATGGAGCAGCTATATAAAATATACCGTTAGATATAGGAGGGCATGAAGTACTGTTTTCAAGTTTTTTTTTTAAAAGATGCCACTAACTTTTTAATAGTCTCGAACTATTAGCATGTGGGTAGATGTTAAAAAAGTCATCGTATATGTCACATGCATATTGAGTTTGATGTTTTAGTATCACTAAAATTAGTACATACCTTCTTCAGTAGCCGAATGAAGAAATAGAGGCCATTAAACATCCAAGAAACATTTATATGTATTATAATTCAAGATTTTAGTGTAAAGTTACCAGATTTACTGTCTCCGGCGTTTAATTTATATACATATATATATATATTTGATTCCATATTTTTACCCGACTGCGACAGGAAGAGGGTTAGTTTTTCGAGAGTATGTATGTATGTATAATTGTTTGGCATGCTTTGCAGTCTGCACGGCTCGATGGATTTTAGCTTGAGAGGTGTCGTTAGATTCGTATTTACTATGAGAGCGCCACTGGGTATATCAAAATAAAAAAACACAATGACGGATTTTGGTATAAAAATAATTCGCTCAAATTTATTGAGTGGGCTATCAAAATGAAAGAAATTAAAAGACGATTAATTTTCATCGGTTTTGAAATTTGCAAATGGGTACCACCTGCTATAAAGCTTTTCATTTTTAATATTTTTTTGAAAAGACACGCTAGTTGATTATTTATTATAAACAGAAGTTAGTATCTCCATTAGGCGTGAGTATTTAAATTGTACTTATACTAAAGTTCGTTCACATCTAATAGAGCGTGATTAGGCTGTCAAAATATATCGCGATCCTGTAAACCCTACTAATATTATACCTACATAATCATGAAATGAGAAAGTTTGAGAAGGTGTTTTGATGATTGTTAGTTATTCACGCTCTAACAGTTGAATGAATTTGGTAAGAAAGAAAAGAAAAGAAAATGATATATGTATGTGTGTGTATGTAATTTTCTGTCTTAATTCTGTCATCTTACAAACAGCCTAAGCATTAGCCAGCCACGTCATTAAATGTCTCCGAACTCGTCGTCGCCCGGACCTGCGCCACTGAAGATGTCGACCGCAGTGATCGACGAAACGTCTGGAACGCAAGTTTCAAATGGACCACGGCCAAACAGCCCGGAAGCAGTATATTCTACAGGTTATTAAATGTTAAAATGTTAAAAATCTGTAAACATTACAGCTGAATATCAATCAGGCCGTTCATTGAATGGCGATGGTTAGTTAATAGCCTAGGCAGTTAATTGAACGACTGATTAAGCTGGTTGGCGGTGACACATACACACGATACTGGTACCTACGATATTGAACTACAATATTGATTGTCTACGCGCACCCACAAATATTTATGCATACGATATCAAGTACAACTTTTTGGGATAAAAACAACACTAAAATTATGTAGGTGTAACTCTTACTGCTTATAATGTGCAATGTCTTGAAAGTCAAAGTGTAGCACGACAAGTTTATGTTACAAAAACTGGTAGTGTAATGGCGGGCGTCGAAACGGGCCGCGGTTTTTGTGAAGCCGTCAAAGCTCGGTGTCGCGCGGCACGTCGACCACTCAAGTGCGGCTCTCTCTAATTGGAAGTCTACCTGTTGCTTCGCCATAGTTTTTTCTTCCGAGCGAAGATACTCCACGATGTCTCTTACTGCCCATATATCTTAGATATATTTCTAAATGCTCACTCGAATTTGATAGGCTCATGCTTGAAAAATCATTAATAGCTAACAAATTATGATTTTATGTCGATACAGTGTAGTTGAACTCCTTTGGAATACTTTCCACAGAATAGAAAATGTAGTACACATCACTCTTTGCAGCTATTTATTCTTTCACTTTACCTCGTTATTGACCTGAAAACGTGCAATGTTTAGAAGAACAAAGGCCACTGTAGGCACACAGATAAGTCTATAAGACGATCTTAGGCCTGTCCTTTTACGCGGCTGTGAGGCGTAGCCGCTGCTGAAGCGACGCAAGCAGGAGCTGCGGGTCACGGAGATGAAAATGCTGCGGTGGATATGCGGAGTCACACGCAAAGATCGCGAAAGGAACTTTCGCATCCGCGGCAGTCTTTATGTCCGTAACATCGCAGATAAAATGCAAAAGAGCCGCCTTCGCTGGTGCAGCCACGTCTTGCGGCAACCACCATGCTACGTGGGCAACGAATGCCTAGCAATGGCACTAACACCGGGTCCAGGTGAAAGGGGTAGGCTCAAAAAGTGACGTCGTGGAGGGTGATATCCGTGCAAAAGAAAGTGTGATAATTTGCGTTGCGTGAGCAAATATTTATATACTCGAGTGGCGAGACGGCGAGTGACTTATGTTTAATTCCATTATTCACTAATCATCCTGAAGATAATAAACTTAAATAGATGATAAATTATCCCAATTTTTAACAATAAGGTGACACTAATAGTAAAGTAGTGCAGGTCCAATGCGTACGGCGATTCTCCACGCGCGCTGCTTCGTGCGTCCGACCAGGGGCCACGCCGCCGGAAACGCAATGACAAGTGCACAAAAACTTAGATTCATTCATAGTTTTTTTAACCAGCATACTTTTAGAAAAACAGGTTACTGATGTCTAATACGAACATCACGCTATGATTTGAAACCATCTAACCGCCTTTTATATCTTCCTGTGAACTAGTCTATTGAGCCAAAATTCAGTTCCATTTTAACCTCGATCTTATAGATGTCATCAAAGGTATTCTCTTAAATAACAAGTCAGGGGATGAGTGAGAGCCTCAAATATTTGAGGCCTCATCCCCTCAAATATTTGAGGCGCAGGGTACGATTTTCAGGGGACCAGTAGAATCGTACCCAAATTTTCAACATCCAACATGACTCTTAAATTATTAAATATATTAGAAATATACAAAAGAAATCAGCCAATAAACTTAAAAAAGAACAAATTGGTATTGTATTTTTATGACCATTATAACTTTTTTTTAGTTAATTCATAATAATTAAATCTCAATTCATTCAGTTGTTTTACAATTAAACATTTCTTCATTCAAGTCCACCAACATTGTCGTTTTTATAGGAGTTCGGAACATCAATTACAAAGTGGAATTTGTAAAAATTAAATCTCAATTCAATCAGATGTTTTACAATTAAACATTTCTTCATTCTAGTCCCCCAACATTGTCGTTTTTATAGGAGTTCGGAACATCAATTACAAAGTGGAATTTGTAAAAATTAAATCTTAATTCAATCAGTTGTTTTACAATTAAACATCTCTTCATTCAAGTCCCCCAACATTGTCGTTTTTATAGGAGTTCGGAACATCAATTACAAAGTGGAATTTGTAAAAATTAAATCTCAATTCAATCAGTTGTTTTACAATTAAACATTTCTTCATTCAAGTCCCCCAACATTGTCGTTTTTATAGGAGTTCGGAACATCAATTACAAAGTGGAATTTGTAAAAATTTCATCTCAATTCAATCAGTTGTTTTACAATTAAACATTTCTTCATTCAAGTCCCCCAACATTGTCGTTTTTATAGTAGTTCGGAATAGCAATAACAAAGTGGAATTAAGTCATCAAAAATAGAAAAGGAAAAATAATAAGGTTGAACACGTAATCTCGTAATCTCGCACTGGCCGATAAAGGCGAACGCATAAAACTAGCACTAAAACAGTAATTAATGTAACCAACGTTCATTATACGCAAAGCTTGGTACTCGCCAACCGAACGAATGTAAACAATCATCCGATTAGTTAATCTGGCAGCGATGCAAACCTTTTAGCATGTATGTACCCCACTTTGATTAAAAACTTTATGAGAAGGAAGTGAAAACGTGAAGGCTAGCGAACAATGGATTTGCTATTATTGTGTAGCGTTAAACGTTTCCTTTTTAATCAACTTAGAACTTCAAGTTTATTCTTATACTAGTACTATTTTTTTCAACTAATTTGCTTTATCAGGTGAGATATCACTGAATAAATATTGGAGATCCAGGTGGTCGGAAACCTTTGAACCTTTGAAAACGCCCAACAGTTGTAGGAGGTAGGACACGACGGTATTTCCGTCCAATTGAGCAGTCCGAATGGGGAAGTACCTCCGCCCTACAGAATACTGCAGCCATAATAACCTCGTGTTGTATTCCTGGCGGTGAGTAGGGTAGCCAGAGCTCACTGGAGAGTTTTTGTGCTGTCAGTGGGAAGACCATAGGCTTGTCTTGCTTTATCTTCTACACTGACGGCACAGAAACTCTCTGTTCTAACAGGGTCGGCAGCGCAAGTGTAACGCCCCTGGTGTTGCACACGTCCATAGGCCACGGTAACCACTTTCCAGCAGGTGGGACGTGTGCTTGGCTGGTGCCTAAGTGGTATAAAAAAACACAAAAAGTATCTTGAAAATAAAAATAAAGCTCTTTAATATTGATATATCAAGCAAGTACTTATCTGAAAATCTTCGAATACAGATTTGTTTCTTATTAAATATATATATAAAGTAATGTTTACTTAGAATAAAATTTGCTAAAAATATATAAAGACGACCAACTTATAAAATACATTTGGCGAAGTATAAATGTTGTATATTAATTGAAATCGCAATAACATGTATGGGGATACACATAAACTAGGCTTGCAGTCTTTTCTTAAGCATTCTGGCAATAAATGGCATTGAAAATTATAGTTATCATCACTCTTATATAATCTATGAAACCGGGATCCAATTTCAGTGAAATTTAATGTAAATGTATGAATTTTCTTCGTGCCACTCGTAGAATCAGTGTCGAGAGATGACATTTGCATATGCGTTGCTGAATGGGACAGCTATTCCGCCCAGCTTAACCGAGTTCAAAACTCAGCGTGTATGCGATGCAAGGACATGTGACTACAATGCGTGGCAAATGTATTTTCAAGTCTGTATACGCTACTTTCTAGAATGTAAGATTAAAATGGGTAGTACGTTCTTGAAATTTAATATTCGTATAAAAATTTTAGGTTAGCGTTTGAAACCTAAGTCCAGCTACGCTCAGATATTGTTTTTCCAATCTGTAAAACATGTATGTACTTTGCTACTTTGCAAGGAACAGTTCAATCTACAAAAAAAAACTAACAGGTGTTAGAAAGATTCTCAGTAACATATCAGTTGGTAAATTTTAATGGCAGTTTCACGACGAGTGTTCAGTGAAATTGTTCGACATGATACCCACAGCATTCTATCATCGTACTGCTCGCCATAGGCAGGGAATTCATCTTCATACATTGCGACTACAAACGGTGCGCACTGTGCGGTATGAAAGGAACTTTATTTCACGCACAAGTTGTGGAATTAACTCCTTGCTGTGATTTTCCCAAGCGGGGCTCTTCAAGAAGGGCCTTACAAAACAGGATTCTGATGATGCTTCCGATATATTATTACACACAGATGCTGTTATAAGCTGCAGCTATTGAAGTGATAATACTTGTACATAACAATGGTTTCGCCTCTAAGTTAATATTTCACATCATGTTAGTTACACTTCCTTAACAAAGGCGAATACTGACATCAATGTCTGATTAATACGATTCATACTTCTATCCTGGGTAGCACTTCTCTCCAGCTTTGATAGATAAGATATTGTCCTGAGTATAAACTGTGACCCAAATATGGCAGCGGATCTAGTTAACTGTCTGCCACTACAGAGCGAGTCTTCAAAGGCGTTGCGAACTTGTGACTGATTGGAATGCCTCACAGACAACGTATTTGTAGAAAGCAATCAATAGTCTGCTGGTGCAAGGATAATATAGGTTATCATTTTGATTGTACTAGGTACGTCAAAAATACGTTTATTTATGTACGTAAGCAACGTAATAGTAAAAGTTCAAGGCACCCCTTCAAATCAGCTTCTACGAATGAACGTCACATGAAATTTTGTGAAGCGATTGAACAACGGAATAAAATAGAGTAAAAAAGGGCAACCTGAAGGGGCTTCACCGGCTTTCCGCATGCAAAAAACCATTTTATATTTTCGCATTAACATAGGTACCACGATTGCAGCTTACACCGGTAGAACAAGATGTTGTATTAAATACAAACATACATAAACTCATGCCTATAAATTCCCGAAGGGGTAAGCAAATGTGTATTAACACCCACATTTTGCCAACTATGACTTTCGGTCCCACGTGTGAGGGGGCGAGCCTGAAGCCGTCAAACGGGCACTTACTTATTAAATACTCAAACATATAGTGATCATGTCACGTAAAAGAGATTAATGTAGTGTACATTTTATATTCAATAACAGCGAGAACCGAACGTTATTAGTTGTCTGTGAACTCTTGTGAACTCATAAACTTGTGTGTGTGAGGGCTTCAGGGCAGTGTAGCCATCAGCATGTTCATCTTCCTCTGAATACATTACTGTCCTGAAAATGATGGACAGTGGACTTACAACTTTGTATGAAACAATGCGATCGTATCGTATCATATAGACACAAAAAAAAACTTGGCACTGATTGGCAAACCATTCATTTAATCATTAACTCAAAGGTTTAACTATGTATTATACATATTTGATTTGTAGAATATACTGCTTCCGGGCTGGTTGGCCGTGGTCCATGTGAAACTTGCGTTCCAGACGTTTCGTCGATCACTGCGGTCGACATCTTCAGTGGCGCAGGGCCGGGCGACGACAACTTCGGAGACCTTGCCTCGCCGGCGGCTGACGTGCGAGTGGCGCGATGGCTTGAGTCACGGCTGTATTTATAGGCACGGTCGGAGCGGGGAATCGACTCACTTGATTCTGATTGGCCAAGCGCTGTGGCGCGGACGTTCTCGATCCTGATTGGTTGTTTGCACTGTGATACCGAGTGGCTCTCAGTGCTGGGTACCAATCTTTTTGGAGCTGAAATCCCTCGTTTTTTCGGTTAAAGTTGTTGGGATGCTTGAATATTTCGATGGCTTCTCGAAGCATACGTGGGAAGAAATGTGTTGTGGTAGCTAGAACTTTCGTGTTCTGAAATTCGATGGTATGATTCCCATCCTCTTGGGTGTGTTCTGCAACCGCTGACTTGTCGAAGTGGCAGAGGCGGCAATTACGTTCATGTTCCGACAGGCGGGTCTTAATGCTTCTTTGGGTGGTGCCCACGTATACCGAGCCACATGAGCAGGGGATTCTGTAAACTCCAGCTGACGATAGTGGATCACGTGGGTCCTTGACCGAACGGTGAAAATTCCGTAGCTGCGTCGTGGGCTTGAATATCGGCTTGATGTTACAAGCTTCTAGCAGTCTTCCGATACGATCCGTAATGCCACGAATGTATGGCAAGAAAGCCTTCCCTATCGGAGCTGGTTTTTCCTCATCCTGGTTTGTCTGCGAAGCTTTCTTTGGGTGAAGAGCTCTCCGTATCTCATGTGCAGAGAATCCATTAGCTTGGAAGGCCGAGTCCAAGTGGCGTAACTCGTTTTGTAGGTGTTGAGGTTCACAGATGGTCTTAGCTCGGTGGACCAGTGTCTTGATAACTGACATTTTTTGTCTGGGATGGTGGTTGGAGTCCTTGTGTAGGTAACGGTCTGTGTGTGTCGGCTTTCGATAGACTCTGTGACCAAGACTGCCATCTTCTTTCTTGGATACTAGGACATCTAGGAATGGTAGCTCCCCGTTCTTCTCAACTTCCATGGTGAATTGGATGTTCGGATGGATGCTGTTTAGGTGATCCAGGAACTTAGTCAGCTCCGAGTCCCCATGAGTCCAAACCACGAAGGTATCGTCCACGTAGCGGAACCACGTAGTAGCAGCATCCATCCGAACATCCAATTCACCATGGAAGTTGAGAAGAACGGGGAGCTACCATTCCTAGATGTCCTAGTATCCAAGAAAGAAGATGGCAGTCTTGGTCACAGAGTCTATCGAAAGCCGACACACACAGACCGTTACCTACACAAGGACTCCAACCACCATCCCAGACAAAAAATGTCAGTTATCAAGACACTGGTCCACCGAGCTAAGACCATCTGTGAACCTCAACACCTACAAAACGAGTTACGCCACTTGGACTCGGCCTTCCAAGCTAATGGATTCTCTGCACATGAGATACGGAGAGCTCTTCACCCAAAGAAAGCTTCGCAGACAAACCAGGATGAGGAAAAACCAGCTCCGATAGGGAAGGCTTTCTTGCCATACATTCGTGGCATTACGGATCGTATCGGAAGACTGCTAGAAGCTTGTAACATCAAGCCGATATTCAAGCCCACGACGCAGCTACGGAATTTTCACCGTTCGGTCAAGGACCCACGTGATCCACTATCGTCAGCTGGAGTTTACAGAATCCCCTGCTCATGTGGCTCGGTATACGTGGGCACCACCCAAAGAAGCATTAAGACCCGCCTGTCGGAACATGAACGTAATTGCCGCCTCTGCCACTTCGACAAGTCAGCGGTTGCAGAACACACCCAAGAGGATGGGAATCATACCATCGAATTTCAGAACACGAAAGTTCTAGCTACCACAACACATTTCTTCCCACGTATGCTTCGAGAAGCCATCGAAATATTCAAGCATCCCAACAACTTTAACCGAAAAAACGAGGGATTTCAGCTCCAAAAAGATTGGTACCCAGCACTGAGAGCCACTCGGTATCACAGTGCAAACAACCAATCAGGATCGAGAACGTCCGCGCCACAGCGCTTGGCCAATCAGAATCAAGTGAGTCGATTCCCCGCTCCGACCGTGCCTATAAATACAGCCGTGACTCAAGCCATCGCGCCACTCGCACGTCAGCCGCCGGCGAGGCAAGGTCTCCGAAGTTGTCGTCGCCCGGCCCTGCGCCACTGAAGATGTCGACCGCAGTGATCGACGAAACGTCTGGAACGCAAGTTTCACATGGACCACGGCCAACCAGCCCGGAAGCAGTATATTCTACATGCAACGCCGGCCGTGAAAGCCTGAAGACTTATATTTGATTTGATACTTGAATCAAAATACAGAGAGTAAGTACTTCCTTAGTACATATTTTCGGTAGGGAGGTACTAAACAAAAGCATAAAGTTTCACCCTCCTCAGCAATCGGATAAAATGAGACACGTTCCTACAAGTCATAAAAGCGACCAGAACGACACCGTTTTCTATACCGACAGTGCCTTCGCAAAAAGTACGCATTATTTAACATTGGTCCGTACAATGTAAAAAGTACAAGTTCCTGTCGTAAATACTTGAGATTATGTCACGTTAAATAAACCTGACAATATAAGTCTTCAGGCTCTCACGGCCGGCGTTGCAGGTAGAATATACTGCTGCCGGGCTGTTTGGCCGTGGTCGATGTGAAACTTGCGTTCCAGACGTTTCGTCGATCACTGCGGTCGACATCTTCAGTGGCGCAGGGCCGGGCGACGACAACTTCGGAGACCTTGCCTCGCCGGTGGCTGACGTGCGACTGACGCGAAGCCTTGAATACGCCTGACAATAATAAGCCCACTACATAAACATACACCCCAGTACTTAGGGGGCCGCTTGACGGCAAAAGGCTCGCTCGCTCTAACGTGGGACCTTCGGGGATTTACAGGTGTGAGTATGTGTAGTGTGTTTTAGGGGCGGGTTTGGGCTTATGCTTTTGCAATTACTTTATGACAGTGCCTTAGCTTTTGCTTACAGCCTGGTAGCATAGATGCAGACCTACCCAACCCTGAGGGGGTTGCAGGGGGAGCGTGGTCTTAGGGAGGAGCGCAACAGTCGTGCAGATCCCCTAAGGCAAGTTTAGTGTATATCCTTCACGCGGTTGCTGGCCAATTCCCTCAGAAATGAACGTAACTAAAAACACTAAGCGACTATTGCAGCAACGACGAAGTCACGCTGCTGCGAGTTCATCATCGTAAAATACCGATGGTGGATAGAATTGACCTCCCGCGTGTTTGTGCCGTGCCGTTTGGGACCCGTACGGAGGGATGAAGGAATCCTGGTGGTTGAGCGGAACAGTAGCTGCGGCTGCTGGGAAGCAACACACCTCTTTGGTCTGGACTTCCTCTTACACGGGAGGTTACGAGGTAGCCACTCGTAATCAATCGGCTGTGGTGTCCGGTCAGACGGCCACTGGCGAGCTCTCTGGGGTGATGGGGTCTGCAGGCGGCGGCGCGCGGTCTTACTCATGGCCGTGGTGACCGGGGGAGGATTCTCGTGCAGGTCAGTCTCGTGGACAACTCATCTCGGAGTACTATATCCGTCCGATAGCCTTGGTGCTTTAGAGCATCCCCAACTGAGGGCTCCGTGGAGGGTGAGAAGTCGGATCTCTCGAATCAATGTATGATCTGAGATGGACATGGTCATTCACACCGTGATCATGGCGCTTGGAACAGCACCGAAATATCGGTCACTCAATTTAAGTAAACAACATGGTAAAAATCCCGGTACGTGTTAGACTAAAAACCGAATTAACCGGTCACATACTGGTCCACTTGGTCTCCTACGTTAATAGCTCTACTACGGGACATTGGCGGAATTGATGCATAAAGCACAGAGCCATTCATCCATTGAAACGTATTGTCACTAATATGCATTATAACTCACAAGATAATGGCATATGAGTTCGCTAGAAAAATGTTCCTTGATCCGATCGTCGGCCTGCGTGTAGTCCAGGAGCGCCTTTCACCACGCTCTCGGACAGCCAAGGCGCTGCACCTGCAGGAGCCCTCCGGTTTCGCAACCAATGGAAAAAGGGTACAGCAATGGTCGACGTCGAGGTGATCTTAGTAATTATGTAGTGCAGTTTTGGTTTGTCCTTACAGTGTCCACCATTGGCGCTTTTGCCTTACTGACCTCCATGGGCATTCATGGGAGGGCATTTAATACTAATATTCTGTGAGTAAAATGTATATAATCGAAATACCTTAGAGTTGTACTGTTCTGAAGCTTTGCAATAAACATTTATTTATTTTATTTATTTATTTATTTATATAATTTTCTCAGTCGTGAACAAGTATGAATGAAAAGGATATCAGAATACTGTTCCATTATGTTCGAAGGATAGGCCTTGTAACAAGTAGATACATTTTTTTTAATGATACTGGAGGCAAACGACCAGACGGATCGCCTGATGGTAAGCGATCACCGCCGCCCATAGACACCTGAAATACCAGAAGGGTTCTAGGTGCGTTGCGGCCTTTGAGGTGGAAGTACGTTCTCTTCTTGAAGGTTTGAGGGTCGTATCGGACCGGAAATACGAGGCGACAGTTCATTCCACAGTTTAGCTGTGCGAGGACGGAAGTTTCTAGAGAAACGCACAGTCGAGGTGCTGGCCATCTAAGTGGTGAGGATGACAATGTTGTCGCGTAGGGCGATGGCCGAAAGATGCGGCAGGGATTAATCCGAACAATTCCTCAGAGCACTCCCCGATATACATGCGATAGAAAATGCAGAGCGAGGCTACATCTCTACGCAGCACCAAGGAGTTAAGTCGATCCTAAATAAGGCAGTCGACAATTCGAGTCGCTCGTCGTTGGATACGGTCAAGAGGGGCAAGCTGGTACTGAGGTGCCCCTGCCCAAAGATGAGAACCATGTGAGGGCGAACTTGTGCCTTATACAGCTGAAGGCGGCGGGGCGGTGTGGGAAGGAATAGCGTAGGTGACAACACACAGCTTTGGGGGACACCAGCATTCACAGACATGGATTCAGAGCATTCACCGTCAACTACGACCTAAATGCTTCTGTTTGCTAGGCAGCTAGCTAAACCCATACACACAAATTCTCGGGAAGCCCATTGGATGGTAGCTTCGAAAGAAGTGCCCCGTACCAGACGCGATCGAAGGCCTTCGTCATGTCAAAGCTAACGGCCAATGCCTCACCTTTTGTCTCGATTACCTATACCCAACGATGTGTCTGGTAGACTAGAAGATCACCAACCGAGGTACCTTTACGGAAACCGTATTGTCGGTCACTAAGCAACTGGTGGTCCTTTAGGTACCGAAGGAGCTGGCAGTTGATAATGGACTCCATTATTTTCGAGAGCAAAGAGGTTATGGCTATTGGCCTGTAATTTGATGGAATCGAGCGGTAGCCTTTTTTAGGGATCGGATGCACCAAAGCTGACCGAAATAGACGCGTAAAGAACGGTTCCAACTCAGGAGCGCACATCTTCAGCTCAATCGCAGGGATTCCATCGGGACCAGTCGACTTATGAGTTTCGAGAGAACGAAGTGCTTTACGCACTGAGCTTTGGTTGAGCTGGATATCCGGCATACAGCTTTCGCACCGCGGTATAGTCGGCGGTGTGCATTCCCCGTCATCCAGAGACGAGTTGGACGCAAAGAGTTTGCCCAGTAGATCGGCTTTGTCTTTTGCATAGTGGGCCAATGTATCGTCACTCATGTGCCAAGGTGGAAAAGACGGCGTGCAGAAGTTTCCTTGGATAGCTTTAGCGGCGAGAAGCGACTTTGCAAGAACTATCAAACCAGGGTGATTTGCCACCAACAGGAACTGCAGAGGACGGAATGAAAAGCTCCATCCCCTGCAGCACCACGTCGGCAACATAATCGGAAACGAAGCTGGGATCAACCACTGAGAAGCAAACCTGCCCCCAGGGGTAGGACGCAAAGAAGGGCCGCATCCCGTCCCAATCTGCCGACCTATAGTGCCACACACGGCGGCTGCCAGCAACTCGCCGATCAAGCGATGTTCCGACGAACCGAGATTCAACGGATACACGGTAGCTAGCCGGACAGGAGGTCAACAGAAGCACCAACAGGGAAGGTTCCTGGCCTTCTACATGTGGGATTCGCGTAGTCGTAGTGATCAGCTGTGTCAGGTCATGAGCCAGAGCGAAGTGGTAGACAGATCTACCCGCGTGATCAGTCTTGTTTGAGCCGATCCATTCGGTGTTGTGGGCATTAAAATCACCAAGATATAAATAAAGATCTCAGCGGATGGGATCTGTTGCTGCACAAAGTCTGCAGCCGTTTAGATGTGCTCAATGAGTCGGACAGTTTCGGCATTACCGCTATGGGACCTATATACGCACGAATAGACACGGGGATGGTCATCGTTGCCTATACGCAGCCATAAGGTGGAAAGGTCCCTACCGTCAAGATTGCTGAGGTGACGAGAACTGATATCGTCTCTAACGTTCACGCACACTCTAGCCCTAGGCAAAAAGTAATGTTCCAGTCCATACACAGGATAGAATAGGTAAGAAGTGTCAGCTGGAGACAATATCTGCGTCTCGGTCAAAAAGAGTAAGGCCAGCTTTGCTGTCTCGAGATGTTGCGGACAGGGTCTAAACTCTAACCTTAGAGGTTAGAGTGTAGACCCTGGATTTTTCAGAAGTCCACAGTTAACGTAGCAGGTGGTTGCTAAGCTGCCCTGCTCTTGCCTCGGGCAGATGGCAGATGATTGAGCGCGGTTTCGCCCAAGAGTAGTACGTGGGGCGGCCTCGGCGTCCACGCTCATGCACGATGTTACCTGAGCATGGAAGCCCAGGAAGAGATTCTCCAGCGCAGCCGGTACCCTCCTGGGGCAGTCGGTTAAACTGCACCAGAGGGGTTGGGGTTGGAGGTAATACACAATCAATGATTGAGAATTTTCAACGAAATATTTTGAAGAATGTAACGTATTGATTTAAATGAAGCATTGACACGGTTACACCATTGTTGAGTCATAACATCATAACCATAATATAACGCAAGTCACGCGTTTACGTCACCAAGAGCATTATTCAGAGCGACGTCGAGTTTCAAACGCTGTTGTAGCGAAAATTAATTCTATTCTCCAGCTAGGGTATTAAAATTAAGTTGAAAGATTTTTATTTGAATAATTATACTCCGCACGCCGAATGATGATCCCTATGACGTTTCAACTGACAGTTGTATTAGTTATGCGAAACAATTTCGATAAAATACTGTTTTTTCAGGCAAATGTCATGTCATTCAGCCAGGTCATTCAACATAATAAGCAATATTTATTTATTTTGAAAAAAAGACTACGCGCATTGATGGACATAAAACACTAGATAAAAAAGTAACAGCCTTATTATATTTTATTTTACTATACTTTAATTTTTATTCAAATTGCATAATTTAAAGAATTTAAAATTCTTTTTGAATTGAATTTTAAAGAATTCATAATTAGATGGCAATTATGGATTACACTGACTGGGATCGAGATGTACAATACGACAATATCATTGACCAACCGTTAATAATAAACGTCACGGATAGCTGCAGTTCAGACTCAGATTTTGAAGATCCGATTGACCCTGTATCAGATTCAGATTGATATAAATAAAATACAAACTCAAAGCATTTGTTTTATATTTCCAACAAATTATCGATATTTTGTTTATCGATGTGTCATTTGCATTGAGTTTTTTTCTATTATTTCCGAACATTACGTAATAATTTCTTAATATTCATTTTTATAATTTACAATTGTACACAATTATGATTTTTTCGTCTTTTTAATGGACCTCTAAAGGATTTGATGTGATACGACGTCAGTACAATGTTAAGCGCTAACGAACTGTCATACGGATCATCATTCAGCGTGCGGATTATAACTACTATTTTTTTATACCACTCAGCTGGCAGACATGCACACGGCCCACCTGCTGAAAAGTGGTTACCGTGGCCTATGGCCGTGTAAAACACTGGGGGTGTCACTCTCGCGCTGCCGACCCTGTTAGAACAGAGAGTTTCTGTGCCGTCAGTGTAGAAGATAAAGCAGGATAAACCTTAGGTCTTCCCACTGACAAAACAAAAACTCTCCAGTGAGCTCTGGCTACCCTACTCACCGCCGAGAATACAACACGAGGTTATTATGACCGCGGTATTCTGTACAGCGAAGGTACTTCCCCAGTCGGACTGCTCAATTGGACGGAAATACCATCGTGTCCTATCTCTTACAGAGATATTAAAAAATAAAAATATAAAACAAAACACTTGAAAGGTGGCCGACGTAGCAGCCGACTTAAGGCTAGAAGCAGCCGGCTTGAGGCCAGAAGCAGCCGGCTTGAGGCAGATTTCGAGAAACAACGCAGACACGAAGGATACGCCTGGCGGAGCAGCCAGGCAGCCCAGACGCAACAGAAGAACTGAGAGGTAGAACGCACCAGCATAGCAACTGGAAGTGGCAGTTCGGGGTTAGCGCACACACTGCACTCGCACCATGTTTAATTCTTTATTAAGTTTCTTAACAATTGAGTGAAACGGGTATACGATTTGTATAAGCGAAAACGTAGTCACTATAATATAAAGGTAGTTCTTTCACAACCCGCAATAAACTCACTCAACAATGCAGCCAACTTCATAAAGAAAGCTCTGGAGAAGTTATTTCAATTCAAGTCATTTTAGAATGAACTAGACAATGAAATATAAAACACATACAGAAAGTCTCATACAGAAAGAAATATTGTAAACAGAATTTTTTCGCATTTAACTAATTCAAATACCTATTCCTAATATAATACGCAAATAAGTGATGGAAAACAGCTAATAAATGCGTTAGATCCACATTGGTATTAACTAATTTCGACATTCAAATATGTAAGACTTTTCAGACATCGAACTGAATGCTACAACTATGAAGATATGATGTTACAAAAAAAAATTACCTAATCATATTAAGGCTATTAAAAGGAACTAGTAACATGTCGTAACGTGAAAAGACGGTGGATTAGTTAACATGGAACAGAGAAATAGCTTAAGGCTAGACCAACTTTAATGTGTCGGTTTTTACGGACGCCCGAATTAACGAAACGGCTTGTCATTCAGAATAAGACTCAAGTCTCCACCGAGGAGAAGGAACGCGGTTTGCTTAACTGACACACGCTGCGTCTATGGAATGGATGCAAACTTGATCTGCTGCGGTCAAGTACACTTACAATTCCTAATACTTACGCACAAGTACACAGGCGGACTTAATACCAAAGACAATCTTCAGTCAAATAAAGGCAGTGCAGAGATAGAATCAGTGAGGGTATTATTGTAAGTAACATTTAAAAGGATGAACACTATACAAAACTATGACACTGTAAATAGATCTCTCCTTATATCTACATACCTACCTACTTCTTCCTCAGCGTAGCGTTAATTCCAGTCGCGTACGCAACCTGGAGTCTGGTATCCGCTTAACTTTTTCGGCTATGGCTACTAGCCATGGTCGCAGTTTGACTCAGGGTGGTAATTGTCACATAGTTTAAAGGGTAAGTTATCTCAAAGTACCTGAATCATGATGAATTGTTGCTGGTACTATTTACGTAGAATGAGCTTACTGTGTCGTTAAGTCCTGCCGTAGTTTGCTGTTTACTAGGTTTGATTAAGTGGATGACTGGGTCCCAGGCTGCTGGTCCGCTCCAATCCAACATTCTTCTATATTAAAATGTGAGTGTTTTTAAATTTAAATAGCCTCGCGGACCATTTTCGGTATATATCAATGATCTTTAGCGAGTTTCTGGTTTGGTCTGGTGGAGTGATTTATCAAAAATTAAGTAATGATTGGTACCTTATTGCACACTTCACGTACAGCTGACTTTGCCGGGTGTTGGCTTTTATGTCAGCTATGTTTTCTTTGACGCGAGTGCCAATGCCAGTCAGAGTCTATTTTATAGACATTTCAATAAGTGATATTCGTGTAAACTTTAGAAAATATCAAATACTAGCTTTTGCACGCGGCTCCGCCCGGTTGGGTGTCGGTTATCGCTATAATATCGGTTATCGTTATAAATTGTAGCTTAAGTTTTGCCTATGTGTTATTCTGATGTTTAAGCTATATTATTGTACAGTTTCATTAAAATCCAGACAGTAGTTTTTACGTGAAAAAGTAACAAACATCCATCATTTCATCCATGTTACAAACTTTCGCGTTTATATTAGTAGGATTTTGTGTGCTAGTAGAACACAAAACATTACAATTACATTTTCGATTTCATTCAGGATAACTTTAATATCTTTAATCAATTTAACGCAAGTCGTCTTGACTTAATTCCGTAACAGTTGAATGGACGGTGCACTTCCCATAAATAGTGAATGAAAAGAAAAACACCGTATTCCTGTGCAGTAGAATCGAGCGGAATGTCAGTCGATTGTGCGAGTTGAACAAGACAAAAAGTTAATTAAAGCCGGTGACGGTGACAGTGCGAAGAGCCGCAGGTGGCTATGGGAAGCGCGGCCGTGCGCGTCGGGCCGCACCGCGACCAATTGCCGCTAATTGTAGCGATGCCAACGAACGACGCCCGACACAGCTTCTATTGACACTATAAACCGAAATTGCTGTCCGAAAAGTTTTAAGTTTATCTATTATTATGTGCGCAATAATGTAACCAGGGCTTCTAATAATAAAACAGGATTTGAATTTTTTAATGTGAAGTCATATTCTAAATTACCGGCAAGTTAAAATAACAATTAGACTGAATTATACCAATGAAAAAAATACTGATACTAATCAAGTCGCTCTGATCTGTGTGGTGGCAGAGAAAGAATACAAGTAACACCACCCCATCTCATCCAAAGGGGGGTATCGTAAGGGGCGACTAACGGAAAAATACGCAGATGAAATCATTGCGACAAAAGGAAAACTCAAAATCAAACCCTGTACCGACCTTGCTGGCCAGTTTGCAAGCAGTAGGCCTACACTTGCAAACATTGGAAGAGGCCTATTTCCAGCAGTGTACTGCTACAGGCTAATTGATTGATTCATGGGCAAGTCGATCTGAACTACGTTATCATGTAGGACTCATTGAATTTCAGCGAGCAAATTTTCACTGGTGAAAGCCAACTAAATAGTTGTCACTGATACATTGTTAATATGAATTTAGGTCATTTAAATTAATCGTTAATTTAACACAACAGATAACCCAAGTATTTTTTTGACGTGACAACGTCTTATAAATTGGTTTGCCGGGCGACACTTCAAGAAACTGCGTTACGCTCTGCGTTACGCTCCGCGTTATGCGCTTACAATGAGAGCGAGTGAGAGGCACGCGTCCCGCCTAAGAGCGAGAGAGACAAACATAAAAAGTGAAAGGCACGCGTCCCTTCCACTCGAGCACAGTTAGCCCGCCTAAGAGCGAGAGAGACAGAGCGAGAGAGAGAGTGAGAGAGATAGGCATACACACCGGTTCATGTCTTGTAATTAATAATTTAAAATTTAATTTTGTTTATAATTCTTTGTATAAATAAATGTTTTAAATTGTTACTATTATTTCATCCTTCTTCCTACTATACGAATGAATATTCACATTAAAATTATTTTACCACTCAAAGTCGTTGTCACGTAAAACTTTCGCCTGTATACCGACTTTACAGGCAACCAAATTTTTTTTTAAAATAAATATCTTCAATGTACAAAGTACCTATAGATATTTTTCTTTTTTAACAGTATAGATAAATCAATATGGTAAGTTACCAATTCACTTGGCCTGTCCTTTAGGCCGCCGTTTGTATACGCTTTTACACTTACTTTTACACTTACAAATAGTGTACGATTGAGTACCTATGTATTATTGAGTGATTTTCTTGCCCTCGAATCAAATAGTAAATTTTACGCACTCCCCTGGTTAAGTGATATGAGACGCGTACTAGGAAGTCTAAGGTTCTAATCCCGACTCAATTAATATACTCAGTGGTTTTGCTGAGTGTACATTTTTTTTTATATAGGACACGTCCATTTGACTTCACCTCGCCTGATGGTAAGCTGAAGGCAAAGTCTCAGGAAAGGGGGCCACTATTATATACATGTGCCATGTTAACAACGGTGGCACGCCCCGCTTAAAGGACCCGGGTCTGTAGGAAGAAGGAAACACGTGAGCTGACAAAATTCCAGGGCTTAATGGTGCGACAAAGGAAAGAGTCACCGAACCCCTTGGTTCTTGAAGTAATATTCTGCATCGTATGAGAGTGGCATCTAAGCCCTGCGCGTGTTGTCCTGTATAGGAAAGGAGAGGATGGAATTCATTGGAATAACTCATCAGAACATTCACCATGGTAGAGACGGTAAAATACTGCCAAGGAAGCAACATCTCTACGCATCTGCAGAGGCTCGAGGGTACTCGTGACCTCAGGATTTAAAATAATCCGGATCGCACATCACTGCAACCTGTCGAGAGCATCTAATAAGTACTTTGCGGATCCATTCCGGAGATGCGAGCAGTACTTATTCCACGCAGGAACGAATTTGTGTCTTGTATAGAAGACACCGTTACGCGAGTCCGAGTTTACGCGAGGCTGTTTTGATGATACTCTCGATGTAGTTTTTGTTATTCAATTTGTATTGAACATCCATAACGAGGATTTTGAGGTTATCCTGCAGTGCTGAAGAGTGGGAAGAGGAACGAAAGAACATAACTTTGCTGTAAACCCACATGCCCGCCTCTTCTTGGCATTGAACTCGACAAAGTTCTCAGAGCCCCATTGGGAAAGGTGGTTCAGGATCCGGTCAAGCTCAGTGACAAAAAGCTGCCTTTTTTCAGCGATATCCGACTGCATAACCGCAGGACGTCCATGATAATTCCCGTGCAAAAGTGCTATGGTCTGCATAGCAATAAATGCTGCCAGTAGACAGCATGTCATTGATATGCAGAAGAAAGAGAGTGGGTGACAGGACGGAGCCCTGCAGTATGCCGGCATTTACCTGCAAGAACTCCGAGGCTCGTCCATCACAAAGGGCGAAAATACGGTGCTCCTGCAAGACGACGGCAACCCAGTTGCACAGTCTAGGAGGCAGACCAAAGGCTGGTAGCTTGGAAAGAAGCGATTTGTGCCAAAGTCTATCAAAAGGTTTAACGATGTCAAGACTAATTGCCAATGACTCGCCGTGCTTGCCCATAGCCTGACCCCAAAGATGGGTAACATACGCCAGAAGATCACCCGTTGACCGTTTCGACCTGAAGCCATATTGCCGGTCATTAATTAGGGAGTGATCCTCAAGGTGACGCATGAGCTGCATGTTGATTAGGTGTTCAAACACCTTGCACAGCACTGAGGTGACGGCTATGGGTCGATAGTTGTTTGAGTCTGAACGATCCCCCTTCTTGGGGATCGGCTGTATGTTCGCCTCTTTCCAGCCGAACATAAAGGAACTTATTTGTTTCTATTCTAATCATCGTCCCACCACAACGCCTCAGGCTTACAAGGTTCAATAATGTCGAACTCAGTCTATTAGGCGCTTTAGCACAAGCCTGTACTACTAGACTATGTAAATGGTAAAGTTATGATTACGAAGGTGACCACATTTGACAACACTGCTAACGCAAGATCCGTATCGAAGTTTAACAAGTATGCTCGCGCTGTATGTGCTGCAAGCATCTGCAGTTGTTGTATGTGGTCGGCTACGGAATCATACCTTAAGATGGATGTATAAAAGTCATTAGATGGTTCTATCAAGTTTTGCATCGGATCTATAAAACCTATTCAAAATCTAACTAGCATCTATTGAAAATTAAATGTAAAATTTTGTAAAGATGTTATTTACTATTGAGTTAATAACATTTTACAAACTTTTACATTTAATTTACAAACGACGGAATGGATCCGACATTAGGAACGGTTATAAATTTATCGTCGTGAATAACACATAGCCTATTTTTGATCATTTGATTGGTGGATTGGTGCAATTCTGTTTCCGTGCCCGCATGGGTATCTTACCCATGCGGGCACGGAAACAGAATTGCAAGCGGGCGTAGCCACAGGCAACAGTCAGTTTTAAATCATTTGTAGTAGACACTAGCTGGCTCCGCTCCCGTGGATGCCGGTTATTGCAACATTAGGTCGATCTACCAACGAGCTATCAGACGTAAGTACAGCGAAGCGCCACTGCTTCACTGTAGATATTTCATTCATACACCAAACAATAGCCTTTAACTTTTTTATAAAGAGCAAAAGGTAAACAGGCATTTATATACTGTAAGTTATAGGTTTAGATCAGTCATAAACTACATTTACATATTCTCATCACCAACTGCGTCACGATCATTGCATCAACGATTATCAAATACTGATTACGTAGAGTAATAAAAAAAGATAACTATCTATATTTAAATATATAATCGTGTATGTTGGTGACGTCGCGCGTCGGTCTGTAAGTCTGGGTGAGCATGTATCTACAGATCTTTCGACGCGGCCATTAGCGCGCCAGAGATCAATTGGTTTTTGAACCGTGGGCGGACCGTTTCATTAACTATTATAATATAAAAGCAGTCCAAGCTGATTAGTTCCTTGAAAGTCCAACGCTTTTTTACTCTTTAATCGATATTGATATAAAAATCTTTAAGCCTTATGGCAAGGCGATAAGTGTGAATCAATGTTACGGTTGCTTTTATTTTTATCCCATTAGAGTAAAGAGTGGCAACAACTAACCTGTCCCCCTAGACAAGTGGCAATTCGTTGGCTGGCTTTTTATAGAATAGAATTATGAATGTATAAGACTCTCATAAACGTCAAAATGTAAGTATCTCTTTATTGTGTACACCAAGGACAAGACATTTGTTATTAATACATTGCAGGCACAGACAATAGGCGGCCTTATCGCACAGTGGCAATCTCTTACAGGCAACCTTTGGATGGAGAAAAGAGATAGAATCCATATTTGGGTAGTATGGTGTACTAAGTCCTAACAATATTTTATTAGTAGGTACTATTTATATAGGTGTCGGAGAGAACGTAATTTGTAGGAGTACTCGTAATATATACACTCCTAAATGTACATACAATTTACTAAATATACCTATACATATATAGGTACATACATATACATACATTACATACATACACACATATATATATACATATGTAAATACATATACATATACATATACATATATATATATATATACATTTACATACTGTTAATAACCTTTTTAGGAGCAGTGACCAACAAATCTAAATGTAGCAGATTTCCCGCAGGTAGTGATTGTTCACGGATTTTTTTTAAACTGGTAAGGATTGTGCGCGTCTAATATCTACTGGAAAGGCATTCCACAGACGAACAGCTTGGACAGAGAAGGATTTGTCTGGGAACTTTGTGGAGTGCCCTGGCATTTTTAGTCTCGAATTCTCTGCCGATCTCAGAGACTTGCAATGTGTGGCGTCCAAAAACTCGAATCGATTTTTAAGGTAAGAAGGAGTAGCAGGATTGAAGAGTATACTGTACAGTAATGAGAGTATACGAGCGTTCCGGCGAAGACGGATAGGTAACCACTTAAGCTTTTTTCGGTATTCAGAAACGTGATCGCATTTGCGGAGACCGAATATGAATCTTATGCTGGAGTTCTAGAGTCTCTCAAGCTTATTCAGTTGGTCTTCAGTGAGATCTAGATAGCTGGCATCTGCGTAATCAAGGATGCGAAAGAGAAGTGACTGTATTAGCGCAATCTTGGTGGCAATAGGTAGGAAATTACGCAGTCTACGCAAGGACCCCGCGGCAACGAACATTTTACGACTAAGTTCCTGTAATTGAGGGCCCCATGTCAAGCAACTGTCGATATATATCCCTAGGTCCTTGATTTTATCGTTGTATGTGATACTTGCTCCATTACACGTAACCTGTGAGAGCGTAGACCACTCTATTCTTGCGACCATCCAAGGGCTGCCAATAATGATGACCTGAGTCTTGCTCGGGTTCACGTTTAAACCATATGATGCGCTCCAATTGCAGATAGAGCTCAAGTCAGCATTGACAGTATCAACTGCCTTGTTTAATTCGTTCAGTAGAGCTTGGGAGCAAATTTGGAGACCATCTGCGTACAGGTGGTAGAAAGAAGTTTAATTATTTGTGATGGTGTTTATGAACACGGCAAAGAGTAGTGGTGATAAAACGTCACCCTGTGGCACGCCAGCAGATGAAGAACACCAAGAGGAGAGGGTATCTTCGATATTAATACGTTGCCGGCGAACAAACAGGTAACTTTGAAACCAGTCAATCGCTGTTGGAGATATGTTAAGAGAGCGTAATATGCCTAGTAGGATGTCAAAGTCCACGGTGTTAAACGCATTGCTGAAGTCTAATAAAGTAAGAACTATCAGCTCACCGTTGTCCATACCAGCTTTGATATCCTCCGCGACATGAATTAAAGCGGTGGTAGTACTGTGTCCGGCACGGAACCCGGACTGGAAGGAATTTAAGAGTGAGTTTTTGGAAAGAAAATAAGTTATTTGAGTGTGAACTAGTCGCTCGAGAACTTTGGAGAGAAATGGTAGGATAAAGATAGGACGATAGTCAGAGAAAGAGAAAGGGTTATTTTTTTTGGGAATAGGAGTAATCTGGGCATCTTTCCAGGCTTCTGGAAACACACCGCAGGTTATTGAGTAGTTTAGAATATGGCAGATAATGGGAAGAATTTCATCAATGATAGGGAGAATCATTTTGCGACTTACACAGTCGGTGCCTACCGCATTTGAGCTAATTGACACTATACTCTTCTTAACACCACAAGCAGAAAATTGACTAAAGAAAAATGGAGAGCAGTCGGGAGTAGGTATAGTGAAAGATGTTTGAGCGTGTTAATCCCATACATCCATAATTCTATTCTACAATACGGCAGCCCAAGAATTGCCCCTTGTCTAGGAGGACAGAGCTATAAGTGACCGCTTACCTAAATGTAAATCCAATTCGATTTATAACATAAAGGCATAAATCCATAACATGATATTGTACAATCCAAGATGACTAATGCATAGGCGGTTCACAGGGAGTAGTATAATAGCAGGAGACACGAATTACCCAGTAGCGGCCGCTTATCTGATAATAAATATTATGGTCCATTCTTTTAGGCGAGACGGTCATTAATCGAGCGGTCGATACCGAGCGTATCGCCTTACGAGCCGTATTGTTGGTCCAACAGTTGTTCCTATTTATCAAGACGCCAGTAATATTGTTATGGCGCACACAAAGAGCTAACAAGCAGGCAAGGCAGATATAACGACGATCTCTTTGTTTTTTGACAGACGACATTAGTATTAGGAATTATTCATTCAAAAACCGATAAAAAATGAGCGCACAGATAAAAAAGTCATATAAAAATATTACGTGATAGTCACAATACAGTGTGTGTGGGTTCTTAAAATATCAGTGTGAGTTAAAAAAAATGTATTTTAAGACCAAATTATGTGCAGTTTCATACACTACTTTATTTAATCTCATGACATTGCTTAAAATGACAGAAGAATTGAACACGCACAAGTTGAAAGCGGATCGCGCATGCGCGTTGCACCGCGTCTACAGATTATGTTGAGAAAAATGCATTGACACCTCCTTTTATGCAGTTGAAGCTGTATCGAAATAGAAAAAAGTTATATATTGCCCTTAAAAGACCTGTTAATTAATGTTTTATTATTATTATTTATCTCAATACTCTGTGCGTCAAGAATACACAAAGTGTAGTAAAGACACACACTGTGCATTAAAGTATGGTTTTGACAATTTTGACCAAAAGACGTCTTATAATGGTACAATTAGACCAAACGAACAGAGAGATAGAGCTAGAACGAGAGCATTTTTCCTAATATTTTAAACCTTGTTTTCAAAGAAAAAGCAACGAACGAATGTTCTGCCACTGTTTACACTAAAAGAATTTGACGTAAAGACGTGTTCAATACATAATATAGATTTTGCGCAATCAAATAAACGGAACGGGAGCGCATAAAGTACTAACAAATAAACAAAACAAACATTGATTATTATCATTTATTTTATCTAATAAATAAATTAATTCACACCTTTCATATCCGAGTACCGTTGTAATATAAATCCAAGGGCTTTAGCTTAGTCTACATCAGATGTATTAAAGACACAAAATCGTCAAGGTTGAAATCATTTACATATAAATTACTCTCATCGATGCGTAAATCCACGTGTTGCTCCACGAGTCTAGAGATTAATTTAGGTAGGTGTTCGGACCAGCCGGGTGACAGACAACTTAAGCTGACATCCGTCAACGCCGCCATTCGTAATCGCGGGATCGAAGATCGATGCTAAGCCTGGCTTATTATACTCTTCGACGGGTCGGCTCAGTCCAGCGTATTCAGCAATACTCGTCAGTCGTGTTTCGCCGAGAATCTGTTGTGCAAGACTTCTATTTATATTGTAAAAATATAGTTCCTTAGTTTTGGCAATTTATATTCAAATTCGATTCCGATCTGAGTTCGATATGAAATTTCAAGAGAAATTTATGTGTAGATAAGTATGATTAACCTTGCTTATGAAAGCACTAAATTGGATAAGGTTAAGATGATACCCGGTTCACATTATTCCAGTCCAGTAATCCAGTGAATCAATTTAGTCCCGTGTTGGACTGGATTGTAGTATTCACATTATTCCAGTGCTTTAAACGCGCTTGAACAATGCACCGGAGTGGAATCACTCACTGGAATAAGCAAATTTCAGTGATGGTTGATATTATACCAGTAGCATTCCGGCACTGGATTCGCTCGCTGGACTGAAATGCTACTGAAGTGAAGTGAACCGGGTATTAAGGATCATGATACTAATATTGTAATTTTTGATTCTACCCGCATACTTCAACAAAAAACGATCACTTCACATGTTACATCTTTTTTGGTTTTTGGACATTTCCCTTTGCTTGTATTATTAGACATTGCTTCTTGCCAAATTTCTTCATTCTAGGTTTACAGGAAGTACATACCTTATTGACTTTGATATAGAGATTCCCTTGTGACTATTTAAAGATGCTGCATAATCTCTTTTGATTGCATTTATTTAGGCGTATGATTTTTTCACAGCTTTGAAGTTCGAAACTACAATCAAACTAGTGCTACGTAGGACAGGTACATTATACTTAGTTTCTGCATTTGTACGTGATCACTTTATCATAAAGAATTGCCTTAGTATCGTCAAGTGGTCGTGAAATTTTATGACGACTAATGACCTGCGTAACACTAGTTTTAGAAGCTGTCTGCAATTATGAGGCAATTGACGCATTCAATGAAGTTTTTACACCAAGAGCGATCGGCACCAACGGCAAACTTACTTAAGTACGAAGTCTAGTCTTATCAAGATACTTTTTTTTATTGTAAATCGAGACACGTAACGAAAAACTAAAGCCAGAATGTAAGCTAGAACTAATGTAGAAAGTAGGAGTAGGAGTAGTGTATATGTATATCATTATTAATTACCTAGATTTAATTCCGTCTGTCTACCATTCTGTCTGTTACGCTTTCACACCTAAGCCACTGAACCACTGATGCTGATAAAATTTAGTACAGAGATGCACTATAGATCTTAGGAAAGGACATGCTACCTTTAATCGCAAAGAAGGCTTGAAAGGGTACAAATATGGGATAAAAGTTTATACGAAAGCTTCTCATTTGCGAAGACATAGTTTTACAAAACTTTGTATATTATGGAAGTGTTTCTGATATTTAGTCCTGTGTGGGGATAACAGAAGGGACGCGATAACCGATACTCACGCGACTAAAGATATTAAAAATATTTAAGAAGTTCAATGTTACTGTAAAATTTAAGAAATGCGTATGTTGATTTCCAAATAACACTTATCTCTTTTAAATCGGAGCAAATCGCTATCAAAGCTTTGTAGACTCATCGATACAAAGTCCTTAAAACAGCATTGTCGAGAGATAATAAAGCTGAGACTAGCAGTTTTACTGGTTGGTGCACGCGATGGAACACAAAGCAAAAAATAAAATTGTAACGAAGTACGCATAACTTAGAAACTGCAACATTTTGCTTATTCCAAATATTAAATATGGTAGCACATATTGAGGCCTAAATTGCGTTTATAGACGGACGGTAGGCTGTTAGGGCAATGTGGTGACGTTAAGTATTTATTCTATTTACCGAGCGTGCCTCACAGCCGCGGTTGCTGTTTGACGATGCAAATTTATTGGCCCTTGATAAAACGCTCCCCAAACTCATTGATTTGCAGATGTTGCTCAATTTAAAGTCGATGGGGCGCAGCCTGAAGACTCGCCACTCGTAAGTATCATAATTATGCACAACTATTTTAATCGGTAACTTATTTTTAAAACTGAAATCCTTTTCACATGTATGAATAATGAAGTACGACAACGTACTGATAACCGTAACTCACACTTGACCTTGCATTAGGCCATATATGAGACTATACTAGGCGCACTTTTCGCGGTCTACCGCAAAAACGGTTGATCGTATGAAAAAAAGTTCATACAAAAGTAGAGAATTTTATGCTTTACAACTTTTATAAAAGTTGCAAATGTCATTTAAGCAATAGCAAGCGAAATATTTACGAAAAACCGATTCTTACGACCTTTGACCTTCAATATTTTAAGACGCGACTTGTGACTTTCGATACAACATTTAGAACGATAAAACAAAGGTTCATACCAATTTACAGCTATGACTGGTCTATATTTTATAAAGCGTTTGAGGCCTTAAGGGTTGAATTAAAATGTTTTAAGCTGCTTTTGTGTCGTTCAGTTGACAATAAAATAAAACAAAATACCTAAGCAAGGGCTGATCATAAGGTGAAATGGAAACAGGAATATCCATTGCAGATCATTGACAACTTTGTCACATCAAATAATTGTACTAGTAGTTTCTATACACCCATAGAAATTACTAGTAACAGTTATTCGATCTGACAAAGTTCAACATCGAAATATTGTGTACGTTGCAGCTAACAGTTGCACGCGAATACTTGGCATATATTCGTGGCATTTCTCCTTAATGCAGCCAGTTTGAATAATAAATGATAAAAAGGTTGCGCTTTTGCAGTTATTGTAATTTGTAACGCTATTAAGATCTCATTTATATAATATCAATTTTCTTATCAGTATGCTCTATTCTTTGACTATAAACTGTATAGACACAGTATGTAACAAAATGCATTAGGATTAAAAGAGAAAACTAATATTAATACTGCCTTTAAACTGTCAATGTGTGCAAGATAAAGGTTGAATAGTTACGTCAAACTTATACCAAAGTAGTAGCTTTTTTCCAGTTTAGTCATTACTAAATCAATAGAATTTGTATAGGTACAAGCTAAGGTTCGATCAATTGTCCTACAAAAACAAGAGCATGTTGGAAAGAGGAACCGAGGCGTTGACAAACCACTCATAGGGAGAGATGCATCTCAACATGAATCGCAAGTTCACCACAGCACTTGTAAATTGATAGCTATAATAATAAACCAGTGCCCTTATGGGTCATCCGACAAAGAGCTAAAATTACCGGCATGGCTCGCAGAATTAGCAAGCTGAACTGGCAGTGAGCTGGCCACATCTATAGAAAGACCAATGGCCGTTGGAGCCGACGAGTCCTAGAGTGGAGACCGTGAGAAACGAAACAGAAGGTAGCAAGCCCCCTAGCCTGGTGGACTGATGACCTGTAAAAGGTAGCTGGGACAGACTGGATGCCGAGGGCGGAGGATTGGGTGCAATGGCGAACATTTGGCGAGGCCTATGCCCAGCAGTGGACTGCAATGAGATATTTGATTGATTAATTAAAGAATAAATCATTGTGGATTGTTTATATTACTGGGCATGTTATTTCAGACATGACAACAGTACACACACAAAAGGAACACTCAAGAAGTCAATAGTTATTTAAATAGCACGCAAGTGGGAACCTTTTCGCAATAAAGTAGTTATATAAATACAAAGCAATGTTGCAGTCTCAGAAGTGAACACAGCTTCGCCTATTTTTGAGTTAGATCGACGCATTTACCTCCGACGCGGCTCGGCGCAAATTGATGGTTTCACCCAGTTCTATGCCAAACGATCAGCGTATAAACTCGCACGACGGGCGCTTCAGTCAATATGGTAATCATTGTTCTCGAAACTAGAATGAAACGACATTCATTTCAAAGTGCCTATACACAGGACGGGTAAGAAAACGAATACTTCTCTGCAGTATTCAGACAAGTTTCAGATATATAGTGAATATTGTGTTTATATAAGGCACGCCTATTTTACTCGTCTGATGGTAAGCTGAAGGCAAAGTCTCAGAAAAAGGGGTCACCATTGCAAAAACGTACCATGTTACAATGGTGGCACTCAGCTTGAAGGCTTCATCACGCCTCGCTTAAAGAACCCGAGACTGTAGGAAGAGGGAAACACGTGAGCTGGAAAAGAATGGAAAGGGAAAGGAAGGTCTTAACATGCGCTTAATCCATCTATGCATTCGTAACGTAAATTAAAATTGAGATTATGTGAAGTGCTACTCTTTTAGAGTCAAAGTTTGGCTCTAACTTCGAATATTGAGAACAAGAACCGTAATCAACACTGAAGAACCCAAGAGAAATCTTTGACCCGTATCATACTCAAGTACAATGTACAATTCTATTAAAGCGTCAATTAAAGTGAAAATAAAGGCTGTGTCAGTAGTTAAGAGGTGAGTACAAAGTGCAATTCATTTTCGGCAGTAAAGACAAAAGCAGTAATCAGTTAACTATGCCAAATGAAATCGAATCCATGTAACAACTCCTACTATCAAACTATTGTAGTTAAGTTATATAGAAATAGAAGTAAAAGAGAAAAACAAATAGTTGTGCAAGTATGTCGTCAATTAGGAGGTTTTTAAATATATTGCATATTTCCTTTCAACAATTTCAAACACAATTTTCAGAATAATAATCTTTTAGTTAAACTCAACTATAGAGTTGACTATACAAATTGAAATCGAATCCAGGTAACACCTCCTGCCATCAAACTATTGTAGTTAAGTAACATGGTAGGTAATAGAAGTAAAATAAAATAAAAAATTGAAATAATTTTCATAATTTTCATTCAAGTTCGATAAATAACATTTTAGTAAAAAAAAATCATTTATTCTGTATATACACCACCAAAACGGCACTAACAAAACGTCAACATTAAAAAAGAACAAGATTAGTTTAGCAAATGGACCGCCGCGCGCCAGCTCAAAACGCGGCCTCAACTTAAGAAGACTCCGGCAACTCAGCGGGCATTATTTTTTGTTTTTACAAACATTTACTTAAATCTACTTAGCCTATTTACAGTGGTTTGTCTAAATATTCTGGGATTTTATAATAGCCTTTTTGGCACCGTTTAATGAAAAAACAACCGCGGTAGCCTAGTGGTATGGGTAATGGACTGCTGAGACGAGGTCTCGGGTTCGATCCCAGGTTTTCCATGGCACACACCAATGACTTTTCGATGCTTTTCGAAGTTATGTGTGTATTTATCGCAGGTTTATAAGTGCCCAGTTAATGGCAATAGGCTCGCCACCTATTACATTGGGACCTAAACATAAACCGGCGAAATGTGGGTGCTAGCACCTCTGCCTACCCCTTCGGGGATAAAGGCGTGAGTTTATGTTATGTTAATGTTAATTACATTTTTAAATTTAGGTATATTTAAAATTAAAAGGCAACAAAATAATTATGACAAAGGGAATGTTGCAATCACAAGAGTGGTCCATTGGTTTAATACTAATAATCTATGCCTAAATGGGGATAAATCTAAATGTAATAAATTTCCCCTACCTAATGTAACACGGGTGGAAACACTGGCAACCAATGGAAAAGTGTTGAACCTTGTGGAATAAACTGTGTTCCTAGGTTTAAGTATTGATGCCAAACTACAGTGGGGA
Source organism: Eilema caniola (assembly GCA_949126895.1). NCBI lineage: Eukaryota > Metazoa > Arthropoda > Insecta > Lepidoptera > Erebidae > Eilema > Eilema caniola. Next base: position 23,256,159 of record OX421474.1, read on the forward strand.
TCACATATTGAAAATATATGTAGCCAGTAGATTAGGTTAGGCTTTATACGCTGTATAAATCGTGCACGTGAATCCAGCTAGAATAGCTTATTTCAGTTATTTTCATAGTATTTTGAGCTACGGATTCTAACCGTAGTATCACAATACATTTTCGAGAAGTTTATGCATGTAAGGAAACATATTTCAAGATTTTCAAGAGTTTGTGACAGGCATTATATAAATATACCAGACATAAAAATAATCTTGCAGTGTGTGATAGACTCCATAAAATTAGTATCTAATTCTCTCTAGGCAGCTATATAGGCTTTTTAACAAGCTCCCTAATAAAATTAGGGATATACCTAAATTTAAAAATGTAATTAACATTAACATAACATAAACTCACGCCTTTATCCCCGAAGGGGTAGGCAGAGGTGCTAGCACCCACATTTCGCCGGTTTATGTTTAGGTCCCAATGTAATAGGTGGCGAGCCTATTGCTATTAACTGGGCACTTATAAACCTGCGATAAATACACACATAACTTCGAAAAGCATCGAAAAGTCATTGGTGTGTGCCATGGAAAACCTGGGATCGAACCCGAGACCTCGTCTCAGCAGTCCATTACCCATACCACTAGGCTACCGCGGTTTTTCCAGTTCATATTATTCCAGTTTGTCTACTCATGAAGTTCCGTATTAATTAGTAATTACATTGGAAGGAGCAAATTGCTGTTCTTTATTGTCAATAGTGATGCGCAGTTAGTTATAAACTTTATCGAATGTTTTATTTTAGGACACAAAATTTATTTACATTGATTTCTAAACTTTATACATGAGGGTACCACGAACATTTTTTTTATAAGATTATAATTATTAGTGTACTTATTCACCACACAACTTGGCATTTGTATTTCGAAATTCAAAATTTAAAATAAATTAAATATTAATAATAATATGATCGTGACATAGGATCGCTGACCAGCATAACTACTACCTGCGACAAACTCGCGTCAATGCTCTATGCCAAACAAAGTAGTTTCGACTTGACGTTGCTTCGAAAAGTACAAACTGTGAGTGCACTGCGATTCTGATATAGTTTTGACCTGGCTTTGGATTTTGGATATTGATACTGCAGTACTGCTGACCCTTGCCCGTTAATTTGGACTCTGTTTCTGCCTTTTGTTGTGGATTTTATCGATATGGCCGAACGTACGCAGAGAACTGTTCTAAACAGTCAGACACGTGAGTTCGTTATACACCTCCGTAACTATTTCGAACGTGAATATCAAAATAGAAAGCCAATTTTACCTAAAACATCAGTGGTTGAACGCTTAGCTGATGCGCTTACTATTGGACAACGAACTGTTAGAGGAATAACTGAAAAAAAAAAATATGGCGAATATCTTCTGTCAGAAGAAGCAAGAGCAAAACGCTACTATTTACAAAAGGAGTATCCAACAAGAAAAAAGTTAGTGCAATCACTGGAGAAAGCTGAATTATTCTTCGGTGTGGAAAGTTGTTGGGGAAGTTCATGGCTTTTGTGTCAAAAACCACTGGAGACTATCATGAAGAAATGAATGAAGAAAAGTTTACTGAATGGTTTACCTCAATGTTGTGTAGACTCCCTGAACCATCTATTATAATTATGGACAACGCCCCATACCACTCGATGTAAATTGACAAGCCACTTGCCCAATCCCAAAAGATAGCTAAAACCGTCGCATGGCTTCAAAAAAGGGCGTAGATGCAAACATAAATAATTATGTTAAACGCGGAATAAGTACGTCTTTTAAAAGAAAACGTCATTGGCGAAATAGCGATAGAACATGGGCACAGAGTTATACGGTTACCGCCTTACCGTTATGAATATAATGCAATTGAGTTGGCGTGGGCTCAAATTAAGGGATATGCTGCAAGACACAATACAGAACCCCCATTTACCACAACAAAAATATTAGAAGAAGTTCAAAATCAAATCAATCAAAATAATTTACATTTAGAAGTCATCTTCGGCCTACCTTGTTGGTATCCAAGAATACATTGAGGGTTCTGGATAAATGAAAGAGACAATATTTATTATCAAAGAAAAGTCAGGAGATACATGTCAATAACAATAAAATTATATCTCTGCTACAAAACAATAATTAAGTATCGAATATAACTGTCGATGATAGCAGTGACGACAGTGAAAAGAGCAGTATGGACGAATCTGAATAAATATGGCTTTTTGTGGCACCTTTTTGATCTCTTTTTGTATTAATTTGTTTCTTGTGTGCATATAAAGTATGTATTTTCATTTTCATTCCAATATTCAGTTCGTTGAAATATATTAAGTTAACATCACTATTGTAATATGATAAAACGGCCATCATAGCGTGCCGCTAGTTTAGTATCTAATCGAGTATCTAATATTCATTCGTTTCTTCTTTCTTCCCTTTCCCTTGATACATGACAGCGCTACTGCTGCCAGTGCGTGTGCTTGTCTGTTATAAAGTCACTAAGAGAAATATGTTATATTGACAATGTATGTTACTAAATCAGTCATAGAAGAATTATCCCTATCTTGAAACCAAATACGAAACTACGGTTAAGAAGAAATCAGGTGCTGGACATGGAAACCTCCCTTTAGTGGTTAGAATTAATTTTTACTAATACTTTTTTTCTCTGAGATTTGCTATTTGCAGGTGATGAAAGAAAACTTATGAATGATTTCTTTCTTCACCTGCAGTACTTAAAATAGTGTCTGTTAAATTTTGCAAAACACTTAGTACTTTCTAAAATCAATGAGTGAGAAAATACTGTTTAAATGCAGAATATAATATAATGATTTTCTTTCAGTATTACGCAGAATGTAATAGACATAACTGTTTAGTGTCAGGTGTCGGGCAGTTCGCGTGACTACGAGCGAGTATAGACTCCTCTTCACTCATTTATAGGATCGCCTTACTCAGACATTCCACAGAGAGGACAAAGCTTTATTAGACCGTAAGTTGAGTCAACGATCGCTTGGTTGGCTATTGTAGTTACTAGAGCCTCACTCTCACAGTCTTTTACGAGCTGGGTAAATGACTTGTATTTGTACCTGTGAACTCTTTATAGATAGGATAATTATATTCTAGAATTACAGTTACACAAGCAAATTGTTCAAAATAAAATAAAAAATATGATCCTTTATTCCTTGGTTAAGAATGTCTGAATAAACCTGATTAGATTATGTTAGCAAAAATGATTGTGAGTTCACATCGTACTAAAATGATGTAATGTAGATGATGATGATGATGATTTTCAACAACAACAACAACAAAAATGATAAGCATTAGATAAAATTTGGAAGACTATGCAGTAACAGTATATATCTCACATCGTTTTATTATTGTAAAACCGTGAACCGTCAATGGGTATTACCGGTTTGCATCAGTTTATGCCTAGCTTTGAATGGTACCAGTAACTGGGTCTAGGCAATGAATCTTCCTAATAAAACCTATAGTGCTTTTCTGTTTTAGTTTTGCAAATTCATCGTACTAAACGAGAAAACAACATATCATTAAAATAAGATTAAAGAGATTTATTAAGAGTTGGTTTGTTTCAACGCGCTTATGTTTTGAAACTCTACCAGTAGTAGTAGTTCTTGGGGAAGTTTATTTGCTAGGCTAACAACTTAAGTTTAAGCAACGACCATCAATAGCTGCGTAATAAGAAAAAGTCAGCAAGTGAGGTGGGCGGCTTCCTATGATGAAGTACGATGGATGAAATCGCGGGGCATTCATAGCTAGCATACTATAGTGTATATTATAATATTCTCGTTAGTCAATATTACAATATATAAAACTTACTAACATTAAAGAACTACCGAATTACATAATACACTATTACACAAAACCCTAATCCTTCAGTGATGCTTTAATTATTTCTGTACTTACTATTAAGAGCTTAACTAGTCAGACCTTGTTGGCGAGTTTGTCATTACTGTACCTAATAAGAATGTGACTCCGGCAAGAAAATTAAACACGCACGAAGTAACCTCAACGATAATGAAAGCCAAAACGGGTGCGCAAATTATCTTCCAGTTGGCTTCACCGAGTTACGCAAGACAATAAGCAAACAGCTGGGTCGATGTGCAATAGCCAACCAACCTCACAATTGTGGCCGTTGATCATAATTCAGATAGTACACCAAGCATTTGTGTTCGTAGGCCGAGAGACACACGACCATAGTGAAAAGTCAATTGTCATGCCCCCTACAAACATGTCGCTCAACATTCGCTTGTAGTGTGCCGTGACTAGACCTTCCTGCAATCGAATTATAATCATGAATGACCTTACATTATTTGACAGATGAATGATACTGTTAGTAAGGTATCAATGGTAACATCGTGAATTTTGCCAAATATAATCCTACAGATAATAAAATTCGATATCAATTTTGATCAGTTGCTTGAAAAATATATTCTTGGCCATAATATTTGCATTATCTATTGTGTGTCATCAGCGACTTCGGCACAATGTTTTCACTCGTGCGCTCGCAGTGTTACCTTTCGAAAGCGTTGACTCATAAACAAAGTCACCTCTGAACTTAATAACAATGTGAAGCGGGCGGACGAAACAGGAGATGCACTTAGAGAGGTGCAATAATTCTTTTGGAACACATCGAGTCGCTTAGTCCATGACGTTCCGCAATTTATTTTTTTATAAAACCGAAAAGAACACTATTCGCGATGATCTTTAGCCAAGAAAACCTATATACTAAACATAAACGGTCTCTGTGATGTAGCAGTAGAATGTTCGGCTGCTACGCAGGGGTGCATATTTGTTTGCAAGAATATGTAACAATGCAATGTCTAGGTGTATGTACGATATGAATGTATTTACCAAAAACAAAAGAAACTTTGTCGGCAGTGGAATTCCATAACACAAGCTAGTTAAGCTACGTTTAACTAGCATGTAGAATATCTTTAGACATTAACAAGTCGTATTTCGGACGGCGGACCTCTGTATCAGAAGTAACGACATTGAAGAACCTTATTTTCGATCTAGCGTTATTAATCCGTGCTATTGTCGTGGGTAATCGTGACCAACGTTAGGTCAGTTGGTATATAATTCGATATATTTGACATATAAAAGGCCTTGGTCTGCATATTGTTCTAGTTTAGTTATTATATTTCAAAACATATACTAAGACAATACTTTTATTTCAAACATTAAAGATTTTTAATATTGATATTGATAATTACGTAACAACTTAAGACAGAAGGTCCCTTAAGTAGGGACTGAATAAATTATTAACCGACTTAGTATTACATGGATCTCGCAGTATTGCGAGACTTGGTTTATTTTACAAGTACCTATCTTACTTTTTTCCTTCCCGGTTCCTTCCAACTTCTTGTATATGTTACCGTTATTATGCGAAAATCAGTTAGAATGCAGATTGACTAGGTATTCTGCAGATTACCTGGCTGCGTCGTTCTTTCATTAACTGGGTAATCTGCAAACTACCTAAGTAATCTGCAGAATAACGACCAGCATACGGTAAAGTACCTAAAAAAGCTTTTTGGCTAATAAAGCATTTTAAATCAATGTTTTAGTTATAAATTTATTGTGCATCGTTGGGGGAGCGAGCGAAGCGAGCTCGTAGACACCGCGAGCTCCGACTCGGATAGATTACGTTAGGTTAGGGGGTGGATTTCCTAATGATAATGCACAAAAAAAGGGATCCGTTTCAGGTAATCTGCAGATTAACTTGTTATTGTGCACATTAACGGATTCCGCAATCTAATGGTAACATATCACCGGGCACGGTAGCTTCGGGCGGTATCTGCATCTGATGGGTATAGAGCCAACGCCCGAGTGCCATCACTGCGACGCGAGCGTGGACTCGGGGCTGCACACGCTCACCGAGTGCCCGGCGTTTGAGACGCCGAGGCGGGAGCTTGTGGCGGCCCTGGGGGTGAGAGTGCTCACGCTCTCCACCCTGCTCGCGGCGATGGTCCGCTGCGCGGATGCGTGGGCGGCCAGCGCCTCCTTCTGCGAGCAGGTCATGCTCGCGAAGGAGACAGCAGAGCGGGCGCGGCGCGATGAGCGAAAGAGGCTCGCTGACATCGCTGCACGCGCCCGAAGGCGGCTCGGGCGTCGGAGGGCGCAAACTGACCTCCGCCTCCCATGAGCGCGGGCCTGAGGGTGACGGGTGGAGCCGCCCGTCACCCTAGCAGAAGCAGGCCACGGCGGCGGGGCGCATCGTAGGACGATGCGCGTCCCCCCACACCGGGGTTGAGTCGGGGACCGCGTGGTCCCCCCCCCTTCCCGAGGAGGGCCAGACCGAGAAGGATGGCCCTGGGTCAGCCGGGGTGCGAGGGATATGTCGCAAGACAACCTCACCTTCGGCCTAGCACTACGACCCAGAGACGGCGTGCGGTTTAGTCGGTTCGAGTCCGACATAACCTACCCCTACGGCTCCGGAGGGGTGGGTATCCGTGGGGATTTCCCGCACGATAAAAAAGAAAAGTTAACATACATATAACTTCTTGTATAAGCAGGTAATTATGGAATTTCGGGCAAATTACTCCACTCCCATTCATGTTTTTTCTTGATTCTGTTGACCATTTTAGAAGTTACTTTTTTTTGCAATTAACACTCATTATATTATACATATATACAGGTACACTGATTGATGAACTACAAATGTAACTTTGTAATTCCGTATATTTATATGGGATTACAAAGGTATTTATGCAGTTAATGAATCTAGAAAAGGGAACCGAAATTAAAAAAAAAGACTGGTTGCACTCCGGGAGTGCCGGCAGAAGTGAAAACTTTTTCTTCGTTCTTTCTTCGTTATATACATAGAAAAAGATAAAAAGAACATACCATACCATACCTATAATATAGCGCCAATCATACAACCTATCACTAATTTTCTGCTAATTTTCTGTCAGAAGTAATTAATAAATTACAAAAAGAAAAAATAATCACAAAAAGTGTCAGAAGACCAGGTTCGAGCCCGGTACTATCTGAAACCATAACGAGTTAAGGTCGAAGCGCTTACGGGTAAGCTACGAAGCTTCTTAGCGTACCTAGCAAAATAAACACTTTGTAGCTAGGAATGTTTTACCCGTAACCGACGACTTTGTAGGACGACATGACGTCATGTCGTCCTACAAAGTCGTCGGTTACGGGTCAAAGGTCACGTGTTCCTGACGCGAGTTTAACACGTGATCCTGACGCGAATAGGTCACGTGATCCTGACGCAAGTCTAACACTTTTTAACCATCCAACGCCGCTAAAGAAGTTTTCACTTCAAAAATATTTTAGTTCTTCCTAGAATTATGTTCGAAATTTTAAGTTTCTATGTCTGCTAGAAGTGCCTTAGACTTTTGATGATCGGTCAGTCAGTAAGTGACAAAATTAAGAAACCTTGACTTTTTCCGGAGCAGGTTATGTCGGACTCGACCCGACTAAACCGAACGCCGTCTGTGGGTCGTTCTAGGCCGAAGGTGAGGTTGTCGATGACATATCCCTCGCACCCCTCCCGAGGAGGGACAGACCAAGAGGGATGGCCCTGGGTCAGCGGCCATCCCTCTCGGTCTGTCCCTCCTAGGGAGGGCGGACCACGCAATCCACGACCTTTAACTCGTTATAATTCTTAACTAATTGTTCAAATTGAATGAAAATTTAAATATACCGTATTTATACAATGCCTGTTTGGTTACTGAAAATTCAGGCTTTTAGTTTTATCCACAATGAAGTTATAGGGGGTCGAAAATGGCCTGAACTGCTTCGAGAAAAGAATGGTGCGGCTGTGCCGCTTTCTTTTTTGCTCGACTTGGCGGGACACTGCTGTGCCCTTTTTTCATCAGATCTAGCTAGGATTCCTCTTTAGAAAATGTCCTAAAAAAACCGAGCAAAGGTCGGTCATCCAGGTACTATGTACATAATAATGGAATTTTGGGAATGGAATATTAGAAGATAGGCCTGGAAATACTAGTTTTGTAAACGCGATCAATGTCAATGAAGTAAGAAGAGTTGTTCGGCCAGGTATAAATACCAATACCAGTAGTAGTTATTAGGAAAAGGTGAATGTCAGTGGCCGATTTAATTTTCCAACCAGTTATTGCAGGAAGTGCAGATTCTAAGTGCATGTCACTACAGTGCACACTTGAATTTTGATACAAATGAGAACATTTGGAGACCAACCCTTTCAAATAAAAAAAAAAATTCCGAATCTGTTCTTAATAATGGAGATTTCGCTGTTACTAACACTAAACAACAATTGAATTGAATTGATAGAGTATAACATGCACGCCATGATAAATACATATGAACAGCTTGACACTTATGAATGAAAATTTTAACCACGAACAATTTTAAATATAGTTACATGAGCAAACAGTTCCCACAGTTTCCTGCAATTTACTAGATGGTTTAAAACACAACGTTAATTGGAACAAAACATTTCCAGAATTAAATAAACACGCACAAGCAAGCCCCGACGAGTTCAGTTTAATTCGATAATTTACAACATCGGAACCGGCGCAGGCGCCTTCGGCTAGTTAATAAGATTCTCATGAAATTCGGCGGCAGACGGCGATCGAATCTTAGACACGCTAATAATGCTAGTCACGCAATAAACAGCTAAATATTTCTACCCTTCAAATTGGAAGCAGGAAATTATAATAATATTTAATAAAAACAATTTTATTTCTTCTGGTGAGTATGATTGTTTTAACATTGTGATAATGCCATAGTAAAGGCTGTACAATTCTATTAACGCGCAGCTAGTTATTGAAAGTGACAAGCGGTCACAGCAATATTAACCATCACTGCACTCGGTTTGAATAAAATTAAGATAAAAGCAAAAGGACGATCCTCCACTTCAATTACGGCAACCCACACAATGATTAGACGTTTCACTAGATGCGCTGCGCCTCGATCACGGGCGAACCTGAGTTATTAAGTGCTAGCTTTGTTATAAATACATTGAACCTGACGTGGATTAATGGAATGAAATGCCCGGCTCTTTTTATAGTTGATCGCCTTCATTCCTTGTCAACATTCTAACTCCCGGATTAAGTGCAGTCGTTTATCTAAGCATTTACGTCCTACGTAGTTGGTATTTTATGAGCTATTTTGTGGTAGGGCATAACATTTTATTTGAGCTACTCGTGTCAGTTTATACAACGCCCGAATTAATGGATTTGTAACGATAACTTCGATTTTTTATTGATAGTCGGTAATATTATTGCATACAAGTATTACACGGTATATTGGCCGCGTGGTTCCCGGCAGAGTAGAATTTGGGCCACCCCATCTCTTCCCATGTGGTGTCGTACAAGGCGACTAAGGGATAGGGCTGTCTAACTTTAACATCAACCAGATATGTACAGCCCAGACTCAGCTTCAGATGCATAGCTCGAGTCAACAATAGTGCCCGGAATACGGCAATAGGCTCACCCCTATTACGTGGGACCGAAAACAAATTGGTGAAATGTGGGTGTTAATTCACCTCTGCCTAACCCTCCGGGGATAAAAGCGTGATTATATGTATATGTATGTAGTCGGTACTACCTCATCGAAATGTTGATTAAGCTCCTTCCGAGAATTATTATTGTGAGTTTGAAACAATGAGAAGAATCCAAATAATACAATGTAGTAAGTTAGCAAGTAAAGCAATACACGAAACTAGTTGTTCGCTATCTCAAACCAGAAAGGCGACCTTCAACACGGGCTTGAATACTGAGTAGTGTAATAACTAGAGACACTGGAAGGTAAATACTGGATGCTTTCGTATGCAAAAAGCGTTAAATGTTAGCCGACGCGGTTGTACGGGCCGAACGTTAAACAAGCGGTTCCGACCTGAAATAGGAATGGGTTGTTTGAGTAGGGTTCTTTCGCGAACGCAATTGTAGCCGGACGTGTCTTGTTAGCGAATGCGTTATGCTAATTTAAGGAAACTACTAACATCACCTCCAGTTTGATATATATTACTTGTAGAGATGTTATTTTCATAATTGCCATTTCCTTATTTCGAAGTTTCAAATGGCCATAAAAGGTACATAAATGTTTGAATGAAAAAGATAATTATAAAATTTTAATTAAGTTCCAAATATCACTTAAAATAACATAGTTAAACCATTTAATAGAGAAACAATTCACATAAACGATTATGCTTCTCCCGTTTAACAGTCATTAATTGCGTCAATTTGAGGGTTATTAAATATGAGCGGGTATATTGAACAGGCAATCAGTCAATTCTCGACAACTACTCATGATAATATGATGATCGGTTTGAGTAGGACTACTACGGACGTCGACTTAAAACCTAATTGCTTCAATTTATTGTAATTAAAGCGTTAAACTATTCGTGTTGTAAAATAATTTTAAGGACATTATATTTTCATAACTTGAATAAATACGAAATATGATCAACGGTAGGGTTGATCCAATAAGGATTATAAAAACTTGTAGCGTGGGAAGATTAAAGAAATCAGACCAAATAATCGAGACCTGGGCAGTTCTTTAAGACCAGAAGACGAAACCCATTGGCCTCCAGCGTGGAGTGAGACAGGGGGATTCCAAACTGTTCGCCATCGCGTTGGAGGTCGTCTTCAAGACTCTGGATTGGACTGGGTGGGGTATCAACATAAACGGTAAATACATCTCACATCTTCGGTTCGATGACGAAATCGTCATAGTTGCGGAGTCGCTGGAACAATTGGGTGAAATTCTGCACAGAATAAATGGAGCTACTCGACGTGTCTGCCTCGGTGTTAACTTGGATAAAACCAAGATTATGTTCAACGAACATTTTGCACCGAGACCGATTGCCATAGAAGGGGAGACGCTCGAAGTTGTCCAAAAATCAGTCTACCTGGGCCAGGTTATCCAGCTAGGTAAAAACAATTTAGAGAAAGAATCCCAACCAGAAGATCCTTCTGGCTAGAATGATCAACTGGGTTGGGCAGCATTTCGCAAACAACATCGAGTCTTCTCTACAACCTACCGCTATACCTGAAAACGAAGTTTTATGACCAGTGCGTCTCACCTGTTATGACTTATGGTGCCGAAACATGGACATTGACGGTACGGCTAGTCCATAAACTAAAAGTCGCACAGCGGTTATGGAGCGAGCTATGCTTGGAGTTACTCCGAAGGATAGAATTCGAACGAAGTCATCCGACAAAGAACCAAAGTTACCAACATAGCTCGCAGAATAAGCAAGCTGAAATTGCAATGGGCTGGCCACGTCTTCCGAAGGATTGATGAAGCAGACGAGTCTTACAGTAGGGACGCAAACAGAAGGTAGAACGAACCCCTTAGCCAGATGGACTGACGACCTGAAAAAGGTGGCTGGGACTGACTGGATGCGAAAGCGAAGGATTGAATGAAATGGCGCACATTGGGAGAGGCTTATGTCCAGCAGTGGACTGCGGCGGGCTAACTGAAACCAAATAATGCATGTAGTTTTGAAAGTTTGTACAGTTATTCCCTAAGGTGTCCAGATCCAGACTAAAAGTCCCCGAGGGTGGGATACGAGCCGGCGGTGGAGGAGGGAGGAAAGATCCCTTTTTTTCAGTGTTTTGCCTATATATTGAACTATAATATCTCTTTAGTTACTTCTACATTATTTATCTACATTCAATTTCCAACAAATTATGTCTGGACCTTATTACTGTAGGATTAAACTTTGATAAATACGAAGGTCAAATGTAAGACTGCTTATAATTCGCGACAAAATCAACTCAGCTTGGCCAGTGAGAGATCGGCGCTTGTTCCAATTTTTTTTTCAGAAAAGATGATCTTTCAGGTATATCGAGAACCCGGTATGGTTAGGGATTGGTAGACATTTCTGGGCAGAGGTTCACTCGTTCGCCGTTCATTTCCTATTTTACCCTCTTACTATTTAGATTTTTTAAAAATACTGATTTAGATGTTCATTTATTTCTAATCAGACGTAAGTATACGAAAGTTCGTGCTGTTTACGTTAAAAATCGCGGACTTCCATTCAAACGTTTATCCCCTATTTTATCCTATTAGCAGTGAAATTTTCAAAAAAATATTTCCAGTTTTATAAATAGAGTATTTAGACAACTAAATTTTCCAGTGAACCAATTTTGCGTCGGCAGGCAACGCGTCAGGAGCAGGGGGATCTAAAGTCCTAATAAGCTTTAAGTTTCCATCCACTCCTCGCTCACCAAACCAAAAATGTCGGCATTTCCGCAAACATCAAAGGCGATGACATACTGTATGACTCGTTATACTATGGTTATATGTTAATTCCAAAAATGGGAATCGGTCAGAGCAAGGTCTGGGAAGTATGGTGGGCGACGGAGACATTCCAATCCTAGCTCCTCTAGTTCCGCCACCGTCTGTTGTACAGTGTGTGATCTAGCGTTGACCTACAGCAGCAGCAGTAGCAGTTTAACGACTAGATTTTCCATCATGGTTTCCAAATGTTGACAATACAGATCTGCCGTAATCGTCTGATCAGATCTTAAGAAGCTTTAGTGAATGACTCCAACGCTGGTCCCGCAACGCAGAAACTAACCAGTACCTTTTTTTTTGTCAACTTTCGGTTGGAGCAAGATGTGGTCGGTTCTCCAAGGTTTAACCACCGTATTTGCGTTTCCGATTATCGTGAAGAATCCATATTTCATCACAAGTAATGATACGATTCAAAATCCACTCGTTATTGTGACGGTCGAGTAACGTGACGCAGCAGTCGACGCGTGTTTGTTGGTTTGCGTAACTTAGTTCATGCGGTGCCTATTTTTCAAGCTTTTTCACTTTTTCAATTTGTTTTAAGTGATTTAAAATGGTTTTATCACTCACACCGAAACCTGCAGCTAACTCTGACGTGGATCCGAGATGGATCCGCTTCCACGATGATTTTCAAATCCTCATTGCAACTTGGGTCTCTGGCCGTCCACGAGGTTTATTCAGGAGGTTGATATTTCTAGAACGAAACGCGTTGGAACCAAAAAGTAGGTACTGTGTTTTCTTTAACAGTGGCTTCTCCGTACACATCATTGTACTGTTACTGGTGCTGCATTTTAAATTTTCCATATTGTGCACAGAACGATGTCAAAGTAAAATTTTATAGCGCGAAAATAAATGAATAATAAAATTCGAAACACAAATATAGACAAGCTTAAATTTGAAATGAATTTGAATTTGGAATTCCTAACTAAACGCTGGATTTTTGAGATCAAAATAGCCAGTGTGATAAAATGCCAATTTCATATGTAAAGACCTAATATCAGTTATTTTGAATACATAGGAATATAAGTATTTATGCCTAGATACCAAAGATAGTGATTACGAGAAGATTGTCGTATTCTAAGCGCTATACTAATGTTAGCCTACAAAAAGTTATGATTAGTTATGATCATAACTATTATTTTGCAATATTGTAGGTTATATTGATTTCTTACTTACCTAAGTACATCAATGTTGTTCTAAAAATAAGAACAACAGATTCATGAACATTTAGATTTTAGTATGCTAACTGTAACCACTAATTTCTATGTTTAAGATCATTATAATCATTATGTAAGTGTTCTATACAACAAATAAGCTTTAATAATATAATATAAAACATGTCCTGTAACAACTACTATACCGTCGCCGTGAGTCGTAATACTCGTCTTTGATCAGATATTATTATATCGTTTGTACTCGTAGATATAATATCTTATTGATGACGTCACACCTTATTTGACGTGAGCGACCGTTTTTCGCGCACTTTTCAAACAAGTTAAAAACGCATTTTCATTTATATATAATGTTTTTAGCGGAAAAGATAGAGAGACGATATTCTTAGCAATCCATGGATTCTCCGTGCGGGTGCCGGGTCCATCGCGTTGCTGAGTTGGGAACTCGGGACAGTGCCTGGGACTTGCGACCCAAGTGTAGGTTTAGAAGGGGCCCCTTTTGTTGATGTACATCAACACTCAACTTCACTACCCAAGTTCCTCTCCCTGCCTAACCAAATTTGATACGAACCTACTAGTGCCGCTTTAGACATTCGTCCTAGTAATGAGCTTATTGTAGCTCTCGATAGGCCTAAATCTTTAAGTAGGTTATAGAGAGATTTTGCTGGTATACCTCTCGCTCCCACTTCTACTGCATACAAATTAACCACGTAACCGTTTTTAATTAATTCGTTTGTGAATTCATAGTATTTATTTTTCATAAGTGTGTGGTCCTTCGGTATATTTGTTTCCCACGGTACAGTAAGTTCCACAAGGACCACATATTTAATAGTTTTCGAGTAGAGAAATATGTCCGGTCTAGATCACGAAACCCCAACATCCTCCAATAGTGCTTTTCATACGTGTCGATTAGGAGAGTCCAATCTGGGGCAGTATCTAAGATTGAATATGGTTTGTTCCTGGATTTTATGGATGAACCTTCAGACACAAAGTTGATATGACGTCTGTAAGTAGTCAATCCTTTTCACTGCTACGCGTATGATGAAAAGCACCTTATCGTGGCGGCGTGAGTATTGGCTCACGCCAATACTCACGCCGCCTTCTTATCCGCCGCTCTCTATCAAGAAGCACCCTACATCCTACTAATATGTGCCTAGCCGTCCCTATTGCCTCACCACACGTATAACATTGTTTTTCTGTGGCCTTCCCCGACCTTACCAGGTTACTCTGGTCTGGAAGGGTCATCTGAAAGGCGTTAAGATAGAATTTTAACAGGGCCGGCGACCACTCATAGATCATGGTTGTAAGAGGTATAGATCAAGGTTGTAAGAGGTATAAAATTAAGTTCTACATATTTTAAGATTTCCAAAATTTCTCAATTTCCGATTATTTGGTCTGATCATTAATTTTCACGTTAACTTAAACTGGGTATTGCAACTGTTACAAACCCAAAATGATTGACTACTTCAGTTGCTCAGAATCAGGCGGCTATGGTGCGTAGCTGGCCCAAGAGAAAAAACTTAAGGCTCTCCCAGGCCATCCAGCCTGCGAAATACACACTGTACAGCGATGGCGACTTAGACGTTCGTTCAAAGATATCCGTCCTTCATGAACGCAGTGGACAGGTGAGGTCACCTATCGCCCTAGCAGAAGCAGACAGCGACAGCGGCGGCGCAATGCGCACCACACCCTTTCCGAGACAAGATGTCCCCATCTTGCCCGGGAAGGGGAGGTTCCCACACCCGAGGGCTTCATTTAACCAATTTGAATCAAACCTGGGGCTGATATTAAGCATGACGAAGACCTTGCTAATAAAAACCGCATCCAATCTGTTTAAAATTTTTTGCATCTATCGCGAACAAACAGGCAGTGACAAACAGTGTAACATGGTCGAATATGGCGTTTTCCTCACACCCCAACTGACTCCGGGTCATTTACGATTTTGAGATATGGGAACTACGATGTCCCCATCTTGCCACGAAAAGGCACTTGACACACCCAGGCCTGCGCTCGTAGAGGATGCCACATGCAGTATCTACACACCATTTCTGGCAAGTTCGGTTTTGTAAATATTTTAAATATTTTTTAAGGTACACAGTCGTATTATTTCTGATAGTTGGTCGACTCGATACTTTCGAGGGGCAGGGTCGGCGAGCGCAAACTCACGTAATTTGCGTCTCTAATCCGTTGCGTTGCCGATAAAAACCTTTTTCACCGACTTTAAAAAGGAGTAAAGTTCCCAATTCGTCGGAATTTTTTTACAAGCTTTTTATTAACTTGCAATGTTTTTCATGTATGTATTGTATGTCACAATTTTTTTTCGGGTCAAATCTTTTAACTTGATTTTGAAGCAGATATCGTCAAACGATATTAGGATGTGAGTTTTTTTTTAGAACACATCTATTTTGATGGGAATGCATTAATATGGTACCATAGAACTGTTCTGATAATGGAGTAGGAAGGTGACCATAGGTACTCCAAAATTTAAATACCTTTTATTGTGACTACGATGACCCTAGACTGAATTTTTGTGCGTAAAGAAGTCGAACTACTGGTAGGCTGATAGTTAAGGAACCCGTTACGGCTACAAGAGTTTATTCATAACAATTTAAATAATAATGTATCTTGCAGGTAAAATTTGAATTGAGTCTGTTTTTATTACCGTATAGGACATTGAAATCGTTCCTGTCGCGCTAAATGGCCCTCGTAAATTGTCGATTAAGACGGTACACATTAGAACGACAAAAGCCGTCGCGTCACAAACGACCGCTATGGCAGAGGCCGATGCTATAAATTTCATAATTAATTTTATTATCGAAGCCATTGCTCGCACGTCGACTTTAAGCGAGATTTGCTATCTAAAGTATCTAAAGTTTTATCATTAAATGTTCACGATACTTAGGATTTTGCTCTGAATTTATAATATCCTTTTAATACCGTGCAATTGTTTGAAAATAAAAAAAGAGTTCTAAAAGATACTCTTACGAAGCAGCCATGTCAAAAGCCTTCATTGTAATAAAGTTTTCTATCTTACCCACCGCGCGGTTATAAAGTTAACTCCTTTTCAAAGAAAAGTAATGAGAATTTAATTCAGCGGAAAACAGTCGGCGGAGCTCGAGTTTTGTAGGCAGCGATGGAAAGAAAATATTTCTTTACGTTATTCGCATCGGTTAGCAGAGAACCAAGGCATTTCTTGCATAGAGTGCCCCCACAAAGGTTGCAGTGCCGTGGCCAGCCGAGATACTTTCTTGACTCTCTACAAACTTAACTGAAAATGAAACGATTTAATTTATTTATTTATAAATAAGCTCAGCGTGTTCTGGGTCTGAACAGGACAGTTTGTGTCTCTAATTAACTTAAAAATATCTAACAAATAAAACATGATATGCAAAATAATAATTTCGACAATAAAATTATTAATTCACGAAGGTAGTCCAATGTTCCAGCCGAGAGAACCTGCTAATAATGGAGCGTTCAAGTTCTGAATTGTATTAAAAAGATTGCCTTTCAGATTGTCGGAAAATTGCTAAATTCCATACCACGATTAAAGTCGTACAATCGCAGATTTGAATATGAATACATTGAGCGACTAATTTACTTTACTATACTTATTTTTTTCTTGCTTTTCTAATTCCATTAATAATAGATGGTAAAATCATATTATTATCAAGTTAGAAGTAATAGGCGGTTTATAGCAGAGGGCTACCGAGAGGACCTTTGGCTTCGTTAACGCCATATACGTCAATATGTGGCATTAACGAAGCTAAGTTACTGTTACAGTCGGGAATGGAGCCGAGGAAACGTGACTTTCTTTAACCCGGTACTTATTATTAGTTCCAATTATAAGACAAGGTAGATTGTATCAATATCCTATTGTACTGCGATTTGGGCATTGAAAAAATTTAAATTCCGCAAATTATATTTATCAAACTGTAACCAATCACTGCCAAGTTACATGATTCACTTATTTCATTATGGTTGAAGCATGCGTTTTAGGAAAGTTTTAGTCAGTAAGGCAAAGAAATCAAGAGCAAACTACCGTTTATAAATATGCAATTATTTAACAGAGAGAAATATATGTAGTATTGAGTGCATCAGCTGCACAAAAAGGTACAATCTCGTCAAGATAGGATAACAAGATAACAAGCGTGGAGCGGCGGACTAAGATGGATAAAAACAAGACGTGAAGACTGGTACCTTGTTTACTTAAACGAGGCCTACAGTAAGTGCCTCATGCATTCATGCTGCTACATTTACCTATATACTTGTTGAGTTAAACATATGCTAACGTTAGTCATACATGAATGTGAAAGACAAGAACGTAGCAATAATCGGGGGAAGTGATCTTGATATTCTTGTTTAGTTGTTATTTTTTTCGACAACCACCGTGGCGTAGCGGTAGTAAACGCGGCCGCTGCGCAAGAGGCGCGGGTTCGATCCCCGCACAGTACAACTAGTGGTCGTCCCTCGGAGAGCACGTTAAGCCGTCGATCCCGGTTGCCATACAAACATCTATGGCAGTCGGTACGGGTAGTTGGAGCCCTCAAAAGTCTAACAACTGGTCTAACTGCAATGCTTCGATATTGCCTTTGGGTCGTGGTCAGATGGCAGTCGCTTCACGGAAAATGTCTAAGTTTAGCCAAATCCGCGTAAAAAGCGGACCCCAGACTCGAAGTTGATAGCTTCGGATGCGACTGGGATTAACGCTAGGATGAAGAAGAAGTCGTTATTATTTTCTACGTCCAATCCCTATATATTTTTATGTATACCAAATTGACTATAAAATTTGTGAATATTACAAAATAGTGCACATTCACAAAAACATTATTCTCTACTCTGTTCATATAGGTGTTTCGAATGGCTACGTTTATGTACGTACTTACGTAAGTTTAGACCCTATCATAAAAACATCCCTATGACCTCAATTTCAAAACCCATTTATAGATGAGATCCAAATTTTTGGGGTCACAGGGGTACGTAGCCTTTAAAATATGGCACAGTCTTAGAACCGAATATCAGAATTCCACAAAAAGTTTTACTTTTCAGCGACTCATTTTCTTCCACTTCCTTCCATAGGTATCTACATAATATAGGGAAGGAAGATGGGTTGAATTTTAAATGAGCGGTGCATGGCATCATTGTTGTCAAGATACAACGATCGTGTCATCGCACGTAGTCTACCCAAGACGTGCAGTAGATAACTGAGATGTAGAATTTTTAAGTCCTAAGACTACAACTTTCGGCGATTTTGAATCTTTTTTTATAGCGCTTCAGACAATAAAATGTGATGGAATATAGCCAATATATGTCGTAATATTCGAAAAAATAATGTTTAGCCAAATTATAGTATTAAATTTTTAAAGCATTTTGTATGCTTATTATCCAAATCTTAAAATTATTCAAAAATATTGAATCGCACCGATTCAATATTTTTCCAATCTTAATCAATTTAGTCAAATAATTTTAAAGACCCAAGAAATCCGGAGTTATTATTCATACTATTATTCCATTAACAATAAACTTTATTTCAATGAACAGATAAGTGATAGTCACGTAAACTTTCGACAAATGTAAAGTGATGATTTCTGCATTGACAAATCATGCTTGTTTTCGCCTCGTCGTAACACAAATGTAGTAAAAACAACCTTGCACGTTATAAACTGTTATTTCGTATTAGAAACATGTCCAACTAGTGTTAATTTACTTTCATGTCTGTATTTAGTTACCAATTTAATTTCCGAATGACACTAATGCTAACACGGCACCGGACAACATGTGTCATTCGGAAACGAAAATGATCAGAACAAACACCTTTCTATTTTAGTACTTTTGTATGCTCTACTTTTCAGATTTTAAATGTTTAAAAAATCAGTCACAAATACCCCGCTAGCCGCACATACTCTCTAACTCAGAAATCACATGAATTTCGGACCAAGAAAGTAAGTAAATACTAGCATTGTCGGCCTCCTCGCGTCATTATCTGATGCGTGCATAAGAGTCAAGCTCAAATAAAAATGTTTACGAGATTTATATTCAAACGATGTGAACTGCAAGATGTTCAAAAAAATGTTTTCACATTACAACATATCACATAAAACGTGTCATGCGTACAACGTTTTTATCACTCCACAAATGCATCATAAAAAACGGTATGCGTTAAATATTAGAATAAGCCGCATTTTAATAAGCATCTTCGTCTAATTATTCCTTCAATTCTAATGATACCCTTGTTTTCCTTTGAAAGTAAATATAAAATCTCACGAATATTGTTATCACAACGAAAGAAGCCGAACAATTGCTCGTCAAACATTAACAACTCATGACATAATAGAAACAGTAGAGTGCAGTAATCAACTCTAATAAGAAGGTGAGAAGGCGAAGCGTATTTATTACTATAATGGAATATCAGCAATTAGGGCTACAGATAGAATCAGTAGCGCTGACAAGGTGCAAACGAGAGTGGTTCGACCGGATGTGTAGGGTCGGTAGTCGAACTAGTTGGTATACAGAAAAAACTAACATACTCAGGCAATTATGGGCAATGCGCCGTTCAATTAGAGCTTATAATAGCATGTTCACACTTATAAGGTATTTCTAGTTGTATTAGCGACTGTAACTAAATAAAACAATGTTGCCGGAGATAATAAGCGGAACGGACGGATTAAGTGAAATAGTACAGTCGTCCCTAAAAGATACGTAATACTTTTCAAATTACTGATTTCATTAGCTCAAAATTTTGTCATAAATACCTATATGAAGCTTGCCTTCTAGAGATTACAAAAATAATTATATTTGTTTGTAATTTATTGTATTGCTACCGTTATCCATTTGTAGTAGGGAGCTCTCAAATCGATTTTGGGCTTTACTGGTCCGGATAAAAATAATTGCATTATACAATACCCTTGTGGTTAGCTATGGGTGCGTATAAATAAAATATTCTAGGACATTCTATACAGCGCAATCTAGGACCAAAGTAGGCATAGCTTAACTAGCTTGTGTTATGGGCTCTAAAATGCGACTATACCTACTTATATACTTCTCTTGTATTTTTTTATACCATTTAGGTGGCAGATAAGCACACAGCTCATCCGATGGGCAGTGGTTACCATCGCTTATAGCATTCATGCTTCCGACCCTGTAAGAACTTTCTGGTGCTCTTCTTGAAAGGACCCCATATTACAGTCGCTTGAGGAAAACCACAGCATGCAGAGGATTCTACAGCCTAATCTTGTACGGATTGACGTTTCTTTCATACCTCACATGTGCACTTCAGTACCTACCTACTACTATTTTCTCTCGTCGACAATCGTCGCATTTCCGACTGTATGCTGATTTACATAAGAACCTATGCATCAATTATTAGATTTATCGTGCATAATAATATCGTGTTTAATAATTAATCTAAAATCGTCTAAAACTAAAGTGTCACGAAACTATCTTGCAGAACAACACATGTAAATGTATTTCAAATGAAAAATTGCACAATAATTACATTTATTTCCATTTTTTTCTTTTTGACAACCCTTGCACATTTGCGACAAATAGCGTAGGTACTTCTGCGAGCGGCGGCATCATTCGACATCAAAGGCGTTTCTCCACTGTATGTAGTAGTAACACTGTTATATCACCAAGAAGTAATGACGATCCGTTCCTAAAAAATGCTTCATCAAACTTCCCCCCTTATACCTCATTTATTTTTTTTATAACGAAGTTCACCCGTACGGTACGGGGCATGTTTTTTTTTAACTACAGTCTGTAGGGAATCACATCCTTGATGTTTCATTCAAAAATCATCATTCATTAATACGGCAACAGAAAACTTCGCCCCTTTTCTATCCCTCTTTACCTACTATCAAAAAAGCTGTCGATAAATGTCGTGTTTTAAATCACAGAACATATGTGCCAAGTTTAGTGAAAATCGGTTAAGAAATGAGCCCTCTAGACCGCAACTGACAAACCGACATAGATACGGATAAAGGCAAAATCGATTACCTTGACGAAACAGAGAATCTTGTTCGCTTTGCTCGCTCGGTCAATAATAATATTATAAGGTAACACAATTTTTATATTATTGTCATACAATCAATGCTCTAGTAATATTTAATAAAGTATGAATTGATTATATTTTTTCAATTTATAATGCCCTTTATTTTATTACACACCTAATACGCTCAGCTATTAATTTTCATCTAAAATGACGTGCCCGTAAACTCTTAAGCGTGGACTTTAACTCTGGATTTATTTTGAGCGAACCTCGAAAATTTTTGTATTCTAAAATAAAAGTAGTCATTTGCGAACAAATAATGTCAAAATCGAACATTGCTCCGACCAAGGTTACAGTAAGACCGACGAAAATATTAAAATTAAATTTTTCTTTTTATAAGTACTGTGCATAAATTGAGACCCAAGACAGTATGCGATTTTAGTCAGCCTGAATCCGACATAAACACTCCTGATGGCAAACAGGAGGGGGGACCATGTAACCATGTCTAAAGCTTACACTCCCTTTCTCTCTTCTTTCTGCCAGAGACATATAAGTAATTTTCACGACAAACTGTACATTAGGTGTCAAGAATGAGGAAGAGTGTATGGCTACCTGAAGGCGCCAGCGGCATTCAACTGCGCTGACTCAGCAGGGGCGCACTCCCGCCATTACCGCACAACTTATCATTACGTTGCGCGCGCACTTCGCACTACCAAAAACACTAGTCATCTAACTTCCAATTCCGACCAATTAACAAGCCGACTGCAATTTGTAGGTATAAAAAACTAACCGTGACGGAATATTGCTGTTACCTGTCCTTGTTAGCTTCTGTGAGATTTTATTTTTGTTAAAATTCTGTCCAGTCGCGGTCTATTGAGATGTCACTAACCCCGTGGGACTACCAGCTAACCGTAAAGTAAGAAATGTTTTATTCGTTGCGAACTTCCTAATAATAAAATAGCTTACAATAAAAAAATATAAAGTCCTTGGGTCTATCCAGGCTTCGCACAGGAATTAATTCATAAAAATAATTGATTGCCTGATTGCAATTCCACCTATCTAGTCAAAGCTTTGAAACTAACTTTACATATTGGCTTGCTAACAACGAGGTGAAGTTATACTGACATGAACTGTCGGTAAAAAAAAAGACGGGTTGCACTCCGGAAGTGCCGGCTGAAGTGAAAACTTTTTCTTGCTTTCTTTCTTCGTTATATACAGAGAAAAAGATATAAAGAACATACCATACCATACTTATAATATAGCGCCAATCATAGAACCTATAACTAATTTTATCTTTCTTTTTTTGTCAGAAGAAAAAAAAATATTAACAAAAACTATAAATTACAAAAAGAACAAATAATCACAAAAAATGTCAGAAGCCCAGGTTCGAACCCGGTACTATCTGAAACCATAAGGACTTACAGTCGAAGCGCTTACCGCTAAGCTACGAAGCTTCTTAGCGTACCAAACAATCTGTAGCTAATGTTGTATGACGTCAGTCGTCGGTTGCGGTTCAAAGGTCAAGTGATCCTAACGCAAGTTTAACACTTTTTACCCATCGAACGACGCTAAAGAAGTTTTCACTTCAAAAAACTTTCCACCTCCATATCCCAATCTTCAAAAATATATACATCCATGCATGCATATTCTCACGCCTGTGAATCTCCGAAAGGGTAGGCAGAGGTGTATTAACACCCACATTACCATTACATAAAATTCACATCATAGGAATCTCTTATACTTCTACGTTTGTAACCTCTTTTTCACCCTCTTACAAGTAAAATGTTGAACGGCTCGTGTTTAAGTAATAACCGAGTAGGTTTTAGGTTTCAAGTTTACGCAACACTAGCTAGGTCGGTCTTTCGATGGGTGACCATTCGTAAGACTCCTCTGTGACTCGCAGATCACGTTAAGCCGTCGGTCCCGGATGCCATACGAACGTCTATGGCAGTCATTTCGGCTGGAGCCTTAAAATGGACAACTACAGAACTTGATATCACCAATGTGTTCTGGAGGTCAGATGGCAGTCAGTTTACGATAAAATATCGAAGTTCAGTCAAACCTGCAGTTAGACTGGAAATAGCAGGCTCCGGAAGCTTTGGATGCGACTGGGATTAACGCTACGATGAGGGAGTCCAAAATACAGATTTATTTATTTTCCGATTTCATAGCTTGCTCATATCAAAATGAAAGAAAGTTTTTATAATATAAGAATTTACATGAATTCAACGTCACGTCATTATTATCTGCTATTATTAGAAGCAACGTAAATCTTTTGACATCAGCTTTTATGCAGAAAGCGGTCACAGAAGACATCAGTCGACAACCACCCGAATAAACCTCATTGTGCTGTCATCGTATTAACTGACAGTACACACAATAATCTGCTATTCATTTAATATTCATACATACAATTACCTTCAAAAAGCTGCCGTTACAACAATATCAGCATGTCTAAAACCTGACAGCGAGCACAATTTATATAATTCACTTTGCGACCATGAAGATTATTATTACCAGCGTCAGATCAAGGTTGAAATTAGTATTTTTACAGGTAATGGTGAGTGGTGACCCACCAATATAGAAGAGACACGAATATTCGTCCGCATGTAGCGAATATAAGCTGGTGATTTGATGCATGCTAACAAACTTGCTAACATCAGCACAGTATTAAAGTTAATACCTAGTGCCTAATCAATTCGACTGATAGTCAATCATCTTGTTTGTGAACGATATGAGATATTACGCAAAAGTGGCTCAGAGGGTGCTACTAGTACAGACAGTATCCTGAGTGAACAAACTTTGTCTTGTTATTTGTCATTGGCAAACATGGCGGTGATTTGCATTTTGAAAGACCTGTCAAAAAAGTGTTTACTGTTTATGCTAGTGCTGCACTCTGGCCTTCCCTATGCCTTCTCATATATTTATCTTATCTATTATAATACAAATATATTAATATATATACAAATATATAATACTTATCATATTTATAAGTAACATCTGCGTCTAAGCAGGCACTTTTCATGATAGGTAATTAAAAAGCGAAAATGTCTGGACTGTGGAATACGCAAAACTTGCTACAGATAATGGAATCAATACACCGTTTAAGTAAAAAAAACCTATGACATTCTCAAAAAGTCCACTAATATTGCGTGCGAACTCATTGCGAACACGTCTCTAAAGAATTATCATTTCAAAATTACAACCAACCAAAAAGTTGATGCCTTTGCATAACATTCAGAGTCAACTTATCCCACAATTTTTTTCAAAATCGTTCTTCAGTTGTGATCACATTTACGTACACTATAAAAAAAAATCTTACTAAATTTTCAGCTACAGTGCATGTAATAAGATGCACAGCGAATCTCACATTACTATAAAGGATGTGCGGAGGTGGGGTGATTATTAAGTATCCTGCGACGGAAACACGAGGCGGGGTCGCGGTGACCCCACCCAATAACAAAATGGCTGCCAGCATCACAATTACATTCCTTTATAAACTCTTGGAAGTCGCCACTTTAATTTTAACAAGTCAAGAGCAACAGCGACTATTGTGACCCACTTTCTTTTATATTTGTTCAAGAAACCAAATTCGTTATTCACACTATAAAATCTAAATTAAAGTAACATATTCACATATTAACTTATTGTGACATAATCACATAGTGATATTGTCACTATGTGATTATGTAACTTTTAACCAATCAAATTTACTTAAAACACAATAAACTTTCTACACACGTTCTATTAAATCCTATTAAACAAATTACTACGCACATCGAATGAAAAAATGTCAAACTAAACACTGTGACAGCCAGTTGGAATAATAAGCGCGTCATTAACTTAAAAAGATTCGCCGCAGACCTGTGAAATGCTCTTATTAAACCTTCAAGACTACCTATTAAGTTAGATGGACTCAAACAGTACAAACGAATATGCACTTTAATACAAATATGTAAACTTTAAATATCTACATCTCCATCTAGTTATCGGAACTTGATACTTGTAAATCCGATTGCTCATCCTAAGTTGGCGTGGATAATCGTGGACCGCCGCAAATGTGCCACTGACGCTGTCGACCGTTTAAATTGTCATACAATTTCTAACTGCACCGGTTTTTATTTATACATATATATGTATATACATACAATTAGACAGCCAGACGGACCCAATCACTTAACCAGTTATTGAATTAAGGCGGTCTGACTGTTTGTAATTTTCTAGAAACGTCAATATTTTTTTGACTGAACCGTTATAATTGGTATTACGTCATTTTAAAAATGTTTCGTCAGTGGATGCGCTGTAGGTTAACACAATAATTATATTCACAATATTCAGTTTTATGATAACAGGAAGGAAATGCTAGACAGGAATGTCACGTGCACTTAAATTCTTAGAAATAGGATTCTATATTCTATATAGGAGTTCTTGTAATCGATTACAATTCACTTTATTTTTAATGAATATATAATATTTCATTTATATAGGTAGTTTATACAGCAAACTTGGAGAATTTGTTATAAAATGAAATTATGATTGATACTAACCGTAAACGGATGTGCGCGTTGATGTCTTTTGTACAGCCTTCAAATTCAACAGTTAGGAACGAATTCATGGCACTATTTTTACAGCACAGGTCGTTCACATTCGCAAATTGTTAATAATTTATGCATGAAACTAAATAAATAATTCGACAGTTAAAGAGGGAACATTACATATCAATCTTAATTAATACACGCACCAGAAGATGGAGAGAGAATAAATTGTTGTATTTAAAGGGGGCACGATATTTAATTATTGACGATTTCGATCAACGCCGCCACCACTTGCGTGACACGGACAAAAAATAAAATATTTACAGAACTTTACTTCTGAATACAGTCGCGCAAAAAGGTGTATATATTCCCTACTATGTTTATTGATCACCTATTAAACTGACAATGACTATGAATCGATATATTATATTTATAATAATGGTTGAGTTACCATAACAACATTTTTTTTGGAAACAGGAGTATGTATTTGTACTTAACTACTATAAGTTTTGTTGCTGTTGGCAAAAAATAGTTTCCGTCTTTGCAATCGTAAAAAACGAGCTAATTTTGGTAATGTTTTTCTCCTACATGCAGTAGATGGATTTGGCACGTGAATGATTTGCTCTTGCATTTTACCAACGCCTTCATTATAGGATAGTACACAAAATCTTTAACTTTGGCCTCCTATTTTTGTTTATACCATTTAGGTGGCAGAACAGTACACGGCCTACCTATAGACGGATGGATCTCACATAGTGCGTAGTAACCACATCGAACACCTTTTTACAACAAATGTACAGGATTTTGCCACTGCAACTGTCATAAAATCACTAAAATTGTGGCTTGGACTGGCGCACTCTGATGATCCCTCTGCTTTATTTAGGGATCAAAATAAAATTAAAACTATCGGAACTCTATAAACACCTTAAGAGTTACCAAAGCCCACATCTTAGGTAAATCCCAAGATGACACAGTCAGGGCACTCCCGAAAGATAATAACGCGTCCGAGCTTGAATCTAGACTCATATTCCATAAACGATTTATGATAGGAGCCCAGTCGACCAGGACCAGGATATACTTAGCTCCTTTCTGAAGCAAGTCGAAAATGATAAATATCGAGTTGCACGCGATGAATCTGGAAATCCAAAACGAATGGTCGACAATGGCAGAGTTCTGCATACCGATGGCCTTAAGTGGCGCACCTTGATCTATGAGTGGTCGCCGGCACTGTTAAAATTCTATATTAACGCCTTACAGATGACCCTCCCAGACCAGAGTAATCTGGTAAGGTGGGGGAAGGCCACAAAAACAATGTTAAGGCAATAGAGACGGCTAGGCACATATTAGTTGGATGTAGGGTGCTTCTCGATAGAGGCCAATACTCACGCCGCCACGATAAGGTGCTTATCATCATACGTGAAGCAATGAGTCTGGCAGTAGCTAGAGCCCAAAAAGGATTCACTACTAACAGATGTCATATCAACTTTGTGTCTGAAGGTTCATCCATAAAATCCAGGATAAACCTTATTCAATTATAAATACTGCCCCTGATTGGACTCTCCTAATCGACACGTATGAAAAGCACTATAAAATTCCGGAGGATGTTGGGGTTTCGTCATCTAGACCTGACATATTTCTTTATTCGAAAACGATTGAATATGAGGTCCTTGTGGAACTTACTGTACCGTAGGAAACAAATATACCGAAGGACTACACACTTAAGAAAAATAAATACTATGACCTCACAAACGAATTAATCAAAAACGGTTACGTGGTTAATTTGTATGCAGTAGAAGTGGGAGCGAGAGGTATACCAGCAAAATCTCTCTATAACCTACTTAAAGATTTAGGCCTATCGAGAGCTACAATAAGCTAATTACTAGGACGAATGTCTAAAGCGGCACTAGTAGGTTCGTATCAAATTTGGTTAAGCAGGGAGGGGAACTTGGGTAGTGAAGGTAAGTGTTGATGTACATCAACAAAAGACCTTCTAAACCTACACTTGGGTCGCAAGTCCCAGGCACTGTTCCGAGTTCCCAACTCAGCAACGCGATGGACCCGGCACCCGCACGGAGAATCCATGGATTGCTAAGAATACCGGTCTCTCTACCTTATTAGGGTATTGATAGATGGTATATTTTTTGTACTCTTAAACTTGTAGTTTAATATAATCTGTTCAAGAATGAAACTTAGTACTTACCCAAAATGCTTTTGTTACCACTTAGGTGGCAGACCAGCACACGGCCCACCAGATGGAAACCGTAGCTTACCGTAGCCCGCGAGTGTGCAACACCAGGAGCGTCATAAAAGTGCTAACAACTTTGTACGAACCTTTCTTCAAGCTTTTTTTTTAAATTAATATATAAACTTATTAAGTCACTAACCGTGTGGTGACGAAGAAAAAATACAAGTATCACCACCCCATATCATCCGCAGGAGCCACATCATCAAGGAAAAATACGCACTGCGTAAGAAGGAAAATTCGAAACAAAACCCCGTGCCAACCTATCTGGCCAGCGTGGAAACAGTAAGCTAAAGCCTCCCAACATTGGGAGAGGCCTATGTCCAGCAGAGAATGCGATAGGCTAATTGATTGAAACTTATTCAGACAATGTTACGAAACGTTTTCGACGGTGACTGTACGAGCGGCCAGCACTTACATACGCGAGCGCCTCCCGCGGTCCGATTAAATGCTCGAGCGATTCGTGTAATGAAGCGAGATAAATCACCAGAGTCACACGCACCCGCTCCTGTGACCTTATTCGCGTACTTCGTCATTTCATTTGCAATCGCTAAAATTTAAACGTGCTTCTGAAGGTTCTGTACCTAAAGTATTACTATTAGAGCGGGCGCCAAAGCTCTCTTTGGAGGGTTGGTAGCCCAAAAACTTATAAACATAAAAGTTTATTTTTTAATGTCTTATTTTACGTTATATTTATGTAACATAACATAACATAAGCTCTCGCCTTTATCCCCGGAGGGGTAGGCAGAGGGTGCTAGCACCCACATTTCGCCGGTTTATGTTTAGGTCCCAATGTAATAGGTGGCGAGCCTATTGCCATTAACTGGGCACTTATAAACCTGCGATAAATACACACATAACTTCGAAAAGCATCGAAAAGTCATTGGTGTGTGCCATGGAAAACCTGGGATCGAACCCGAGACCTCGTCTCAGCAGTCCATTACCCATACCACCAGGCTACCGTGGTTATATTTATGTATGGATCCATTAGCGCTTATTCTGACTCAAATTACATAATTTAACTCAATAGCCTTTTGAGGAATACTAACAATGTTAAAAGAAGTGGGAGAGAGGGATCTGACCACACCAGCAACTGGCAACATCAGTCATATTATAGCCGAAACTGCCGAGCTCGAATATTTCGAGCAAATGGACCTTCGGCGCCAGTTCTTTATCCGCCCGTCTGACTAGGCGCCTATCTTTGAAATAAAACCACTTATTAACTGATTCTATTGCATTTGGTACTAAGCAGCCATAGATAAGAGGTGACTCTATAGAGTATAGGTGTACCAGAATCTCATTGAAAATAAAAAATTGTAAAGTGCAATACTGGGGAAATTGATACTTTTTAATTTAGCTACTTTTCATTCATAGCAGTAGACATGAATGTATTTAGGCATAATTTAGGAGTGTTGACTACTTTCTTCTCAAAAAATTATCACCTTATAATAATATTATGAACTGCTCAAGTGAAATATTCTAACGATAAATAGTTTTAATGATATTTGATTTAAAAAGACAGAGAGTGTGAGATAATTATCTGATCTTTAATTTTAATTTTAATTTTATCTAAGACATTTTATGGTGAAACGTCGTGAAAAGCCCGTTGTAGTTTGACTTTAAATAAAAGAAGTTCTAGGGATCGGATTTATGAGAACTTTTTACAATTAGTTTATTATTGTGTTTTGAACAATCCTACCAACTTCCAGCTGGGTACGAATTATTGTAACCTCGAATTTTTATCTAGACCGGGGTAGTTGTAAAACAATCATTTAGTTACATGTCCTATATGTCCATGTGTTACATGTCATGACCTCATGTCTCTACGGGAGATACTTTTTTCTTGTGGGTAGACAACGCAAAGAACTCTGGCTTCAAATCGGAAAATATCTTCGTGGGTAGAAAATTGTTGGTTGAAAACGGAAGCGCCCAACCAAAGTACGTAAGCTATATTTAGAAGATCACCCACACGCTGTCACCGTGACTGTCGACAAACACAATTCATGCCAGTATCCCGATAACTTGCCAGTTGCAGCAGACTTAGATCTAGTATTCAAGATTTAGTGACTGCTGCTATTAATATTTAGGTATGTACTTTTATGTTGAATTTTAATTCGCAAGTAACAAATTTTAAAAAGCAATTTAAGATTATGAACGAAGCCCTCCAACGTTTTAAGTAGAAACAATAAATTCATCGACACTAATTGGTGGTTTTCTCCCATTTATCAGCTCATTACATCACAGTAGCGCGAATAAAATAAAATTGTGTGCGGAGCGGTCCGTGCGCCGTGGGCAGATCATTCGCATGCGATAAGCGTCGGTCAGGCACATCGTAAATTCAAAGAGCAGGCCCTGCCGAACAACAGACCTGATTGTGGGCCTTAATCAGTTGTGTGCCTACTCGATGCCTCGGCCGCAGGCATCGCGCTCGCCCCGTCCTCATATGACAACATGTCTCATTTATCAGCTCGCCCCCGCCACAACTTATAATTTGATTTAAGTTTGGACTAATATTGTAGCCAGATGACGATATTTTTATGCAACACACAATTCGTAAAATCTTAAATATTTTAGTAACATTGAGTTCAGAAACTGAGTTTCAGAGAACTTTCACAAAATTCAAGCGTGCCATAAAATGTATTTGTTTTATATCATAAGTTATTCAGCTGTTTACCACATACGTATGATTGGAAATGGATCAACAATTACAATACAGCTACAAATCCGTATTTATTCGAGCGGCTGCACTTTGAAGACGGCTACTGCGCTGCATGCATGCAGATGAGCGAACAACGTTTAATCGTTTAATGGAGACTGTATTAGTGTATCAGATTGAACCTTTATTTTTATTCAACAAACAGAAATACATTGGCCATCTGGGGCTTTTTTATTGGAAATTGTATACACAATTTAGTGATTGTATACAGTATAAAACATAAATACAATCTGCTTCATATTTGAGTATGTGCACACCTCATTTTCCAGTTAGATTTTCAATGGTATTTTCCCACCATAAATATTTTCATGTATGTTTTTGTGCTGTCAGTGAGAAGACCAAAGGCTATTCCAGCTTTGTCTTCTAAACTGATTGCACAGAAACTCTCTGTGTTTATAGGGCTGGCAGCACGAGTGTGACTCCCCTGATGTTGCACACGTCCATTGGCCACGGTAACCACTTTCCATCAGGTGGACCTTGCCCTTATCTGCCACCTAAGTGGTTAAAAAAAAACCATTATGAAAATATGTCAAAATAGTTTAATCAATATTTCTGTAGATAATATTAAAATGGTTCAAATAAAAATAAGAGACTGTCAGCTGACTTTTTTTGCTTCAAAATAATGCGTTAGTTGTAATTCGACGAATATTCAACTGGGAAGAAATGTCAATGTTTTTCACGTACGTAAGAGGTTACCGCTGCTAAATCTATTCAAGGAATCGCAGCTGATGATACCAGGACTTAACGATATTACTCTCTGAAGCATTTTATGAGTTGTCACTTGAGGGCAAATTGATCATGCAAATCTCTCGCTAGCTCGCGGACTACATCCTACATTTTATCATTGGCTCATTCATATTTTTCTTATCGAATACCTTGAACATCGGAGGGTAAGCAGTGGAAATTCACGTATCTGAACCTTAACAGTTACAATATTCTCTGGTTACGCTGCTTCTCACTTGGTGTATCAACGCCACACTAGATTTTACAATGTCTAGTTAATTTTCATGCTTCTTCTACTGAATAAAAATATCCTTCATAAATCTGTGCGAGAATCAGCCATCTTTTATAAATAACCAGTCGAAACTTTTGTGGTACTATCAGATTGCTCATAATGTTATGCATACTCTATCATACAATAACTCATTTATTAATATTAAGCACAACATTATAAATAAATTATAACACTTTAACTTAAATTGCATCGATACAAAAGGGTACAACAAACAAGATATCAGCTCGTGACTTAAGCAACAGTAAACTTTAAAATCGAAAAGTATGTTTCGAAAATTAATCGATATTAAAAGCACGGTATCGATAGCATTTACAAAGCATGCACTCGTGCACCAAAAGCATTGGTAACACAAACATGGCCTCACAGTTCCATTTTAACGTTCTACAGCATGGGAAAATAAAAGGTCTCAAATTTACATAGCACGAGAGACCCGATCCGCAGCCGCGTAGAAATTCTCAAAATTCGCGATGTCCCTTTCAACATGCCAATTTTTCTAGTGACATGAGATGAGAAAGCGCTAAGTTGATTTTGAGATACAACCACATGAGAAAAAATACCGGGTAGAATATTTTCATTATTTATTCGCGTGAGTCACATCGGTCGTGTAAATTGTATCTACGAAATGTTGCTTTTCTTCAAACATATAATTCCGAGTATATTCCTTCCAAATAAATTCCGCCAAAGCTAGTTGTTTTGCAACTACACTGGAATCTGGAGCAAAGGTAATATAAATGCAAATTTTACAGTAGCTTAAGGCTTAGATCAAGCATTGACATTATTTAAACGTAGATACATAACATTGCGATTAAACATATGTACAACTTAAAAAGAAGGGATCTTTAAAGGATTGAAATATTTTATTGATCATAGACTTTAAAAAAGACGCATATTATCAATGCGAATGAAGGAACGCATTGGATCTGCATTATTTTCACATGTCATTATAATATAATACTAGATCTTCCAATCAAATGTAACCCAAAACCTCTGGCTTAAAAGATCAAAAATGTAGGTCAATGGTATTAAAAGAAACAGCCGCTTTTTGTAGCATAAATTCCTTCCTCAATCCAGTTTAGTGCGGAACCCTTAGTGCACCAGCTAAACTCGCAAACGACCGTTCTTTTTAATTTGTTCGAAATATTCACTACAAAGTGAAACTGTATTATTAAGCGTGGCTATATATTTTAGCGACTACGAACTGATATAACCATAGGTAACCATAACAATCATGACGTCGACGATAGTGATAGTTGTGGTTGTGTGCCTAAACCGGCTTATATTTAGATGAACCACAAAAAAGCTCCTGTGCTCCCACTGTAATAACAATAGGTACACATGAACGGAATCCGATGCTTAGACCAAGAAAAGTACTTCTGATCACAAATTCTCCTAAAAGATTTTTTTGAAATTTGGTCTCTATCTGTCAAATTCAAACTAAATGTCACAAACACTATTTTAAAAATACCATTTTGAAGAAAGTGCATCGACATCGTGATCGTTTTGAACAGCGATATTAATGAATTCTTGTCGAATTCTTTTATTACGAGAATTGACCGTCTTTCCACTGAAATCGTGATAGTTTTTGACATATGAGAGATTGTGAGTACATCGAGACTGAATTTTGAACATCATTTATTACAAGAATTGGTCTTCTCATCGAGAAACTGAGCGACTAACTACTCATTCGCATCGACGTCTTCCAGTAAAACATTTACGTCAGTGGCAGATTTGCAAACCGCGCAATTGTTATTAATAATTTTACTGGTAATGATACTTCTTGTAAAACAGGACAGCAACAACGCCTAAATAAGCAAAAAAAGTGACAAAGATTGATAGAGGACTTACAAAACAAATAATATACTGTACAAACAGGGACCGTTCCGTTCGGAACCTGGTAAGCAGAAAGATTTTACTACAGGCAATATTTTACTGGCACCCTCGTCCTACAAGCGAAAATTGTATTAACATTTTTTGACAGTCACTAGTTGAAGCGATGACGAGGACGTTTAGTCTCAGCGCTGACAGTGAAAAATGACGAATCCCAGGTTGGTGTTGGCAGTGCGATCACTCGATAGTTACTAATGTATCGCTGTCAATCGCATGTTTTGACGTGCGGAATCACTTTTTACTATCCGAGAGTCACGCAACCTAAGGTGGCGCAATGTTAGCTTAGTCATCACGAGTAATAAATGCGTTGCCTACACAATTTTGCAATACAAATTAATCCTTGTGCCTGCTGAAATGTATACAGAAAAGCATCATCAAGTAAAGTATATTCCAATGCAAGGACACCAGAAATAATTTACAATATTATTTCCTTATTAACAAACCATCTCACATGCAAATCAAGTCACGATACGTTCTAAATTACTAATACCTTGTATCTAACTATGACTGAGTCGCTGAGAGCGAGTAATGAGGGGCATTAAATCAGACAATGACACCACCGCAATTATGTTGCAAATCTAAGTTACTCAGAAAAACAACTCTATTATAAAGAGATTTGGCGACGACGAACAGGTATAATATCAACATTAGAGTTATTTAAACAAAACACAGGACGTAATTACACGAAATTGTCTCCAAAATAAGTTTAAAAATTGCTGTCCCAAAAAATCATAAGCTTTACTTGACCGCTATAACAGTAAATATAAAGAAGTACTATATTAAAGATCAATTACTTTTGGGTGTAATGGCAAACAGTAACATGCATTAAATGTCCTTACATGCTCTGTGAGGTGAGGTGTGTGTGTTCACTATTTCATAGTATAACTACGTGTATCTATAATGTTGTCTATAATGTTGTAATTGTTGAGGATAGAATTTATTAGTCTGTTAATGTCAGTAAATTTGATGTTCTGACATAATACTTATATTTCCTATAATTATTAAAGTCATCACATCATCATCATCATTATATCAGCCAAACACAGTCCACTGCTGAACATAGGCATTTCCCATAGACTTCCAGAACGACCGATCTAAGGCAGCCCGCATCCAGGGCTTCCCGGCGACTTTGATGAGGTCGTCCTTCCACCTGGCCGTTGGGCGTCCTACACTACGTTTGCCCGTACGCAGTCACCAATCCAGAACTTTTTTGCTCCATCGACCATCTGTTCTGCGCGCTTCCCGCCCACTGCTACTTCAACGAGCTAATTACTAAAGTAATCATTATAATTAATACACTATATACCTAGTAAATATAACTTTAAGCCCTAAATTACAATAAGTAGATACCTATTTTATAAATAAATAAAAATAAAAAACTAATAAAGCGTCGTTGTAATGCTTTCGATTTACCTAATTTTGGAAGACAGGCTAAAAATAATTATTTTTTCATATTCGTCTTAAAATGAACTTCAGGAAAATGATTGGTCCTTTTGACAGACCTGAAGACATAAAATAAATTAAGCTACAGTATGGTCGTAACTTGGTACAATTATTTGTGTGTTGAACAAGCCCAGAGGCTGTACGGCTATGTCGCGACGACTGCGCTCTCACGCAAATGCCAACATTATGAAACCGCTACGAGGTTGAAGCCCTATACCGAAACACCATTACTCATAGACCCTCAACGATCCGCTAGTATTCTATTTTCGACTTCTTCTGCCTAGACATGAAGATCTTCATAAACTGGTTACAGTCATATTAGTGGCATTACGTTGCGTTCCACAAGAGCATTCTATGTGTCACCGCTTGCTCCAATTTTACAGACACATTGCCGTGGGAAGTAGATGCTCACCGTAATTGCACTCAACGCCATCAAATGTTTTGAGATATCTCTTCAACAATGCGACTAACTCGATATAATTTTTACCCAGTCATTCATGTAATGATTTATATTAGACTGAAGTTATTACTCGTTCGCAATGAACTACAGTAATTTAAGTTTGTCACAGTTACCAGTACAGTAAGCGTCAGATCGATATTGACTAGCAAAGTACTCAACAACTCAAAATGATCTTAAAACCAATAATTTGTAGTCAATTCAAACGGTTTTATCGATTTAAATTATATTATCGTCCGAACTAAAGGTGTGTACCAAATATCAGAACAATCAGTCAACAGGAAGGGGGAATAAAAACTAAAGGTAGAGATCATTTTGTGTACTTTGCTAGTGAAGTACGATCTGATAATGTCGTACTTGGTACCTACACACTTTATACTACGCATTAGTCCATAGATTAAGCTTGCACTAGGGCGTTGTGAGGAAGTTATTGAATTCAATATCTCAAAATGTTTAGCGGGTTTCAATAAACTGCAAGCGTAGAGGGCTATAGCTGTCAGTCACTTTCATTTCTAGCGTGAATAGAATCAATTCTATTTGAGTAACGCTTTAGTTGTAGTTCTTACACAATTTTGGGCTAAAGGTGAAGTTAAATGATATTCAAATAACTCACGCTCTAAACTGCTTGGTGTGAATGAGAAAATGAATAAAATAATACCGTATTTGGTACTACTTTGAAAATAACTGAAATGTAACAATTTAATAAATTAAAAATGTTACCTAAAGATATGAATTTGCTAATATATTTATTCAAGCGCTGTCTAGCAGAAAATGGTAGTACCATTATAGTTCTCCACAGACAACAGTAATAGTAGAGGCATCCTGAACGATCAACGATCCTAAATAATATCTATGGTTAAAGTATGAGTAAACTATGGTGGGGAAATTAAATTAAGAATTTCTTTGAAACCTCTCCTTGCACAACTGTTCTGTTTTTAGGGTATTGAGGGAATTATGATAGGTAAATATTGTTTAATTAATTATTCTCTGTCAGTGAGGTCTACTTAGGACGGTTGTGGTTACTCTGTAAGCAACTAGGTAGGTTTTCATTGTGGTTCCTGTTACGTAAATAGGTTAGTATACTATGCTAGGGACCCCATAAATACATTACCTTTCGGTATCTGATTTGCAAATGTGGTCACTCAAAATGAAGCAAATTCACCGGCCTCAACGCAACCCGGAGTGCAACAGAATATGTAAAGTGCATGGAAGGAAAAACATTATTGAGTCGGAACGAGAACAAAGTATAACCTCTGTCATAAAACGCGGTAACCATGACATTACGACAGTAGGTGTTGAAATAATGTGTCTACCTCATCTTGATAGAATACCTTTGTTGTGTGTGTGTGTAAGCAAAACGTGCGTCTTACTTATCTATATTACTATGTGGAGTGAAATTTTCCATAGAAACTCCAGAAAAATGATGACTCTTTTCACACATAATCTGTTTACGGTTGAAATACAGGATTATCTCCAAAACATATGAAGTTTGCAAGCGAGCGATCAATCATAGCGACTGAAGGGGCGCGGGAAACCACAGAAGGGAGAACTGAACGGCCTTCTTATGAAAGCGGCGAATAATAAACCACGAATCAATCATCGATTTTGTGATGATCCATCATAAATTTACATTGAAAAACATAACCATGTTATAATTTGCAGTGTCATTCTTCACGATATTTAATGCTTAAATTAATACCTTATCATACTCCTATATTTATCGAAACATACGGTCAAAAGCAGCAGGTATGCTTCAACAAAACGGCGACACAAAATAAACATAATGATTCTGAAATAACTGCGCATAAGTGCAGTACAGTGGCAATAAAAGATCTGACATAAGATTAAGCCTTCAGCCAGTTTGCCCACAGTAATCGACCCAAGCCAATCTCGCTTCCGCGAAGAGCGGCAGGTATTATTCTAAACTAGTAAAACGCACGACAAGTGCACAAAATTCTGATCCTGGCATTGTAAGTTGGCTTTAAGTAGACACAACTTCTTACTTGAACTAAGTCAACACCTGTGGGTCGGCACTCGTCGAATCTATAACTCAAGTGAATTTTCCTCCCAGCTAAGTTATCTGACTGTATTACATTTTAGGCACTTATATTCTCACCCTGCTTCCCACACCCGAGGAGGGTCATCTCAAAGCCGTCGATGGCAAGCCGAAGTGCAAGGAAAATGCGTTATTACGCCACATTCAATCCGGCATATGAGACCGAAGCCGGCGTGCTGTTTTAGGTGGTTCGAGTCAGATAACCGTCCCCGCCGGCCGGCGACGGGTACATACGGGTAATTACTACTTTCACAAAAAATAAAAAAAATACTACAACAAAATTAGGTAACTAATATCAGTGCAGCTCGCTGGTTGCACTAATTTAGGTTAGTTAGCTAATTTATTAACTATTAGGTCGATGGTAAATGTGACATTCATGTTGCAAATTGTACAATTTATTTTGGCTTCTGAAATGCGCATCGAATAGGGTATGTGGTGTGTGGTGTTCTGAGTCACTGAACCAATACTGCTTAATGTCGTAGTTTTTTCTCAACAAAAATGCATAGTAAACTAAGATGTTGCATAACTAAACTGAAACTATGATGTCTATTATTTTTTTAATGCCCAAAATAGGTCAAAATATAAACAATCGAAATAAAGCAAAATCTTTTTAGATTCCTTATTAAATTTCAAATCAATCTTATTGCGCATTGTACATGTGTTAACGCAACGTGGACTGACATAAATGCGATAATCTCTTGCACTTCATACATTTGCACTACGCGCCAGCATACTGTGACTGTGCTGCGTTTTTGTACGAAGTGTTTTCGGGCGGCTCGAAAAATTGAAATTTCAAAATCTTTAAAACTATTTGTCATACGAATATTTCATTTTAACAGTTCATTATACTCTTGCAAAAGGTAAAATTTACGATAATAAAGACAATAAGACACAACCATATTACCAGCAGGCGGGCCCTTGGATTATGTACACGAATCACACTTGACCTTACTTCATTACACAAAATTATAAATTGGCGTTTGTTTTGTCGAACCGACCATTTTGATCTTAAAACTACATATTCCATATAGCAAAATATGAAATAAGAATTCCATATTCAAATTCATTTCAACTTTAAGTTTGTCTATTTGTGTTTCGCATGTGATAATTCATGGTTTCGTGCTTTTAAATTTTGCTTTGACATCGTTCTGTGCACAATATGGAAAACTTAAAATATCGCATTAATTTCGAATACGAGTTGAGAAAAATATTGTTGAACAAAGAGTGTGCCTTAAATTTTGTGTTTCGAATGATATTTCATGTGATGAATCACTAATGACTAATGTAAGGCGACGAGACATGGGTTTATGAGTATGACATGCAAACAAGCCAACAGTCTTCAGAATGGCGTCTCGAAAACGAGCCGAAACCCAAAAAACCGCGGCAAAGTCGCTCCAAAATCAAGGTGATGCTGACAGTTTTTTTTTACTACCGTGGTGTGGTTCACTCCGAATTCCTTCCAGAGGGAGAAACAGTGAATAAAGAATATTATTTAGGCGTCATGAAGCGTTTGCATCAGAGTATCCGCCGAAAACGTCCAGATTTGTGGTAACACAACTCATGGATGCTGCACCATGATAATGCACCATCACACACAGCCTTTATAGTGAAAGAGTTTTTAGCGAAAAATTCAACAAAAGTTCTCGACCAAGCACCGTATGCACCTGATATGGCTCCGTCTGACTTTTTTTATTTCCTAAGTTAAAATTACCACCTCAAGGAAAAAGTTTTGAGTCGATAGAAGCCATAAAAGAAAATTCGCTGAATGAGCTAAAGGCCATACCGCAAATAGCCTATGAAAAATGTATGGAAGACTGGGTGAAGCGGTGGAGATGTTATATTGCAAGCGATGGGGCCTACTTTGAAGGCGATAAAATAAATTTAGATAAATAATTTGTATTTTTTGTTTTATTGACAAATTCCCAAAGATACGCGTGAAAAACATAACCCTTTTTGGCAGTCGGGTAAATACAAAACACTTATTCATTAAATTATACATTAGCAGATGAGCTCTTGTAAGACGCTACAGATTCAGTTATTTCTAAGAAATAATCAAAGTGTGAATTATTACTCAAAACATATCTCGAGCGCAATTACTTGTTTACGCACCTGTTGATGTTTGATGTTTAATTACGACACCAAACATATTCAGCTGTTCCCACATCTGTATTTGAATAATGATCACAACTAAAACTAACAAATTTAGATTCGTGTTATTCAGTAATTCCTAAAAATAAATTTAAATACAAATAATAAATTACATTGCTCCTAATCAAGACCGGCCATGGCCATAACTCTATTCAAAATTTCACAGATATGCTGTAACCATAAGAGGAAGTAGAGGGTCTAATCGTCCCCATCTAACCGGTCGCTGTAGTGCTGGTTGCGAGAACATTAAATTATCGTAAAGTCAGATCCGCGCGCCCATAATCACACCGTTCATTTGTAAGCTAGCCAGCTAACAGTACAGTGCGGCCAACGAAATATCGCCATCAGATACCGAGGGACGTTCAAGTTCAATATTATTCAGAACTGAGAAAAACAATCGTGGCTCGTTAAACTGCGATAGCAAGTACGCGATTGTTCGCATCGAGTTCCTTACCTTATACCTTTATCTATTGAATTCTCTACACAGTGAAGTATACACGACAGCCTATTCATATAATATAACTAACATTGTATTGTAGACAATATCGAACAATACATATGTAGGTGTTTAAAGCACATTATCGTTACATCGACTAATTGGGGTAGATACTAATTGTCTAAGCACTGCCCGCCATTAGTAGCAGCGGCAGCCATCAGCAGGGTTAGTTTTTGTATGTAATATAATATTGAATGTAATATTTTGCACTAAATTATGGCTGGAAATTAAATGTCATAAACTATCTATCAATAAAAACATGAGATTCAAA
Organism: Eilema caniola; assembly: GCA_949126895.1. Classification (NCBI taxonomy): domain Eukaryota; kingdom Metazoa; phylum Arthropoda; class Insecta; order Lepidoptera; family Erebidae; genus Eilema; species Eilema caniola. The sequence goes on from OX421474.1 coordinate 23,296,812, forward strand.
GAGCTTCTTGATGAAGCCAATTTCACCTGCAGGTCGGTACACACCTGTTGGTTGACGGACGAGGTTATGGCGCGGGGTTTTCTTTCGGGGTTTAAGGGTTAAACAGGGGTCACCCCCGTAATGACCAAATATGACTATAAAAATTGACATTAAGTAAGCGATTCAGTGAGAACAGGTAAGTCAAGGCTTTGGATTCAGCCGGAATCTTTTCTAGGATGATGATGATGAGAATAATTGAGCAGTCCGACTGGGGAAGTACCTCCTAGCCCTACAGAATACCGCGGCCATAATAACCTGGTAATATGTTCCCGGCGGTCAGTAGAGCAGCCAGAGCTCTCTGTGATTGTGTGCCAAAGTTTTTGTGCTGTCAGTGGGAAGACCAAAGGCAAACCAAACTCTGTGCTTACAGGGTGCACACGTCCATAGGCCACGGTAACCACTTTCCATCATCTGGGCCGTGTGCTTATCTGCCACCTTAGTGGAAAGGAAAAAGTCCCAACCAAAAAACACGATCGGTTAGGTTAGTATTAGTTAGTATTCATAGTTAAAGCGGTACCTATGGGTTTAAAATTTAGCTTGGAAAAAGCGAACGCTCATGATGGGTCGATGGATAAATGGAGAGATCGATTTGAATAGAATTAAATTCTTCTGTTAACCGCTGACGCTTGCTCTATTGGTACTTATATGATACTAGCGACTCGCCCCGGCTTCGCACGGGTGCAATGGATGTTATTATACATATAAACCTTCCTCTTCAATCACTCTATGTATTTAAAAAGCGCATCAAAATCCGTTGCGTAGTTATAAAGATTTAAGCGTACATAGGAATAGAGAAAGCGACTTTGTTTTATACTATGTAGTGATGTAGAGATATGTTTATAAATACAATATTGAAAATGGTTTACTTTTGAGTTTTGCCATAGAATGTAACTAACTACAACTATGTAGGCTGAATATTTTAAAAAGCGAAACCAAGGCTGGATCCTGTTCAAGTATAGATAATCAGGATCTCGGAATTTCGGTTCATACACCCAAACATACTTTAGTGCAAGACAAAATCATCAATTCGATATATCTACTGATACCACTATCTAGGCAGAACATACAAATACGAAATTGATTGCTTCGTGTGGCGAGTGACATTTTAGTATCCGTGAACGGGCGACTGCGAGGTGTGTGCGGGGCACGGGGCGGTCTTCACGCTGACATTTGAATAGGTCTGTCTCGGCATGTACCGGCACCCAGAGACTGCAACGAGAGGCGACAATGTTCAAAGAATACAAAACAATCTTCTCAATGAAACGAAAATTTACTTTTCTTCAATACTTGATAACAATACATTTTATTTTTAAACAGTTTTATTAAGATGTTTCATAGTAACGATTTGTGCAAAGAAAATATAAACATTGAAGCCATGCTATTCGTGGACCTATGTTAATGGTTCTTTCATGTAAATACTAGAAAACCATAGAGATAAACATGACAGTCATGTTTCATAATTCTTGTAAATAAAATTGAATATTGCTAAGATCAAAACCTGGGAACGGCTCGACCAATTCAGCTAATTTGGTTTCGTATGTTCCATAAGCCCTACGGAAAGTTTTATGATAGAAAAGTTGCCATGGATTCAGAGAACGCGAATACATTTCCAGTCGACCGAAGTCACGAGCAACAGCTAGTTTACAATAAAGACACATAGAAATTAGAAACTATGAAATAACTTTAAAAGGGAATATTAAACATTCGGAAAACTTTTGTTATGTCACTGATTCATAACACTTACGTGCGTTTCGATAGCGAACCATTTCAAACAATAAAACCGTCAAAGCGATTCTGCATTAGATTATCCGTGTATGATACGTGTCCTGAAATAATGTTATAGATTCGCGTCGGTGCTGTAATGTAAAATACATTCACTGAAATAGCATTAGCGAAACATTCCATCAGAGCTTACTTTATAAGTCACAATGCAGCACGATACATTTTAGATGAGAAATCTTGTTTCTTATTCTATACACAGTAAATATAGGGTGTAATACTGAATATAGAAGGTCAATAAAAAAACATCTAGGTTTGAGATAACCGACTTCAAAAACTGAAAAGTTAAAATAACGTAGAGAAAAATAACTGAATTTACATTTTAACTGTTCTGTTAGAAGTCGGCGCACAGCCAGAATCAATTGAAATATGACCTCGCATATGTCAATTGATTCCGGCATAGTAGTTCAGGCACCAAAAACAAAGTTGGCACCGACTTCTAAAAGAAAAGTAAAATAGTTTTGGGGAACTTGAACACAATTTTTTTTTTTCATTTGGTTTGAACGAGATCTACTAAGTAGTTTTTTTAATACGTCATTAATCGTAAACCGCAATTTACCTTTCATTTAATCAACTCAAGTTGTTATCACAACCCTATATATGCTCGCATATAGTTGGATCTAAATCCCATCATTTAGGTAGGTAAGTTAACTTAAAAAAACACTATTATTAAAACATCGATCAAAGTTACAAAGAACTACAAGAACTTTTATGTTATGTTACTTGCTGCTACGGAACCCTTCATGGGCGAGTCCGACTCGCACTTGGCCGCTTTTTATTTTTATTTTTTACTTTTCAGTATATGTTATTAGTAGTAGTTGTTGTTGTTGTTCTTAAATTGTATTAAATTTTCCCCATTTTAGTACTTTAATCCAGTTCAGTATGCCTTTTTGAGATTTGTTTCATAACATTGACATAATGCTCTCATCAGCATGAATGTCTCGTTGAGGAGTTCTATTGTATGCCCCATAGTTGAAAACTAGGTAATTCCAGCACGTCCCTGACCATCTTAATGTAGCTTACCTTGTCACAGGGTCGTCTTAAAACTGGCTAAAAAGCAATCATTTCCCATTTCCTATTTGATATTGAAGAGTTCTCTGGTGTCCGGAGTCCAAGGTCCAGCACCTATGAAATTGATATGGGACCACCTGTGAGTTATACTAAACCCAATGCAAAAGTGTTTTAAAATATCAATCAATCAATCAATTAGCCCACTACAGTTCACTGCTGGACATAGGCGTCTCCCAATGTGCGCGCTTTCGTACGATCATCCGCCTTCCGCATATGACGGAAATAAGAGACAAACTAAATAATAAGTAGGTTAAAAATTTGAATTTAAATAATACAAGAATGTTCATAAAATGAAAACTACTGTAACAAACTAGGTATATAAAATTTTAATGAGACCAAACGGCAACTATTCCGTATAATCACGAAAATTAGATAATAAATGTCAGAGTAATCGGTGTACATACATTGAAAAAAAATCGATCGATTTGAGAACCTCCACTTTTTTGAAAGTCGGTAAAAATCGCGATGAACTGTAGCCCTAAAGTACCGTAACGCGACTCATGTTAGTGCGAAAAGGCACCACATCGACATACATCATTTTGAATGTTTGCCACCGCGATACTGTAAGTGTGAATGTATTCCACATCGTTTCACATATTGTCATAATATGTCTAACTAACAACAAACCTTGAAAACGATTTAAATTGAATTAATAATAGTATGGAAACCATTCACATATAATTTCCATACCCCTTCACCATACGAACATGTATGACAGTCGTTACAGCCCTAAAAAGTCCAACGACTGGTCTAACTGCACTGCTTCGCAATCGCTTATGGGTTGTGGAGGCAGGTGGCAGTCGCTTCACGAATAAGATTCGAAGTTCAGTCTAACTTGCAGCTAGACTGGAAAAAGCGGGATCCCGACTCCGAGGTGCAAGTTCCGGGTACAACGCGGATTTACGCTAGTGTGAAGAACAACGAACCAATAATAGTATAGAAACTATTCCCATATAATTTCATACCAATCTAAGTAAATGAATTAAAAAGATCGTCATGTTAATGCAATACTAATTAGACTTCATATATTTGTGTCAGAAATAAGAAGTTTTAAACAAGAAATTAAATTATATTATAAAATGTTATCTTTATCAGGAGTATAGAATGCGTTTAAGAGTAAAGTTTCCATTACATATTACATACATTATCATAATCATCTTGTTTGAATGAATTGTGGTTGGAGTAACATATTCTCCCTCACTTCTCTTCGTAGCAAATTATGATCAAAAAACAAGTATAACTACAAATTAGTGCAGGTTTCTCTCAAGTAATGGCAGGTGATAAATATGTCCGACACGCGAATGTTGCGTATCGCGTATGCCGCGTGTCGCGTATGCTCACCACATGTTCACACCTCGTGCCCTTATGATTGAATAAAAACTTAATGAAAAAGAGCAAAAACTAGTAACGGTATGCGTGCATTCAATATGTTGAGAAAATGATATGCAGCCAAATGCCACGTTAAAAATTAAGAAAGTTATCGTCGTATGCGGTTAAATCCTGAAAATCCCTTTTGACCGACTTCAAGGATGAAGAGGTTCTCAATTCGATTGGTACATCCGACTTCTCAGAGCAGTACCCACCAACGGCGTGCTGTTTAGTCGGTTCGAGTCCAACATAACTTCCCCCTCCGGCTCCGGAGGGAGGGGTATCTGTGGGAATTTCCCGAACGTAAAAAAAACCTTGTAAGGTAAAGATCGCGGGTTCAAACCCCGCCTAGACCGATTAATTTTTTTCTATTTAAATTGATTTGAATATTTAGCATGAAAAATGCTTAAAAATTAAATTCAAACTTTAAATGAAATAAAATTTTGGTAGCTGGTCAGATGTTGTATTTCAACGGTTGCAATAGTGAAAGTGTTTTAATTATAAAGTTGTCAATTTAATTCATAATTTGTCTTGAATGATTGAATGATGTTTCTTAGCTATGATATTTTCGCGGATTGCTCTTCAAGTTATGTCAGGTGTGAACAATTATGGTGTATTTAAGACCACCATCAATTTCCAACTCTATGCGAATTTATGCAAGCTTACAATTTTATTTCGTTTATTTTGACTGGATTATAAGTGTAATGTACCAATATGTCTTACAAAACATACACCAACACAGAACATCAATAGAGAAAGGCGTCATTTAGACGGTGCGAGTTTCTTGCACGTTTCGGTTCGATAATCGCCCCATCAAAATGTTAACTCACAGGCAAACACACAATTTTTGTATACGGTTATGTCATATGAGATTCGCAAGTGACGTATCACCTTATGCCTTAGGTCATTACTTCAAAATTCTGTTTAGACTGACACTATCAAAATTCAACTGCAAGGCGATTCTCGCCAGGCGAGGACGAACGGGCGACTATTGCTTCTGCGAATGTTTAGACGACACATTTTTTTTCTCTCCCTTTGAGAATCGTATCATCCAGGCGATAAATAAACTCGAACCGTCTAAATGACGCTCAATAATCATTAATCTAAGATTGTGAATTAATTGTTATTATTAACAATTATCATACATGCCTGACCCCTGCCCTACATACTAACGTACACACAAGTTCCCTCTTTGGACTCCCAACCACCAGTACTGGTGAGTCACAGAGGCCAAGGGGTCGTATTACCACCTGCACCGATAGTTGGCACACCTCCTATAACTGTAAACAGTTACACCCCGCTAACAATGACCGCCTGCGATAACAGTAATACGAGTATAGATCGGTAATAGTAGAATTGTAGATACTAATGTAAGGTACCAAGGTTTTTACTTTACTTTTGAAGGTACGCTGGTTTGAAACTCTCTTCTACAGTTTAAATAAAATACATTTTTACAAAATATTATCTGTGAGCCTCGCTATTAAGCCGTAGTTTGCCATATAAAATTCTATGGCAGTTGTTACGAGTAATTGGATCCCTAAAGAAAGTTAGACCAGTCGTTAGACGACTGGTCTAACTGCTATCTGCGATGCTTCGATATAGCCCTTGCAGTAGCTTCACGGAAAATATTGAAGTTCAGCAGAACATGCAGTCAGACTGAAAAATGCAGGCCCCGGATTCCGGGGTGACAGCATCCGATGCGAACGGGATTAACGCAAGGAGGATGATGGTTATCTATTATCGCGACTACATCCAAGTTAAAATTAGTATAGGTCAAGAAATTTTTCTTCTGCAGTCTCAACCCCAACTCGTATAGTTCTCAGCATTTGTATAACTTGACCTAAAAGCGCGATAGGAACGAGGCTTTATCGCCCGTGGATTGGTTTCATAATATCTTCTATAAATTGGTGAATTTGAGCTCCTCCGGCACCATAGAACCCCGTGCTAGTCTCAAAAGACACCCAAAAGTGCGTACTGCGCATAAAAAGTTCATTTTGTGATGTGTTTGGGGTCAGTATAGTTGAAATTGTTATTACATTGTGATGATAAAAAGTGAAATTTGAGAATACAAATAAATCTGAATTAGAGGGCCCAAGACTTCAAACAAGTATCAGTTCATTCACTTTCATCATTTAAACAAATGTCACGATTATGTTAAAAGCAAGAGCGTCGTGGGCAATATTAATACCTATTAAGGACATGAAAGGCCAATTCTAACATGTCAATAGCTATAGCATCCGTCACGTCGAGTAAAACGAAACTTCGTGTGTATCGGTCACGGCGAAATGGCATCTCTTCTTATATTAATATGCTCTTTGTTGGGGTAATAGAATATATTATCTAGATATAATATATTCTATATATTGTAGTAAGCAATGCATGGTAATTCTTGCTTATACAAATCAAATTAGTAACTATTGTGATGAAAGTGCTCTCGCGATAAGCTTTTGAAATTAGCATAACCCTTGCATAATAAAATTATTTTCGGTTTAGTAAAACAGATTTTTTGAAGAGAAAAGCTTGTTTTTGTTTAAATTAATAGAATCATTTTTAATATCTCGCAATATATTTCACAGTATTTTACTAAGTCGTCAACATAAAGTACGAACATACCTGCACACGTATACCTATGCACCTAATATTACAACATAAAACATGTTGATTACAGCCTGACCAATTACCATCCATAAGCTATTGTGCATAGTTTAGCACAGCATCGCAATTACATTGCAACTAACAATTTCTGTGTCGACGGTATTGAGTTACGACGCAGAGACCTGATGGTTTATTATCCGGTTCATCTCTTCCGCCCTTGTTGGTCCGCGATCACTCGTGTCGCCGACGTAACGGTCTCGCCCGATACGTCCGCATTATTAATCTTACCATTGTATTAGCTAAGAACATCTCGCAACATGTGCGCATTGATAACAGGAATGATAAAGGCGGTGTAATGCAATCAATAACTTCGATTACAGTTATCTGACACCTCTTACTTCAACTTCGGTAGCTTAGTGGTGTTGACTTTATGATCGACAGGTCCAGGGTTCGAATTTCGATTAGATAGATTGAGATAGACTCGATTAGAGAAATTTCGGTAATTTCGTTTTCTAACATTCTTTAAAAATAAACAGGTTGTTAAATCTGTTAACTTGTATAATATATGTCCTTTACTTGTGTTTATTATCGTATTGGCAGGTATTCTAGAAACATAATATCTAAGCCTCGAAGTGCAAGTGTGTAGTTGGAAACAGTCGTCGCTTACCCGCCCACCACCGTCAAGCCGACGACGCGCACTGCTCACCTACCCTCTCTCCAATTATGATAACCATCACTCAAGGCGAGCGGAACGAAAGAGGGCAGGCACCGGTTAAAACGTAAAATTACACTTCAATTTTTACTCGACGGCAGGCACACAATAAAAAACAAATATTCTCATGGCGGGTATCGACGAAACGTGACCGGCCTTCGTCAAAATAGTCGGCCGTTGTCTTATTGGGCGGCGTTTTACAACAGCCGAAGTGCTAAAGTGTAAAACACTGCAGTGAAATTTATAAGCTTCATGTCACGAATATTGAATAATGACTTTACAAATTATCAACATCGACGCGTGTTAAATTATTTATTATCAAACAGCATTGTCATGTTTCGAAATAATTATGTTGACTTTTACTCATTACGTAATCGAAAAACTCGTGCAATTTAAATTACTTTCTGAATTAACAACATAACACGATGTATTTTAACACATTGGGTAGATAGGTAGATATATTTTATGCTTTCGAACGCTAACTAGTGTAACGCGTCAGTCTTATAAAATATTAACTTCTTCTTATTTATGTGGTCGCTCATTAACTTAGATCGCCGAGGGGAGTGTCCATTTATATCTTGTTGTCGAACCATGTGTTTTTACACGGGCAGCGAGTGTTACAACAAATTCAACAAACGACCGGCCGTCATCTATCAAAAACGCTAACGAGCTCCGATGCCGCGGCCATTTACAATCACTAAACAGACCAAGTCCAATAATATGCGATGATGCTGATGAAATAACAAAACTAGCCTCTAATTTAGGCGTTAAAATAACGTCAAAACATTATTGCTTTGTAGTGGAATTTAATGAAAATATATTATGAGTTACGAACACATGCTTATGGTTTCATTTTATAGAACAAGCAAAGCTTGCACGGGAGTTAGATAGGTGGCTTGCGGGATCTGTAACTGAATTCAATAATATTTACTATTGACAAAAAATGGAGAAAGCTATACAATCGGTTACCATGGTGTTTTTATTTCTATAACTTTATTAAGTACATATTTTATAAATTATGTAATATGGTGGGCACACCGCTTATCATTCCCGAGTATTGGAATCCTGGGTGTCAACATCTCAAGTGATGTCCAGTAAGAAGAGACGACAAGGTCAAGTGCTTAACAGAGCAAAGCAGTACTTCATGGCAGGGCAACGACTCCTTTATAAGGCACAGGTTCGGCCCCACATAGAGTACTGCTTTCACCTTTTTTTCGGAACGCCTGCATGCCAGCTTGACCCCTTCGAAACGGTGCAAAGACGACCGTTGAGACTCGTCGACAATCCCATTCTCAAGGCGATGTGGAACCTCTCAGCCTCAGGAGGAACTTTGCCACGCTGTGTGTGTGTTCTGCCGCCTATACAATGATCTATGCTCAGATGAACTGTTTGACAAGAAGCCCACAGCTATATTCTACCGTCGCACCGCTCGCCATAAGCAGGGAATTCATTCACACAGATTACGACGGAAACGGTGCGCACCGTACGGTTTGAAAGGATCTTCATCCCACGCCCGCTCAGGTTGTGGAATGAACTTCCTGCTGTGGTTTTCTCAAGCGACTACAATATGGGGTTCTTCAAGAAGGGCATTAGAAGGTTTCTTCGGGGTCGGCAACGCGAGTGTAACGCCCCTAGTGTTGCATACGGCCATAGGCTACGGTAACCACTTTCCATCAGTTGGGCCGTGTGCTTGTCTGTCACCTGAAAGGTACAAAAAACAATAACCTATAAAATGATCATTTCCATGTCATCATTTTTATACCTCTTACGTAGCAGACAAGCACACGTCCACACTTCACATATTTATAGTACAATAATGATAGCTTTTATAATTGACAGTGCCATTGTTGGGTAAGGTTATCAGAATAGCCTAGTTCATTTTTTTTTAAGTTTCTCAGATGATGCGAACCTACGATATGAGTGTGGAGTTGCTCCACAGACCATGACCCACCTGCTTACATGTGCTACATGCCCATCTACATGTACACAGAGAAACTAAAGAGCTCTTCTGAGAACGTATTCCAGGTGGCAGCAAACTGGGAAAACAGAATTTGAGAGTTGAAGCGCCGTCGGTTCGCCAGAAAAAGAACACCGCAAAGAACCTAAGGAGTTAGTAATAAAAATAAGTTTTGGTATCATGCATTGATGGTTCTGTACACCACTGGACCAAAGAACAAACTTTAAGTTGCTATTGAACTGGAGTTACCAATAAAATTCGCAGTAAGCTACAGTGATAAACTGGACTGGCTGGACACATTTTGTCGAAGGTTCAAAGGCTTCAAACGAGTCTTAAAGTGGAGACCATGAATCTGTAAATGGATGGACACCGGATGCCCCAAATCCATAATATAAACAGACGACTAGAAATAGGTGCAACGGAGCAGCAGCGGGAACGGGACTAAAAGTACACGTGGGCGAAGCCGAAAGCAACAGCTAGTATTATTGAAATATACTACATGCACATGCTCATAATAGCATAACTTCATTTTTAAGTTATCTTTTCAAAAAAGACTTCGAAATTATAGATCCGATTAAAAAAATAACGATCGCTCCGCCGCAGGTCTATTGAATTGCCATATGTCTGCTACCATTATTTCATAAGAAATTTCGGTTTTTGAAAAGAAATTAAATAATTTTGACTCCTTTTAAGAAACTTTTTTTATAGACTGTCTCGTTTTTTTAAACAACATAACAGTCTGTAACGGGTAACGGTTCTTACCTCTCTTGTGTTTAATTAAGGGTGTTCACCCTAACAGGTTTATAAGTGAAGTACCAATCGGTATTAAAAAATTACACGGTAATGTTTAATAAGCAAAAACATGCCCAATTTAATGGTTTGTATTAATGCTACCCAACGAGACCAACAAATTAATGCATTATTATTAATACTGTTCAACAGTACTTATGTTGTGACCTAAACATAAATTCCCTTTTTTCACTTGCCTTACATTTTAAATTATAATTGATTTGGAGATACTCGCCAATTTCTTTGTTTTTTTTGTTTTTTTTTTAAATATAAACCATATGATTCGGGTACGTATCTGGCACTATCCGGTACTTGTATCTCAGATGGATTATATTTAGCTTACTAGTAATAAACATCAAGCAAGTACGAGTTAGCTTATCGAACTATACAATATTTCGAACTATACAATGTTACACAAAACTCTACCAGTAAATTATAAAGAATATGAGATAAATGAGGTAACAGAAACTTTATTTCTGGGTATAATTCTAGATGGACATCTTAATTGGAAACACCATGTAAACAAAGTGTGTAGCAAAATAAATATATTTGTACATATCCTTCACACACTGCGTAAGACTTCTAATCATAAAAACATTTTAACAAAGAATTAAACCGCCGAAAAAACAGAAAAGCTAAAAGTTATAACAAATTTTTATTTAACCTTAATAACTAACTTCTTAAGGTAATGAAACTATATATAAGTATATATTTATGGAAATAGTTGAGTTTTTAATTAACCTTGATAACTAAGTTCTTAAACTAATCTAAGTATAGCTATGTGGTTTGTCTATAATCTAAAGTAATCTAAATAAAAATTTCATTAATTCAAGAAGTTACGTTTAGATTTCAGTTTTTCCGGTGGTTTATTTTTTTCTTCAAAAATTTTTATTTCATATTTTTTGTGGCTATAATTCTCTAATTACTACATGCTTAAAAATAAATAAATTGTACTACTCATCTCAGCACTAAAATCTGTGAGTGAACAATAAATCACCCCTATTTTCCGACCATAAGTACCCTTCACGGTGGACCGACGACCTGGTGAAGGTCGCGGGAAGGGCATGGATGCGGAACATTCTGAATTCGAAACTGCTTTCGATAAAAATATTATTTCGTCTTTCGAAACTTTCAAATCATACATAATCTAATATAAATAAATTACTATCCACTAGCACATTATAAAACCTTTTTAATTGAAATGACATAATTATATTCTCAGTATCCTCAATGACATATTTCATGCGCTGATAAAGTACAGAAGTGCAACGAAGCAATTTAAATAGCATTAATTTAATTGATATTGTGCATTACAGTATAAAATATATAATGAATAAAACAAAAATTGAGTTCACAAATACTAAAAGAGGAGAGGTAGCATCTCTACATGAAGGGCGGAAGTACCATAGAAAGAAAATTTACAATAACGGCAACACATTTTATCATTGCGAAAAAGAACATTTAGAATGCAAATATTACTATTAATTCTAAGAATGAAATTATAAAACAAAACTAACACGAGAATCACTGTAAAGGAGATTCCACCAAAAACGTAAATGTAAAAAAGGAGATAGCCAGTTCCTTTGCTTGCACTTGGCTTGACACGCTACCGCGTGCCTAGATATTTTAAAAACAGGATATCTTAAAAACATGAAGAATTTAAAACAAAAAGTTAATACTAATTTTGTCTCAATATAAAAGCAATATGACGATATGAATACTGATCTGGAAAATATGGGACATAGTTTTATTAGTCAATTGCCAAGTTTTAGTAATATTAAAAGTGGACTATACAATGAACGTAACAAAGTATTAGGTGTGGCAAAACAGAGATTTACATTACCTAGCGAAGTAGTTGTTCCCGGAAAATTTGAAAACTTGATCTTAGCTGATTTCATTGATGATGGCAATCGCATGTTAGTATTTTGCACAGCAAATGCAAGACAAAAAATCACAAATTATAAACACTTCTACTGTGATGGAACCTGTAAGTCTCGTCCATGATGTTTCAAGCAGCTATATTCTATACATGGCTTTGATGAAAAAACTTTATCGGTAGCCCCTTTAATTTTTGCCTTTCTCGAAAACAAAAAAATGTGTCTTTCCAATGATCGAAATAAAGTTATGCTACTTCCATTTTAACAGGGCATTATTCCGACAGGCAATGAAACTGAACTGAAATTTAAGTGTCAAAAAGAGACACGTAGCTCGTTGTGCAGGCTTAGCCCGTTTGCCCCAACAGTTTATTACTAAAGGATATAACTATGTAATAAATAAAAGCCCAAATGGCATAGAAGTTCAAAAATTTAATAAATATTTTAAAAGGCAATGGTTTGAGCAAAACAATTTTCACAAAGTTTGCAACTGCAGCGAGGAAGAAATAAGAACAACGAACCACTTGGAGGGGTGGCATACAAAACTTAACAGATTCATTACGCGTACGAATCCGACATTAGTTCAAGTCTTGGATGTCTTGAAAAATGAAACCGGTGTTGCCAAAACAAAAACCAATAAGAACTAAAATTACATGGAGATAGACGAGGATATCAAACTAGCAATCCAACAGCTTAAAAAAAATCACGGTTGGCCATTGCCTCGAAATTATTGCACCTTTTTCATTACATTATTAAACATTGTAAACTATTTGTCTTTTTAAATTTGTACATACTTTTTATTAGATTATATATGATTTGAAAGTTTCGTAAGATGAAATAATATTCTTTTATCAAAACCAGTTCCTAATTCAGAATGTTTTTTCTTTTACCGAAACCAATTTCAAAAGAAGAAAAAACCAATTTCGAAAGAAGAAATATTATTCTTATTTAGAAACTAGTTTCGAAACTAGGTTTCGTACATGGCCGAAGGGGGAAAATAGGGGTGATTTATGGTATTATTATTTTAGGGTATTATTATATTTTTTAATTTATATGAGTTTAAAAGAATTATGTAAATCAGACTACTCTGTAAAAAGTTATGCGTGGTCATACCTTACAATCAGTGTGTGAACAATCACTCATCTCCTGATTTCCTACCTTTAGGGTTGGGCTTTTATTTTCAAATTTATATGGGACCAATTCCGGGGTATACTCATTACTATTTATTACTCTTTCCAATGAAAAAAGAATTATCAAAATCGGACTACTCTGTAAAAAGTTATGCGTGGTCATACCTTACAATCAGTGAGTGAACAATCAATCTTTCCCTGTTTTCTTAACCTTAGGGTGGGATTTTTATTTTCAAATTTATATGGGACCAACTTCGGGGTATGCTCTTTCCAAGAATTATTAAAATCGGACTAGTCTGTAAAAAGTTATGCGTGGTCATACATAAAAAAAAAACGGTTGAAAAAACGGTGTTAGCAGCATACCTCGGATACATATCATCTGTCTTAAACTAGGGGCGTGTCTTATGGGAGACTTCATCAGAAGTACAAAGGGCTTTAATAGCTCAAAAAAACTGTGTAAGATCCATTGCTGGTATACCACCTTAGCAATCTTGTAAACCCTTCTTTAAAGAGTACCGTACTTACCTTTGCCGGTATTTTAGAAGCTGCAAAATTTGTAAATCTACACCCACACCTGTTCAAAAAGGCAAAAGATCTTTATCCCAGAAATGTCTAGTATTTCTGACAGAATCGTCTTGACAAAGATACCAAAAACCACAATGTTTCTCAAAAATTGTACAGTAATGTGTGGCCGTGTATATAACGCAGTGCCATATGAATTAAAACATTTAAACCTAAATAGGTTTTGTAAAAAAAGAATATGGCTCTTAGAAAAAATATTTTATTCTTTATAGACTACTTTAAAACTTAAATTTATTTATTGACATTAAACTTTCTAATACTCACTGTGGACATAATTTTTTTAAATTTTTTTTTTTGGACATTGTGAATTATTTTGGACATTATGACTACATAATTATTATAGCTATGTTGACATCCTATTATGACTATGATTATTCTATGACATTTTGTAATATAATCTAATTCTTGTAATAATTTTATTTCAATTTTGTTTGGAATGGAAGGATTTAAATAGGGCCTGAGCTAATATTTGCATGCCACTGAATGGAAGATGTGCGGAACTGTATTCTCTTTATGTAACATAATGTTTTTCCATATTTCTACAAATAAATTAATTTGAATTTGTAGTTAAGGATCTTTTAAGTTAAATGAAAATACTTTAGGTGCGCGTATAACATAATCTATTAGGTATTAGGAAATAGTTACGAATACATTCTAATTTGGGATCCTAGTGCAATATTTATAAAGTAAGTAAAATTATAAAGACCATGGCAGTCGTTACGGGTTGTTGAAGCGCTAAAAAGTCCACCAAATCGTCTAAATATAGAACTTCGATATCGCCAATCGGTCGTGAAGGTCAGATGGCAGTCGTTAAACTGAAAATTTCGAAGTTGAGCCACTGATACTGGGAAAAAGCGAATACACTAGGTGAGGGCCTCGGATGCGACCGAGACAAGCGCATAAATAATGATTGTTGATATATGTTATTAGGTTTATACGTTTTATCCTAAGAACTTTTAACATGCAACGACAACTTAATTTATAAGTAAAACAATAGGTTATTAATAAATTTACACAATATATTCGAATGCGTGTATGTAATGTTACGTGTGTATGTATGTAAAGTTACGTGTATGTAATATTTATAAAGTAAATAATTGTTCGACGATTACTTATTAAATTTACATTACTTCCCTTTCGTACAAGAAACATTCGCTTAAGTGGTAACACAGTCTCAAACTCGGAAAGCGTATCAAATTTCAATTTGCATAATAGCGTAAAAGCTCATACCCCGATACAAGCTGGAGCACGCCCATTAACAAGATTAAGTCAACATTACGTGACGTATCTACATTGCTATGTTTACAGTGTATTAGAATTACGATATGGTTTTAATATCGTAAATGCAGAGATTCTGGATAAATCAGCAGGAAGGTATAAACACGCAGAAAGGAGAATGCCCATTCATGGTTTAAACGTGGTGGAGGTGAAAAGAAATATTCATTGTTATGGAACTTGCTGACCCTGAATTTCTTCTATAGCACTTGAAGTTTGAAATTAGATTTTATAAGGAACCGTTTCCATTTTATTTTAAAAGAACTAATGCCCGCGGTTCCACCCGTGTTCATATCTGTTGACTGGTAGGAAATGCCTATGGCATTAAGTCCGCCAGTGTACACTCGTCAAACAATATAGTATCCCACCCACCTTTACATGTGTGGGTATTTCTAATATATTATGTTACGCGGTATGTCAAACGCTGAGAATAAGGTCAAACGTAGGTATTTGCATGTGTGTGAACCGTCAATAGCTCGTTTCTTCACTCACACTTGCTAATTGCAATTGATTTAAAACCATTCATATTTGTTTATCAAACTAGTAAGTTTTTCGGGTAATAGTTCTAAAAATTCATAGAATAGTATAACACTGTAATTCTTCGAAAGGTCTATTTCAATCATCGTGGTTTCGGGGCATACAGTCGTATTTTAATATAAATATATGATATAAGGTTTTGGATTCGAATCCTAGTATAAAATTTGCTTTTTGTACTTAAGAGTAAGTAAATTATGAACGTCGATTACTAACAATCTATACTACCCTCATTTCGACATAAGTATGTTTGTCGTTCGTAATATTTTTATTTTTATTTATTACATATTGGAACTACTTTTTGTATTGTGATATATTACAGAATTGATCACCTTACAGATTTGAGAGCGAAATAAATTGTTTATAATTATTTCAATATATTAAACATTTCGATTTGAGCAATAGTTAGCAGAAACATTTTGGTAACCAGTAGTAATGGTATATTGACAATATTTGTTATAATTTTATTGTGGTGGGTAGTTTATCTTGTTTAATTATATTGTGTTTGTTTGTAGACGACAACTGTGTAGCTGTTCGTCAACTGTTATGCAGAATCAGGATTCTTGGTTGCTGATCGGTTTCCAAGGCAATAAAGAAACTTATTATTAAATTGGATTATAAAAAGAATACACAACCCATACAACTGGACATTCACAAGCAGCTAGATATATAGACTAATGTTCTTGTAGACCCGCAAAGAAAAATATGGTATCTGATCTTCATCCTCTGAATAGATCACGTTATGCAACCGAATATTTGAACTTTATTTAGTGAAACACTAATGTCAGAATGTGTTTTGAGTAAAATAAATATGAATTTTAGTTATAGTGATGCTAAACTGTGATTCTACGTGGCTGATACATCAAGAACCTACTCCACAATTAAAATCAAAATGTTCTTATAAATTATTAAAAAATAAGTTTTATTTCAGATTTATATAATTTTTACATATTAAAATAATACAACTAGACAAAAAAACATGCTTAAGTCATGTCGAATAACCCACTCCGTATCGTTCCCGGCGCCAAAGTGCCCACGATGCTGATGGCCGCATTGCCTCGTTGAATCGCAATGGCTATCCTTTGCCCCAGGAACGAGCCAGAGTGGGAAATATATTCTTATTTAAAAAATTTAATACCGTAACTACCCAAAACGACTGCCATAGATGTTCCTATGGCAACCGGTGTGTTTTGTTAAATAAATAAAGGTGATTTTCCACCAGAGGGGCGAGACGAGACGATGCGAGGAGAGAATTGAAATTTGTATGGCAAATTTTCAATTCTCTCCCAGCGTATCTTTGGTGGAAACAGTGTGGATTGACGAGAATATGCGAGGCGTGAATTGAAATATTTGTTTGTGCAAAAATGAACCGTATTGGTTCCGATATAGAGTATAAATCACCTTCAAGGTGATTTTCCACCAGAGTGGCTAGGCGGGGCGAGGCGAGGAGAGAATTGAAATTTGTATAACAAACAGGCGGCGGGGCGCGGCGGTCACGCGCGAGCTCGCGATGGCAATTTTTAGTGGAAAAGGGTCAGTGCGATTTCAATTCTCTTCTCGCCTCGTCTCGTCTCGCCCCTCTGGTGGAAAAGCACCTTAAGAAGAGTGGATATTCAATATTTCGCCGACGAAATACGATCTTGTGATTCACGAGACCAACGTGATGTGCTTTAGTTTAGTATCAGACGTCGCCCCTAGTGTTGCACACGTCCATAGGCCACGGTACCCACTTTCCATCAGGTGGGCCGTGTGCTTGTCTGCCACTTAAGTGGTATAAAAAAAGACGACGCGGTAGGTCGTCGCACACAATATGGTAAGTACTTAAAATTTTAGTAACAAGCAATTGGCTGTGGTAGATCGCCTAAGGTCGTATAAAAACGATGAAAGTAGTGGATTTTCAATTTGAGTTGCGGAGTTGTAATTTTTAACGTGTGTGGCTTTTACAAGTGCCTTTCAGAAGCGAAGCTATTTTTATAGGAGTTTACCCATGCGAATGGCTACAAGTCACTGTTTTAATCGGTTTTTATCCCCTGTGAGGAACTTATGCTCGCCTGTTTTATTTGCACA
This sequence comes from Eilema caniola, assembly GCA_949126895.1. Classification (NCBI taxonomy): domain Eukaryota; kingdom Metazoa; phylum Arthropoda; class Insecta; order Lepidoptera; family Erebidae; genus Eilema; species Eilema caniola. The sequence goes on from OX421474.1 coordinate 23,314,584, forward strand.
CATAGGTATCGCAAAACACTATGGCATTATAGAAAACAATATGCCTATAGTAATGATTATTAGAATAAATAAATCAATTTTTTTTATTGAAAATAATTACCATTTTAATACGTATTTTGACAGTTTATTGGACCTGACGCTACAGTGCTGATATCTTAGGTAGACCATTTTAGAAAACTCTCATTGTAATAAGTATCGAAATTGTTCTTGCTATTTCTGATTAATACCATATTCAAATCGGTAATAACTTGAAGTTGATAATTGACTGGTATTTATACGCAGTTGCACTCTCGCATCAGTCTGCACAGACACGGGTGGTCCCCGCGGGTGTCCGACTACGTTGTGTACAATGCCCATAATTCAATGTTTCGTGCGAATACTAACTAGCCTCTCTTATCTGACATCCCATACCGTCAGACAGGAAGCCCTATAAATAATTATCTTTACTCATTCGATCAGTAATTCAGAAACACAATTGAAATCTCCTATTTAGGTAGATATACTACAATATTCACGGTTGTAAATCTGCTACCCGTTTGTTTGTTTGTTAACGACTTAACCTCCAGAGCATTGGTACTTCGTACTGTAAATGGACAAATATTAGGTCTTTACATAATTATGAAATTGGCGGTTTATTGAACTGGCCATTTTGATCTGAAAAATCCAGTGTTTGGTTATGAAATTCAATTTCATTTCAATTTTAAGCTTGTCCATTTGTTAAGAATGTGATAATTTATTGGTTTTCACACTATTTATTTTTCGCATAATTTGTCAAAACGAGTTTCATCGCGGCACAAGCTCTGCTGAAACAGCTCGAAGGATTAATGATGTGTACGGAGAAGCCACTGTTGAAGAAAACCAACGCTTTCGTTCTGGAAATTTTATCTCCAGAATAAACCTCGTGGACGGCCAGGGACCCTCAAATCACGTTAGAGGTAGCTGCAGGCTTCGGTATGAGTGATAAACCCATTTCAAATCATTTCAAACAAATTGGAAAGCTGAAAATGCTTGAAAACATTTTTCAAGCATTTTCAGTTTTTCAAGAACCGCATGACCTAAGTCAAGCAAACCAACAAACTCGAGTCGACTGGTGCGTCACGTTACTCGATCGTCACAATAACGAGATAATTTTGAATCGTATCATTACTTGTTATGAAAAATGGATCCTTTACGATAATCGAAAACGCAAATCCCAGTGGTTAAACCCTGGAGAACCGGCTAATTTATTTATTTTATTTTTTATAGTTAATTAAAACGGTACATGACCAATTACAATAATTAACTTAAGCTAAATTACATAAAATATCTTAAATTACTAAATTTGTATGGATGACATCCTAGCATACTTACTCTCGCAGAACTTCAGACATACACGCATTACATCCATTCATCTGCAAACACGTCAGTCAGGGTAAGCTGAAAGGAGATCATTAAGTACTTCCAGCGTTCGACACACTGGGGACTCCGTTCTGGCGACTGTTCGGCGGGGGGCCGGGCAAACAGGCGGTGGCGAAGGCTTTCACGGTGTGCTGTGTATTTGTTGGGGACATACAAACGGCAGAATAGGTTATGCAACTCCGGACAATCGATGCGCGTCCGCGAAGGGTCTTACAAGCAACGATGAGCTGTTCAAGGCCCCTTCTTCTCCCCCTCCCCGGGTATACTTGGTACAGTTTTTTAAATAGGAATCGTAGAAATGTCTTCTGCACTTTTGCAAGTATCAGAATCTGACCAGCCACATATGGACACCAGATACAAGAACTGGCCTCCAGCTTACATCTAACCAAGGATGTATACAGAAGCACTATAACCTGGGGGGTCCGGAAGTCGTGAGCATTCCGTAACACGAATCCCAAGCGTCTATAGGACTCTCTAACTAGGGTGGATATTTGATCACTAAATGTTAGGCCGCGATCGAATCCCTCGCGCTAACAACCCTAGCGATTTCGTTATCGTAAAGTTTGTGCTTATGATCTATTAGTCGCATACGGCGGCTAAAGGTCATTACAAAGCATTTGCTGGTGTTAAAATATAATTTATTGTTAATACTCCTTTGACTAACAGCGTCTATGTCTTTTTGTAGGAGGTCACGATCCCCATCCGCCTCCACCTCCATGATCAATTTGAGTTCATCAGCGTACAGGAGGCATTTGGCTGATTTCACAGTACTCACTATGTCGTTGACCATTATGAGGAACAGAAGCGGACCAATAACTGACCCCTGACTGACTTCTGAGCGCGTGAAACAGGGTTTAGACTCAAAACTTCCATGCCTTACAAATTGTCTGCGATCGCGTAAATAGTCAGCGAAGAAAACAACCAGTCCAGGTGAAAAGTCAATGTTCCCCAATTTTATCAGAAGAATAACATTATCAACCCTGTCGAATGCCTTTCGGAAATCCAAGTAAATAACATCAACCTGCCCTCGGTTGTCCAGGCATCTAGAGACGTGGTCCACATGGATCATTAAATTAGTGTTGACAGAACGACAATGCTGCACGTCGGATAGACACTTGTCGACCTGCTTGTATAGGATAGCGTGGAGCACATGCTCAAAAACTTTTGCGATGGTGGAGAGAATAGCAATGGGTCTATAGTGCTCAACAGATGATTTGATTTGTCTTGCGGTTTAGGGATTGGGGCAACACGTGATAGTTTCCACTGGCCATGTTAAAAATGTGACACAGGGGGTCACCAAAACCTCACTGCATCCCTTGATGATGTAGGCAGGAACATTATCAGAACCAATTGCACAACAGGAGCCGAGCTTGGCGATTCCATCCCCTATGTTCCGAGGTTCCAAGGATGGAAGGGGGAAGTTTCCTCCCTCATCCCCAGGATGGGCCAACATTTCGATTAAGACTAGATGTATCTAGTAAGAATACACTGGCAAAGTACGCTGCAAATGCTTCAGCCGCCTGTACCCCCGAGTACTCCACCCCATTGGACATGATGTTTGGAGCGAAACCACCTTTAGAGCGCAAGCTAGAAATATGTTGCCAGAACTGCCGTGGGTTTGATTTATGTTGTTTTCGGCTGTCCTACAGTATGCAACATAAGCTTTCTTAGTTCGATCACTTAAATCAGACCTGAGAGCCTTGAATCGAACATAGTCAGATTCGCGTCGTGATCTTTCCCAACGTTTATGGAGTAGGTTTTTACGCTAAATCCTGCCCCAAGCGGAAGTTGACTCAAAAAATGGTGTGATGGACCAGCGTTGGAGTCATTCGCTTCACCTTCCTGAGATCAGATCAGACAATTACGGCAGATCTGTATTGCCAACAATTGGAAACAATGACGGAAAAGCTCGCCGTTAAACAGTAAAGTTTGGTCAAGTGCTCTAGCCCACTGCTGCTTCAGGACAACGCTAGACCACACACTGCACAACAGACGGTGGTGAAACTAGAGGAGCTAGAAATGGAATGTCTCCGTCACCCACCATACTCCGCAGACCTTGCTCTGACCGATTACCACTTTTTTCGGAATTTGGATGATTTCTTAATTGGAAAAAGATTCAGTTCAGATGAGGCAGTCCAAAACGCCTTCAAAGATTTTGTTGATTCTCGCACCCGCAATTTTTTTCAGCAAAGGTATCAATGTACTGCCTATAAAATGGCAAAAGTGCATAGATAACAAAGGTACATACTTTGATTGATTGAATAAAAAAGCTGTAAAAAAAATTGTTTTTCTTTTTCCATATTTCATATGTAAGCCGGTGCTTGTCTGCATATACGCGATAGAACTTTTAATTTTTATTTTAGCATTTTGTTCGATTTTTCGAAAATTTTTGAATGCTTTTCAGAATATCTTAAAGTTATAAATGACCTTCTAAGAAAGTTTTGCTTATGGTTACAGCAAAACTTGCAGTTAGCTGTTATTGCCCCGTCTCAAATATACATCCTGTTAATAGACAGAACTATGTAGCAATACAGCGGTACGGAGAAATAAGTTGAAATCTGTGTGTCTGTCGCCGCCAACTAACTTAATCAGCGTCCAATTAACTGTCTAGGCAGTTAACTAAACGGCGCCATTTCATTAACGGCCTGAATGATATTCAGCCGTCTCGTTTTTTTACATAATTTAATAACCTGGCTGGCTAATGCTTAGGCCAATCGTAACATACATACATACATACAGAAAATTAGTGATAGGTTTATTGTGATAGCTGCGCAATCCGACTTGGTTAGGTTAGAAGGCTAATGCTACGCTCCGCTCCGCTCCCGCATTAAGCCTTCGCGGTTATTTTTTTTTATAACCATGCAGAAATAAGTCACTTTTCTAACTGTTTCATTCAATGGCTAGGCAAGTAGTTAAATGTCATCGATCCAAGCTATTTGCCTAGCCGTTTAATTAAATGGCTAAACACCATTCAGGCCATTAATTGAATGGCGCCGTTTAGTTAACTGCCTAGGTAGTTAATTGAACGGCTGATTAAGCTGGTTGGCGACGACATATGCATAATAATATTATAAATACGATTCCGTCTGTCTGTAACGCTTTCAAGTCTAAACCACTCAAACTATTGTAATGAAATTTGGTACAAAGATAGAATAGGTGTTGGGTCAGCATATTTGGCCTTGACAACTAACATCAACGCGGGCGGAGCCGCGAGTAACAGATGGTTAAGTTACAAAATGACTTTGCGGTTAATTTCAATTTGCTACCGCATTGCTTGTTAGGAACCGTCATAAACGAGTTTATAACTGAGTGCTTATAAAATTACACAAGATTTGCCCTAACAACCAACATTCCATATTTAATTGGTGAAACTTGGGATTTAATAACATATATATACTTAGGAAGCCAATAATTCTCGAGTAAAGGTTACGGTGGCAGGCGTATTACTCAGTGAACGAGAGGATAAACTTACTTCAGCAGAAACATAACAGAGGCTTCGCCGCGGTGCGAAACCACTTTAGTGGAAGCACATCGCCTACTTGCTAAGTAGTTCGACTCATTCCAATGTGCAGCGGCGTATAATACACTTAGTAAGCGTGCATTTTCCTTTAAACTATAAAAGGAAAATGCAGTTGTTACGGCTTTTAGTACTGTAATTATATATCGCCGGATTAGAAAGTTTACAAAATTAGCTCCTATTTTATAAACTGTAACAAAGTCAATTTAGTCTGTTAGGACATTGAAAGATAAACTGTTGATTAAGCTCTATTAGGAGATAAGTTGATGTGATGAGACTGCAAAGGAACCGCAACGCCGCAGCTATATTATAAAAATGTAGTTGCCTAAGTAATTCTACATAACTGGCTAAGAAAATGATAATAGTGCCGACACTATTTTATTATAATGCTGGGCTCATTTTTACAATAATAAAAATGCACAGGGATGTAGTGATTACGTCAATGAAATTTGCAATGCAATTTTATCCTACACATACAAAATGTTCTATTATTGTACTTGTACATGTACATAATATCTCATGAGTATGACCGACCCTTAATCACCGTTTTCAAAATGAACGTAAGTAATTAAATCAAAAGTTCATAAGAATAACTTGCTTTGATGGACGTTTACACAAATATTGAACGGGAGTTACACGATCTTCAAAACAGATGCGTTCACTAGTCTCTCTTGCAGTAGGCAAGTAGCATGCAACAAATATGGAGCAAGTATCGTTTCTATCACAGTTGGCAAACAAGACTACTTGAAGTCGGATTTGCAGCGATTCATTTTTGTCACTAGCCTTTGTGCTAGCCTTTGTGTCACAAGTTTTTAATGTTCAAGACAATAATTTAAGCGTAAAACTTGTTTTTCCAACAACAACTTTAAAAAATAATCAATTTGAGAAAAGATGTTATGGCATAAATAATAATATTTTTTCCAAGAAAATATTATATCTAAAGAGTAGTTTATTAAACAATAGTTTGTAAAATGATAGGTACTCGTACATTTATCAAATATACCTTTGTCAATTTTTTTTTTCCAAATGAACATTTGTTATTTGAATTTTGTTAAGTGATTGGATGCCAGTACCAATATCGTCGTACCTATAACCTCTCTAGGTTATGTTACCTACCTGACACAGTTAAATGATTATTGTTTTAAAGTGCGATTTCAAATTTTATTATTTTAGTTTTCCTCCTCCTTTTTAGAAGTTAGTTAAAAATACAACGTGAATATTGAGAAAAAAAAACATGGAGGGTGGTTTTTGTTCTTCTAATAGCACCTACACTACATCGCAGTTGGGATCCTACAGGGCTACATTGCCTCAGAGCGAAATATCTCCGCATTCAAACCTCCTTCTTTTTTATACAGTGCGATACCTACCCTTATTTTTATTAAAAGTGAAACAAAAAAAAAATACTCGTGCAATCAGTTACAATCAAGCTGAAAATATTCAAAACAGAAATAGAATTTGACACGAGGAACCAAATTCATTTTCTAACATAACTTAATTAGAATTATTTTTCCGCACATGTACCTACTATAATTTATTAGTGCACAATGAAGATTTTTTCTAATCAATCTATTTATTCATTTCATTATGTTGTTCCGGTCCACACCAGTATAAGTATTGGTGAAACTTATTCACATAATCGACACATGTCGAGACAAAACAATATCATAAAAACAAAATACCAACATACTCATGTAATAAGTCCCATAAATATCACAAAAAACCCTCTGAAATGTTTGGCTGAAAATATGAAAACAAGGCTAGCAATATAATTGCACGTGTAGCAGATGTGTTTAATTACTGACCCGACAAAATCTCGGAAAGAGTTCAGTTTCATTATTAACATAACGGACGCGTACCTCGGCCGACGATAAAGTAAATAAATTATTATCAACTCGCTGCTAACACCCGCGCATAAAATGATGGGACGCACATGCTAATGTCTGACATAATAAAGTTCAGATATTTTGCTAAAAAAATATGAGCCCTGCATACGTTATAACAGCTTTATAGCGGTCACTATCACCGCGTCCCTTTCATAAAAGTAGGTATATAGTACTGCGAGATTATCACGACGCGCATAAGCTATTCAGATAGATTTTCATTCACTCCATTTTGGCTGGTTCTCTTTCGCCGGACGCAAGCCTGAGAGGTGACACGTAGTACGGCCGCTGGTCACTGCAGCCCCCTGCTAACAACCCTCGCTTTCAAGATAGTCAATCAATAAGCCTACTGCAGTTCACTGCTGGACATACTCTCCCAGTGCTCCTAATGTACGCCACTACAGCCGATCCTCTGCCTCCGCGTCCAGTTTGTCCCAGTCACTTTTATTAGGTAGTCAATCCATAGGGGGGCGTCCCACCTTTCGTTTACCTTCGCGCGGTGTCCACTCTAGAACTCGTTGACTCCAACAACCATCTGTCCTTTGACAAATGCGGCCAGCCCACTGCCACCTCAGCTTGCCGGAGAGAGAGAGAGAGAGAGAGAGCGAGAACACAAACTTTCAGTACTGGAGCAGCGGTGCGAGTCTAACGCATTCAAATACCTAAAAAGGCCTCACGTTTGTCGCAAAGAGTTCCTAACCTTGTTTAGCGACATTTTTAATGCCAATGGGATGCATGCATCGTTCTGCATTTCTAAAATCGGTCGATGGTATTCGCGCATAAAAACTGAAGCCCGTGCGCGTTGAACTGGCAGTGCAACACGAGACGATTCACGTGCGTATAGGTTATCGCAGTAATGATTCGGCCGTATTTATTCACCTCGAGTGAGATTTAGGGCTTTCTTAAGTAATATTTTTAGGAACTTGGTAAAAGAGATAAGCCCGATTATTACAAATATAGTGGTACACTGTAGAAATGTGCAATTTGGAACTCCAGCTTATATAATATATATATCACGTATTTCGCAAGCAAAATGGTGCAATAAATCTAAAAGTCCATTTCCATATAAAAGAAAATCGATTAAAGAGCTTTCCCGATACCGATCGCTGGAATGAAGCTATATATTTTCATGATCGAACGGATCTAAGATCGGAGACGTCTGACGACCGGTGCGTAAGAAAATTGAAAAGGAAACATTTTTTTTAATGGTATTGTCCTTGAATGGAAGGTATATTCATTTGCATTAATATTATTCCCACCTTTTAAACCAACTTCCAATAAGAAGGAGGGTTCCAATAAAAGTTACATTTGGAGCATTTAGGTAGTTAAACTTGCTACATAAACGGCTGTATGTTTGTATGGCTTTGACTTAGAAGTTTAATTTCTTCACAGTTTCAATGCATTGCAGACCTGAGTACCTATTTGGTATAAATTTCAACTTGATGCGGTAACACCTTCTCGAGAAAAAGACACAGGGACTACAAAGAAATCCTTAAGGGTTCAGCTTTTTTCTTTCAAGTTAGGGAACCCTTAAAATAACAATCAGCGGAACTGAGAAACTCCTCCTATTTTGAAGTCGGTTAGAGAATGTAAAGCAAAATGTTGCCTTCGATATCAATGCTACGGGAAGACTATAAACTGAGTAGACAACGTATAAATCGTTGAAGCTGTTTGAAAAAGCACCCAATCTGCTGGGGTTGGATTTACCGCCCCGCCTTTTATCTGTTACGTCTATCAGCGCCTGTAAGCTAAAAAATATAGAAATAGAACAATAACTTCGAAAGAGTGTAACATCCTATGCGGTTCATGTAAATTCCCCATAAAGTATTTCATTTGTTACTCTAGTGATGGTATTTTGGCATTATTATAGTGTTAGTAGTGGGACACCCTCTGTGGCGTAGCGGTAGTGAACGCGACCGAAACGCAGAAGGCTCGGGTTTGATTCCCGCTCAATGCAAAAATTGTATGCACGAATATGGGTAGGTATTTGCATTGGTCTGGTCGTGCATCGAAAAGCACGATAAGCCGTCGGTCCCGGTTGCCATACGAACATCTATGACAGTCGTTACGAGTAGTTGAAGCCCTCAAAAGTCCAACAAGTGGTCTAGCGGCAATACTTCGATATCGCCTTTGAGTTGTGGAGGTCAGATGGCAGTCACTTTACATAAAATATCGAAGTTCAGCCAAATCCGCAGTTGGACTAGTAAAGCGGACCCCAGACTTCAAATTAAAAAGCTTCGGATGCGACTGGGATTAACACTAGGGTGAAGAAGATAGTGGTAGTAGTGGCGGCAATATAAATTATAATCTCGCGGCGTAGAGCGGGAGGTCGTGATCTTACGTTGCTTCTAACTATCTCTCTCACTAACCCATTTTCAATGGTTATTCAATGGTCATTATTACGGTAATATCCTGTCAAAATCATAGCCCTCCTTTGGCTATGCCGTAGTCGGGTAAAAAGACTTGGTGGCGATAACCGATATCCAGCGGGCGGAGCCGCAGGCGAAAAGCTAGTCTTTTCATAGAACTTTTACTAAGACAAAATAGAAGGTATTAGTCCGATTTGCAAAAGCGACCAGACCCTTGAACTGATCAACCGCGTGATTAAGTTAGGCGAATAAGAGCCGAAGCGTGACACAAAAGCAATGCGATAACAAAGGAAAAGCGAGCAAAGAAGCGCCTCTGAGCAGACGGTATCTTTGCCCGCCCGGGAGTTATTAAATATTAAAATAAACTTGCATTCAGACACGAGTCCTACGCGATACGCAAGATTATGGGCAACACAATGAGAACACAAGCTCCGATCGCTCCCTGCCTTATCATATCAAAGCACGAGCTTACAAAATTCCACTAGGGACAATATTCCCTCGAGGGATCCCCCGTTGTCGATGAAATTTTAGTGACTGTCTAAACAACCGATTGCAAATGGCTTCGATGGAATAAACGGCACATAAAAAGTAATTTCAGCGATGTATATTCTAGTGACCTATAAGAGCTTGAACAGTATGCAAATACCTACGTTAGAGAAGATGACAACAGAGTTGGTTCATATGTCTGGATAGCGTATCAGTCAGTTGCGCAAGCAGCATCGCCCACTTACCTGAAACAATACATCATTACAATATTACTAACTGGCAACAGAGCTATAAAGAAGACGGAAACGATTCAAGAAAATCTTGTGCCGCATTTGTTTAGAGATTAAAATAATTTCAATTAATAGATTCAAACTTCTTAATTCCTTACTGAAACTTACGGAAGTGCAAATATTTGTATGCATGAATAATGTATATTTGTATTGGTCTGGGTGTTTCTATGTATAATATGTATGTATTTACAAAAAAAAACGTATCTAAGTATGTTTATCCGCATTCTAGATTCCATAACACAAGCTAGTTAAGCTATGCTTATCATGGGTCTCGATAGCGTTGTGTGAAATGTTGTGGATAATATTTATTTATTTATAATTATTTACCTACCTATACTTAGTACTTTATTCTTCTCTACTATAAAGGATATGAATATGCTTCAGAAAATATCTGTAAATTAGGAAGGTACTTACCAATTAAATCCCATTATAATTCCCAAAATTACATTATAAGACCTATGTTTGACCTGGGCCAATGCTTTACAATTACCTACATTTTACCAAGAGGGCATGAATAGAATGGGCTTTAGTACCTATCGAGTTCTCAATAGTAGTTTAGTATGACTTTATGAAAATGAAGAACAAATAAATTCTCGTTATGTTATAATGGAAATTGAAATTCACAATGTGGTAATGAGATTACGTTCACAGTTATAACTGCTATTAGGCGGTCTGTGGGTGCTTACCACAAATAGTAATAATTGAAAGTTCGCTGCACCTGAATTTCAATAGCATTCTTATGCAGCAGAATAATATATAAATACTAATCCAAGTACAATAAACATATTAAATGTATTTAGAATTTGTCAATATGATATATTACGAAATGTATTGGTTTCGTAAAATGAAATTGAAACCAGATCATTATGTATCACAAATTCGTTTAGTACTCGAATTTGTCATAAACTGATTTATATTATTCGTCTATGATCTTGTTTTCTGTTATTTTATGGAAGTGAACGCGATAATTAAGATTTTTTATACCAGTTAATAAGGAGACAAGCACAACATCAAACCTAATTGAATGTACGTTCCTTGTTTTATGTTTTGGAATAGCTAGAGCAAAGAGAATAACAATATATAGCTAGCTATATATTATTATTCTCTTTGTCCTGATTGATTGACTTAGAGACAAAGTACAGCCTAAGTAAAGACAACACGAAACGAATATGCTGTACGCTTTCTCTTGAAGGCCATCGTGATACATGTTTTCAGGGAAATCAACCGTATGCACGAATCATCATAATATTTCCCTTATCTCTCTTGATTGAGAAGTGATTTCCCTAAAATCTTCAAAAGTAATGTGTACATTAATGGACTTCTACTACATACCTATATCACAGTATTACCACAGTCTAACGATTCAAGACTCATTATACTGTGGTATTTATTTATTTATTATTTTGTGAAACAGATCTTAACATCGAATGTCATAGCACCATGTCCTACCATTAAACACGGTATACAAATAGAATTGTATGTATGGTTAGTATTAGACAAAGAAAATGGTTAGTAGCTACATATCATTCATTCAATTATTGATTTATTTCTATCACAATTTAGAATGATTAATAACCTTTATCCGTGACTTTATTTTTGAAATTATAATAATAGAAGGTCTGAATATCAAAGTCATATAATGTTAAATTAAAAATAATGCACTTTAATAATAATCTATAAGACCTATACCTAATTCTGTTTAACATGTTAACCGAGTTTGTATTTATTATGAAAGTGGTATCTATTAAAATCATAGAAATAAAAATCAATTATAACATAATTTTGTGTGTTTTACTATAATGCTTGACAGCCTCTGTTTCGTGGCGGTAGTGAACGCGAGTACCCACATTTGATTCCCGCTCCGTACAAATATTTGTATACATGAATGTGTCTGTGAGAGGAAATGTAGTTGTTCAGCCAAACACGCAGACTGGACTCCGAGATTAAAAATTTAGACGCAATATTACAAAGAAAACAAAAGTTATTAGTTAATTAAGTGAAATTTTTGTTACTTAAACACATACAAGTTGAAATTATTTATTTAAATAAGGAGTTGAATGAAATGAGTAAATAATAAGTACATTAATTTATTACTACTATTGAACACGACCTTTCTTGTATCGAAACTTTTTTTTAAGAAAAAAGCAACTAAATCAATAAATTATTTAAAAAAAAGAATATATTTCTCACTTGTGAATTATAACAATTTAAAAGCCACAGTTTGATTATACGTGTCATTATGTGCCTGAAGGTAAAATTAGACCAGTTTATGAGCAAGTGTGTTGAAAAATATTTATTTTATTCTACTTTTAGAATTTGTTGCAACAAAAATATACTATCTGTGAAAATTTCAACTGTCTAGCTATACCGGATCATGAAATACAGCCTGTTGACTTTTCGTCCTATTCCTATTCATCCGTCTGGGATGAATAGGAATAGGACGAAAAGTGGAGTCTTAGTAACAGGGTTCCGTTTCCAGGTTCAGGGCCCCGTCGCGTCGTAACATTTATATTATTTTGGTGCAAGCAACAGCTAATTAATTTATACATATTTGAAATGTGCTAATTAGGCCAAAATTAGATAGCAAACGGCAAATTGATCTCAATTATTCTTTTAAACAACTTTCATGACCGCTATAGGGCGCCATATTAGATTTATTGATGATTAGATTATAATCAGCGCTCGACTAAGATGCTTCTAACTAAAACTAATTTGTCTAGTTCTAAATAATTATTAGTTGAGGAGCTATGAGTAACAGATGAACATACATATGTATATGTATGTTACATATCCTATCAAAATCGTAACCTTCCTTTGGCTATGCGGTAGTCGGGTAAAAAGACTGCGGCGAAAACGATATCCACGCGGACGGAGCCGCAGGCGAAAAGCTAGAGGTACTAGATAACTGTACAGGAGCTGAATGTATTAAACTTTAATATGAAAACGAACCACATGCGGGAGCCAACGAAAGAATCAAATGATTTATTTACTTTATTTAATACTCATGAAACTATTTCTTGATATAGTTGTAAAATTTTGACGTTCATATGTACTCTTTGTGTGCCTAAACAGCCGCGCGGGCAACCGTCCGCCCATTTGACAAGTGCATTGAAAGACCGTATAAGCGAAATCGGTTCAGCTGTTCTCGAAGATTTGCGCTTAGAAACACATTCAGCGATTCATTTTTATATTATAGATGACAGATCTAATGTCATTGTGAGAGTCGATTCTTAATGAGCGTTGTTCTGGAAAAAGGGCCATAGTATGTATCGTTGATTTTAAGGCATGATTCCGAGGCCGGCCGCATATGACAACTGCCGACGCATGCAATACATGACATTACATACATTACTTGATAAAGTTGAAATAATTAAATAGGTGCATTATGACAGTTGTAGTCTAGGCTTGGAGTGTCTTAAATCGGTTGTGAATTTACAAATTATTAAACTAAATTATACCTAACAGTTTTATGTTTCGTTTCAATCGTGCCAAATTACCTTCTATGACTTAGGGCATATGTCATATTGCACCTATTACATTATGTCAACTATGAATTTCGATACGGATAAAGAAGACCATTAAGAAGGTGCAATGAATTACGCGTATCTGCTGCGTGCGTCTGCAGTTTTCTTATGCGGTCACCTTCGGAATCACGCCTTGTAACTTTAGATCAGGATCTCAGATAAAGTTTTAAATAAGTACCTAGAATTATTTTATAACATGGAGTCACTAATGCTTAAGAGACAACAGGATGACACTTATGACCCCACTACAGTCTCGATTTATAATTCCTTGAACACGAGGGTACGGGAATTTACAACTCAATTTGAACCACGACATTTTTGTTTCAAACACGGATGTTTGTCACCCGATTTTTAAGAGATGCATGTTTATTGATACCGCTTGATTCCATAAGTTTGACACATTATTGATTGCAAACGTACCTATTTAAATTCTTATAAAGTTATATTGACATTACTACAGACATGATTTATAGTCACAATTTATCATTATAATTTTAATACATATGACGCCCAATTGCAACAAACTAATGAAGTTGATTTAGTTCGCCACGGCGGAGAGAGACCAATATATTTATGTGAGAATACTTGAATAATGATGCGACTGAATAATAAATCTCCACTTATTAAGCCAGTATTACATAGGTATTTCTTTATTCTACATTTATCGAATATGATAATGAAAAGATGAATATAGGAAAATTTAATATCCTAGACGATACTTAAGGATGCGAGTAGGAAACACTAGCTCCGCCCGCAGGCAATTCTGATCCCATTCCAGTAACCTACGGGAATCTTTTCCAACGTTCCAACTTTTCGGTATTTACTTCTTTATTGAAATTTGTAAGAAAAGTTACCATACTCAATGCTTTAACATTTCATTCATAAGCAAATTGATTGGGTAGAACGGCCGAATCGAAACATAAATATACTCTCGCCTTTCTCCCTCACGTGCTACACAGCGTAATATTATTATGTAACTAGTATTTTAACAACCATAATAGTTCAAGCAAAACATAAGTCTATCTTCAAATAATTTATCAAAATCATTATATTTAATCCAACATCGAAGTGTGTCGTAACAATTGAATGTGAGAATATGACACAAGCGTCAATCGTGAGGTCTCAATCTCGCCATCTTTTAGTAAGGCAAGGCTCTATAGGAGGCGATAGAGCAATTCTACGCTAGCGCGAGCGCTCTATGCGTCAATCACGACTTGCTTAACAGAGAAAGTTGTGCCCGCACTCTAAATGTCACGTCCGTGGTACTAATGTATGTGACAATACCTTTTTTGCGGAAATCAACTGTCCAGCGGAGCGGTTATTTCCGACCCCAACTAAAACCGCACCGGGTCTAAGGTGCACCAGAAAGGCATTTCCCTCGCACCCCGGCCGACCCTGGGATATTTCCTGCTTGTGGGGATCGCGGTGGCCACATCTTGCCGAGGACAGTGGGCGCTTGTCGACTTTAAGTAATAATAGGTAGGTAACTGGTAGAAATTTATTTGGAGATGGTAAACTAAATGTGGCCTATGTTAACATATCGATACAATTGTTTTACAACGGTAATGGTCTTATACGGGATTTTCCGTGTGCGAGTCCGACTGGCACTTGGCTTGCACTTTTAAGGTACCTACCAAAACCTACAATTATTATTGTAAGTTCCAAAAGTCTTCTATGTCGTTGCTCAATGTCGTCTCTTTAGGAAAATAAGCATCATATCAAGTTGCGATATTAATATTCATTGGCTGAAATTGTCGTGGATCATACGCTGCGTAGGCAGCTCACACTCCAGGGCGCAGACAGGCACGCATTAGAGACAATGACATTTGCATAGATGGGCGTTCCTAACTGTCAACTAGAACATTTACATTAGCTAATAAACCGAGAAACGATAATGAATGCCAAATAGTTTCATTATACACTCATCGTTCGAAGTTAATTCATTGAATATATGTAACGGCACAACATATAACATTCCTAAATGTATTTTTTCATTTCACTTGCTCATAATCTGGCTCTTATCTCACCGAAATTAGGCAAATAGTGATACCTATTATCAAACTGTGGTATTTTTATTGTTATTAAATAACGAGTGGGATAATGACTTTTTTTTACTTTATTGGCTGAGTTGCAATACAATACGTTAAGTAAATTCACCATTTTGTGCACATAGAAAAAAAACCTCATTCTTTTAGTTTGTATCCAGCGTTTTTTTATTATAATTATTTCCACCATTCCGCCAGTACCAAAAAGTTAAGCAATTCGTTTTACTGGTGAAATTTTAGTTATTTATTAATTTAAATGTCTACAAGTATGTACTAGGCATGAAGAAAAACGATTCATGTGCCTAGCACACCGCCCGGTATATGTATACACATATACTGTACAGCGTCCGATATATGATGTGATTGATATGAAGTCCTTAACGTTATGGAATGTTTACTATCTGAAAATTGCAAGGGCAAATATCTATTTTAGTATTATATTATTCACAAGTGAAATGAAAAACGTCGTATGATACACGTGTATATTGTTGATTACCGTCTTCGGCTCTCTTTAGGCCCTAAATCACCAACTTTGCACACTTGTATCATAATCTACTATAGTTTCTATTGTAAGGAGTTTACTAATTATTTATTTTATCGTATTATTATTCTCATCCATTCCAGGTCCTTGAAGGTTTAATGTAGGAGCAATACCTACTTTAAATATCAATTTAATATTTAGTCTAAAATAGCTTTTTGCCCGCGTGGATGTCGGTTATCGCGACCAAAACTAGCCTATATCCTTTCCCAAGTTCTAATCTACCCCTATACCAAATTCTGTTCAGTGGTTTAGGCATGAAAGCGTAACATACAGACAGACAGAGTTACCTTTGCATTTTTTTTTTAATATAGGCCACGTCACCTCGCCAGATGGTAGGTTGAAGGCAATGTCGCATTTATAATATTAGTATGGATATAAATATCCAAAGTTTTATCAATGTTAAAATACCGGGATATAGAAGTACACTAGGAATGATTTTACATAATGATGTTGGAGGTAGCTAATCAATGGTTAATAAAATATTAATGGTTGGCACCCTAGAACAAATCTTAAGTGATGATGAGTATGTTATTACAATAATATGATTGCCGCAGAGGAAATTAGAAAACAATTGCCTTTTCTTCAAAATACTTACTTTTACAAAATCTTTGAATTCATAAACAATACACTTTAAAAAATACTTTAAACAATACCAAATCGTAAAGCTAAACACGAATAGCCAAAATCCTTAGTACAGATAGAGAGCACACAACGTTAGCGTGTTTCAGAAACCTATCAGCGCCATCTATCGGAATCCATGAGTAACACTTAATTATATTTCGAATGTTGATTTTTTCTTAAAAGATTGATTTATGGTATTAATTTATAGTTAGATTTAATGTTTTTATATTGTTTTTTTTTTATTTTGATTTGGTTAATTTTTTTTATTATACGTTTGTATCATAGAATTATAATAAATACTAATTCACAAAATTATATAAATACTAATTTTGCGGAGTCTCATACAAATTTTCATCAATAATGCACGACTTCTTTGCTAGTCACTAATAATCCGCATACCAATTTAGCTTTCTACCTTGAAAATTGCGGAATGCTCTATACAAATTTCACCCTAATTTTAGGGATGTGGGGGTTAAAAAGATTCAAAACTTAGCATAGTCACTCTCTATCCCTTCAACTCTCTACAATTAAAAAATTACGTCATTTCGTTGCTCCGTTTTGCCGTGAAAGACAGACAAACAGACACACACATATACTTTACCATTTATAATATTAATATAGATAGATATTTGCTTTAATATTAATTAGACTAGAAAACCGACCCCAACTGATTTGGCCAAAAGTTTAGAGAATTAGATATTTGCTCTAGTAATGTACAAATAAGTATTACGTAGGTTATAATTAGTAGAAGAAATCACATATTTCTGAGAATTTCGTCATTTACAAAATTGATGCTAATGATTTTTAAATTATTCGAAACAAATTTCAATGATAAATAACAAAGTTATTAAGTTGACATGGGGTTTTAAAGATAACCTACTGAATACTTCACATCTTGGATTAACTTCCGTAATGTAGGTACTGTACAGTATACAGGGTGGAAGATTGTGACCTTACCTAGAGGGGTAGTACTTTAAATACTGGAGAGAGAGAAACAAACAAAAAACAAATATTCCTTTTTTTTTTTAAAGAAACAATACTGCATTCAAAGATTTTTTTATAAGCGCTAGCCACACCCGGTTATCGAAAAGACTAAAATCCGAAAAAGTTACATCCCTGTATTTTATGGTATTTATCGATAGTGTCAGGATCACATCTCTGTAACTAACATGGTAAACTAAATGAAAGGAAAGCCTTGAAATCTAAAGTTATAAACTAAATTGTGAGGAAATTCCGCTATCTCTAGTATTTAGATTAGTTTATAGAGTACTTTCCCTTTAAGTAAGGTCAAAATCTTCCACCCTGTATAGCTACAAAATGCTCTATAAGTAGATGGTTCCTATTAAAACTATATTATTTTCTTTTTTAAATTGAGCAGCAAACGATGTTCATTTTGACTAACAAAGCAGTAATTCTGTTAATAAACCCGCGAGAGCTTAGGGTGCTTGTACATTCAAGTAGCGTCGCCTCATCCACCCATCACTGTGTACCACCCAACCAACACTTAGCAATAATGCGCTTACTGGCTCAGCGTGGATAGGTACCCTCATAGTGCAATGCTTTAAGGGTTCTTTCTATACTTTAACGTTGATCGAATCATATAAGTAAGTACAATATAAGGTAACGTGGGGATTATATACTTCTATACTATTATTAAGTGTATATCATCTGTATATCAAACGATACTTGGGTGGGAAATTGAGAAAGAATTGCCAGATTAATGATTCTGAACACAATCTAAGTATTTTTCAATTCTTGTCTGTTCGAAATGACACCGAATGCACGAATTTTTGTGACCGAGCTGAGCACCCCAAATGTCTAGGCACCTTTATCTAAATAGTCAAGAACTCACAACTTCGTATATTTTCACGTCTATTTTCGATGAACAATAAAGTCAGTAAGTTAGTTCCCAGTACAGACAGTTTAGCAATTAAAGGAGAAATACAAGCATTCCGCTATCTGTTTTCCGAACTAATGACGGCCAGTGGACATCGCCGCACACTCCCAGACATTTATCTCCTTGATAAACAAGTACAAATGGGTTACACGTTGCTTCCAACCCCTACGCCTTCTAATTCCCTTTAACGTCTTTAGTGAAACGACATAAGTTTTATCAACGAGCCTGAATTAACTATAACTCATTAACTAAATACATAGAAGGGACATGCACTAGAAAATGTGAAGATGTATAAAAATCATAGAATAAATGACTATAAAAGTCGAAAAGATTTAAAAAGATCGAAATAAGTTTGACAGCAGATAGGCCCCATTTTTTTTTTCAATTACACCTGCTATTAGGTATAAACTTATTTCGATCTCTTTAGCAGCAGTCAGGTTTTTAATTTTTAATCATTTATTTTATTTTACACTTCTAAGTTCTATAATAAAATATACGTAGTTATTTGTAATCTCCTAATTCCCTTTATTTTGATACAGCACTCGATAAGATTGAGTGAAAAATAATTTGGCAGCGACCAAAAATCCATCGCCTAGTTTTCATTAAGACAGCTTCGTTTTTTAATATAAATAATAAAAAAGAGCAAAAATAACATTTGTGGGGAACTATTGAAATTAAATTATTATTAGGTAGTACATAGGTATTAGGTACCTCCATCATGACTGTTCTAGCGTCTAGTGCATTTCGTGCACATAGCAATTAACATCATATGTGCCTCAAGACCTCATTATCCAAAGTGATAAAACGCAAAAACCCAGAGGGCATTCGCCACGGAAGTTCCGACTGCAGCACAATTCAATAGCGCAGGAAAACCGCAGCCAGCGATGGAGGATGAAAAAGGGGTGAAATCTCTTTAATGAGGGCGCTCATTAGATTCTTGCCGTTCTTTAGTGGTCATATGTATCGAAAATAACGTCATACCTACAATATAGTTGGCTGTCATCATATAACAATTTTAACAATCCCAAAACTGCATCATGTATCTTGTTGGAACATTAAATCTTTATTAGAAAAATTGCTATTCAGGTGAAAGCACCTATGACAGACACTTTAAGGACATAGTTTTACATTACATAATTTTTTTAAGAATGGTCGTTACGTCTTTTTCTAACCGTTAGAGCAAAATTTAGACATTTACTTTAGCAGATAAAATCTTTATCTTACACTTGGTCGTAAACTCGTATTTACTTTTACATAATGTAAGGAACCTAAATAAAATATTTTTCTTTTTTCTTTCTTTCAAACACCAATAGCAGACAATCTTTATATATTTTTAACATCCATACTAAAATTAGCGATACTCGTTTTTAATAAATAAAATATCATGCCTATTAAAAATCAATACCCTTAACAAAAATCTTAAGAAACAACTGTCTGTATTCAAAATTTACTTGCGATTTGTACACGCAATTTGTAGAAAATGGCTATTAAATTACACTAATAGTTCTGTGAACAGCACTCGTCGCGAGCACTCTTTTCTGGCACATTTTTCTGGTACCCTTAATCAAATCTAGTATCTTTATAAAAAAAAAGATACGTATCTTCTTATTTTAAACAGCCCTGAATATTTCAGCAAAAAATAATGACGATGCGTTCTTTAAAAAAACGCTGCAGTTAATCGTTCCCCCATTTTTTCATGTTTTTTTATAACGAAGTTTACCCTTAACAAGGCATGATATTTTCACAACAACCAATTTACAGCCAAAAATCATCAAGATCCGATAACAATAATGAGACAGCAAACTTCTATCCTTGTCTCCCTCATTTTCCCTCCTATCAAAAAAATCTCTCGACAAAAGTTGAGTTTAGTCTAGCGTCCTAAGTTTGGCGAAAATCGGTTACGAATTGCGCCGTCTAGACCGGACTCGGCAACCTTGACGAAACGGAGACTAGTACTCCAGTACTCGCTCGCTTCGTTCACTCGGTCAAGAAATATTAACTAAGCAAAATTTAAAAAAAACCGGTGGTTAGGAATAATTTTTGATGGGCTCGTTATTAACCTCATCTATAGAATATGCTTCTCGACGTTCGTTATACATTTCATCATCTCCCAATGGCGTAGCAATCACGAATAAAAAAAAATGTGTTTATAAACTTCCTCTTTAACACCTCAGCACGAAAAACAGATTAAAAAGAGAGTCGCCTGCGATGAGATATGAAAATAATGTATATTGTTATGTGATGGTATCGGTACTACGCTATAGAATATACACAGTCTACATCCGTTATTAACCATCAATTCTACTAGTTTCGCTGTGAAATAAACGTTAAAAGAAGAACGGACGATACGTTCCGTTCCGTTCTATTAAAGGATATCTATAGGTGAATAATGCTGTGTATAAGTAACCTCAATGAGAAACACAGAAAGTGTAGCCACAACCCTACACAGAGATTAAAACTTTGCCACTTGAAAGTGCAGTGGTCGCACAATTCAAGAGAAATTTACTCGAAGCAGAAGTTCATATAAACGAAATTTGTCCTGCGATGGGCGTTTTGCGGGTACTCACCTTCACTGCGCAGTTAGACAACTTTTAGTTCAAGCTTAATAGCTGGATACGTGTTCAACTACTCTTCAGTTCAATAAAATAAGTCCTACTCAATGTTTCAGTTAGTTCAACACGATGTTAGAGTACAATTCAAACGACTTCTAATTATAATAAAACATGCCAGTTCTTTTCGCATTTTATATTCAACTTTATCACAAAATCGCACGTTCATATAAGTAAAAAACACAGTATTTAATTAAAGTACCTTCAAAAGGCGTTTTAGATGCGTTATCAGATGCTCGTTCAGACAACCATCAGATGTAATTGCATCGAGCAAAGCTTTAAAATGTGCCGCCGTACGGACATTATAACTTAACCGTCTATATGCGACCAATAACGTGAAACTTTTTTGCATACCAATTTGCGTTTCCATTATAGTTTAGTGTGTAAAATCTTTTAAGCTGACATGAACATGGAAATCCATTTTAGCAGATTGTTTTAACTTTATCGTATTTAACTATATGCTTAATACTCTGAAAGTGCAAGAAGAGGTTTATTGAAACCTACATTTCACCAATTACTTAGATATTATTTCTGCCCAGAATATCTCAATGTGGTGCTTTTTATATTGAAAATGGCATATATCCACATTCAAGCGTTCATCCCTTATTTTACTCCCTTGAGGGTGGAAAGATTATTACACGCACATTAAAAATTAAAGTATGCGTACATAGTTTGCATCGTTCAGACGCACACAATACGCGTAATGACCAATGAAAATAGCATCATGAATACGCAAAATAACCACGTACGTAAAAAATGACCGACACTCCGAATGACCAATACATGAAATGACCAACACGTAAAATAACCAATACGCCAATACCTAAACAAAAAATAAAACTGGGGTTTTAAAAGCTCCGTATAACTTCGAACTTGCAACAGCCTAAAACAATTATTTCTATAAAAAGTTGATAAATGAAGTTCCACTAGGCAACGCGACAAAAAGGGGGTACTAACGTCAACCGAAGCGTTAAGTTGTTTATTTTTACGCTTCCAGTAGGCCGTCTTCTGCATACACTGACTATGAAAATTACACACACATACACATAATCTAATTATTAAATTAAATTTTAAAGCATTTGCTGACTATTCAAATCGATTTACATTGGAAAAAGTGAATAATCAGACGGGACTTCAACCGTCTTGGGGCGCCGGTAAGGGACTAGTCTTGCCGTCGCGTCGCCCATGATGGCTTGACAAAAGTTGTTTTAAATCAAAGTCTATACGTCTTTGATTTAAAACAACTTTTGTCGAGACCTTTTTTTTATAGGTGAGAAAATGGGGAGAAAAACGGGGAAGCTTACTGTCACCTTATTTAGCTGAAACATCAAGGACATGATTCCTGACAGATTTTTGTAATAAAAACCAAGCCTCGTAGATATGAACTTTGTTACAAAAAAAACAGATGAGGTAAAAGAGTAAAATAAAAATTATACAAAAAAAAAACTTAAAAGAATTTAAAATAAATTGTGTTCGTTAGCGTTAGCTCATTAACTTCAATACATCTAGTAATATTTTAATTCTAGCGTTGTCATGTTGGGGGGACCTCCTACTATTAGTCCTACTATCTACTAGTCATTTATTTGATATATTATAAATTTTGTAATGTGCACGTGATGTGGCCCCACTCGAGTACATTTGCAGACATACGGTTATTCTTCCCCTTTTTTCACCCCACAATTTTTAGACGGGTCAAACGATTGTCATCAAACATGTCTAAGACATTAGTAACTTTTAATCCAAAAAAACTAAATTGAAGTCGCTTCATCCGTTCGGGAGCTATGATGCCACAGACAGACAGACACACAGACGTCAAACTAATAACAGCCCTCTTTTTGCGTCAGGGGTTAAAAGGGAGGGAAGTTTGTTTAAGAGTTTTTTTAAGGTCGGTTCGTTTTAATTTTGGTGATACATCCAGAGCTGGAAATGTTTTCAAAGAAGGAAGATCCGTTACGTTTTTCTTTTTTATAAACCAGATAAGGGTACCAGAAAATGTGGCAAAGGATTTTCTAATCTAATATTCCAGATCAATCTACTAGTAATTCTGTGAACAGTAGACCTACCCTTATCTGGCTCGCGAGGTCTACTGTTCACAGAATTACTAGTAGATTGATCTGGAATATTAGATTAGAACCATTTGTTGTTACTGCAGGCGCTGCGTCAACTCGCTAGCGAGACTGGAACGGGCAGCCGCAATTCACGCTGCACTGACTATCAAGGCACTGGGCCGCACGGACTGACACAACCTACATATCGCTTCCATGAACACGTAAATAAACGAACACACTGTGGTTATATTTTAAAGTATTTTATTTGATTAGTGTGTTACGATCTTTTTCAATATTTATTTTACTTTTATGATATGACATATATTTCTCTAAATAAAATGTTTTCTTTATTTCTTTCGTAAAACTTTAATTTTTTTTTTTTTTTTGCGGTTTGTTCACCTTTTATGACCTGGTAGCCTACAACTCTCGGGCGAAATTAGGAAGGTGAATACCTCTCAATTATTGATTTTTTTTCAGCCACTTGGCCAAAACACGCGTAAGACATTACCCTCGTTGACGCAGTCGTGTAAAAAGAATAAACAATCCTATTTTTATTTCTACTTTTATAGTTATTTTAACAAACATAACCGGTTAATTTCATTTCAACTGGGTTTCATTAAAATTTTGATTATATCACGTTAGTTTGAAACGGGTCTCCGCTTCAACTTTCCTTTCATTGTAAAAGTTGTAATCCTCTTTGTGAACCCTAATTGAATTTACTGTTATGCTAATGCTCTGATTTCCCATCTTATTTCGTTAATAGAGGTCTGTGGTAAACCTATTAAAGGGTACGTTTGTGATAGTACTCAACTTTCAGTATACGAATAGTTTGTAGGGTCTGCAGACACAAGAAATTAAACACCTATTTAATCCTTTGTGTCTGCAGAATTAACGTATGCTGTTTTGGGTTCCTGACGATTTGTTTCGTAAAGATTTGCACTTTTACTGCTGCGAAATCCCTTATACGATAACGGTGAAGATATAGAGTAGATCTCAGAATTTTCAAGTCTCAACTATCACGTGAAATTAGGTACGTATATTTTTCTTGATGCATGAAATTCATCATCAACATTTCACGCGCACGAGATCCAGTTTCCAGATTTTGCAATTTTCTCCAATTAGGAGCCTTAGATAAGATAGAAGGAGTGGAGAGAGGAATCAGGATCTAATAGATGGTAGACATTTGTTGACATATACCGTTTTGTATTTCGAGCTCGAACGAATATTAAGAAAGAATATATTAAACTATGACGGCGGGCGTGCAAATGCGTTCAGATAATGGTCAATTGTTGGCAATAAAACTACTACCGTACACGATGTAAATTATATTACTGCCCGAAGTCGCCCAGAGCGCCCTGCTCAAGTGCATTCAGCCCTATTAGCACAATTTTATTATCAGAAACGAGATATCTCGTGGTGCACTTGTCATAATTTTTTCAGTTGTGTTTCTAAACACATCGTCGTAAGTTACTTTCATATACCTGTTTATAATATCGGACTATTCTCAAATACCAAGTCTGTTTTATATTACCTACGCTATTTCTAACCATCAAATTACTTTACATACATTCAGATTTGAAAAAAGGGCAGGACAGAAGTACTCGAAACCGGCAGGCTTGCTTCAAAGGATTTAAGTATGCGCCATGAAATAAGTCCCTTGGACGCGGCGCGGCTGTCGTAACAAGTATTGTTGCCAGTATCGTCTTTTTATTTAACCAAATCTTTTATTGTTCAGATATAAATATAATAGTAGTTGAACCACAGAACTTAAGAAGTTATATTAGCGCGTCTCCAACATTACAACGTTAGAATGTGATCATGTGACACATCTAGAAGATGATTGTTTTAAAAATAGATGGATTAATAGCTGCAACAACATATCAACAGAGAGTGATAGTGATACAAAATCTAATATATTATATAATAATATATTATTCTAGAAAGTCACTCAGCTGAATTTCAATTTATCTGAGGAAAAATTGTATAGATATAATCTGCCAACCTGTCAAATTTGTCAATTTGGATACAATCTTTCCCCAGATAAATTGAGATTCAGCTTAGTGACATTTTAGAATACGGGCCTAAAAATAGTAACAGAGTTCCTGTCTTTATTGATGAAAAAATGTTACATAATACCATAATAGTGTACCACCTCATGCTATCCTCAAAACCAAAGAAGCGCGTACTGCGCATTTAGAGTATACCTACATGTTGTGACGTGATTATGATCTTAGATTAATATGCCGATAAGTATAATTCCCACAAGTACAACATAAAAAAATGTGCTAGCAACTTCATCAGGACTTCCAACCAATCAACAACAGTATGGCGGTGATGTCATTTTTAGTTCCATGTTTTGCCGCAGGACTTATTTTGTGGTGTTGACTCTAGTCTGTAAGGATAATCAAATCAAATGCGGGGCCATTGTCTCTGCCTATCCCGGTGGGAAATAGGGGTGAGTGTAAGTAGGTACATATATATATAGGTATATTGAGAAAAAAACGATAATAATTTACTTTTTAACCAAATTTTTAACCTCAAAGTATGATGAGGTTATTATATATTCGACGTAAATATAGAATACATTGCGATGAATATTAGTCGATTTCTCTATCATTTGTGAACAGATTTTAGGATTTTTTTTTTTACTGAATAGAGCGGGACCTACTTCCGAAGTAGTTCGATTCCACCACTGCGGGATCTAATGAAACAATACAATTTTATAGAAGTTGTTATAATAAAATAAAAATAATTCATCGAATCCGAATAAATGATAAAGTATGAAATTGCCGATTTGTACTGACAAATTGAAATTCGTTTTTTAAAAGTATGAAATTGCCGATTTGTACTGACAAATTGAAATTCGTTTTTTTTTTAATTTAACGTATTTATTTAATCAAAATAATTACCATTATTATCTATACATTGCTGCCATCTAGTAGGAAGGTCATTTATGCCTTTGCGATAGAACTCTGGTGATCTAGATTCGACAAACTGTGTGAAAGCATTTTGTACTGCCTCCTGAGAAGAAAACTTTTTATCACATAGAAAATTGTCCAAATCACGAAAAAAATGGTAGTCTGTTGGAGCAAGGTCTGGCGAATACGGAGGGTGACGGATAGTTTCTAATTGCAGTTCCTGTAGAGTTAAAACGGTTTCTCGTGCTGTATGAGGTCTCGCGTTATCATGGAGCAATAATGGTGAAGATCGATTCATGAGTCGGGGCTGTTTCACTGCTAGTTTTGCTATCATTGTTCGGAGTTCGGCACAGTAGACATCTGCCGTTATTGCTTGACCAGATCGTAGAAAGCTATAGTGAATAACACCATGCTGAGACCACCAAACAGTTACCATTACCTTTTTATTGGTAAGCTTTGCTTTAGGACACTGTTGTGGCGTTTCACCTGGGGTCAGCCATTGCATTTTTCGCTTACGGTTATCGTAAAGAATCCACTTTTCATCACATGTCACAATTCGATCCAATATTCCTTCATTTCTGTATCGATTCAACAAGGCAACACAAGTTTCAACACGCATTTCTTTCTGCAGATCAGTCAAATCATGAGGTACATATTTTATTGATTTGACGCAAATGAGTCAATATTGTTGGTAAGGTAACGTTAAACCATGCAGCTAATTCCTGGGTAGTTTGGCTCGGATCGGCTTCCACCATGTCTTTAAATTCATTGTTATTCACCTGTGTGGACGGCCTTCCTCGTGGTTCGTTCTTCAAATCAAAGTTTCCATCACGAAAGCGTTTAAACCAAAATCGCACGGTGCGTTCATTAGCAGTCCCCTCTCCAAACGCAACATTGATATTGCGAGCTGTTTCTGCCGCGTTAGTTCCGCGTCGGAACTCGTATTCAAAAATCACTCGAATTTTCGAAGTATCCATCTTTCTTGTCTAAGCTGAATAAAAAAAACAACTGAAAGTCGATAATCGAATGTTGCACATTTTTAAATGAAGAACTACATAGGTACCATGTGGAAAAAGTTTCACTCAAAAATCTCAAACCATGAAGGTTCTATGTCAATTCGAAGTACCTATTACAATGAAACGGCAATTTCATACTTTAACCCCTATTATTATATTATGCCTTATGCTACAGAAAAAAAGTCTTAGTGGTATCTTTGTCAAATATAGTCTAAATTAGTTATATATACATATTTAGAGTATTTTGTTTGTTTTTTTTTTTATTAAAATAATACATATTAGAGTTTGATTTAAACATCTACCGGCGTCGACCATGTATGAATTTTAACGCATTTCAAAATTCGCGTCCTGGAGTGTTCGCAATTGAGTTAAAGTTTTGTAACTTAGTATTAGTTCTGTAGACGAAATCAATCTTAAACCAATCAAGACAGTAAAAACATTGAAATAGAAATTTAATCCACACAACGACGAAGCCTCGACAGTTCGTCAATCGTCGATCGATTGGATGCAGTCAAATGCACAGCATGTTTGTTACACAGCGATTTGATCACAGATTTACTTCCGTACACTTGTCAATTAGACAAGCACGAGTAAATCCTCAAAGCTGACGTCCACCACAGAAACTAAACGTCATGCGAAGATATCGCTTTTGTCTTCAACTCACACAATGTTCTACAGATAACAATACTTAGTTATACCTCTTGACATTTATCTTGGACTACAATGTATCCAAAATGTACTCTATACGCGTCTTTTGGGGATAGCACGGGGTGCTACGGCGTGGCGGTGGACGAGCTCAAATTCATCAAGCATAGTTTTTTACAAAAGAATCCGCGCGCGCCAGGGCTTTATTTGTCTCGCGACTTATGCCCAAGATATGTTCAACATAAATTCACCAACGATGGCAAAGAAAAGAGATCACAACAATCTAAAATAATAATACAGTTTTCTCTACGTAAGTTAGTTTAGTAAGTAACAGTTGAAGCTAGGCATATCAGATTTAATAAATGGTAATTGCTATACATCTAACACCACAGGCATTTAGGTCGCAAGCAGTATGACGTCACCAACTCGTAGTGAAAGCCACGACTTGTGAACAATACGTGTCGCTTGCGCAAGTCGAGCGATCACGAGCAACAATGGTGAACTAATAGAGTCATTCGTAGGTTCATTCTTATTCATCCACGCCCCTGACGCCTCTGCTGCAATACCATCAGCGCAACTGGTACCCTTATGAGTCAAATGTTATGTCAATTTTGTATCTACACATACTGCAAATTAAATCTTTTGATATGCTAAAGGCTTTTTATACCACTTAGGTGCTATATTGCTAGATGGCCCACCTGATGGAAAGTGATTACCGTCGCCTATGGACGTATAGAACACAAGGAGCGTTACACTCGTGGTGCCGACTGCCGACCCTGAAGAAACCTTTTAGTTAAAAAAAGGGTAATAACTATGTATGCTTATTCACATTCTAGAACCCATAACACAGGCTAGTTAAACTATGAGTACTTTGGATCGAGAACGTTAATATTTAATTATTACTTATTTACTGGCTTCTTCAACATGTGAATGTCGAGGTTATCCTGCCCCTTGATTTGCTCAAATATACAAGTTATGTTATATACGTAGTTTACGGTAAATATAGAAATATAATAATTTTTTGTATCATTTGGTTAAAAAAAGAAATAAATGTAGTTTCTCGAATCCATATTCCCCTTGATCTCATTCCTTTTTTTTTATATCACTTATGTGGCAGACAAGCACACGGCCCACCTGATGGGAAGATAAGAAGAAGGGTTTACATGTAGCCTTTTCTTTTAGGTTTATGTAGGTACATCTTCATATTTTTTAAATATAATTACGATTTGATTACGAAAATAATTATTGAATAGTGCGTAAGTTGAGAGGGAAATTCAAATGAGTTGAAACGTAACGCTATTGGCAGGAAGTTCCGGCCAATATTATATTAAGGTCAAATTGTGTAGCAGGTAGCAGGGCATAGTATAACATTTCAGACTATTTGAATGACAAAAATGCTTGGAATTAAGTAGCTCTAAGTCAACACAAGAAAATGATTGTACATATATGACGACGTTTTTTTTGGCAGTGTTTCTCAGTAGTTGCCATGTCACGCACTGCACGGTAGGGGAAAAAATAATAACGATTCCAAACAAATTTAATATTTTTATGAAATAAATGATTATTTGAATTTGAATTTGAATAGCGTTCCGACTCGGAGCTCACTATGACGTATTTCCCATTGTAAAAATATCAACTTGTGTCGTCTAGTGTATAGTATATTAGTTGTGAATAATTGTCCTGTTGCATTATTAAACTGAAATAAAACGCAGAATAATAATTTACAATCCGAAACACGTTTACAACTATCCACGAATGCATGCAGTTATTTGAAGTCATATTTGATTGAAACGCTGATGTATGCTATTTTAAAACTTAAAAAAAAAACAAATGTTGTTTATCAAGAATTTTTTCTTTATAAATATTTATGCAATGATATAAATAATCAATCATTTAAAAATATAAAAACAAAACATTCTTATTCCATACTATAACGTGTCAAAGTTTCGTAATTTTGTCACTCACTGAATGACTGATCTTCAAAATCTAAGGCTCTTCAAGCATATTCTTAATTTGAAATTTAAGAGATATTTTTTAATAGCTTCAAATTTAGAATATCAGTGGTGTTCAATATATGGATCAAAGACTAAAATAAAATATTTAACTTTTTAAGAAAACTAAAATATTTTTCAATTTCGGTCCTGTTTTTAGATACATTATAACTCCAATGCCAAAGTGGGAGTACCTACAAGAACGTGGCGAGACGAGAATCGGACCTTATGGAGTGGGGTGCAGAAATCACAGGGGGCAAATGCTAGTCAACCTGTTTGCTGGGTAGTTGTTTGCTGTCATATACATCGACGTCACGACAAGCGCGCCAACGTGGTGGCCATTTGAAAAGCTGATATCAGCCTACCATTTCAAAACATTTTTTTTAAATTCGTATTATATCTACTTATATAATCTAACGGATATCTGTGATAAAACCCAAAATAAACTCGTATAACGTTACGCACCATTGGCGATATTAGAAAATAGAGCGCTAAACTAGAAAACCGTATAAAGAATTCCCTATTGGCAGTTTTGCACCAAACAAAGCTACGTAATAAGAGCAGACGGTGTGGATTTCTCCAGAGAGCTCCGAACTATTAGGTACCAGGCTGAAGATTGCGATCGCCGGTATGAGCCGTAAGCGTCCCGACACGACCAAACACTATCTTAAAGACGCAACTTCGATATATTTTATTCATAGAGTGGTAAATGAGAAAAGCTGTGCTTGTGTCATACTCCATAGTTCCTTATATCACGCAACGCAGTTTTAAATCAATAGTTTTACAGGTGTCAGTATATATATGTATGTATGTAGTTATTACGATCCTTACTACAGCCATTTCTTCCGTGCATCTTGTTTGCATCAATCGAGTCACTCTTAAGGTAGTTTTATTCGTAGTGTGTTGTGTTATGGCACGTTGTGGACTCCAAAGACCTAAATAAAAACTCATCTGAATCGTGACAAGTCAGGACTTTTACCTCATAGCTTATTACGATTTTGGTGCATAATTTTGAACCTCTTAAATCTGCAGTGGGGCAAATAAATGTTAAAACCGTAGATGAACTTAGGCCATCTGGGAAGCGAGGCAAATGCCTTATTGGGTACATTTACATGGTAATTGAGACTCAAGAAGGTGTGCAGATTAGTCAGTCCGAGTCCCACATAGCCACCTCCATCGGCTAACGGGGGTGGTAGTGTCGACTGCACAAAGAAATGGGACCTTATTATTTTATAACAGGTAAATCCAAATTAATATTTCGAATTTCAAGATGCTGTTGGGATAGTGGGTACTCCTAGTAAACGCATGTAGGTAAAGTTTTAATCACAAGTTCTTTTTCATTAATTTGTGCTCGTATAGTCAAAGGCGCTAAATGGAAATGCGCCGTCGTCAATAATAATATGGAATATGGGATGTGAAGATTATACAATGAAGTTCATTTGCTATATACCGTACTAGCTTTTGCCCGCGGCTCCACCCGCGAGGATTTCAGTTATCGCTATAATATCGGTTACCGTTATAATTTGTAGCCTATGTGTTATTCTGATGTATAAGCTATATT
Organism: Eilema caniola; assembly: GCA_949126895.1. Taxonomy (NCBI): domain Eukaryota; kingdom Metazoa; phylum Arthropoda; class Insecta; order Lepidoptera; family Erebidae; genus Eilema; species Eilema caniola. The sequence goes on from OX421474.1 coordinate 23,345,940, forward strand.
AATGTAAAGTTTCATTAAAATCCATTCGGTAGTTTTTACGTGAAAGAGTTACAAATATCCATTCATACTTACAAAATTAGGAGGACAGACACAGTATGTAAAAAAATACATTGCAAATAACGGCTTGAAAAAGGCATTATATATTATGTGAGTTAGCTTATGTCAATACTGCTCTTTAAACTGACTATTTTTGCATGTTATGGGATGTACCTACGTATGTCAACTTGTACAAACCTAGTAGATCGTTTTACGCCGTATTGTTATTTTTTTTTTTTTATGCCACTTAGGTGGCAGACAAGCACACGGCCCACCTGATGGGAAGTGGTTACCGTGGCCTATGGACGTTTGCAACACCAGGGGCGTCACAATCGTGCTACCGACCCTGTAGATACCTTCTAATACCCTTCTTGAAGAACCCCATATTGTAGTCGCTTGGGAAAACCACGGCAGGAAGTTCATTCCACAACCTGAGCGTGCGTGGGATGAAGTTCCTTTCAAAACGCACGGTGCGTACCATTTCCGGTCGCAGTGTGTGAGGATGAATTCCCTGCCTATGGCGAGTGGTGCGATGATAGAATGCAGCGGTGGGCATCATGTCAAACAATTAACATAATTGTTATCCTACTTGCAGTGTCTATAGAGATTGTATTTAGACTATGTCAATGAATGTGTATTTGGTCCACTTTGTTTACTACGTTACTAGCTCTAATACTAGAAATTGGCGGAAATGATGCTAAAAGTAAAGAGCCATTCATCAAGAACTGAATTGAATCCACTAGTAGACCTGGACCTGTCCCAATGAGTGACACAAGTTCTGATCCTCCACCTTCTGTATCCATGCCAGTTACCGTTTCCAAGTCGTCACTCCATTTGGCCGGGGAGTATGTCACCTTCCATTTGCTCGAACGATCATCGGTTCTATGACAAATGGGCCCACCCAATGACATATACTCATTGGAACCTTGCTCGAGATGAGTTAAATAAGGCGATTCTCTCGTACCCCGGCTGACCTTGGACCATCTACGGCTACTGTCAGATACAACCCAGAAACACATATTACCAACTTGACAATAAAGTTGGATTTTACAGTCGATATCAGATCGATCTTGACGAACGAAGTACTCAGAGGATCTTAATGCCTTGGTTTTCCCCTCTTTCTGTGGACTGATTGTTCTGATATTTAGTACACGCCTTTAGTTTGGAAGATAATACAATTTAAATCGATAAAACAGTTTGATTTGCCCTTAATACCTTAGTATTAAGGTTATTTTGAGACTTTGTAGTCAAAATCGTTCTGACGCTGACCGTACAAATTGTCAATAACTATCGCTATAGCGCACAAGACCGCGTTTGGCGGTTCTATTGATATTAAACTAAATTTCTTTAGATACCTCGTTCATTTCTGAAAACTCATCATGTTAGCCGCCAGTTTCTGAATAAAAACACATTTGTTCAAACGTCATTGGTGTTCGTCGATTACGCGTAAATATAAAAAGAGAAGAACTGTTGGGTTTGTTGTTCAGTCAAAAGATATGTATCGCGACATCTCCAGACGCCTCTTTTGTAGCGGTTGTGCGTGTGTTGTCGACCATATTTCTCGTTGTTCGCTCGGTGTTCGCGGCGTGGGTAGTTGAAAAATGACATCTTGATTGTTGTGCGTTATTCTACTCATGAGAATGTTGAGGCGGAGTGGTCGCGTGCACTACCATTGTCGAGCCCATTGGCCGCGGGCCCTACAAATTGAACGATTGTTCCCCGTTCCTTGGAAACGCTCTCGTTCTTATCGTGACTAGCTCGGCGTTATTATATTTGCTGAGATTACGTCATTATTATATAAGGATAGGATGTTTATATGGACAGCCTCTGTGGCGTGGTGGTAGTGAACGCGGCTGCTACGCAGGAGGCGCGCATTCGATCCCCACTCAGTGCAAATATTTGTATGCATGAATATGGCTATTTGCATTGGTCTGGTCGTGCCTCGTAAAGTACGTTAAGTAGTCGGTCCCGGTTGCTATACGAACATCTATGGCAGTCGGTACGGGTAGCAGTAGCCGTGAGAAGTTCGATTTGCCTAACTACTTATTTTATTTTAGGTTACACTCTGCATTGATGAATGAGATGGTGATGAAGTCATTCAGGACAAGTAATTATATATTATAAGATTTCATTTTAATATAAAAATTAAATCGGAAGACGCCAACTGACGCGCGCTCGCGAGTTTCACGCTAGCAAGTTAATGAAGAACCCCATAAATGAGGGCTTTTTATGCTAAAAGTAAGAAAGTAAATATAAAATGACGAAAGTTTTATTTTTGGGAGGAAGCAAGAGAACGTAATGCACTTGAAGGTGAATTTGTCGGAACCAGTAGCAGAGTTGGAGATTCAGAGTTGGTAAACTTGAATTGTTTGTTTACAAGGGATGGAAAATAAAAAGAACATATTGAAAGGAGAGTGATTCCGGAAAATCGCGTGAATGATGCGTTGCATCACTTCATGAATGGTCAGTCACACTCATCACATTTACTAAATTTAAATGAGACCATTTCGGAATATAACGCATTTATTAAGACAAACGTCTAGTTTAGTACTGTGTTGTCTTTTTTTAACAGGATAATGGTACCTAAACTACAAATGGCTGGTTCAAAGTCCTATTTCATTTAATTTACATTTAATCATAATACACACATACATACGCTCACGCCTATTTCTCTCCGGGATAGGCAGAGATAGCCTGTTATTTGACTCTATCCTTAAATACTGCACGAGCTTCCTCTACTGTCATTAATCCTTGCGAACAAGCCAGCCGGTTTGAAATACTTCTGTCCTGCCCATTCTTCAAATTTAAATGCAGTGTCTTTATAAAACAGCATTAATCTATATGTATTGGCTTCAACTTCGTATAAAGTATCAACGTTTAGATGATTACCATATAAGAACGAATGCACCGTTACTCAAATAGCAAGGCTTAAGTGGAAACAAATAACATACCGAGGCAAAGCAACCCTTATAGGGACTACTATTGCTATTCGGTAGCATCTTTTGTGTGTAGTGATACAATGGCGCATCGATCGTGCTGGATGAAACCAAAGCCAACGGTGAAACGCTAACGAGTGCCGGGATATCTTCTAATTGAACTTATTGCCTTCGTAGGCCTCAAGCCCGAAGGTTCAAATGCTTAGATTATTATTACGGCCATGATAAAGTGTTTCACTATCGAATATTGACATAGTTTGTCACTTCATCGATCACTAGCCGTGTCGCCGCGATTGTTTTTGTGATTGATAGTTTTCAAGTAGGTGGATTTATTCTGTAATTTTGTAACGTAAGAAATTGGATGAAAGTGAATTCTGAGTCGGGCTCGCGCACAGAGGGTTCCGTACCAAACTTAAGTCTTTTTACTGGATTTTTAAGCGAAACTTCTTAAGATGGGTTGCAAAAACTTTTTTATTTTTACCCGACTGCCAAAGAAAGCAGGTAATATATTTCGAGACTATGTATGTATGTCAATTTCTTTGGCGCGCCTTACAGCCTGAACGGCTTGACGGATGTTGGCTTGAGAAAATCAAAATGACGTATTTTTGGTGCAAAAAGTATGTTTATGTATGTATTTTGGTTGGGACGTATCTTAATAATAATAATCATAATCCTTTATTTGCGAAAATGGTTATATACCTACCTACATACGGGGATTACATGATGTTTGTTTTTGAACAGCCAAATTCCGCCTCAAGGCATGCAAATATAGGTATCAGGTACTAATTGTAAATAATCCAATGAACTACATATGTCGTAAAATTGAAACATACTAAAAACAAACCGAAATCAATGTCCTAAGGAATAAGATTGAAACACAATACATTTGAGTTATACCGAATGGAAAAAATATACACAATAATTCCAAATCTTAGTGGACATGTGAGATCTTTCACACATTTGTTTAAGAAGTTTGCCGGCATCTATATTCTCGGCGCTGTGTAGGTGTAGTAGGTATGTGCACCAAAGTGACTCAATACATTGCAATGAATGTACATAGTACAAGTTTTTTTGTAATGCAAATAATGAATGACGGAGATACATAGAAGGCCAATATAAAATGCATATAATCAGGTACTACATGACGCCCGCGGCTCCGCCCGCGTGTATGTCAGTGGGTCGCATGGACGTCGAGAATGTATCTATATACATTTAGGTATGGCTTATGGTCTTATCTCCGATCCGATAGTTTTGCGACCATTATGAACACTCAGACAAACGTAACGTAACGTAACGTTCTCAGAATACTTCGTATCGATGCTGGATTTTGGATGTCAGACAGCAGTTGCTTCACGGAAATATCGAAGTTCAGCCAAACACGCAGTTAGACTGGAAAAAACTAAACCCCGGACTCCGAGGTGAAAGCTCTGGATGTGATCGGGATTAACGTACTTCGGTGTCAGCTTTTCAAGTCTAACTGCGTGTTTGCCAGAACTTCGACATTTTCTCTCCTTTACATTGACATACCCGGACCAATGCAAATATATATTATGCATGTATACAAATATTTGTACTGAGCTGGAATCGAATCCGCGCACTCTGCGTAGCAGCAATACCTATAGTAATAGGTAACACACATAATTATATCGCAATTGATTTTTATTTCTTTGTGTTTAATACATCCTACCTTCATAAATACAAACTCGGTTAACATGTTAAACAGTACACCTAAGTATAGTAGTAGCAACCAAAGGATGTACCCATTACTTTTGAAGACTTGTGAAATCATTTCTTTTCAAACAAGAGTGATTGGGAGGAAATATTATGATGATTCGTACGTACTCATGAGCACGAAGCGCTGCCAGCATGAGCCTGCTTCTTTTTTGGCGACGGCTAGCCCAAACTGTTAACCCAACCCGAGCTCATGCCAGATGAAGATCGCTTTGTGATCTTCGGTGCACCTTCTACAGTACGGGAGAGTGCTAGATCTCTCTTATTGCTTTTCCGTCGCTTCTTTTACACGCATCACTGCTTTACAGAAGAAGGCGGCGGCGTTCCACACACTGTCATCGCCGACCATGACCAACGCCAGGATCTGCAACGTGATGCTCCCCGGTTCAACGGAGCTGCTTTGAGGATCTGGCACCTTTCTATTCACTCTGGGCATTCTACCAGCTTGTGCAGCGGCGTGTCTCCGGAACAGCCCCGGCAGTGGTGTCACTCGGGTGCTGGCTCCCGGCCTATACGATGCACGTACTCACCTAAATAGCAATGTCCAGTGCGCACTTGCGTCAGCCGGTAGAAGAGGCTACCGTGGCGCCTCTTCAGCCATACTTGTGGTCTTACCGCCACAACCGTGGTCTGCCCTGAGCTTGTTGCCTTCATAATTATTTCCTATCACTCAATTAAAATATATTTTTCATAACACAACGTAAAACATAATTGAAACTAAATCAAAATTACACAAACCACATTTCAAACCCTGCATAATCTAACTGATTTGGTTCATTTTATTTTTATTTTATTTTATTTTATTAGGTATAGAAACAGAAAACAGATTACATAAGACACTGGTATAACATTAATTGATACACTTTTTGAATCTGATGTCCACTTATATCTATACACAGCATTTTTGTGTTAAATGGTTGCGTTAATAAAAGAATAAAGATACAACTGTAGGCTGTAGGGGGCAAACAAATTAATTATTATGTGACACAAAACTGAAAAATGAGACTGAAAATAAAGAACAACAAAAAAAATAATCTAAATAAGACGCTTTTTAAGGTTGCTCACGGTTGTGATAACTGAGTACATATTAAACACATTGAGAACACTTGTACTTATTTAACCTCTTACATTGATGTTTTTATTCCTTAAAAATCAATGTAAACCTTTAAAAATGCCGTAAGGCGAAATCGGTCAGGTGTAATAATAACGGTTGCCACCTTCCATCAAGTGGCACTTTGCTTGTCTGTCAGTGGTATAAAAAAAACACCTATAGTGCCAACAGTATAAAACACGTATAAGACACTATTGAAAATGCCCTAATTTATTGAATTCCAGCTCTGTAATGTTTATCGCCCTAATACATCGTATTTTCACTAATATTGGTTCATAAATAAAATTAATAATAAATAAAATAAATTCACTAATAGGGTGAATTTACCATATTTTAATTGCGATAATTTCTTTTTGGCATCAGAAACAATTTAAAAAAAAAAACGATCATGAAAATCTGTTCAGCCGTTCTCGAATTATTAGAAATAGTTTTTGTCCTTTTTAGGCCCTTAGGGTTTGAATTAAAAAAAAACCTTTCTTAGTAGACCTCCACGCATCAAAACAAACACCTTCTACAAATTTCAAGTCTCTAAGACCAGCGGTTTAGGCTGTACGTTATCTCAAAGTCAATCAGTCAGAGTTTTATAGAAGAGAAGATTATCTGTGGTATAGATATAAGTGTGTGTTGGTGTAATTTCATAAATACATATACTTACACTTGTAACCTGCCGAAGGGGTAGGCAGCGGTGTATTAAAACCCACGTTTCGCCAACTATAATTTTCGGTCCCACGTAATAGAGGACGAGTCTATTGCTGTCTAACTGGGCACTTAGTCATGGGCTGTATGTTTACTGTCGGATGAAGAAGATTCCCTATACCTTAGTCGCCTTATAGGACAGGACACCCACAGGAAGAGCTGGGGTGGTCCAATTCTACTCCACCGTAATCATAAACAAATATGAATATAGTTTTCACCGACAACGCTATTATTACATAGAGATGATAAAGAATAAAATAATAACATTACAATTTTCTGTGTTTTGTTTTAATTCACCGTAAGTCCATTATTTAATTTTCTTTCAACTACGCTTCTTTCAGCTATCATTAATCACTACAAAACCGATCACAAAGTACGTATATTTTGCTTAGAACCAAAACAATGCGAAAATTTCTTTGTTGCACAGTTTTTCTTTAATGCACTGTTTTTTATTCAGATATAAATTTACCACAGAGGTTTAATGTCTCCCATTTTAATATAAAATGTATGCCTTAGGTACTGGCCGACAATAAAAATTGGCTGAATAACTGAGCGCCGCGCCTTCTGTTTTTTTTTTTAACCGAGATTGATCAAAAACAAATGGCGCGCATTTTGTAGCATTGTAAAATTTTCGAGTACGAGTACTTCATTTATCGAGAAAAATAAAATAAGCTAAATAAAATAAAATATGGAAATATACAGCGATAGTGATCTAAGTTCTACATCAGAAAACAAGCTTTTTTTTCAGTAACTTGAGTTTTAATTTTGAGTAGATTGATATAATATTTTATTTCGGAAGTAAGATTGGTAGTTTAAAGAAAAGTAGCATCACGCACCTTGCCAAAGCGAGTAATAGATGCACTCGTGATTTAGTTAACATTGCACTTGTGAATTAATTACTCGCTTTGTGCTCGGCGCAACAATCTACTATTAATTCATATAGATAGCTTTATTTACACCATCAGTGTCACGGAAACACCCCCTTCGCAGGGGGTGTTTCGTTGCCGGGGTAACAGCCGCCCACGTAATACTGGAATGCGAGGCAGTGGCCGCTCAACAACCCCAAATCCTTAGCACAGTGAGGTCGCTCCGTGAAGCCCGTGAAGTCCCCATTAAGCTTCTGTGTTTCTGGGCAGACCTAGGATGGCTGCTTTCTTCACGCACAACGATCCAAAAAAGGAGGCTAAATGCGGACAAACGTGTCTCCTTCCTATCCTGAAAGTTTTAATATAAAGGACATACCTGTTAAATGATTTCCAGTGAACTCGAAGTCATCGTCTTGATCCCAATGCTTGAGGGACAGATTGCCCAGGGGTGTCGCGTTCGCAAACTCCAAATTAGCAAAGTGCCAGTCTAGTATTTGTCTGTCCCGCACCGACAAATACACCGAACTAAAACAGAAATAAGATTTGGTACTTACTGGTTTTACTACTACTACTACTCGGAGAGCACGTTTAGCAGTCAGTCCCGGTTGCCATACGAACGTGTATAACAGTCGTTTATAGAAGAAAGGGGTGAAATGGCTCACACAGAAGAGCTGATCACCCGTCCGGTCAAAGGGTTACTTATCAAAATACCGAAATTCAAAATCCCGAATGTACAAAACATCGAAGTACGATAGAATACCGTAACTTCAAAATTCCGAAGTTCATAAACGAGAAATATAGATATTGATACGTTACCCATGGTAGACGTTCTGGTTTATTTTTCTAGTTAGTTTTTTTTTTACGTGCGGGAAATCCCCACGGATACCCCCCCCCCCCCCTTCGGAGCCGAAGGGGGGAGGTTATGTCGGACTCGAACTGACTAAACTGCACGCCGTCTGTGGGTCGATGTACTAGGCCGGAGGTGAGGTTGTCTTTTGACATATCCCTTGCACCCCGGCTGACCCAGGGCCATTCCTCTCGATCTGGCCCTCCTTGGGAGGGGGGACCACGCGGTCCCCGACTCGCCCCCGGTATGGGGGGGGGCGCGCATCGTCCTACGATGCGCGCCGCCGCCGTGGCCTGCTTCTGCTAGGGTGACGAGCGGCTCCACCCGTCACCCTCAGGCCCGCGCTCATGGGGGGCGGAGGTCGGTTTGCGCCCTCCGACTCCCGAGCCTTTTCGGTCAAAGGAACATTCGGGATTTTGAACTTCGGTCTATCGTTCATCAGTATAATGAAATAAGCTTCGGGATTTTGATATGTAACCGATCAAAAGCGTCCCCCACTGGCAGTAACAATAGTACTAATAGGTTCAGTTAGACCCCGAGATCTGCTGACTTACTCCTATTGCAATACCGTTTGGCTGCCTAACCCTAACAGTAAAGCCTCGTCTCTCTATCAGTAGATGTCTTGTGTCTTCATCCTAGCGTTAATCCCAGTTGCATCCGAAACTTTCAACTCTTTCCCAGTCTGGGATCCGCTTTTTCCAATCTAACGGCGGACTGCCATCTGACCTCCACAACCCATTGGCAACATCGAAGTATTGCTGTTAGAGCAGTTGCTTTGGAATTTCAGAGCTCCAGCCATCCGTAACTATTGCCATAGATGTTCGTATGAGAACCGGGACCGACGGCTTAACGTGCTCTCCGAGGCACAACGGCCTTATGCACACAAGTATTTGCACTAAGCGGGAATCGAACCCGCGCCCCCTGAGAAGCAGTCGCGTTCACTACCGTCACGCCACAGAGGTTGTCCATCAATAGATGTACTAGCTTATAACCCCTCCGGCCGTTTGGTAAGTTGATGAAGATCTTAGACAACGTTAAAATGATTGCATACCTGGGAGGATTAGTTTCCAATTGTGTCAATTTTTCCTCAATGCTAGTGTTGTGAGAAATCAATCCTTCATATTCATTACACAACACTTTCATTTCTCTGTTCAATCGACGCAAATTGAATTCATTCAGTACTCCAGCTTCTGCCGTCAAACCTTTATCTTTTTCCACTAGCAAAGCTTCCTTTTCAGCCTTCATTGAACTTATGAGCTCTTTTATGTCGGACATTCTGAAAAACATGCTACTATATATCACTTTTCTTTTATGAACGAGAATACTATCAGGTGGGGTGCAGTTAATTTAACGACCTAAATATATTTAAGAAATTGTTGATGAAAAACTAAGATGAAAAAGAATTTTTTTCGTCGATGTATGTTGTTGTATTGTCGCCATCAATGTTGGTTTAAGTATCACATTGTAAATTACAGTGAAACCTAATTAAGTGAGACCTCAAGGGATCTGCAAATTTGTCTCTCTTAATGAGATATTCCACTCGCCCAGTGTCTCAGATATCCAGGTATAAATAAATATCTGTCTCATTTACAGAGGGTTCCATTAATAGAGGTCAGATGTAAATTTTATAAAATACTTAGCTATGCTTTGGTCATCAATTGATGTCATCTGAAAATAACTGTGAAATCGGCATTTTCCAAATAAACATCTGTACGATAGTAAAGCAAAACTTTAACTGAAGGTTGTTTTTGCTCAAAATTGGTTTAGAGCCTAATTTGCGGGTAGAAGAAGAACCCATAAGTAAACAAACAAAACGATGTCATCTCAGTTACAGAGGTCAATACATATAAATTTCACTCGCTGTCTTAATTAAAGAGATTTGTTCTTTCGATTTTATCGTCATAGTTACGATAAAATTAAAAGAACGAATCCCAGATATAGACGTTCGCTTCGTTCCGCTAATGCGTAGAATAAGTACGTGGTATAAGAAACGTGGTATAAGTTTACGGATCATAAATAAATTTAGGAATATACTTAATTTGTGAAAAATATTTATGCCTACTACTTACTTGTTTATATTGGTTTTGAGTCTTTCTTGTAACGTTATAACAGCTTTTAAGTGTTGTATCTAAAAACAATAGAAAATACTATATTACATTACTGCCGAACGGTCGTGAAGTATGCGGACCGGCACTCATTACGGAGTCCGGCAACGCTCAGTTGTGGCCAAGGCTTGTATAGTGCTTTTCTCAAACAATGCGCGGAAATTAAAACTAAGTAGTTTCTAGGCAGAACTTTTTAGTTACCGCTACCTACTTTTCAAAATCAATGACGAACAATGAACAACAATAATTTTTCACGCGGCAAAATATTCATTTGTTTTTTATTTTTCTTAATAAACAGCTTTATATTTGCAAGCCAGTTCTGTATTTAAAAATAATGCCTTGGACAAGTTACCTCCTTGGTTGCCATGGTTCGGAGTAAAAGATGGTTCCATTTTTAAATTACACGACGGATATGAGTTTTCATAGTAATTTATTCGGCCGCTAAAACACGACAGATATGGATTTTAAGACAACTTTTGCCGCCTGCTGCTCGCATGTACAGCAATTTCGATTTATCTCGAAGAATGTTCACATTTTCAAGCATGTTTAAGAAAATTATTATTCTTTGATATCTTTACCAATATTAGAAAGCTTGTTTGTTTGGTTGAACGAGCTAATCTCAGGTACTTCTGGTTCGAATTGTAATAGTACATTACTACAGAGGCCGGGATGAAAGGGGTTGCCGGCCGAAGACATATAGACGGCCGAGCGAAGCGAGGCCGGATAGGTCTGAGGCAGGCAACCCCATATATCCCGCCGAGGTATGTATAGTGCTTTTCTCAAACATGCCAACGAAATAAACAACAAAAAAATTAAAGATATATTTTTTTTTTAATACGCATAGTGGCAGAGTGTCGATGCCTTTGCCATAAATTTATGTGAAATCGAAATTAAAAAAGAGGACTTTGCCGGCCTACGCCTGCAAGGTTTGTATGAAATTCCATTGCCGGCCTCTGGTCCTAGCCGCGCCTGAAACGTCATACTTCGCAGCCTATTAAGAGGAACGTAATGTCAATATTTCATTGCATGTTTGAGAAAAATTATTTTTGCATTCAATATCACGTGTATCGAGTAAGGCTAGCCTATAACCTTCCTCGATAAATATGCTATTACTTCGATAAATAAACCTAAATTATTTAAGGTTATAAGGAAGGTTATGGCGGAGCAGTACATCCAGTAGCTGTTGCACCCGTGTGAAATTGTAATGCCTTTCCGCAATCCATAGGAACCTATTCCCATAATAATGTCAATCAGCCTCCGTGGCGTAGCAGTATTTAACGCGGCCGCTACGCAGGAGGCGCGGTTCGATCGCTGCTCAGTGCATTAGTCTAATCGTGCCTCGGAGAGCACGTTAAGCCGTCGGTCCCGGTTGCCATACGAACATCTATGGCAGTCGTAACGGGTAGTTAGAGCCCTCATAAATTAAACTAGTCTTACTGCAATACTTCGATATCGCCTTTGGATTTTGAAGGTCAGATGGCAGTCGCTTCACGGAAACCAAATCCGCAGTTAGACTGGTATAGAGGACCCCAGACCCCAAGTTTACAGCTTCGGATGCGACTGGGATTAACGCTAGGATGAAGAATGATGTCAATGAGTATGTTATTACCTGCTTATGTTTCACGTTTTTCTGTTGCAGTTTTATGACCCATTCCAACGCTTGGCCAAGAGACACGGGTGTATCATTGTAATAGTTAAAGTCGACCTGGTGCGACAGGTAAGAGGTGGCGTCCAGAAGTCTATTAAATTCACGTTCCACCTGAAAAAAAAAAGAGAACACAATGGTAATAGTAAATTGTATGACAGGGGAGCAGATTTAAACTAAAAGAATAACAGTTTTTATTTGAGGGAGCAAAATAGTATTTTTACTATGAGTACATCGCCCCAGGGGAAAAATATTTTGCTCTCAAGTCATATAGTCTACTTTTCTACCCCTATCTATGAGAAAATATTATTATAGAGTCTTTTATCATATAACAATTATAACAAATGAATGCATTTATTCCTTTCCTTTACCTAGTCCATCCAGTAAATACTTATTACGAGTATCAATCGATACTTACATGCCCATGACAATGAACTATTATTATTATATTCAATCCTCTTATTTTAATTATTACATTTTTATATTTAATCCTCTTACATATTATATTCAATTGCTTACTATTAACAATATTTTATTTACTCAACGTGAATAAAAACAAAAGCCGGTGGCTGTGTATATTCTTTTTTTCTGGCGGCAAAAATAAACCATAGATAACAGATGCAGTACGATCAAAGAGTATTTATGTTCAACGAATGCCTGGAGTAGATATTACATTATACTTAAAGTATATTGAGACTTACTCGATATAAGATTTATATTTAGCGCGCTTTTGTTTTTTTTTTTCAAAAGCGCGGGTCCGTGCGCCTTGCTGGCGACACGTACTAGCCAGCAATTCATAGAGGTTAGGTTGCATTCTATTTCTATGAATGATAAGTAAGTACTTAATATGGTAACTTCATAGTAATAATATATTATTAGGTATATCAATGCGTAATTAATGTTCCAAATTCCAATCACTTTTCCGCCCGCTATGAAGTTCTTACTACCCTTTTTAAATTAACGTGAAAATTGAAGTTCAGACCAAATAATTCGTGTAGTTTTGAAAGTTTGTATGTACAGTTAATCTTGAAGGTGCCCAGGTTTTTAATTTTTTTTTTTATTTTAATTCTACATTATTTATCTATTTTAAATTTCGAGGGTGAGATTGCCTCTGGCATATCCCTCACTCAGCCGTCTCGGGTAAGCTTAAATCATACCTAGGTATTAAGTATTTTATGAAGGTATAGATAATACATACCATTTCGTCTTTATGCTTAGGTACTTGATTGCCGGTGGCCTCATATAGAGGACACTTCTGTTTAATTTTATGTAATTCCATGTTCATTTGAACCGACAATGTTGTGACAGGATTGCCACCTAGTCCTGTTACCACCATAGCGCCTGAAAGATTAAAATCAAACTGGTTGTATTTTAAATTAAGTTAAATATTTAATATTAGAATTTTTCTATATTAGATTAGTGTTTATTATGTACTATGCGTTTCAAATGAGAAGATAATCGCGACCGCGGCAACTTCATTCCGTATTCATGAAAAATGTACAGCTAACAACAAAATTTCCATTTCGGACAGGTTCATACGTGTATGGTTACAACGACCTAATTATTAAATTCTTTTCATTAAGCACTTATCAAATTTTTTAATAATTATAATTATTCAAAAATTCAAAATTACCGCCCGATTAAAAATAAATAAATATAAAAAGAACCGATAATTTAATTTTTACTTAATGTGTATGTACTTATCCTACCCTATCCTTATCTATCTTGAAAAGGGAATATGGTTCAACAATCATCATAAATATTTAATTGGAAATATATTAACAACAGTGAAGCAACAGTGAAGTATAAAAATGTATTTGCTGACCTTACGTTACACAATGAAGTTATCGACACGTATCAAAATGTCATTATGACAGTTATCAACTTATTTGAAACGCATAGTATGTTTATTAGAATTTTAGTACATGCTAAGTGACCTTAAGTAATGAGTGTATTACTTATGTCTAATCTGCTGCTAGTCTAGAATCCTATAAACATCTGTAAATGTGTTTCAAGCGGTCTCATTTTTAAGTACTTCCTGTTATGTGAATGAAAACTTCTACGGCACATTGCATTGAGCACTTTTTGGCTTGAACAAAAATAATGGAACTCGCGCCATCATCACTGTCCGTCACGTTGACATCAAAATGGCCAGATTCCTTCTTTTCAAGCGGGTTGAACACTTTTTCCGGAAGCAAAAGGTTTCCAGGTCTACTTATGTAGATATGTACTTTTTGTGAAGTCAATACTTGTGCCCTTTTTCACAGGTCACATAGTTTGCAATCCTAGTGGCAGTTCTCAAAGACTGTCCCACATGTTTTTTTTATTACAACAATTATATTAGAGTTATCGTGTCAAAAATAACATAGCTTACCCAAGTCGGCAACATACGGGCCTTTTCTATATGTTACAATTCTGCCTCCTACTCTGTCTCTGCCCTCTAATATCACAACTTCACAGCCAAATGACTGTAGTTGACGAGCTGCAGCAAGACCAGATACTCCTGAAAATTATTTCCGTTTATTTATGATGTGTGGTGACATACTATTTCTAGGGGAAATAGGTGAAATGGCCCAAATGAAGGGCAGATCACCCGTCCGGTCGCGGTGGTCCCTGCTGGCAGTAAGTAAGTAAGACATACTATTTAGCTTTGGCAGGCAGACAAGTGTTGTCATATCGAGGGACCTTTAAAGGTCAAAGCCAGCCAAAGAACCAGTAAAGGACCACCAACACCAAAATATTACTGGACTAGTACTAAGGGGCTAATGAACTCAATTTAATTTTTATTTTTGACATTTCAGTGATGGAAGGTTTTTTTTAATTTATAATCTGTTTTTATTTATTTTTATAGTTGTACAATGGAGCTTGGGCTCATCTTGGCAGAATGGGTTAGATTCAGAGTATTCAGACACAAAAAAATATTAGAAAATTGTATAAAAATATAATATTGCTTACCTGCTCCAATTATGATGACTTTTGGCCTCTGCTTTCCTTTTGGTGGCATTGGAATGGGAGCAGTACGTTCATAGATACCATAGTTTATAAAACCATGTCTCTCTAAGAATGCATGAGTCCTCATAACTAATGCTGGATCTCCATTGTAAGGTGCCTGTAAATTAAGTATATCAATTCTGTAGGGTATAGTGATGTTCGGACATAATTATATTTACTTAGTATCCTTTTTTATGTACATCAATAGTATCAGGCTTGAATACCAACCTCCAATCTAACTTAAGCACCTAGCTTAGTGAGGAGCATAACAAACACAGTGGTTCTATTTCAATGCCACAAGAACCATTGGCAGGGAAAATAAACCACTTTTTAATGGATTCTATAGACAGAAAAGTAGCCGAAATGTGAGGCTTAATGTTAAAACACCAGTAAGTAAGGGTGTATTACAAAATGCAATGGCGTTTATTGTGCTGTAATTGCTACCAATATAAGGAGTTAAATCTGAAACTTACTTCCATTTTCTGCACTGCATATTCCTGAGTCACCTGTTTCTTAGGATCTTCAAACCATAACTTTAAAATGCGGTTTCTTATTTGTATAAATGCAGGGCTTGATGCGCCTTGAAGATCTGAAAAACACTCAGCTTCAAGAGAGGACATCTTATCAAACGGAAGTCGTGACTGGAAAGCAGCCCCTTCTAAGCTGGAAATAAGAAAATTAAATGGTTTATGTGTTATAGTTTCAAACATATTAATAGTTGAATGGCAAACTCTTACACTATATATGATTTTCATAATGTACTCTGACTGTGCAGTACTGGCTTCATAGGTCCCATTGGTAGTGTGTGCAGGGCAAGTAGATGTACTAATTGTAGGTCATATTAAATCAATCACAGGCATACAGGCATTGAAGTCTGAATTATGTATTAAATGGAAAGAGAAATCTCTGTTCTCCTTTTTAAGCACCTTAGGTGCATGTAAGAGTCTGAGGTAGTTGATGTTTATAAAGTAAAGACCACAAAGAAAACAGCAATGAAAGGTATTTAGTAAATTCTTGTTGAAATTCTAAAACTTATAGGTACTACAAATTCACGATTGCCAATCCATGACAACATTAATTGCTATTTAAAAATACCTGTTAAGCATTTCTTTGTAGTTAATTTCTTCAATATCGTCGTTCTTAGTTTCAATATCAGCCTTGTCTTCTTTTTTGGTATCTTTACTATCAACGGTGCGACTTGAAGAAGACTCACGTCTGCTGCCAAGTGATGTCGGACTTATCGAAGCAACTTTACTCTTCTCTGATTGATCAGACTCAGAATCATCTTGTTGTTTCAACTTCTCATCTAATTCCCGGGTCTCAATCTACGATCAATAAACATAACCTGGTCTTTAAAACAAATTCAAAAAAATCATATTTCATCAATAAGACAGTATTGGAGATATATATACACACCCTTGCACGTTTTCGGCGACTCATAGTTGAGAATACAATAGATGTGAAAGAATGAATAATTCAAGAATTCTAGACTAGAACTAGAAAACAGTTTGATACAGCCAAAATACAAACAAAAACAGTAACAGAGTGACAACTGTGACAAGCAGTCAACAGACAGAGTGGAGCAACACTGACTGCTATGACAGTAGTGACAATCTTTGCTAGTAAAGTAAACTACTGTCTGTCTGTCAGTACAAACAAGAAAATGTTTGTTTATGAATAGTTTGGAGGGGGCAGCTGGGGTAGCCTGATAGTTATTTCGTGTAGGAGAGATTTTATCAAAACTTTATCGATTTCTTATTTTTTTATAAGAATATTGTTGTGTTCTATGCAGATTGTTTGTGTTATTAACGCTAAGTGTTAGTAAGTAGTGGTAAGTTTGATTTGTTGCACTCCACATCTAATAAGTCTATTGTGGTTTACTTGTCATTGGCATCAAGTCTTAAACAAGCACAGATTAAGGCACCTTCATAATCCATATATCACGCACAGTATCCGATCACTCGACAGAGACAATAATCCGCCCTATCAACTTTGGTCAATTTCTCGCCCAAAATAATATATCTAATATTCTTCGTGACGGCGTTAAAAAAGTTGGTAGAAACAAGATTTCTATCCAGTTCCGGACTGCCATTTATGCCAAAAAGTTCTTGGACAATCCTATCCTAGGTCGTAACTCGTACCAAGCCACAATCCCAACATATAATGGTGTCGATTCGGGTTGGCAAAATTCCGACTAAACTAAACTATAATTAGTTTAGTCACGTCAAATTGCGGTTTCTTATTCGGGAAAACACCAACTAACTTAATTTGACAGGACTAAACTATTTTTAGTTTAGTCGAATTCAATTTAGTGAAATCCTCCATTTTGCTATTCGGTAAGGCAAAATTTTATTCCTGTCAAACTAAAATCCGACTTATTTTAGTGGCCATATTTTTGGTCGCGATTAAACTAAACTAAACCGTGTTCTGCTGATTGTTTGTGCTGGTTGAAATTTTTAAATTACAGTAAAATGAACGTATGCGTTGTGGCTGCTTTTTTCGAGGAGCAAGAAAGGTAAATAAGAAAATTTATCAACTAAATATGTGTTTATTTGTTCAAAACTGACCTAGCAGTAAAAAATTACGCATCAATATCATTGTGGAGAAGCAGTTGACCGACTCGGACACCATGGCCTGTCATGCTGCAGGATCGCGGGGCGAATTCCACGGCACGCCAGCCTCAACGACATAATCCGCCGTGCTCTCTGGTATGCCAGCTGTGCTTGAACCAAACGGTTTGGCGCGCGACGATGGCAAGAGACTGGATGGTATGCCAATAATGCCTTGGAAAATGGGTAGGACTCTGGTGTGGGACGCAACATGCGTCGACACCATTGCCCCTACCCATATAACTGGCACTGCTAGCTGTGCCGGTGTCGCTGCAGCTTCTGCAGCGGCTGTTAAGCGGCGCAAATACTCCAATCTTATTGGAGATTATGAATGTGTGCCGTTTGGAGTCGAAACGTTTGGGCCTTGGGGTCCGAGCACCCGCAATCTCTTCAGGGAGATTGCGAAATGTATAGCTGACGCTTCCCGTGACCAGAAGGCTGGCCTCATTTCAGGTCAGAGATTAAGTATTGCCATACAACGTGGCAATGCTGCTAGTCTTCTGGGAACGCTACCAAAAGAGGCATGCGATGCAGATGAATTCCACGACGCATTTTAACTTTTAGTTTTAGTTTTTTTATTATATTTAGTATTGTGTATATATAGTAACTTTATTAATTTAATTTAATATTTGCCAATACATCTGTAATATATGTAAAAATTGTGTAACAATAAAAATAATTGAAAAATTAACTATTATCATAAAGGTTGGGTTTGAAATTTATTTTAAGATTAGAAATTTATTTGTTTTACAGAAATCGGGAAGAACGGGCCAGGTTGCTTCGGTCGAAGGATGCATCAAATCCGTTTGAGATGGCCGACCGTAAATTTAGAAAATTCTTTAGGATCATCAGCGGCCAAGTTCCTGTTGGAGATACTTGAAAATCACCTTAAATTAAGCGAAGAGGATTTTTTTGTGATTGTGACATACACACACATACACATACATTGTTTATTTTTCCTCTTTTCACGTAATATTCCCATTACCATGCCGCCAAGTTTGTTGTTTTGGTTTGTTTATTTTTTCAGAGGTTTAATTTACGGTCACGTTTGAATTTGAACACGTTTTTTGACAAGAAGTTAAGTTGTCTCTCTCACACTTCAACAACAAGGACGTTGTCATTCGTTCATTGAATTCACAGATTAAAAAGGGTTTATTCAATTTAGTCGTGTGACCTTGACTAAAAATGCATGCACTATTTTTAGTTCGGTGGCCAAACCGAATAGACAAAGCGTTGAACTAAACTAAAATAAGAGAATTTTTAGTTTAGTTTAGTTTAATCGGGTGGACATGCCGAATTAACACCAATATAATCAAAATGGAATTAGTCCGTGGTGTACCGACGGACCTTTCAATGGATGGGTTTGTAGACTCGCTGGTCCTTCCCGAAGGGTGTGGGGAAGTTATTAAAGCTCGCTGATTAAGTAGGAAAGTCGGTAGCGATGGTTTAGCTTCTTAGATCCCCACACAAACTGCGGTTCTAACCTTCCAGGGCCAATTTCTACCTGAGCGTGTCTTCTCATTTTACACTTCTATTCTTTTTCTCCCATCCTCGAAACCATTTTCAGAAATTGTCCAATCGTCCCCTCCCTCACAGCCTCCTCTTTTTTCTTTTTCTCAAAATCGAACACCAAGTTCCCTTCATTCCCGGTCATTTTAAAAAACAACATTTTCAGTCCTACGTCCAAGACCTGCATTAAGCGCATCATATGAAAGAGTTTCTCATCAGGCGTTAGTAGCTGATGAACCCTCCTCCCTCCCTAATGGCTGTGCTTTCCTGTCTCGGACACCCTCTCCTTCTGAATCTCAGGGTAACTCCCTTCTTCAACATCTAGAATCTTTAATAAGGTCCACTGGACCTGAAATAATATTCACTTAGAAAACCTCACCTTGTTCAACTTATAAATAAATTCCATTCCATCCATCTGTCATTGCCATCTCGGAGATATGGCTGGTGCCTGGATCCCGTTTTACGATACCCGGTTAC
Organism: Eilema caniola; assembly: GCA_949126895.1. NCBI lineage: Eukaryota > Metazoa > Arthropoda > Insecta > Lepidoptera > Erebidae > Eilema > Eilema caniola. The sequence continues at coordinate 23,365,499 of OX421474.1, forward strand.
TCCTGTCTGCGGGATGATAGGGTAGATGGATATGCTGGTAGCGCTTTACTTGTTAAGCGTTCACTTCCATGTTCCCAAATCTCTCTCCCCTCTTTTCCCTGAAATTAATGTTATTGCTGTTTGAGCTTTTAACATTGCTTTCCAGTCTATATACATTCCCCACCCCGACTCCAACTTAATTCCTGACATTCTGTGTGTCTGTGTGTCATCTCTTCCGTTCCTCCGATCATCCTCATGGGTGACTTTAATGCTCACCACTGTTCGTGGGGTTCTAATAATAATGACACTTTTGCTCTCTCCCTTTTTGAGATTTTTGATGATGCAAATCTTTGTGTCATCAACAATAACTGCCCGACTCGCAGTGTTCTTTCTACCCAAAATCCCATGATACCGTAGACCTTACTGTTTGTTCAGCTTTCCTATCCTCTATTCTTTCCTGGAACATTATGTTCACTTCTCATGGTAGTGACTATTTTCCAGTTGTAATTTCCATTGCTGTGAGGGCAGTCCCTTCTTGTAATTTTTCCCCAACCCTGAAAAATCACCTTTCGAATGTTGACTGGTCCTCCTATGCATCATCTTTGGATATCAAACTTCAGTCCTTGCCTGTTTTAGGCAGTGATAATGTTCTACCATGTAGTGATCCATCATGTGGTGATAATGTGGATAGCTACAAAGATTTTGTAAGTACAGTCACTGAGACTGCAGATGAGCAGTTCCCACTTAAGAAACCTGCTAAATTTAGAGTTTCCACTCCTTTGTCGGATTCAGAATGCTCTGCTGTGAGAGACAGAAAAGAGGCAGAAAAAAATTATAACAACTCCATGACACTCTATAACGTTGTTCTTTACAAAAAGAAAGGTGACATCGTAAAAAGATTTATTCCAAAAAGAAGAAGGAAGGGTGGCTTCGCTATTGCTAAAATTTTGCTCCAAGAACTCCTTCTTCTCTAGTCTGGAAGCAAATTAGGAGGTATAGGGATCACTCAACTTTATGAATATTCCATGTAATGATCCTTCATCTTGGGTCAATTCATTTTCTAGTAAAATACCCTACTCCCTCCCCGTACAGTTTGGAAAGGTCTACATCAGGGCTCAGTATTAAGCCCTCTACTATACAGTCTATTTACTTATTACCTTGAACAAACGGTTGAACCATTTTGCCAAATTCTCCTGTACGCAGATGATTTGGATGATTTGGGTTTCAGTTCCCGAGAAGTCTACAAGTGAGGCCGAATCGCGATTGAATTCGGCTTCTGGCTACTTTTTTGACTGGCTCCTCCAACATGGCCTATCCTTATCTGCCTCTAAAAGTACTGCTGTTGTATTTATAAAAAAAAAAGTCTGTCCCATCTCTTCTTATTAAAATTAATTCTGAATGTATTCCTCAAAAAAATAAAGTGAAATTCCTTGGTGTTTGGTTGGATACTAAGCTATCAGGTGTTCATCACACAGACTTATGTGGTTTAGAAATGTGAGAGGAACATTAATGTGCTGTGCTCCTTGTCTGGTGTTTGGTGGGGAGCGCACCCCGTTACTCAAAAGCTTCACTACAATGCCATCGTCCGTTCCCACATGGATTATGGCATGTTTCTTTTGGACCCCAAAAACATCTGTGGTCTTCAAAAACTCAACAAAATTCAAGATTCAAGGTCACAGAATTCTAACCACCCTTTGCTTCACATATTAGAAGCTCTATCCCTGATATTCAGTCCCTACAGGACAGTACAAGGCTCACGCAATACTCTGCCATGCCTCCTCCGTGCTTACATCCAGTTTACCAGCCTTCCCAACCCATTCTGTCAAAGTTCTCTACTTCCCCGTTATTCCCTACTATTCCAGCCCAATGTTATACTGAACTTTGGGATTATAAATGCGGTATGGGAAGTGTAATCTATTAAAAATGATGTATTTTAAGTAATCATGTTATGTTTCAAAGTATTGGTTTAATTTGCTATGGCTATGACATAAACCAATGCTCATGATCAAATTATAGCGAGTCACTTTGACGTTTTTGAACATTCTTGATCCATTTTATTTAGGACTAATAAAAAAATCCATAGTGTATTAATACAAATATATTTATCCAGTTCTGTGATAGTATCGACTGCCTAGCTATCAGGGTTCATGAGACGGACCCTGGTTATAATGTAACGTTATTACTCTTTGGGTGTTCTTGGGGTAAGGTATTGTTCAGGACATAAATCTTGGAGCGAAAATATGCACAAAATGTTCTCTGTACGCGCAGTACACGTTTCTGGAGGTCTTTTGTACATAGCACGAGGCCCTATGACGGTGGACTAGCTCAAGGCCGCGTTTCGAACCGGTGTTCCATTTGCTAAACTAGTCTAGATTATTTTTTTAAACTTGACCTTTTGTAAGTACCGTTTTAATGGTCTATGCAGAATAAATTATTTTTGACTTTGACAAATTTACCAAGTATAGTTATAATTATTACAAAAGAATCTGCCCGCAACAGACGGTGGGCGTGTACTACTGATGCAGTCGGTGATCATCATCATCATCATCATCAAGTTATATTAGTCCACTGCTGGACATAGCCCTCCCCCAATGAGCGCCATAGCGCCCTGTCTTCAGCTTCCCGCATCCAGTATCTGCCTGCAGTGATCACGGCTGGTGAATCTAGTCGAAACTTAAGCAATTCCACAGTATGTTTATATCTATACCATGATCGTGTTTATTTCCGTTAACATTATTGTCGGTTCCATATTGTAGGTATTATGAATAAATAAAATTGAAATAAAATAATAACTGTTGTGATTAATTTTTCACCTTTATTTATTTATTATCAAATTATACTTCTTTACACCTACTATAAAACACAAGATCAAGACTGTTCAATCGTAGTATGACAGGGATACCAGGTTAATCGTAGCAGCGACACCCACAATTTTGATGACTTTCTTGACTCACCTATATAGTTTCGTGGTCTGAAGCTTGGCGTATTTCCAAGACGGTGAAATATAAATTCTATGGTGATATTCAACCCGATTTCCCCCCTCCCCCCCTCCAAATTCCAGGCAGACAAGGAGACGACCGTGGAGGTCGTCTCCTTGTCTGCCTGCGTTTGAACTACTGTTGCACCCCAGTATTTTTGTCCAAACTTAGGATAAGGAATTCTTCTCTCTGTGAGTGTGGTCTGTCTCGATGATGGTTGTTACAACGTTGTTGGATAGAGATACGACAATGACAATACTATATTATGACAGATATCAAAACATTTTAAATTCAAAAATATACGTCCGTGTGCAAGTTTTTGTCGTAGAAAGTCAAAGAGTGGTACTGGATGTAAATGTTTTACGAGAACCGAGTTCAGTGTACTTCTGTAGTCCTCACAAATTCTTATGTCTCCGTTTGGTTTTATGACATTGACTGTGGGCGTAGCCCATTCGACAGGTGTAATGTTAGGATCTACATGATGTATAATACCTTCTGATACAAGACTCGATGAAGATCCTTCTCAATGCTGTTTTTCATGTCGTTCACTTTGCCAAGTTTGCCGTCAAAAAGTTGTAGGTACATTTTTGTCTAAAAGTTGTTTTAGCGTGGTTGGTTTACTTACTTACTTACTTACTGCCAGCAGGGGACGCCGCTTCCGGACGGGTGATCTGCCCTTCGGTGTGGGCCATTTCACCCATTTCCCCTATTTATCCTGTAACGTATAGGGGTGCCCGGCAATCACGGCGTTTCGTCAAACCTACCTGTTTCCTTACAAAAACTTACAATCTGTTCCACCCTCAGATTGGGAATGTCTTCGAGATCTAGTTCATCCGTTCCCATGATTTCCCATCTTTTCAGCGCGTACATGGGACATTCGGCCAGCAGGTGGATGCTGGTTTCCTCGGCATCCATGCACTCCGGGCATTTGGGATCGGTCTTCACTCCTATTAGTGTCAGGTGCCTGTTCAGTCGGCAGTGACCCGTTATCACTTCTACGACAAGCCTCATGTTTTTCCTGGATAGTTTCATCAATTGGCTTGTTCTTTTTGTGTCTAAGCTTTTTATGAACACCTTCGACTGTCTCATGACAGGCGATGTTTTCCATCTTCTATTGGTTTCTGCCACTATGCTTCTGCTGATGACTCCCTTGGTGATTTTGTGGGCTACGCGTGGTTGGTTTAGTAGTCTTGACTGGGAAGAATGGCTTAGGATAAGCGTTTTCGATAACTATTACAAATAATATTTTTTGTTTGCCTTAAATTTCAACTTTATCATCTGTAATGCTTTTTGACTTCAGTTTGTGATTACCGTACTTAAGCTTCGGTGCCTTTGTCAATTTTGGAGCTCCTATTTGTTTCCAGAATTTGGTGCTTATGATAGAATATGCCGAGCCAGGATCCCAATCCATTGTACAACTCTTTCCGTTAATAATAGAGTCAACAATCCTTGCTGTGAGCTCCAGTGATGCTGTACACAACATTGTCATTAATGTCACTATCCTCTGTTGAGCTGTTTGTTTCAGATGATGAATTCCTTTTAACGACTCGTTGTAGTTTATGTCTCTGTTTCAAACTTCCACTTTTGTCGACATATGCTCTACCAGATTTTATACAGCAACTTTCATAATGTCCGTCTGTATTGCCCTCTTTGCAACAGTGGTCTTTGGCTGGACAACTAGAAATATTGTGTTTATCCTTTTTACCGCAACGTAATCATTGAGTGATAGCACGTATCTTCTGAGGACTTTTGTAATTTTGAAGTTCTCGGCCACCAGGTCCTTTCTTTTTAATAAGTTGCACACTGGTCGATGGAAGCTCATCATATTCATATTCAGCTAGTTCACACGGGACTGCAAATATTTCCGAAAAGGTAACTTCAGTAATTTGACCTTCGTAAAATTGCGTTAGATCTGGCCATCTTTGCTTTAAATCGGTTTCTAATTGCGTGTGATTTAAGCCAGTTGCAAATCTGTCTCGTAACTATCTTTCTAGTATAGTATCATCAATATCATCATACCTGCAGTCCTTGCTCAATTCTTTTAACCGATTAGCATAATGTTCCATAGTTTCATTTTTGTCCCTTACGAAGTTCCAAAATTCTGTGAGTGCACGATATCTTGTTTTTCTCACTCTGAATAAATCAAGAAGTTTACAGTGTATTTCGATGTAATTAGTAGTCAAACTTCGGTGTCAAGGCTGTTTTCAGTTCCCGAAATATTTCAGGTGTTAGGCAATTTAGTAACAAGTCTTTTTTGAAAACGTCGTCTTGAATATTATAATTGTTACATTTAGCTTTAAAAAACTCAATGTAGTCGTCAATTCTGAAACCATCTTGACTAAATTTTCCCATGTCAAATGCCTTGATAGTAGCCATTCGAAGTGCGGTGCCAGTGTTCGTCGCGCCGACTGTACATACATCGTTAGTGTCGGAAGATGTCGATGTAATTTGAGTCTGAGCTACTTACATAGAGAGCAATTTCGTAATAATTTCCTTCTGCGCCTGTTGGGCGTTTAGAAATAGTTAAAACTGGTTAGCGTCCATTTTTCTCGTCGCCAATATAATTAAATGTAAATTGCATAGTAAGATACGATATATACATATAGTATTGTCATTGTCGTATAACATATCGTATGTACCTTACTATGCAATTTACATTTTATTATAATAGTACGGCGGGTCATTTGTTCTTCAGCTGTCCAGAATGCTGTATTCTCTATATGATGTGCTCCCTCCACATGTCCCTCGTCCTAGCTTCATCAAACTTCGCCGATCCCTTGTGTACACTCCCCTAGTTTACATTTTATGTACATTTAATAAAATTAACAAATTAAAATTATAATATGTATTTATTATTTTTAAATGTAGTCTTATAATATGTTTGTGTTATTTGTTTATGTATGTAATATGTTTGTAGCTGCAGATATCACGCCAACTCTGCTGGTGAACCAATATTATTGTATCTTTTTTTGACCGTACAATTTAATTTTACAACAATCTTATCGATTTAATCGTACCGATTCCTAATAACTTTTCAATCCTGACATTTGCAAGTTGTGGCAACACAGAACACACAGCAGGGCAGCAGAAGCCAGGAGTTTTGGCGGGAAAACGCAGAATGGCACATCCTTGTGCTATTTTATTTTCCGAAATTGTTGTGTATTCGAGTTTTATGTGTAAAAATGGTGGATTTTTAGACATAATGTCTTGGACAATTCACATAAGTGTAGGAAAGTGGGATATTACAGTGAATTGTGTCATTTCGTGTTCGTTCCAAATCTCCTGGGGGAGCTTTTAGTAAAGTCCCCACAACTTTACTGAAGCAGAAATCATCACTCATCGTCATCGTCATGGCAATCATCACTCATCGTCATCGTCATGGCAATCATCACTCATCGTCATCGTCATGAAAAGTGAATAAACAAAACAACTAAATAAAGACATGGCTTAAAGGTCTTGTAACCAAGCCAAAAAACTTCAAAAAAAAAAGGCAGAAGCCATTGAGTTTTGGTGCGAACGCGGGAAAACGCACATCGCGGTATTATTTTATTTTTCGAAATTGGTGTGAATTCGAGTTTTATGTTTAAAAATGGTGGATTTTTAGACATAACGTCTTGGACCATTCACACAGGTGTAGGAAAGTGGGGTATTACAGTGAATTGTGACATTTCGTGTTTGTTCCAAATCTCCTGGGGGAGCTTTCAGTAAAGTCCCCACAACTTTACTGAAGCAGAAATCATCACTCATCGTCATCGTCATGGCAATCATCACTCATCGTCATCGTCATGGCAATCATCACTCATCGTCATCGTCATGAAAACTGAATAAACAAACCTAAATAAAGACATGGCTTAAATGTCTTGTAACCAAGCCAAAAAACTACAAAAAAAAAACAAGCCATTCTCATTATGTACGAAACGAAAGGCGAAAACACCATCCATCGGTTAAGGCTAATTGTACGTTGGGTGTCTCATAAAGTTATATTAGCTTTCCATTTTGTATTACCTACTTTTTTACAAAATGGAGGAATATCAGGACAGTTCATTACCGGACTATTCAGTTGTCGTAAGTTCAGTTGTTTTTTGATAAGATTAACAGTTTAAATTCTAATTAAAACTTATTACTACTCATTTCAGCTTGGTTTGATTTTTTCTTATCCTACTAATAATTGTGAGTTTGGATCGATGTATGTAGAAATGTAGAGGTAGATATTTATTACTCTTTCACGTAAAAACTACTGAATAGATTTTAATGAAACTTTAATTTAATATAGCTTATACATCAGAATAACACATAGGCTATATATCATCACGCTACTACTCAAGAGAGCGTAGCAGTGATCATTATTATAAATAAATCTGGGCTGCATATACAGTGAAGTGACAGTGTTGTTATTTATGTTGCTAAGCCACGGCGCTGTGATGATGAAATTTAATATGGAGGTGAATTAGAGCTGGGAACACTACGCGATATGCGGCATCCACGCGGGCATAGCCGCGGGCAACAGCTAGTACTTAATTTATTTGTTGCTCATAGTTACACAGGCGACGGTAGACACTTACCATCAGGTGGGCCGTGTGCTTCTCTGCCACATAACTGGTAAAAATAAAATGTAGCATAAAAGTACCGTTTTATTTGTATAGAAAACCACCCACTACACTACAATTTGACAGAATATATTCTCGACTAAGGAAATTTATAAATTATTGTCATTTTTACTATCTTTGATTTATATCACTTAGGTGACAAACAAGCACACAGCCATGTTTAACAGGTTTGGTTACTAATTATATTATTAATCAATTTTTATATTAAATTTATGTTTTTAATTTTCAGCTCCATGAAGATACCAATGAAGTACATTCTGTGAAGGAAAGTGTGAGTATTCATTGTTTCCTATGTTTGAGTTATTTTCTCAACATATTCTAGATTCTCTCAATCAATTCTCATCAAATTGTTATAAATGTGCAAAATATTCTGTTTAAATGTAAACGATTCCTTATTCTTGTTCATAAGGACAGAATATTTGTCAACAGGCAAACACATATTTATACAATTGATAGACCATATTCGTCATTATTTTATTTGTTTCGTCCAAGAAGGTTCAATGCCTTACCACAAATTTGTGATTTCTTTTCAACTTATCTCATTATAACTTATTATATTTCTAATTTCAGATATGTCCGCTCTGCCAGTCAGTTGTGAGATTGTTTCAAATACATTTTGATGAAAAATTTTTAATGTGCGGCAATACTGAATGTTCCTACCCTTTTGGTATTACAGATTGCCATATCTACAAAATAGATTGCAATGATGAATTCACTCGATCTGAGGGTAGGAGCACTGTTGGTTGTTCCTCTTTCACGTCAGGCTCTACCGTATCACTCGCAGACTGGACAGAAATGGAAAAGTCTTTGCAATGTTACAGCATGCGTCCACCTAGTACAATCGAAGAACCACAGGAATTAGAAAACCTGGCAAAGATTAAAGAACTTGAAAAATCTGAAGTACAATTACGCAAGAATGTTAAAGAAATTCATGATTTAAACAAGAGTCTCTCGGAGGCATCGGAGAATGATAATACTATTGTAAATGAAAAATGGATTAGGCGTATTGCAGAAATGGAAGAACGTTCTGGAGTTCAACTGTTGAGGAAAGATGAATTAATGAGATTGAAAAAGAAGGAACCAAAATGTAGTGCCAAACTGGATATTAATATTGATTCATCGGAGGAGACCATTTCTGTGAAGATTGGGGTCAGTGGAGAAAACGCAAACAAATGAAATGAATGGGTCCGAGATTTCATTTACTTTTGAGCTGTATCTGCCTCTGTATTGGATGTTTTTTTTAAATAGATCATGCAATCAGGCAATCAGTTGTCTAACTGAGCAGATGTTGTAGGATGATTTGGGAGTGTAGGTGGTGTTCTCTGTATGGGTACTTATTAAGGTAATGACAGACAGACTCAGTAATGACTGGAAGGGTATCTACTGCCTTCCTAAGAATTATTTTTCTCTTCATACTAGTCCTAACCTACTGCGGTTATAAACCTGTGATTTTGGTAGTTGATGCTATTTATGTTTTAAGTACTTAATTTACTTTTTCCTTTTTCCTCTAAGGGAGCAAAATATGAAATTGCCCCATGCATTGTATGCTAATCTACCTTTTATTCTGTATTTTAGCTGTAAGTTTTTCTGAAAGAATAATAAACCTGAGATTTTTGTTCTCAAAAAGCCATCTGGAAAATGAAGGGTATGATTATATTGAATAATAAAATATTTAAAATAAACATATTCAATATGTTAATCTAGCCACTGCATCAGTATCTCAGTGGTCAAGGGGTCGGCCTTACGATCGAGTGGTCGCGGGTTCCAGGCGGAATGTACGTTATTTCTGTTACTAATCTCTTTTTTAATATTGTGTCTATTTTATCTCAATTTGTTGTCGAATGTTGCCAATATTGCCAAGGTACCGTGATTGCGCCATTATAGAAGGCTTATAAAATGATAATCATATCTATAAGTAGTTTATAGGAAGATATAATCTTTGTATGTAATAATAATCGTAGTTATTAAATGTGTGTTCCACAAGAACTCTTTTCTCAATGTGCATTCCAGAAGACACCTGGGCCCTGATTCTACTATTATTTTTTCTATGGCAAAACCATTGTGACCACTGACACTAATCAATGCCATTTAACTTTAGACTTTACTTTTATAAATTTAAAGTCCAAAATTAAATGACCATCTTGTAGTGTTATGTAATGTTATAAACTCTTTCTCTTTCCATTTTGGACTTTAAAACTAAACAATAGTCTAAAATTTAATGACATTTTATGCAATGTCAGCGGCATGACAGTGGGTTTGCTATGTCATAAAATTAGCAGAATCGGGTTCCTGTTCTCAATGTGTGTTTCTATTCAATCACCTTTTGTTAATTTACCTTCTACTGTGTGTGTGTATTCAAATACTTATGATCTTAATTATTCTAGTTGTGACTAGGTATTTTTAGTTTTAATATATGCATTTAGTAGATACGTACCTACCTGTTTCATCTGTCGAATAGACCTAAACTACATTCAGTTAGGTACTTTCTAAGGGTAAACAATCTTGTGGCGACTTTTTGTTAAAACATATTACCCAAATAAACTAGGCTATCTAACTTACTAACTAGTAATTCAATTTCGGTTTTTAGTTTTCAAAATAAGTTTCTGAACAGAAATCCATACTTCCATACTAGTCCATACTTCCATACTAATATTATAAATGCGAAAGTAACTCTGTCTGTCTGTCTGTCTGTCTGTCTGTCTGTCTGTCTGTCTGTCTGTCTGTCTGTCTGTCTGTCTGTCTGTATGTTACGCTTTCACGCCTAAACTACTGAACCGATCTTGATGAAATTTGGTACAGTGGTATATTATAGCTTGAGAACGGACATAGGCTACCTTTTATCACGAGAAAGGGGGTTTAAGGGGGGGATATAGGGGATGAAAGTTTTTATGCAAGTTTGTCATTTCTGAAGATATCTTAATGAAATTTGGTACAGAGGTAGATTAGAGCTAGGGAACGGACATAGGCTACCTTTGATCGCGAAAAGGGGGGGGACTAGGGCCTTGGGACGAAAGTTTGTCATTTTTGAAGATTTCCTGATGAAATTTGGTACAGAGATAGTTTAGAGCTTGGAAACGGATTTAGGCTACCTCTTATCGCGAAAAGGGGGGTAGAAGGGGGGCGGACTAGGGCCTTGGTATGAAAGGTTGTCATTTTTGAAGATTTCTTAATGAAATTTGGTACATAGATAGTTTAGAGCTTGAGAACGGATTTAGGCTACCTTTTATCGCAAAAAGGGGTAGAAGGAGGGGGGGATATGGCTATGGGATGAAAGTTTGTCTTTTATGAAGATATCTTAATGAAATTTGGTACAGAGGTAGATTAGAGCTTGGGAACGGACATAGGCTACCTTTTATCGCGAATAGGGGGGGAGAAGGGGGGGGACCATGGCCTTGGGATAAAAGTTTATCGTTTTAGAAGATTTCCTGATGAAATTTTTTACCTACAGAGATAGTTTAGAGCTTGGGAACGGACATAGGCTACCTTTTATCGCGAAAAGGGGGGAAGAAGGGGGGGGGGGCAGGTCCTTGGGATAAAAGTTTATCGTTTTAGAAGATTTCCTGATGAAATTTGGTACAGAGATAGTTTAGAGCTTGGGAACGGACATAGACTACCTTCTATCGCAAAAAGGGGGATAGAAGGGGGGGACTAGGGCCTTGGGATGAAAGATTGTCATTTTTGAAGATTTCCTGATGAAATTTGGTACACAGATAGTTTAGAGCTCGGGAACGGATATAAGCTACCTCTTATCGCGAAAAGGGGGGTAGAAGGGGGGCGGACTAGGGCTATGGGATTAAAATTTCTCATTTTTCAATGGCATAAAAAAGGGGAGGAGCTTCGGAACGGACATAGTCGAGTAGCGAACCAAATATAGAAGCGAGTGGAGAGGCGAGTAGAGATTGTTATAGGGACGAGTGGATAGGCGTGTAAAGATCGAAAGTCGAGTAGAGTCGACTACAGGGGCGAGTAGATATACGACTAGAGAGCCAGTGGAGAGGCGAGTATAGAATCAAATAGAATGCAGTAAAGGGTTGAGTAGAGAGGTGAATAGGGAGGCGAGTAGATAGATGAATGTAGTGGCGAGTAGAGATTGAATAGAGAGTTGAGTAGAGGTGCGAGTAGATAGGTGAGTGGGGGGAGTCAAGTAGAGAGGCGAAAAGAAAATCGAATGGATGGACAAGTAGAGAGGCCAATGGAAGGGCGAGTATAGAGAAGAGTACAAAGTCGAGTAGAGAGGGGAACAGAGAAGTCAGTTGAGAGTCGAGTATAAATTCAAGTATAGAGCCGAGTAGAAAGTCGAGTAGAGAGTCGAATATTGAGGCGAGTAGAAAGTCGAGAACAGGTGAGTACATAGTTGAGGACAAAGTTGAGTAGAGAGGCGAATTTAATGCTCAATAGCGTCGGATCAACACTAAGCGATAACCGACATCCACGCGGGCGGAGCCGCGGGTAACAGCTAGTATATTTTATATATTAAGTTCCTAATAAAATAAAATATATATAATATATAATAAATAAAAAAATATCAAAAAGACACATCAACATTGATGTTTGTTTGTTTATTTAAGTACCTAAGCGAATGGCGTATACCTATCTAGTCTCTTACTACATAAAATGTGGTATTATTTCATTGGTGTATTTAGTACGTAAGCTACAATTATTTTATTTATTGACTAAGTAAGTTTAATAATTAACATTATCTATCTTTCCTAAAGGTGTAAATCTCCTAATAAAAATCTGTTCATATTACAGTCTCGCTCCTCAATGTCTCAAATGTTAGAATGGTATTCTCGGAATATATATATTTTTTTAACATTTTGAAGATTAGATAGAGAATAAATTTTGATCAGATTTTTACAATTGGCCTTAATATGTTGAAGTTGAAAACTTAAATATTTTGGTTTTGATTGCATTTCGTCTCCAGCGATCCAATCGCGAGAGTTAATATGACGTTGTGTGTATACGATTATGAGTTAATATGTTAGCTGGAGCATCCCAGCTATCGTTTGTGTTTGACAATGGGAATACGATATTAGCTGATGATGCGGATTCCCAGGCAGCAGCAGCGCAGGCACAGTCTCCAGTCCCTGGAAGATGTGAAGGGTTTCAGCACTTATTTCATTTCACATCAAATGTCTTCCCATCTTCCAAGGCACCGACGAGCACCTTTTTTTAAACATGTTTCTAAATAGACCAAAAAGCCCAATAAGTTTCTTGCCGGCGTTTTATCAGGTCGAGGCCGCGTTTCGATTAGACCACTCCATGTACTATATTAGTCTTGTTGCCTGGCGTCTTGTAAACGCCGTTTTTATGGCCTACAGAATAACTACTTTAGATTTTGACTTAGTTATTGTATAAGGTAGAATATAATTAGCGTAAATGCAATATTGTACTAGCGTAGAGCGTAGAATTTCAATTTTTCTAAATAAAATCAATATACCCAATCTACTTTGAATCTCGGTGTTTGATTACTGTGTCCGAGGCTTATTCAACTTATACATTTACGAGTAGCGTAGTGGTTAAGGAGTCAGCCTTACAATAGAGGGGTCCAGGTTACGAATCCTGGCCATTACACTACTGACGTAAACTCACTCCTAGCACAAGCAATTTAGCTTAGTTGGAGGGGTTAGAGCATTAAATCAATGGGTAAGAGTGTCTTCATAAAAAAAACATCAATGTTGGTATATCCGACTCGGACCGACTAAAACAGCACCGTAGATTGTCTAATAAAGAATATCCCACGCTGGCGGGAGCGGGACCGGGAGCGAAAAAGACTAGACTCTAGCTGCCCGCCAACAGAGGCAACTCGAGCGTCGGAGGTCGATTAATGACCTCCGTCCCCCATGAGCGCGGGTCTGGGGTGACAGGTGTAGCCGCCTGTCACCCCAGCAGAAACAGGCCACGACGGCAGCGCGCGTTGCGCGCAACCATACCGGGGACTAGTTGGGGACCCCGTGGTCCCCAACTAGTCCCCGGTATATCCCCCCACACCCGAAGAGGGCCAGATCGAGAGAGATGGCCCTGGGTCAGCTGGGGTGTGAGGGATATGCACTGTAACTACCTCACCTCACCAACGAATTTTTTTTAAGTTTATGTCATTTTGGTATCATAAATAAAAGACTTTCCATTTTTACTGATTCCAAAGAGGAGGAGGTCCTCTGTCAAAACGCACAGACTTGTTTACACTACCGACGTGAACCCACTCCTAGCACAAGTAATTTACCTTAGCTGTAGATAGAGGAAAGGTTAGGTTAGAGGGAATTTTAGTAGTAATTCCAATCCACCTACTCTACCACCAGGAGGGTAACAGAAAGTCACTGCATCGGGTACTCTGTCTCGGGTTCCTCGTCCACAGGTCCCTCTCCCTCCCGGTATCTCGAGTCGGGTGGTATATCTGATACTCAAAGTATCCAAAAGATACTCGTTGAAGGTCATCTAGGTATACATGCCCACCAAGTCAAACTCCGATAAAGAGATTGAGGAAGTGTATAAGGACATAATTAGGGCCATACATGCTTACAAAACCTATATCACTGTTATTATGGGGGACTTCAACGCAAGACTGGGCGAACGAAGCGATGGGGAGTTGAGAGTGGGGCTTTTTGGATATGGGTAGTGGAATGACCGGGGCCACATGCTGGCGGGCTTTATGGAGAAAGAGGGTCTCTTCGCTTTGTACTCTTTCTTCAAAAAGTTACCCCAGAGAAACTGGACCTGGCTAAGCCTCGCTAAGATACCGTATGAGATTGACGACATCTTGACGACAAAGAAGCAAGTAACTATTCAATGATCAACCGTGTAAAAATTGGCAGTGATCATCGTATCGTAAGTAAGTAATCGAAGAATGAAGTCTACACTCAGACCGTCATATGCCTGAAGACGAAAGTCTTTAACCAATGTGTGTTACCAGTGATGACTTACGGATCTGAATCGTGGTCCCTCGCTATAGGTCTCTTAAAAAAGCTTAAAGTCGCTCAACGAGCTATGGAGAGGGCTATGCTCGGTATTTCCCCACGTGATCGCGTCAGACATGTTAACATCCGTAGGGGAACAGAAGTAACCGACATAGCCTAGCGGATTAGCTCGTCGAAGTGGCAGTGGGCGGGACACAGCGCGCAGAACAGATGGCCAATGGAGCAAACAAGTTCTGGAATGGCGACCGCATACGGGCAAACTTCATGTAGGGCGCCCAACGGCCAGGTGGAAGGACGACCTCATCAAGGTCGCCGGGAAGCGCTGGATGCGGGCTGCTTTAGATCAGTCTCCTGGAAGTCAATAGGAGAATGTTCAGCAATGGACTGTGTGTGACTGATATGATGATGATGATGATGACCTAGTTAAGTGAATGGCGTCGTTGGATTTATCGTGTCCATAAATAATAAAAAAATGAATAATAAAATATGCATCCTTCCAAATTCGGCATGTTATCAGTTTTCATATCTAATGTTATGTTAATCTAACGGTTTCCACTTAAGTTATCTAAGTAGTCTACAGTCTAGACATACTTAAGTGACAGTGTTGCGGGATAAACTTTTAATTTTAAATGAATAACCAGCTGTTATCTGCGGCACATTGGCGGTTTGACAGTCTCTGTGGTAGTAAAAGCGGCTGCTACGCAGGAAACGCGGGTTCGATCACCGCTTAGTGCAAATATTTGTATGCACATAGGTACATACATGGATATTTGCATTGGTCTGGGCCCTGATTCCGCTATTATTTCTTTCATAGCAAAACTACTGACGCAACACTGATACCGTAACAAAGGCCATTCAACTCTAGACCCTACCCTTATACTGTTAATATCCAAAATTAAATGACAATCTTGTAGAGTGAATGAATAGTGTTCTAAACTCTTTCTCTTTTCATTTTGGACCTTAAAATTTCCTGAATAATGTCTTAAATTCAATGACATTCTATATAATAATGTATGCGGCATGACAATGGTGTTGCTGTATCATAAAATTAGCAGAATCCAGGGCCTGGTCGTGCCTCGGAGAGTACGTTAAGCTGTGGATCCATAGCAGTCGTTATGGTAGTTGGAGGCCTAAAAAGACCAGGAACTGGTGTAGCTGCAATTCTTCGATATCGCGTTTGGGTTCTGGAGTTCAGATTGCACTCGCTTTACTGAAAATGTCGAAGTTCAGCCAAACCCACAGTTAGACTGGTAAAAGCAGACCCCAGACTCCAAGCTGAAAGCTACGCATGCGACTGGGATTAATGATGAAAATGAATTAAATCTATACATTCCCAAGAAAGCATCAAAAACATGGATTCTTCTTATATTCTATCCTACTTTTTAAACAGCTTCTTAAACGGCTAAATGCTACCTATATTGGCTTTTCCAGGAGTGACTGCTGGGAGGTGTACCTGCGCCAGTTTAACTAACTTGCAGGTAAATCTCACTTGGTAGGTATATAATTAAGAGAACGGTAATTAACGCGATCATGACATAGGTATTATCATACCTTTGATTGTCTGTGACCTTTCGACCAGGGTACTGGTCTATGTCTGTGTGTGGGTCAGCCTGTGACCACGGCCGGTGGACTTGGTCGAAAAGTCAGGTAATCAAAGTTATGTAAGTACCTATACCATGATCGCGTTAATTCCCGTTCTCTTAATTATATATCATGGGCACGGTAAGGCCCCGTACACCCAACTGAAAGTACAACACCTACCTGTAATATTGTACAGATTGTCCGGAAACAAAACTAATCAAGTAAGTTTAGTTTCACTTGGAATTAAATAAGCAATTTGTCGCTGCCGTGTTCATAATATCTGTTAAAACCGCATAAATCGTGCACCGGATGAAGTGTAGGCAGTATAGTGCAGCGGTTTGAGTGGTCACCTAGCGACTGCCACAGTTTTGACGACGCGGTGTGAGCTTGATGCCTACGACCACGTGGACAACTAAGTACTTAGTACGGGTGAGTACTCGTAGAGTTAAAACTTGCAAGTGCCAGGGGTAAGTTGGGTAAATATCTATAAATAAAAGACGATAGCTTGGCGATCGGTACGGTCATAATTACATAAGTTATGAGCTCGGAAGCTTTTCATGTGTTTCGCTTGTCCCAGCAGGCAAGTGGCGGGCTGGTCGCCAAGCGCAAGCGTGGGTTCTACCTCCCCCCCTTTCTGGGGTTTGATGGGAACACCGTGAATCCAACACCCTTGGCACCATAGAACCGTATATGTCCGCAGTCAACCGGGGTGCGCGGAAAATCCCCACGAATACCGCCCCCTCGGAGCCGGAGGGGAAGGTTACGTCAAACTCGAACCGACTAAACCGCACGCCGTCTGTGGGCCGCAATGCAAGGCCGAAGGTGAGGTAGTTACAGTGCATATCCCTCACACCCCAGCTGACCCAGGGCCATCTCTCTCGATCTGGCCCTCTTCGGGTGTGGGGGGATATACCGGGGACTAGTTGGGGACCCAACTAGTCCCCGGTATATCCCGAGAAATACCGAGCATAGCCCTCTCCATAGCTCGTTGAGCGACTTTAAGCTTTTTTAAGAGACCTATAGCGAGGGACCACGACGATTCAGATCCGTAAATCATCACTGGTAACACACATTGGTTAAAGACTTTCGTCTTCAGGCATATGACGGTCTGAGTGTAGACTTCATTCTTCGATTACTTACTTACGATACGATGATCACTGCCAATTTTTACACGGTTGATCATTGAATACTTGCTTCTTTGTCGTCAAGATGTCGTCAATCTCATACGGTATCTTAGCGAGGCTTAGCCAGGTCCAGTTTCTCTGGGGTAACTTTTTGAAGAAAGAGTTCAAAGCGAAGAGACCCTCTTTCTCCATAAAGCCCGCCAGCATGTGGTTAGCTATAGTCAACATTTTAGTTTATCAAAAGAAGTAAAACTTCTAACGCGTGTACATAAGTACACACACACTTTTTATTCAAACCGTATGGCTACCTAATTTTAGAGATTAGAACGATCAAATAAACATTTGAATAATATATATATAACAAATAAATATTTGATC
The DNA here is from genome assembly GCA_949126895.1 of Eilema caniola. Taxonomy (NCBI): domain Eukaryota; kingdom Metazoa; phylum Arthropoda; class Insecta; order Lepidoptera; family Erebidae; genus Eilema; species Eilema caniola. The sequence goes on from OX421474.1 coordinate 23,383,060, forward strand.
GTTCTAATCTCGTTCTAATCCTCTTAAAGAGGTACATGGTGACCATCAGTGATGAGGGTTCTCGATAACTCAGTTCCTGCCCGCTTGCAGGAACGAGAAGCTGTAGTAAAATTCCACACAAAGTACCTAGCCATTGTTGTTCTATAAGAGGAAAGATTTTTCCACCGGCTTCCCTTTTCAAAATATTCACCTCTGCGAAGAGAAGCCGGCGAGAATCTGGTCATAGGGACCCCTAGTAATTCCTTTTTCAATATTTTCTATTAAGATAAGATAACCTTCTCGAACTAGGAATAATTAAATTAGGTATTTATGTGTATTTAATTTATGTAATACTTCATCTGAATGTAATCAAATACCTCAATTAATTATTTATTTGGGTAAACCATAACGACTTAATCTTTGTTTTTGCAGCTGTCATTTGTATGCCAAGGCGGAATAGAGGAAACTGACCCGTTTCACCCGAGATATTTTCGAAGTGAGAGCGTCAATAGTTCGAGGGTAAAATGGCCAATTTCACCCGAGTTAAAATAGTAGTTTTTTTTGTCTGTTCGCTACTTCATAAAATCATTGTACATTTTTAAGGTTTTTTCCCTAGAAATTTCCGGGCAAAAAATTTACGACTATACCCTGTCCATTATATACACAGAACAGAAATAACACTCGGAAAACAGAACATTTGTGACAGCACTGACGGCTCGTTGCGACTGACAAAAAAACAACATGGCCTGCATCACTGACTGACTGGATTTGCTACCATAAACCAGAGGACTGTGTTTTTCCTTAGAAGCCTGATATAGTCTTCTTCTTTTTCGTGTCAGTCGAAATAATTTAAAATAAATAGATGCGCCCAGCCCAAGATTCGGCCAGCGACTTTGACCGCTTAAGAGGCTCTTGATAGACAGCTGGGTCAAAGGGCTAGATTCAGAAGGCAGGTCTGCTAGACACGGCATGCATAGAGAGGAAGTTAAGGTTCTTCTTGGAGTCCTAACCACCGGTAGCTTAGTCCCGGTACCCAAATGCCGGTGGGGCACTAAGTTTTTAATTTTAAATAAATATATTTTTATAGATGTACATATTTAAAAATGTACTTACCTAATGTATGTGTTTCTTAATCAATAAAGGGTCTTATTTAATAATATGTATGTGTAATTAATGGTGAAGATGATAATAATTTTGTAAGGAGGGATTTCCGGTGACCTGAGAAATTGAATTGTCGAATTATATATCGTTAAAACTAAGTATTTGTAATAAGAATATTTAACTTTATCAGTTTTTTATTTTGTTTTATTATTCAATTAAGAAGACATACAGACAACATGTATACACATATAAATACAATATAAGTTCGTTTTATTTCATTATAAGGTGGAAAATTCTTCGAGGATAAAAAAGTAGTTAACATCCCTAAATAATAGAGCTGTTTTACATAAAATAAAACAGTTATTATATGCCGAAAGAAAGACAGTATTTAATTGAAGAAGCTGTCTGTGATTTTTAGCATTTTTAGCGTAAATATGGTTCAAATCTTACCTGAATATCTTACTTTCGACTTTTAGTTACGTATTTCAAACTCACCACTGGCAACAGCACATCTCTATGACATATCATAGATTCATAGGGTCTTCTCGCCAGCAAGGACCTTGCTCGAATACTGTCTTTCTTTCGGCATATAATAACTGTTTTATTTTATGTAAAACAGCTCTATTATTTGCCTTCCAGAAAGACAGTATTTAATTGAAGACCTGTTTGGTTTCTGCTGGTGATGGTAACTGTAACGCTATGTGATAATACTTAAAACGGTAGGTATTATTAAGGGTATGAATGAAAAAGGATGCCTTATTATAATTATAACCATAATGGAATGTTTAGACAAAAAAGCCACGAAGATGTAGCATGCTATATCATATATATAACATTAAACTTAATTACCTAAACGAGACTTGATTTTCTCAACTTAAAATCTATGCTATAGGCATGTTTACAAACCAACCTCTGAAGGTCACTGCGGATCGAAACCTACCTGAAGCCGCATCCATGTGTACTGCATCTAGGAATAGACACTAAATTGTGTCCCGGTAGTTGCTCTTACAGCACCTCTGATTGAGATAAAACAACTAGTTACATTAGTATTTGAAACTGCAGAGTTGAGTATATTGTAGCACAAACAGGCGTTCTGGTGTTCTGATATTAGCACCTGAACTGCCTATGCTATCTACCATCAGTTTTAGAATGTATTATATAATAAATTCTGTTCTTTACATATTTTTCTCTTCTTCTGTGAAGATACTGCAAGATGTATCTAGTAAATGAACTTACGCGCTAACCTGCTTGCAGCTAGAAGCATAATAATTGCAACTCTTCTAGAATTCTTAAAAAAGAGCTGTTATATTGTACTGAAACTGGAAATTAAAGTGTGATTTGGGTATCCTATCATTTCCCATGGTATGGGTTACTAAGGGATACGGCTGTTTACCAACCAATAGTAGAAATCAGCCAATGATTCTCCATTTGAGCGCAACAGACTCGCTCCATGTTATATGGAAATGAAAAATGTACATAGTATGGGTGTCAAATAATACATCTCTGCCTCCCCTTTGGAGATCCACATGCATGAATGTATTAACATATGCCATCTAGGGGAGTTAATGGCCTAAGGTTTGACTAAAGCAGTAGCTTTTAGGACTTGTTGAATGAATAAGTCCTTAGAACAATTGTCTACATTTGTAGCACAATATGCTGAGACTGCAGATTCCACTATAAAGAACTGCAGATCTTAATTGTTAAATTAATCGAATTGTAAGCAAAAGGTAAATAAATTTATTTATGTTTAAACCAAGATATCTGGGATACCAAGCACCACCCTGGCCCTATAACATGAAAGAATGTCAGTGAAAATGCAATATATAACCCATAGTTTCAGGGTTACCCTGTATGCGCAGACTATAGATCAAAGTCTATAGAGAAAGAAATGGCCCTTACAACTTGGCATAAAAGTAGGTATTACTTGGTTGATATTTCTATAGACTAACCGCGGTAGTCTAGTGGTATGGGTAATGGACTGCTGAGACGAGGTCTCGGGTTCGATCCCAGGTTTTCCTTGGCACACCCCGATGAATTTTCGATGCTTTTCGAAGTTATGTGTGTATTTATCGCAGGTTTATAAGTGCCCAGTTAATGGCAATAGGCTCGCCACCTATTACATTGGGACCTAAACATAAACCGGCGAAATGTGGGTGCCAGCACCTCTGCCTACCCCTTCGGGGATAAAGGCGTGAGTATACGTTATGTTATGTTATTTCTATGGATTTCATAACATCCATTGACAGTTTAGACTCATATATAAAGCATATTTCGAGTCTCTACAGAATATCAACCACGTAAAAGCCAAAGTGTTAAAACATGTATGTATTGAGAGTGGTCGTCCACCAACTACAACTCAATAACTCCCTTTCTTGTTTATTCCAATACTTTATTTGTTCCCCCCCCCCCCCTCTTTAAGCAGGATAACCTCCCAGTCCCTGATGAGGGCCTGTTAGAATCTTCCGCAGATTCTTTATTGGTAAGGGTCCATTCAGGCTGTCAATCTGAGATTGACCAGCCCAGTACTCATCCCACAGTAGGGCTATTTAGAAAGTGTTGTCTCTTGTCATTGTTTAAGGATTTTCCGCAAATCCTTTATTGACAAGACTTAGTGGTAAGCTCTCAATCTAAGATCGACCAGCCTAGAGTACTGTTTAGATGGCCCAGCCACTGGGGTATTAACTGGGTGGAGGAAACGTCAATCTCAACTGATAGTTCCAGTCTGACTTAAAGCTTTGCAAGTCCTCGAGTTCCACATTCTATAGGACAATGGGTGAGTCCCTTGATCTGAAAGGGTTGGGGGTGACATGCCGTCAGTAATGAACTGCTCGATAAATTGGAAAGTTTTCTGGACACCTCTACGGGTTAAGGAGCAAGTGCTCCTTTTTGGTCCAGTTGGATGCTGTCTGACTTGACCAGTAGCACTTTTTGTACATAAGTAAAGCTGCTTAAAATAGCATCATATTGGAGTGCCACTTTTTGTTGGTCTAACTCCATTTGCTTGACAACATAAAGTTGTTCAATAGCATTTCCTAGTCCACGACCATCACGTTTGTAGTGAGTGGTCACCTTTTTGACTGAGTGTCCCTTGTGCGCTGTGGTCCCCACTCCTGAGCTACCACTGTAAATCGCACCGCACTAGGGGATAAAGAGCCCTTTTTACCCTGTTTGAAGCAATTGCATCCTGAGACAATAAAGTTGTACATAGACCTCAGGTTAACTTTAGAGTACCTTGCAACTATAGTAGAGTCAACAGCAAAAGTGGTTAATTAGAAGTTTCATTTATTATTCATTTTTTCTCTTCCTAAAGTAATCACCATTATGAAATACATTAACTTTGTTCTCTAAACATTATACAATTACTTATACATCAACTACATTGATACATTACTAGGTAATTCAATGTAGATTTTGTACATATATTTATTCTTCTTTTGCTGTTGACCTTTGCTTGGAGTCAAGTCATATTTGGTAAAATTTTGATAAATAAAACACTTATCTAAAGTAGACTGGAAATTAATGTTCCAAGTGATTCAAGGTGGATTGATCTTTGGAATTTACCTAATTCACCTATCAGTTTGACTTTCCTAAAATGTGTATATGGTATATTTTAGGTATATTCAAGAACCAAAATATTATTATGGGACCATTAAGATGGCATTAAGGAGATCAAAATAAAAGAATATTGATGATTTATTTAGCAAAAAAGGACCATGGCTGTGACTTGTTTCCAAAGGATTTCCGCAATCCAATTAGTTGTCGTTGCAATGGTGATGATGAGGGGCCCAAAGGGAGGGCTCTTAGATAGGAAATTTCTTTCCTTATAGGTATTTTGCACAGGAGCCTTCTGTGAGATCATTTTTTTGCATAGATGAAGAACTGCCTGGTACAATTCTTGTCATTCAATCTTCCTGTTGTAGGAATTGAACCCCATCTATTTGGGTGATCAGCTGTTATGTTAAGTTCAAATTTTATTAAAATTGTGAGCGAGAAGGAGCTGTTTCTCAAAATCTAATTTGATTCCTGTTTGAATTATTTATTCAGGTGCCTATTACTTAAAATACTTGGAGTCGCTAGATTCCTTACGGGTGACACCTGTAAATCTCTTAACTTTCCTGTCTTAGGCATGGTGATCATGCTTGGCAGGTTGCAGTCCAATGTAATTTAAATGTTAAAATCTTGGTCTATTAAGATAACATGCATTTATGGTTACTACCTACTCTTCCTTTCAGATTTAGAGTGTGAACTAGAACTCTCTTTTTTAGTTTTACGGTATAACTTATAATATAATATTTATAGTTAGTCTTGGTTACAACTTATAACTTGTGACATCCTGAAAAATTCTACTGATGGCATAAGGATGTAGGTAAGAATCCAGTCACTAGACACCCTAGTCTTCTTCTCTATTAACCTACCAGGCCTTGGAATGTTATAGATTGCTATAACATTTTGTAAGATAGTTTCATGTTAATGCTATGTTAGACAAGCCTGCTATCAACTGATCAGTGCCTGCCATAATCATTACTTTTATTACGGTAACATTTGTTGATCAATCACACATTAAATAGGTGACGAAAGTGGCCAGTAAACTTATATATATGATAGTCTATATATCAAGTGTCTGCCGAGCTAGTATTGTCTGAATGACTTAAATTGCTGGGGAGTTACAATCTTTTTGAATGTTGAGGAGTCAGCCAAGCAACGATTTAAGTTTTATGTATATCAGTAACTAATGAGTGTCTTGGATTTTATTACCAATTCCAACAGGTTAATTCTTTGGTGTAAACCTTATCTTATTGTGAAATTTAAGTCTAAGTTACGTACTTATGTGGGTTCATCTCTCGAACACGTTTCGACGTGATTCGACCGGTTGAACCGCTTATTCGGGGATGGCGAGGTAAAGCTATCCTGATCTTCCGAAGATGAGGAACTGCCTTCGGATTTATAAGTACTTCGTTCTCCCTCCGGAGCAACGATCTGGAGCACTCTCGCTTCCCTCTGCGGTATTCATTTAGTATGGTACAATATCTACTTACCGAAGTTCTCAGCAAAGAAACTTCACTAAAATAATATACCTTGCAATTATTTATGTAGCACTGTACACATACAAACGGTAAAAACAACATAATTACTATGTAATTCACTTTTTAAGAACTTTTTTCTTGACTTGAAAATTTTTACACCTTACGCGGTAAAAATCACAAAACGCTATGAATCTATGATATGTCATAGAGATGTGCTGTTGCCAGTGGTGAGTTTGAAATACGTAACTAAAAGTCGAAAGTAAGATATTCAGGTAAGATTTGAACCATATTTACGCTAAAAATGCTAAAAATCACAGACAGCTTCTTCAATTAAATACTGTCTTTCTGGAAGGCAAATAATACCCAAGTATGAGTATGTCTACTGCTATCTATGAAAAATAAATTTAAACTAAAAAGTATTACGATGGTTTAGTTTTAGTCCAATTTCTTCAGTAGGTATTGTATTTACATATTTTTTTCTATTTTCCATTTTGCCATAAGATTCTGACACAGTATAAAGTATAATAAGAACACAGTCGATCGACTAGCTACATCTCTAAAATTGCTTTCTGGGTGACGTGACGCTATCAATGACATAATGACGTACTGGCGCCAAATTTTTGTTCGGAGTTTTCAGCATTGACGCTAGAACAAAGTTATATCGAGCATTTTGTGTGTGAGCTGTCTAAAATACTTTTATTTAGTGGACGGAGTATACTTCCTGTATTTGTCTCGTCTTTAACAATCTGGGATCAACGTTTCAGAATCGCTGGGACTCATTTTTAAACTTATATTATTCTACTAAACCTTAATTTGATCCCGCCAAACTAGGTATACTTAGTTTCTTTTAAATTTTAAAATGGAACATACCGCGTCCCTGCAGCGACCACAATGCCCCCTGCCCGGCTATGCATTTGCCGACCTCTGAACGCAATCCAACCGAGATTAGGTTACTATGAAGGGTTTTTCGCAATTGTGCACGGTGGTACTTACCCGGCCGAAATTTGTGACAAATTTGTGCCATCAAATTTCTACCAGTGATGGTTTTCCAAGTACCTATCATCTAAGTAGGTATATGATTTAACGGTGCAACACCTTTTTCCATTCCGTTCCCTGTACCTATGGGGGCACGTTCAGTCAGATCTGTTCCATCTTCACCAAGTGTCCCATTTATAATTCTAGTATATGTATACTAGGGTATTTGACAAATTTTGGAAAACCATTTAAAATTATTCCTTAGCATATAATATGCACACTACATCGATATTTAAAAAAAAATCAACGGATTTTAACAAAAAATCGATGTTAAAGTTTAAATTTTCAAAAGCGCGCGAAAAACGCTGTCCCCTTGTATGGAGCCGATTACGTGACGTCACACATTTTGTATAACCTTAAAGCAGTGAAGTCAAAGTAAAGAATAAAGTTTTTCTTCAAACTTAGTGAATAAAATGGTGTATAAATGGTGTGTAATTGCGCAATGTACAAATACGTCTATAAATAATCGACAAAAACTGTTTGTTTCTGTTCTGTTCTGTTCTGTCACAAAGTCGTGTTTACTTGCGTGTGACGTCAGCAGTGCTGTGATCGATCACAGAGCGTTTTCGTTAAAAATTCGAAAAAATATTAGATATTTTTAAGTGGAATTCTCAAAAAATATGCTTATTTTTGTTTAATTTATAGTTTTAAATATCTTTTTACGCTATTATCTGATAGGATGACTATTATTTGTAGTATTTTTTTAATGTTGTCAAATACCCCATTGCGTCATTTTAACAAAAACGCTTTGGCACCGCGAGCTCTATGCCGCTACTTAGTAACATCTTTGACTTTATAACTGACACCTGTGGCGGTCATTTTTATCCTAATTCAGGTCTGTTCAGCTGCTTTTGGGCAAAAAAGAAGCATCCACACACACAACTCCCTCAGACCTTCACACACACACACTTACCCAAATTCATCCAGCCTTTCAAAGTTTCTCATTTCTTATAGGTAGTAGAATTTGTTCTGTGCTTGAAATACATTAGTTGCCAAACCCTCACCCACTGTTATGCATGTTATTTATATAGTGTTCACTACAAATATAGTGACATAATAATGACGTTGCACACACACACTCAAACACACAGAGATGCACTTGTAGTTTCTCCCAACAGGTAGGTCCGGTACATCCACCAAGCAGTGGAAGTTGTCTCCACGAGGCGTGGCAGGACGTTCACTAGGAGTTTGAACTTGACTTTCCCTACTGGACGACGGGTTCGCAAGGCTACCTAAGTCGAATACACACCTTGTTATTTTTTATATATCAACTGTCGAACTAGGTAGGTACGTCTGTGCGAGGCTATACTTTACATAGAACTCCAAGTGATAGGCGCCAAAAACAAGGGTTTGTTAAAAGAAAGAAACATTGACTTCATGGATTAGTAATAGATTCCTAGCTCTTTTTCTGAGGACTACCACTACGCCCTGGAAACTTAAGGGTTGAATGGCTCAGAACTGCTTATACAGTTAGCCAGAATATCTCCAAACCGTTTAAAGATCCACCAGCTTATGGACTCCGGTAGTAGCTTACAGCTCAGTCCTACCAAACAATGGTGTTAAAAAATTAATATTTCCCACGATACACAAGGGGAAACGATGTGAATTTTTTTTCAACAGTACATCCACGTGTTTTTTGGACGTGACAACGGTGTAAACAGAACTTACTCAGATTCAACCCTTGGCTGCAACCGGGCACAAAGTTGTGATGATGATGATGATAGAGTTGCCAGATTGTAGATGACATTATTTTTCATTAAATTCACTAACCAGAAACAGTTAAGTACTAGCAAACCTTAAGTACTACTTCACTAAAGTAGTAGCAAAATTTGGCTTGACCAAACAAGCAAACACACAAGTTTGGAAATGAGCTGTACGCTCAACTATGCTACTCTTCTCAGGTTCGCTTACAATCCCACAGACGTTATATCCACGATGGAATCAGCAACATTCTCGGAGTCTTTACCCAACTCACTTGTGATCGCCTTTTGTGAAACTGCTGGCCAAGTAAGTATATACTTATCGGCAATCGGGACCGACAGTTGAACTTGTTCTCCGAGGCTTGGAAACACCCAGACCAATGCAAATAGATATTCATAAATTTACACTGAGTGAGAATCGAACCCGCGCCTCCTGCGTACTGCCACAGAATAAATAATGGTACCCCAACCCAACCCGACAGAGCAGAGTGTGTCAAAGTAGCTACATTAGAAAAGTATTATAACATAATTCGGCGTAGCAAGCCGGCACGCGCGGGCGCCTCTCTATAGTTCCTCAGCGAGCTTATATAGGATGTTGTAGATCGATCTCGTCTTACTTTCATTGCACCAGTGCGGCTGACGAGACCTCTGTGACGTAATACTTAGTGCAAACGTACATATCGGAGCGCGTACAGTGAGCTGGCAAGGTAAGCACTCATCATTTCACACGCGAAGTAGCTAACCAGCGTATCATTGGTACCCATCAAATATATTGGCATTTTTAACTTTAAGTTATTTATTTTATAAATTTTACTAACACTTGTATAGAAAAAAAGCAATGATATACTAACATCAGTTATAGATTTCTTGTTTTTTCTCTGGAAACCTAAAAGGTCAAATACTGGACGGCAGTCAATTATTTTATGGTAACTACATTTAGGTATAGGTATAAGTATCTAAGACTGTTTAACTTAATGAACCCTTGTGGTGTAGTGATAGTGAGTGCGTCTTGGCTTCGATTCAGGCAAACAGAGGACTAAATACATACACTTTCCCTTTGGTGGGTAAGCAGGAACAAGATACAACTGCCCGCCATTTACTTCTACCCTTATAAACTTCACGAGCTTCCTTTAGAGCGTTTTCACATTCATCCGATATCCGGTATCGGTGTCGGACGCCGATAGCCGACCTCTGATAGCTGACAACCTATGCTGTTTTCACATTTATTTGATCAAATTGGCCCGATACGGCCATTTGCTCGAAAGCACAGACTAGTTAGGGATGCTAGGGATGAAGTGCAAGCAAATTTCGACCTCATCATTCGACATGACATGGTATCGAGGTTTTTTCTTATATTCGTGATCAGCGTCATCAATTAACGCGAAAAGACGTAACTAAGAAATTGACATTATATTTATTATCTCTTTGTGATCCGATATCGGTCCGAACAATGTAAAAGAGAGAAACATATGTCATACATTTCACTTCCTACGATATCGGATGTCGGGTATCGTTTACCGGATATCGGATGTCAGACAATGTGAAAACGCTCTTACTGTCATTAAACCTTTCATACAAGCCCGCCAGTTTCGAGTAGTTCTATCTGACTTACTTGCAGATATCCGAGACGTTCTCGTTTTTCAATAGCCGTTTTTACCCGACTGGTTATGTTGGATGTAAGTTTGTAATATCCTTTATTACCTCATATCTTCTGAACCACCGTACGTATTTCAATGATACATGTCTCAAATGAAAGGTATTTACTGCCCCAGTGTTCTTAGGCACTTAAAATATAAACAAAAGCTATAAGTTGGTTTTTTAGCGCCAAAATGTATGCGGTCAAAAAAACCCTCAAATTTATAGAGTGGGGTATCAAAATGAAGGAAATTAGAAGACGATTAAAAAAATATAAAATATGTCATAACTAAAAAGATTAAAATATAATAAATTATTAAAAATAAAAATCCCGTCCGATGTTGAAAAGATCGAAACAAGCTTTATAGCAGGCGGTACCCATTTGCAAAACTCACACCAGATGAATATTAATGGGTACCACCTGCTATATAGCTTGTTTCGATCTTTTCAGCATAAGTCGGGTCTTTTATTTTTAATAATACAATAGTCTGATATACCTGTTAACATATTTTATTAATAAGGTTAGAGGATTAATTATTGTTGGCCTATAAAGCCTTCTTTAGACTTCATTCGTTAGATATATAATTATTTTATTTCATGTTCACTTCTAGATGCAGTGGTGGGCGACGTGTGTTCTACTGCTAGCGATGACCCACGGTGGCGGTGGAGTTACTAACTCAGGTGGGTGGATATTGTAGAGCATCATTAGAGTATCTAAGCCATTATTACTGTGACCATACGTGACTTATCCTACGAAAGCTACTAACATTACAAGTATATCTTGCTTGTTGCCATGATCAGATAAGATTTAGTAAAAGAAAAAGCCAGAAACCGCTGAAGAGTACAGAATTCGCTATCGACCCTAACGTCCCGCTATCAGAGAATCTTCGTCCTGGAAATAATCTTCCCAGAATTAGGCGGAAGGTGTTTAAACAGACTTCGGACAGGTCGGCCGAAGCAACCAAAATCAGTGTATGTGGGGTTTCTCGGATGATGTGAACTTGCGATGTGAATGTGGAGAAACTATGACCCACCTGTTAACGTGTGCTGCGTGCTCATACCCATGGCTATCAGCATATCTCTTGACCTAAGCCATGTCATAAAATGTTGTCTTTTCTTGTGTAACTTGTGCAACTACGGGATATCACAAAGTGAGACATTTTCCAGTAACTCTGTTCGCGACGTTAAGATTTATGCGCAGTACACGTGTTTTAGATTTCTTTAGAGGATAGTACGGTGCCGCGAAAGAGCTCATTTCCACCAATTATAGATTAGGTATATCAATTAAATCTACAAACGTCAGGGTCTCATTTATCTCGTGATTTAAGGTCCAAAATATAAGCGTCCGAGGAAGTCATGAGTCAAAAGGCCATCGACACGATAGAAGAAGAATGAGTCTCATTGTACCTATACGCATTATCATCATTGTGATCCACCTAACCGTTGAAGGACGATCTCCATGTGAATCTACACTGACCTTCCTTAGATCACGGTCAAGCTTATTCAACTAGTTATAAACAGTGGAGATGGGGCTTCGTCACGAAATGCCAATTTTAGTCTATCATAGCCACAATAAAAGTCATAATAAATTAAGACCGAGAATTTCCTCTCACGGCATTAACTTCGACGCGTGACACACGCACATTTTCAATTGCCATTAATTTGGAGAAAGAGTATCTTAATCGTAATAGAATGTTTCACTCCTACTTTTACTTAGGTACTGACCAGTTGTAAGAAATGCAATGGCGAGTATTATGGAAGGAAAACTTCCGTTCAAATATATTTTTTGTATCTATTGGTCACTGAGGCACGTTGTTATAAATCAATGCAGTTAAGATTAGACTCTGGACAGCTCCCAGAAACCTGGCAATAATCAGTAATCATATTTCTACCTTTCTTCTGCCATAGAATAGGACTGAGAGTATCTACTGAGAGTATCTACTATGATCACGTACCCTAATCTTGGCTACTTTCAATAGTCTGAAATACTTACTATTTCAAAAGTTTAATCCAAATTTATAGTTAACTTATACTTTTAATTATTTAGATGCGTTGATGAGTACAATCATAATAAATATTTTACAACCGGTAACAGTAACCATTATCTAATCTGAGCCGGTAGGCCTAATGTTACCTTTCTCAACTCGTTTTCGTACCCGGCCTTTGTCAAATTTGCAACTATAGTTGAAATACCTACTTTAATATGTGCATTATGACATGACAGATGCCCTAAGTCATAGAAGGTAATTTGCACGATTGGAACGAAACTATTATAATTTAATTTTAATAATTTGTAAATTAGAGATAGATGATAAAATAAATAAATAGATATTACTTCCGTTAAAAAATATAGTGTGACATATTTCAGTCCAAATTTTGTGTTAAAGTTAAATTTAGAGTAAAATAATTTAAACTGTGGTGCGTTTCTTTATTTCTACAAGACCTCGTAAAACAGCTACGTATATGGTTTTTGTTTTTTAATATTAGTGTTGTGGTTATAATTATATTGTCTTAGGTTGTTACATTTTCATTGTAAGAAACTTATCTATGCTCGTTACTTTTCGTTACGTTTTATTAAAATATTTGGTATATATCTCCTGCGATACCTCTACCGTTGTATAGTTGTTATCATCGGTAACACAGCTGGTAAGTTGGACATAGGATTCTCCCAATGTGTGCCATTTCATCCGATCCTCCGCCTTCCGCATTCAGTCTGTGCCTGCCATTTTTTCAGGTCTTCAGTCCTTCTGGCTAGGGGGTGTCCTACCTTTCGTTTGCTTTCTCGTGGTGTCCACTCTAGGACTCATCTGCTCCAACAGCCAACGGCCATCAGTCCTTCGACAGACCAGCTTTAGCTTGCTTATTCTGAGAGCTATGTCGGTAAATATTATTCTTTTGTCGAATGACCTCTTTTCGTATTCTGTCCTTCGAAGTAACTCTAGCATAGCCCTCTGCGCGACTTTTAGTTTATGAACTAGCCCTACCGTCAGTGTCCACGTTTCGGTACCGTAAGTCATAACAGAGGACGCGTTGGTCAAAGAATTCTTTTTCGATCGTTTTCAGGCATTGCGGTAGGGGAAAAGAGAAGACTCGTAATTTGCGAATCGCTGCCCAACCCAGTTGGATCCTTCTGGCTAGTTTTTTCTTCTCGGTTTTTTTTTAATGTAGCTGAATAACCTGGCCCAGGTAGCCATATTTTTGGACAACTTTGACCGCATGCTCGTTGAACATAATCTTGATTTTATCCAAGTTTACATCGAGGTCGGTACGTCGAGAAGCTCCTTTTAGGCTGAGCAGCATTACACCTAGTTGTTCCAACGACTCCCCAACTATGACGTGTCAACAATGTAAATTGTATAATAATGACCAAATGCGATATGGGTCGGAAATAACGTAAAATGTAACAAAAGTTACATTCTGGCAACGATATGATTACTCTTTTCTAACTTGAATCGATTATTCTCACAACCGATTTAAGACATTCCAACCCTAGACTACAACTGTCATAATGGACTTATTAAATTATTTCAACTATAATATGCTTATAATTTAGCTGATATTTTCAATGCCGTAACAAATTAGGTAGTTTTATCTTTTAGTGGTAGTATTTTATAATATTTATTGATTCTATTATAGCAAAAAGCGTCAAGCCTTTGTACTCCTGTCGTTCGTGGGTATACCCTATTTGTTATCAAAATATCATTAATGAGACTTAACCAGTTTAACTTAAATTTATTAATATTATGTATTTATGACAGCGTTATATTTGCATAAAGATAACTTGCGCTCGCAGTCTAGAGTTATCCAACACATTATTATTACACTTTTCATAATATTTATAACTTTTAGGTGCTCTACCAAAGTTATCAGGTAATAATTTGGTCCACAGTTATTTTTTTCATATGCCACTGATGTGGCAAACAAGCACACGGTCCACCGAATGGAAAGTGGTTACCGTGGCCTATGGACGTGTACAGGGGAGTCACAATCATGCTGTCAACCCTGTAAACACAGAGAGTTTCTGTGCCGTCAGTGTAGAAGATAAAGCAGGTATAGCCTGTGGTCTTCCCACTGACAGCACAAAAACTCTCCAGTGAGCTCTAGCTACCCTACTCACCGCTGGGAACACAACACTAGGTTAATTTGGTCGCGGTATACTGTAGGGCGGAGATACCAACTTCCTCAGTCAGACTGCTCAATTGGAGTCAAATTAAAAGACGGCTAGCCGTTCGTTCCGTTTGTCCCAGCTTGTCATCAAAATAGTGCAATGTACCTACTAGCGTTCCATTTCCAAAAAGGAAAACATAGTTCTAAAAATTTCATCCGCACTCGTAATAACCACCATCAATTCGAACCAAGTCGCAGGGAATCACCAGTATCATACCAATGTTGATATCAAAAGTCGAAATAGTGAAGCGTCATCGGAAGTGCGTGTCCGCATTCGTAACATAATAACATAAAATAAAAGTGCTGAGTCAATAACACTTTTGTGTTATATGATATTATGTCGAAAGTAACACATATGACATAATGTATCAGTATGTGCACTTTCGCGATTTCGCTGCTGTACTAGTTATGCAGTTGTGATTTGTCACTGTTTGACTATGTATATGTTCTTAACGTCCACTTTCATTAATTTTTCGTCTTCTTTGATTGCAATTTTTGGATGATGTTTGTTTTTATATTTTTTTCTTTTTGTAATGGTTTTCATTATCTACCTTGTAAATAAATATCTAGGTGTATGTGAATAGTGGACAAAGTATGTAATTTAACTATTATACCTTTTCATACAAATTTATAAGAAAATGTATATACTTATCTCCTGTTATCCGTTATACTTATCATAAAGTATTATCCTTAATGATGCTGTTTAATAGAACTCTAGTAAGTAGTAATAATTATTATTATTCTAATCATTTCCTTTATATATTTTCAGGAACAGAACAATTTTGGACGGACGACTACAAAATCTTTGAACAAGTGTATGGCAAAACTTCAGACAAGGAAATTTACGGTGACACCTTACCTTCCACTGTGACCTACACCCGCCCCGACAGAACGCCAGAGGCGTCCCAAAAGAAGGAAAGGTTTCTTATGAACTACAATGATCCAGACGCGGAACAATTGGACGCGTACAACTTCGCAAATTATCAAGAATTATTACGCCAACAATCCGAAAACCCGCAGGGTAAGAAACAAGCTACCTCCTCTGTTAAAGTTGTGAGCTACTTCAAACCTATAAGCATGGAGAACGATCCAGCCACCTACAAATATTTAAAACATTTAGAAGAGTTCAGTAACCAAGAAAAATTCAAATCCCCAAAGCCCGATGGAGGTTTCAAGCCCCTGAAATATCCTGAAGGTCCTGGAAGACCTACAAAATCTGAAGAATCAGACACATATAGGAGTATACAAGATATTTTAGATGCGAAGAAGAAAAATAAAGACAGCAGTTCATATGAAGAAGATAGTAATAAGAAATATATGTCGTATCCTAAAAATAAGAGGAAGAAACCTCCAAGGGCTTATACCGAAATAAATAAGCCGAGATGCGTGGGCAACTGTCGGAAAAGAAATGTGAATTATAGGTTAAGAAGACCCTACCGATGGACGCCATCTTTGAAAACTGTAGTTGTTATTTAATATTTTTTTTAGCATCTATCAGTTCGCAGTGCGTGGCGACCCAGCACATGGTACCTTATTATCATATCGTTTTAAAAT
The DNA here is from genome assembly GCA_949126895.1 of Eilema caniola. Taxonomy (NCBI): domain Eukaryota; kingdom Metazoa; phylum Arthropoda; class Insecta; order Lepidoptera; family Erebidae; genus Eilema; species Eilema caniola. Next base: position 23,399,255 of record OX421474.1, read on the forward strand.
TGGCCTGGCCATTTCAGTAGGTGTGCGGTATTTTATTATTTATTTAACCACACAGGTATCTAAATGTATTTTTTATTTATGCATTGTTGAGTGAATAAGTCTGACCTGAAAAAAATAGTCACTCTCCCACCTACGCAATAAGCATAAGTGGAAGTAATAGTAAGAAGAGTGATATTAATAATGTTATTATTTATGTAATCAAGTTTCTTTATAAAGTGAGCCATGACAAGACAAAGCAAATAAACTGTTAATTATTAAATATAAATTCGATACAGTTTTTATGAGATTATAATGTTATTTAAGATTAATGTTATTTTTTTATTGTTTACTTCGTCCATGATGTTGAATCTTGCTTAGCGTGGATATCATTAAAATTAAAAGTAGGTATAATATATAGTCTACAATGAAACACGTATTATTTGATCATAATTTATTTCTTAATCAACAAAAATCTTATTATTAACGTTTCATAATCTTTCTATCTTATTTTCAAATGAAAATTAGTAAGATAGATTACTTTTTACTGCGTTTTCGCCTACACCCTCTTGCAGGCGGAAGCCATTACCATTAACAGTCATACCCCTTTGGGTCACAGGCAGAGTTCTCAAGATAACTACGAGATTTACATATACCTACATGCCTAACTCCAAAACTTCAAATCAACTTTACATCCACGGAATCATCAAAATCACAAGTTATCGATAACCTGTCATAGTGAAGTTGCCTAATATGTGCAACATTCTATCGAGGACCTACCCCCTAGACAAATCGTGAAGCGGTCGTAGAGTAGAATTAACAATATATAGGATTGACATATGTTTACGACTGACATTAACGTTAAAATAAGTGTCAATCTCATACATTGATCAATCTATTCCATATGCGTCCACTCGTCAAGCCCCTCTAGAAAAGTGGCAATTCGCTCGCTGGTATAGAACAGATGTATGGGATTTGACGAATATGACAGTTGTCAACTTATGTCATAAACGTAAATCTCATACATTCGTCATTTTATTCCACGATACGCCGGCGAACGAATTGCCACTTGTATACAGGGCCAGGGGGCTGTGTTGTGAGCCCACCACATTGAAGATTTCCACGAAAGTGAAGAACAAAATCATAAAGATTTCTTTACATTGATGACGGTTTGGTGTTAGGAACTCAAGAATGAGATAAAATAAATTAAATTATTATAAACAATAACAAAAATAATTGTCTAATAAATAAATAATAACAATGCGTCCTCAGTTATTACTTAATTAGAAGACAATAATAGGTAACAAGAAAATTGAAGAGTAATTTTATAATTAAGTGATGATTTTTAAATTAATAATACCAAAATGTATAAATTTGATCAGATGATAATAATAATTGCAATGATTTCAACACAAGAAATATGTAATTTGTACCTACATATTAATTGGAAAATTTCTTAATTATTATTGTTAAAAATTATGAATTACTATCTTTCTTTTGTAATACTTTAATGATAACATTGAATTTTCACGGTACCTAGTATTATTCTAACGGGAGTCGAACCTTAGAAAATACATCACCGATGCTATTTATTGGAGGTAGGTACATCTCTACATTAACATTAATAAATAATCAGATTTCAGTATAAATTACTAACAATATTGTATTGACATTATTTTCTTTGTCTATTCTCCTCAAACTACTCAAGTATTATAACACAGCTGGTTTTATCGTGAACAATTCAGTATATAAAGTTAGGGTTTGTATCACTCTGCCTGCTTGACCCGTTAGCGACAGGGTTGATGTTAGTTTTGGACTTCAGCTTGTTCTCCTGGATGCTCTGCAGCAGGAAGGGTGGCGCAGACTGTTGTCGCGTCTGCCGGTTGTCCAGCTTCTGCATCAGTTCTTCTACGAACTGCCCACCCGTCTGACTGGAGAAATACGTGTATTAGGAATGATGGAATAACAATACATAAACAGTCGATTACGAAAATAATGAAATGACATTCTAATACAACTGTGTCTTGATTTAGAAATCATTACCCCTTGTTCTATAAAACTCTGACTGTACTCGCGACCACACATATTTTTTAATTATATTATTTCTGTAGCAACGCCTGCTATATAATATATATACACCTTTAGCTAATCTGCAGTACAAAAATATCAAAATCGGCCCTGCCACTGTGGAGATCCGCCGAAAAGAAGACAGACAAGCAAAATTGTTAAGAATTGTTATTTTGTCATCAGTATCGAGTATGTAGTTTTTTTTATACCACTTTGGTGGCAGACGAGCACACGGCCCACCTGAGGGAAAGTGGTTACCATTGCCTAATGGACGTGTGCAACACCAGGGTCGTCACACTCAGCACGAGTGTTTGTGTGCCGACCCTGTTTGAACAGAGAGTTTCTGTGCGCTCAGTATAGAAGATAAAGCGGGATAAGCCTTTGCTCTTTCCACTGACAGCACAAAAACTCTCCAGTGAGCTCTGGCTACCCTACTCACCGCCGGGAACACAACACGGAGTTATTATACCCGCGGTATTCTGTAGAGCGAAGGTACTGCCCTAGGCGAACTGCTCAATTGGACGGATATAACGTCGTCTCATTCTATACTATACTATACGCAGCCAACTATAGGTATTATAGCTTAGTCAGCCGTTCAATCAACAGCCTACCCTCTTTAATGAATAGCGCTGTTTCATGAGCTTTCTAAATTATATTCGCTGTTTAGTTAAGAAGCTACGCTGTTGATTCAATATCAATCAATCAATATATCATTTATCTTGGTTTTTTTAAGTACTTACTTACTACTGTAATCTGTATTAAGAGTTGATTGGATTGTATACATTCATGTGTGTGTGCGTGCGTGCGTGCGTGCGTGCGTGCGTGCATGCGTGCATGCGTGCGTGCGTGCGTACGTGCGTGTGTGTGTGTGTGTAGCGGCTAAATCATAGGTTATGCCAGCAAACCTGGTGTCAAACCCTATTGTTCGCGACAGACAGACAATTTTAATTTAACTATGTTCGCAAATTGTGATTATGTGTAGTTTAATCAAAATAAACATTGGTTTTGTGATTATCGGAATGAATAGTGTTAGAATAGTATCAAAATAATGTCAAAACAGTGCAAACCGGCCTCTGATTGGCCACTGTGTGATTCAGTCGCGCCCTCTGGGATAGGCGTTGGAACTACCTAAATTTGTAAAACAATCTTTGTATTATCTGTACGTGATTAATTTGTTAATTTAGATAGTAAATGATAATAATACATAGATAAAAAATATATGTAATAGCAGTAAATATCAGTACCCAATATGTAACAGCATATCTGTAAACCATAATCTTATAAGAATTTAATAAATGCCAATTAAACCTCACACATAACTACAAAACACTGTAATTTCTGCACACTTTTGTTAATTTTAAAGAAATTATGTAATTTTTGTGTACTATTCAATAAGAAATAAATAAATAATTGTGTTGCACACGTCTATAGATAATAGATATGTTAGAATTGTAAGAAATTGTATAGATAAGTGAAATATTTTGATATTGTCAAAGTGAAAATTGATTGTGCAAAATAAAGAAAATATCCACCGAAACTAGAGGCCCACATCAGGGTAAAAACTATTAATATAAAAGCGCAGGCGACTTTTTCACCATTGCGATACTCTAGCCGGGTCGCCTAGCACGTCTTGGAGCTATAACGCTCAGACTTGCAACCTGAAATGGGCATCTAAGTTCAGGACAATTTTATTGTTAAAATAGGATTGTTTTATTTACTGGATCCCTTCAGATACAAATCGGAACCTGGCCTTTCTGGCTGGTTCAGCTGGTTGTCAGAGACACACGGGGAAACCTCGCTTTCCTGTCTCGCATACAACAGCTACAGTCCACCTTCTCCTCAGGGCAGGAAAGTGTGTAAACTGAATGAACCACCCCATGTACTTATGGGCGACAGCCGATCAAGAGGTGAACGAACTCGCGTTCTATAACCGGGTTCGCTCGTCCACGTGAGGCCCGTCCAGTACATTTTCTGGTCCGTTCGAGCCGGATTTGCTGTCCGTGTGGTCAGCGTCCAGCCGGACGTATCGCGTGGTCTAGTCCATCTGGACCCCTGTTTCGTTGCGAGCCGGCAGATAGTGTCGCTGTCCGTACGGTCAGCTTCCGGTCGGAAATATCGCTAACTATTGTTTTTTATATTCCCCGTGTGTCTAATTAATCTAATTCATTTATTACAGCGTTACTTAAAGTATTTAGCATTCCAATTGGAATCCAATTGGAATATTTCTCAGTTTTTCGTTAGTCCAATTGAATCCAATTGGATTCTTTCTGCTTGTCAGATTGAATCTTATTGGAATCCAATTGGAATATTTTAGAGTCAGTTTTTGTTAGTATTAGAGTCAGTGCAGTAATAGTCACATGTGCGCGTTTTATAACCGTAATACATAAGTAAAGTAAATAATATAGTATATAGTAAAGTCACGTGTGCGCGTTTTTTATCCGTTTATCAGTCAGTAGGTAACGTGTTTTTATATCCGTTCCGTTTTTTGCGAATTTTGAATTTAAATAAGTAAAATATATAACAGTAAATATAGATTTCGTGCGCGTTACGTTAAGCCCAGTAAATAAAAACAGATATAGTATAGTTAATCGGTATCGTTCGTATCAGTGTAACAGTGAATAGTGTGTTATTTTACAGTTGTGCGTTTTGACAGTACGTGTAATTTGTTTGAGTAAGTAAGTCTTTGTTTTTAACAGTCTTATTTCGATAGTATATAACAGTATATAAACAGTAATAGTAATAAAAATATTTTGTTAATAATAAATAATACACGTACTGTTGAATTCGCGTCAGATTTACGTTAGTGTATCAGTGTCAGTGTTGTCAATATGCCGAAAACGAGATCTCAAGGCAGAGCTGCAGAGCCGAGCCAGCCTGAGAAGGCTCTGACACGAGAGTCTATCCTCCGGCACGAGCAGCCACCACGTTCCCCATCAGTACCAGTTGGATCTGAGGTAAGTGCCCCATCATCCATGGCTCAACCCTCAACCAGTACACCTCGGCCTTCTAGCGCTAAGACGCAAATAGAGAAATCTATAAAGCCTTGGTCTCTGGAAGAGGATAGATCAGATAATACGTTACACCCAGTTGAACAGAATGTAATAGAAGGGGTACGTACTACTGAGCGAGTGAGCCGTGAACCGGGGGTTACTATAAGATCTAGATCCTCAATTCATAATAAATCGATGGCACGTAAACGAGCATTAAAGGCTCAGGAGGATATGCTCAAAATTAAATTACAGTTAGCTGAGGTTACACTGCGTAGGGCTGAGGAATCAGCCGAGGATACCGATTATGATGATGATGCCCATTCTAGGACAGAATATGTTCGTTCGTGGTTAAGAGAGGGATCGCCCTTGACACGACCCGGCACAGACGAACCACGCTTAGTAAGTGGACACCTCCAAAAGGAGACCCACGAGATAGAGCCTCGTAAAGAAGCTACCATGGTGCCCCAGTATGGGGGCACAAACCCTAATTTAGAAAATATTAAGCTCCAAAAGGAGACTAATCTCGTATCCCGGGTTGGGGATACATCCGCTTATGTTGAGCCTCATAAAGAGACTCCTCTCGTGCCCCAGTTTGGGGGCACAACCGATAATATTAATATAAATAAACCGGCATCCCGGGCTGGGGATGCATCCGTATATCTTGAACCTCGTAAAGAGAATCCTTCCGTGCGCCAGATTGGGGGCACAACTGATAGTATTAATAACGTAAATAAACCTTGTACTGAAACTGCCTCGGCACCCCGGGCTGGGGGTGCAATAGATTATTTAGATAGAGAGCAGGCTGACAGTAAAAATATGTTAAAACCATTTATAACAGAACTCACTTCCGCTATAGCTGCACTCGCTGACAGAAAACCGATGGAGGCATCGTTTACCTCTGGCTATCCATCGACTTCGAAGGTCGTAATGACCTTACCGATTTTCAGCGGGTCGCATACTGAGTGGCTGTCGTTTAAAGCCATGTATGACACCACTAAGATATATTTTAACGATATAGAAAATACAGCCAGGCTCAGACGGAGCCTGAAAGGTAGAGCGCTAGAAATTGTAAGCTCTGAATTAATAGCTAATGCACAGCCGGAGCATATTATTAGGGAACTAGAGCTCCAATTCGGACGACCTGACTCTATAGCTCAGTCTGAGACAGATAAACTCAGAGCATTGCCGCGATGTACTGAAGCACCGAAAGACATATGTACATTCGCCAGTAGAATAAGGAGTAGTGTCGTCACACTTCAGGCTTTAAAGAAAAATCACTATCTTATAAATGCCGAACTGTTACGTATATTAACAGAGAAACTTCCGAACTCATTGCGTGTACAATGGTATAGAATTTATACTGATAAATATAATTCCACACCCGATTTAACTTCGTTTAGCGAATATATATCTGAATGTGCCCGTTATTGTAGTGCCTTTGCCCCAGCTGAGACCGTTAAAGATTACCAGACAACTCGTCGTGTCCCTCAGAGAGCATTTACTGCCACTGAGAGACACACTGGGGAAAATAATAAATCTAGATGTCGAATATGCGACTCTGAGGGGCACTACGCGTCGAACTGTGAGACGTTTAGAAAGGGGAACTCCGACAAGAGATGGGAGCTCGCTAAGAAACATAGACTCTGTTTTCGTTGTCTCAAAACGCGTCTAAACGATCATAAATGCCCGATTAGAAAATGTGGAATTGATAATTGTATAGCTTCTCATAATAGATTGTTACACTATGTTAAGAAACCTCGTACAGAACCGAAACCAGACACGAATGAGGAAATAGTCGCCAGTTCGAGCTCAAAATCAACAAAGCAGGCTTTCCTGAAAATAGCGCCTGTTAGGCTTTCAGGACCGGCGGGAGAGGTGTTGACATACGCTCTCCTAGACGACGGGTCAACCATTTCATTGATAGATGAAGACATCGCTGCCAAGCTGGGAGCCAGAGGTAAGACAGACCCATTTACCATTAAGGCTATCGGGGACACAGCGATAGACCTACCGGACTCACGAAGAGTTGAAGTCTACATAGGTAACCCCGAAGGCACTAGCATACCACTGTCTGTTAGAACAGTTCCGAAGCTGCACCTATCATCACAGACAATCAGTGAGACAGACTTACAGGACTGTAAGCATCTCGAGGACATAAAAGATCAGCTTATGTACACAGCGGCAACCCCGAAGATACTCATAGGCCAAGACAACTGGCAACTATTGATATCCAGCTATATTAAACGGGGACACCGCCAACAACCAGTCGCCTCACTCACAGCATTAGGATGGGTGTTACACGGATGCCATGGTAGAATATTAGGTCAAACAGTACATTTTGTTAATCGTCTCTCAGCCGCTGATGACAGCATAGATACTCAACTGAAACAATATTTTTCACTTGAATCGCTCCTTTTAAACCCACGTCGACCGAGCTCCGACCCTGAAAAGCAAGCCGAGGATATATTAAATAAGAATACAGTACAGTTAACAGATGGTCGCATACAGACAGCCCTCTTATGGAGAAAAGGGGATGATGTGATGCCTGATAGCTATCAAAACGCTATGAGGAGGCTCACGTCAATAGAGAAGAAGCTTGACCGCACTCCAGATCTTAAAGCCGCATATACAGCACAGATGGAGTCTCTCATACAGAAGGGATATGCAGAGGAAGCTCCGAAGCAAGCCAGACCAGGTAGGACCTGGTACCTGCCTCACTTTGATGTTCACAATCCAAGTAAGCCTAACAAAATTCGTATAGTTCACGATGCTGCTGCCAAGTCAGGGGGGATGTCCCTGAACGACTTCCTGCTCACTGGACCAGACCTGCTGCAGTCACTGCCAGGTATAATGATGCGTTTCCGCCGTCACCGAGTCGCTGTCACAGCTGACATCACTGAGATGTTTATGCAGGTACAGGTACGTCCTGAAGATCGAGACGCCCTGAGGTACCTATGGAGAGGAGACCGGCGGGAGGGCGCACCTACTGAATACAGAATGAAATCGTTAATATTCGGAGCAGCCAGTTCACCGTGCACAGCGATCTTCGCTAAGAATTGGAACGCGAGACAGTACGCGTTACAGTATCCCGAAGCAGTAGCAGCCATAGTTGATAGTCACTATATGGATGACTACCTACATAGTTTCCCGAACGAGGCAGAGGCAGTTCGTATATCAGCACAGGTACGTGATATACATAGAAAAGCAAAATTCGAGCTCACCAAATGGGTCTCGAACTCCGCGTCGGTCGCCAGACAATTAGATAACAAGCCGGGCCGAGCGGAGATAGTCAACATAACACAAAAGGAACAGGACGAGAAAATCCTAGGTTTAATGTGGGATCCTTGTACCGACGAACTCAGTTTTAATTTAAAATTAGCCAGATTACCCGAAGATCTCATTCGAAGCACTACACCGACTAAAAGAGAGGCCTTAAAAATAGTAATGTCTCTATATGACCCACTCGGACTTGCGTCACCAGTAACAATTAAAGCCAAACAGATTTTACAGGAAGCGTGGCGCCTAGGTACAGACTGGGATCAAACATTGAACGACAAGCTCCTCACACAATGGAGGACTTGGACAGAACATTTACAGGCACTGAAAGACGTCAAGATACCCAGATGCTACCCCGGATACACCGACCCTCAGTCGCTACAGCTTCACGTGTTCACAGATGCCAGCGAAGCAGCCTACGCCGCGGCCTTGTACTGGAGAACCGTCAGCCACGAAGGACAGGTGAGTGTTAGTCTCGTCATAGCAAAGGCGAGGGTGACGCCACTGAAAATCACGTCCATACCCAGACTAGAGCTACAGGCCGCGGTGATGGGAACACGACTAGCGACTGCAGTGACAGAAAGCCACAGCGTCACACCTGACAGCATAACCTACTGGACCGATAGTAAGACCGTACTCACATGGGTAAGAAAAGGCTCCAGATCATATAAACCATTTGTTGCACACCGGATAGCTGACATAGAAGAAAATACGAAAATAGATGACTGGAAATGGCTGCCCTCTAGACTAAACATCGCGGACGCGGCCACTCGCGACGTTCCCGCTAACTTTAATTCACAGCACGAGTGGTACAGCGGTCCGGCCTTCCTATATAGAGAGCCAGAGGAATGGCCAACAGAGAAGCCTACAGCAACAGAGGCTACAGGAGAGGAGCGGGTCAACTCCGTGTCACTCAAAATTAATGTAAGTGCAAGCATACCGAACATAAACAGATTCTCAAGATGGGAGAGACTCTTACGCACCACTGCTCGGGTGCTACAATTTATAGATCTGTTGAAGCCTAACAGAACACAGCAAGTGGCCTACAAAAGAACCACGAAAAACAGAGAGAAGGATCCCGACTGGCGCAACACCGATCGGCAGGTGAGAATAGATAAAGGGTCAGCATTGCCTAAAATAACTGTACCTACTGACAATTACAGAATCCTCACCGCTGACTACATTAGAGACGCCGAGCGCCTTTTAATCAAAAGTATACAGTCCGACTCGTTTGCACAAGAGATGCAACGACTAAACAAACAAGAAGAGATACAGACCGACAGCAGACTCCGAGGTCTCCGTGTTGAAATGCTGGATGGAGTGCTGGTACTACACAGCCGAATAGCAGCCGCCGAGGATGTGTCCGACGAGGTAAAACGGCCACCGATAATAGATGGTGAGCATAAAATTACCAAATTATACATAGACTGGACACATCGTAAGCTGCATCACAGTGGCACAGAGACCACCATCAACGAGATTCGCCAACATTACTGGGTGATTAAACTACGACCGACTACAAAGTCGGTGATTAACCAGTGTTTAAGTTGTAGAATCAGGAAAACGCAGCCGCCAGAGCCTGCCACTGGCGACCACCCGAGAACCCGCCTTGCGCACCACCGCAGGCCATTCACCTACACCGGGCTCGATTACTTCGGGCCAGTCAGCGTGACCGTTGGGCGACAGCACCAGAAGCGCTATGTCGCGCTATTCACCTGCCTGACTTCCCGGGCGGTCCACCTCGAGGTCGCCGCCAGCCTGAGCGCGGACTCCGCAATACTGGCTTTGCGGAGGTTCATCGCGCGCCGAGGCTGCCCCGCTGAGGTCTACTCAGACAACGGCACCAACATGCACGGTGCTGAGCGCGAGATGCGCGAGGCCGTGCCCCGCGAAGCCGCTGAACGAGGCATCGTGTGGCGCTTCATCACCCCCTCTGCTCCCTTTATGGGGGGTGTATGGGAGCGCCTCGTCCGCTGCGTTAAGACCGCTCTCATCACGGTCTTACACGAGCGCCATCCCCATGAAGAGGTGCTCTCCACTCTACTGTGTGAGGTGGAGTACACAGTCAACAGCCGCCCCCTCACACACGTCTCCGTTAGCCCCGAGGATGACGAGGCTATTACACCGAACCACATCTTGCTCGGTGGTTCGGGCCGACTACCATCGCTGGGCGAGTTCGACTCGTCCGATGCTGACACCGGGAAGCAGTGGCGACGCGCTCAGGCGCTCGCCGACATGTTCTGGCGCCGATGGGTGCGCGAGTACCTTCCCGAACTTCAATACCGGCGGGAGCCCCATGGATCGGGCCCACGCATCGAGGTCGGCGACCCAGTGCTGATCGCCGACGGACAGCTCCCTCGCAACACTTGGCCGAGGGGCCGAGTCACCGAAATATACCCAGGCGCCGACGGTCAGATCCGGACCGTTGAGGTGCGCACAGCCGGGGGCGTGCTCAAGCGCCCCACGAAGAAGATCGTCCCGCTGCCGAAGTAGTGTCGCTCACCGTAGATGCAGCATCACAAGCGGCCGAGCCTCACTCTGCTGCACGGCGGGAGAGATGTTCGCGACAGACAGACAATTTTAATTTAACTATGTTCGCAAATTGTGATTATGTGTAGTTTAATCAAAATAAACATTGGTTTTGTGATTATCGGAATGAATAGTGTTAGAATAGTATCAAAATAATGTCAAAACAGTGCAAACCGGCCTCTGATTGGCCACTGTGTGATTCAGTCGCGCCCTCTGGGATAGGCGTTGGAACTACCTAAATTTGTAAAACAATCTTTGTATTATCTGTACGTGATTAATTTGTTAATTTAGATAGTAAATGATAATAATACATAGATAAAAAATATATGTAATAGCAGTAAATATCAGTACCCAATATGTAACAGCATATCTGTAAACCATAATCTTATAAGAATTTAATAAATGCCAATTAAACCTCACACATAACTACAAAACACTGTAATTTCTGCACACTTTTGTTAATTTTAAAGAAATTATGTAATTTTTGTGTACTATTCAATAAGAAATAAATAAATAATTGTGTTGCACACGTCTATAGATAATAGATATGTTAGAATTGTAAGAAATTGTATAGATAAGTGAAATATTTTGATATTGTCAAAGTGAAAATTGATTGTGCAAAATAAAGAAAATATCCACCGAAACTAGAGGCCCACATCAGGGTAAAAACTATTAATATAAAAGCGCAGGCGACTTTTTCACCATTGCGATACTCTAGCCGGGTCGCCTAGCACGTCTTGGAGCTATAACGCTCAGACTTGCAACCTGAAATGGGCATCTAAGTTCAGGACAATTTTATTGTTAAAATAGGATTGTTTTATTTACTGGATCCCTTCAGATACAAATCGGAACCTGGCCTTTCTGGCTGGTTCAGCTGGTTGTCAGAGACACACGGGGAAACCTCGCTTTCCTGTCTCGCATACAACAGCTACAGTCCACCTTCTCCTCAGGGCAGGAAAGTGTGTAAACTGAATGAACCACCCCATGTACTTATGGGCGACAGCCGATCAAGAGGTGAACGAACTCGCGTTCTATAACCGGGTTCGCTCGTCCACGTGAGGCCCGTCCAGTACACCTATGTTTTAATTGCTGCAGGAGTGCTGTTTCATTGGACGGCTTATTAAGCTAATGGGTGCGATACATACACTTCATAATATAGTTCATAAATATTCAAAACCTTATTTTAACATTTTGTACACGAAGACTCGAGACATAAGGAATTGAACGGTTAAGTAGTACGTACCGTTCCTGTGGCCTCTCCGGCTGGTACCGGCCACTCTCCACGTCAGACTGAGAGTCGTGTCCCATGTACATGGAGTACCCGCGTCGGGACAGCTCCTCGTCGGGCGCCAGCGCTGGGTTGTGGAACGAGTGGTTTTTGTCGTTGTTCATCTTTAATTTCCTGGAATAGGGAAGGGTTGTGATGTTGAGGGTCGCTTTTAACTGATTGTACAAAACTAGAGAGAGAGATTAATATATATCGATCTTTTTATTACAGACTTACTTATTCATAGTTACGGGTAGTTGGAGCCTACAAAAGCCCGACTACCTACTCTACTACGAAATCGCCAATTGGTTGTGAAGGTCAGGTCGCAGTCGCTTTACGGTAAATATGTAAGTTCAATCGCATCTTAGTTAGACTAGAAAGCCGACCTTAACTGAGATGGTAAAAAGGCTTAGTTGAATAATGATGAATGCATACTAAATAAGGCGGTTTTTATTCGCACTTCTATATGTAGGTACCTATATTTTTTTTAAAACCTACTAACGATGTAGCGTACCAACGATTTGGAGTACAGTCGATGAAGCGTACCATCGATTTGGGGTACTGTCGATACATTAGCCCATCGATAGAACGTTTTCGATACAGCGACCATCGATGTAGTGACTGTCGATATTATGAACTACACCCGTTAAAAATATTTAGGTTTAACTACCGATTTAAAGTAAATTTCGGCCTATCCAAGATTATTCTGCTAATTGCTTTAAAATTCCAATAAACTAGGTTAAACTGTTACCGATGGTGTCCTATTTACAAATTCTAATTAGTTTTAAACTTTGAGCTCGTAAAATGAGGTACGGTTATGACCAACTATGTGTAATGACTGGTAGACTGTTCTGAACTGAAACTAAGCAGTCACACTTTATCTTCAAGATGCCCTCAGAGCTCTGGATCCGCCTTCCGGCTCTTCCTCCTCTACTTTGAACGGTCGTAGGCGTCCATGGTAGTGAGACCATTTACACGCATGTTACCTTCCACGTCGTCAAGCTAGGGTCTACTCCTACTACCTCAAACTGACGGGGACGCAATTGCCAGAGACATACAATTGAACTCTTAAGCGCAGATTCATATACATGAACAGGAACGCTCTCACAAACAGTCACTCCCATAAAAGCTGCACAAGCTAAATCAAAGGTGAAAGAGCAAGCAGACCTCGGGCTCCGAAGTGACAGCCGGAACAACGCTAAGATGATGAGGATGAAGGAGTGTATATTCCACTTACTGCACTCGGATCTTTGAGGCGTTCTGCATCTCAGCGAGCTTCTTCTTGAGGGTCCGGACCTGAATGGCCAGGAATATGGCCACGACTAGAAGCACCAGCAACACCGAGCTCAGCACACTCGCTACTACTATGATCTGTGTTTCTACCTCCTGGGAACAATATTTTAGTATTTAGTTGAGGATCCCTGGTGTTGCACACGTCCATGGGACACGGTAACCTGCCACCTATGTGGTATAAAAAAAAATAGTGGGTAATTTGATCGGCATCTGATCATTTCGCGGGTGTAACTGGCCTAAAGGTACAGCTTTTTTAAGGAAATTTCATATAAATCAAGAATGAAGTTTTTCCAAAAGTATGTTTTTTTAAAACTGAAGGAAGTGGGTCCCCGCTTCCACCGAGTTAGACTTGACCATGCGGGCTCGTGGACAAGTGGTAACCGAGTACTTCAATAAATCCAAAAAAAAGGGTTTCCAATAAAGCATCCTAAATTACTACCTACCCTAACTACATACCTACCTCGTGCAGTTGCCCAATAAAGTTGTATTCTAAACCGGAAACAAAATTCAGTCATTTAGTATCTACCTACTCATTTTAATAAATATTTGGCTTCAAAGATAACTTTATTATCGATACGGTTTCTGATGACACCTTGAGTAAAAATGCTGTATCTGCTGGCATTGAGTTTATAAGTTAAGATTTCATATGAATCAAGAATGAAGTGTTTTCAAAAGTATGTTTTTTTAAAACTGAAGGAAGTGGGTGTCCGCTTTCACCAAGTTAGACTTGACCATGCGGGGGACAAGTGGTAACCGAGTACTTCAATAAATTCCAAAATCCCAGCCACTGAGTGATCATTCTCAACACATTGAGACGCTTTCGTGCCTTGGAGAACACGTGAAGCTGTCGCGTCGGTCCCCATCGCGATATGAACATCTATGGTAGTGGTCGCTAATAGTTAGAGTCCCAAGAAGTTCGACAACTGGCCCCCTAGACAAGTGACTCGTTAGCCGGCGTTTAGTTGAATAGAATGACGAATGTATGTGATTTGACGTTATTGATATGCGTTAACGTCATTCTATTCTATCCACAACTTTTTATGACAGGTCCTTCACTGTCCAGGCTGTACAATTGTGGAATGCGCTACCTGTAACCATTAGACGCGCACAATCTTTGGCCATTTAAAAAAAAATGATAAAGGAACATTTTTATCTGAGTTGATGACAGCCTCCGTGGCGTAGCGGTAGTGAACGCGGCCGCTGCGCAGGAGGCGCGGTTTCGATCCCCGCTCAGTGCAAATATTTTTATGCGTGAATATGGGTATTTGCATTGGTCTGGTCGTGCCTCGGAGAGCAGGTTAAGCCGTCGCTCGGTCCCGGTTGACATGCAAACATCTATAGCAGTCGTTACGGGTAGTTGGAGCCCTCAAAAATCCAACAACTGGTCTAGCTGCAATGCTTTGATATCGCCTTTGGGTTATGGAGGTCAGATGGCAGTCGCTTCACGGAAGATATCGAAGTTTAGCCAAATCCGCAGTTAGACTGGTAAAAAGCGGACCCCAGACTCCAAGTTGAAAAGCTTCGGATGCGACTGAGATTAACGCTAGGATGATGAAGAAGAAGAAGCAAGTCATCACCAATATGGTAATTCTCTCGCCTTCCCCATAGCCGCGTGGAGGTTTCCAATCAAGCATCCTAAATTACTACCTACCCTAACTACATACCTACCTAGTGAAGTTATCCAATAAAGTTATATTCTAAACCGGAAACAAAATCTCTCAAATCTAAACAGTCATTGAGTATCTACTTATTTTAATAAATATTTGGCTTCAAAGATACGGTTTCTGATGACACCTTGAGTTAAAATGCTGTAGCTGCTGGCATTGAGTTTATTAGTTAAGATTTCCTTAAATCCTGGAAATCTAAACTTATAAATTAAATTTGACAAAATATAGCACTTTAACTCAAAGGCTCATCTGCCCCTTTAGACAAGTGGCAATTCGTCAGCAGGCGTTTGATGGAATAGAATGACGAATGTATGGGATTTGACGTTTATGACATGCGTTAACGCATGTCAAATACGTCTAATCGATAATCCCAGCAATGGACTGCGGTGGGCTAACTGATTAATACCCATATTCATGCAATCCTCAGACGAAAAGCCCAAAACATTTTCATAATTCGTCACATCCGTTAAGATGTCATATTTTGCTTCGAACTTACGAAATAAAACATGAAACGTCACACATGTTATCTTTAATATCTATATAATATCTTATTACAACAAAGTCGTGTTAGTTACACTACTTATAACTCAAGAACGGCTATACCGATTTGGTTGAAAATTGGTGAGGATGTAGCTTAGAACCAGAAGACGGACATAAGATACTTTTCATCCCATTGAACCCCCTTTTGGGGTGAAAATGGGGATGATAGTTTGTATGTAACTTTACGCGTACGAAGTCGCGGGCGGCCGCTAGTTATGTATAGATTAGATTTTTTGCCACTCGATCAATTACAATAATAATGCAACGATATGAACCCACTCCTAACAAAAGTAATTTAGCTAAGACTTAGAGCGTTTTCACACTCATTGGATATCGGATATCGGATGAGTGTGAAAACGCTCTTTAACTGACGTTTCTACAATGCATATCATCATGTTATTATAATATGTTGTGTTTATTGATCATCACTATGTTATTATATACATCTCACCGCCAACTAGCTTAATCAGCCGTTCTATTAACTGCCTAGATTGGTAACTAAACGGCGCCATTCAATTAACGGTTAGGCCAATGGGCATCACCCCGAAATAATATAAACTCACGCCTGTAATTTCCCGAGGGGTTAAATAGAGGTGTATTCACAGAAAGTTAGTGATAGGTTTATTAAGATAGCTGCGCAATCCGACTTGGATAGGTGAGGTTAGAAGGCTAATGCGGGAGCGGAGTGTATCCCCTGCATTAAGCCTTCGTCGTTTTTTTTTCAAAACCCTGCAGAAATAAATCATTTTTAGCTGTTTGATTAAATAGCTAGGCAAGTAATTAAACGTCATCGATCCACGCTATTTGCCGAGCCGTTTAATCAACTGGCTCATTATTCAGCCCGCTAATTGAACGTCTCTGCTTAGTAAAGCGCCTAGGCAGTTCATTGAACGGCTGATTAAGCTAGATGACTGCGACATACACAATTACAAGGCAGATGTGTGAATTTATGTAGTTTGGTAAACCTTGGATATAATATACATATGTTGTCAACATCTGAATTAAAAATCTTCACTATATAGGAAGCTAAACAATGATCAGTATTAAAATACAAACTTTCAAAACTCCTCAGAGTACTATGTATGAAAAATTAATCATCACGATACTATTATATTAAATATATATAATAAAGAATCAGCCAGTTTTTTTAATCCTTATTTTCATGGGAGCTCATAACAGGTGCAACAGGCTCTTAAATGTCAACAAACCAATTAAAAATTATAGGTACGCGGACCCCGGACTCCAAAATGTAAACTTTGAACGTGTTCGGAAAATCGCTAGGAAAAAACACTTGCTTAAGCCAATTTTAGTTTCTCAAAAACCTTTCTTAGCGCTTTCCTAGGTCATAGATACAAGGACCCTACCATAATATAAAAATATCCCCACTGTCCCAATTCGTAGCAACTAGCTATTATTAACTATTACAAAATATCTTACTAGCTAGGTAGTAGTTCATAATAGAAAATGAAAATATAACGATGAAATAATATAACATAAATATTGACATTGATTGACGAATGATCTATTCTGAAGTGTTCACCTAGTTTTAGAATAATGCAAATACGCTAAGAATATGCTTACCATGTGTGATAGACATGTGTACACTAACAAATACCTAATGTACGATTCACTTTGATTAAACAAAACTTCGTAAACACATTGTAATGCTACGAACACATTCCAAGACAAACAAATAAAGACTAATTACCTAAACTGACAGCGGCCGATTAAAAGGAAGGTAGATAAACAAAACTAGGTGAATGGTTCTGATAAGTGCGTATTAGTGCTGGTCTCATATCGCAGCAATTACGAATAGGTACTTAGAAACCGTTATGAACCCTTATGAGCTTATCTATTGATGTAAGTATATGTCGCAACCATCAGCGAATAAGGGGGCCTAATACCAAAGTAGCATTTGCTGCGCATATGGAAAATTGGCAAGGAAAATGCTTCTTGACAAGAGATGTCAAGAAGCAATTTGCTTTTTTGTATGTAACCGTGGGTGGATATATTTTTGTATTTATGGCCATTAAAATCATATGCATGCATTGGTTTACCATTTATATTATAGACGATATATTTCAAGAGAAAGAAGTAAGAAATATAGTATTTAATTGGAGGGGATTTTTTTAAGCAGGTTAATTTATTACTTCTGAAATGGGTCCAAATAAAGACTCCATTACATTGTGTCCACATTATACTTGCAGGAATTCGTTTCATAATATAAAGAAGGATGTTAGGGTAACCCCTACCATCCAACCTTCGAGTGATATAAAAAACAAAGAGAGATAATGTGTTTATCACAATCTTTGATAAAGCCAGATTATACAGTCATCGTAGTTCCTTTGTGTTATCATTGGAATTCTCTTGAATTGCTACAAGTATTGCTGTGAAGTACGTGTGGAGTTAGATTTCATGATACGATGAGGAATGCGAAAGGTTTCCTTAAATGTTTACAATTAGACTTTAACCCATCTGATGGTAAGGTAACCCCCACGGGCTTCACCCCATCTGTGCGGACGATGGGGTGGGCGTGTCGGAATCGGACCGACTAAAACCAGCACACGGTGTCCTTCCCAAGTGTCCATTGCCGGGCACCCCGGGTAAGCCCTCGAAAGGATAACCCCAGCCTCGAAAGGATAACCCCAGTAAGCCAATACTGTGGTAGGTATTATACCAATTTTGAAATTATGGCGTTTCGGTAGACGGTTTTATCACACCGGGATGTCATATTGCAAAGTTACACTACTGGCCACGTACGTCTACGATGCATGACTATTCATATCACAAGAAGGAACCTATTTTTAAAATATGATGTGGGAATGTCTCATACATGCTTAACATTCCCGCGGGTAACCCCCTCCCCCCTCTCCCCTGCTCCTCCCCGTTGGTACCAGAGGGGAAGGTTTATGTCGGATGCGAAACGACTAAAACGCACGCCGTCTGTGGGTCGCAGTGCATATCCCTCGACCACGGAGTACCCAGCTCGTCCCCGGTATAAGGGTGGGCGCTTCTGCTAGGGTGACAGGCGGCTCCGCCGGTCACCCCCAGGCCCGCGCTCATGGAGGACGGAGGTCATTCATCGACCTCCAACGTCCGAGTTGTCTCAGTTGGAGGGCAGCGCGAGCCGTGAGTCTCCTTCGCTCTCGGTCTCGCGCCCGCCCCGCCACGCCACGAGCATTATTTGCTCGCAGAAGGAGGCGCCGGCCGCCCACGCATGCACGCGACCCACCTCCCTGAGCATGGTGGCGAGGGTGAGATCCTCACTCCCAGGGCCGCCACCAGCTCCCGTCTCGGCGTCTCTATATGAGTATGTGTTAGATATATGTATCTGCTCCTATACACATAAGTACAAAGACTAGAATCAATAAATCATTAAGCAAATCGCTCTCCACTGCTAATGCAATCTAATGGTGGGGCTCCTTGCTGGCCAGACGGGTTGGAACTGGATTTTATTTCGATTTTGCCTTCTCTCGCAGTGATATCGTCTGCGTATTGTTCCGTTAGTTGCCTCTTATGACACCCTTCGGATGAGATGAAGTGGTGATTGTATTCTTTGTCCGTCATTTATACGGACAAGCAATAGTACTTATCTCATTTGATTGATAAGGGACGTAGTAAGTAGTAGGTAACCGTGGCTGACTTGAGATGTGCTCACATAATTTCGCAATGAGATATGTCTATGTATGAACCTATGTGTATAAATGCATACTGTACAGTGTGGGTGGAGTCATAAGAACATTGAGATTTTAGGAGAACTTTGCAATCACTGCGAGCAATCAGACCTCGATCGATATTCTACCTGTATGTCTAATCACTGGGCAACGACTTCAACAAATGTCTTACGCACATTTATATCTATTGAGTTATACTCACCAATGTCTGTAAAACTACCTTTGGAACCCACTTATACCGACAATTACTTTTCCCGAAATTAAACATAATCCACATTTTCAGGTTCATCACAGCGTTAATACCGGTTGCATTTTGGGGCCCGGTATTGGTCTCATACTCCTTCTCTTGGCTTATCTTGTGACCTAAATGAATAAAGACATTTAGGGCCCGCGCTGTGTCGTGCGTATGCGCGTCTGGTTCGTGCTAATAATGTTAAGCTAATTTCTTACAAAAGAAGAAGAACAATTTCATACAGATAGTTTGGACAAAATCATCTGTATTACAATTAAATCCATGCGGTTTGCACAACGTGTGGTTTTCCAATCTTCTTCTTCATCTTATACCTCGGAGTCCGAGGTCCATCTTTTCCAGTATAGCCGCGGGTTTGTATAATATTTCCGAGAAGCGACTGCCATCGGACCGCCACAATGCATTGGAGGGATTGCAGTTAAATGTTGGACTTTTTAGGGCTCCACCTACTTTTAATGAATGCCATAGTAGATGTTCGTAAGACAACCGGGACCTACAGCTCAATGTGCTCTCCGAGGTACGACCAGACCAATGCAAGTACCACATAGCAGTCGCGTTCACTACAACCACGTCATAGAGAAAGATACTGTGACCACGCCAAGGAGGCTGTGTGTGCGTGCGTGTGTGCGTGCTTGCACGCACACTCACACACACGCACGTACACTCGCACTCGCGTGTGTGAGTGTGTGAATTAGTGTGTGTGTGTGAGTGCGTGGGTGAGTGAGTCTGTGAGTGTGTGTGTTTTTTTTGTTATTCCAGAGGTTTGGAAAATACTTTTTACGTACGCTGTGCCGGACTCGAATAAATCGCTACCGACTAAAAACCTCCTCTGGCATCGATCTCACTCACCTCCTCGGTTCCGCCGTTAGGCATAACTTCGAGGAGGGGTGGTGTAAGTAACTTGTACCTTCCTCCATTTTAAGCTTTGGCTTTCACTGTTCAGCATTCCACATTTCGCCAGAGTTCCTCCCGCTTCCGCTCCATACGCCGAAGTTCCTGCAGAACCTCCGTCACATAACTGGTTGTTGCTTCCCAGGATGCCTCTGATGAGAGCATGCATGCTACCAAGGATTCTGGACTGGTTTCCTCCATAAGGGCGGCCTTCCAAATATTCCGTGCTGTCACGAAACGAGGGCATGTAAATACCACGTGCTCTGCATCTTCGCTTACTCCGGGACAGGCAGGACACTCTGGGGAAGAATCATGCTTAAATCGGTACAGATATTCCATAAAGCCATGTTCTATGCCATGTTGCCAATTCCATAAGTCCATGCCCAGATAACATTTGGGTCAGATAATAATTGATCTCCCCATGGTCACGATTCAGCCAAACGTCCAATTGTGGGATAAGTCGGTACGTCCATCTGCCATTTGTGCTGGTAACTCATTTTGTTTGCCATCGTCGGATGGTCTTTTGCCGTTCTTCAAGGTCACGTTTTTCAGGGCTTTTTGTGTTTTGTACTTTTGCTAATTTTCGCTGGTAGAGGGCTTTTCTTTCATCAACTAGTAGATCAATAGGAAGCATTCCAGCTATGACACACGCTGCGTCTTCAGAAACCGTACGGAAAGCACTTGCAACTCTCAGGGCACTCAGACGAGATACCCGGGCAATATTTCTCCGCGAGTCCTTTGTCCGCGATTTCTCTGCTTAACCTGGGGTTTGAAGTTGAGCCGGGCATCGATTATTACTCCCAGATAGCGCAGGAATGGCTGGGATGTTATTTCCTGAGCTCCAACTCGCAGGGTAATGGTTTCCAGCTGTTTCCTACTTGTAATGAGTACCGCCTCCGTTTTGTGCTCCGCTAACTTTAAGCCTACCAGCA
Source organism: Eilema caniola (assembly GCA_949126895.1). Classification (NCBI taxonomy): domain Eukaryota; kingdom Metazoa; phylum Arthropoda; class Insecta; order Lepidoptera; family Erebidae; genus Eilema; species Eilema caniola. The sequence continues at coordinate 23,420,607 of OX421474.1, forward strand.
CCACATCCATCCACTGGCTGATCTTTTCGTAGGTAATGAACAACCAAAAAAAGTGTGTGTGTGTGTGTGTGTGTGTGTGTGTGTGTGTGTGTGTGTGTGTGCGCGAGTGTGAGTGTGCGAGTAGGAGTGTGTGAATACGTGAGTGTGTGAGTGTGAGTCTGTGAGTGTGTGTGTGAGTGTATGAGAGTGTGTGAGTGTGTGTGTGTGTGTGAGTGTGTGTGTGTGTGTGAGTGTGTGTGTGAGTGTGTGTGTGTGTGTGTGTGTGTGTGCGTCTGTGAGTCCGTGTGTGAGTGTGTGTGCGTGTGTGTGAGTCTGTGAGTGTGTAAGTGTGTGAGTGTGTTAGTGTGTTAGTGTGCGAGTATGTGAGTATGTGTGTGTGAGTGTGTGAGTTTGAGTGTGTGTGTGTGTGTGTGTGTGTGTGTGTGTGTTTTTAGCACTTAGGACCGTAAACAAGTTCCACATGTAATTAACTTTATATGATTATTTGCTTTGTATTTATAGTCATAAAATAAGCAATAAAGTAATAAAGCAAGCAAGTGATCGTTGTTTTAATCGTGTCTTCATTCGTTGCATATCCGTGCTCCGTGCGTAGTAGTTTAGTTTTCAAATTTCTAGATATTTCTTGTGTCAAGAGGGTTTTGGTTTAATATAATGTATTAGAAGTAAATAATCTTTGGGCTTGCTTGTCCAGTAATGTTCGTTGAATGAATGAGTTATGATTCGCAATGGAGTTCATTGTGTGATACAAGTATGTTTGTTAATCGTAGTTTATGAGTTCAGAACAAGCGATGTTGCTGAATAAGACATGTTTGTATTCTCTGAAACGCGACAGTTAGATACAACATGGTGAAAAAACTTTGCCGTGTGATTGTAAATAAACGAGGGTCACCCTCAAAAGTAAAGAACACTGACAACAAACAATCTTAATGCTGGCTTCACACTTTAGGTGCAGCCAGGATTACTGATGACAAGAACTTCATTCAAGAATACGATGAAGCTAAACCTCGGCACATGTATTTATGACCATAGCTTGGCCTCGGATGCAATCGGGACAACGTCTAAATGTCGATGATGATCTATCTAGGACCTAAAAGATACACATTTAATGGGTGGCGTTTGAGGATGCAATGGCGGTGGATGAGCTCAAATGCACCAGGTATAGATTAATATAAAATAAACATCATTTGTTCTTGTGCTCAAAAGGGCCTCATTTGTTATGCAACTTAGGTATAACATCTACTAATTATAAACCAGCTGGTTAGGCAGATCATTGCTGGATTATTAGGACGGAGTAGGCGGTTTCCTCGTGTCTTGTTTTTCTCAATAAAAAGGGGTCACCAGCGTTAGTGGTCAATTAGACCATCGGGGGCTGATGGCGACTTAGATGTCGCAGGTTGGCTAGGTCCAGCAGTGGACCGCAGTGTAAGCTAAGCAGTTGATATCCCCGAGGAGGGCCAGACCGAGAGGGATGGCCCTGGGTCAGCCGGGGTGCGAGGATATGTCGCATGACAACCTCACCTACGGCCTAGCACTACGATAGCAGTTGATATTTTTTGACATTCTAAACAGCGTTATTTAGACTTAAAGCACATGCCCAAAGTAAGCATAGCTTATTTAATTTATGTTATTGATTCTAGAATGCAGATAAACTTGTTACGTACCTTACTATTACCCACTCATGGCTTGTAATAACGCATATTGTCAATTGATGTAATGCCTTATTCTTAACAGACCGGCTATTTAGTAGAAACTCATTATATACCTATTTTGAACTCGTTACGTAGCATATTGTATGATAAACAAGACTTTCGAAATAGGCACTTGATCTATGATTGCGATTTGTTAGTTTTGTGACTGAGAATGAATATAATTTTTAAAGTTACCTTTGTATTCCGACTCGACGATCAAACACAGAGTAAGAATTGCCTGGACTAGACTAAATTAGAAATATTCTCGTTTTAACTACTTAGTCTAATTTATCGTCTCTGCCTCCATATACAAATGGCATTCCATTCGTAAAAAGAAATAGAATTGACTAGTCACTGTATGGGATTGACATATTTTCATGACTGTCATAAACGGCAAGATATGTGTCATTCGCATACATTTATTATTATATTCTTTCTACTAATTTGTCTAGAGAGCCAATACCAATTACCTAGGAAGGTTGACCTTAGGTATGTAGGTACAGTCCACAAAATTGATAGTATCCCACCTTTACATTCAACTTTATATGCAAAGGTGGGATACTATCGATTTTGTCGACTGTACACCATTTCAATTTCTATAGTAAATATAGAAATGCTCTATGATTTCGTTATAAAAATTGTCAACAATATGTTGCATTCAACAATTATATTTGCTTATTGCATCTCGAAGGACTATTACCAAACGTTCACATGCCTCAGTACCCAGGTACAAATGACGTAGGTACGTACGTAATTTTTTAAAGAATTTATAATTGGCATTTTCGCAATTTAAAAAGTATATAGATATAATGTAAATAAGTATAACTTATTTACATTTAGTTACCTACTTGAGTTAATTAGTACCTAGTTATGTAACTGGGGTATGGTAATCAGATGCATTCCCACACGATATAAAAAAATTATAAATGGTTTATTTTTTATACACAGTTAAAGTGAACCATAAATATCTGATTCAATTTTAGTTGCAAAACTATGTTATTAGGTTCGTAGATAAATTTGAGGCGTGTGTCATAAGCACCCCAGTTCATCTGCTGGTTGACGGAAGATTCGCTGGCGCAACGAGGTTAGGTAGTCCACCCATAACTTTTGAACGACTGCACCAAATTTAATAATTCTTCTTTTAATGCGATCTTTATTTACAAGACCAGATTTGTACGAAAGAAATGTTTACGAAGTCCAGGGGTATTTTTATATACTACCTACTTAGATGGCAGACAAACATACGAGCCATAATGGATAGTGGTTACTGTGGCCTATTGACGTGTGCAACTGTAACTCACAGTCGAGCTCGACTGTATGTATACATGTAAGTATGTAAGTAGCTGCTAATTGAACTGAAGCCGATGTGTGCATTTTTAGATGAGTAATAAAAAAGTGAATTGAGAACATAATCAGTTTATGGAACGCATATCCCGGTCACACAACAGTTGTTATCGGAATGATATCGGATTGAGTCTATCTTTAGATAAGGGCCTCTTACGCGTCACGGACGGCGGTTATGTTGAAACAAACGTGAATAATTCCAGATCACATAATATATCTGTAGGTACTATTTATTTATATAATACTATAAAGCTGAAGAGTTTGTTTGAACGCGCTAATCTTAGGAACTAATTTTATTCATAATTGAAAAATTATTTTTGTTCTGAATAGTCTGTTTAAAGAGCGGAGCAGTTATAAACAATGTCAATAAATCCGCGCAAGATCACGGCACTAATCGCCTCTCACATGATATCTTGTAAAATGTTTAAAGATAATTTATCATTAATTTCCGTTGTCGTCATCTGCAATTTTTAGCAGCGCAGCGGTGACATGTTTAAACGAAAATGTAAAAAAAAAACAGTTATTTCCTTCCAGCTCAAAATTAGCCAAAATTCAGTTAAGTCAATGACGTCTTAAAGGAAAGAAAATGTCAACTTCCCGTAGCGCGATGGAAAATGCGTCAGCTGGTGACATAAACTTCTTAAAAAAATCCTCATTCGTTTCTTCCCGGCTCAAAATTGGCTAAATTACAGTTTATCAATACCTTGAAGGAACCAAACGTCACCTGCGAATAGCACGGTGAAAAACACGTTAGCTGGTTACCTGAACACTTGTTGACGTATTTTCCACGATGCTATCGGTAGCTGACGTTTTGTTTCCTTTATAGCATTTTATCAACTTTGAAATGAACAAGGTGAAATGGTTTTTTAATCCGGAGCAGCGATGTCTTTTTTACAAGAAACAAATTCGCTCCTGCTTGTACCAAGTATCTCCCGGAGGAATTAAGTCAAAGAAAAAAAAAGAATTAAGAAAATTAATAGGTTAATTGTGACATATATCTAATAATCAACTTACGGCTTATAGAGCTGAAACGGGGTACTAAAAAATGCTACATACCATGCTAGGGTGGGTCGGTTAGTATAATATAGGTATATTACTAAGACATTGGTATATTTTCTTAATTTTAAGTATGGGCATGTAGAACAAACGAGTACGGATCGAATGACATACCAAGTATGTAAGACACAGGTGAATGGGCAAGCCACCAGGGCCGACCTCGAATTACCATACCTACATACACTGACCATATTATTAATGTATTATATAGAGCACGTCAGGAGCACTAGAAACTGCCGGGCTTCCAGGAACGGTTTAATGATAATGGAACACACTCGTGAAGCGTGTAAACATATGGTAAGGATACAAGCAGATGACGGGTTGTTTTCCCTGCCTAGTGTCCATCACATAGGCGCGAGCATATGTGTAGGTATGTCACCTTTTTTATAGAGAAAATCATCTACATCCAAGCGTCAATCCAGGGTGCTTCTAAAATTTGCACTTTGGAGCCTGGATCCCGCGTTTTCCCTCATCTCTTCCATAGAATGAAATTTTAAAGCATTCTGTGCCTATGCTAACTAATCAAATATCCCACTGGCACCAAAGGCTATTCCTATTCCAAATTCAATTGTTTACAGGATCGGCAGCACAGTGTGACTCCCGTGGTGTTGTACACGTCCATAGGCCAAGGTATCCACTTTCCATCAGGTGGGCCGTGTGCTTGTCTGCCCTATGTTGTATAAAAAAACACCGTCACGCGTCGCACCAAGACGGATCTATAGGAAAATTAGGATGGATTCAGGCATGGTTCGGTGGCTTCGTGGTCAGATCTTTTCCCCTATCTGGGAAGGACGCCGGGTTCGAATCCTGCTTGAACCGATTACATTTTTCCTATCTTAATCGATCTCTTCCATACATTGGTTTTCTTTGGCTTTTACGGTTGGGACTGTCTTGAGACTCCTCAGACACGAGGCTAGTCCGCAAATCATCAGGTGTTCCGGGTTGCAGGCGAGATTCATTTGGGTCTAGAAGATCTTGGCATTTTCCCAATGCTTTACCCGTGAGGATTTCTGGCCCCCTAGACCTGTGGCAAATCGTTGGTCGGCGACAAATATATGGGACTTGACGTTTATGACTTGCATAACCGACTATCAAATACGTCAAATCCCATAAATTCGTCATTCTATTCTACCAGTCGCCGGCAAACGAATTGCCACTTGTCTAGAGAGGCTGTTCCCGTTCACCCGCGTGGGATTCCGTACCCGTTCCTATGCCTTAATTTTTACTTGAGTACCGGTAGCGAGTGATTTACGATTCCAGGATACGATAACAGGAATTTATTTAATTAAGCAATATACAAAAAAATATTCAGCCAGATTGTTCGAACCGTTCTCGAGTTTTGCGCTTATCTACCTATTTGTGTGTATAATGATTGTAAACACTTTTGTTATTCTTGCATTGTATTGATTCGAAATAACTCTTTCATGTAGGTCACCCTCATGTTTACTTTCCACTCTAAGTGACTTAGACAAATATGGTATTGTTTGATCGGGCTGTCTTTCCAGCAAAATATACACCTTAAGAACCAAGGATTCCCTTACTCTTATGGGGTTAGAGATATATAATACGCGAAGTGTGGGTGTTGATATCACAATTATCTACTAGGGATATACAGATGAGTGTAATTTATCAATTTAAATGGTACTTACCAATGGCGAAGGTTGAAATGTTTTAAAAGGGAATCCGGTGGACAAAGCTTCCCTTTTTCTAGTTTGTCATGCACCATGCGAACCCATTATTGGGAAGCCGGCTAGAATCGGATTGGACAGACCCTTCGCCACTGGCACTTAGAAACTACACTCAAACAGATATAAGAAATACCACAAGTTTACTTTGTTATTTGACAAAGAAATATGCAAGAAAACCTACAGAAAACCGTTTTCTGAAATACACACCAGAATTTAGCCAGGCATTTATTAATAATTACCAACACTATTTTTCGCATATTATAAATCACTTTAATAAATATGAAAAGACTCACCATTTTCAAGTGAGCGGCGGATACATGTTGAATTGCGCGGCCGACACTGAGCGCACTGAATGTTATCAAACTATCGGTCGATCTACGATAACAGCGGCTATCGGAGAGTGTCGACATACGCGGATCCCTGTTGCGTCTATATGTGTGTTGTACACTACAATTTATGAATAAAAATCACGTACAAAACATGATATTAACTGTATTCATATGAGTTTATTATGACGCGCGGTAAAACATTGAAATAAAAGTATCTTCACACTAGGTTCCTATGCTATTGCAATTTCTACCTACGATCATGGCCACTAAAAACAATGGAAACATCGGGATTAGTATAAATAATACAATCACAGCAATAAAACAAATAAATCGCGATGGCATTCATTTAAGAATAGATTGTAATCGATCAGCCTCTCATAAATAACTAAAAAATCTACGTAGAAAACAGTAGTAGATATGTAGGTATATGTCGCATTTTGCAGTCAACTAGCTCTTTACTACATGGCGACATTTAATTAACGGTCTGAATGATATTTAGGCGTAACGTTTATTACAGCAATTAATAAAATAGCTGGCTAATGCTTAGGCCATTCGTGAGATCGGGCACTACCTCGAAATAAGACAGAAAATTACTTACATACATACTTATACTCACACCTGTAAGTCAAAGAGGGAGTAGGCAGAGATGTTTGCACAGAGAATTAGTGATAGATTTATTGAGAAATCTGCGCAATCCAACTTGGATAGGTTAGGTTAGACGGCTTCGTTGTTATGAATGAAATGGCTAGGCAAATCATTAAACGTCATCGATCCAAGACATTTGCCTAGCCGTGTAATTAAATGGCTGAATATCATTCAGGCCGCTAATTGAACGGCCTGATTGATGCCTAGGCGGTTAACTGATTGGCTGATTAAGCTAGTTGACTTCGACAGGTCGATGACGTCGATATAATTGCCTAGCAATTTATGCAGACATATGCAAAGTGTAACAAAGGAATGCACTACCAGAAGTTACGGGTTCTAGAATTATGTCGGACCAGAACCGACTAAACCGCATCCGCGCAGCGTGGAGAGCGTGAGCACTCTCACCCCTAGGGCCGTCACAACCTCCCGCCTCGACGTCTCAAACGCCAGACACTCGGTGAGTCGCTCGCGTCGCAGTGATGGCACTCGCGCGTTGGTTTTATGCCCATCAGATGCAGGTACCGCCCGAAGTTACCGTGTCCGGTAATGACCTGTGTCTGACTGTACATGAGGCCACCGTGTGGCCTCTCTAGCCACTCCCCCATGTTGAGTCTTACCGCCGCAATCACGGCGTGCCCTGCGCGTGGTTGCTCAAGTCGTCAAACTATTGATTGTTAGGGTTTTTATTATTTAGGTTAGTACATATTATGAATAGATATATAGGTGCGTCTTTCAAACAGAAGTACTCGCATACGACATGAAAAGATGCGCTGAGATGATCAATCACCTGAACAACACCAGAAAAAGGACCATTTATAGTGACAGCCAGGCGGCGCTTGTGGCCCTAAGCAAAGTAGAGGCAACATTAGCGATTGTGACTCTCTAGAGAAACTGGCTAACAAAGCCGACCTAACTATCACCTGGGTGCCCAGACACAAGGGCATCACGAGCAATGAGAAAGCGGACGAATTAGCCGGAGATGGAGTAGATGAAAACGTACCCCGGCTTCCAATATCGGATAAGATCACCAAGGGAGTACTCAGCTACAGCATTACAGCCGAAACCAACCAACCATGACCGGAATGAGACAGTCAAAGAATTTCATAAAACCCATTGACAAGCAAAAGACGAGCCAACTTACTAAACTCTCAAGAGGATACACAAGGCTCGTCATAGAGATAATAACAGGATACTGCACACTGAACAGTCACCTAACACTGATAGGTGTGAAGACCGACCCCATTTGCCCGGAGGGCATGGAGTGCGAGGAGATCAGCCTCCGCCTACTGGCAGAGTGCCCCATGTTCTACATGATCTGATGGAATCTTCGGACACACTAAACACAGAGGAGCTACAGGATCTGAAGGTGGAACGGATCGCGAGCTTTTGCAAGGAAATAAAAGGGTTTGTAGGGTCACCGTGAAAGCTGGATGAACCTAACTCTCCCTAAGGGGAGGGCTGGGAAATAGGATGAAAAGGTCCGCAGAAGTCGCGGATGGATCATCCGTCCGGCCATCTGGTCTCCCCACAGTGACATAATTATGAATAGGTATTATAATACGTTACTCATAATAGTTCTACCTACTAGTCTTTTTTCATTAATCATTATTAGGAAAAATTGCCGGTTCTATTCCTAAATTGCTAGATGCCAGCGCTAGTTAATTGTTAATCACGCCAGTAAATCCACTTCGTCTAAACAATTAACTGGCGCTGGATTTAATTATTCTAAGGTTATTTTCAGTAAAAAAACTACATAAGTATTTTAATTTTTGCATAAGTGCAAAACAGCAATCTCATATGAAAAACTTTATGGGCAGGTTTAACATGTTTATAATCAAAACGAATTAGCCTTTTGAAAAAGCATCTGATGAGGCCGTCAAGTTGACTACCACCATTATTAACATGGTACGTGTTTTTAACGGTGATTGGTGACCCTCTTTCCTGAGACTTCGCGTTCAACTTACTGTCAGGCGAGGTGAATTTAAATTGACGGCCTATATAAAAAAAAACGTATGGAAACATGGAAATCCGTGTCAAGGACAACATCTTATATCTAATTCCAGATTAATTATGTACAAACATCCACACATCATGTAAACGTCTTAATGAATTTTACATTCATTTAATATACTATTGCTATTGCCCGCGGCTCCGCCGAAGTGGATGTGGATTAGCGTGTTAAAACACAGCCTATGTCTTTTCTCAAGGTATAATCTTCATTTGTACCCAATTTCATCAAAATTACTTCAGTGGTTTTGGCGTGAAAGTGTAACAGCCCCTCTAGACAAGTGGCATTTCGTTGGTCGGCGTTTAATAGAATAGAAAGACGCTGACAGCCTCCGTGGCGTGGCGGTAGTGAACGCGGCCGCTACGCAGGAGGCGCGGGTTCGATCCCCGCTCAGTGCAAATATTTGTATGCATGAATATGGGTATTTGCATTGGTCTGGCTGTCTCTATGTATAATATGTATGTATTTACAAAAAAAAAGTATCTAAGTATGTTTATCCGCATTCTAGATTCCATAACACAAGCTAGTTAGGCTATGCTTACCGTGGATCTAGATAGCGTTGTGTGAAATGTTGTGGAATATATTTATTTATTTATTTAATGTATGGGATTTGACGTATTTGACAGTCGTTAACAAATGTCATAAACGTCAAATCCTATACATTCGTCAATCTATTCCATCAAACGCCGAACAACGAATTGCCACTTGTCTAGAGGGGCAGGTCTGCCTGTTACTTTGGCAACTGAGTTACTTTCGCATTTATAATGTTAAGTCAGGATTAATAAGAGTAAAAAAAATATTCATTCAGTAGGTACATGATCTCGTTCTCTTTTAATTGTCTATATCTATATATTTGTGTTTTCGAAAGGACTAGGTCACCTCCTGTGACCAGTGTAGTGATGGCCAGAAAGTATGGGGTCTTACACCAGCATTAATTTAGACTTTATTGCTACTGGAAGAAAGGCCACATTAAATGAAAAGAGTTTCATTACGCTTTTTCATTCAATCGGTTTGACTAAGGATGGTAATTGTCATATAGTTCATTTAGTTTGAAGTGTAAGTTATGTCAAAGTTCCCGAAACATGATGAATTGTTGGTTCTACTATTTACGCAGAATGAGCTCACTGTGCCGTTAAGTCTTGCTTATTTTGCTGTTTACTTGGTTTGATTAAGTGGATGACTGGGTCCCAGGCTGCTGGTACGCTCCAACCATCTTCTTTATTAACATTTCGGTGTTTTCAATTTCAATAGAATAGCCTTGCGAATCATTCATGATATATTTCCATGCTCTTTAGCGAGTATCTGTGGTTTATCAATCCTTAAGTATTTGTTTTAAAATCGTTCATTTGAAATTTGTTATAAATTCATACAACAATTCTTTAGGTGTATGAATTTGTACAAAAAGATATTGCTAACATTTTTTATGCAGGCGGTTGAGGAAAAATAACTAGGTATTCTTAGTTTTTATTTAACTAATTGCGTGCGTTTGCTTTCCCCCACCCTGTTGTAATAACTTATTCGTATACTTTCCTAAAAAAGCTTGTCCTGACAGTTTCTAATTTCAAACATAAACAAAAGAACTACGTTCGTGAGAATGAATACGTGTCACTGAATTTTTCACAAACTAGTCTAAATAGGTACATACAATATACTCACCCCTGTAAATCCTCGACGGGGTAGGCAGAGGTGTATTAATATATCTCACATAATAGGAGGCGACCCAATTACCGTCTAGCGGGCACTTTGTCATGGACTGTATGTTTTTTGTCGTATGAAGAACAGCAGCTAAGGCGACTAAGGTATAAGTCGCCTTTTGCGACAGCCAAAGGAAGAGGCATTTCTTCTCTTGGCTGTCGTAAAAGTCAGTGTTACTATTCTTCTCCAACGGGAACCACGGGATGACGGGAACTAAGAATGCTAGGCTAGTGAAATAAATTATGTTTAATGGTCAAAATATATATGCTCTTCCCTTGGCTGTCGTAGAAGGCGGTGTTACTATTCTTCTCCAACGGGAACCACGGGATGACGGGAACTAAGAATGCTAGGCTAGTGAAATAAATTATGTTTAATGGTCAAAATATATATGCTCTTCCCTTGGCTGTCGTAGAAGGCGGTGTTACTATTCTTCTCCAACGGGAACCACGGGATGACGGGAACTAAGAATGCTAGGCTAGTGAAATAAATTATGTTTAATGGTCAAAATATATATGCTCTTCCCTTGGCTGTCGTAGAAGGCGGTGTTACTATTCTTCTCCAACGGGAACCACGGGATGACGGGAACTAAGAATGCTAGGCTAGTGAAATAAATTATGTTTAATGGTCAAAATATATATGCTCTTCCCTTGGCTGTCGTAGAAGGCGGTGTTACTATTCTTCTCCAACGGGAACCACGGGATGACGGGAACTAAGAATGCTAGGCTAGTGAAATAAATTATGTTTAATGGTCAAAATATATATGCTCTTCCCTTGGCTGTCGTAGAAGGCGGTGTTACTATTCTTCTCTAACGGGAACCACGGGATGACGGGAACTAAGAATGCTAGGCTAGTGAAATAAATTATGTTTAATGGTCAAAATATATATGCTCTTCCCTTGGCTGTCGTAGAAGGCGGTGTTACTATTCTTCTCCAACGGGAACCACGGGATGACGGGAACTAAGAATGCTAGGCTAGTGAAATAAATTATGTTTAATGGTCAAAATATATATGCTCTTCCCTTGGCTGTCGTAGAAGGCGGTGTTACTATTCTTCTCCAACGGGAACCACGGGATGACGGGAACTAAGAATGCTAGGCTAGTGAAATAAATTATGTTTAATGGTCAAAATATATATGCTCTTCCCTTGGCTGTCGTAGAAGGCGGTGTTACTATTCTTCTCCAACGGGAACCACGGGATGACGGGAACTAAGAATGCTAGGCTAGTGAAATAAATTATGTTTAATGGTCAAAATATATATGCTCTTCCCTTGGCTGTCGTAGAAGGCGGTGTTACTATTCTTCTCTAACGGGAACCACGGGATGACGGGAACTAAGAATGCTAGGCTAGTGATATAAATTATGTTTACTGGTCAAAACAAATATGCTCTACAAGCACGATAAAAGACACAAAGTGTATAGAATACAAGGAAATGTTCTACTAAGCATGCATAGAACGAAAAGCAGCGTGAACGGAATGGGGAAATTTGCCTCAAAATCGTTTAAGAACTGGCGTACAGCATGCCAAACAGCGTAAACGCAGTACCTAATGGAAGCACGGAGAGTACCTAATGTTACTTGAAGAAAGTAATGTTTCCTATTATCGTTTGAAAGCGAGATCAACATTTTTTTCTTAAGAAGTAGTAGTTTTGAGGATAATTAACAAAATTTTATTACTTTCATTTAAGGAGTATTTAATGGTCTATTCAATAAAATTTTGAACACACAAGGTTGATACATGTTTTTTGGGTATCAGATGTCAATTAGAGTAATATAGCTGATACCCAAATACCTTTGATAATGCCGTAAGGCGAAACCGGTCAGGATATTAATAAATAATGTTGTAATTGAAGATGTGTAGCAAGTGCCATCAATCAACAGTACCTATAAGCAATACTTTTCTCTCTTTTCTTTTCTTTTTTCTTTTCTCTTTTTTTCTTTTATACATACTTCGGTTTTGTCTTTTTGTCCTTAAATTTACTCATGCACTTCGTTCATCCCAGTTTTGGCAACATTTGACACTTTTGGCAAAAATTGATAACATTCTGCAAAATACTATCAGCAAAATTTTAAATGTGTCCTTGAACGACCGAGCCTGGCTCCAAGCGTCCTTACCAGTTCGCTTGGGTGGTCTCGGCGTTCCCAAAATTTCAGACGTTAGTCTTCCAGCATTTCTGTCCACGGCACTGAGGAGTTAACCAGGAAAATTCTTATAAACACACAGGTTAACTCTGAGGTGTCGTGCAACTCTGATGCCATTAATGCTTGGAAGGTTGCTTGTCCCAACACCGAGTTGCCTGATAACCTTTTCTCCCAGAGACAATGGGATGCGCCGCTCTGCAAGCTGGTAAGACACAGTTTAATACACACATCTTCCTAAGTTTCAGAGCGTGCGCGGCTTTTGGGGAATGGGCGTCAGGCCTTTGGATTCAGGCACTCCCATCGCCCAACATAGGTACTATTGCCTTCGCTTAGGAGCGCCATGTGTTTCTCCCCATCGTTGCCACTGCGGTGAAGCTGTCGACAGCCTTGGGCACCATGGCCTTTCATGCTGCAGAAGTGCTGGGCGTAAATCGAGACATGCCTGCATCAATGACATTATCCGCCGTGCTCTTGCCACCGCTGGCGTGCCAGCCATTCGTGAATCAAATGGGCTGGTGCGTGACGATGGCAAGAGACCGGATGGTATGTCGTTGCTGCCTTGGAAGATGGGTAGGCCTTTGGTGTGGGACGCAGCGTGTGTCGATACCCTTGCGTCTTCACATCTTCCAAGCACGGCAGGCTGTGCCGGTGCTGCTGCTGCATCTGCGGAAAACCTTAAACGGCCCAAATACTGTAACTTAACAGGTGATTATGTATTTGAGCCGTTTGGGGTTGAAACGTTGGGGACATGGGGTCCAAGTGCCCGCTTTCTATACAAAAACCTGGCAAAGCGACTGATCGACGCTACGCGTGACCAGAAGGCTGGTTTATTATCTTGCACAGAGGATAAGCATTGCCATTTAACATGGCAATGCTGCCAGCCTTCTGGGAACGTTATCGGTTGGTGATGATGCGGAGGAATTTCACGACGCATTATGTATGTATATATTCCGGTTATTTAGTTTAGCTTGTTTTAGTTTCTAGTTTTAAATTTAATTTAGTATGATTTATATTTTAAGTTCATAATACTATTGTAAAATGCTCTAGATGATAATAGTACATTATGGTACAAGTGTGTAAAGTTGGTAATTACCGCTGAGGCGCTATTAAGGCCCGAGCCGTTAGGTGATGGTCTTAAGAGAGCTGATACGATGTTTTTCAACATTCTTGTGAATAAAATAAAACTAAAATTTATATTTACCCTTGCAGTTTTCAGGTAGTCAACTTTCCATAACGTTAAGGGCTTCACATCAATCACATCCTAATATTGAACGTCGTAACATAAATAATTTTCTTCAAAACTAGTACTTGCAGACATTTTAATTAATAAAAAACCATAATTTCAAAAGGTAAATGCACAGAAAACAAAAGTTGAGTGAAAGTTTTGTTTATTAAGCAACTAAAAGTTGAAATTATTGATTTAAATACGAAGTTGCATGTAATACGCAAGTGATGGGTAGGTATAATAATTTATTTGTACTATTCAACAAGTCGTTTTTTGTATTGAAACTTTTAAAGAAAAAAGCAACTCAACCGATAAAACTAAAAAATCTATAACAGCAAACAAACAAAACTCACTTGTGAATTAACTAAACATCTATAACTCACTTGTGAATTATGGTAATAAAAAAGTCACAATTAGATTACAGGTGTCATTATGTGGCTAATTTCAGTGAAATTATAGCCAATTTATGAGCAAGTGTGTTGAAAAGGATATTTACCACAATACTTGCGCTTCACGATGACAAACGAATCGTATTTCGGTCCAGTCTGAATTGGCCTTGGATTGGATCATCACGAAATGTATAATAGCTAGGAAATAAACCTAAGCGGTCTATAGATTGACGTTATTTAGGATATCATTAATTACATTAAATGGAGTTGTATTGCGGAACGATAATATCTACTTAATAACATGAAATTAAATTACATAATGAAATAAAATTTATGCACGTAAAACACATCATTATTAGTTGACTATTATACTTTACTTCTGCCAAACTGTAAAACAGTTTGTTGGCTGAATGAAGCTCCCTGTTCATATTATTTGTCACATTTTTCACATTTTTTTATTTTTTGTTGTTGTTATTGCTTATTCTAATATTCCACATCATCATCATCATCATATCAGCCGCACACAGTCCACTGCTGAACATAGGACTCTCCCATAGACTTCCAGAACGACCGATCCAAAGCAGCCCGCATCCAGCCCTACCCGGCGGAAAAATATATTCTATTTTCCATTATTCCGCATATTGTTCCACATATTAGGAACACCCAGGCCACTACAGATAGAAAACGTTTAAATCGAGCATTAAATTAATAACACTTAGCGAGAATCGAACCCGTACTACAATAGCTGTGAGGAAATCCATTACGTACTTTTGTACAGGATGTCTATCAATTTATTGTGTATGCGTGTTCACAGATTATACCATGAATTGATATTGTTCACGCCTGAAATACCATGAAAAGCAATGCACAAGGGTGCAACTTGGAAACGTCGGTCAATTCTTCAAGACGTTACAATTTAAATTGTCAACTTTTATAAAAAACACTTTTACTATTGTAACCGTTGAAATACAACGTCTGAACAGCCCGAATATTTTATTTATTAAAGTTTTCTCCCAACCGGGAACCAGTGATTCCCGCTCTAAACACCCATAACATACAATTTTATTATGTCGTATTAACATTATATTTCAATGTGCCACAGAAATCAAAACCTTGTGAGTATGAAAATAAGACTTAGGAGTATGTACTTATGTGTTATAACCATGGATATAGAGGTTTCAGAACTTAGGCTAACAATAAATTGTTCATAAGCGTTTTGGATTGCTCGCGAGTGGAACAGATTTCCCTTGAACAAACAAAAGAACAAGGACATACACACAAAAAATAATCTAATAGGCTGTTAACTTTTTAGCACTAGCCGGCCTTCCCCTGCTTCGCTTGGGTATATAGACTTTGGAACCCCGTGTTACTTTTTAAATTATAATAAAATGCCAGCAATTTATTAATCTAATATATAAAATTCTCGTGTCACAGTTTTCGTTGCCAAACTCCTCCGAAACGGCTCGACCCCGATTCTCATGAAATTTTGTGGGCATATCGGGTAGGTCTGAGAATCGGCCAACATCTATTTTTCATACCCCGATTCGCGATAACCGACATCCACGCGGGCGGAGCCGCGGGCGACAGTCATGATTTCTGCTCCACTCCCTTAGATAGTAACGCAATGTTAAATAGATAGCCTACTCTATGAACGGACGATTTAAAAATACAATAATAATTTTTCGGGCTTTTTTATACCACTGAGGTGGCCGACAACCTGATGGAAAGTGGTTACCGTGGCCTATGGACGTGTCACTCGTGCCTCAATCAAACAAACAAACTCTTCATTCTTACAACATTGTGATATTCAATTAGTCTATCGAAGTCCACTGCTGGACATAGGCCTGTCCCAATGATGGAAGGGTTTGGCCTACTTACTGTTTCCACGCTGGCCAGGCTTGGTTGGTTTTATTTCTAGTTTTCCTCTCTCGCAGTGTTGTCGTCTGCGTATTTTTCCGTTGTCGCCTCGTAATCGTACTCGCACTTCGAACGAGATGAGGTGGTAATACTTGTATTGTTTCTCCGTCCGTAACCTTTTGTAACGTAAGAAAATGTTTTACTTGGGTTTTATAAAAGTTAAATATAGTGAATGAAATGTGAACTGAGAACTGTAAAAAGTAATTAATGTCTACCTGGCTAGCTAGTGAGAGAAATGAAAAGATATTTTAACGATTTAGAACAACTGTAATCGATGTAATTAAGTGGCGTTACATAAATTTATAATAAGGTAATTGGAAATGAATCTCAGGGCGGATTCGCAATAAATATTCTGCCGAGGCGTTGTTTGATCCGTTGTGCAGAGATGGTGGTATGCACTTAGCTCGTTGACTCCCGGCTGCTGATGTTGCCGGCGTGCCAGGGTCCTCGCTGGTGTGCCTCACGACCGAATGATGGCGTGAAGCCCGGTGCGAAGACCCTGGAAAAAGAAAGAGTGCGGGTCAGTATGTCACATGGGAACTTCGTCCAGTGACCCGCTGAAAATAATAGCAGGTGAAGATATTCTCCCCAGCGGTAGAACAGCGTAGCTAGAAGCTATAAAAAGGAAGAAATAATTAAGCAGTGCAGGCTGATGACGTGACCTCTGACCATAGGGGTCATCGGCCTCGTGTCACTAATGGGTAGGCTGAAATAGCACAAAATATACATATTAAAATAAAACATAAATAAGCCATGCATATTAGCAGGCATAAAGCTGCGCCGCTGAGAAGTCTTCACCTGTTGAAAGAAGTAGGAAATGTTGATCTCAAAACTTACCCGGTGCCGACAGCAGTTGGCCGCCGGGGTCAAAGCGACCTTCCCCGGCCAAGGGTAGCCGAAGAAAGGGGCCACTTTATCGCCGTGAATAGACACTTAAGTTAGTGTTGTTCAATCTCGCTCGCACAGCCATAGACAAATTAGTATATCGTATCGAAAATACTAAATTATCGACTATTTTAGACAAATTATTTAAAAATAGATTTATAAAAAATCCACAACGTTACACTTTCACTATAAAGGTTCAAAAGGTAGCATAGATTCTGTCTGTTTGTTTGGGCTACACTGTGTACTCACATGTAGGGATTGCAATCCGGATACTTCGAAATTGGAAAACTCCGAATAATTAGAATTTTTGGATCTATTTATTAATCCGGATTTAAAATCAAGAAACCAAGAACATTTTTATTTAACTTTAATTCTATGCTGAAAGGCTTTATTGCGATGTTTATCGGGCAAAGACCGCTGCCCGACTTTTAGATCGTGCAGTAACTTCACTGTCACTGTTCACGTTTCGGCAAATGTAAGTTATGACAAGTATTGCGGTAGGGTAGGGATCCTCCATCAAATTGGATCCATTTAACGACTTCTTTCTCGAAGTCGTTTCTACTAAGCTGAATAACCTACCTCAGGTCTATCAACTTTTTAATTCGTTAGGTTTGAGTCTCTCCCATCTGAGGTAAACGACTGAGTTGACTGACATGTGCCTTCTTCTCGTAAGTTCGAGAATCTCAGGAGAGATATTAGTCTTTTTCTATTTGTTTATTTGGAAACCAGTTTCGAGACACTACCTGCAATGGTTTGAACACTGCGTAAGTGTAACCTATACAGTGTTCAAAACATTGCATTCACAGCATTCTCATCAATGCTGACAGTGGTTTCGAACACTGTTTCGAAACGATTTTGAAGTTCCGTGAAGTGAAGAAGACTGAGTATCATTTCCAGTCTTAAAAGGCAGGAGAATGGGAGCTACACGGATGCATCAAGTTTAAAATTGGAATATCAAATGGTTCAATAATCACATGACAATACTAAATAAATTTTCTTTATTAATCACTGTTGGTTGTTGTAGTTGGCATAACTAAAAAAAGTCTAAATACAAGAAAATATACAATTTTGCAAAAAATAAATTACTTTCTACACATGCATACATGTCTAACACAACCCTCGTATTTTGAGCGGATCAAAGGAACCAGTGCCACATGCATTAGCAATAAAACTTTCTTCGCTGAAGGTTGCATTGCAACAGACAGACACGGCTAATGATTCTATTGTGATGGAGATTGGCCAAATATTTTCACTAAACTAGACTTAAGCGCGTGTCCTTCAACCTAGCACCTAAGTGATAAAAAATATTTGTATGCGTTTTACTCAGACTAGCAATATTGCAGATCTTAACAATAGAGATGAACCGAATCACGCGTGTTACCTATTCGGCTATTGGTAGGTATGCAGTATTTCTTTTCTTTCGTTGTTTCGTTCTTTCTTTCTTTGTGTAGTCTATTGCAGTCTATTGCTTGCAGGCCCTCCCGGATGTAACATGTTGTATATATTTCTGGAGTGGATACTCATCCAACATTAGTCCGGCTGCAACTGTTGGTATCCATGTAGTCTTGTATGGGAAACTGCTGTTCCTTGATGAAAATTAACCAGAGTCCATCAGGCGTCAACTAAAACCGCTTCGGGAGCACGAATGACCTGAAGACCATTTCACTTAATAAAACAATGTACTCCTACAAAATTAAGTTAGGTTATGTCAAAATCTGTCAAATACGATATTTCTTTCCTTATACAATTTTCAAGAAACAAGAAAGAACACAACAAGTTCGTAATAGTTTTTAACATTAAATCGAGGCAAAATTAATAAATAAATTTTTATTACAAGAATTGGGTATTTGACTGACTAGTCAAATTAGTTACGTTTTACTAATCGTCAAAACAGTAAGTTATGAGGGTATAAGAAAAATTGTATTAAAAATTATTTGTGACGTCATAATATTTAATAGTCAAATCATTTACTTTTAATATAAAAGTTGGGTAGATGTTTAAAAATAAATAAGAAAGATAAAATGAGAACCGACGCAGCTGTTTTCACTCTTTTACTATTGTTAATTTAAAAAGTTCAGCTACATAATTTCTTTTATCTACAGGAAAATACCCAGTTCGGCCTCTTTTAATTGCAATCGTGATCGTTTTTGACATTTAGCTGATTGAAAGTACATCGACACTGAATTTCGATCATTTTTATCAGGAGAATTAACTTTGTAAGATTTCTTTATTCGAGGAGGGATATCTAAAGTTAATTCTATTTCGGGGCCAAATTCTTGTGCTATTTATTTATCTTTAGACCTGATGTGCGTGTTTATAATTATAAGGAAGTAATTATTTGCATATAAGGATGAGTAGCGACGTCTATGCTTTAATAGCTTTTTAATTTGTGGTAATTACTGGTACACATCATGCAATCATGGCAACACTGCATTCTTGATATGTGATTACCATCATAGTATAAGATTTCTGATTACAAATCCTCTCAGAGTTCGACCTTGAGCGACACGTTTGATGGTGAAAGAATAAAAGCAGTAATAGTTTTTTTTTGTTCGGAAAATTGTAATTTTTTTTATGAAGTACTTAGATAGTTCTTACATGGTCGGCAGCACGAATGCCCAGTATTATAGTAGGAATGTAACCCGTCATCCTAGCAGAAGCAGGCCACGGCGGCGGCGCGCATCGTAGGACGATGCGCGCCTCCCCACACCGGGGTTGAGTCGGGGACCGCGCGGTCCCCCCCTTCCCGAGGAGGGCCTCACCACACAACCTCACCTTCGGCCTAGCACTACGACCCAGAGACGGCGTGCGGTTTAGTCGGTTCGAGTCCGACATAACCTCCCCCTCCGGCTCCGGAGGGGTGGGTATCCGTGGGGATTTCACGTACGTAAAAAAAAAAAAAAAAAAAAAGGAATGTAACCCCCCTGTTGTTGCACACGTCCATAGGCTACGGTAGGTTACTTAAGTGGTATAAAAAAATGTCATCATGGCAAGTCATTTTGTCCTTATCGAACATATTTGTTACAGAGATTTTTTTCAACGATTATACTCTAGAAGTATGTTGGCCAGTCGACAGTCGCTACTGTAAATTCCAATATAAAATGATAATTTTGTAGTAATAGAGCAAATTCCAAGCTCTAAAGGGTATGCTTTGGAAGAAATCAGGATTGATAGTGGTATGATGATAGATACCAAAATGTAATACTTAATGAACTATATTCGTAAGACTATATTAATTTTTATAGGAAAAAACATGACTTAAGCTTGTCTATAAAGCCGAACTATCCTTAACACATAGGCAGATGGCTGCTAAGTTGCCTGTCACGGAAGTCATCATAACAAATGCTTTAAAATATGTATCAAGACGAACGTATCAATTAAATCACTCACATCAAATTGCGTGGCCATGAAACCATATCAGTGCAATACTCGGAGGTCCAAATACTCGCGGATCACGGTTCCTGTCCATCACTCTTGGTGTAACCATTGTGGCGTGACCTTAGCGTGACAGGGCGGGAACAATGGCTGCAAAATAATGCTGGTATTTTCGTGAATCATGCGCAGCTGCGTAATGTTGCATTGTACAAAGATGCTGATAGTATTGATTTCCACTTCAGATTTGACGTCGAGAGTGTACTTAAGAATGATAACTAGGACTACACATGATGCTATTGAGATTCAAACATAGCTTATATTGTGGACTCTATGAGCGTCGGTAGCTTAGTGGTTAAGGAGTCGGCCTCACGATCGAGAGGTCCCGGGTTTGATTCCTGGCCATTAAACTACCGACGTGAACCCACTCCTAGCACAATCAAGTTAGCTTAGTTGGAGGGGTTAGAGGAAATATTAGTAATTTCGATAATTTCGGTTGCTAATATTCTAATAAAAAAAAAAATACTTTAATAAATTTTTAGAGTTCCATACCTTTTATTTCGTGTGGAAATCCCCAAAGATACCCTCCTATCTTCGTTAAGTCGGACTCGACCGACTAAAATCCTATATGGAGTCTCAATTACCGGCGTATAAGGTTACTTAATAAAGCTTGCATTTTCCTCGCATCCCGACTGCCCTTGGGCCTTCAGCGGCCTTAGGGTATAGCCAGCACGATGACCCTATCGAACCCTGGCATGAAGAGGAAATGGACGAAAGGGGAACGTATTTTGATGCGTTATTTTTTATTTGAAAAGTCTTAATCAGATTTTAAATGTTACGTATTGTCACGTCTTTGGTCACAGTTGGTAAACTAGAAACGGTGATAATGACCAAAACCCGCTAAAAACGACATTCAAGCGGGTGGAGCTGTGAGCATTAGTTAGTTGATAATAAATTATAATCAAGTTATGTTAGAAGCTATAAAAATGTTAATAGTGGTATACTTCACACCATAGCTCGTCGTAATTCCATCGCTCGAGGAGTCTGTGATAGTATCCCACTTAAGATATTGTCTTTCATTGCTCGAGGCTCGGGGGTCGGAGGTGATGCGCGCTTGACTATCTATCATAATAATATGTTATTAATTATGTACTTTACACATGATGGATGTACATACAATACTTGACTTTTACATAATATGTCAAACATATTTCGAAGTGTGATGGACTAAATTTCAAAACAAAATCCTTTCGTAACTATACCGGGTGACCGGTATCTGATTAGAAGGTTCCGACAATGGATATCTTCATAATAAGAACATTTTATATGAATGTAACCGATGTCACAGAATAGGTGGGTACGTAATAGGTAATATGTAATATTGTGCTCTCTCGTTTTGTGAGGAAGTTATGTATGCTTATGAAACAGTAGACGAAGGACTAGCGCTCTCTTATACTCTTCTTTTAATCATAACCATTCTGGGAGCCTTTTCCCAGCACGATTGGGGTCGGAATGTGTCGGAATGGAACAATCACGACTACCATAGATGTTCGTATGGTAACCGGGAACAACGGTTTAACGTGCTCTCCGAGGCATGAAATCATCCAGGCTAATGCGAATAGACATATTCATGCATACAAATATTTGAAGGAATTGAACCCGCGCCTTCAAAAGTATTTTTAAACCAATGATTTATAAACTGTACCTAGATACGTTATGAGGAACTTGGCTGCTTTCAAAAATGGCACAAACACTAAATATATAAAAAAATAGCTCATTAGGTACTAATGAGCTGTCGCTATAGCCCATACTAGTAGTGCTGTAGTGTAGTGAATTATATTATTATTAATATCAGTAATAATATTATTATTACGAATTTATTATTTAAGACGCATGTTTTCCGTAGCGGATTGTAGCGTTGCTGATTGTTGCATTAAATGATGACAAAAGTCATAATTTTTGTCGCCATTTTAGAGTTCAAAATTTATAATACATCATTGTTTAAAACTAAATACCTGTATGTAGGAAACTTGGATTTGATATTAGCCATACATTTTATTTACTTAATCTACTTTATGGAATGACTTTTAAAGATCAACCTTCGAATATAGATCCCACGCAGCCACGATCATGAAATGCCACCAATGTCTGTCGGCCCTGTACTCCAAATGCCTTACAGTACGTATTAATTATATCTGTTAATTTGACGGGTCAATAGCATCGGTACTTGACGTACAAACGGCGAGACACGTAACTACCACTCATAGGTGAAAGGTGCAGCATATTTAGATAAGCAAAATGAGTGTAATATCAGAATAAGTCTGCTTAAAATATTTTGTCAACACACTTCTCTATCCTCTTATATATTATATTCAATTATATATATTCAACGTGAAAAAAACAAAAGCTGATGGCGGTATGTATCCCTTTTTCTGGCGGTAAAAACAAATCACAGATAATAACCACAGATGCAATAGGTAAAATAAAAGAGTATTTATGTTGAACGTAAGCCTGGAGTAGATATTACATATAAGTGTATGTTGAGACTTACTCGATACAAGCTAACACACCACATAACGGCTCCACCACTCTGGCAACAGAAATATATTATAATAGACTGGAATAGCAAATAGGCTACTTTTTATGTCGAGAATAGGTTCTTGCGAGGCACAAGAATGAGATTAGTTCTACACGCGAGCGCAGCTGCGGGTCACAATCAAAATATCACGCAATTAACTATCGAATAGTATGGCATTATTGTTACAAGCCAAAAACGATATAATTTGTCCGCTGAAGATAAAATTCAAGGTTCAATGTTAATACGAGGTTAGAGAGGAATCGAACACAGATTGAGATGTAATCATATCGTATTAAGATTACATTGTCATAACTTTTTACCTGACTGCGGCGAATTAAACCAGCAGAGGGCACTGTGGAGAGCAGGCAAGGGGCGGGCTAGATTTCCTTGCAAAGACAGTGCCGATGCAGGTGGTATTCGTAGGGATCGATACGAAAAAATATTATTAAAAACCCCCGACTGACGCTGCAAAGATCGAAACAAGCTTTATAGCAGGCAGTACCCATTATTTTCATCTGGTTTGAGATTTGAAAATGGGTACCGCCTGCTATTAAGCTTGTTTAGATCTTTTCAGCGTCAGTCGGGTTTTTTAATTTTAATAATTTATTTTATTTTGTACTTTTCAGTTAATCTTATAAGTATACAGGGTGTATTTTTGAAACGGGGCAGTAAGGGCAAGTACCTTAACCGTTGCAGTTACAGCAAAACGTTCTTAAAAGACCTTCCCTAACTTTTTGGGACATTTTGAACTGCATTCACAGATTTTGTAAAAAACTTACAGTTAGCAAAAAAAATGCAAAAAGTTCAAATTTTTTTTTTATGCCAATCGATTCTATTTCATGTGGGGATCAAAAAACTCTATGGGACCATTTTAGCTTTCAGTACTAGAAAAGACAGAAATCGCCAAAGACCTTTCCCATACATTTCGTACGGAAATATGATAAATCAACTCGAAACTCATAGGTCAGGTAAAATTTTGAACATTTTTAAATAAAAAAAATCATTTAAACATTTAAGAAATTGGTTTATGAAATAAATTGCTCAAAATGATTTCCATTTTCACGAATACATAAGTCTATCCTTTTTTGCACTGAACGAATGGCGGCTAATAATGTTCTGGGATGAATATTACGTAAAATGGTCATTAATGCATCCTTGAGCTCTTGAACACTGGCGTACGTCGTCTTATACACCTCGTTTTTCACGAAGCCCCATAAAAAAAATCAAGTGGTGTTAGATCGGGGCTACGAGGTGGCCACTGTGTTGGACCATGTGTACCTATCCACTGTGTACCGAATAGGCGGCTCAAATTGGAATGTGAAAGGTGACTGTTATGTGGCGGAGCACCATCTTGTTGAAAATGAACTTTTCGCAATTCCGACAGGGGCCATTCGTCCATCTCGTTTTCAAGATGGTGTAAAATGACTTCATTATACATGGCAGAATTCAGTTTCCCTTCATAAAATTCCACCATTATGACTCGATTGGACATTATACCACACCAACAGTTGAATGAGAAGCGAACCTGATTATGACTTGCCGTAACTCTTAGTGGATTTTCTTTGGACCAATAGTGGTGATTTTTTCTGTTGTACATACCGTTATTGGAAAAATTCGTTTCGTCTGACCACAGTATGTAATTTAAAAATTCATGATCTCTGCTTATTTTTCCTCTTAGCCATCTGCAAAAAGTAAGCCTTCGAACATCATCACCCGGATGTAACACTTGAACTATGCGCCCATATCGATAGCACTTGTAGCCGTATTTCTTCCATATCTTTATCACAAGGGAGTGGGATACACCTACTTCAAGGGCGACTTGCCTGGATGATACCTCTGGATATGCTTCGACATAAGTTAGAACCGCAATCTCCGTGTCCATGTCCACACGAGGCTGCCGCTTTCTTTTGAAAGAACCCTGCAATTCCAGGTTTTTCAAAAGATTTGTAATAACCTTTCTTGTTGGCACATGCCGCAACGGATACTTATTGCGGTACCACACTAATGCAGCTCCCGCATTTCGATTATTGACAAAATACGCTTCTAATAAGTCAATTTTTTCACGATTAGAAGACATTTTAGCGAAAATCCTTAATTAATAACTCATACGAAGTTTCTCAGCTGAAATTAAGAATAACACACAGATTTTCGAATCAAATTCGAAATTTGAGGGTAAAAATTCTTTTTATTTACTTTATAGTCAATTCTACCCACTTCCTGGCCATAACAAAAAGTTAGACCATCGTAGAAATTTGTTTCTGTTGCCGAAATGTATGGGAAACGTTTTTGGCGATTTCTGTCTTTCCTAGTACTGAAAGCTAAAATGGTCTCATAGAGTTTTTTGATCACCACATGAAATAGAATCGATTGGCATAAAAAAAAAATTTTTGGACTTTTTGCATTTTTTTGCCAACTGTAAGTTTTTTTACAAAATCTGTGAATGCAGTTCAAAATATGTCAAAAAGTTAGGGAAGGTCTTCTAAGAACGTTTTGCTGTAACTGCAACGGTTAAGGTACTTGCCCTTACTGCCCCGTTTCAAAAATACACCCTGTATACAAAAATTTCGTGTCACGATGTATGTTGTGATAAACTCCGAAACTACTGAACGGATTTTGATAAAATTTTGTAACCATTTATAATATGGTCCATCTTAAAATATAGAATAGCTAATATCTCAATTTATAGCCGCAATCTGAATTCCAAGCGGGCGAACCCGCGGGCAACAGCTCAATAAATTTGAGTTAATTTTTTTACCACAAAACATTTGGGCACCAAAAAACCAACAGCTTTTGTTTATATTTCATGTACCCAAGAACACTAGGGCAATAAATACCTTTCATTTGAGATATAAATCATTGAAATCCGTACGGTGGTTCAGAAGATATGAGATAATAAGGAATATTACAAACATAACATACATACCTACATACAAGATACGCGCGAAAATCATAACCCTTCTTGGCAGTCGGGTAAAAAGGTCCGTTTATTCGTCCTTTTCTTTTATCTTGTATGATTTTTATTGCAGTTACTGCGTTTATTCTTAGATTCAAGTTTTAATCTTGTTATCCGTGAAACGTCTCCTTGACTAGATTTATGTTGCTTTTTTTGTAACTTATGTTTGGTGGTTGTGGTGTTAACCTAGCCAGTCGGCTGAGCAATTGTCTTGCTATAATTGAAACAAAGGCTATATTTTAATCTTTGCAATCGTTCGGTTAATTATCAAGGAAGAGCTGTGTATCACAAATACACGAAGTGAATAATTAAGTAAATATGCGGTACGAATAGTGATGTGTGATTACATTTTTTGTACCACTTAGGTGGCAGAAAAGCACGCGGCTCACCTGATGGAAAGTGGTTACCGCGGCCTATGGACGTATGCAACTCCAGGGGCGCTACACTCACGCTGCCGACCCTGAACAAACCGTCTAATCCCCTTCTTGAAGAACCCCATTTGTTTATTTATTTATTTATGTACAAACACGAACAATTTATTTATTTATGTACATATATAGGTGAAGATAACAGTACAGAGGCTCTGCTTATTTTGATTAGAAATCTGTTCCAGCAGACCTGAGGAGAGGGTGACAAGTAGAGAACTTCGTGAAAAGTGTGTAAGGATGACGAGAGACAGATATACCTAGTCCAGCCATCAATTTTGTTACAAACGAAAGTGCATTATTTTTAAATGAAGTATGTATTATTATTAAAATTTATACCTACCTACATATTTATTACAGCCTAAGCAAAAAATAAAAAAATATTTTATTCGAAATGGCCATCTTTTGCTTTTATACAGTCCTTTAATCTGTTCACCACGAATCTATGGATTTACGCACTGTTTCCAAGAGAAATTTTGTCACTGCTTGCTCGAAAGATTTTTTAAGAGACTTAATGTCACCATGTCGTTTAAATTTTCCTATAAAACTGACCATGATTTGTAGTCTTGAGGATTGAAGTCTGGGCTAGATGAGGGCCAGTCTTCAGCTCCTATAAAGTCCGGAACGTTGGTTTCTAGCCAGGCTTGGATAGCTCGTAACTTGTGACCAAGAGCACAGTCCTGCTGGAAGGTCCACATTATATTTTAAAAAGTGTATTGCTGAGACGTTTCACAACATGATCCAAGACAGTATTTTGATACACTTTGGCTGAAGCTTTCACTCCTTTTTCACAAAAATGTTGTTTTGTGACTCCCTGATAAGACACGGCCCACCCAACCATCACTGAAGCAGGATGATGACCGCGTTGTACCTTTCCGACCACTTGAGCAGTTACCTTAGAACTGTGAGCGTACACTTTATCATTTTATAAATTGTAGTGTTCTTCAATCATGAAATTTTTTTATTCGTTGAAGATTATATTTCTGTACCTTTCACCTGTGTATCACGATAGAAAGCGCTTTGATCGATGCACTCTCTTTAATCGTAAAGATTGATTTAGGGAATATCCTGCATATCGATGATAATCACCGAGCTTCAGGTCTTGCTTTATAATAAGTGACAGAGTCTTAGCGGGTATCTTCATTTCTCGCGATAAGATTTTTTGCTTCCTTATGGAGTTTCGACGAATTTTGGTTTCAACAGCATTAATAGCTTTTGTAGTCCTAACAGCACGCGGCCGCCCCGATATTTTCTGGTCTTCGACAGATGAAATGTTGTTCTATCTATCTATCTATTATTGATAGTACGATATACGAACATACGGCTGATACCAAGTTATTGAAGTGTCTGCAGAATTTGATCGACAGCTCCATACCCACTTTGTGCAAGGCGATCACTGCGATCCTATTTTCCTTAACACCTATTACACCACTTTTTTTCGTGTTCAATAACACGAAAAAATATGTGAAATGGCGCGAAATCGAAAGAAGTTTTTAAAATAATATACCGACGTGTTCCAAATTAAAAATAGTTAATAAGTTGAAAAAAAGAAAAGTTTTAATGTTACAGTATTTATAGACCAGAACTAGACTAGTGTTATATATATATATATATATATATATATATATATATATATATATATATATATATATATATATATTATATATATATATATATAAAGACATATAAAATATATAAATATATGTATACATAAAAGCAATATAAATTATTATATATATTATTATATTATATATATTATTATATATAAATTATAAGGTAAATACGGATTAGGGAAATAGGCACGCCATAATTGCGGCGGTAAGACCCATCATGGGGGAGTGCCCAAGTGTTCTTGGCTACATAAAATATAAACAAAAGCTATTATGTCTGTTTTTCGGCGCTAAAATGTATGTTATCAAAAAGAAAATTCACTCAAATTTATTAACTGGGGTATCACAATGAAGGAAATTAGAAGACGATTACAAATAACATAACTAAAAACCATGAAATATTTTTTTAAATTGATAATTAAAAACCCGACTGATGCTGCAAAGATCGAAACAAGCTTTACGGCAGGCGGTACCCATTTACAAATCTCAAACCAGATTAAAATTAATGGGTACCACCTGCCTGTTTCTATCTTTTCAGCATTAGTCGGGTTTTTTATTATTTTTAATAATTCCTTTTGAATGATCCATGAATCAACCGCATCCACTACACCTCCATCTAGCCCCAGTCACACCATTATGTCATCAATGAACCCACCTAACCTTACCTTCACCTCATAAACTAGACCCCATCGTTATAATCACGACATCTATGCGCAATTAGGGTCAGCAGCCAGCCCTGTTGACCTCCAGCCTACGGCCAAGGTCAGGCATCGTCAATCTGCTATAATAACAAAAAACGGTACTTATAGCATGTGTTCGTGGAGCCTATCAATATTTAGATAATTAATTTTGAGATGGCTCCTAACTCCTCAAAGTTTGAAGTTAGGAACATGTATGATTTTAGCTTTTCATATAAAGGTTTATAAATGAGGTAATACAAAACACGATGTTTGATAGTGGATCCAACGAGTGGAGCTGTGCAAGGAGGTTGTAGGAGATAGAGGGTAGGGTATGAGAACGTAGCCTAAAAAATACGGTGTTCTTCAAGTAGGGCATTTGAAGAAGTCCTTCAGGGTCGGCAGCACGAATTTGATACCCTCGCACACGTCCATAATCTATGGTAACAACTATCCATTAGATAGGCCTTCTTTGTCAACGTAGACCTTGTGTGTGTGCGTGAGCGCGCGCGCGCGCGCGTGTGTGTGTGTGTGTGTGTGTGTGTGTGTGCGCGCGCGCGCGTGTGTGTGTGTGTGTGTGTGTGTGTGCGCGCGGGCGCGCGCGCGCGCGCGCGTGTGTGTGTGTGTGTGTGTGTGTGTGTGTGTGTGTGTGTGTGTGTGTGTGTGTGTTTATGCGTGTATGTGATGTGCATCTATCCATATTATAGATTTCACTTCACTAATTAAAATAGTCTTCTGTTTCATCGTAGTTCAACTTTTGAAGAAACTCCCAGATAACAAAATAGAGAAGTACCTTATCTGCGGTTCCCGGAATACGAGGGGAAGAAGGAAGAAAATTCGATTGTTAACATAGAAGACTAAAGCCAATTAAACGTGTGACTTCAGCATAGGGTAGATTCTGCAAATGCAGTGTCAGTATACAAAGTAGCTCTAGAGATTAAGTATTAACACCTTATCTATTAATACTAAGACTTCTGTAGTCATGTCTTTAGTCCCAAGTTATCGTGGCCGAACAAGTTTGCTCACAAAGCAAATTTACAAGATGTTAATATTGAAACCTGTTGTTATATCACAGTTCATCACCTCTGATTAAACGCATTCTTCCACATTTTTAGCCAGCCGATTGTTGGCACAACAAGGTCTGTAACGCTGAGCATGTTTCTCACTAGTGCGTGTAAAATATTATTACCTACCTGCTTTGTATGGTAGCAATACTAGCCTGGTCAGTCGTATGCCCGATTCACATTATTTCAGTAGCATTCCAGTCCAGCGAGCGAATCCAGTGATGGAATAATGTGAACCATCACTGGAATGTGCCTATTCCAGTGAGTGATTCGAGTCCAGTGGATTGTTCAAGCGCGTTTAAAACACTGGAATATTGTGAATGCGAATACGAATCAGTCCAGCACTGGACTACTGATTCGCTGAATTACTGGACTGGAATAAAGTGAACCGGGTTTTATAGTTGGCACATACAGAACCCTGTATTGTAGGGTTAAAATACAAGGAACTTCAAATTATAATCTATGACGCGTCGTACTGTTAGTTTTCAAAAGAAAAATAATAATAACATTGCATGTGCGGGTGTATGGCGGGCACCACATAAACCTTTTTGGTCAAGCCAACCATACTTCAAGCTTATCACCCTTCGCCTGCTGATTAACGAAGGTTAACCCCTCAAAGTTGGAAGTCCAGACGGCAGTCGCTCTCATTAAAGCCAAAGCAAAAAGCTCTTGTATAAACAAAACACAAAACAGGACAGTAGCAGAAAGTCGACCTCGGACTGTAGCAGGAAAGTCTCGAATGCAACCGTAAACAACGCTAAAATGACTATGATGATAAACAAAACAATATTTGTAGCTCTATCACTGTTACGATCTAACCGAAAACGACCCTTATGTTATAACAATGTGCCCGTCCTTGCTGCGGTAAGAAACCGATGACGAATGACATAACGATATGGGTATTATTGATTGATGATTGTCTTGTCGCTAATGGTAGTTATAGCTGGTAATTACCGGCGAGTTGTGCGCACCTACCCTGCAGTGATGTACATAACTTGTGTATCTTCTTATTCATGCTAGCGTTAATCCCAGTCGCATCCGGACCTTTCAATTTAGAGTCTGCGTTCCGCTTTACCAGTTTAAAACTGCAGATTTGGTTGGACTTCGATGTTTACCGTGAAGCGACTGCGATCAGGATCTACATGATCCAAAGGCGATATCGAAACGTGGCAGTTAGACCAGATGTTGGATTTTTAAGGGCTCCGACTACCCGTAACGACTACCATAGATGTTCGTATGGCAACCGGGGCCGACGGCTTAACGTGCTCTCTGTGGCACGACCAGACCGATGCCAATATCCTATTCATGCATACAAATATTTGCATTGAGCGGGGATTGAACCCGTGCCTCCTGCGTAGCGTCCGCGTTCACTACTGCTACGCCACAGAGGCTGTCTGACCCTAATGGTAGGAAAATAGGGGTGGTTTTTTGTTCACATGTGGTAATAAGATAATTATAGCCACAAAAAATATGAAATAAAAACTTTTTAATAAAAAATCAGACCGCCGAAAAAACTTAAAACAAGAAATAATTAGGAGTAAAAACTTTTTTTTTTCTGTTTGTTCTTTTTTTTAGTATTATTTATTCTCCATGCATTCTATTAGGAAAGCTCAATGAAACGACAATTTCTTTTCGACACCCTTACTCATAAAGTGGTGTTTATCACATGGCTTTTACACTCATAAACTATACTATTAAACACTTGTGCTTTTTTTTTCTTGATCGCACTAGTGTTTTATTTTATATTCCATCAAATTAAGTTGGTACCTCGCTGAAAGATATTATATATGCATTCTATTTGCTCTTAACTTAACTGGGTTATAGTTTTATTTTTAAATCTCGGCAAAAGTTTTGACTTAGATACGTTTCGTTTCAACGTAAGACTAAAAATAACACTATTTAAAAAAAAAAAGTAGTGTACCACCTTGAATATGATAAATTTTCAACAACTTATTTACTTTAATTAATAATTCAACGTGAAACAAATTTATAAATACATAAAAATTAGATTTTTTACATTTTGCGTTTTGGCTGTTTAGCGTAATTGCTCGTGCCTACGCTCCAATCTGCGCGCGCATAGATAACACGCCGCGCGCTGAAAAAAATATATTAGCGCGGCGTTTTCAACAAATTTTCCGTCTGTGCTGTGAGCATTGTTTATTAGTACGAATAATTGATCAACAAGTTTAAAATGTCAATGTCTAGTGTAGAAGAAGACAGTTACGTTGATTTGACGCCGCCGGAAATATTAAGTGAGGCACGAAATGCCAGTGATAGCCTTTTGCCTCCAAAATCCAGGGATAAGTACATGGCAGTTTATGAGACCTTCATTCAATGGAAAATTGGCAAAAATGCGCAGTCATTTTCCGAAAATGTATTTTTGGCTTACTTCAATGAACTATCAAATAAATATAAGCCTAACTCTCTGTGGAGTATATACTCCATGTTAAAAAGCACCGTTATAACAAAAAATGGTATAGACATCAAAAAGTATACCAACCTAACGGCATTTTTAAAGAGGAAGTCAGACGGATATAATGTTAAAAATCCAAAATATTGTCTACAAATGACGTGGAAAAGTTTTTAAAAGAAGCTCCGGATAGTCAGTACCTGGCAACGAAGGTAAGTTCCTAAACTAGTGTTTAAAAAGCTATGTAGTCGGTTATGTAAAATGTACTAATTGCGAAACAAGCATTTCTTTCTTTCATAAATGTAAAATGGAATGAAATATTTTAATATGCAGGGAGACCTAGCTCGATCGATTTCTCGAAATTTAAAGTAGGTATTATTAGTTAAGTAAATAGTTATTTATTGTTATTCTATTATGGCCTGTTATGCACAATAACCTGTTTTGTATTTTACAGGTCGCATTAATATTTGGCGTGACTGGTGCGTGTAGACGCCAAGAGCTACACGATATCACTACTGAAGACATAGAGCAACATGGCGAGATGATGTTGGTCAAAATCACTCGAACTAAGAACAAGATTCCGCGGTCATTTGCTATTCATGGCCCCTTTTACGAGATAGTTAAAAAATACCAAGCCCTTCGTTCACCAAAGGCTCAAAATGATGAATGAATTATCAAAAAGGCAAATGCACAGCACAACCTATCGGCATCAACAAATTTGGAGCCATGCCAAGAGAATTGCCTGATGCTGACTGTTATACAGGACATAGTTTTAGACGCACTTCTGCAACATTGTTGGCTGATTCGGGCGCTGATATTTTAATCCTAAAACGTCATGGTGGGTGGCGATCCAACACTGTTGCAGAATCTTACGTCGAAGACTCAATTCAAAACAAAACAAATATAGCCAATAAAATAACACAGGGCATCAATTTAGAGCCGCCGCCTTCGAAGAAGTTTTGTCTTGAAACTCAGCCATCTACTTCCAATGACCCAATGTTTTTGCCCCCTCATTCCGCAACTGAAATATTTCAGATTGACTCTTATAGCTCCTACGACAATATTGCAACATCACAAACATATACCGATGCTGACAATAATGAAGTAATTAACAATACAATAACACAGACTGTAAAAATGCCTACAAAAACTGTCAACTACCATTTTAATAACTGTTCATTTAGTAATTGTTTTAATAATTAAACATTAATGAATATAAAATTTGTTTTTTTACTCGTAAGTGTGTCGAAAAACTTTGTATGACACACGTGAGGTATGGTCATTACACTCTCGGTTTCCTTGCAGCCCTCGCCTTCGGCTCGGGCTGTGCAATATCACCTCGAGTGTAATGACCAACTTACCACACTTGTATCATAAATAACTATAAAAAAACATCGCTACAAAATAACTAAAAAAAAACCAAATAAAAAAAGTGCCAATATGTAATATACCCGGAGTACTACCACAGAATAATTAATAGTACTAAGAATAATTAATAGTACTAACGTACAGAAGGATCACTGCGCAAGAAGATTTAATTAACTCCAGTCTTGCTCCGACGCAATACGGTGGAATTCAGCTCGCACAACATTAGGTACCTATAATTTTATTCACCTACTACTTCGTCTCTTTCTATCGCGTACCTCTTATCTCTTCTTACGCTGTTAGGGTTGCCTTCTTGTGAAGAAATGAATATTTGATTACCAGTCCAGTTATGTACCTGTTACTATTTTTCTACTTAACATAACATAATACATATTTTTCTACTTATGTGAAAATGAAAAATTTAAACATACCTACCTAGTATTAGATGAAAAAAGTATTTTATTACAATGACCGCATATTTTAACATAAGACGATAAGCATACTACTACATTTAGTATTCTTTGCTACTACACTTTAGTGTATTTGCTAAATTGAACATACCATTTACGTGTTTAGTTACATGCCGTACGACGCAAACACGAAACGGCTTAAACTAGTCCGAGAGCCGACACCCAAAAATCATGTTGGTAAATTATTTTGATTTGCGCCAGCTAAATCGAATGTGACTCGCTGCGCTTTGAAAGCAGTTCATATTTGAATTTATATTATCGTTAGGAACTCGGTTCTCGGATACTATAAGCTTTGTTGGAACTGTATTTGGTTTCAGTTGTTTGATTGTCCTGATTGCAGAATCTTCAAAATGGTGGGAGCAGATTTCGTAGCTTTTAGCTCTCAATTTTTTTTTGCTTAGTAAGTCCTCTCGTCCTATTAAAATCAGCCACTCTCTGCGCCTAAAATAAAATAGACAAATGGTAGTCAGTACGGAGCAAACACACATGTGCTTGTGGTCATTGGTTAGAGTGAAGTAAACGAGGCACTGAGGAGCACAGTCACCGTAGTAGTCGATCGTCGCCGTCACAGGAACAGTCCCCGTTGCAGTCGCCATAGTCCAGTCTCTATACAATGAAAATTTTTCTAAGTGTTTGACAATCGCCACGCCGAGAAAGGTTAGGTGCGCCAAAAGTAGTATAACTTCAAAAATCGTATCTCCTAAGCTAGTAAAAATCACTGGACATACATGGAGGTGGCTCAAATACTCCTCAATATGGGGCGCCAAATTTTTTGGCCAGGAGAGCTGGCCACCATGTATTGTCAAACTTAACCTTAGCTCTCGGTCTATATACCAGTCAGACTAGCCAAAGTGCGCCAAAGTTTCTAATTATCATGTTCAGGTGAATAATATTAAATATTATGCTATTCATTTGTATACCTATTAAATTTATTACTTCAGCTCTCAAATCAAATCTCTCGGACTATAAACAAAGAATACTACATATTACCTATAAGCTATAAGGTAGCTTTTGAGCGCGAAGGTTCATATATTATGTAGGTAAGAACTAATAAATGACGGCGTTATGAAGGGACTGGCTAGGTACCTACCTATTTTGTGGTCTACCTATAAAATAAGTAGTTTTTGTCTAGATACGCATTCTGTCCGAACAGTAGTATTGATAGGTTGGGTTATGCGTAGGTACCTTAAAATTTTAAGATTTATTAATTTGGCAAACTTAACTTTCAGCATCTTTGGGAAGCGAGAAAAAAGATAAATCCGGCATATTTCATTTCGAATTCAAACAGCCGAACGCCACACAATATCGTCTGTCATATTTTCTTTTCCATTCTAAGGTAGGTACCAGTAGTAGACACGATCAAGAGAGAAAAAAAATGTTTTTATAAAATCCCAGCCGAGCGCGAGCATAGAAAACACCTCAAGCGTTCACACGAGCGCGCGCGTGACACTCGACTAATTTTAAATCCGCTCGGCCGGATACTTCGCTGTAGGTATATAACGGATGTACTGCGCGGAGTGAACCACGCCTGGTACTACCACGGGTTTTTGGCTTCGGGAGCGTTCCCCATACACCCGATATATCTAGCTACTTGAATAATACTTGAGGTACCAAATGTAAACAGCAGATTCCCATTATGTAAATGACTAACACATAAACTGCTTTAAATGTCAAATATGTTATGGTAATATATATGTACAGTCTAACGTGTTTTGTAGTTGCAATTCTCTTGACAATGAACTACATTTTGTGAAATAAGATGAAAAAAAAGTTAAATCATATCATACTAGTATTGCAATTTAGTCTACTTTAAAATGTGCCATGTCTGTGCTTTTAATAATATAAGTCGTTTACTTAGTATTAATGTTACACGAAAAATGACATACAAAAGTTGTTTATGATTAAATTTATTATACGTTGGTATTTATAATTTTTCCCTAGGATCAATATTTTTCAGCAAATAAAAATCCAAACTTAAATTCAAGATGGCGGCGAACGCATCGAACCGAATACCACGCAAAACAAAATGTAGACAGCCAGTGACCTCCCTCAACGAATTCTGAAAGAAAATTGCATTTTTTATGTCAAAAAATTCAAACATTTACCTACTGGATAGAAATCGAAAAACATCGATTCTAGGAAAAAATGACAAAGATTAAAACTGTAGGAAAATTAATTCTAAACAACTTTGTAATTACCAGTATTCGTGTAAAATCCATACTGATATTATAAATGGGAGAGTATACGTGTATGTTTGTTTGTCCGCCTTTCACGTCTAAACCACTGAATCGATTATGATGAAATTTAGTATAGGGGTAAATGTGACTTTGAGAAAGGCTATGTTATGTAGGGTATGTTTGGTGAATGATGAATTCAAGATCGCGGAGAACGCCACGAACCGAATGGCACGTATTTGAATCTAGACTATCAGTGACCTCTTTCAAAGAATTCCAAAAGGAAAATTGCTATTACATTTTTTTTCTAGGTTCGCCTCTCGCTTGAGCTATTTTTCTTATACTAACTGACCCATAGACTAAATTTGGCCACTGTTTTGTCATTTGATCTTAATAAAATTAATAAAGCATAGTAGCTCGTGGTTTGCTTTACTCTGCCATTAAAGATAATAATTTCATTACATAATATACTTACAAATATAATAGAATATCTACAGGCATTTTGTGACAACGACTTAAAATTCAAACTATAAGACCACTACCATCTTTCGTCTATATGTAACATGAATTTTGAAGAAGTCATAGCTGTAAATTGTAACTAATAAGTTTGTCTGGAGCATGGCAAAGCAGAGATAAGTAGCGGCAACATTTCGATCAACATTTGGATCATAAAGGGTGTCTCATTAAGAACTTGCATTTAAAAAATTAAAAAATATTTATTTATTTAATATTTTATTAACATTTTTTTCTACATATGTATGGAGGTAGTGATGACATTTACACATGAAACAAAATATCGGTTAAATGGCCACCGTTGGTCTGTTGGCAGGTATGCACTCTTTTGACGAAATTTTGCAGTACATTTTGCAGTAAGGGCTGCTGGATTTGACGAATTTGACGTGCAATTTCTTCTTTGAGTTCCTCAGTTGTCTCAGGGTGCTTCGTATAGTCCAAACAAGTTAAATCGCACACAATGGTTTAGAGAACCGCATTTACTTTATTAAATAGGTACATTAACTTTATATCGCACAAGCTGCTAAAGTGACTTAGGAGGATACCACAATTTTTTTAACTAGCATCCCCATTTTGATTTAGGTACAATATAATTTAGGTATTCGAACAACGTTTGCCGTGTCGGCTAAAATAATCTATACATCTATACATATAAATACAATTGGATTGTCTGTTTGTAATATTGAAATAACCCTTTTTACTACATGCATATGAATATAACACTTGGAAATTATGATTTCCGTTGCTTTTGCCCCTAGAAGGGGCTTGTTTGGGCTTAAACAAGTGTAGATGGCTTGTCTAAACCCAACTCCGTCGTCATACACCAAAATAATCTTTTTTTACAATTTTTGTCTGTCTGTCTGTTTGATGTTCCGGCTAATCTCTGAAATGGCTGGACCGATTTTGACGGGACTTTTATTGGCAGGTAGCTAATGTAATAAGGAGTATCATAAGCTACTTTTACCTATACATCTATACATATAAATAAAATTGGAGCGTCTGTTTGTAATATTAGAATTACCATTTTTTACTACATGCATAAATGAATATAATACGGCACAGACACCAAAATAACATTTTTTTAAATTTTTGTCTCGATGTCCGTCTGTTTTTTCCGGCTAATCTCTGAAACGGCTGGACCGATTTTGACGGGACTTTTATTGGCAGGTAGCTGATGTAATAAGGAGTAACTTAGGCTACTCATATTTTAGAAAAAAATCGTTGACTCAACACTACCTAAGCTATAATCGACATCCACGCTGGCTGAGCCGCGGGCGACAGCTAGTAAATAATATTCTTAAAAAATTGCGAAGAATGATATAAATCTAATAATACGCCCGATAGAAGAGCATGAATGGTTATACTTTGGTATTTGGCTGTGCGCACGCAAGTATGCACAATTACGGTGAGCAATCACGACCGCGGCGTATTATCCCAATTTATTGTTTGTTCTTCCAAATTATTGAGTGGCATCCACCATTACTTACATATAGTTAGTTTTAGACCATTAAATATATCAATCACGTCATTTTTCGAACGGAATTACTGTAATTGACACGCTCTAAACTATAATTTGACTAATGCAATTGTACTTATTTGATGATTACTGGTGATATTCGGTAGGATATTGCGATATTCACCTTTGATCTAATGGGAACAGTTTATGAGCCGGTATCTACTTGTGTGAAACTTAGACAAACTAAAACACTCACTCATCATGTGACCAAGCCCCCGATTCTGCTAATCTTATGCCATAACAAAACCACTATCGTACCATTGACATTGCATTAGATGTCATTAAATTCTAGATTTTATGGCTGGTCAAAATAAAAAGAGAAAGAGTTTATAACATTTTTCATTCACTCTACAAGATTGTCATTTAATTTTAGACTATAATGGTAAAACTGTAAAGTCTAAAGTTAAATGGCATAATAGCAAAATCAGGACCCTGATTCTGCTTTTATTTATTTCATGCCAAAACCACTGCGGTAACTAATGCCAGTTGATGTAATTATGGTAATTAATGATAATCTTGTAGAGTGAATGAAAACCGTTATAAAGACTTTCTCTTCTCATTTTGGACTTTAAAACTCGGACATAAAGTCTAAAGTTTATTAACATTTTATGAAATTTCAGCGGTATCACAGTGGTGTTGCTGTGTCATAAAATTAGCAGAATCGGGGGCCAGGTGGACAGGTAGGTTTGAAAAATATTTCATTATTATGAAGTTTTTAATTATTTTGCTAATTATCGACATCATCATTATCCTCATAGTGATTTTCTGCTGGACCATGGTTGGAGAACTAGTCTTATCCCTGGTTCTGACATCAGAAGAGATAGATTTAAAACAAACTTGAAATGATGACAAACCAATTACTTAAGTTAATATAGAGAACTGGGTTTTTTGGTGAAGAGATTCTAATCTCGAACCGAAGGGTGTTCACACAGTGCGGTCGTATTGTAAGAATACGAGTATACCTTCCAAGTAGCTACTCTTGCGTCAGGACTCCGGACGCAAGAGTAGCTTTTTTTATTAAGCTTGTCACTTTTGGGTGTATAGATAAGTAGATGCTGATATCTATACACTCAAAGTGACAAGCTTACTGAAAAATATTGATTTAGGGCCTTAAGACTTAGTTTTTTATAAAAATCATATAGCTCATCTGATGGTATTTGGTTACTGGGGCCTCCTACATAGGGGAACAGGAAGGTAGGTTGTTAGAGATAGGTAAGACTAGGAACTCGACGCTCTCATAATCGCGCCTCCGACCGATTACTAGTCGGCTCGGCGCTGATGCGCTTGAAGATCGCTAACATAGTCAATCTTCGCGGAGATCTCTCGTGTACACTGAGGGCACGTGAGAACACCACCTACGTAATTGTACTGAATGACAGCGGGTGGGCGGACTTTCAGCTCATCGCGTTTAGCATCGAGGTCTGCCTTTCGGTGTTCCTCGAAATCGCTTATTCAAAGACTTTAAAGACAAAAGATGCGAGTACAAATATTTTACTGAGTTACCAACGTTTCACTTTCGATATACTTACAGAGACCTTTACCAAACTCCTTGACGCCCAAGCTGATCTCTGCTACAAGTAGCAGCACGATCTGAACAGCAGACCTCGATCTTCAAAATGTAATTTTAGATAAGTACAACTGCTATTAGGAAGCAAAATTGCTATTTGGATGTTGATGATGATAATGCGGTTGAACATTAAAACTCCACTGTAAACAGCGTATTACCTACAAAGAAAGCGAACTTTATGGATCCGATACCCTTGTGCTCGTTACACAAACAAACAAACAAATCACCGTAAGGCCACGTCTTACAAATGGGTGCTAAAAACAATACCTCACATAAATCTCCGTCCTATAGCCGACCTCAAATATTTCACTCCGAACGCAGCGTACATACATCACTTAGAAATCATCCATTTTTATCTGCTCCAGTGACAACTTACCTTGACCGGGAAGCGAACCTCATTACTTCAGCGCATTGTTTGAATATAGGATGCACAGATCTATTTGTTTTATCTATAAGACGACAATTGGCACTCAAGGTGAATATTAAAATGTGATAAATCATTGTGTACGAGGTATCTACTGCTAAGGTAGCAAATTAGCTCACGGATAAATTAAAATAAAACGGATAAATAAAAAATAATAATTTATCCGTAAAAAAAATACGGTCACTACGAAATACCAAACTTTCTTTAATTTTCTGTCTCATCGAATTTAAAGTAATCATTTTGGAATCGGGGCATCTCATTTAACAAGACATGTAGCACATATTTTAATTAGACATTTGTGATTAATAATTTGGAATCAATAATAGGCAATAATTTGCGTAGGTACCTACCTAAATAAATTATAATTAATCATAATCCAAGTCCACAATGTCGAAGTCAAAGTCAAAGTCAAAGTCAAAAATCATTTATTCTGTATAGACCATTAAAACGGTACTTACAAAACGTCAAGTTTAAAAAAAAAATCTAGACTAGTTTAGCAAATGGACCACCGGTTCGAAACGCGGCCCCGACCTGAGAAGACTCCGGCAAGAAACTCAGCGGGCATTTTTTTTTTTTTTTGGTCTATTTACAAACATTTGCTTAGTCTACTTAGTCTAAATACAATAGTTTGCTTGAGTAGCATAGTTGAGCGAACAGCTCATTTCCAAGCTTGTTTATCATCTAAATATTCTTGGATTTTATAATAGCCTTTTTGGCACAGTTTAGTCTTAATTACATTTTTAAATTTATTTACAGGTAAATCTCTAATTTCATTAGGGAGCTTGTTGAAAAAGCGTATACAGTTGCCCCGGAAAGAATTACTAATTTTATGGAGTCTACTATCACAAGCTACAAGATTGTTTTTATGTCTTGTGTTTATATTATGCCTGTCACAAACTCTTGAAAATTTAGAGATATTTTTCCTTACATACATCAGGTTCTCGAAGATGTATTGTGACACTACGGTTAGAATGTCTATTTCTTTAAACTTTTCTCGAAGGGAAACTCTTGGGCCCAAATTATAAATAGCTCTCACAGCCCGCTTTTGTAAAATGAATATTGTGTTTAAATCCGCGGAATTACCCCAAAGGAGAATTCCGTAGCTTAAAATACTATGAAAATAACTGAAATAAACTATTCTAGCCGTATCCACGTCTGTTAATGTCCTAATCTTTTTTACAGCGTAAGAAGCCGAACTTAATCTACTGGATATTTTTTCAATATGCGATCGCCACTGCAATTTGGCGTCAATACTTAAACCTAAGAACACTGTTGATTCCACAAGGTTCAACACTTGTCCATTGAGTTGTACATTGGTTTCAACCTGTGTAACATTAGGTAATGTGAATTTTATACATTTAGTTTTGTTCCCATTAAGGCAAAGATTATTAGTATTAAACCAATGGACCACTCTTGTGATAACACCATTCACTTCGTCATAATTATTTTGTTGCCTTTTAATTTTAAATATTAACGAAGTATCGTCAGCAAATAAAATAATACTAGTTTTATCCCTTACGTAGTAGGGGAGGTCATTAATATATATTAAGAATAAAAATGGTCCAAGTATCGAACCTTGTGGAACACCCATCGAAATCAGAGATCCCACTGAACGTGTACCATTAACATCGACCCTCTGAATTCTATTGTTCAAATATGAAGTCAGAAGCTCGAGAGCCTTGTTCCTTATTCCATAATGTTCTAATTTCCTGATTAATGTGTCATGGTGGACGCAATCGAAAGCCTTGGATAGATCACAGAATACACCCAATGCATCATGCTTATCCTCCCAGGCCTCGTAAATACAATTTAACAATTCTATACCAGCATCAGCAGTCGAACGTCCCTTAGTAAACCCAAACTGTTTATCATGAAATAATTTGTTTTCACCAAAATGGGTCATCAACTGTCCTAGGATTAATTTCTCAAATACTTTACTCAAGGTCGGCAACACAGAAACGGGTCGGAAATTAGAAGGGTCTGTAGCACTGCCAGCCTTGAACAAAGGTATGACTTTGCTATGTTTCATTAAATCAGGAAATATACCGCTGTTGACACAGTCATTAAACACAGTTGCTAGATGGGGAGCAATGACATCAATGATACATGAAATAGTTTTGACTGATAATCCCCATAGATCCGCGGTCTTTTTGATATTAATAGAGTGAAACGCTTTGGTGATGTCCTTGCTATTAACAACTGAGAATACGAATGCGTCTTCACACTTGTTTATCGATTCCTTAAGCAATGACACAGCGGAAGTGGAAGACGACTGAAGAGTTTTAGTCGTTATTAACGGTATATTTGAAAAGAAATGTTCAAACTCTGTCGCAACTTCCAGATCCTCCGTGACATGGCGACCTTCTATTTTTAAATGAAAATCTCTTACATTTGATGGAGATTACTTAGTCGTTCACATTAAATGTCGTTCACATTTAATGTGAACGACATTGCCAAGCTTACACTTAAATACCGGAGCATGCTTTTCTAAAACAAATCAATCAATTAGCATTTCAGTCCACTGGTGGACATCGGTCTCTCCCAATGTGCAAAGTGGATTCTGATCCTCCGCCCTCCGCATCCAGTCTTATCCCAGTCACTTTTTTAAGTCTATCGGGTTAGAGTGCGTCCCGCCTTTGCCTTTTTGCTCCACTAGTCATCGGTCCTTCGACAGATCTGGATTTGCAAGAATATGGTTGCTTATTCTGCATACTATGTCGGTAACTTTTTCTGTGTTTCGGATGACCTCATTACGACTAAAGGAAGAAAGAAAGTACTTAAATATTTTTTTACAGATCATAACCTAAAACATTTAGGAACTAACTACTTTTTCATATTATTATAGCAACTACTTTGAGATCTGCCAACCTCTGGTGCCTGCCTTGTGACCTGCCAACCTCTGGAGCCTGCCTTGTGACCCGCCAACCTCTGGAGCCTGATTTGTCCGACAGTCGGCAGGTGTGGTTGCAAGTGTGGTTGGCTTGGTCCTCGAAGATCTTTGCAGACTTCAAACACCCTTGCACTTGTCTATAACTATAAGTATCTATTTAATTGCCACATCAAATTGAAATTAGGTCAAAAGTTAGAATAATGCTAGACCGAGCTACTGCAAAATGCGTTAAGAATGGAACAAACAACGGATGTATTTTCTTTCAGGACACACTCGTACGTTGTTTTAGAAGTCAGGGTCAATCAACCAGCCTATAAAATAGGGTGACCAGTAATTAAGTCAATTGTTTGATAGTTCGTAATCATATAAGTCTTCAGGCTTTCACGGCCGGCGTTGCATGTAGAATATACTGCTTCCGGGCTGTTTGGCCGTGGTCCATTTAAAACTTGCGTTCCAGACGTTTCGTCGTCCGGACCTGCGCCACTGAAGATGTCGACCGCAGTGATCGACGAAACGTCTGGAACGCAAGTTTCAAATGGACCACAGCCAAACAGCCCGGAAGCAGTATATTCTACAGTTCGTAATCAGTTCGCCGGTAATCATTGGAAGACGGTAGAGTTTTAAATTCAAAATAATTATGTTCTTATATGAGGATGAACCGCTGTAACAAAATGTGGTATGAAAGAAAATTGTAATAAATAAAATACCAACGATCCTTAACACACGCTCTCGGAAATATCGGAATGTACAATGTGCAAAGAGAGCAATGAGAAACAATGCCCTAAAAAATAAGGTAAGCATCCAATGTACTGTCCAACGTAATGGTACCAACAAAATTACGAGTAGGTATTGTATATTCGAACTGGAATATCCTGTACCAATGTTTATACAATAAGCGATATTACGTGTTATGTAAAGAATAGCGGTATTAAACGAGGTAAACATGAATCTGTTTGTGCCATTTATAGACTCACAATGTCAAGGTCTCATTCAAATATGAAAGATAAATACAAAACTTTCTG
Source organism: Eilema caniola (assembly GCA_949126895.1). NCBI lineage: Eukaryota > Metazoa > Arthropoda > Insecta > Lepidoptera > Erebidae > Eilema > Eilema caniola. Next base: position 23,464,644 of record OX421474.1, read on the forward strand.
TTTTGTACTATAGGTTTTCATTAAAATATTAACTCTGACCATAAATTTACATAACAGGCCTACTTATTGTAATATTTATTAGTTTTCCGGGTGTATAAAATATGCAGTGCAGTATATTGGAAGAAACTTTGATTAACTCGTCATCGAATAATCACACTAGTTTTAATACGAGTTTTTATATTTAGATTAACTGGAAACAGACGGCATTGATAGCCTATATCTATTAATAATATTTTTAATATATACATGTATTTATAATTTATTTACTATCTACTACAAAAAAGAAAAACATGATTGGTGGCACTTAATGCTATGAGATATCATTACGCATCGTACTGTATCGTACAAACTGCATTGATAAATCAATAAAAGCGATAGCTGTATGTACATCTAAAAAGATGTACATACAGCTCAAGCATCGATTTATTCATTTAGTTTATGCGATATGGTACAATTGCAGATCACGTATCATCGTACATCACGAAATTCCTCTGCATCACAGGTGGTAGTAGGGCCCACCATCTACTAGCAGGTGATAGTAAAAACAATTATGTACTAACAATATAATGTATAGCTTTGAAGTTCTCGCAAAGCTACTTTGGAGATTGTTGTCTGTCTACAATGTCAAGTGAAATCATTGCATTTATTGTGAGAATTTTGCTACAAGAATATCTACATTTTTGGTCATTCATAGCTCTGACCTCTTCGTGAGGTTAAATGTGTGAACACGCACCATATTACCATTATCGTGATACATTGTTCAAACAAGTGTGGTAGATTGTCTTAGAGCAATTATTTTAGGGTACCGCACCATAAGAGTTTCGTTACTCTTCTTCTTCATCTTAGCGTTTTCATCTCAGAGCCTAGGCTCCGCTTTACAAGTCTAACTGCGGATTTGTCTTAAGAGTTCCATTACTGACCCATCATAATAAATATTAAATTAGGTACGTATTGCGTTATACAAAACTAGACCACCATTTAAACGTTGTTTACTGTTGGCATTTAGAAGCCTTCATTTTGTAGATTTCACGTTCAGCTTCTTGCTATCTGGCGGTGAGTTAACGTGGTTTATAGATATAAAAAATCTGTTAAATCATGGCTAAGGAAGTGAGTCCTCAAAAAAGTGAGGATTCCCTGATCCAAGGTAGCGAAGACCATAGTCCACCGGATTAAGTTGTTGTATTTTAGCTATATCACCGTGTGAACTTCCATAGTGTGATGCAGGATTCAGAAGTAAATATTTCGATTTGTGTGCCACATTTTAATAGCTTTATTGATTATGATGAATTCATACAGCGTTACGCCACAAAATTAAAAAATTACAAAGGTATTGAACTATAAATACAAATCTACACACAACTGTGAAATTTTTGCCTAACAATTTTAACCTTTCATAAAATTGTAACAAAACCCGTGTACCTACTTATTCCTTACACAAGCAATTTAGTTTAGCTGCAGGCGTTAATAGTTAGTAATCAATAAAATTCAACTTGTCCTCTAAAGTAAAGATCTTCTTTATACCTAAATTATAGGGTACCTTCCTTTAGTACACAGAAATGATTTAACTGAGCTTATTAAATTAAAGATTTGAGTGGTAAAACTTATGACTGTTCATATTTTAGCTTTTTTATTTATTTCTAATTAACCACCTAACCGATATAGATAAATGTAAAATAATTGGCTATTATATTGTAAATAATTTGACAATTTAAACCATGACGTCATGGTTTTTGATTTCGTACAAGTTAACTCAGATCTTAATGTTTATGCATTTTGTTAAAAGCAATTAATTTGACCAAACAGTATATAATTAATTAAATTATCTGAATTACCAAACCATTTATAAATTAGTTTGTTTTCAGCACTTTTGACAGTCACCCGACTGTACCCCAGTGGAACCATCCCTTTGTCTACCCAATCGCCTGCAATAGTATAGATTTCTTCTGCAGATCTGCGAGAAATATCATCTTTAACTATCAGTAAGCAAAAAGTCTCACGCATTTTTAAATGTTAAGATGTGGGTCATATTGTACATACTTGGAATTTTTCCTACAAAGGTCAATCGCGTGGGGCGCCTAGTGTTGTTGTCAATGTTTTGCACAACGCTTAATTGTTCTATTATACGGGATTCGGGTGACCTCAAATTCGGTACGGATGTTAAGAAACAAACCGTTTGTTTTGTTCTGTAGAGATCCGTATCCCGATAAGATGGACACCCTATTTACGTCATCACTCTATGTTTGTGAAATTTGATTCGTGATGTGAACATTTTGTTTGTGTTTATTAAGACTGCTGTCAAAGGTGCTCATTAGATTTTTGAGTTGAAAAACGTGTTCTTGCATTTTTCTTTTGGGAAATGCAGAATTTTTCTTTTGTCCGTATCTATGTCGATTTTTCAGTTTTGGTCTAGAGGGCGCATTTTTTATCCGATTTTCACCAAACGCCAAGTTTGGTGAAAATCGGTGTTCTGCACATGTTCTTTGATTTAAAACTCAACTTTTCTCGAGCTTTTCTTGATAGAAGGTAAAATGGATCGTTTTTTAAGAACGGATCGAATAAGGCAGTTGACAGATGTAGCTACTGCTAGGCTTGTATATTTCAGTTACTTCCATAGCTTAAAGTCCTGTGGAATACTACTTGGGGAAATGCAGCAGATTAAGAAACTATATTTATATTGCAAAAGAGGGCAATTCGTGTCATTTATTGTTAAGGCAAATGAGACTCCCTCAGGGAACGATTTAAGAATATTGATATTTTAACTGTAGCTCTCCAATATATTATATTTGAATACATTATCTATGTTAGGGAAAATATACCTTATTTCACAAAAGTAAGTGACATTACAGATAGAAATCGGCGTAATAAATATAAACTGCTACTTCCATGTAGAAATCGGCGTAATAAACATAAACTGCTACTTCCATGTTATCGACTTAGCAAGGTTAGCGATTCACTTAAGGGGAAAGGTAAACGCTTTTATAATAAATTGCCTGAATAAGTCCTAAGTATGACTGAAAATAAATTTAAAACCTATGTAAGACCATTTATATAAGCATACTATAGACCTCTTAAAGACAAAAACGTCTGGTTTGAGCCATTGTGCAGGTACAGTCAGCATCATTAAAATGTTGCTAACAAAAGTATTCAAAATAATCCATATACCAAAATTCCAATTTTATATTGGTTATTAGAGTACTCAAATAATTGTAAGTGTCCAGAGTGGTCCAACTATCTTAGCAATCGATCTTCCAGAATTATGTAAGTTAGTAGAGTATTCATATTCGGTTCTCAATTTTAATTCCCAAAATTTTATGTCATAATTTAACATTGCATAATGTTACTTGTCATAACATTATTTACGCATAATACTTATTTGCCATAACTTTTTAAGCATAATTTTTTTACTCCTATTTACTATAAGCATAATATTTAATAAGCATAATATCCCAAAGCATAAGTTTACTTAAGCATAACGACGCATAACCATAACTATTCCGAAAAAATCACTACAACATTTTTATTAACAATATTACACTATTTTATACATTGCTTTCGTCAAACTTGTGGGCGCATCAAAGTTCATTTAACCTAATGTTTTTTTGACCTAATTGGTCGAAGGAGCTCCTACTTCTGGGTGGTTTATAAAAAAATAACCACGAAGGCCTAATGCGGGAGCTTCGCTACGCTCCGCTCCCGCATTAGCCTTCTAACCTAACCTATCCGAGTCGGGGTGCCCTGAAGTCCAGATTGCATCCAGATCCTTGCCAGCTTGCTAGCACCATGTTAGCAGGCGTTTATCATTATACCAAATAACTATTAGACAAATAAACAATATGCTTTACAACTTTATGCATATCAATGTTATGAAAAAAACATTAGGATATACAATATTTATGCTTAATAACACAGTATGCTAAAAACCAATTATGGCACACTATTATTATGACAAAGAAAATTGTGCCTAATTTGTTATGGCAATTTAAATTAGGACAAAAACTATTATGACAAAAGATGGAATCCCTTCATATTCATATACACAATCACACCGGTCGATGGTATCCAGACAAGTATAATTTCAAAAAATCTAGACTTACTAAACTTAGGTTAATTAGAATTTATTATTGACTTCAATAAGAACCAACCATGGTGTTCTAGATTAAATAAAAATCTTTGACTTTGATCATCATTAATATTTGGAGAAACATCCAGAGCTGTTCAAAAAGAAGATACTTATGTATAGTTTTGTTTTTTTTCTTTTTTAAGGATAACAGATTTGATTAAGTATTCCAGGAAAATGTGGCAAACGGTGCTCGCGAGTTCAACTGTTCACAGAACTGCTAGTTTTATTCTTTATTGTACACGTAAATGACGATAAGATCGATCAATACGAAGGCGAGCTTAACTCAAAGTTGAGTTATTTTCCAGCAAAATCGAGAGTGCTCACCTAAGCTTGCGTCACCTAATCTACCGTGTCTACCATGGTGAATGTTCTGATGAGCTATTCTAATTAGTTCCACCCTCCCCTCTCTTATACAGGACCACACGCGCAGGGCTTAGATGTCACCCGCATACGGTGCAGAACATTACTTCAAAAACCAAACGGTTCGGTGACTCTTTCTTTTGTCGCACCATTAAGACCTGGAACTCCTTGCCAGCTCACGTGTTTCCTACTTCCTACAGTCCCGGGTCCTTTAAGCGGGTGTGAAAAAGCATCTGATAAGGCTGTCAAGAATCGGGCGATGAGGCGTCAACATTGTTAACATGGCACGTGTATATAATGGTGACCCTATCCTGAGGCTTTGCCTTCGGCTTACTATCAGGCGAGGTGAAGTCAAATTGACGTGTCCTACATAAAAACAAACTTTATAAAGTCTAAAAATACATAGCAGATTCAATAAAAACTACTAAGCATTTGCACACAATACTTAATTATTACGTAAAATGTTGGTTCACATTCTGGCAAAAAAGCAGCGAATCCTCATTAATTTCGAAATTAGATTTAATTAATGTTAGACATCCTGCTGGGAAGTTTTACTAAACAATAGAACTACACACTTCACGCCTCTTTCTTATTGGGTTAGGCAGATGTTCTGCATCGATTGGGTCTTTCCATTTGCTACGATCCTATCCTAAGTATCATATTTGTTTTCACACATACATATACTCACGCTGTAAATCCCCGAAGGGGTAGGCAGTGGTGTATTACCCACGCTTTTAATACAAATGATGTGGCAGACAAGCACACGGCCCATCTGATGAAAAGTGGTTACTGTGGCCTATGGTCGTGGGCAACACCAGGGGAGTCACACTCGTGTTGTCGACCCTGTAAACACAGAGAGTTTCTCTGCCGCCAGTGCAGAAAAAATAGCAAGAGTAGCCTTTGGTCTTTCCACTGACCGCACTCAAACTCTCCGGTGAACTCTGGCTTCCCTACTCTCCGTCGGAAACACAAAACGAGGTTTTTGTGGCCGCAGTTTTTTTGTAGGGTGGAGGTACTTCCCCATTGCTCAATTGGACGGAAATGCCGTCGGGTCCTGGCTGTATTCCCGGCGGCGAGTAGGGTAGCCAGAACTCACTGGAGAGGTTTTGTGCTGTCAGTGGAAAAACTAAAGGCTATTTATTACTGCTTTGTCTTCTACACTGACGGCACAGAAACTCTGTGTTCACAGGGTCGGCAGCACAAGTGTGACTCCGCTAGTGTTGCACACATCCATAGGGCATGGTAACTACTTTCCACCCATCAAGTGGGCCGTGTGCTTGTTTGCCACCTCAGTGATATAAAAAACTATCCTTTTGGGAGCATTAACCATCTTATTCCCCACCCCGAACAGATGGCCAACGCCAGACCATCACATTTTGTAATATGTAAATATATAGTTATAGATACGTTGGTGGAACACATGTCATGCGTTAATTCACACGAACCTTGTGTGATAACATTGTATGTAGTACACACACTACGTTATTAAACGCTACGTAAACGATTATTTGGCGTCCAAACCATGTCCAAACTACATAATTACGAACAAGTTACGATAAAATCTGAAATACTAATCAAGTTGTGTCATTTTCCCGTAGGCACTTAGTTTCACCACTTTGTGAAAAATGTAAATTGTGAAACGATCTCTTCGTGATGAACAAGCAGGTATTAATTTCATATGAATTGAGGATTTGTGCCTAAACCACTGAACCGATTTTGATAAAATTTGTTATAGGGGTAGATTAGACCTTAAGAAAAAGATAGGACATAGGCTATGTTTGGTCGCGATAACCGTCATCTATACGCGGGCAGAGCTGCGGGCAAAAGTCCATACAAATGGGACAGGCGTCATAATTTAGTAACATCACGTTTCTTATACGTGTGATTTCCATTTTGACAACTTATTAACGTGGTATTCAGTACGACCTGTCAAAGCCGTATTTATGTTTTAATGCATTTAATCATGGTATTCCAAAAGACAACAATATTCAGCTCGATTTCTGTACGTAGATACGTTTACAAAAAAAAAATCAAATTGAATTAAGGTACAGGTGTCTAATTCCGTGGGGTCAGAAATTGGCGACTAATTCCGTAGTATTTAGAAAAACAGCTTTATGAACCAAATTACTAGTTATTTTCGACTGCAAGATCCATTAACCAAATCATAATTTATCTGTCGAATAGTCGCACTTTCTGCAGCTTTGCCACTTACTCCAAAATCACACCTAAGAGACGGGTGGCTATTGATTTGCACAGAAATCACATAAAGTGAACAGCCAAAACTGATTGAATTTCAGCGATATATGAATAGGTTTTGGTTATAGGATGATTTTTTTGTGCAGATGTGGGCGATCACCGAAGAACGGCATCGTACCAATAATAAAATTGTGTTGAGGGTTTTAACAGAAAACTTAACCAAAAGTTAGGGCGAAATAAAAATAATAAATAAATTTCACCTATATATTAAAGCAAGAGGCAAAATATTGCATGTTACGTGGAAAAGATATTATTAAAAATAAACGAAAACTTCAGAACGGCGATAACGTCAAATTTATTAAAGAATGTCAGGAACTCAGGATGAGTTAAATTCAGGTGAAATACGCGTTAGGTTTTTTTTTGAGAAAGTGAAGTAGATGATATTGTTTTCATCGTTGTGTTGTTGTTCTTGTTGTTATGTTGTTGTTATCTACAGTAAATAACTCTTTTGTGAGTATTGGCGTGCGTTTCTATGCTTTTTATAAGATACAACAAAATTGCCAAGGATATCATGACTTTAACTCTATAATAAAATAAATTTGAAAATTCTGTTAAGAGTAATTTATTAGGATAGGACTATTACACTAATAGTTAGGTATATTATTTAGATGACACAGAAGCATGGAATTGATTTGAAGATTTTCTCTGAAGATTTTGATAGTCAGCAGATTGTGGATTCAAGTGGCATAGAAAAAATATTAGTATTTTTGGATGCCCTCGCTTGTGGATCGAAGTGGCATATAATAATTGTGTGTATTAATCGATCCACTTGATGGTGTACTCAAGAGGAATTAAAAGTATCCATGGATTCACCGGTGGATTCAAGTGGAAAAATAAGTATCCCCAGATCCACATGTGAATCGAGATTATCGATTCAAGTGGAAGGAGGGGGGGGGGGGAATTGTGTTACGAGAATACCATTTTGACATTTAATTTGATTTTAACAGATAGATTTTGCAGATTTTGCATTTTGAACATTTTTTATTAGGAGAATTGACCTTCTGAGAGCATGGTAAAATACCTGATACCTAAATGCGATAATTATATTTATGATAAAAATATTTCTGTTGCGTGTTAAACATAATTGAGTTAGTCATTTAATGACGCAGACGTGGGAAAGACATTCATATTAAATTTACTACCTAATTACGAAGAGGTGGCCAAAAATAGGTTTTTTTTACTAATAAAGATAATGGGAATTAACACGATCATGGAACAGGTACTTACATACCTTTGATGTGCCTGACGTTTCGACCAGGTTACACCGGCCGTGGTCACGGGCTGACACTGGCTCAGCGGTGCACGCCCGCCGTCTTCAAGTCCGTGAGGTAGTAGGTTCATCATCTACTCGCACATTTTCAATATTTTCTTTTTTACCATTTACCGTCACAAACCACACTCACAGTGTCCCTATTCTGTAAGTAAACTGTCCGGTCTCTATCTGACTGTGCAGAAAAGCGAGGTTGCATATTCAGAGGCAATCTAAGGTACCTATACCATGATCGCGTTCATTGCCGTGATCTTTATTATACCGGGTTTAAGGGGAACGCTCCCGAAGCCGAAGGCCCGTGGTAGTACTTCGGGTATACTACACTACTTATTGATTTTTTTTTATCGATTTGATGAAAACAAATTTTTTTTCTTCAAAATTTTTTTTTCGGGAGCGTTCCCTTTGTAACCTGTATATCATGGAACGCGAGAGCAAAGTGAATTTCTTTACTAAGCTTTGGGTTCGCGATCTCTTTATCTATATTTCATTATGGATCTGGATGATAAGGAACGAAGATAGATTGAAGTATAGAACTACTTTATATTCCAAAAGTAGATTCCTGTTGCCATGCGGGCGGAGTCACGAGCAATATCTACTCAATAGGCAATCACCCTGATAGACTTTCAGTGACGGGCCAAGCAGCTCCGCAGGCTACGATCCCAATCACACTAACATAAACGCAAACTCACCTATTATTTCCTTTCACGAGCTATTTATTACATACACTTATCCATCATAATCAACACTTTGATCAGATAATTGTTATCTTGGAGTAATAAATTAACCAATCAAGTACCTATCAGTCTGCTAAAAGCTTGAGTTATGTGGCCGGTCAGTTAACATATGTTTGGTAACATATCACACTGTCGTCGGCTGTCACCAGCCATCGCCTTGAACCGCACTGAGGCATCTAGCCTTTATGTATGGCGATTCTTATCAGCTGTCAGTACACTATATGAATTGCAGCAAACTATAAACGGACATCTGTAAAATCATTAGTTTACAGGAGAGCGTTTTAACGCAAAACGTTATGACTATTAAAAGAACAAAGCTGGCTTCTTCAAATTTGGGATACTTTAATAAAATAACATTTGAAACAAAACAGTAAAGGTCATTTCACTGATATATTCATAATAATATAGTTATGATCAAATGATAATCATTTGATCATAAGTTATGATTAGAATCAAAATAGATTAGAATATTTATAGTTTTATTCAGTCATACTCTTAAAACTGGATGTTATATTTTTGATAACTTAATTTTAATACTAAAAACCTAAAAAAAGCTTGCCTGAACTAAAAAGATGCCTAACTGCTTTTTGAAGTTACGAGTGTAACCATTTTTTGTTCCAGATTGTGTATCTGTATAACAATTGTATTATGTTATCTGTGGTATTTGTCTTTATATAAGCAGACTAGGATATACGTTGACTACATTTTCGACGTTTAAAAAAAACATGTCTAGATCGAACAGAAAATTCTGAATTCGACCATGTAAAAAAATAGCTTTACGCAAACATGCAAATGTCCATTTGTAATTTGCTGCCATCGATATTTTAATAAAGATCAGAGAGGACCGGGAGATGACCGATGCTTGATAGCAATATGTTTGTTTGTATTTATGTTTATATAATTATATAATGTTTATAAAATAATGAAGTACCAGAAGCGGGATCCGGCCTCCGGGCTCCAAGGTCCCAACTGTGACTACAACCGGGATAGATGATATATTCTTCTTTATCCTAGCGTTAATCCCAGACGCACCCGAAGCTTTCATCTTGGAGTCTGGGATCCGCCTTACCAGTCTAACTGCGGATTTGGCTGAACTTCGATATTTTCCGTAAAGCGACAGTCATCTGACCTCCACAATCCAAAGGCGATGTCAGTATTGCAGTTAGACGAATAGATAGATGATATATATTATTCTCGTTGGCATATAAGTGTCAACGTCCCGTCGGCCTGCAGTTTTGCTCATCATATTTTTTTTTTATAAGTAAGTATTTAGAGTCGTCAAAATGAATCAATTCTAAGGCATATATCATTGTGATGAATCATAGATCTGATAGGAAGCTGTTTAATGACGTGTCTATTTGGATTCTGTATTAGTGATGTTGCAGAAATCTACAGTTTCGGGTAAATACGCTGAGCATTATCTGAATCATATTTATGACGTAGAGATTTTGGAGAACTGTTTCAAAACTAGGTATGCGAAACTCGAATGACTGCCTATACAACTCAAGTCAGTTGTTTATTAGTCTGTGTGATGAATTTATTTGATAACTTTGTAGTAATTTAATAAACCAACAGTAATCACAGGGCCCAATAAAAAGTGTGAGATTAATACATTGCACCGATAAATATAATTGGCTAAATATAGTGGCAATACTCAATATACAAACACATCTGCCTACCCATGGAAATAAGTGGAGGCGTAATTACATTTAATGATGAATGAAAAAATATATTAATGAATTACATGGAAATCTGACATTTGAGTCATATTTCATTCTTTATGAGTTATATTATGTAGGTTAGTTATTGGTGCGTAAATTATGGAAAGTAGGAATAAGAAAGTAAACCCCGGGAGTGCTGAAATTGCAGGGTTATTCCCAGTAGGAAACCAAACCCCAGTAGTGCTGCAAGTGCAGGTTATTCCCAGTAGGAAACCAAACCCCGGTAGTGCTGCAAGTGCAGGGTTGTTCCCAGTGGTTAGCCCCCACCGACTTTACCTCCACTGGGAGCAACAGGGGATTTTTGTATTGGCAATCAAATTATGAGGAAATAAGTAGCTAAAGAATATATAAAATTAGAAAATTAAACGAAATCAGCACAAATGCTCCATCCTTCATGTACCGAAGTATAGTCGCTCACAAAAGCGACTTTAATAAATATAATAAACTGCATTGTACGCGTGATTGTACAATCAGACTCTGATCAAACATAGGTTTTGTGGTGTTAACCCACTTTCGCAATATCCTAGATATTGCGTTTGGTGCATTTTGCATAGGTTGTGCGCTCGTGCGTAAGTGTTTGTTCGTATACACGGCTTTCTTAAATGAAGCCTTGAAAAAAACTATAGTATTTGGATCCAGAAGTCTGGACGTCATACTAGAAGCCATATTAGGCCCTCAATGCTTCAAACTGGTGAGCAATAAATATGTTTTAGACTCGGTTAGGATTTTTTACAATCCGTACTAGTAATAATCGCACTTATACATATTACACACACGAAAGTTTGTATGGCTGTATCAATGTTTCTTACACTCTGTAAAAACGGCGACGGAATAGAATTAAAAATAGAAAAAAAAACTCTCATGCATCTCTGAAAGAGATGGATAAGAGCTTTTAGGACAAGACAAAGGCTACCTTAAATTGCGAAGAAAGAACTTGATGGGACCCCTTGGTTATGCAGGGGAATAGAGACTTCATTTTTGGCGATAACACCATGAAAAGTTGTAGAAAGATATATTAGAACTTTGGAAAGGTTATAAGTTTTATTTTTTCGCGGTAAGTAACGATCTATGCGATAGGAGCCACGGGCACAAGCTAGCTGTCTATCAGTCAATTCGTAAAGCGAAATTTTTCATATCTTTTGAAGAATATTGCATACATGGAGAAGCGTGAAATTTGGTATGTCCAGTTATATGGAGAAAAAATGGAGAAAGCTAAAATGTATTGTTACTAATGTGTTACAAATAGACATACCTAATAAGAAAATATCAGGTAGAATACACAGCAAAATGCTTTTTCCATTATCTAACTGCTGATTTATCAGATCGCGAAGAAAAGAGAGAGCTCGGTAAAGATGTGTTTGCTACGGTTTTCTACAATTCTTTTTACCTATTGCATAGCGGATTGATAGCTTTTTAGTTCGGCTTAACTATACGGCTTTTATGGAGATTTGCCCATTCATCATCATGGATTTGGCTTGGTACTATGCTATGGTCTTGATAAGACTTCAAACACCCTAATACAGAAATACGCTACATCCATATCCAAAGTCAATATAAAGGCGAAACTAGCCGGTCTGTCTATCTGCCTGTATGTCTGTCTGTTAAGCTTTCACACCTGACCTAAACCACAGAACCGATTTTGATGAAATTTGGTATAGGGGTAGATTGCACCCTGAGAAGCGACATAGAAAGAGGTTTGGTCGCGATAACCGACATCCACGCGGGCGGAGCCGCGAGTAACAGCTAGCAAGAAACATTTTGCAATTTCAGAACGTATTTACGTATCCACCTAGACCTCGCAAGCTAAATAATTCTCACGTTCGTAAAAACATCTCGATTACATTACAAAATTGTCTAAAGCTACTCAACTACATAATAATGCCCATTGAGTGTCGTCATAATGGACGTGTGTACACTTAGTGACATCGAGTGTGGCGCCCGCGCAGGCGTGGGTGCACCCCACAGATGACCGCAAGAGCCTTATAAGGACTCCTCGAAATCTTTGGATCGTGTGTCAGAAATATAATGGGTTAAGTTGTTTGTATGTTTTTGAAATAGATTGCTCATACAATTTTGAGAAGGTAAGTATTGAATCATACTTCGTATACCGCTAGATTTTTGTGTTGGTCGCGATTCCCCCCGTTCTCGATTACCTCCGAAATGTTTTAGTTTTCCAGGGTAATTCTCTAATTTATCGCTGCAACAAATGCACTTAGCCTGGGCCCTGATTCTGCTATTTTTCACTGTAACAAATGCCATTTAACTTTAGACTTTACCCTTATACTGTTAAAGTCTTATATTAAATGACAATCTTGTAGAGTGAATGAAAAATGTCATAACCTCTTTCTCTTTTCATTTTGCAGTCTGCCATAAAGTCTGCAATGCAATGTCAGCGGTATGACAGTGGTTTTTTTTATGTCATAAAATTAGCAGAATTGAGGGCCTTGGCGCTAGATCGCATGTTTATGCCAGAGGAATATTGTACGGTTTTTACTAAAATGATTTAAACAGCCTTAAATCGTCTTGCAAAAAACTCGCTACCATTCACTATTCATTAGTCAATATATCGCAAAATCGGACAACCACTGTCTTTCCGTTCGATTCGTAACCATTGTCTCAAATCGAGAAGTACAGACTGTAATCACCCCGGTCCTAGATCACGTCACCAAGATGTAATGTCCTGGTCACGCGGGACCAAATTGTAATAAACACTGCCTTAACCATAGTAATCCTGGTGAGCGGCAGCAAATTGTACCGTGATCCTGCGTCACAGCACCAATACGTAATAAAGCGGTGGTCATACCCGCCGCATTTCACCACACTAAATAAATCGTCTATATTGTTAATTCTACTTTGGCCAATGATCGTATAATGGTCAGAGGAGACCCTAGATGAGCCCGCATATCCCGGATCCTATAGAGTTCTAGGAATGCTGGTATTTATATAATGAAACATTACTATACAATTACTTAATTCTACCCCCACTTACTTTAACTGATTTATGTTAAGGTACAACAATTTCTCAATGAATGAGTCTCTCACAAATAATTTTCTCACAAGCAACCTACAACCGTACTAGATCCTAACACTGCCCTAATTACTACTACTGTGGCAAACAATCCGAATAACTTTATTGATCTAACCTTTTACATTGTCGACTTAGTGTTGCAAGCCTAACACTGCCCTAATTACTACTACTGTGGCAAACAATCCGAATAACTTTTGCTCCCCATAGGCATATACTTTGAATTTGTTAGTTTTTGTTTCCCCGTTGACATATACTTTGAATTTGTTAGTTTTGTTTCCCCGTTGACACATACTTTGAATTTGTTAGTTTTTGTTTCCCCGTTGACACATACTTTGAATTTGTTAGTTTCTGTTTCCCCGTTGGCACATACTTTGAATTTGTTAGTTTTTGTTTCCCCGTTGACACAGGCTCCACCAATCGCCGTGTGCAGTGGGATACTACCAACTTTAAATATCCCCCCTCTATCCTTTTGTAAGCACGTAGCCCCAAATGGAACTTACGCGCCTTTAGAGAGTAGGATAGCTGACTCGTATTTTCCCTCCCCCAATATCTGAATCCAGACAAATGTATACGTCTAATTAGACTTGAATTAGAAAGGCGTTGCCAATTAATTGTAATTCAAAATAAGATTATTTCTTTCACAATATTGTCAAAGCATAGTATGACTAGTACAGATTCAATGAATAGTTTCATGTCGTAGCGCGGTCTGATGACCAATCCATCAAATGAGATTCTGTGTCCAAAATAGGATCTTTAACATGTCAGAACTGACTCATACTTGTCACGTGCATAAACGAGATCGATATAGTGTCCCTGGTGTAGAAGACAGCCATATCTAGGGTCAATTGCCCAAATCAATTAAGGTTCGATACAAGTTCCAAATTAGGAAAGCGCTCTGCTAAGGTGAGCTAGATGTACCTCGCCAAAATGATTCCTCGGCTACGACGCTCCGAGTAATAAGTATTATTTATAGCATAGTATTTTATTCAAAGTCAATTGGTAGATCAGTCAAACAAACTTCTCATTTCGGAATAATTTCCATTACGAATTTGATTAATTATGATGTGGGTGGATTTAAAATATGTTATGCCACCAATCTGAGTTTCATTGAGACCATACTAAGTCAGTTGCTAGGCAAGTAGAACATTAGCAACGCGGTCCGACGACGGCTCGCTTATAGGTCTAATCCGAATACAACGAACGCCTACTAAAATATACAACACGATAGCTCGTATACAATTTACTCAAATCACGATTTCACCACGGCATTAACGCACGAAAAACCTTAACTAAATCAATCACAAGCATCACCAAGGAATGATATGTCACATCACCAAGCAAAGGCCCGATTAGCTCAGAACCGTTACAATACTAGTCCTTACTAATACACTTCCTAACCTATTCCCATTGTGTGAGTGCCTACTCTACCCCCAACTTAGAACTTCTGTTCAACCAAACTAGGTGTAACGTCACCTTATTTACATTTAAACGTGTGGTGTGTTGTGAGCCTATCATGTATTGATGGTATTCCATCAACACTCCTGCTCTGCTATGGGTGCAAGCTAGTTAGGCTTGACTGGCCTATCCTCATAACTGTGTGCTTGCTCCAGTCCACGAGCCGAAGCTCAGGGATGTGAACTGAAACCCTAACGAGATAATAGTTAGTGTATATATAAATAGATATATAAGACTGAACTGCGAGCTCTGTAAGTTCTGATCCAGGCCCAATTGGACGGTTCCACTTCGACGGTACCTACCCATCACAGAACAAACAGTCACCCACATTCAGGAAGCTTTTCCGATCCCGTTTCCACAGGTAAAATCGGAATGCCGCCCGCTTCAAAGGTTACCGGCCCCTAGCTATTCAGATAAATATGGAGTTGTTGCCACCGTTAGGTATCCCTCCATAACCAGGCACATCGCCATGGGTTTCCTACGGGAGAACTAGCTAAAACACCGCAGTGCTACCCTCAACTACTAACATAACAAAAGATGATAAAACGACAGCAATGACTTTACGAATGCACTGCCAGACTCAACAGCACAAGACAGTAATAATACGCATACATTTACACGTACTATCCCTGCCCAATGTAAGGTGTCTTCATTTTCGTAAAGGCCCTAAGTCCTGCTCCGATCGCGACCCATCCCAATATTCGACGCGAGAACTAGCCTACCCCACGCCCTAGTCGTAACAAATCTTAATCGCGCACCCTTGTACGTATCACGCCCAACCACACACAAAATCAAGATTTACAATTAATTTCAACAATTTCAACATAATAAAGATGATAAAACGACCGTAAGGACTTTACGAATGCACTGCCAGACTCAACAGCACAAGACAGTAATAATACGCATACATTTACACGTACTATCCCTGCCCAATGTAAGGTGTCTTCATTTTCGCAAAGGCCCCAGGTCCTGCTCCGATCGCGACCCATCCCAATATTCGACGCGAGAACTACCCCACACCCCAAGGTTTACAATAAATTTCGACAATTTATAATTTTTACAGAATTATAAAACTCTCGGCGGTACATTGGAAAAACTCTAAACCGTTCGCGTTAAACAAAGATAGCTAGTAATTCGTTTATTACACAACACCGGCAACAATTTCATATAATTCACAAAAGGAATTTAACACTATTTCTTTACAACGATAGAAATATATAACTTACAAAGACAGTCCGCCGAGCCGTACCCCTTTTAGCTATCTGGATCGAATGAATGACGAAAAAAAGTCCCCCCCGCCTCCAGAAGACCCATCTTTTAAAGGCGAGGTCTCCCTTCTCTAAACTAACCTCGCCGTTTCTAGAACTACACATCATCCTTCATCCAATCGTGAGCTATTTCCGGCAAGCCGCCTCAGCGAATTTGCTCCTTTTTTATAAAAACTCCTTAATTCATATGATTGGAATAAGAATAATCCAAGATAATGTCTAACTAATTTTCCAGTTAATTATTCGTATACTAATATTTAGAATTCGCGACTAGTGCAATATCACAGAAAATGCAGCCAATAGAGATTCCTGGTTACATCAACCGCAGGATCAGTAGCAGTTGATGTTAAATCTTATTTCAATTTTTTTAACGGATAATCTTACGTTATTTCGCTACCAATAAGACAAACATGGAATTTAATTTATTTACAATAAAGGAAATGGCTCAATCGCAGCGCCATCTAACAACCCTCTTAAATACCACACCCATTTTTTTGAATTTTTAATTTTAGCTCCATCTACCCATCTAATTGTGAACTACTTCCACTCACCATCCGCAGTCCGTTACATCCCGACCCCCGAATCTTTATGAAGGTACATTCTTATTTTTTTTTTTTTTTATGACCGGAGTAAAGATTCTACTAATTTTAATACAGAACAATAAAAGACAACCTGATTTAAACCTCACACGGGCTGCAAATCGAGGTGAAGATACTTCTTTACCCACAGGCCCCCTTTTTTTTTGTATATTTCCCGCTTAGCTAGAATCCAGTCATCCCACACATTAAGTGTCTGTGTAGTTTAACCATATCAAGACAAACCACTTCTCAGTCCCGATACCAAGCTTGATAGTAGTCCCGCAACACAAACTATCTCCTCGAACCAGGACATGACAGTCTAAAGCAAGGAAAGCCTGGTTGTGAGGCAAGCTCAGTCCTAGCGACTCAGAGTAAAAGTTTGTGGAGCGAACCTATCTTACGTTCTTCCACAACCAATTACCCCATCCCCCAATAATAAAGTCATCCCTTAACAGCCGTCAAACATAGTAGGTGCAAACGGTCCACCCCACTTGGCTCGAAACCCAAAAGCATTTGCCCCGAAAATGGCGCATGTACAGTGTAGCTCGTTATAACCTAACTGTATAGTTGAGGAAGTGTGAAGGTACCTTAACGGTATGCTTAGACCTCGGATTCATCAATCTCGAGCCCGTCTATTATCCTAACTCTTAGCAATCCTTCATAATTCCGATTGAGGTGCATGCAGAATGACTAGACTATAACCAAGCCTCGCGATTCTACTCCCCATAGTGCTGGTTGGGAAGGCCCTTCACACTGAATTTAAACAAGTACTCATTCAACATACAACCTCTCCATGACCATTCCTTAACGTGAATATTCCTTTCGCTCTAACATAACCAACTTCCATGGTCATTCAGACTACCAACCAATCAGCACCCGATACAAACGCATGGTTATTGTTTCGTAATTTCAGGAATGCTCCAGCTTTTGCAAGGAAAAGCGGATTTCAGTATCCCCCTCTATTGCACACCACGCGTGGCAAATTGATAAATTTTGATTAAGTCTTAAAGTCGAACTATAACGAACCTTACTACAATTTTTTCCTTTTGTAATATTTAATTAAATTTTTTTTTTTTTTGGTAAAGCCACCCTGCTCCCCACCATCTGACGGGATGAGAATATATTTCGTTAACAATTTAGGGTGAAAGTGACTAATGTGAAACTAAGTGAAAATTACTATGATCAACTCATTCACATGATGGACTACTGCTCATACTATCAGATGGGCTTCACCCTATCCACCAAATTTATTGATCACATTTTTTTTTTTTTTTTTTTTTTTTATATATATCCTCAGAACAGATCTAAATTATTAATTGAATATAATTTTAAATCAATCCTACTTACTAGTTCTACTTAACTAACTACATTACTTAAATCTACAAATTCTTACATACTAAGTAAAGTAATTGCAAAATCTAATCAACAATTCAAGCTTAAGTTCACGAACCTTCTCTTCTCTTCCCGATCCAGCCCCAGCCTACTGCGTATAATATCTAGACAGATGTATAGTATTGAACTTCCCCCGAACCTCATTAGTTTGGGGGTCTAACAAAATGTACACATTTTGGTAAGGATTTCCCGCCACTACGTATGGACCTTCATACAACGCCTCAAACTTCTTGGTTACCTTTAATTTCGCGCTAGATTTATTTAACTTCCTAATTTTTACTAAATCGCCGACCTGATATTCAATCAACCGATATCTACCATTAAACTTCGCCTTCCGCTTTTCCCCAGCCTCTTGTAGCTTCTTACGCGCTATCTCCCTGACTTTCTGTACGTCTAGCTCTCCATTACTCCTACCTATAATTTCGTCAAACGACAACCTCGTAGAAGTTCCGTACATTATCTCACAAGGGGTAAATCCTGTGCTTTCATGATAAGTGTTATTATATAGCTCCTCCAACTTGGGAAGAGTCTTTACCCATCCTTTGTGATTCGTGCTATTATATGTCCTAAACAAACGCCCTAACTCCCTGTTGACTCGCTCTACTGTATTTGGTCGTGGGTTCCTAACCGTAGTGTATACCACTCTAACCCCCAACGTTTCCATGCCCTCTTTCCACACTCGACTAGTGAACTGGGTCCCATTATCCGACATTATCGCCTTCGGCTTTATTATGTCGAAGAACCTCTTTGCCTTATTAAACACTGCCACCGCCGTTGCCTTCTTAAGCTCAAAAAATTTGACAAACTTACTAAACGAATCCTGTAGAACGAGTATATAATTCATTCCAAATTTACCCGTAGGGAGAGGCCCGTATATATCTACCATCACTAAATCGCCAATATCTCTTGTAATTATTGAACAGCATGGGCCTACTTTGTTTGAATTAGAATGCTTTGTTAACTGACATACGTCACAAGTCCTCACTAAACGTTTCACACTCTTAGTTAATCCTTTCCAATAAAACCGATCCCTTATATACTTTATCACCTTGTAACCTCCCTGATGACCCATTTCGAGATGTACTTGCCTAACTAATCCTTCCCTAAGGACATTTGGTAAGAAAATGACTTGTCCCCTTTCACCCCCCTTATCTATATACAAAACGTCATTAATCAATCTACACCTACTCGCCAAACCCGCTAACTCTCCTCTTGTGCTGGCCGTACTTATCTGATTAATTAACCTACTTATCTCTACATCAGCCCTTTGTAATTCAGGTAGTAGTTTTAATTGGTTCAGTAATTCTTTATTTCGTTGCGCTTCCATATATAGGATGCTCGGTGACCTAACCTTTTCTTCCTGCAAAAGTTCCCCTTTAGGAGGATAGCGCGACAATACGTCCGCGACCACATTATCTCTCCCTTTAATATGTTGTATTTCATACTGAAAATTCTCTAAATAGTTAATCCACCGAGTTACCTTAGCGTTATATAACCTCCACGTCTTGACAAATGCCAAAGCCTTATGATCCGTCCTAATAACTACCCTAGCTCCCCTCAAATACGTTTCGAATTTCTCTAAACAACAGATTACTGAATAGAACTCCTGTTCAGTCACTGTCCAATTTAATTGAGCCCCCCTTAATGCCTTACTATAAAACCCCAGCACCCTCTGCTGATCATCATCGCCTACCTGATATAAAACCCCTGCTAATCCCACCTTAGAACAATCCGTTTGCAAATAGAAAGGTTTAGTAAAATCCGGATGATGCAATTGGATAGTTTCTAAGAACAAAGCTTTAATTTGTTCGAACGCCCTTTGTTCGAGTTGACCCCAACCCCAGCCTTTACCCTTCTTCAACAAATTATATAATGGTTGCGCTTGAATATTAAAGTTAGGTATAAACTTCCTATAAAAATTACATAACCCCAAAAATGCCCTCACATGCTTTATCCTTCTAGGTATCGGAAACTCTTGTATAGCTTTAACCTTATCTGGGTCAGTGTGTAATCCCTGAGTAGAGATGATGTAACCCAACATCCTCACTTCCTTACAACAAAACTCACATTTCTTTAAATTACACGTTAAACCTGCCTTTTGCAATTTACCTAAGACTATGTCCAAATGTTCCAAATGTTGTGTGAATGACCCTGTCGTTATTATCGCTAGGTCATCTAAATAATTAACACAAAATTCCCTGACCTCATGTCCTAATATTATATCCATGGCCCTACTAAAACTTCCCACGGACGTTTTCAACCCTTGGGGCAACACATTATAAACGTAGGACTTCCCATTGAAGGTGAACCCCGTATATTTTTTACTATTCTGCGTAATAGGTATTTGGAAATAAGCATTATTCAAATCTACTACACTTATATAGTTAGCCCCATGGAAGGAATTCATGACATCAATCTGTAGTGGTGGTTTCTCCGTTTCTGCCACCATATATTTATTTATCTCTCTAGCGTCTAATAACACTCTAATCGAATCATCTCGCTTAATCGTAAAAGTCAATGGACTACAATAAGGAGTTGCAGATCGACTAACTATCCCCAAATCTTCCATTTCCCTTAGCTTTTCTTCTACTCTCCCCCTATAAGCATATGGCACCGGATAATTTTTCTTAACAATAGGTACATCTGAACACATCACTATCTCGTGCTGATAGCAGTTCGCTCTCCCTAAACGCGAAGTGAACACACCCTTATATTTATGTAACAATTTTAGCAAGCTATTCCTCTGTTCTGTCTCTATAGCAACTCCGGTCTCTAGACTTGTCCAGACTAGATCATTAAACTCGCTACAACTATCCATGGCTGATATTAATTCCTCACTCTCCCTTAGGTCGGATCCCTTTACTTGCTCTAAAAACGGTATTACCTCTCTTTGCCCTGCCTGATCCAGAACTAAACCTCTATCTATTTTTCCCGTGTTGATAGTTACTTTATTCCCCTTTAACCAATCAAATCCTAAAATCAACGAATTAACTAGGCCTGGAACTACTACAAACCCCATATTTTGTACACACTCTCCTAGCTTTAAAGGCAATAGAACTATTTTCTTAATCTCTCCGCTCCTATGACCCACAGCTGTCTTAATTTTAAAGGGTCTAATCGGCATCCACGGTATTTCGCGACTCCTATCCGACCTCAGTACATCCCAGAATTCCTCCGAGATGCTGGTTATATCACAACCAGTATCCACTAATCCTATAACCTCATGATCAAAAATATGCACTATTACTTCTGAACTAAAGGTTCCCTCATCGCGTTCTGTAGACCTTTCATCAAATACCGCCTCTATCGACACAGGATCGCCTTGTCTCAAAAGTTTCTGTTCAATATTTAATTTAATCACATCAACTATTTGTTTATCGATAAAGAGACTCTTTGGTTCTACTGTTCCAAAACCCAATCCCTCACGTATACCACGAGTAGTCATCTTCGCCACTAGCGGCGCCCTAATACCGTTTCCTACCTTACCTAAAGCTAGCCCTGGATTCCAACCCATTTTGATCATCATATCTAACGCTGCGCTCCCTGTGACTGAGGCTAGATCGGGAACAGAACTTCCAGCCTCTACTAGTTTAAACCTGCGGGTGACGCTAACGCCGATGTATCACTCTGCACTACCGTTGCCACCTGCTCACCAGACGGTCGAGTTTTGCTTGGCTTAGGCCAACTGCGATAGTCCTGACGAGAATCCTTAGCCCTTTTCTCCGGTATCCTCTTCTCGCCGCCAGAGGTTGGAGTTGATACAGCCTCTTGCCGAGCTATATCGTCCATCCCTCTCAAAAACTCCGCTGTTTCAATGATGTTATTCAGCTTGGACGTATACCATCCCTGTTGCACATACTTCGGAAACTGCCTAATTATGTCCCCAATCAGTTGTTTCTCGGAAAACTTATAAGTTAGCATCTGAGCCTTCCCGGTCAATCTTAGGAAATGGCCTAACATAGTAGGCGACTCCGCTTTATTCCAAACTCCATGCACTATAGACCGGCGTAATTCGTTCTGTTCGCTTTCTCCCCAGAAGGTAGCCAAAAAGTCCGCCTTGAAGTCTTGCAATACGCTCCAACGACATTTGTAAACTCTTGCCCATTCTCTGGCTTCACCCACTAGACATTCTTGTATCAAGTCTAATTGATTGCCGTCCCGACCGACCTTTCCCAAATATGTTGTTAGGTCTTCCAAAAACGTCACCGGATGCACATCGACTTTGTCTCCGAACTTGGGCTTCTCGAACGTTACATTTCTCACATGGTAGTTTATGTTTCTAGGTAACTCCGAGTTGACACACTCTACGGTGAACGAGGGTTCCCCATTTTCCCTTAATCTAGGAGAGTCTGTATGTAGTTGTTGATTCAATTCCGGATTAGCCTGTTCCCTAACCACAGACAACGCTTCTGTGGGCACTGACCCCCATTCGCGACTACTTCCGCTTCTGTCTGCTGGGGAAGCTCTTCTCTCACTCATCTCAGCCCTTAACGTCTCCAATTTCGCAGCTAAATCTTCTATAGTACGATTCAACTTCCTATACCGAAGGTTAGCTAAAGAAGTGTTCACATTCACACTTCTCCCCTCCGGTCTCCTTCTAGCTTCAATTGTCCGTCTCACACACCTAGATGTGGTAGGTACAGGTTCATTGGGCGTCGTAGTTTGCCTTACAGGACTAGTCGTCCCTTGCTCACTTGTCCTGTTTTCCCCATAACGGGCAGGCGCCCGCCTTTTCCTGCTCGGCTTATCCATACTATATTTATCACTGATCGAACACTCAAAGAACACTACACGTAACGATTCGTCAATACAATCACTATAAACTCCCTTTTAACTTATAAATTTGAACACCACTTTCAGCTAAGACTCACGGCTCATAACCGGAACTATATATACACGATAAGTTAACAAATAATACATTATAGCGTTAACTGTTGGTTGGGATGCCTCACTGTCATACAATGTTGCACTCCAACGATATGTGTAGGTATTTCAATTCAATAAATGTTTCTCCCGAGTTCGACCTACTCAAGTCTATAAGATACTTAATATCGACCCCCCCACAATTCGACTGATAACATCCTAACCCAGACTTTACGACCCCCCATTGTTTATTATTCTCACCATTTTTCATTTTACACTAAATTCACCCCAGCATAATTTCCTAGAGACCCTTACCTATAATACAGCAACAAATTGTACGGTATGCAACATACCGTACTCCTACCCTCAACTAACCCACAACAAACAAACACAATGCCAACGACCGATGGTCAGAATATAGTGTCTATCCCGAACACTGCAACGAAATTGTCCCAGACTCTGATCTCAGGTCTCGGCTCCAAATCGTACTGGCGCCTGACCTTCCAACCTATCCCCGGGCAGACAAAATGTTACCATCCTGGTTACCGACACCAAATTGTGGTGTCGTCCTGGCCACCAGGCATTAACTTGTAGTGTGTAGTCTTGATCCACGTCATCAATTTTTAACGTGTAATCCTGGCTTACGGCCCCAAATTGTAATAATCCTATGTCAAGGCACCAAATTGTAATAACCCCGGTCCTAGATCACGTCACCAAGATGTAATGTCCTGGTCACGCGGGACCAAATTGTAATAAACACTGCCTTAACCATAGTAATCCTGGTGAGCGGCAGCAAATTGTACCGTGATCCTGCGTCACAGCACCAATACGTAATAAAGCGGTGGTCATACCCGCCGCATTTCACCACACTAAATAAATCGTCTATATTGTTAATTCTACTTTGGCCAATGATCGTATAATGGTCAGAGGAGACCCTAGATGAGCCCGCATATCCCGGATCCTATAGAGTTCTAGGAATGCTGGTATTTATATAATGAAACATTACTATACAATTACTTAATTCTACCCCCACTTACTTTAACTGATTTATGTTAAGGTACAACAATTTCTCAATGAATGAGTCTCTCACAAATAATTTTCTCACAAGCAACCTACAACCGTACTAGATCCTAACACTGCCCTAATTACTACTACTGTGGCAAACAATCCGAATAACTTTATTGATCTAACCTCTTACATTGTCGACTTAGTGTTGCAAGCCTAACACTGCCCTAATTACTACTACTGTGGCAAACAATCCGAATAACTTTATTGATCTAACCTTTTACATTGTCGACTTAGTGTTGCAAGCCTAACACTGCCCTAATTACTACTACTGTGGCAAACAATCCGAATAACTTTTGCTCCCCATAGGCATATACTTTGAATTTGTTAGTTTTTGTTTCCCCGTTGACATATACTTTGAATTTGTTAGTTTTGTTTCCCCGTTGACACATACTTTGAATTTGTTAGTTTTTGTTTCCCCGTTGACACATACTTTGAATTTGTTAGTTTCTGTTTCCCCGTTGGCACATACTTTGAATTTGTTAGTTTTTGTTTCCCCGTTGACACAGGCTCCACCAATCGCCGTGTGCAGTGGGATACTACCAACTTTAAATATCCCCCCTCTATCCTTTTGTAAGCACGTAGCCCCAAATGGAACTTACGCGCCTTTAGAGAGTAGGATAGCTGACTCGTATTTTCCCTCCCCCAATATCTGAATCCAGACAAATGTATACGTCTAATTAGACTTGAATTAGAAAGGCGTTGCCAATTAATTGTAATTCAAAATAAGATTATTTCTTTCACAATATTGTCAAAGCATAGTATGACTAGTACAGATTCAATGAATAGTTTCATGTCGTAGCGCGGTCTGATGACCAATCCATCAAATGAGATTCTGTGTCCAAAATAGGATCTTTAACATGTCAGAACTGACTCATACTTGTCACGTGCATAAACGAGATCGATATAGTGTCCCTGGTGTAGAAGACAGCCATATCTAGGGTCAATTGCCCAAATCAATTAAGGTTCGATACAAGTTCCAAATTAGGAAAGCGCTCTGCTAAGGTGAGCTAGATGTACCTCGCCAAAATGATTCCTCGGCTACGACGCTCCGAGTAATAAGTATTATTTATAGCATAGTATTTTATTCAAAGTCAATTGGTAGATCAGTCAAACAAACTTCTCATTTCGGAATAATTTCCATTACGAATTTGATTAATTATGATGTGGGTGGATTTAAAATATGTTATGCCACCAATCTGAGTTTCATTGAGACCATACTAAGTCAGTTGCTAGGCAAGTAGAACATTAGCAACGCGGTCCGACGACGGCTCGCTTATAGGTCTAATCCGAATACAACGAACGCCTACTAAAATATACAACACGATAGCTCGTATACAATTTACTCAAATCACGATTTCACCACGGCATTAACGCACGAAAAACCTTAACTAAATCAATCACAAGCATCACCAAGGAATGATATGTCACATCACCAAGCAAAGGCCCGATTAGCTCAGAACCGTTACAATACTAGTCCTTACTAATACACTTCCTAACCTATTCCCATTGTGTGAGTGCCTACTCTACCCCCAACTTAGAACTTCTGTTCAACCAAACTAGGTGTAACGTCACCTTATTTACATTTAAACGTGTGGTGTGTTGTGAGCCTATCATGTATTGATGGTATTCCATCAACACTCCTGCTCTGCTATGGGTGCAAGCTAGTTAGGCTTGACTGGCCTATCCTCATAACTGTGTGCTTGCTCCAGTCCACGAGCCGAAGCTCAGGGATGTGAACTGAAACCCTAACGAGATAATAGTTAGTGTATATATAAATAGATATATAAGACTGAACTGCGAGCTCTGTAAGTTCTGATCCAGGCCCAATTGGACGGTTCCACTTCGACGGTACCTACCCATCACAGAACAAACAGTCACCCACATTCAGGAAGCTTTTCCGATCCCGTTTCCACAGGTAAAATCGGAATGCCGCCCGCTTCAAAGGTTACCGGCCCCTAGCTATTCAGATAAATATGGAGTTGTTGCCACCGTTAGGTATCCCTCCATAACCAGGCACATCGCCATGGGTTTCCTACGGGAGAACTAGCTAAAACACCGCAGTGCTACCCTCAACTACTAACATAACAAAAGATGATAAAACGACAGCAATGACTTTACGAATGCACTGCCAGACTCAACAGCACAAGACAGTAATAATACGCATACATTTACACGTACTATCCCTGCCCAATGTAAGGTGTCTTCATTTTCGTAAAGGCCCTAAGTCCTGCTCCGATCGCGACCCATCCCAATATTCGACGCGAGAACTAGCCTACCCCACGCCCTAGTCGTAACAAATCTTAATCGCGCACCCTTGTACGTATCACGCCCAACCACACACAAAATCAAGATTTACAATTAATTTCAACAATTTCAACATAATAAAGATGATAAAACGACCGTAAGGACTTTACGAATGCACTGCCAGACTCAACAGCACAAGACAGTAATAATACGCATACATTTACACGTACTATCCCTGCCCAATGTAAGGTGTCTTCATTTTCGCAAAGGCCCCAGGTCCTGCTCCGATCGCGACCCATCCCAATATTCGACGCGAGAACTACCCCACACCCCAAGGTTTACAATAAATTTCGACAATTTATAATTTTTACAGAATTATAAAACTCTCGGCGGTACATTGGAAAAACTCTAAACCGTTCGCGTTAAACAAAGATAGCTAGTAATTCGTTTATTACACAACACCGGCAACAATTTCATATAATTCACAAAAGGAATTTAACACTATTTCTTTACAACGATAGAAATATATAACTTACAAAGACAGTCCGCCGAGCCGTACCCCTTTTAGCTATCTGGATCGAATGAATGACGAAAAAAAGTCCCCCCCGCCTCCAGAAGACCCATCTTTTAAAGGCGAGGTCTCCCTTCTCTAAACTAACCTCGCCGTTTCTAGAACTACACATCATCCTTCATCCAATCGTGAGCTATTTCCGGCAAGCCGCCTCAGCGAATTTGCTCCTTTTTTATAAAAACTCCTTAATTCATATGATTGGAATAAGAATAATCCAAGATAATGTCTAACTAATTTTCCAGTTAATTATTCGTATACTAATATTTAGAATTCGCGACTAGTGCAATATCACAGAAAATGCAGCCAATAGAGATTCCTGGTTACATCAACCGCAGGATCAGTAGCAGTTGATGTTAAATCTTATTTCAATTTTTTTAACGGATAATCTTACGTTATTTCGCTACCAATAAGACAAACATGGAATTTAATTTATTTACAATAAAGGAAATGGCTCAATCGCAGCGCCATCTAACAACCCTCTTAAATACCACACCCATTTTTTTGAATTTTTAATTTTAGCTCCATCTACCCATCTAATTGTGAACTACTTCCACTCACCATCCGCAGTCCGTTACAAGACTATAGAATAATTGCACAATGCTCTGTTTATTACGTAGGCAGATTTATGTGATAACATGCTTAACTACAATCGGCATTCTATCGCTATCCATATAGGAATCGAGAACAACACTAGTTTAATCGATTATAGCACCGAATATTGCATGTTATGATTTTATCGATTAATATCTTTGATGAGAACACCACGAGGTATCTGGAGCAAGATTAGTTGATAAGAGGAGGAATGTAGATGTACTAGAACAACACATCTTGACACAGCTTATGGTGACGTGAGTTTACCAACTATGTTTTCACTTCTGACTAGCATATGACTTACAACTTCTCCTGCTTGGTATGCTGCCCAATCCCTGCGATGTATTTGAAAATATTTATGAGATAAAAATATATTACATATGTAAAATTTCTGATTGTACTCTATCTACAGCTAAATCCATTATGTTGCTTCTGACGTGATTAATGGGTCACATAGAGACCTTCATCACACAAAAGACGGAGCACCCTACCGCTCCTTCGTTGTAACTGTATCTTCACAATACTCTGTTACTAATCAGAAAACACACATGGAGAAATCGAGTAGGTATCCAAAAATATGCATCGCTGTCGCAGCGGCAAAGCGGGTTGCAGTACCTTTAAACAGTGACGTACCCGTCTCACAGACGACACTAAATTTCTTTTTAATATCTTTTTACCCAAGGGTCTTGTCCTTTCTTCTGTGGCTACAAATAATAAAACACACTGGAACATAAATCATGTTTTATATATATATATATATATATATATATATATATATATATATATATATATATATATATATATATATATATATATATATATATATATATATAAGTTGTACGTCTGTGAGACATCACATCAGCGTTTGCGATGCGCCCAAGATACGTCATAACCTGAAGGTTAAACATATTTATATCAAGTTACATAGCCAATTGCGCAAAATATAGCATATTCATAAAGTAGGCTAAGCTGTCTAATGACGTGTAAAGATAAACACGATTCATATTTGCTATGATAGAAATTAGCGTCAATCATAACTCTAAAATGTTCCATATCGCTATTTTAAACACATTTTACACTAAGACGACATCTTCAAATAATGTTGAAGTTTTTATTAAAAAATTTACTATAAAAATATGTAGGGAATGTTAAAGTCACAATTTATCACGCAATTTAAAAAAAAAAACATAAATATCCTCAAAATCCATGCATTTAAGCTCTCGCGGCCATCTCACTCTTTCACACGGATTTTATATTAGCATTGCGCGAGTACGGACATACCTACACACGCACGTTCTGACCATATAAGAACTGTCATTGTCATCTACAATACAATCTGTCCTCAGATATAGTTATAAGTCGAGATTCAGTATTGACTAATAGGGGTCTTAGAAGGAAATTAATCTACAGAGCAACAACTTACTAGAGTAAAATATGTTAGTTCCAAGAATATATAAGTCTAGAATGTGTAAATCGAAAACAAAGCTACTGCAATTTCCATGAACTGATTTCTATCGCATTGATAAACATCAAATCTCTACAATGATTATTTTTAAAGATGGATATCTGTTGTTCAGAAACAAAATGAAATGATTTATTGATGGCTGGAATGCGGGTAGTAATTTATTATTAATAATCGTTCTAATTTCGATCTTTCTAATTTCTCGTTTCTGGGGCAAAGGATGGCCCTTGCGATTCAACGAGGCAACGCGGCCAGCATCGTGGGCACCTTTGCGCCGGGAACGATACGGGGTGGGTTATTTGACTCGACATGAATTTTGTGTCTATTAAGATGAATTATATTATTATTATTGTAAAAAAAAAAAACATTTATTTATATTTTAATAGCTTATCTCTCTACCTAAACTTAAAAGCTGCGCTCTTGTCAGTGGACTAGATTTCTAGAAGTTTACCACTCCTTTAGTTAATTTTTAATAATAAAACTGTGATCATAATAATTTCGATCTTCATTTCTTATTTGTCAATGTGTGAAAAGTTGTACGCAATCGGTTCAAAGCTTATGACGCTCAATAGTTATCATCTCAACATCTAATATTATATAAAATTCTCATGTCATAGTGTTAGTCTGCAAACTTTTCCGAAAGTCTGAGAATCGTTCAATTTTTTAAACCCCCTAAGTCCCCACTTCAATTTATTTTTTCATTTAGTGGCAACATTTTTATTTTTTATAATTTTTATTGTATTATGATTTGGCATTGAAAAACACATTCATCCCCAAATTATTTCCACCGCTCAACTGTCATCCGCCAGCCATTTTTAAAAACGGTATAACAATGTCAGCTGGTAGGTACCTATTCTTGTAAAAAAATAACATTTTAAACTAATAGAAATGTTTTACAAACAGCAAATAAGACAGCCATCTTACTATAACTTAATAAAGGTTGTTGTATTCAAAATGAAGTATAGTAGTAGTTCATAGACTACCGGTTTATACTTAGTTAGTTAGTCAGTTGATAAATATTTACAGATCAACTGGAAAGGTTATCTAACAAATAAATGAAGCTCAACATTATCGAATACCACCGCCGCTGGAGATGTAGTGGAACAAACCCTATCAGTGAGTCAAGGATGAAACATTCTCTTGCGAAACCAATGCGCTTCACAACTCCATAAAGTTTATTTTGTTAGCATTAAGTATTTACTTATTCGCATTCCTTACAGAGGATATGGTGGCATTGCACAATGCGTACAATTGTAGGGTGAGGTATAATACTAGTTTACTCTTAGATATTAATAAATACATACATACGCTCTCGACAGCCTCCGTGGCGTAGCGGTAGTGAACGCGGCCGCTGCGCAGGAGGCGCGGGTTCGATCCCCACTCAGCGCAAATATTTGTATACATGAATATGGGTATTTGCATTGGTCTGGTCGTGCCTCGCCTAGTCGTTACCGGTAGTTGGAGCCCTCAAAAATCCAACAACTGGTCTAGCTGCAATGCTTCGATATCGCCTTTGGGTTGTAGAGGTCAGGTGGCAGTCGCTTCAAGGAAAATATCGAAAGTTCAGCCAAATCCGCAGTTAGACTGGTAAAAGCGGACCCCAGACTTCAAATTGAAAAGCTTCGGATGCGACTGGGATAAACGCTAGGATGAAGATACGCTCTCGCGTATTTGCCTCCGGGGTAGGCAGCTGTGATGCAACTGCACTTCGATATTTGTATTTAACCTCCACAACCAATGGGGATGCCGACACAAAACTAATTGTAGATGGCAGCAGCATATGACCAAACGACAATAACCATCTGTTCTGTGACAATAACAAACTCATAGCTGTCAGATTTGAAGAGACAAACAATGAAATCTACGTAAATGACAGCTAACATTGGCCATTACGAGGCGCCCTCTGTAGGTATAAAAGCGCAGTCGGCATCCCCATTGGGGAAATCGAAGTACAGTAGTCAGACTAGTCAGGCTTGTATGGGCTCTGACTGCCGGTAAAGACTGCCATAGATATTCGTATGAGAACCGAGACCGACGTCTTAACGTGCTCTCTGGGGCACAGAAACACTAAACAAATAGACATATTCATGCATACAAATATTTGCTATGAGCGGGAGTACAGTCACGTTCACTACAGCTTCACCGCAGAGGTTGTCTACTTAACGACTGTTATTCTTTCATGCCAATGTATGTATTGCAGGAAAAATAAAAAAAATGGTTAGAAGTTAGAAGTACTCTGACCGGTGGGCTCGCCGGAAATGTTTAATGATAGTAGAGGGAGCTCGTGAACTATGTAAGCATAAAAGCAGAAGGTGGACTATAGTCGCTGCTTACCCCGGAGGAAAATAGGTGTGAGCATGTATATATGTTTGTTCCGCGTCAACAGCGAAGGCGGCCCATTCCCAGTAATACTACCGTTCAGTCTCACCAGTAGTGGGAATAATCATCCTATTAGATTTACTCAAAAAACTCAGTAGAACTACTGAGAATTTTGATCCTCATGAACTTACCAGTAAAACTAGAATGTAGACATACTAACATAACTAGGTGACTTATTGAATTATTTTACATAGAATTAAAAGTTATTTATATTCATTTTATAACTGGTGTATAATGTTTGTTTTTTTTTTACTTGAATCTACAATAGCATATAGGCGTGATTTACGGTTAATTAATTATATAGTATTAAAGTCATTTCATTAAAATCTATATAATAAATAAATTTAAATTTGAATTTGAAAAAGTTGAATTGGTCTAGGCGTGGATAGAACCCGCGATCTTTGCCTTACAAGGGCAATGCTTTGACCACTAAGCTACCAGACCTCGCCCTAACCAATTCAAATATCTCCTTCTATATCTGTCTTTGTCTATTTGAATTTGAATATTTAACAAGAAAAATACTAAAAATTTATTTAAAAAATTGATTCAACGAGGCAACCCGGCCAGCATCGTGGGCACCTTTGCGACGGAAACGATACGGGGTGGGTTATTTGACTCGACATGAGTTTTGTGTCTAGTAAACCTATGTAATTAAATCTTTGGGCATATAATATTGATTACGACATATTATGTATTCTTTCAATATTAAAAAAAAAACCAAATTAGTAAAAATAAAAAACCCAACTAATTCTGAAAAGATCGAAACAAGTTTGATAGCAGGAGGAAAAAAAAGGGTACCGCCTGCTATCAAACTTGTTTCCATCTTTTCAGTATCAGACAGGTTCTTTATTAATAATATTTTTTTTTTGATACCCTCTACTTAATAAGATTAAGTTTTTTTTTAAACATACAATTTGGCGCTAATTGTTCAGCATATAGCTTTTTTTACATTTTATGTATTCAAGAACTTGGGAAAGGAATACCTTTCATTTGAGACGTAAATAATTGAGATCCGTGCAGTGGTTCAGAAGATATGAGGTAATAAAGATTATTACTTCTTGGCAGTCAGGTAAAAATACGTGCCAACATTTTCAACCCACACCATTAAACATAAGTTTCTTACCAATATCTGAGTATTTATTTCCATTTGTTCCAATTATTATCTACTATATAAAAATAAGTCGGGTTTTCCTTCCTGACGCTATAACTCCAGAACGCACGAACCGATTTCCGCGGTTTTGCATTCGTTGGAAAGGTCTCGGGCTCCGTGAGGTTTATAGCAAAGAAAATTCAGGAAAACCGATATCCACGCGGGCGGAGCCGCGGGCAACAGCTAGTCTACTATATAAAAATAAGTCGGGTTTTCCTTCCTGACGCTATAACTCCAGAACGCACGAACCGATTTCCACGGTTTTGCATTCGTTGGAAAGGTCTCAGGCTCCGTGAGGTTTATAGCAAAGAAAATTCAGGAAAACCGACATCCACGCGGGCGGAGCCGCGGGCAACAGCTAGTTGTTTATAGATATCGGTTTTTTTACTTAACTGCAGTTCTTCTAGGTCTATGTTTTATAACGGTAAGACTAACGGGAAAAAATAATACCAGACAAGTCTTACTTTCAGTAAATCTAATGGGATGAATTTTCCCAATAGTACTACCGGTAAGACTAGATGGTACTACTACTATACTACTGCGAATTGGCCACGAGGGCGACTCTCCTGCATTTTATCTATAATGGTGACAAAAGATTTAAATAAAAAACTGTCTGTTGATGTATTGCGGACGCACTACTTGAAAAATCAGTTGCTGCATTTTTGTTTGAAGTAAGCACTTACCTTGACACCAACGCAGGCGCGGCGCTGTCATATTATTTTGACGCGCTTTTTAGTTTTAATACTACGTAAAGTACTGTACAGTAACAGTATGGTCTTTCGAGAATCGCACGAGTGCTACGGCGGTCAAGGAGCTCAAATTCACCATGTATGGATTATGAAACAATACAAACTTGCTTTCGGCTTTGTCTCGCGATTTAGGTCCAGGATACGAGTCCTTAAGTATAACTAGGTACTATGCTATAACTACTTAAATAGGATGCAGACTTAACTATTTCATGATGCTTTTAAAAATATGCATTATTATCATCACAGCGGTAATCCTGGTTACATCCAAGCCTCCTAGTCTGTAGTCCACAAAAGCCAAAACAAACTGATAAAAGAAGGAGCAGGACAGTGAACTTCGGGATCCCAAGTGCGAGCTTTGGATGCAACCGAGATTACTACTCAAATGACAACGTATAAGAGGTATCTATACATACATACATAAATATACCCACGCCTGTACATCTCTAAAGGGGTGGGCAGAGGTGTATTAACCACGTTTCGCTAATTATGATTTTCGGTCCCACGTAATAGGGTGCGAGGGTAATGACGGCAGCGTGACGTGAGGGATTCACCCCCCCCCCCCCCTAAGAAGCGGGATGACATACAACCCCCCCCTCCCTCCATCGCGTCTACGGAGGGAGGGGAGGGGGGGGGGATAACACCTGAACCCACCTCCTAAGCGAGGCCGCAGCCGTAGGTCTGTTGGTAGTCCTGAGACATCCTTCCGAGGGCTTACCCGGGGCTACCAACCGCAGGCTATTAGGCGGTACGTGAGGGTTTTCGGTCGGTAGGAGTCCGGCATAGCATCCATGAAGGATTTTCCATCACGGTAAAAAAAAGGGGGCGAGGGTATTAGTCGTTGACTATAGGTATACTGTCGGATGGAGAATTAGTAGCGTAGTAGCCTTCTACGACACTTACAGGAAGAGATGGTTATAATACAGACAGATTAATAAATCACATAGTATCAGCTATACTATACATGGGTAGATGATGATCTATTGATATTTAAGTAACGTAATTAATGAGCTGCCGTAGCCACCTGCGCGCGCGCACCTCCGGACGTTCGCAATTATTCTCATAATGATCGAAGGATGGCAGTATTTTACATTTGTGGGCCAAATGAGAGAAATAATCCTGACATTATTAACTAATAAACAGATATTAAGAATGGTAAATTGGCTTGGTTCATTTGTTTGTTGGCTATGCTTCAACTAATTATCAAAGAATTGAAACTACCTTAAATTCTTCAGTTCACGCAGGTTAATGCTGGCATGCCTCAGGGGTCACCGCTGGCACTTCAAGACCACATTAACATGCTCACAATGGATGTTCGCTGTAAACTCAACCGCAAGAAAAAAAACACAGCGAGTCCACAACAAGGTGTAGCTAGCGGTTTTTCACGCCGGAGTAGCGGTGTCTATTGTACAAGACACAAATTCGCTCCTGTGTGGAATACTGTTGTCATTCATCTCTGGGATGGCTCTGCATTGGTGATCCTGAGGTTCCTAACACTTTGGAACCTCTGCAGTTGGTTAGAGACGATGCCTGAGTGTTCTAAGGAGCTATTTCAACACATCCCACTATCCTCCTTCCTGTCCAGAACAACTTTGCTTATATATATGGAATCCAATCCTTCTCGTACCAAACAATTTAAAACCTCGGATTTTCGCCCAAAGGGTTCCATATCATATTTTTATTGGTATATGATGTAATGGCAGCAACAAAAATACGTCACCTGTGATTTAAATTGTCTAGCTACATTTATGAATATACAGCTTGGTCACAAACATACAGACAGATAAGATAATAGGGTGCCGTTTTTACCCTTTGGGTACGGGACACTAATAATGTATAAGCTATCTGGGTATATCTGTTTATTACCTAACAAGAATAGAACAATATCGGTCAAGATAAGATACCCATAATATACTTGATTAATAAGTTGAAAGTCAACTTATTAATCAAGTGTAAAATGCATCATAGGAAATGTCATGAGAATAGATAAGGTACTTTATCTACTCTGATACTATAATACAAATATTATAAAAATGAAATCAAAACTCTTATGACAAACATTACACACAGGCCAAAAAAAAAGTTTTATTACGATACAGGTCTTGTATGGACACCTATATCATTAAATAACTTTTTAATCATAACGATACACCTATACAACTTCCATTAGGACTGAACCTCTACTATAAAAAAAGAATGCGCCGATTCGGAAAAAAAAGAAACATGCATGCGCAATCGATGTTTGCGCATTGGCACCAACATTTTACATTTAAATTAAACAAAGTTTGGTTTTGTTTGTAAAATAAATTATTTTATGTATTATAGTATGATAGTAGATAAAGTAGTGTATGACACTACATAACTTGGTCTTATAACACTCGTGTGATACTATAAAAAAACTCGCCTACGGCTCGTTTTTTTAAAACACACTCGTGTTATAAGAACCCTTATTATGCAACAGTATCATAAACCACTATTATCAAATACCTACGTTTCATAATAATCTAAATAATTCGATTCATTCAATCAATTAGCCCACCACAGTCCACTGCTGGACACAGGCCTCTCCCAATGAGCACCATTTTATCCGATCATTCGCCTTCCGCATTCGGTCTGTCCCAGCCACCTCTTTCAGGTCGTCAGTCCATCTGGCTAGGGTGTCTCCTACCTTCCATTTACCTTTTCGCAGTCTCCACCTTACGACGTGTCTGCTCCAACGGCCGTCCTTCAACAAACGTGGCTAGCCCATCGCCACTTCAGCTTGCCGATTTTGAACTGTAATTCTTTGTCGGATAACCTCGTTTCGAATTTTATCCTTCAGAGATACTCCAAGCATAACTCACT
Source organism: Eilema caniola (assembly GCA_949126895.1). Lineage (NCBI taxonomy): Eukaryota > Metazoa > Arthropoda > Insecta > Lepidoptera > Erebidae > Eilema > Eilema caniola. Next base: position 23,500,744 of record OX421474.1, read on the forward strand.
CCATTGCCCGGTGCGCGACTTTTAGTTTATGAACTAGTCCTACCGGGCCTTACGTTTCGCCACTGTAAGTCATAACACACCGGTCAAAAATGCTGCCCAACCCAGTTGAATCCTTCTGGCTATTCCTTTCTCTTAGTTGTTTTTACCGAGCTGAATAATCTGCCTCGGGTATATATATTTTTGAACAACTTCTAGCGTTGACCCTTCGATGGCAATCGGTCTCGGTGCTTGTTACATCAGTAGGTAATAAAACAGGTTTTAGAAGGTCTAAATTACAAAAAAAAAACTACGTTTCAAATACCGAATTCAAAAACTGAAAAGTATAAAATAACCTAAGAGATAAATAACTGAATTTACAGATTTACTGATCTGTTAGAAGTCCGTGCCTAGCTCGAGAGGTCATATTTCAATTGAGTTCAGGCACCACACATTTAGTTGACACAGACTGCTAACAGAACAGTAAATCTGTAAATTTAGTTATTTTTCTACTAAGTTATTTTATAGTTTTCAGGTTTTGAAGTCCTGAATACCTGTTTAGTATAAATTTCAATTTGATGCCTCCACACATTCCCGAGATAAAAGCCATGTCAGGCAGATACTGTAATAATAGAATCACAAAGGCTTCCGTTTTCTCCTTTGAGATGCGGAACCCTGAAAGGTAGCAGTACGATCTCGACGCTACCGTATATCTTCAAAATAATAAATGTTATCAGTAACTGCTGATACTTAAAAACTATAAAAAGTGAAATCGGCAGTTTTGAAGTGACACATGCTCGGGTGAAACAGAGGAACGACAATTTCTTGTAAGTACCCATTTATCGATTTAAGAATGTTAAACCTTATTAAACCACACAGATTATTATGTAACAGTCTTGTTTGTGCACCATATAGTAACCTTTAATTATACTCAATTTTTGGTTTAAACATTCGATACCTGATAATTCATCGAGGTATCTTCATTCCCATTCTTTGGGTCGCGCGCCACTACTCCTGCAGGACATTCACAATATCCTCGGTATGGATGTTAGCTGCAAATTGAATAACACAATTTACATCGAGAACATTATGAAAACAGCCTCGCTAATACTCAAAGTTCTGAACAAAGTGAGACGGTTATTCATGGGGAAGCAGTGTGTTCTGTACAAGAAACAAATTTCTCTCCTACCTGGAAAACTGCTCTCATCTCTGGAATGGCTCCTCCAAACAGTACTTCTTCCTAAGGTTCCGGGTCCTTTTTATCTTAATTCAATCTCTTTTAATTCTGTGATGATTTAAGATTTTGGGAGAGAAAGAGAGAGAGAAGAGGAGAATAATTGGCATCCCTTCATATTAATAAACAGTTTATTTTCATTCAAGTTTTATACTGCCAATATTTTTTCAGACTAAAATTACAATGAACAAACCTGAATTATACAATGCTACCAACAATAGACTAAAAGATATCTCCATGTCTACTTTAAAGGAGCATGCCAATAAAATCAAATGGAACAAGGTTGAAGACACGGCCATCGATCTGGGATGTGGTGACGGAGGCCTCACTGTTCTTCTGAAAAACTTTGCACCTTACGGCTACAAGTCGTTCGTCGCATGTGACCTTAGCGAGACCATGATCCATTTTGCCAAGGAGCGATATGCAGGCGAAGGTATCTCCTTCAAAGTCATGGATATAGGAGGTGAAGTGCCTGAGGACATGAAAGGAGCATTCAAACATGTGTTTTCGTTTTACACTCTACACTGGGTGAAAGATCAGGAGTAAGTCAATATAGTCACTATTTAGCTAGACTCGCGACGTCATCCCAATTCCAAGCATTCAATTACCTTACTGCAGTCCACTGCTGAACGTAGGCTTCGTCCTAATAAGTATATACGGTCTACAGATACAGCCTACAGACAGACAGAAATAGAAAAATAAAGCCACTTTAGTGTCGATTGGATTGCCGTCGAATTTTTTTAATCAAAATAACTTCAATATCCGTATGTGAACCTTGGACCTGCTACAGATTAACCCAAATATTTATGATAGTAATACATTGGGCTAATACAGCCTAGCCGCATAACATAATAATAACAATAATAACAAAGTAACGAAGTGTATTACACCTTTACAGGAAAGCTTTCAGGAACATCTATAGTCTAATGTCAGAGGGAGGCTATTTTTTTATGACGTGGATATCTACCGCTGCGATATACAGCGCGTACGCAGTTCTTGCACACTATCCTAGATGGATGACGTTGCTGAAAGACGTTGACTCATTCATTGGCCCGTACCACGAGATGCAGGTACCTTTATTCCCTCGCACCCCGGCTGACCACGGAGTCCCCAACTCGGTTTGCGGTATTGGGGGCGCAACGCACGCCGCCGCCGCGGACTGCTTCTGCTATGGTAACAGGCAGCTCCACCAGCCACCCCCTGGCCCGCGCTCATTGGGGATGGAGGCCATTCATCGACCTCCGATGCTCAAGTTGCCTCAGTTGGCGGGCAGCGCAGGTCACGAGTCTCCTGCACTCCCCGTGCCGCTTCCACCCCGTCACCTCCTTCACGAGCAATTCTCGCTCGCAGAAGGAGCTACCGGCAACCCACGCGTCTGCGCTGCGTACTGTCGCCGTGAGCAAGGTGGCGAGCGTGAGAGCTCTCACTCTCAGTCCCCCGTCGGAAGCTCCCGTGCTCGGTGATAATCTGTGTTAGCCGGTACGAAAGGCTACCGTGTGGTCTCTCTAGACACTCCCCCATGATAGGCCTCACCGCCGCTATTACGGCGCGCCCTGCGTGTTGTTGCTCAAGTCGCCGCTTCCACTCCGCCACCATGTTCTTCTGGAGCCGGGACTTCTCAGCCCGAATTTCTTCAGGCTCGGGATTGTGTTCCCACTATCGCGCCTCCTTTCGGAACCTCTCGAATCCAGGTCCCACAGTGGCGTTCCGGCAAGGGACTCGCCGCTTCGAAGTATACCGAGCATTCCCTCTGTTGACCCTGTAGGCCATCTTCTGCTGCGGAAGATGCAGCAGTTGCGGCGCCCGATGTACGCTAAACCCTTGGACCATATACTATACAGACATAGAAAACGCGTTTTGTGTGAAAGAGTCTATCAAGTTTGTATAGATTTAGTCTAATGGTGGCACTTCGCATAACTATTGATTAGTATTTGCGTATTTGCCAAAAAACAAATATGGCCAATACCAAACACGCACAATTGACAAGTTATTTCGATTTTTTTTACCTGACTGCCAAAAAGGGTTATTATTCTGTACGGCCAGTAGTACCTTTTAACAATAGACAAAATGTGACAACTCTATAAAGTACCTAAATACTTTTTTGTGAAGTAAATTGTATTTGTCAGTATTTGCATGTTTGCATGTACGTCAAATATTTTGCCAAGTACAACAACGTCCAACAGCAAACACCATAAGGCCAAACCACTATAATTGTTACCCGCTGAACATTTAGTCTGGCCAGGCACTATGTGTGTGTCACTTATTTATCAGTTGCGTATGTGTACACTATTACCTACCTAATCAAAATATTCTTAATATTACTCATCTAATTTTAGAATCCAGAGAACAATGTTGCAGAAATTTTAGCAAAATGTGGTTTTACGAATATTGATATAACGTGTAAAATAATAACAAATGTTTACAACTCCGTACAGGCTTTAAAAGGTAAATGAAAACATTTTATATATGTTATTGACTGAAGCAGTTACCCCGGTTGCCGGCTATTCCGGTGGACCTTCCACAAGAATTGTGACTGAACCGATTTTCTTGTATTGTAGTGTGTTTGGTTTGAGTTCAGATCTGTATTCTTGGGTGTTTGGAGCCCCATTGGAGCACCGAGACTAATGTGGCGCAGCCAAGCTCGTGTACAGTCAGCATCAGATGGATCGTAATGAACAAAGAACTCAAAATGATCTATTGTATTGTTTTTCTCCCCTTCCTGTAGACTGATTTTTCTGATATTTGGTACACACGTTTATTTCGGATAGTTATACAATTTTAATCAATCGAACAGTTTGATATGCTCTTAATACTTAGGCATTAAGACTTAGTAGTCAAGATCGTTCTGACGATTACTGTACACCTGCTGATTGATGAACATGCTCTGGCACGGGCTTCTCCCTCGGGATTGGGAGGTCAAACAACAGCCGTTGTTATAATGGCAGCTTAAGTCAAATAGGAGAGCTGGCACTCATTTCTGGGTAGGTATTTGAGGCAAGCTGAAAACTTGTCACACACCTCTCCTATTATACCCCAACACGGAGCTGCAGACCTGGCTGATGAGTTTTTTTTTTCTTTTTTTATGCTACTGAGGTGGTAGACAAGCACACGGTGCACCTGATGGAAAGTTATTACCGTGGCCTATGAACGTGTGCAATTCCAGGAGTCACACTCATGCTGTCGACCCTGTAAACACAGAGAGTTTCTATGCCTTCAGTGTAGAAGACAATGCACTGACAGCACAAAAACTCTCCAGTGAGCTATGGCTACCCTACTCGCCGCCGGGAACACAACAATAGGTTATTATGGCTGCCGTATTCCGTGGGGCGGAGGTATTTCTCCAGTCGGATTGTTCAAATGGACAGAAATACCGTCGTGTCCTACTCCTGGCTTGTGAGTAGCGGGAGGTCAATCGACCTCTTTTCAATATTGCTGTCTGACCTCTTAAACCCAAGACGCCTGCACCGGAGCCTTGTTCGTTGTTGAGTATGTACACCATCTAGCACATAAGGTTGGCTTGGACGTCATTGGACTTTATATTTACTCGTATTTCAGATTTTGTACAATCTGTGGAGCCATTCAACATGCCGGACGAGGTGGCTTGTGATTTCATACAGGACTATATAGCCGTGAGTCAGGAGCTTGGCGTGCTGCGCATCGAGGGCAGAAACAATGGAGAAAAAGTCTTTGTCACTCATGATGAGATGCTGGTGGCGTTTGCGAATAAAAAATGATTTCAATACGTAAGCTTTGCTCTTCATTCTAGTATTAATAACGGCAGCAACCGAAGTTTTCACCTCGGAGTCCGGGGTGAACTTCGATATTTTCCGTGAAGCGACTCCCATCTGATATCCACAACCTATTGGTTTGTTCAGTTTGACCAGTTCTTGAACTTTTTAGGTTCACTACCACTACGCCACAGAGGAAGTCTTTAATTAGTTTTATTATTATCGGGACAAATTACATAAGACTATCTTATGTTATTGGGGTGCGTGCTCTAGAGCATCGCGGACACTTCGACCCTATTTGATCCTTTGTATCAACCCCAACCTGGCCCTTACGTTTGAGAAGGGATAGCCCTCTCTATCAAGGTGGCTTTTCCTCTTAATTGTAGATGCCTGTAATCCTCTGGTTTTGGGTAGCCCTTTCCGAGAAGATCCATTCGATGTCTTCCTAAGGCGTGACACTCGCACAGTATGTGTTTCATCGTTTCATCGCCCTCCCCGCAGTGTCTTTTTTTGTCGTTTATGATACCAATCTTGCTCAAGGTGTACTTTGTGCAGTAGTGGCCAGTGTACGCTCCCATTATTTTCCGGTTTTTGTCCCTGCTGAGATTCCCTTCTGCTGCATTGGGATTCACCCTTCCTAATTAATTACTTATGAATTTCTTCAAATGTGTTAGCCCTGGTATGGTCTTCCATTCTTTGAGCTGCCTATTCTTGGCCTTTTCTGAAATAACCCTTTTTAGTGTAGCTTCAGGGAGTCCAACAAATGGTTCTGGACCTATGGGTATTTTTGCAGATCCTTGTCTGGCTAGATGGTCTGTTTTTTCATTCCCTTCTATCCCCTTATGCTCGGGGACCCAGAAACTATTTACCTACCCCCAAACTGAGCATATTGTATCTTGTGACATGGGTTCTTGTTTATAAGCAAATTTAACTTTTTAAATTCAGTTTGATTGACTCCGTTGGATGGTAAAAGCAAGAGTGAAGGACAAATAGTACGGGCCATTATTAAATTCGTTGACCAGCCTAAAATGTTGTTCCTTATCTTGACAGCTTCTGCAGATGCTTTTTGATCCCTCGCTTGAAGAAGCCGTTTTTGTGAGAAGAGTTCAGGGAGGAAGTATTCCAGTTCTTTATTATGCGACAAAGTAATGAAAAAGGATCTGAACCGCTTGGTTTGAGACGGTACACTATTATTTGTACCCTATGTGGGTGATGCTGCAGTCTAGAACGAATACATCTGGGTAGAAAGGGAGGCAATGGGATTACCTCATCAGAACCCTCACCGTGGTAGGAACTGTTATCTGACTTCTAACTACCCGTAACGACTGCTGTTCTTAAAACCGGGACCGACGGCTCAATATGCTCTCTGAGGCACGGAAATACTGAGATCAATGCAAAATATTATTCATGCATACAAATATTTTCACTGACTGAGAATTGAACGCGTAACAGTCGAAGGCACCAACGCCATGGTAATTTGTGTTAACTATTGGGCTTTAGATGTTTTTGGCAAAATATTTGATGTACACACAAATATGCAAATACAGGCAATTATACGACTATAGACACATGGCAGCTAATTAACAAACACCACTAAGATTAGATTTGACAGTTTTCTGTCATTCTGGTATCGGCCATATTTGACAAATAGGCACTAGAAGATACTTTGCCAAATATATCGTCTACACATGGCAATTGTTTGCCAAACATGTCAAATAAAAATAGTCATGTGAAGTACCACCATAACAATAAACACACCAATGGTTTTAATAAGAACAATAATAGCGTTTATATTATGGAATACTGAATGGGCAATGGGCAGTTATTCGGACATACGAACGGACAATTCGTTCGTTGAAATGAATGACTTCAGATGAAGTCATCTTGATTGTTCTATTCTATTCTAGGAAATACTACACAGCGCTATCTAGACTGGACTCGAATTATACAGGTTCTGGATTTTTTTGTAATTAGTTACATATACGATGAAGGAAAAAATATTTTTCTTATAATCGTCCACATATTTTTTATTTAAAGAGGTTTTTGGTTTTTATTACTACTTTAGGTTAGTAAATTTATCACCTACAAAAATAAATTAGAATGATTACCACTCGGCAAAAACTTTTTTAAATTTGCTCTTGGAGGCTTAATTCTGGGCTAATACGGAAAAAACTCAAAAAGTCAATTATATCGAAGACTATTGATTTTCTTCCATACATATGGAGGATCAAAATTGTAGCATTTCCTGACAGGAATAACATTCACATATTGTAGATAGAAATACCCAGACTTGTGCAATAATAAAATAATGTGCATGCAATTGAACCTCAGACTTAGAAGTTGAACCCATTATTCAATAAAATTTTAAAGCATGCTTTCTATTTGAAAAGAAAAGAAAAGAAAAAAAGAAAGAATAAGTATATAGGAGAATTCGGATGGATTCAGGTATGGTTCGGTGGCTCAGAACATACCCCCTTCAACTCCTTCAGAGGGCCAGACTGAGAGGGATGGCCTTGGGTCAGCTGGATTGCTAGGGATATGTCGCCTAGCACAACGACAGACAGACAGAGGTTTAGTCAGTTCGAGTCCGACATAACCTCCCCCTCCAGCTCCGGGAGGTTAGCCGTGAAGATTCCCCGCACGTTAAAAAAAGACAAACCCGCCTGTCACCCCAGTGTAGTTCAGTGGCTGGAGCGGCGGGAGGTCGTTCCGGAGCAAGATGGGACATCATGGTTTCCACACCCTCTCAAAAGCTATAGATGACCCAGGGTCAGCTGAGGTGTCAAGGATTTACCTTTTTGGGTCACCTTACACTCCATATGAGACCCGAGATGACGTGCGGATTTAATCGGTTTTAGTCCGACATAACCAAGTTCACTGGCGATACCGTCCGAATAAATACTTCTGCAAACATTAGTTGGACTTATTTTTTCGTCAACGTTTTGTGTGATCTTTCGATTTGAGTGAGCCAAAATACATAAATTAAATTATGCGAGGCAGAAGTACCTTGGAGAATGGACCCCGGCGTCTGAAGTGTAATTTCTGTATCACGGAGCACTCGGATGCACAAAAAGAGATACCGAGTACCTAAGTAAGTAGGTATTATAAAATCTGACTGATAGAAATCAACAAATAAAAACAACAGTATTTTAATTATAGTGCTAATTAAAAGAATCCGTCAATTCATAATAACAGACGTGTAAATAATAAAACCACAACGAATTCATAAATCTGAGACTATTGTTTACGTTCAAGGACGGACACAGGCGGAGTAGGGAGGCTTCGCTAACTCGTAACCGGTGACCAAATGTCAAGTAGTCTTTCTTATTACTCAGTGCGCTGAGAACGCGCGTTCCGATACGAACCGATTTCAAATATCGAATAAAATTATACGAACTTTGACATAAGAATTTTCAAATTCTGATTTCGAATAAAGTGAATCAAAAAGAGTACTTATCGATTTTTTATCGATAGTGATTTTGACAATCGAACTTTTGAATTTAAATATTAGAAAAGGTGAAGCTCAGTGAACGTTGCATCGCATTGCAAGCTCGTAAATACTGGGAATATATTTCTTGTACCCATTGTAACAATTCTCTCAAAAAATCTCTCATACTTATTGTCATCATTGACAAACACTGTGTTATGCTCGTTTGTAGTTTGAACCGACTGTGTTGATAAAAAGTGCAATAATGAGTTATAGACATTGTTTGGTCGTGTGTGCAGTGCTGATAGGCTTGAGGCATGTTGAGGTAAGCCATTTTTATTGCTTAAATTAAATTAACCCCGTGTTCACACGAAAGCAAACACATTTTTCTTATGTTACCAAAATCATCAAGATTTGTTCGTAAATAACACGACAGCAAACATCCCCCATTTTCCCTCGTATCAAAAAAAAAGCTTTGTCTTAAATATAAGAATATTAAATACCAAGTTTGGTGGAAATCGGTTAAGAATGCTTCCTCTAGACCGGAACTGACAAACAAATAAACATAAGCACAATAGCAAAATCGGCCACCTTGTTGAAACGGAAACTCTACATTGAGAGAATACTATAATAACAGTGTAGTTATATCCCATTAAACTTGTTCTACCCTAAAAAGTTGTGAGATCCATGTAATACCAAGTCAGTTATTAATTTATTCAGTCCCTAATTAAGAAACCTTGTGTCTTAAGTTTTTACGTAATTATCTAAACTGTCTATTTGTCTGTCTTCACGCCTAAACTACTGGGCAATAGCTAGTATTATATAAATTAGATTGTTTAATGCGATTGGCAAGTAAAATATATTTATTTAAAACGTTAAAGATTTTCAATATTGATATGGTCACTATAAGATGTTGTAAGGTTAGATCATCACCCCCATTGACCCCAGATAATACTATTTATGTATTAGCTTCAATGTAAATTGTCAACATGATAATGGAAATATGTCAAGACTTCAAGGGTGATGATAACTATCAATAACTAGATTTTGAACATAGTATGTGGTGGGTACAAGTATTATCAACTCTGTCTCAATCGCGAGTGGAACTACGTATTGGCGGTTCCTGTCGGGCTCTATTCATGGTTGCATTAAGTGCTTTTGACCGAATCGAAGACCAAAGGCCATTTCTACTTTGTCTTCTGCACTGACGGCATACAAACTCTCTGTGTTAACAGGGTCGGCACACACACTTGTGCAGTGTGACTCCCCTGGTGTTGAACACGTCCATAGGCCACGGTAACCACTTTCCATAAGGTGGAATTACGACAGCACTTGGCCCAACCGAGACTCCAACCCATCACACTATGCAGGGTGTGATGGGTTCGATTCTCGGTTGGGTCGAGTGCTTTATTTATTTCATACTGAAAAAAAATACAGTAGTTTAATAAGTCGAGATTTAAACTTGCGACTTCTTTTATAGGCGTGACTGCCTTATTTGACCTTAACCCAGTCAGACAGTCAGTCAGCTAGAGCACCGGCTTGCAGGTAAAGTTAGCTGGACTCCGAAGATCTTGGTGAATATGTTACCTTTCATTGGTTTCCTTTAAAAAATGGCAGTACGTAGACGAAAGTACATTGTACCTAATATAATATCGTTTTATTTCTTAGTTGTACCGTTAGCAAATTTATCTCATCTCATATTGAAATGTCAACATGAAAGAATTTAATAGACAATACTTTAATGACAGTACTTATGCAATATCAAAATAAATTTAAAAAAGTTCATTAAAGTACAGGTCTTCTATGGGTAACTTTATCGTAATATTTCTTTTTAGGATTCCGTAGCCAAATGGCAAAAAACGGAACCCTTATGGATTTGTCATGTCTGTCTGTCTATCTGTCCCTCCGTATGTCACAGCCACTTTTTTTCCGAAACTATAAGAACTACGCTGTTGAAACTTGGTAAGCAGATGTATTCTGTGAACCGCATTAAGATTTTTACACAAAAATTAAAAAAAAAGACAATAAATTTTGGGGATTCCCATTCTTAGAACTGAAACTTCAAGGGTGAAGATGAGTATCAATAAATAGATTTTGAACGTAATCATTATGTTGTAGTATACCATAAACACTGTGTGTATTATAAACACTGTCTCAGTTGCGAGTGGAAGTACTACACTGGAGGTTTTTCAAAAATGATGTTGAGGTTATTAATTTTTTTTCTCTCCTAAACTGAACAGTTTTCCCTTCAAGTGGTAAAATGTCTTCCCCCCCCCCCCCCCCCCTCCTGTAATTTCTAAAATAAGAGAATGATAAAACTAAAAAAATATATGATGTACATTACCATGTAAACTTCCAATGAAAATTGGGTTGAAAGAGATCTAGTAAGTAGTTTTTTTTTATGCCACTTGGGTGGCAGACAAGCACACGGCCCACCTGATGGGAAGTGGTTACCGTGGCCTATGGACGTTTGCAACACCAGGGGCATCACAATCGTGCTACCGACCCTGTAGATACCTTCTAATACCCTTCTTGAAGAACCCCATATTGTAGTCGCTTGAGAAAACCGCGGCAGGAAGTTCATTCCGCAACCTGAGCGTGCGTGGGATGAAGTTCCTTTCAAAACGCACGGTGGGAACCATTTCCGGTCGCAGTGTGTGAAGATGAATTCCCTGCCTATGGCGAGTGGTGCGGTGATAGAATGCAGCGGTAGGCATCATGTGAAACAATTCATCTGAGCACAAACCATTGTATAGGCGGTAGAACACACACAGCGAGGCAAAGTCCCTTCTGAGGCTGAGAGGTTCCACATCGCCTGTGAGTATGGGATTGTCAACGCCCGTCTTTCTTAATACGTCATAAATCGTAAACCGCAATTTACCCTTTCATTCAACCAACTCAAATATTAAACTTATAAATTATGTTACTTGCTGCTACAGAACCCTTCATGGGCGAGTCCGACTCGCACTTGGCCTCTTTTTTTTCTATTACGATAAAGCTTCAGCTGGACAAAAGGAGGTGTCAAGGCATTCAATGCATTTTTTCTGTACATAATCTGTGGACGCGGCACAACACGCATGCATGATCAGTTTTCAACCGTGATTTTAAGCAAATTATATTAATTATTTCATGAGAATAGATAAAGTAGTGGATGAAACTACACATAATTTGGTTTTAAAACATATTTATGTCATTAAGAATCCTCAGAAACTACTATTATATGAATCCCTATGTTACCTTATTATGGTTTACTTGTGTGCATAGTTAGTGCGATAGGAACAAAACCATGCACTGCGTTCCGATCGGAACTACCCACTAGTTGTTCAGAGTAAATAAACAGGAATAATGTTATAGTTCATGTTAAATAAGTATATTGACGCTTTCGTTTACTTATACATGTCACCGCCAACCAGCTTAATCAGTCGTTCAATTAACTGCCTAGGCTGTTAACTAAACGGCGCCATTCAATTAACTGTCTGAATGGTGTTCAGCCATATATTTAAACGGCTAGGCAAATAGCTTGGATCGATAACGTTTAACTACTTGCCTAGCCATTTAATGAAACAGAAAAATTACATATTTCTGCATGGTTATAAAAAAATAACCACGACGGCTTAATGCGGGAGCTAGGCTCCGTTCCGCGCCCGCATTAGCCTTCTAACCTAACCTAACCAAGTCGGATTGCGAGGCTATCACAATAAATCTATCAGTAATTTTCTGTGAATACACCTCTGCCTAGCTAGTTGGTGGCGACATATATATAATAAAGTTATAACTCGTTTATTGGTTACCGGTAGTAGAATAGGCCTCCACATCTCTTCCCAAGGCGACTAAGATGTATAGTATAGTAAACATACCACCCACGTCTAAGTGCCAGCTTGAAGGCAAAAGGCTCGCCCCCTATTACGTGGGACTGAAAATCATAGTTGGCGAAATGTGGGTGTTAAAATACCTGTGCCTGCCCCTTTGGAGATTTACAGGCGCCAGTATATATGAATCAATCATTAGGACTTCTTGTTTATTTAACTACTCATTTAAAATTTAAATGTTGTGCAAAAAACAAGAATCATTAATTTCATTCAATGTGAATGTCACTTGATAAGCACAGATAATACTGTACTTAGTATATTTTAGGAATGATATGAGTCTTATAGGTGCTACTAAGGTGCGAACAAGCACATACTCCCACTTATGGTATGGTTAGCTGTATGTTTGCGCTAAGAAAACGCTTGTCTGCTTCTCTATGTTTTCTTATTAGTGACGCAGCCCAGCATTTCTTAAATATATAAAAATTCGTGATTGCAGGTAATATTCAATAAACATTTTGCTCGACCCGGGTATTAAACCTAGGGCTAAATTAAAAAGACAACTTTCCTATAGCATCCGTGTGTGAAGATTTGTTTCATATTGTCTCATAAATATGTTCTTACCACACTTCCTGTTTGTGACACGAACTGTCACAAACAGGAATTTTGTATTATCTCTAAAATTCATAAAAGTATATGTGCATATGAATATAAACTATTTACTTACATCCTAAATTTTCAATGCCATTTTGTGATGAATAGGTGTATGTGTTACTGTGAATGTTCGAAATTAGTGAATGTTAAGATGCACCGGTGTAGGTACGTCGACAATCACCAAATTCGATGTTGTTTATCCAAAAACTTTCTGAATTTATACTTATTTTTAGTTAACATTGGACCTTTCTCAAAATATCGAAGTCAATTCGATTAAGATAGGAAAAAGTGAATCGCTCAGACGGTACTCGAACCCGCGATCTTGCCCTTACAGGGGGAATGCTCTGACCGCTGAGCCATCGAGCTACACCTGAAGTAATCCAAACTCTCCTATATTACCGTCTTGGCGCGATGGTGGGAGCCATCTATCGACACTCGTACGCACTATCGGAAACAATGAATGATGTTACGATCATTTATTTAAATATTATTTTTCGATAACTCCGCCCAAACAATTCCTCATTCTTCAACCGTATTCGGGGCGACGATGGAACCATCTACCGATACTCGTACTCGTAGGGAAAGATCGCGGGTTCGAGTCTCGCCTGAGTGATTAACTTTTTCCAATCTTAATCGATTTGAAAAGTTAGCATACTAATTGATTCAAATTTTCATTCAATAATAATCAAGGCCGTCGAACCTATTCTTTTGTACCCTTATGAATGACGCCGGGGGCGAAGAGAAGCCCTTCTCCTTTATCCCCAGACTTACACTAATGGAGGACGGAGATCGTTTAGCTTTCTCCGACGTACGGTACGCGCTATGAGGGATGGGATAGTACTAGTCCCCTTCCGAACCAACTGGCTTGTTACCACTATGCAAGACGAAGCGAATTCCATGCGCTCTCGTTCTGTACGCTTTCGCTTGACTAAACTAGTGTTCCCACATCGATCGCTATCATAAGGTGATGGTGTGACAGCTCCTGCAGTGACGACACGCGGGTGTTAGCTCCCGGCCTAACCCGGGTGAATACTTTTCATCGGCGTATAAGAGACCCGCGGAGGCCATTTCGATCTCCAGCCTTTCCGCCATGACGGCGTCTACCGTTTTAATTTTGGCGTGTACCACGACTACGGAATTTCCTCTGAGTAAAAAAATTTAACTTTACAAGGTAAGAATCACATTAACATCATAATTTTCATACATAATACGTAAGTACTCATAACAAAATAAAATCATGTGCGGATCAAATCAAGGTCATTTTAAAACACTGCTACTTACCTCATTACTGTACCAATTTGATAGGCATGGTGTTTTGTGACCTTAAGGCTAATGAGCCTCTTTTAATTCCGTGCTTAGCAAACCACATCAGAAGCGCCGGGGTATAACACGAGTGTGATTGCGCTATAGAGTGTCTGCCTGATACGTTCCCACTCACTGTAAATATTTATTTGTATTATAACATAAGTATCTATTTGTATTGGTTGGACAATTGATATTTAATTTGTATAAGTACGAGGGGCATGCCAAAAGAAATATAACTCTAGCACATTAGAATAAATAAATTTGAATAGGGAACATTCATGGATTCAAGTTTTTTTAATGCTTTTTTTTTCTGAGAGAATTCGTTCGTACTAGCTTACTCGAAAAGATTTTCGGCCAATGATTTATTATGACTATTAAAAAGGTTTAAGGCTTTAAGAGTGCTTGTTTTGATCTTTTGGTGAATCTACTTGTTCACGTGCAACAGTTTTCAAATGGTTTGCTGAATTTAGATTTTGCCACACAAACTCACCGGTAAGCAGAAAGGGCAACGCGTGGATTGGTGTAAATTTATGATTAATGAATTCAAGGGCGGGAAGAAAAAGAACGTTTATGATAAAATGACGGATGATGAAACACGGCTATATCATATATATTATGATCCTGAAACAAAGCTACAGTCGACGGTATGGTTAACATCCACGAAATGCCACCCTACACGAAGCATGCAGAATTAAATGGTGGTCTCATTTTTCTGCAAGACAGGTCATATTGATACTGTGGTGTTAGAAGACCAAAAAACTGTTAACTCTGAATGGTACGTGACAGTCTGCGCCCCAATGGTATTGAAAAAACCGGTAGCTTCTCTGGCATCACGACAATGCCTAGGCGCACACGTCTGCCAGAACGCTTTACCTACTTTATAATGCGAAAAATGTGCCTACCCTACCTCACCTGCCATTTTCTGCTGACCTAGGACCTTGCGATTTCTATTTCTTTCAATAATAAAAGAAAAATTAAAAGGCAAGTGGTTTGAAAGTGAAGAACATGCACTCGCTGCGTATAATTCCGAGATTAAAGAGGTTCATGGAATAAAGAGGGCAGAAGTATTTGCCAAATGGTTTAGACGTATGGAAACCTTTATACTATGTGCTCAAGGTGAGTTCTTTTAGAAGTTTCATATCTACAATAAAGAATAAATAATGTAATTTATGAAAATCTAATTTTATTCGGCGTGACCCTCGTACTTTACTATTACTGAACTTTGTTGTATAGGCGAGATATTTAGTTGACCAAATTCGTAAGTAGATTGGGCAACAGGGGTCGGTACTCGGATGATGATGATCACTTCTAAAATTGTGGTATTTAGTTGAATTATACTGTAACATTACCTTGTATTCAAAGCCTGAAGACAGCCTCCGTGGCGTAGCGGTAATAAACGCGGCCACTGCGCAGGAGGCGCGGGTTCGATACCCGCTCAGTGCAAATATTTGTATGCATGAATATGGGTATTTGCATTGATCTGGTCGTGCCTCGGAGAGCACGTTAAGCCGTCGGTACCGGTTGCCATAGTAACATCTATGACAGTCGTTACGGGTAGTTGGAGCTATCAAAAGTCCAACAACTGGTCTAACTGCAATGCTTCGATATCACCTTTGGGTTGTGGAGGTCAGATGGTAGTCGCTTCACAGAAAATGTCGAAGTTTAGCCAAATCCGCAGTTGTACTGGTAAAAGCGGACCCCTGACTCCGAGTTTCTAGCTTTCAATGTGACTGGGATTTACGCTGGGATGAAGAAGATTACCTTGTATTTAAACCATCATGGTACCCTTACACTACCGGGGTCGATGTTACAATAATTTTATTAAATTGGATAATAGCCAAATTTGAAAAAAAATGGTTAAAAATTAAAATATGTACATATTGCCAATCGCTTTTGATAATGATGATAGTCATTTCTAAAATAATGATCTTTAGTTGAATTTTAGACTGCAATCGGAAATTCAAAACGATAACAGGGTATATATTCTGACATATAATGCCCGATTTAAATTATTCCAATTCACTATTCCAGCGAATCAATCAGTGTAGTACTGGACAGTCCAGTGTTTTAAACGCGCTTGAACAATTCACTAGACTGGAATTACTCACTGGAAGGTTCACATTATTCCAGTAGCATTCCAGCACTGAATTCGCTCGCTGGACTGGAAAGCTAGCTAGCCACCGTCTCTACCATGGTGAATGTTCTGATGAGCTATTCTAATTAGTCCCACCCTCTCCCTTTCTATACAGGACGACACGTGCAGGACTTTGATGTCACCCCTATACGGTGCAGAACATTCCTTCAAGAACCAAGCGGTTCGGTGACTCTTTCCTTTGTCGCACCATTAAGACCTGGAATTCCTTTAAGCGGGGCGTGAAAAAGCATCTGATGAGGCCGTCAAGCTGAGTGCCACCACTGTTAACATGGCACGTGTATATAATGGTGGCCCTGTTTCCTGAGACTTTGCCTTCAGCTTACCATCAGGCGAGGTAGAGTCAAATTGACGTGTCCTATATAAAAAAAAATGGCTACTGGAATATGAACCGGGCATAATGGAATATTACTCTAAAAAACAATGCAACACGGAACGATTGACATTTGACATTAGATAAGCGAGCGGTCATTGTCAGCGTACTAAATAGATAAGCCTGACACACAAATAGACAAAATAATGGCTAACATACATCTACTAATAAAATCTCGGGTGACCTGTGTGATAATCAATTGACCTTCCTTCTATATTTGTTAGTTACGTTGACAATTTATAGCCGAATAATGTATTTGACTTTGACAATTGACTTTTTTGAGTTGATTTAAGTAATGGCTCAGATAGAACTGGATAGAACTCGAGCGTCCGATTTCCCGGTAAGTGTGTCAGAAATATGGACAGCATTTGGAAAATTACGTTGGGTTAATGGCAAATTACGTATCCCTAATGTACATACATTATACAATGTACACCGTAGAAATGACGCACACATGCTTATTTTTCAATGGTGCACCGTGGTACGCTCACCGAGTGCCGATTGAGACGCCGAGGCGGGAGCTTGTGGCGGCCCTGGGGGTGAGTGAGAATGCTTACGCTCTCCACCCTGCTCGCGGCGATGGTCCGCTGCGCAGATGCGTGGGTGGCCAGCGCCTCCTTCTGCGAGCAGGTCATGCTCGTGAAGGACAGCAGAGCGGGCGCGATGAGCGAGAGAGACTCGCTGACATCGCTGCACGCGCTCGTAGGCGGCTTGGGCGTCGGAGGGAATGCGCGCCACCCCACACCGGGGACGAGTCGTGGACCGCGTGGTACCCCCTTCCGAGAAGGGCCAGACTGAGAGGGATGGCCCTGGGTCAGCCGGGGTGCGAGGGATATGTCGCATGACAACCTCACCTTCGGCCTAGCACTACGACCCAGAGACGGCGTGCGGTTTAGTAGGTTCGAGTCCGACATAACCTCCCCCTCCGACTCCGGAGGGGTGGGGTATCCGTGGGGATTTCCCGCACGTAAAAAAAAAGTGCAGCCTGGTAGCCGAATTGTTTTGTTGAATGTAAGTGTACACCAGTGCGTGATGATTAAAAAAACTCATAGGACACTTGAGTTAAGGTATACTGTGCACAATGTCAGGAAGCAGGTGGCCACCTTTCGCTAGGCACGGTAACCACATCAGGTGGGCCGTTTGCTTGTCTGCCACCTAAGTGGTATAAAAAGCTAGTCATTTACTGCATGCTCTGCAGCTCATCATGATGATCTCAAAGTTGTTCACGGATGCATCCGAGGATTGCAGCCGGGACCGTTTATTCCTTATCTTTTTAGTTTGGTTTATAGCTTTTATATAGTAGGAACTGTCGTTTGACCTCACAATATGTCTCAAATCCGCCTAAAGAAAAACAAGGACGACATATTTCTGTCTATAAAAGTGCAAGTGAGTTCAACACTTTTCCTAACTCTTTCTATAATAGCATGTTTTACATAAGTTGTCAAATTATATCCGCATTTATAATGATTGTATGATAGCTAGCATGTAATATACTTTCGCTTAATGCAATAAAATATATCGCAATATCGTATACGTAAGCCACTTCCTTGACGTTTAGTGCAGGCGCTACGCATGCCAAATGCGAAGAGCGGCAAGTGATTGAATTCCTGTACCTGAGACCCCAAATAATTATAAACTCCCTTCCAACATGTTTTTTTCTAATGTTCAATAATATACGGAATATTCCAAGTTACAAAGATACTATATCATTGTAGGTCATTGTAGGTCTTATAAATTTTGTTGAAATATAATTATACTTGCTGTCGCCCGCGGCTCCGCCCGCGTGGGTGTCGGTTATCGCGAATCGGACTATAATTTGAGATTTAAACTATCCTATCTCTCAAGTTGGATCGAACTGCAACGGTGTGCGAATTTTATTATAATCGGTTAAGTGGTTTAGGAGTCCATTGAGGACAAACATTGTGACACGAGATTTATATATATTAAGATATTGAAATAAAATTGATTACGTTTAACTTTTGCCTATGTTGTGCGAATACTAAGTTAGAAATCTATTTAATTAAAACTTCCAGAAAAAATTAAGGACCGCAAAGCTAGATTCGACTATGCATATTAACTAAAACGGATGTCATAAGATAGTCAAAATTCGCAGATTTCACAACTCATCAGAGATTTCCCGAACAGATTGAGGTACACTACAGCCCATGAAGCAATTTAGATTAACGTACTTTAAGCCCCACAAGTGCCTACACCCCTACTGTAGGATACTCCGTCCTAGTACTATAATGTATTAATGCACATTGCACAGGTTCGCTACTATCACAGATCACAGATAATATCATAAAATTCCCCCCCCCCCCACCCCACCCCCAATATTTCCTATTTCAATCAATTGAATAGTCAACTTCCCAAAGACAGCCAACCCCACTATTGGTGTACGTGAGATATAATCCCTACAACTACAATCTATAATTTGGTTAACTACTTCAATAAAATATATTATTTTATTACTGGTTTTGTTATAACTTACAATCCATTATGTTGTCATGTTTACATAATAGTCCAGGTGCGTTGCGCACATTATACTGTCTGTCTATTAGACTGATAGATCCACAACTAGATCACGGTGATACTGGAAAGATCATTGATGTGTTTCAATCAAGAATGAAGGTGGTACACTTTCTGTCTCGGCGGCTGGGTCTCGAGGTGGCTCTGCACAAGTCCGAGGCCATGTTATTTCATGGCCTTCGGCGCAGGCCAGGCCCGGGAGCCAGCCTTACAGTGGGAGGCACTCCCATCGACATCAAGCCCCGGTTGAAATACCTGGGGCTCGTGCTTGACGGTCGATGGGACTTCGGACAGCATTTCCGAAGTCTGCGCCCAAAGTTGGTGCTCACGGCGAATGCCTTGGGCCGGCTGTTGCCCAACTTGAAGGGCCCAGAGGCCTCCTGCAGGAGACTTTACGCGGGTGTCGTGCGGTCCATGGCCCTATACGGGTACCCCGTGTCCACCCTGGAGGCCAGATTCCTGCCTCTGCTCCGTACGGCGCAGAGCACGATGGCCTCCAGGGCCATCAGGGGATACCGCACGATATCCTTCGAAGCGGTTAGTCTCCTGGCCGGATCGCCACCGTGGATCCTGGAAGCGAGGACCCTTTCGGCACTATATAAATTCCGAAAGGAGGCGCGGGAGCGGGGACTCGATCCCGAGCCCGAGGATATTCGGGCCGAGAAATCCCGGCTCCACCAGGTCATGGTGGCCGAGTGGGAGCGACGACTTGGGCAACCACGCGCAAGGCACGCCGTGATTGCGGCGGTAAGGCCCATCATGGGGGAGTGGCTAGAGAGGCAACACGGTAGCCTCTCGTACCGTCAGACGCAGATTATCACCGGGCACGGTAGCTTCGGGCGGTATCTGCATCTGATGGGTATAGAGCCAACGCCCGAGTGCCATCACTGCGACGCGAGCGTGGACTCGGGGCTGCACACGCTCACCGAGTGTCCGGCGTTTGAGACGCCGAGGCGGGAGCTTGTGGCGGCCCTGGGGGTGAGAGTGCTCACGCTCTCCACCCTGCTCGCGGCGATGGTCCGCTGCGCGGATGCGTGGGCGGCCAGCGCCTCCTTCTGCGAGCAGAATTTATATTGTATCGCAGAGTAAAATATACTATAGGTACGAGTAGAGATAAATGTCCACATTGCGGGGTCATCAGGGTAAAAAGTCAATGTCAGGTATCTCAATAAATATCTGCAAGTACTTATATTTTTAACAAAAATAACAAATTATCCAAAATTATAATGCAGAAGGTACGCGTATGATCGCGTGCGCGTATCTGTGATATAGTGTCAAGCGCACAATGAGTATTGTGTAACACGATTTATTGAAGTCTAACGTGTGAATCAAACATATTATAACACAGATAGCATATTTCTAGACTGAGATATCATCATCATCATCAACCTAGCGTGTCACCCGGGAGAACTCAGGATCCGCCTTCCTACTTAATCTCCTCCACTTTTCACGGTCTTCGGCATCCTCTTTGGTTAGTCCGTTGGCACGCATGTCACAATGCACGACATCAAGCCAGCGTTAGCGTATACGTACAGACCACGGATCTGTACTATTGCAGGCCATATACTCCGTCTTCGTCACATTAAGCTTCAGACCGCCGTTCTCAAGCGACTCCTTCCACGCACGCACGCATCGGGTAAGCCGTCCCTTGTCCCCATCCACCAGAGCGATGGTGATTGGTTCCGATAGTTCGTAAGAATATCGGTATACGCTCTAATGTCACCTCAAAGATAAAAATTTGGATTGATTCGGGCGAGGTCTTGTAGCTTAGTGGTCAAAGCATTGCCCCTGTAAGGCAAAGATCGCGGGTTCAAACCCCGCCTAGACCGATTAAATTTTTATTATTTTAATCGATTTGAATATTAAGCATGCTAAATGCTTTAAAATTCCATTCAAAATAGGCTACAAAACAAATACACCACTTGTATTCATGAATAAACCTCAATGTGACCTTAATAACATTGAACAGATCATAGAACGGAATCAAAGGAGAAATCGACAAAACGACCAATTGAAACAAAATAAATAATCGTTCGCTCAAAGCGGAATCGAAAAAATTATAAACAAGATTCAATTTAAAACAACAAGAACAAATATTTTTAATTACCTCTGACGTAAGGATTAAAAACTGGTCAAGTACGAGTCGTATCCATACTAATTTTATAAATAGGAAAGTGTGTATGTGTCTGTTTGTCCGTCTTCCACACCTAAACCATTGAACTTTGCGATGAAATTTGGTATAGGGGTAGATTTTAGACCTTGAGAAAGGATATAGGCTATGTTTGGTGGCGATAACTGACATTCACGCGGGTGGTACCGCGGGCTAAAGCTTGTATTACATATAAAGGGTTCCGTACTATCGTACAAGATATTATAACAATTATAATAATAATACCTTTTACTTTTAAACTGTTGCGTTCCATAATATACAATAATGATACCGGGAATTAACACGATCATGTAAATCTAGAGCGAGAGCTGGATCGTGTTCAGGAGTTATTGTTCAGTAATCGATCGTTGACTCGTAAAATACAGCTTAAGTTGGTGAGTTCTGTGGTTGTCTGTAGCGTTCTTTTACCCTCCGACTACGGGACCCTAAAAAGCTAGTCGTATTAGTTCATACGGCATCATTAGTTAATGATAAAACAAGAAGAGGTCTTACAATTAGCCGCGCGAGGATGGTTTCAAAATACTTCGTGGTAATCAGTGCAATGGCTTAGAACACAACGTGTATGGCATGCTGTTATGCAAGTCGGTGTATAATAGATCACATGATTAGTGAATGAGCGCCATACAATAATAATTAATGGTATTGCAGCCACGGATGGTGTGAAGTGGGGATCGGATATTCAGTCACAATAAGGTACTATCACTTACAGGCGTTTAGGATCTTTCCCCCGCCCAACTTTCGGCTAAGTTATAATATACTTAATAGTTTATTTTGAACGAGACTTGAATGTTTAGGTATAAAAATTTGAAAGTGCCGACAGAAGTGAACGCTCGACCAATATCATTATTATGTATAATAATAAAATAAATTATTAAAAAAAAAACCCGACTGATGCTAAAAAGATCGAAACAAGCTTTATAGCAGGCGGTACTTATTAATTTTCATCTGGTTTGAGATTTGCAAATGCAAATTTTGTTTTATTATATTTTATACTTTTTAGTCATGACTCTTGACATCTAATTGCCTTCATTTTGATACCCTTACGATAAATTTGAGTGAACATTTTTTCAACATATAGTTTTGTTCATATTTTATGTACACAAGAACACTTGAGCAATAAATACCTTTCATTGAAATCCGTATGGTAGATCAGAGGATATGAGGTAATAAAGAATATTACCAACATACATACAAACATACAAGGTACGCGTGAAAAACATAACCCTTCTTGGCAGTCGGGTAAAAATACATAAATGCAATATAGTATGTATAAATACATGTTCTTCATCCCAGCGTTGGGAACTGGCTGAACGTAGATAATTTCCGTGTAGCGACTGCCATATGACCTCCACAACCCGAAGGCGAAATCGAAGCATTGCATTTAGACCAGGTGTTGAACTTTTTAGTGTTAAGACTATCCATAACAAATGCCATATATTTTCATATGGCAACCGGGACTGATGGCTTAACGTGCACTCAAAGGCATCACCAGACCAATCATAATACCCATATTCATGTATACAAATATGTACCTTGAGAAGGGATCGAACCCGCACCTCCTGGTCCTAAATACATTTGCCAATATAATATACAGAGGACCGTGTCGTAAAAATCGATAATGCTGAAAAACACACGTGGTACCTAAGGACTGAGGACGTCCGCAAAGGACACATTACAAGCACTAAAAGTACAGGTTTCTATGGCTAGAACACCAAAAATGAGCTGCAGAAAGTATAAATGAGTAGGTTCCAATTAGGCAGGTCACTCCCTCGGGAACCTCTTGGAGTTTAGGTGCTTACATAGCGCGGTAATGAAGTTTCCATCTCCATTAACCTCCTAAGATGGTAGGACCTCCTTGCATTTGAGTAAATTTGGAAACGTTGAAGTTTTTATGTAAGTTATTTACAAAAAAATGAGGTTAGCCTGATGTTCAACGATACTGGTGATAATGTAACCGTGTTGGGAATCAGAAGACAAGAATGTCTCCGCACACCTGATGGTATATAATATGCACTATGTGGCCGCTGAAAAACAAGCATAATTTGTTAAATAAACAGATAAAAAGTGGCGAAAGTTCTTATTCTACTGACGAAATACGGTCTTGTGATTTACAAGACCCACCTGATGTACCTTCGTATGGTATTAGACGACGCGGGACGTCGTCGCATACAATATAGTATAATTAGTATAACGGAGGTCAGTACTTAAAATATTCGAAGGAATTTAGTGTGGTAAATCGCCTTATATCGTATAAAGAACGGCGAAAGTAGCCGATTTTCAATTTGAGTTACGAAGGAGTTTCATCCCACGCACTCTCAAGCTGTCGAATGAACTCCCTGCTGTGGTTTTCCCAAGTGACTACAACATGAGGTTCTTCAAGAAGGCCATTAGAAGGTTTCTTCAGGGTCGGCAGCGCGAAAGTGACGCCCCTGGTGTTGCATTCGTCCATAGGCCACGGTAACCACTTTCCATCAGGTGGGCCGTGTGCTTGTCTGCCACCTAAGTGGTATAAAAAAAGTGTTCGAAACTCGTGTTGGGCAAAATTTTATAAAGTTTTTCTGTTACGCTTACTATTACATACTTAACTGTTAGCCGGCCATTTACAATATACTGATTCCTTACTAAGAAAATGGCGAAATGTAGGCGTAGTTACCTATAATATTGTCTCAAGGTCATATAAGTGTGGGTATAAGTATGTACCTACCTATATATAAATTTTGGTATTCAATACACTGTGTAGGATTGGTAAATTCTAAAACCAAGAGACACTTTACATGTCAATCACACGTTGTTACTTACCTACACTAAAACCACACCTAAAACCCAGTTAATTTAGGTACTATTTTAATGAATGCTCTTCCTACATAGAATTTAGCGAAGGAAACATCGAAAGTGCCTTTGTTCGCATATGTATAGGTACTTGACAATGCGTAGGCGCCAGTATATTAGTTCTCAATAGTGTTAAGTCTTAGAAGAATGATGTTATAAAGGACAACGAATATTGTTGGTCCCATTTTCAAGTAATTAATTTTGAGCTAATAGTTTGACTTGTACAGAAAATGTCTTGCCACAGTTGTCACTAGATGTCACCTATACATGGACTGCCTTAGAAAGAATGACTTCTAAGCGCGATAAACTTCGCGTATTATTGCTACATTGCAAACCCAAAATAGGCTTGCAATGTAGCAATAACGCGCGAAATTTTTTGCAAACAATTTCTTAAACTTGTAGTCATTTTTATACTTCCAATGTAACTCACTGCAGATAACTATCTAATTTATACGTAAGCTCTGTAATCATATTCAGATCTATTCGATTATTTTGCGTAAAAGAATAACAAACATCCGCACTCACTAACTTAAATTGATCTTCGGAATCTTCTACCTTGTAACCGACATCCAAAATGGAGGAGGTTTTCATTTCAATTGGTATTTTTTTATGTATTGTATGTATAACTGATTACTCTCGAGATTTATGAGCCGCTTTACATGATTCTTTTGAGTTTGATACGTAATAGTTGCCATTTGGAACTAAACAAATTTTAAAAAAAGAAGAAGAAGATGAAGAAGATGGAAACACACCAGAGAACTCATTAAAATCTAGTAGGAAATGGGAAATTATTGCTTTTTAGCTAGTCTTATGACAATTCTGTGACAAGGTCGGTGACATTACGATAGTCAGGGACGTGCTGATATTGCCTAGTCTTGAACTATGAAGACAGACAATAGAATTTCTTAATGATGCCCATTAATGTCTCGTTTAAGTTTAAATCGAAAACTGTTGTCGGGTTGCTACTATAATGGGCGAAGAATAAATTTCGAACTATGTTAGAAGTTCAATTGTACTTGGCTGTAGAAACAAAGCTTAATACAGCACTGGTGACCAAACACTATACAAATTAAGTTATTGCCTGTACCGAGCTTTACCATCATGGAAATATTCGATCAATAATACTACTATTATTGATCGAAGATGGAAATGGATTCAATAATGCGTACCTAAATATTTGACTTATTGTGAGTCAAAAGATACTTATAGGCAGAATTAATTACTTAAAAGCTATCAGCTTAATAACATATTACTTAAAAATTTCACAAACTCTATTATCCTGAACACTCAATAAATCAATCTAAGCGCAAAATAGTACATTCAGTGCAAGTAAATTATGTTGCAATTGCGTATTTGGGTAAATTGGAAATTAATTTTTCTAATTTAATATAACTTTGTAATAGTTACCTTAATAACGTTCAGATATTTTTTGTGGAACTTTAAAGCGTCTGGCTAAAGTTCTATTCCATAGAAAGTGTCTTATACTTATCGTACTACATTAGGATAATAAATAGTAAAATCAGCCATTTAAGTGTGTGTTAAGTAGCATTTATTTTTAGTGACCTTTCTCACCTGGTATCTGCCTAAGACTCAATTGGGAACATAGGGTCTCATCTATTTGAAAATAAGTTATGTCTGATCGGCCTGGGATCTTGGTCTATTAGTTTTCAGTTATTTTTAATAAGTCATTTTATAGTGTTTAGTTTATAAAGTCGATTTTTTAAACGTAATTTTTTTTTAACTACCAAGTTATTAAAATATGCACTTTGTACTCATAAAATTATGTATACTGACTCTAGATTAAGTATTTCCTACAATTACCTACCGATTGCTGAACTCAAAATAATTAAGTATTTCCAAATAGTAAGCAGTAATAGGTAGCATTCGCAGATAGGTTCACACTTACCATTAAATTAACTAACTGATATGGTAATTTATTCTCAACCTAGTAAGAACATAACATTGTATATTTGTTTTGTAATCAAATATTTTAATTAAGCTTAATAAAATTGTATTTAATATATTGTGGATCAATTTCCTATGGCATTTTTACTGTATTCTACTCGTAAAACGATTTAAAAATATTGAGAGGTAAAGAGAAATCAATAATAAAACAATCATATGTATCTACGAGCTAAGAACCGCTTCACACAGTTTTACTTCAAAATATAAAAACAAAAGCACAACCGCTGTAGTACTTAGGTATATTTTTGTACGCAAACTGGCAAATCTAACGAGTCGATTAGTAGTTTTGATAACGTGGGACCATGGAGGATGGAAAATGTTTATATAGAGATAGACTGCACTGCTGACAAACAAAATCAATTAATCGATTAGCCATCGAAGTACACTGCAAACATATAGATCAAAAGGACACGACGGTATTTCCGTCCAATTGAGCAGTCCGATTGGGGTAGTTCCTCCGCCCTACAGAATGGCGGTGAGTAGGGTAGCCAGAGCTCACTGGAGACTTTTTGTGCTGTCAGTGGGAAGACCCGAGGCTTGTCCTGCTTTATCTTCTACACTGACGGCACAGAAGCTATCTGTTCTAACACGGTCAGCAGCGAGTGTTACGCCCCTGGTGGTCCACATGTTCATAGGCCACGATAACCACTTTCCATCAGGTGGGCCGTGTACTTGTCTGTCACCTAAGTGGTATTAAAATCATGCATACATATAGATTAAAAACTGAATTCCTTCCTTTTAGAATTCCATAGTTTAAAAGAAATTCTAATAAGGTCAGTATTTAAATCAAATGGAAAAGGAGAAATAATTTAATCGGTCTAGGCGGGGTTTGAACCCGAGATCTTTGCCTTGAGCAATACTGTGACCACTAAGCTGCCAGACCTCGCCCTAACCAATTCAAATTTCTCCTTCTATATCTGTCTTTGGGGCGACAATGGAGCGCCTACCGACGTTCTTACGAACTATCGGAACTAATGAACGAATTTTCAAAAAATTTTAAACATTGTTTCTTGACCCTTCGCCCGTATAATTTGAATTAAATTTTTAAGCATTTTTCATGCTTAATATGTAATAGGAATTGAATCGATCTAGGCGGGGTTTCAGTGGTCAGTGTGTGGTTGACTCAGTGGTCACTTTCAAGATTAATTAGCTAGACCTGTTAACATTTTGGAATAATACTATACGTAACTAGAATTACTAGAAAGGCTACCTTTTCTGTCATAAATCATGATTCATCTATTTTCAATGTAGTCACAGAATAAATATTAGCACGATGTACGCACCTAGTCAAGTTTTTTATTTAAACATATTCACATGACATGTTTTCTTATTTTCAAGTTGGTTAAAAATAGAATCTTTAACTTAATCCGAGCGTCAAACCCGGTTGCATTCAAACTTTACGCTTTGATTTGAAAGCTACCAATTCATAATTTAGTTTACTGATTAACTGGTTTGGCTCGTTTTTGACCGAACACCTAGAGAAGAGCCTAATACAGATCCTTATCCGTCAATCAGTAGGCGTTACCTGTGAGCAGATTGGTACCCGAAGCAGAGCCTCCTGTGAAGGGACAATGTCCTGGAAGCTGTCGGTAATAGATACCGACAGCTGCCATAATTTTTGACTATTGATACGGGTAATTACACCCTTAAAAAATCGATAAGCTTTGGAAATAGAACTTCCATACCAATGTGTCTGATGGCAGACGCTGGATAGTTAAACTAAAAGTTTTCTCAAGTATGGTAGGGTCCAACATAGTTGTGAAGGGGCTTCGAGGATGATTATGTTAAAAGGTGAACGGATAATGTTGTGTACTAGACTATACGTGGGAATCAAACACACAGCGGTCATTACGTGCGACTTGCTCAATACGGCGAGAGATGGACCTACACGGTGGCATGTAGTAAACGACTAATATATTATGAAAATACTTTATAACTACCTGCCTCTCTAGACAAGTGGCAATTCGTTGGCCGGTGTTGTTTTTTATGACATAATTGTCATATACGTCAAATCACATACTTTGTCATTCTATTCCATCAAACGTCGGCCAACAAATTGCCACTTGTCTACAGGGGCAGGATTACCTTTGTGACTATTGAATTGAGGAAAGAATGAATGATTCAATAAAAGATTCAAGAAGATGACCAGTAGGTACCTACAATGAATCGTATTGAAGAAATTTCATATTCATGAGAGAGAAAGGATTGAGTGGGATTTTATTTTGCTTCTGGGAGTACGGAACGAAACGACAGCCAGTTAATAAGTGAGAAGACATGCTAGAATAAATTTAAAAAAATAAATCCTGGTATAGGTACATAGGAGATTCAGCCATTAATTCTTACTGTATCATCATCACATTATCGTACCTATTAGATTACACCAGTTACCGTCCATTTAACCATGGTTTAGTTAATGGTATGGTATCACGGGCTGGTCACCGCAACTCCACGGCACGCCTTGTCGTTAAACAGACTAAAAATGATAACACAAGTTAAATTGAAATGAAATTTACTTTACTATTTTTATTTTACTACTTTATTACTACTTTTATTTAGTTTATTCTTCTTTTTACCCGATGTCAAGAAGGGTTATGTGTTTCGCGTGTATCTTATATGTTTGTAATATCCTTTGTTACCTCATATCTGCTGCCTGAACCACCGCACGGCTTTCAATGATTCATGTCTCAAATGAAAGGTATTTATTGCCTAAGTGTTCTTGGATACATGAAATATGAACAAAAGCTGTATGTTGTTTTTTTTTGGCGCCAAAAAATATGTAGTAAAAATAAAAAAAAAACACTAAAATTTATCAAATGGTGTATCTAAATGAAGGAAATTAAAAGACGATTACAAAAATATATATATGTCATAGTCATAACTAAAAAGTATGAAAAAAAAATATTAAAAATAAAAAACCCGACCGATTCTGAAAAGATCGAAATAAGCTTTATAGTAGGCGGTACCCATTTGCAAAGCGGGATATAGAAAAAGATATAGCGCCATCTATCACAAACAACTAATGGAATAAAAATAGTTATTTACAATCAGGTTTAAACACGTTTTAAAACTATTACTTTAGCACTCCTTGCTTCTAGGAACAAGTTATATACCTATTTACAAGTACCTCCTTCTTCATTGTTTTTCACTGTAACTAGATGTATACAAAATATCTTCTTATCTCATTAACATACGGAAATTATCGTAATTTTACGTTATTTTAATATCAATTGTTTAACGTGTCAATCTGGTCGCGCGTGCCGTGGTCAGTGGTCATGCCCAAACTGGTTCAGCAACCGTTATAATAACATAACAATATTTTCTTAAACATGCGCGAAAATATTGTCATTACTTTTGAATAAAGCACACGCGAAGTATCATATTTACGTAGACAAACTGTAAAATAAAATAAAAAATTGGCGGTAAAGCGGAGTTCATTGTTATTTTGTAATATGATTTAAATTTATCATGTAAAAGGCCCTTTTTTATTTCCTTGCATTTTTTTAAGAAAAGCGCTATTTATGCCTCGGCCGAAATGGCAATTGCCTGTCTCGTATCATTGAAGTCCTCGCCTGTATCTCTGCAATTGCCTATTTCGCTGTCTTTGCAATAATGTGTCTTTGCACTATTGTTGTTCATGTTCTACATCAATTTAATTCATTATCATCTGAGTGACGTGCGAATAACGGTTGCATCTAAGGCTTACACTTAAAGAAACAGGCACATGCCTTAAGAATATATCGAACGACTGAGCGAATACGACAGCTGAATACGCGGGGAGATCGAGAGGTCCCGGGTTTGAATCCTGGCCATTACACTACCGACGTGAACCCACTCCTAGCACAAGCAATTTAACTTAGTTGGAGGGGTTAGGGCGAATATTAGTAATTTTGCTTGCTAAAAACCTTTAAAAAAAAATGTCGCCTACTGTAAATTTGGTGCTGACGTCAAGTTGTCAAGGACAGTCGACATCAGCATTGTTAGTCAAAACAGGAGAATCTAGCAAAAAAACTCTTGTGAATCTTTTAACTTGTAGAACAATTATAAACATACAATGCTTAGTGTTGTTCTCACGTCAAATCATTTCTGATGTCTGTCTACCTACTTATGTATGCATGTTAGTAATGTAACTTTTGTGTTAGTTTCGTGTACGATTACTATAAATACGAGTTTTTTTATACCACTGAGGTGGCAGACAAGCATACGGCCTACTTGATGGAAAGTGGTTACCGTGGTCTATGGACGTATACAACACCGGGGGAGCCACACTCGTGCTGCCGACCCTGTAAACACAGAGAGTTTCTGTGCCTTCAGCGTAAAAGATAAAGCAGGAATAACCTTTGGTCTGACTCCTGACAGCACAAAAACTCTCCAGTAAGCACTGGCAACCCTACTTACCGCTGGGAACGCAACACGAGGTTATTATGGCCGCAGTATTCTGTAGGGCGGAGGTACTTCCCCAGTCGGACTCCTCAAAAATCCTCTCGGAAGTCCTCCTCCTACTGCTTCGACTACTACTGCTACTCCTACTGCGACTTACATTTTTTTTACTTATTTAATAATAAAAATATATAATTTCTCATGAACTAGAAGTGTAGCAGGGTTTTATTCCTAGTCTTCCTTCTCTCGCAGTGATACATTGATATAGAAAATATATATTCGGTCATATATTTACTAATATTCAAATGTGAAAGGAGCCCCGCAAACAACTTTGGGGCCCCGCAAACAACTTTGGTGCCTATACCTATTAATTGTCGAACAAGGCTGTGATGTAAGCTTTCATTTTGGAGAAGGGAGGTCAGGTTGCATATCGCTCTAATAAAAGCTAAAATAAAAGAGGAGCGAGAAAGTGAAACCAGGAATCCAAAGTGCGAACTGTAATTAGTTTATTTCTTTCACGGATGGCGCCTATCGTCTGACCCCTAACCCCTAGAGGAGAGTTTACAACAGTGTTACCACTAGAGGTGAGGTTTGGACCCCGAACCTGCAACCATTACAGTACTTACTGTCAACTAGTGTAGTGTCGAGTCTGTAGCCAGAAACGCGTTGATGTCTTTAGTTTATGAGAATCAATTTTGTAGAGCACGAGTTGGATGTAGGTATGTATTTAGTTTGATAGTCTCAATCAAATCATGAAAGCCCTTGGATTTTTTCTACTAATATGTAGTCTTAGCTATGCTATATCTATGCTATTACTAGCTTTTGCCCGCGGCTCCGCCCGCATGGATTTCGGTTATCGCGACCAAACATAGCCTATGTTTGGTCGCGATAAAATTTCTCAAGGTCTAATCTACCCCTATACCAAATTGCATCAAAATTGGTTCAGTGGTTTAGGCGTGATGGCGTGACCAAGGGAAATAGGGATTCACTTTTATATTTTATACTTGTATATATGAGCATGTAAATTAGTTTTGTCTGTACATTGAAGAAAATCAAAATTCTTTTATTTCAATTTGGGGACGCCGAACGGCATATGGCTACACCCTAACGGTGTCACAAAAAATGAGATTGATTTCATCTTGTCGACAAAGAGGCACATATTCAATGATGTCTCCGTGATCAATTCAGTAAAAACAGGAAGCGATCACCGGATGGTAAGAGGCACATTGAATCTTAGAACAAAGCTCGAAAGATGTCGACTGATGAAGTCTACGCTCCGACCAGCACCTATCCAGTTCCAGAACCCTGAGCACTTTCAGCTCGAGTTGCAGAATCGCTTCGAATGCCTGGGAGATTGCGAAAATGTGGATGATTACAATGACAGATTTGTGGAAATTGTCCAAACGACTGGGTCTAAGATCTTCAAAGCCCGTCGTTCAAAAGGAACCAAAAAGATTTCGGACCTCACCAACAAACTCATGGAACAAAGACGAAATTTGGTTCTGCAGTCCTCTGAAGATGCTACTCAGTATCGGAGTTTAAACAGACAGATCTCCAAGTCCTTGACTCGCGACCTACGCCAATTTAATACGACTCGTATTAAGGAGGCGATTGAGAGCAACAAAGGCTCAAAGGTTTTCGCAAGGGATCTGTCTGTTGGTCAAAGCCAACTGAATAAGCTGAAAGCGGAGGATGGCAGAATTATTTCGTCAAAGCCGGAGCTGTTGGAAGAGGTCGAGAAGTTCTACGGACAATTATACACGAGTGTACGGCAATCTGTTAATAATCTGGCCAAAGACCCAAGAGCCAGATTGACCCGACACTATACCGAGGATATCCCGGACGTCAGCCTGTACGAGATTAGAATGGCTCTCAAACAGCTAAAGAACAATAAGGCACCGGGTGATGATGGGATCACGGCTGAGCTTCTAAAAGCTGGTGGAACACCGATACTTAAAGCTCTTCAGAAGCTATTTGATTCCGTCATACTCGAGGGACGAACGCCTAAGGCATGGCACAGAAGTGTGGTGGTACTCTTCTTCAAAAAAGGTAATAAAACCTTGTTGAAGAATTATAGACCCATCTCGCTTCTGAGCCATGTCTACAAGTTGTTTTCGAGAGTCATTACGAATCGTCTCGCTCGCAGGTTCGACGACTTCCAGCCTCCCGAACAAGCCGGTTTCCGAAAAGGCTTTAGCACCATAGACCATATACATACGCTGCGACAGATTATACAGAAGACTGAGGAGTATAATCAGCCACTCTGCTTGGCGTTTGTGGACTATGAGAAAGCCTTTGATTCGATCGAGACCTGGGCTGTGCTATAGTCTCTCCAACGGTGCCAAATTGACTATCGATATATCGAAGCGCTGAAGTGTTTGTACGAAAACGCCACCATGTCAGTCCGCCTCCAGGATCAAAGCTCAAAACCTATCCAGTTGCAGCGAGGGGTGAGACAGGGAGACGTTATATCTCCGAAACTGTTCACCGCCGGCCTGGAAGATGTTTTCAAGCTCCTGGACTGGAGAACACTCGGCATCAATATCAACGGCGAGTACATCACTCACCTTCGATTCGCTGACGATATCGTAGTCATGGCTGAGACCTTGGAAGACCTAGGCACAATGCTCGAAGACCTCAGTAGAGCCTCCCAACAAGTGGGCCTCAAAATGAACATGGACAAGACGAAAATTATGTCAAATGTCCATGTCGCCAAGACGAAAATTATGTCAAATGTCCATGTCGCACCCACTTCTTCTTTAAAGGTTGGAGACTCTACACTCGAAGTTGTCGACGAATATGTTTACCTGGGACAGACAGTCCAGTTAGGCAGGTCCAACTTTGAGAAAGAGGTCAATCGTCGAATCCAACTCGGCTGGGCAGCGTTCGGGAAGCTTCGTAATATCTTCTCGTCCAAAAATACCGCAGTGTCTCAAGACGAAAGTCTACGATCAGTGTGTGTTGCCAGCGATGACCTACGGAAGTGAGACTTGGTCCCTTACTATGGGCCTCATAAGAAGGCTCAAGGTCACCCAAAGGGCGATGGAGCGTGCTATGCTCGGAGTTTCCCTGCGTGATCGAATCAGAAATGAGGAGATCCGCAGGAGAACTAAAGTAACCGACATAGCACACAGAATCGCCAAACTTAAGTGGCAGTGGGCGGGGCACATAGCTCGTAGAACAGATGGCCGTTGGGGCAAGAGAGTTCTCGAGTGGCGACCACGCGCCGGAAGACGCAGTGTAGGCAGGCCTCCCACACGGTGGACCGACGACCTGGTGAAGGTCGCGGGCAGGGCATGGATGCGGAAGGCGCAGGACCGGTCACTGTGGAAATCCTTGGGGGAGGCCTTTGTCCAGCAGTGGACGTCTTTCGGCTGAAATGATGATGATGATGATGATGAACGGCAGGACGGACGATCCATCCGCGGCTTCTGCGGGCCGTTTCATCCTTCATCGAGCTACGATAATAAATTAAAATAATATACATTTATGAATCAATATAGGTACCTAGTAGATACCTATATTGATTATTTTTTTCCAATAAAGTAGTGAATTATATATAATATATATTTATATTACAATCTAGGTTTATTGGCCGATTAGTAAACAAATTTAACCTAAATGAAATAATAATTAATTAAAATATAATTCTAAGAATGCGTTCATTAACACTTAATTTTTATTAAGGCGAAGACACTTTGTTCATGATTGTGTTCTTTTTAAGCAGAACTTATCACTGCATAATTATGTTTATTTGTTTGTAGCGATTTAAATTTTTAATAATTTACCTGTTATTAGATTGTAGCCAGGTGAGTTTTTCGAGTTTTTATGGCATTTCATCGTATTTGATACTTCTTTTGGTGTAACAAGCTTTATTTCTGAGGTGACACCTCAGAAAGACACGTACTTTTGGTGAGAAATCCATAATTTCAGCAGAATTCGATGATTCCACGTTTGGTTGAAATATGAACTCCTACTGAGCGAACCTGTCAGTTTTTTGTTGATTGCTAATAGCCCATTTCTCATTTTCTCCTCTTATAGGAGGAATTTATGTGATGTGTCTTTTTATGTTCTTTGTCACTGTCCATTATGAGTGGTCTGACTTACAATCAGTTGTTAATTAGCGTACATAGTTATTTGTGTTTTTTTTTCTTTTTGAGACGTTCAGCCAAGTTGTTAAGATCTGTTTTATCTTAAGAGCTTCGGGTTAAATAGCATCTTCTCCGATGCCTTAGTTTTACCATAATAAGATACATGATGTGTACAGATATCTTTTACGAATTTTGGTTTTTTAGGAGTATTATTCCAAGCTGCCTTTTGTATATTTATGATAAATTTACTAATTCCTAAGTCTAATTATTCATGGGTTTTAAGCTGAACTTTAATTCTATTCTCCCTGTCTTGGCCTAGTCTAAAACTATCCCAGTGTGTATATACTTATTGACTAATATGGGTTGTTTCTCATTATGCAGTATACGTCTGCTTAATGTTAGCAGAATAGTAGAATAGTCCGAGTTCATGTCAAGATCCTCTTCTATAGTAAAGTCACCTCTAGATATATTTATGTCTCATGAATTTTTTTTTTCATGTTTATTCGCAAATTTCGTGATGCACGCAAAAAGTACTGAACCGATTTTAACGCGGCTTTTTTTATTCAAAAGGTCATGGTCAGTTGTAGAATCGGAGAAACGGCCAAAAGTCGCCAGCCTATCCACCTCGATGAAAAAATATTGCTTTACATATCTTCGTAAACATCGCCATCACTGGCACACGACCTCAACACTACGTTCACAAAGCAAGCATTGCATTGCCAAATAGGATAATCGGTTCGCTAATGACTGCGTGTGAGCGGGTTCTGTGCTCGGTCGTGATCTTGGGAGAATTACATCCGCACGGATGAATCAGGTTCAATGAAACGAAGTCTAGACATGATACTGAGTAAGTACTTCTGATTTCCTATTATTTCGATCGACTTTCACTGATCGTAATCATATATAAAACAGCTTTCCGTGCAAGTGAAATATACGGTTACCTCGATCGCATAATATTTATGTCTTAATCAATGTTGGATATTTGTGTTTCGACTTCTGCTAATGATCAGTTACGCATTTTTTATTTCAGAAAATAATTGTTACGTATTTTATCAAGTTAGTGAAATTTAAACATAGGTAGATAATAATGCGACTCAAAAATTAGACTTAAAATAAATAAGCCCAATTAAAAATAGTTCCCTCAAAATCTTCTTCAACCTAGCGTTAATCCCAGTCGTATCCGAAGCCTCCGAGTCTGGGATCCGCTTTACCAGTCAACTTGCCCTCAAAATATTAATGTGATTTTAAATATTATGCCAAAATGTATTAGGACACTTTTGGCAACTCTTATTGACACTTGCAATTGGGTATTTTCCTGTAGTTAAAATAAATAAATTAGCTGAACTTATTAAATTAAGAGTAGTAAAAGGGGAAAAGCAGTTGAGTCGGTTCTTATTTTATGGTTGTTATTATTTTTTATTCATCCACCCAACCTTTAATAGTAAATGATTTGACTAGTAAATATTTTGACGTCACAAACTTTTTTTTCATACAATTTTCCTTATAACTTTCCATTTAGACGTTTAATAAAAAGTAACTAATTTGACTAGTCAGTCAAATACCCAATTGAATTAACATTTATTGACCGCCAATAAGGGTCCCTAAAAGTGGGTCTACTTTGCGGTAGTTATGAGTATCTATGTGTTTGAGCACTTATGTATGTGTGTCTAGCGTGTAGTGATAGAATCCATAGATGTCTATCTGTCGTTTCGATTTATAAGTCAGATATCAATCGCTTGCCACACTGAAAAAAATATCAAGTCAACAATAGCAATAATGGAAGTACAAAGGTCAATCGATTGTCAAGGATTACGAAAGTAAAACATAATACTTCAACGACATCTATGTCAAACTCGATGGTAAATCGAATCACAATCGATTTGCGACCGCGAACTTTGCCATCGATTTTGGTAATCGATGTGGGTCATCTTGTTTTAACTAGCTTTTATTGCATTACTGATTACATGTCATTGTATTAAATCAAAGTTTATCTAAACTTCAGTTACATAAATAATATATTATGTTTAAAGGTTTGTCATTAGTTTAAGTAAGATGTCATAAAACGCCATAAGCAAGATGACCTCTGAGTTTTCGTGTGCAAGTGGTACCTACAGGTGAACGAATATTCTTTGTTCTCATCTTAGGAATGGATCTATACTGCGTACTTAGTAGACGCTCTTGACAGATTGCAAAGCGTCACAGTCAAACAAAATAAAATAGTACAATCTAAATATGTAGCACTTTACTATACCCGACCCCAGAATCTAAACTCAAGCACAGCAGTCGTTGCGTCTACTGTGTATCGTAGGAACAAAACTGCCTGAGAATTCTAATTTGATGGTTGAATGTTATTAAGCGTCAGTAGCTTAGTTTACTAGTAGATAATATCAGTTATTAGAACAGTTTCAGAAGAAAAAAACAACTATTTAATAGTGTGAAGCTTAGTAAACATGATATCAAACGTGTGGTTTTCTAGTTATCATCTCGTGTCATCAAGGACATTACGGCACTAAAACAACGCATCGACATTACCATAATTAGTCCTAAGACTAGTTCTGTGTGCTAAACCTGTTGTATCGCTAGTGGTGTAGCTTAGCAAACCTATTATCACATATATTAGAATACCTGTTGCCTGTAACAATTTGTATGGACTACACGTTCCTTTTATTTTTCAATGGATCTGTTACCTGAATAAATAATCTTTACCATGTCTCCTACGAATAAATTTAATTTCATTTTATTTCAATGTAACCTACGCTAATTCTAGGTCACGGTCGAAGTTTAATCAAATCCATCCAGCCGTTTTTACATGATTAAGTATCAAACAAACATGCAAACTAAAATATCGAAAGTCAGGCAATTCCGCAGTCAGACTGATAAAAGCGGACCCCAGACTCCAAAGTGATAGCTTCGGATGCGACTGGGATTGACGCTGGGATGATGAAGAAGAAACATGCAAATTCGAAATCCTGTAATCTTAATAATATGATAAATGTGAATGTTTGACACTCTATCATTCGAAACCTGATAAATTACTGTCTGAAATCACACGTAGGTCAAACTATCAGTCCGATCGGCCATAGAAATTACGGCCTACAACCAAACCGCTGGCTACTATATAGTTTTTTTCTTAACCCCCCTCTCTCCGGGGCCGGAGGGGGGAGGTTATGTCGAGCTCGAACCGACTAAACCGCACGCCGTCTGTGAGTCGTGCTAGGCCGAAGGTGAGGTTGTCTCGCGATATATCCCTCGCACCCCGGCTGATCCAGGGCCATTTCTCTCGGTCCGGCCCACCTCTGGAGGGGGGACCACGCGATCCCCGACTCGCCCCTGGTATGAGGGCGCGCATCGTCCCGCAATGATTGCAAATTCAACGAAAACTTGTAAAAACACTTAATTTCCTACGTCACTGTTGTAATCCTTTCAAGTGTTATAAATATCCGTACGGTACAATAACACCATAAAAACGTCTAGATCAAAAGATACAAATATACCTATGCAGTATTGCGTTGACTGGCCAGTTTGGCGGCGAGATAGCGAGATAGTTTCCCGCAATTGTTCTCTTGATAATACCTACCTACTACCTAAGATACGCACTTACTCCTTTTCTTGCCAAATACATTTTATGCAACGCGAACAATTAGTTGCTGTGCCATTATGTTATGTAAGATCAGGTATAGCATCACTACGATTCCTTTAAAAAAGAGCCCGTTGAGTTTCTTGGCGAAATCTTCTCAGCTCAGGGTCGCATTTCGAACCGAGTCGGTGCGCGCTGGTCCACTTGCTAAACAAATCTTTTTATTTTGACGTTCTGTAAGTGTCCGTTGTAATGGTCTATAGAATAAATGATTTAAAAAATAATTTATTCTGACTTTGACTCCTTTGCGTGTATCGCAAATATTGTCTAATTGACGTCAATTACGAGTACTTTATTGCGTAACGCGTGGAACTCTGTCGAATAGAAATGGGTTATGTAAATTTGCCATACCTCTACCTACCTTTCGAGTATAAACAGGCGTGAGTATAACAAAATATATTTAAAGCTCTTAGTCAATCATAAAAAAATAATGAGTCATTTATCTCCTAAAGGCAATTAATAACATAGGTAGTTTGAGACTGGTATATGACTAATATAAAAATTTATTATTCGATTTTATCTACTCTTATTGAAATTTCAACATTAATAAGTACACTATGGTACAAGTGTGTAAAGTTTGTGATAACCGCCGAGGCGCTGTTGAGATCTGAGCCGTTAGGTGAAAGTCTTAAGAGAGCATTGTATCATACGTCGTTTTTCAATACACTTTGTGAACAAAATAAAACTAAAAAATCATTTCACCTAGTCTCATATTGAAATATAAACATAAAGAAATTAAAAAAGAACTTTAATGGCGCTCTTTACATTTTTTGTTTCTTTTGTTCCTTTCGGAACAGACTAAGGTGCTATAACCATGCTGTCTTGTCACCAGCGGCTGATGGCCTTTACGCACAGACAACCAAAGTAAATTTCAAAACTACAACTGGATTTTTTGTATAGTCTGTGGTCGCGGTGATTTTGGCGCTCAAAGTCCGCCATTTTATGCAAATATTAACTACTAGCTGTTGCCCGTGGCTCCGCCCGCGTGGACGTCGATTCTGGCTTAGTGTTGAGCTGACGCTATTGAGTATTAAATTCGCCTCTCTACTCAACTTTGTTCTCGACTATTAACTCGCCTCTGTTCACGACTTTCTACTTGCCTCTATATTCGACTCTCTACTGGCTTCTCTACTCGACTCTGTACTCTCCTCTTTAGTTATCACTCCATTGGTCTCTCTCTCTACTTCTCTCTACTCGCCACTATACTTGAATCTTTGCTCGACTCTCTCTCTCTCTCTCCACTCACTTTTGTACTAACCTCTCCCCCCCCCCATTCGCGTCTTTACTCAACTCTCTACTCGAATCTCTACTTAACTCTCCATTCAGTCACTACTCGTCTCTCCACTCGCCTCTCTACTCGTCTCTCTACTTGACTCTCTACTCGACTCTCTACTCGACTCTCTACTGGACTCTATTATCTCTCTATCTCTGTACCAAATTTCGACACGATATCTTCAAATGTGACAAACTTTCATATAAACTTTCATCCCATAGCTTTCCCCCCCCCCCCTTCTACCCCCTTTGCCGCAATAAAAGGTAGCCTATGTCCGCTCTCAAGCTTTAATCCACCGCGTACCAAATTTCATCAAGATCGGTTCAGAGGCTTAGGCGTGAAAGAGTAACATACAGACAGACAGACAGACAGAGTTACTTTCGCATTTAAAATATTAGTATGGATTTCATGAAATAAGATAAAGTAATACAAGTGGTAAAAAAGCTCGTTCAAAGTAAGTATAATTAAATTTTACTTCTGACGATAAAATATTAATGATTGAGACCTCTTAACACTTACATATAAGTAACGAATTATTAACGAACAATTTTGAATATATGAAATATTCGTTTGTCTCAATGACGCAGCAGTATCTAATTTAATGATTGCGACTGAATTTCAGGTACAGGGTATTTTCCCGGGGCAAGCAAGGTACCATTGACCTTATAATTTTTAACCTAGTTAAAAGTAGGCACTCATATTTCATACAAACTTTTACCATTCTCTTCTGTAACATGCAAGTGACATAATAGTGATGCAAGTTGCAAGAGTTGTAAGTGCTCATTTCATAGGTCACAATCATTTGTATTATCAGGTATCATCATATAATGATAATGATAGATACTTCCTATCACTTTCTATGTCATCTAATCATTTGACAAATTTAAAAGAAAAACATAATTTCAAATGTGATTCTCACTTTATATCATTACATTCCATGATATTTCAATTTTAAATTAAGTAAATATTTGTGAGCACTTTTGTTGTTTGAGTATTAGATAATATTAATTTTAGCTGTCATTGAATGTGATTATATCAATCCAAAAGTTCTGGATTAGACTTGGATTTAATAACTTACTATCAGATTGCACTAAGCTAAAGATTTTTGTGTATTTTATGTAGGTAGAGTCGACCCAAAAAATAGCTAGCTTGGCTCCGTAGAGCATCACATGCGTGACAATAGGCTACTTGACTCATTTTTTTTCTTTCCTAAACGATTAATTATTATTCCATTACACAAAAAAAATTATGAGATTTTATTTTTAAGCCTATAAATATTGAAAACTTTATTTAATCCGATGTCGATCATTGTTTTCTTCAGTAACTCGAAAAAACAATCACCTTTTTTCACTTACGGAAGATGTTTTCACAAAATCACAATCCGTTTTACTCGTACAAATGATCTCACATCTCCATGATAATAATGACAATTGACGTTTTGTTGTTTTCGTATACTATAGACGTCATAACATGGACGACAGTGTTCTCACCCGTTGAATAAAAAATAAAAAAAATGTGTTTTTCAAATTAATTTTATTTATTGATCATGTACTTTATTTCAAGATATCGCTTTTTTACGTTTTCCTAAGTCAAGTACTAAAGGAAAAACTCATTCGATGTATGAAATTAAGTATGAGTCAAGTAGCCTATTGTCTTACTACCGTAGATGTCAGAAAGCTAGTGATGGGTCAACTCGGAAAAAATACTGCTACGCCCGGCGCTTGGCCACTTCAATATATGGCCAAATTTCCATAGGAGTGATCGAGACGGCACTATAGAAAGAGACAGCATGCCTTGACGTCACTGTTCTAGAAGGAATGGAATAAATAGAACGAGACGTCAGGCTAGAAAGAGACAGAATGCCTTGACGTCACTGTTCTAGAACGAATGGAATGAATAGAAAGAGACACAAGACCTAATAGAACCTCCCAGAAAGTTCCTGTCTTTTTCAGAACGTACCTGTCTTTTCTCGATCTTTCGCTACTCGGCCGCGCCCGATATAAAAGGCGAGCTAACAGCCTCCGCTCCAGTTAGTCGAAGACTAGTATTCGAAGCGAACAAAGCGATAAAGTGTGTGAAGCTATACAGTGCGATTATACAAGTGACTGTGTGTTGTGTAAGGAAGAGTTTTCGAATTTCTACGCGCTTTGCTGTAATTGAAGTGAAGCTGAATAAAGCCTGCCTTCAACGGTTGTCCTCGCATTTTCTATTTAAACCGATCCCCACGCTCGTAACAACTGGTGTCAGAAGCGGGATAGAAAATGCCGATAACGCCGAGAGACGACAGGGAGGGAGTTAAAACCAGAAGCCAGGCCGCGGAAGAGGCTGCGGGTACTCCGAGTACGTCGACGGGTGCTTCAAGATCATCATCGGAAATTAACCTTAGCGCGATTATGACCTTATTGAAGGAGCAAGCCCGTCACCAGGAAGAGCAGACTCTGCAATTGAAGGCACAGCTCCAGCAACAACAGGAGGAGCTGATCCGTCGCCAGGAAGAGCAGGCCCGTCACCAGGCAGAGCAGGCCCGTCACCAGGCAGAGCAGGCCCGTCACCAGGAAGAGCAGGCCCGTCGCCAGGAAGAGCACACTCTGCAATTGAAGGCACAGCTCCAGCAACAACAGGCAGAGCAGGCCCGTCAACAGGAGGAGCAGGCCTTACAACTAAAGGTTCAGCTCCGGGAACAACAAGAAGATCTATTTGCCTTCTTGAAAGAGTCTAAAGCAGAATGGCAAAGAGAAATTCATTCAGTGCAAGACAAAATAGAAAGCCACGAGGAGAAATTAGGAAGTATCGACGAGAAATTTGAGAGTTAT
This sequence comes from Eilema caniola, assembly GCA_949126895.1. Taxonomy (NCBI): domain Eukaryota; kingdom Metazoa; phylum Arthropoda; class Insecta; order Lepidoptera; family Erebidae; genus Eilema; species Eilema caniola. The sequence continues at coordinate 23,543,083 of OX421474.1, forward strand.
GAGGAACGGCTGCAGTCTGTGGCTCAAAACGTAAAAAAATTGGAGACGAAAATAGCTTGCGGAACAGCTGGCTCTGTAACCATTCCATCTGCACAGACTGTCGGAAAGTTCAAAGTACCGCCATTTGACGGGACCTCCTCGTGGACTGCATACAAACTGCAGTTCGAGTCTGTGGCAAAGGCGAACGGTTGGGATAAGGAGCAAGCCAAAACAGCATTAACATTGGGATTACGAGACCAAGCACTCAGTGTTTTAGAGGCGCTTGGAGGTGAAGTGACTTACGACCGCCTTCTTGAAGCGTTGGAATCACGTTACGGTGATAGTCACTTGGAACATGTCTACCGTGCCCAATTGAAGGACAGAAACCAGCGTCTTAAGGAGTCTCTGCAGCAGTGGGCTTTGGAAATAGAAAAGCTCGTGAGAAAAGCTTACCAAGGAGCTTCTTCGTCATTTCTTGACAGCATTTTGGTGCAAGCTTTTATTGACGGGATCAGAGACTTGGAGGTGAGAGCTGCCGTCCGTCTGGGTCACCATGCATCCCTTAAAGATGCTGTTGCTCACGCCCTTGAAGTGGAAGCTGTACGACATGACCCTCGAGCACATAGATTGCGTGAGATCTCAACAAATGAGCAACGTTTGTACCGTCGGGAATTCACACCCAGGTGTTATTTCTGCAAAGAGCAAGGACATATTCGGTCTAGCTGCCCGAAACGGACTCAACAAGGTAATGGCCAAGAACAAACGGCGCGACATCTAGATGCGCCGGAGCAACAGGGAAACGAGTAAACGCCAGGACTGCGGGACGGGTGCTGGCTGGTAGTGTAAAAGTCCCAATTCTGATCTCTCAAGCTAATGATGGAAATAGTCTGGTCATCGAAGGAGGTATTGATGGATCACCGTGCCACCTCACCATTGATACTGGAGCAAGTCGGACCGTGATTAGCTCTCGGCTGGTGAAAAATGTACCTAGAGATCATCGACATCAACTTAAGCATCTCCATCTGCAGACAGCTACCGGCCAGCGCATTTCCGTCCGAGGAGAGCAAGAAGTGGCGTTGGAAGTCGGTGATAAGACCTATTGGCATAAAGTCATCGTCGCTGATATCTTAGATGACTGCATCATTGGATTGGATTTTATGAGAAAATATCGCTGTAAAATCGACGTGGATTGTGGCGTTCTGAAACTCGGGTTCGACGAAATTCCCATGGAAGGTGGCGCATGTGGAAAAGTGTACTGTGCAAAACGAACTGTACTCCAGCCTAAATCACAGACCCTAGTGCCAATAAGACTACCTCAATATGGCATCAATTCTCATCGCTGTGCATTGGTGGAAAAAGTAGACAGCAGTAGTCCCTGGATACCAGCTCGTACTGTGGTAACAACACCAACCACAGCCGTTATAAGAATTTTAAATATGAGCGACAACGAGTGCGTCTTAAACAAAGGGACACTGCTTGGCACTTGTGAGGAGATCTCGTGGATACGTAGTTGCCAGGGTTCGACCAAAAGCGATGCCACAAGTGACAGAGAATCAACAGTGCTGAAACTACTAGAAGATTGTCGCAATGACCTCAGTAAGGTAGAGATGCTGAAGGCGCGGAACATGCTGCTACGTTATAAAAACGTCTTTTCTATGCATAGTGGTGACATTGGCAGAACTGGAGTAGTACAGCATAAAATCGATACTGGTGAGGCAATGCCAATCCGTCAACGACCACGACGTGTACCGATTGCTCGAGAAAAAGAGGTGGAAGAAATGATTGAAGAGATGAAGAAGGACCGTATCATTGAACCCTCGGTCAGTCCATGGTGTTCTCCGGTAGTCCTTGTAAAGAAAAAAGATGGAACCACCAGATTCTGCGTCGATTATCGCCGACTGAATGATGTTACGAAAAAGGATAGTTATCCGTTGCCAAGGATAGATGACACTTTGGACACCTTAAGTGGCATGCAGTGGTTCTCAACATTGGACCTCAAGAGTGGGTATTGGCAAGTTGAAATTAGTCAACGAGATAAGGAGAAAACTGCGTTTTCTACTGGAAAAGGTCTCTGGCAGTTCGACGTCATGCCATTTGGATTATGTAATGCTCCGGCCACTTTTGAGAGATTGATGGAACGAATACTTGCTGGACTGCTGGGAGAAGCCTGTCTGGTATATTTGGATGACATAATCATCATTGGAAAAGACTTCGACGATCACCTCAGCAAACTGGAGCAAGTTATGACTAAACTACAGGGTGCCAACTTAAAACTCAGTCCAAAGAAGTGTTCACTTTTTAAACGACAAGTGAATTATTTGGGGCATGTTATTTCGAAGGATGGGATACAAACAGACCCTGAGAAGATAAGTGCCGTGAAAGATTGGCCGACACCAAAAGATAAGACGGACGTTCGTGCCTTTTTAGGTCTGTGTTCATACTACCGGCGGTTCGTGAAAAGCTTTTGCGATATTGCGAAGCCTTTGCACCGGTTAACGGAAGAAAAACGGAAATTTAGCTGGGATGAACAATGTGAAGCCGCTTTCAAAGACCTTAAGCGAAGACTCTGTGAAACACCAATCTTGGGTTATCCAGATGCAGAAAATGAGTTCGTCGTCGACACAGATGCCAGCAATACTGGGATAGGAGGAGTCCTGTCCCAGAGAAAAGGAGACAAGGAGGTCGTGATTGCTTACTTTAGTAAGTCTTTGTCTAAACCAGAGAGAAATTACTGTGTTACACGAAGAGAATTACTGGCCGTGGTTAAGACATTGCAGCATTTCAGTAAGTTTCTGCTGGGCCGCAAGTTTCATCTGAGGACTGATCATGCTGCTTTAAAATGGTTGCTACAATTTAAAAATCCAGAAGGACAAGTGGCAAGATGGATTGAACAGCTCCAGGAATACGACTTCGTCATCGAACATCGGAGTGGGAAAGCGCATGGAAATGCAGATGCGCTCTCTCGAAGACCTTGTCCGGTGGAATGTAATCATTGTGTCAGGCAAGAAGCTAAAGACAGTGTAGCGATTAGAATAATAAGGACTGATACTGTCAGCGATGAGTGGAGTAGCGAAGCCATGCAGCAAGCACAGCAAGAGGATCGAGACATCAAGCCTATTCTCGAATGGATAAGGGCAGGAACACTTAAGCCGAAATGGAGTGATGTCTCCCAAATGAGTGCAGCTACGAAGAGCTACTTGGCACAATGGGAAAGCCTCGTGATACACAATGGAGTCCTGTGTAGAAAATGGGAGTCTGCAAACGGGAAAGACTCACATCTGCAGTTGGTTGTACCAAAGATTAAAATTAATGAGGTTTTGAGATCATTTCATGACGGAACTTCAGGCGGCCATCTTGGTGTGAAGAAGACGTTGATGAAGATTCGTCAACGATTCTATTGGATCCATTGCCGTGAGGATGTTGAAGATTGGTGTAGGAAGTGTACATGCTGCGCATCGGTAAAAGGGCCGCATACAAGGAGCAAGGGACCATTGAAGCTATACAATGTTGGAGCGCCCTGGGAAAGGATTGCATTAGATGTTGCAGGGCCATTTCCTGCATCGGAGTCTGGAAACAAATACATCCTAGTAGTAATGGACTACTTTACTAAATGGCCAGAGGCTTTTGCCATACCTAACCAGGAAGCAACTACAGTCGCAGAAAGACTGGTCACAGAAGTGTTTTGCCGTTATGGAGTTCCTCTGGAAATACACAGTGACCAGGGAAGGAATTTTGAATCACAGGTATTTCAAGAAACCTGTAGGATAATGGGTATTCATAAAACCAGGACCACGCCATATCATCCACAGTCAGACGGAATGGTTGAAAGATTTAACCAAACCTTGGAAAGGCATTTGGCTAAGGTTGTTGAGAGCCACCAGAAAGACTGGGATAGTCACATTCCTTTGTTCTTGTTGTCTTATAGAACAGCGATACATGAAAACACAACGGTGACTCCTGCGTTTGCAAACTTTGGCAGAGAACTGAGACTACCGGCTGATCTACTGACTGGACGTCCTCCAGATTCACCGCAAGAAATCACGGAATATGCTAGTGCATTGCGCGATAGACTAAATGACGTTCACACCCACGTCCGTGAATCTGGGCTCCAGGCAAGCGAAAGAATGAAAACCCGATACGACCGCAACTCTAATCAAGCCGGGTTCGACGAAGGCTCGTTGGTATGGCTACACAATCCGATGCGTCGCAAAGGCAAATCTCCGAAGTTGTCTCCAACCTGGGAAGGGCCGTATAAAGTTGTCACCAGGATCAATGACGTTACATACCGGATACAACGCAACCAGCGAAGCCCCTTGAAGGTTGTACATGTTGACCGACTGGCGAGATACTACGGATCTAATAATGCTCGGGACGAGCATGTCTAAGAAGGGGGTAGTGCTACGCCCGGCGCTTGGCCACTTCAATATATGGCCAAATTTCCATAGGAGTGATCGAGACGGCACTATAGAAAGAGACAGCATGCCTTGACGTCACTGTTCTAGAAGGAATGGAATAAATAGAACGAGACGTCAGGCTAGAAAGAGACAGAATGCCTTGACGTCACTGTTCTAGAACGAATGGAATGAATAGAAAGAGACACAAGACCTAATAGAACCTCCCAGAAAGTTCCTGTCTTTTTCAGAACGTACCTGTCTTTTCTCGATCTTTCGCTACTCGGCCGCGCCCGATATAAAAGGCGAGCTAACAGCCTCCGCTCCAGTTAGTCGAAGACTAGTATTCGAAGCGAACAAAGCGATAAAGTGTGTGAAGCTATACAGTGCGATTATACAAGTGACTGTGTGTTGTGTAAGGAAGAGTTTTCGAATTTCTACGCGCTTTGCTGTAATTGAAGTGAAGCTGAATAAAGCCTGCCTTCAACGGTTGTCCTCGCATTTTCTATTTAAACCGATCCCCACGCTCGTAACAATACGATTCGAGTTAATTTGATTTGCAAATCATCTAAGTTATTAAATTGAAGCAGATATTCAAAGAACAAATTACACTCCCATTCTATACATATGATACATAATGTAATATTTCCATTGATCCAATTCGAGTTATGAGGAATCCAAATTCTAGTTAACCGTAACTCTAGTTAACTCGAGTTAGCGACTTGAGTTGATCCATCCCTCCCAAAACCGTGTGAGGTGGACAACCAAATGCCGGGAAGCAGACCCCAGACTCCAAGGTGAAGTCTGCGGTTACGACCGGGGCTAACGTAAAGATGATGATGAGGAAAATAGAGTTAACTATTTGTAATGGTTGGTAACAATTTTAAATAACTCTAACAAGCCTAGTGTAGCCTTCAATAGTACCTACAATAAATTTTAATATTAAGCACTTCTATCACATTATCTAAAGCCTGTGATTAATCAGTGCCCTTTGAAGCGGTTTTGTCAACTGAACAATCGTGTGTCATGATCGAAAATGGCTGTGCGTGTTGCATTAGGCTGCATTCTCACGAAATGAGCTTAACTTAGTGTAGTTACCGGCATATCTCTTGACCCGTATACGTCTCAAAATATAGGCAGGTACGTTTTTTGGATGCCTTTTGAGAACGGGGTGCAAGACAATCCGCGCACATGGGCCTCGTTTCTCTTGCTACTTGGGATCATCTTATTCATTATAGTTGAAATAATTTAATAGTTGCATTATGACAGATGCCTTATGTAATAAAAGGTAATTTGGAACGATTGGAACCAAACATTAAACCACTATAATTTAAATTTAATAATTTCTAAATACGTAAATTTATAACTTGTGATAGTACCTACGTTATAAAATTTAGTGTGACATATTACAGTTATTTTTTTATGTTTAAATTTAAATTTTGAGTAAAATAATTAAACTATGGCGTTTTTTTTAGTTCTGTGAGACCTCGTAGTGAGTGAGACTATGGTTTTAATTTTTTAATTTAAGTGTTCTGGCTGTATTGTCTTAGCTTGTTATAATTAATCGTATGCAGTTAATCTATGCTTGTGACTTTTCGTTATATTTTATTAAAATATATAAGATAGCACGGGGTGTTATGGCCGGGACGAACTCAAATTCACCAAGGTTTGATTATTACAAAACAATCCGCGCGCAGCAAGACCTCGTTTGTCTCGCTATACCAGTCTCGAGGTATACCATGGCCTGGGAAGCTTGTATCTGAAGTATAGAACTTTTTTGAAATTACAATGCATTGCCCCTGTAAAGCCAAGATCGCGGGTTCAAACCCCGGTTCAATATCTTGCCTATCCTAATCGATATAAAAAATAATTATTTATAATAATAACGCTCTGAACGACATTTTTGTTTTTTAAATGTTTATCAGCTTGTTTGTTTAATATTTGTCTGTTTTTTCGCAATGGACGCAAAAACTACTGAACAGTTTTTAATGTCTTCTTTTTTGTTTAGAAAGGTCTTGGTCACACTTAAAATCTACACTTGACACAAATTAGTTAAGGAAAAACTAGAGATATCATTCATCATCCACGTATGCAGAGCCGTGAGCAATCCCTAATAATATAATTATAATTTTAAACCATTACAAATTTTTATCACACACAGCCAGTAGGTACTAAACATTTTAATAGTCGTTAATTTTACGACTGTAGCTGGATCCTGTGTTAGTAACTTGCACTTAACAAAGGCCCCACAACGTAAAGGCTAACTGGTATGTTCAACAAAGTATCTTCAATCATTGAGGTAACCAAATAGGTAGGTAGCAATTATGAACTCCAAAATTCATATGAATGAGGCAAATCACTAATTGTCTATTAATACAAACAGAAACCCATACTCGCAATCAAATTGAACCTATGAATGTTGGTGAAACATACCTACCATGTTTGACCAAGAGCTTTCTTATAAAGAAAAGACGGGTTGCACTCCGGGAGTGTCGGCAGAAGTGAAAACTTTTTCTCTCTTCGTTATATACATAGAAAAAGGTAAAAAGAACATACCATACCATACCATACCTATAATATAGCGCCAATCATAGAACCTATCACTAATTTTCTACTAATTTTCTGTCAGAAGAAATTAATAAATTACAAAAAGAAAAAATAATCACAAATATGTAGTAATAAATTACAAAAGGAAAAAATAATCACAAAAAATATCAGAAGCCCAGGTTCGAACCCGGTACTATCTGACACCATAAGGACTTACAGTCGAAGCGCTTACCACTAAGCTACGAAGCTTCTTAGAATATCTAGCAAAATAAACACTGTGTAGCTAGGAATGTTGTATGACGTCATGTCGTCCTACAAAGTCGTCGGTTACGGGTCAAAGGTCACGTGATCCTGACGCGAGTTTAACACGTGATCCTGACGCGAGTTTAACACATGATCCTGACGCAAGTTTAAAACTTTTCACCCATCCAACGCCGCTAAAGAAGTTTTCACTTCAGAAACCGCACCAAAGTCCTTCCCAAAATTTTGGCGTCGATCATAACAAAAAAATTGCTAAAGATGATTGATTGAATGATTTCCTAAAAAAAAATCGTTCAAAATCGTTTATATAATATAACCAAAGTATTTTTTGAGTTCGTATTCTCGCGATGAAAAGATCTTCATGGCAAAGCAGCAATTAGACTTTTACTTTTAAATTATAGACAACGTAGACTAACAAATATGACGTTAACACTAGCAAAGGAGGTCAGTATTAGCAAACTAAAAACTTAAAGTTGCTGTCTATGACATAACGCACTAAAAGCCAGATCATCCAGTACCTCTTCCATAAGTCGAAACGCTTAGCAAATTCAAATACAATACGATGGTATAAGTACTACTATAATAGGTTTGAGAGCTGCTAATCGGATTTTGATCGTGGTCGTTTGCAACGCGCTTTATCTGAGACTAGGGCTGCCAAGTTACCTGATAGCCGGACACACCAGCCAATTTAGCCGGTCATTCCGATGGCCGAAATTCTAATAAAAGGCAATTGATCAAGTAAGTCTTATAATTCAGATTTGTTATGTTGTCGTTTGCGAAATGAGAAAGCCTAACAAAAGTTATTCTCCGCGGACTCAATCAAAAAGCCTAAATATATCTAGTGTATCCGGACGCCCCTGGCAACCCTATCTGGGATAGTATTATGCATTATATGAATGACGGTCTTCATACATTAGTCCTTTGTGTTTGAACTCCTTGTCAAAACAGTAAGGCTTATTTGTAACACGTTTTGTTTTGGCATAGGTACAGTGTAAAGAAAAGTGAAGCATGTTTCAAATTGAGTTTGCTATTCATTTGAGTAAGCTTTGGCATCTATTCGACCATAATTATTGTTGAATACCTACTTGATAACCGGTGAAATGAGAGTCGGACTCGCGCACTGAGGCTTCCGTATGTTTCCGTACATGCCTAATTGGATGAAGGGAGAAACTTTACATAGCTTTTGATAAATTGGAGGTAATGTAGCTTGCAGCAAACTGTGGCACAGATTGGCCATTGTTACTGAAGGCCCGATAACCACAGACGAATTCTAGAGTAGGAAGAAACAGCATCGGTAAACAGATGGTGGGTGGGATACTCGAGCCTCCCATTAAAATAAACTGACGACTCGAAAAGGTAACCGAGTTTCTCTTTTCCTAGATATTTTTCAGGCACCGTTAAAATTTTAAAATTTACACTTGAGAATAACTTTTTGTTGAGGAAGTCTATAGGAGAGAGTTTTTTTGTTCTTGTGGTGAGGTACTTGTAATTCTAAAAAAAATATTACTAACTCAATTCAGATGTAGGAAGTGCAATTCCAAGTGGGGGGAGACAGATCACAGATAGATCTATAAATTTAGTACTAACTGGTTAGTCGCGAGACAATGGCCCCACTGTTGCACAACCCAGGAAGGACCAACTACCACGTAACGGTATCGCGGTATATAATCCAACAAATTGCAAGTAATTTTATGTAATGCGCCTTGGAATGAATAGACAGTTCAAGAAGCTATTTTCGATGGTAACTTTGAATTTTTTTCATAGGACCTATCTGTACGGTATACTTGTCTGTACGAACTGTACCTATCTAGATATATTCAATATCGTAACGAGGTGAAAACTGTATTTATAATTGCCCCATTTTTCTGTGGTTTTTTTATACACCTAAGGGGGCAGTTAAGCATACGTGCCCATTATTTTTGTATTTCGAGCTTCACTTGGAGAACACTGAAGCGATACAGCTGAAAGGACATATTCCATTTTGTTAGAGATTTTGGCTAAGCATGAATAACTACTTTTTAACCAAATCTGATATGGAACTTGTACCTCACACTAACAACTAACAGATTTTACTAATAAAGTTGTATCCAGGTCCACACATCACCTTTTATTGACAAGTACATTTAGCGGGTTCATGTAAATAAAACATCCATTTCAATTATTTTTTTTTGTAAATATGTTAACAGAATGTAGTCTTTAAACTGTGCTGATGGACTACTATTGACTTTATATCTTGTCCAGATCATGAACCAAATAATTGTCATTACAACATGAACACAGCAACCCTCCGTCCTTTTGCCTACAATAAAATATAGCTTCTCTGCCATGGTTCTTACAGTAGATTCTTTTATTTATATGTCTACTATCAATTTTAGCTCATAGCAACTGTAAGTCGGCTCAAGGATATCTAGCTCTGGCTATCTTGCCCTGCTGGCTATATCTTTAGGCAAGTAAAAGTAAAAAAATCTTAAGGCAGATATATAGATAGCACATTATTTTGTCGTGGTGATGGATGGGATGTTGCTTGATCAAATCTTTGCCAGTATTGATAACATATTTGGTGTGCTCCGTATAACTGCAAATAAAAACATTCCTCATTAATATTCAATATTAGTTTATATTCATCAATAATAGCTGCGACTGGGATCAATGCTAGGATGAAGAAGATAAGTAAGATAAGTTTATATTCTAATCGCTTTAATTATTATTACCACCAACCACACATTTAATGACAAATAAGAAATAGTATTTTAAGCCTAGGTTATAAAAAGACACCGAAGAGTCTTAACACCGGCAGGAGAACTATGTATTACTATACAATTACAATCTTTAAAACAAACTTACTTGTCGAGGCTCAATCCATACTACTATAACATTTAAAATGTGTGTTTCTCGTTCAGTGCCACATTGGAATGAATGCGATTTTGTTTGCAAAATGGAACTTCCAAAGTTGGCACACACTTAGGCACAAAGCTGACGATATTCATAACTGGTAGAGGCTCCTGCATTCACTTGAGTATTTGAATCATATAACGCCAAAGTTCAACAGATAGGAGTTACATACAACACTGTCATCCTAATATAATGAGGCAGAAACGTACCACATGTGTGGGGTAATCAGCTGTCTAAAAACAGAAAAAACTTCAGTGAGACGAAGAATATGGCTTGTCCTTGGGCTAGGCTGCAGTCGGCGCCACAATTCAAAGTTCTTAAACATGTAATCCAGTTCCATGTTGCGTTCAGTGTCAATATACACGCCAGTATTAAGGTAGGCGCGTCAGGATCGTCAATAAACGGAATATCCAGAATTCATTTTCAATTTATCAACGTATCAGGCGTTTTTTTTTTTTTTTTTTTTTTTTTTTGTAATATGGCGTTTCCTAAGTTTCCGCCAGCAACTCGGTTGTTACGATTTTAACCAATATGCATTTAAAGAAAAGGGTTAAAATTTCGACTTGGCAAATGCAACTATGGATCAGAACTTTGTGAATTTACAAGGGAAGAATATAGTAGAAAACAGAGGCCGAAAGTCATGTTGCACGTTGGAGTACCTGAGCCAAAGAAAAACACCTAGGTTAGTGGTTACAGCAGACAAACACAGTTCTACAAGTTAATATTATTAGTGTCAATGTAGTCACAAATCAAATATATAAGAGGGGAATTAGTAAAAGTCAGAAGGGAGTTAAAGTTTATAGGACGAGGGATACAGTTAGTGGGGAGGATATCATACAAAGAACCATTCCTTCTTGGACACGCGAAGAAAATATGATCTGGAGTATGTTCATCCAAGCCACATTCACAGAGAGAGCTGTCCCTGACTCTAATTTTAGCAAGAAACACGTTGGTGCAGACATGACCTAGACGGAGACGACAAACAACCGATGTCGCTCTTTTAGTGGCTTCACGGAATTTGTAAAACCATGGTTTAGCTGGAATGTCCGCTTGGATGGAGGCATAGTGCTTTCCCTTCACCTTGCGGGATTCCTCCCAAAGGGAAGTCCACATTCTATTTAAACAGGGTTTGGCGAGTAAAAGAAGATCGTGAGCATAGACTCTGTATTGTTCAAGGGTACCATTGGATATGGCTTCCTTGGCTAGGGAATCAACAAATGAGTTTCCAGCTATGCCAGCATGACCTGGGATCCATATCAACGAAACCAACAGCCCCTTAGACTGACACCTAAACAGAGACTGCTTTATTAAAAGGATTAAGGGGAACTTTATTTTACTGGTGAATTGGTTAGCCAGAACAGCCATTAAGCAGCTCCTAGAATCTGTAAATATTACTGCCTTGCTTATATTATGAGATTCAATATATAATAATGCCTCAAGTATAGCTATCGATTCACCAGTAAATATGGAGTTGATATTTGGTGATTTATATGAGAGTATAATATTGTATGTAGGGATCCAAACGGCGGACCCAACGCAAGTAGTGTCAGATGATTTTGATGAATCCGTGTAAATAGCTAGCCAGTCCTGCCAATGTTGGCTGATTAAATAGTTAAGCTCCTTATTAGCGTCCACAGAGTCTTTACTGATACCAGAATATAAGACGATATTAGGGTTGTGGATAATGGCATCAAATGGGGTTTCAAATAAGGGGTTAGTTTTGCACTGAAAACAAGTGAAAGGAAGACGAACATAATTAACAAAGCTATTAAATAAACAGGGATGGTTTTTATGTGTCCAATAACCACCTGAAGAAATGTATTCTGATAGTATATGTAATTTGGGAATCAGTGGGTGAAAGGATAGTTGAGAGGATTTGTATAAATACCTATCAGAGAGGTACTGCCTTCTTAGAAATAGGGGGGGGTCTACACATTCTAATTGCAATGCATTTATCGGTGAAGATCTCATAGCACCCACAATGAGGCGCAAGCTTTTAGCCTGGATCTTATCCAGCAAGTTTAGAGCTGCCTTATTGCATGGCTCCAAGAGGAAGCAGCCATAGTCTAGGTGGCTACGGATAAGCGCATTGTACATCAGCTTTTGACAATAAGGGTGGGCTCCCCACCAGACTCCAGATACAGCCCTTAAAATGTTAATATTTTTTTCACATTTATGAACAATATAATTGATGTGTTCTACCCCAGATAGCTTTGAGTCCAAAACCAAACCTAAAAACTTAACTGTGTTTTTTACAGGGAAATTTTGAGCGTCAAGAGAGATTGAACAACCAGGAACGGATCTGCGACGGCTGAAGATCACCACAGAGCTTTTGGGAACCGAAAGTGATAGACCGTGGTCAGTAAGCCAGTTAGAGAGATAGAAAATTGCTGAGTTCAATCTTGACTCCGCATCTGTCATATGATCGACTGTCACATAAAGAGCTAGATCATCTGCATATTGTAGGATGTTGCAGAAAGATGAGACTGAGATATCTAGGTCAGCTGTATACAGGGTGTAATCGTTAAGTGTGTCCAGGCGATTATTCCGTAACTATTACAGATATCAAAAAACTTTAAACTGATATCGAAAGTACGTTACCTAATGAATAAAATGACATCAATAACTTTTTAAAAATCAAACGAGAGGTATCTAATATTTTGACATTAAACACTCCCATACATTTAGTATGAGATTAGTAGAAAGGTTTTAGGTACGTACACCAGAAGGGACTTCTCTATCTGGGTACTCTCTTCTGTAGGCGATAATGGCCGCTCTTTTGTTACAATCATATTTGTAGTCAATTTTTAGCATATCTCTCTTTTCTCTTTTGGAATGCCATTTTGCAATCAATAAATGAAACAATCACGAATTCACGATTATTAACGCAAATTAAAAAAAAACAACGATAAATTGGCGGGAACAACAACCCGAGATAAAAGTTTTGAATTTAGAACGAACACCAAAGAGTATCTTTTTTTTGTAGTGTGTTGCTTTTCAGTTAGCTCAAATTATTTAATGCGATATTAAAACACGGTTTATTACTAATTTCAAGTAGTACCTAAGATAATTATTTTACACATGTATCTATTTGAAAATCATCATTGTCATATTATACGTAATCATAAAATATGATTAAGGTAAAATGGGTACTAGATCACTTAAAATAAGGAAAAAACCTTTCTACTAATCTCATACTAAATGTATGGGAGTGTTTAATGTCAAAATTTTAGATACCTCTCGTTTGATTTTTAAAAAGTTTTTGATGTCATTTTACTGATTAGGTAACGTACTTTCGATATCAGTTTAAAGTTTTTTGATATCTGTAATAGTTACGGAATAATCGCCTGGACACACTTAACGATTACACCCTGTAGATACTGTAGAGGAGGGGGCTCAAGACAGAGCCCTGTGGGAGGCCTCTCCAAATAATTCTGGGAGAATGGATTGAGTTTTGAACTCTAAGATTAATAGTTCTCCCAGAAAGGGAATTGGAAATAAAATTTACTATCTTCTCTGGGAGACTCAGATTGAGCAATTTTTGCCTGAGCACAGGAAGAAGTACATTGTCATATGCAGCTGCTATATCCAAGAATACACCCACACAATACTGATTCTGTGATAAAGCTATCCTAACATCTGTAGTGAAAATACTGAGATTATCCATTGTCCCCAGGCCCTTACGGAAACCGAATTGTGTTTTAGAGAGCAAACCCTGGTTTTCCACCAGCCACTCTAAGCGGTTTTTAATCAAGTGCTCTAATATTTTGGACATGGTACACGAGAGTGCAATGGGGCGGTAGCTGGAAGGATCATCGCTCGGTTTACCTGGTTTCAGAATAGGGATTATGATTTGAGACTTCCACTCTTCTGGGGGGAAACCAGAGCAAAAGATGCAGTTAAGTAAATTTAGAAAATAATTTTTAGAAGCTGTGCTGCTCTTGAAAATAAAGGAATAAGGAATACCGTCTGGACCGGGAGAAGAATCTTTGAGGGAACTCAAAACAATTGAAAGTTCCTCGTAGGTAAAACAAGAATCTAAAGGATGTGAAGTCTGAGAGCTGGAGGGGAAGAAGCCTGAAGCCTCATCAGCAGTGGGAGCTGTTGGGGGAGCTAATTTTTGCTCGAATTTTTGTAACCAACGAGAGGGATCATTCGACGTGATGTTGTTGTTGGTTGTGGAATACTTAAATCTTCTAATATCTCTCCATACGAACGATGCAGGAGTACGAGGGGCTAATGACTCACAAAACATGCGCCAGCCATCTTTCTTCTTTTGTGAAAGAAGTCTGACTGTTTGTGCAGCTACTTTTTGATAGTTGAGGTAATTAGCGGTTGACATATTATGTTTATATGCTCTTTCAGCATCTGTTCTCTCTCGGCAGGCGGCTGAGCAGGTTTGATCCCACCAAGGAGGGGAAGGGATGTTGTTCCTAGGGGCCCTTTTAACAGGGATTGCCTTCTCAGCAGAGTTCAAAAGAGCTTTTTTAAAGAGGGTGTAGACTGTCTCAATATTATATGTGTTGGGGATTGGCAGGAGAGAAATCTCATGGTCAAGGGAACTAGAGTACAATTCCCAAACAGCTTTTGACAAGTTATATTTAAGTAGGGGGTTAAATGTTGGAGACTCCCTGTAGCTGGCTGGTGAGAAGACAGTTATGGGGTAGTGATCGCTCTGATGAGAGTTGGTTGAAATCTGCCAAGCCAGGCAAGTGGCAATGGAGGCAGAGCATATAGTCAAATCCACAGCACTGGGGCCTCTTTGTGTGAGGGATGATCTGCGAGTGGCAGAGCCGTCATTTAGTATGCACAGATTCAAAGAATCCAAGATATTCATGAATGGGGGTGCCATATCATCACAATTCTGAGATCCCCACGAAGTATGATGGATGTTAAAATCTCCAAGTAGGATAAGAGGGGAAGCAATAGAAGATAAAATGTTATTTAACTCGGCTAGTATAGAAGTATTTGGATATGGGATATAGACAGAGATAAAAACAGTATTTGCTACTTCAATAGCAACAATGTTCCAACCATTGCTATGAGCAGGTAGAGACAAGGAGTTGAAAATAACTGATCTGGAAACTAAAATGGCAGCGCCAGCATATCTATCACCCCTGTCATCCCTGAGACAGATAAACCCAGGCACCCTAAAATGTGAGCCAGGTCTAAGCCAAGTTTCTTGAATGGCAAGGATGAGAGGTTTGTGCTTATTGATTAAATGGATTAAGTGGCTTTTTTTATTTCTAATGCTCCGACAATTCCATTGGAGGAGAGGTGGGAATGTTATTAACAAATGTCAACAGCTGAGTGAGTTTTGATTTGTACTTTTCAGGAAGCTCAGTATCATCGAAACGTGTTAACATACTAATAAGGGTGGAGAGTAATAGGTCAAGAAGGTTGTCATTAGAGGGAGCATTGGCATGTGCATGAGAGAGTGCAGCACCCTTAGGGAGAGAAGACGGGGGAAATTGAGTGATCTGGTAATGGGCCTGTCTGTCATAGCCAGGACTAGAAGCAGGGTTGTAGTGCCTTGGAGGCAAGAAGACTGTTTTCCTGTAAGATACTTGGGGATCTTGAGACCCCCCGACAGTAGACGAGGAAGATTGCTGATTATCAGGGTGGGGGCGCAGTGGTGAGGAAGTTCTAGCTGTGTCTGCAAAAGACTTTCGCACTTGGGGGAATCTGGCTGATGCCTCCATGTACGAAATGCTCTCCTGAGACATGGTGATTTTAATAGACTTCTGTCTGGAATGCTCTGGGCAGGAAGGGTCCTTTGCTGAGTGGGGGCCTAAACAGAACATACAGGTGGGAGATTTTGAGGTACATGAGATACCCTCATGAGCCTGGGAACAAATAAAACAGCGAGGGGCAGACCTGCATTGCGCAGTTATATGGCCGTACCGGCAGCATTTCCAGCATTGAATGAGGGGAAGTACGTAGCTTTCCACTGGCAGAGAGTTGTAGAAGCAATATATGTGTGGGGGTAATTTTTGTCCCGAGAATGTAATAACCATTGTTTGAGTGGGAACATAAGTGGCGGTGTTATTCTCACTTACAACTCTCCTGTTAAGCCTTCTTGCTTTCAAAACTGAACCACAACCTGCTGGGACCTCAATAGATTGGACCACTTCTTCTAGGGTCCACTCCACTGGGATCTGCCTTACTATACCCATTCGCGACGTTGCAAAAGAAGGAATTGAGCATGCGTATTTGGCCCGTGCCAAAGATGGATGGGATAGGAAGTTATTTGCGTCATTAGCACTTTTAAATTCCACCGATATCCTATTGCGACCCACTCGCTTGACACCGCCTTCAACAATATTATTATTAATTTTGTTGGTAAACAAAAAGTGGCCAAACTTAATGGATCGGAAAACAGTTCCAGCAGAGGTATCCCCGACATCTCTGGTCACATGTACCACATATGGGCCAGAATCTGTCTCGGAGTACCTAGATATCTTGTCCTGGTGATCAGGGTGAATGTATGTGGATTGCAGCGATGGCGTAGCTTGGGAGGGGCTTGTAATAGTTTTTTTAGGGGGGACAGCGTCCTCCCGTGAAGTGGGGGAATTTCGCTTCTTACCTGAGGGGGTTGTGGGAATATTATCTATTACCATCAAATCATCCAAGCGAGAGCTATAGGGGCGAGGTGTACCGGGCCGATCACCGGGAACGCCTCCCCCACCGGGGTCTGGAGGATGGTTATCCATAATATATGCGTATCTACGTGTTAAACTATGTAACTTACCCCAGATATGAACACAAAACACTTATAGACAACACAGAAGCACTTAAATACTCCAACAACACTGTATTTTCGAATAGAAATGATTTTTAGGAGGGACGAACACTTGTAACAAGCACGCGTTCAATCCAAAAAAGATTCATTTTCAATTCGTATCAGGCGTTTCAACAGTGCCAAACGAAAACAAAGCGAGTGACAGATGGCTGTGTTGCCATATATATTTCCAAAAATAATAATGAGAATCAGAATCGATAAATGAGGAATGAAGTATATAATTCGATTTATTAATGTTTAATTTAGAACTAAGTGTTGAAGATAATATTCAGTATGATATAAAGTATGACTGTGATAATATATTAGTACTTATTATTATTCAAATAGGGATAGTTTTAGGGAAAAAACAGTATTCTAATAATGTGAATCGATAATATTTATAATCGATTATTTTTATTAAATATATCTTGGCAACATTATAAGGAAATAAAATGGAAAACCAAAAGGCTGTACCTTGAAATTAATTGAAATACTACTTATTCAACGAAATAAGTTGATACAAAAACCAAACACCAATATCCTTATAAAAATGATATTTAATTTATGACACTAATAACCATTTGCAAGCATCTTGTTCACGATAGCCGATTATGAAATATGTCCTTTTGCTTGAAAAGAATATACGCATGCTTCAGTTCATATAATAACATCATAACATCATGCTAAAATTGATTTAAACAACAGATAAATGACACTAAATACGACTGGAGCGGCTTTATCTTGCCAAACGAAGCCCTGGCGTGCGCAGATTATTATGTAATAATTTATGTTTGGTGAATTTCAGCTCACTCGCCGACGTAGCACTCAGTGTAATCCACGAAAGATATTAGAGAAATATGTACTGCTCGTATAGAGCACATTTTGGGCATATTTTAGGTTCAAGATATATGTCCTGGGTAATATCACTGGTGGGTAGGTATAACGGTCCCGGACCAATGGATCTCATAATTTCTTCGTACATGTGTCGTTAGTTATTAGGTACGTAAATAATACTCCATGCGTATTTTTATTAAAGTGTCAT
Source organism: Eilema caniola (assembly GCA_949126895.1). Taxonomy (NCBI): domain Eukaryota; kingdom Metazoa; phylum Arthropoda; class Insecta; order Lepidoptera; family Erebidae; genus Eilema; species Eilema caniola. The sequence goes on from OX421474.1 coordinate 23,560,976, forward strand.
TTTTCAAAAGGTCATGAGCTGACTTTAGAACAAACTATATTATTATTTTTGACGGTGTATAAATTTAATTTTGAGGTCTTAAAATAGCTATAGACTTACACATAATCCAGCGTTTTGCGTGCTCATTATGTAGTTTGTAATTGTTATCTGTAATTGAAATTTGCATCAATATTTTTTAAGTTCTAGTTCTACTTAGTACTCAGAGATAGGTAATTTGTATTACATTCAACCTAGTCAAGTTATATCTTCTCAGTGCCAGTAACACAAAGCTAGGTACTTTTACCAATAAGTTATTTTCTATTGGGAGGGGATATTGCTTTACACAGTTAAAATACGAGGACCTACATTATACACGCCTTCATTGAAATGTCAATCTTCTTTTATTAAAGCGCAACTAAAACAAAAACTTCACTTCTGTGAAGGTGAATTGAGTTTGCAAAACGTCAAAAAATGTAGAACACAGGATCATACACTTTAGGTACAGTTGGTAAGATTGCAATCAACTAACTTCAACTTCTTCAAAATGGCCTTTGCAGCAAATCGCCACAATTTGCCAATGTCAAGTAAAATGTATTATAAAATTATTAATGGCGAGATGCCACTGTCAAGTGTACCAGAGCCACGTTAGCCAGTAAATTTGTTTACGTGTGTCCACCCCTCGAGATTCAGGTGGACGATCGGGACGTGTGGTTGGATTTTAGGGGACCAAAAGAACGCCAGCTAGATAAAGAGCGCATGTTTTTTACACGTCCCTTGAACCGACAGCTGCATGCATTTGTTTTTAAATAATGAACAATGGCTTGCAGTAAAATGCAACAATGGTATTTATCCGAACGTCTCTTTTGTCCATGCGCGTCGGTAACAGTCAACAGGATGAAGAAATACTTAAATTAAGTTTATAGTCTGTTAACTAGCAACCCGGTACATGCGCCTTTTGAAAGTTTTACAGCCGAGTATCTAATAAATTATTATCTAGAGTATCTAAATAATTATTACCTATTGGACACCAACTATTAGACTATTTATATTAATGATTAATGGTACTTGGTGGACTTTGTAACACATTATTGACAATGCACTTGTACTTTTCGACGATAATTTATTAAAACCTGACCGGTTCGCCTCACGGCATCTTCAACGGTTCACATTGATTATTAGGAGTTTTAAAATTAGGTATACCAGTTACAATTTTTTTCATAATATATGGGTAAATAATTATAAGTTTGCTCTAAGATCTTTAGCTTAAAAAATGATTAATATAATATGTATATGAATTTGAATTTTAATCACAATGTCAAATAAAGTAATTATAAATTGCATTCTTTAGGCCTAAAGATTTAGATATCTAATGTACTTTTACAGTGGGTAAAAGACGGAATTATTATTATTCTTTTAGCTTGTGGGTACAGTTTCGTTGATAAGAAACGGAAGACCTCATCTAAACAGATTCATTAGTTTAGAAATCTTCCCAGATGCTAAGAGCACGTCTGGGTATATAAGACGCCTCACCTACAAACCGGTTGACTGATGGACGAAGCCAGGGCATATCATGTAAGCCAGATCAAAAGGAGGAGAAGCAATAAGCGAACCCTGGACTCTGAGTAAAAAGCCTCGCATGCAACCTATGCTGAAATATTGAAGGGTTCTCTAGTTTTATTCCTAAAATTTTATGTCATAATTTAACATTGCATAATGTTAATTGTCATAACATTATTTACGCATAATACTCATTTGCCATAACTTTTTAAGCATAATTTTTTTACTCCTATTTACTATAAGCATAATATTTTATAAGCATAATATCCTAAAACATAAGTTTACTTAAGCATAACGACGCATAACCATAACTATTCCGGAAAACTCACTACATTTTTTTTATTAAAAATAATAGTATAGTAATATATAATACGACACAATATTACATTATTTTATACATTGCTCTCGTCAAACTTATAGGTAGGCGCATCAAAGTTCATTTAAAATAATTTTCTTTTGACCTAATTAGTCGACCCCCCTAACTAACGGCTAACGGGACTCCTACTTCTGGGTGGTTTATAAAAAAATAACCACGAAGGCCTAATGCGGGAGCTTCGCTACGCTCCGCTCCCGCATTAGCCTTCTAACCTAACCTATCCGAGTTGGGGTGCCCTAAAGTCCAGATTGCATCCAGATCCTTGCTAGCTTGCTAGCACCATGTTAGCAGGCGTTTATCATTATCGCAAATAACTATTAGACAAATAAACAATATGCTTTACAACTTTATGCATATCAATGTTATGAATAAAAACATTAGGATATACAATATTTATGCTTAATAACACAGTATGCTAAAAACCAATTATGGCCCACTATTATTATGACAAAGAAAATTATGCCTAATTTGTTATGGCAATTTAAATTAGGACAAAAACCATTATGACAAAAGATGGAATCACATATTGAAGATGAGATTACTAATGTTAATCACAATTCCTCTACGACTCATTTCACTACAAGAGGCTACTAAACGGAGGGGCAGCTGCACGCGCAGCCTCCGCAAGCGGTCCATTATCATACAAAATCGACATGCGCCTACCCGCAAGTGCAGAACATATCGGTGCACATCTGATGGGAAATGCGTCACGTATTATAGGTCGCGGAACGCCAGAACAGACAAATGTATGATAAAACATTCAATCGTCCACACTGAACCGATAGTGCATCAGTTCCGTTTCCGTCAACGCATTGTCGGTCATCGTACTTTAAACCATCGATTCTGTGAAGTGGCTAAAATTGGAACTACGGTTGTCACTGTCAAATGCCTACTGATTTATGGAGATGACAATATTATATAGAACTGACTAGACGCGTAATGTGAAAGGTCTCATTTGACCGAATAAACGCGACTTACATAAATGATACGCTCAACTCGACGCATGTTCCATCAGATTTGCACCGACCCATAGTTACTGTTTCGGATCACTAGGATGAAAGCGGTCACGAAGAATTATTACTATGAATGTCGAAACAATGAACTGACCCGGCGACCTGACATTTTGTTCTTTCTGTCACATCACGACAAGCATGTGCGGTGATTAGAGGCGGTCGGCCACGTGGCAAGCGCGGGCTCGTGTCACAAGAGTCTTATTCAATCACTGAACACTTTAAAAGGACATGCCATAACTTTCAATTATTTCAATAGGCAGTTGTTGAGTAATTGTAAGCTTTATTACTTTAAGCTATTTCAATATACTTCTTCTGTCCTTTTGAGAGTACGTTAAGTCGTTAGTTATATAAAGTTGGTCAGATATAGTTACAAGTAATTAGAGCCCTAAAAGTTCCGACAACGTGGTCTAACTACGGAACTGTGACATGAGGTCTGATCGCTTTACGCCCTTCCAAAATTTGACTGAAAACTGATCCCAACTAAGTATAGATAAAAACCTCGGATGGTGGATTTTCAATATAGATACTATATTCTTATCGTAATTCGTTACCATCGTGTGCCGACTCTAAATAATCAAATGGAGATAAGAGCAGGTCTCTTAACTCTTGTCATGTCGTGTTCTACATTTTTCTGCGAGTCTAGTCATAATCTCGCCTTGCTTGCGGTGCCAGTACAAATATACTTCCTGAAGCAACTGCTGGTATTTATTTTCATTTGACTCTAGTATGTCCTACAAAACTGATACGGTGCAAGGTAAATCAGGGCCTGTTATACTTGGACAGATTTTCTTTTTTTCTCGCAGTATTTTTGTTTGTCCACAAATTTTATTTCAAACGAAAAAGCAGTAGCTATTTGCTAGAGCTGTAGTTAAAATTAAATTCCGCAATACTAAAAACTCCAACTGCATAGCTGATGAAATACCGCTCATCTCAGCCTTAGCTGCCATTTATCTCTTCAATGGATAAAGAATATATTCTAATCATTAGCTCATAGAGATATATATAATATTACGTGTACTTAAATACGCATTATGGCAATTAGCAGATCTGTGATTGCACTACGACAAGTAAATACACTTAGATCTAAGTGTTTGGGTTCTATGGATGCGTTATTGGGTCATCGCTTTGAGTTTAACGTTCGAATTGCGCAATTTAATGCAAATTATTGGGACGTATAATTAGCATTGTGCAAGCGATACGTAAATCGTGATGCGAAAATATATCTAGAGAGCTAGAGGTGTTTGTATTTATGCAATACTTCAAATGAATGATAGGGTAGCCCCTACCCTTCGGAGCGCGGTGGAAAATCCCATAACTTCGGTCGTAGCTCGCGGTTTCTATTCTCTCTTCATGCAATGCTTGATGTGCCCAAAATAAGAAATAGCGAAATAGTGATAGACAATTTTATGACCAAGATAGAGTATGTGAGGTTTAGATGATCCGGTTTGGATACTTAGATAGGATGGACGAAAGAAAATAAGAATATCTAATTCCGTAGACCACCGCATACGATAAATGTCAATACGAGTAACTCATCATGGATTCACAATGGTCCCCTTTATTCAAATAATGGATGTATAGCGGTATAGCGGTGTATCTGCTGCATGCGTCTGTAGTTATCGTATGTGGTCGGGTTAGTAATTATACCTTAAGAAGTCTTAGCAACTTTCCTTCCTTGAGAGACCTTCGTCTCTCATTCACGTTTTTTGAAGAGAAAACTGATCTAAACGCATTGAACTTTTTTTAGAGAATAAAAATCATGGAACTCGCGTCATCGTCATCTAACATGTCACGTCGACATCACGACGATATAATTCACAAGTTACTTACATAGTTTTTACCTGTATCGGTAGTATCCAAATACGGCCTCATGTGTATTTTTTTCACTTTTTATCGATTCAATATTTTGTATAGTACCTACCTACATAACATATACTGTAAATGCCCGAAGACGTAGGCGGAGGTTACATCCACATTTTGCCAACCATGATATTCGGTCCTACGTAAAAGGGGGTGAGCCCATTGTTGTCAAACGGGCTTAATCCTAGGTTGTATGTTTACTGTCGGATGAAAAATAGCCCTATCCCTTAGTCGCTTTCTACAACACCCACAGGAACAGATAGGGTGCCCTATTTTACTTAACCGGGGACCAACCCGGCGTATAGAGTGATATGTTTTGTATAGTGTGGTTGTAATAAAATTCGCCATGTTGAAAATTTAGCGTGTGTTGTTTGACCGACATGTTAATTGAAGTCATCTCCTCGCTGACCGAGCGCGGGTCAATCTTATTAATTCGAGCCTTTTGATATTAACCTCAAATTAATTCGCACTTGTGAGTTTTAAAGTCGTTATTTCAAATAATATTCGACGATTCGATTAAGATAGGAAAAAGTGAATCGCTCAGGTGGGACTCGAACCCACGATCTTCCCCTTACAGGGGGAATGCTCTGACCGCTGAGCCACCGAGCCACATCCTGAAGCTATGTCGTATGAATGTCGGTAGTTGGCTCCCACCGTCGCCCTAAGACGGTAGTATAGGAGAATTTGGATAGCTTCAGGTGTGGCTCGGTGGCTCAGTGGTCAGAGCATTCCCCCTGTAAGGGAAAGATCGTGGGTTCGAGTCCCACCTGAGCGATTCACTTTTTCCTATCTTAATCGATTTGAAAAGTTAGCATAGTAAATGCTTCATAATTTCATTCAAATATACGACGATTTCTTCAAAAGTGTAGTTATATGGACGAGAATTTTGGATTTGATCTGTATAAAATACTGATTTACTTGTTTTTACTTACCTACTGATTAAAAGATTATATGCTCAGATTGTGGAATTATTAGCATTAACTGGCGATTGACCTTGGCAATGCACAATAATTGCACTCAATTTTATTTAGTTACTTGCATTGTTCATCAGGCATTTAATGAATATAAATTCTGACCATCATAAGGGACACAATGTGATCCACGTTATTAAGTATTTGAATTTAATTTCAGAGGATATACTTACATTCTGTCACACATACCATAAAATATCATCATAAAAAGCTTTAATTTGTAGAGAAGATGTTGTAACTAATGACATTACTTGCTTGTTGCAGAGCGCCCAAAAGCGCATGTTCCCGTTGACGAGGTTCTCGTGCATCGGCAAACCGAACGGCTACTACGCAGACGTCGACACCGGCTGTCAGGTGAGTGCTGCTAATGTATTCACTTAATAGTATAAGATAATAAAATATGCTGCATAATATTCAACCTCAAAGTCGCTCAACGCTAGCTATGGAGAGGGCTATGCTCGGTATTTCCCCACGTGATCACGTCAGACATGTTCACATCCGTAGGGGAACAGAAATAACCGACGTAGCCTAGCGGATTAGCTCGTTGAAGTGGCAGTGGGCGGGACACATAGCGCGCAGAACAGAAGGCCGATGGAGCAAAAAAGTTCTGGAATGGCGACCGCGTACGGGCAAACATAGTGTAGGACGCCCAACGGCCAGGTGGAAGGACGACCTCATCAAGGTCGCCGGGAAGCGCTGGATGCGGGCTGCTTTAGATTGGTCATTCTGGAAGTCTATGGGAGAGGCCTAAGTTCAGCAGTGGACGGTGTGCGGCTGATACGATGAAAAAAAAAATCGCATTTTCGCACTCAGCTTGTCGTGGTAATTTTAGTTTTCCTTCAAATTCCCACGGATACTATGTCACTCCATCCTACGGGAGAGAGGCACTGCCTTCTCCGTTATCCAGGGTTCACCGCGTGAAGGCTCCGTACCATCAACCCGGGGAGCACACTATCAATCTAATCCACTCACTTTCGTAGTCGCGAGTCTAGCCATGGCAATTGATAGAGTAGTATTTACTGAAGGATTGCCGGGAAGTGAAAAGAATTCGCAATCTGTATATCAATTTATCAATTTAAAAAAAAAAACAGTTTTGAAACCCAATTGCAGCATCACCAATTTGTGAATCACAATCATCTAAAGAATTAAGCAGTTGAGTGTACGCAGTACCAGTGAAGTAATAAGGAAATGTTAACGTTCCGAATACATACGTAACATAAATATTTATTTAACACCGAATATATAAGCTCTAAGTACTTTTGAGCATATTATTTTCAAGTTTCCGCAGACAAATAATATGTTTAGTACATATTATTTGTCTGGGTAAACTTGCATTATTTATGGCAACATTACGCAGATTATGTGTGTGCGTGGGAATTTCAGTCCTAATTGAATCTCATATCTAAATATTTAATACTTGTCTAGTTTTTTCCGCATAGAGAGTGTAGGCAAAGTAATGTTAAAAATGGAAATAGTCATCATTCTCTACGTCTAACTGTGATGAGACTAACTGAACTTCGATATTTATCGTGAAGCCTGCCATCTGACCTCCATAACCCCATAGGGCGATATCGAAGTTCTGCAGTTGGACTAATTGGACTTTTGTGGGCTCCAACTACCCGTAACGGTTGCCATATATGTCTGTATGACAACCGGGCCTGATCAATGCAAATACCCATATTCTTGCATTCAAATATTTGCACTGAGCGGGAATCGAACTTGCGCCTCTTGTGTAGCAGTCGCCACTGCCACGCCACAGAGGTTACCAAAAATGTCAATAACATGATGTAAAAAAGCTCACAGCTTCCCTACACCGCAGATTGCCACTTGCCGCCTACCTGACCCTCGATTCTGCTAAAGCAATACCACTGTCATACACGACAAAAAATGGCATTAAATTTTAGACTTTATTGCCTTTGGTCCAAAATTGAACGAAAAGAGCTTCATTACACTTTTTCATTCATTCTACAAAAAGTCATTTATTTTAGACTTTAATCAGAATCACATTGCTTTAAAGTCTAAAATTAAATGAAATATTTTTGCAGTGTCCGAGGTTTTGGTTAAACAGAATCGAGGCTTTGATCGATCGAGCATAAATGCGTACATTAGGGTCAATTAACATTTGTTGTTATGACACTTTAATTTCAGTAACCTTTAAACATGACCAGTCTTCGATCGCCGGTAACACAGAACATACACGCAACTCTCTCGCGTGTCCTGTCTGATGACGTTGTGCTTAGGTCACAGACGGAGCAAAGAAATAAAGTGCGTAAACTATCTGTTAATTAAACGTTTCGTTAATAGCTATAAATTATATATGTGCTTGGCCGTCTGAAATGCAATGAGTTAATCAAAATGGGTGATTTATTATGCTAACGGATCAAAATACCGAAATGCAAAGTCCCTAATTACAAAATCCCGAAGTTAAAAATCCCGAATTTCAAAATCCGATAAATTTATACTTCGGGATTTTGTACTATCGGTATTAGGCCTAGCATAACGACCCACAGACGGTGTACGGTTTAGTCGGTTCGAGTCCGACATAACCTCCCCCTCCAGCTCTGGAGGAGGGGGGGGGGGTATCCGTGGGGATTTCCCGCACGTGAAAATAAAAAAATAAAATTAAAATAAAGTGTGGTATGAAAAGATCTGCAGGTTATCTAGTAGCTTATTACATTTAAGTATAATAATATGTGAATATAAATCAAAGTACCTATTCAGTGTTAATAATTTACTATAATAGTCTAAAAGAACTAACTAACGGATCAAAATACCGAAATGCAAAGTTCTAATTACAAAATCCCGAAGTTAAAAATCCCGAAATCCCGAATTTCAAAATATGATTAATTTATACTTCGGAATTTTGTACTATCGGTATTTGTACTAACATTCGGTCAAACGAACATTCAGGATTTTGAATTTCGGTCTTTCGTACATCGGTAATTTGAAATTCGGTATTATTAATTTCGGCATTTTGACATGTAACCATTATTATTTAATGATTTATGCAACTTATCTATATCGGATTTTAGAAGAAAGCCTCAGTAAGAACTTGACATTTTTTCTAACCACTTCTTTGTTCAATTAAGTCCAACTTCTTCAAAATGGCCTCTGCAGCAAATCGCCACAATTTGCCAATGTCAGGTAAAATGTATAATACATTTTTTAATGGCGAGACGTCAATGTCAAGTGTACCAGAGCCACGTTAGCCACGCCAGTAAATTTGTTTCCGTGTGTCCGCCCCCCACGAGATTCAGGTCGTGTGGTTGGATTTTAGGGGCCTACTTTTTTGTTATAAATTAATCAAAAGTGTGGTACCCGCAATCTAGTTTACGAAGATACCAAGAGGTATAGAACGAAAATTTTGTGTGAACAAGAAGTGTCAGATAGATAGTAATAGTCTCGCTTTCTACTATATCGAACTACAAGAGTGTGACTACTGTAATTGGTGCAATACAGGTGTTAATTCTACTTACCCGTTTGGTAAATATATACCTACTCATGTCTGAGCTTGCGTCAAAGAAAGGTGCTCTAATAGTGAGGATTCAAAATACTGACCCTCAAATGTGGTCAAGAAAGAGCATTTCTAGAAAAGGGGAGATCGAAATTGGCATTTAAATTTAACTATAAATCTTCTCGGCTTATTTATGGGCACAACAATAGTGTGTGATTGAAGATAATTTATAGTTTTGAAGTCAAATCATCTAAATCACGATTACATCTTTTGATATTAATTTATGAACATGGTATGGAGTTTTCTTGCAAAATTTGTTGCATTCGCTTCGTGTTCCTTAGGAATTTGTCTACTTCTACTGAACTGTAATATATGCTTATGTCATAATCCAAGTCAAAGATTTTTATTCAATTTAGAACAACATGGTTGTTTCTTATTGGAGTTAATAATAATTCTACTTAACCGAAGTTTACCACCGCTTCCAAGGCGCTGGTGCTACTGCGGCATTTTTTCAGACGTCAACTTACAATATTTATATCCTTAAGGCTAAATGTGGACGAATCTACATTTGTCTCGTGTCTGAATGAACAAAAGTATATTATAAAAACTTTGAAGTAAAATAAATAACCTAAGTTAAACTATGTATTATTATCGATATACTTGATTCTGAAATTTCGTTATTACCTACTAATTTACCGTTGTAATGCAAAACATAAAAAAGTAAGAACAAAAAAGTCTTGCTTACAGTTTCAACACAGCGTTCGCAACTGTTGGTAATAGATCTAATGTCTAATAGGTATGGAAATTCACCCATTCCAACAGTTTTGACTCTCACGAATACATTAATATCACATTCACTTTTTATTTAAGACCTAAAATTACCGTATGAGCTGATGCAATTGCATTTCTTTCATACAAATTAAAATTAAGGACGCTTAATTTTAACCTTAACTCAAAATTACGAAGCTCAATAAGAGATATTTATCGGCATCGATACGAGACATTTTTACGACACCAAAGGTTCTCTGAGTGAGATTAAGCATGACATTATTTTATAGAATGACGAAATACTTCTGATGATTCAGACTTGCACCTTTGCGGTATTTCGATATGGCATTAATTGGTACGCATTTATTACAACCATAGAAGAAAAGGTGGGCAAATATGGAATGAATTTCATCAAAGACTACTACATACGACACGGAATGAAGGTATTGAAGAAATGATGTCTGACAAGAAACAATCAATCACTGTCCCAATGCTCGCCATTTCACCCGATCCATCATACTTCGCATCCAGTCTGTTCCAGCCACCTTTTCCAGATCGTCAGTCCATTTGGCTAGGAGGCGTCCCACCTTTCGTCTGCCTTCAGGCCGTCTCCGCTTTAGGACTCGACTGCTCCAACAGCCATGGTTCCTTCCGCAGACGTGGCCAACCCATTGCCGCTTCAGTTTGCTTATTCCACGAGCTATTTCAGTAACTTTGGCTCTTTCTCAGATGACAAGAATATGTTTAAGACAGTGCGCCGAACCCGGATAATTTCGACAAGGGAGACTGATGATGATCTAAGTAGCTTAGTTAGTCAGGGCATTGCTCCTGTATAGCTCTGGTCGCAGGTTCAACTCCCTCTTGGACGTTGACCTTTTGCGATTTATATCTTTAGGAAAATAAGCATAGCACAGACTAATTGTTATTTTTTTAAACATACATGCATTATATTCTTACGTACTCTACGTCCATCTGCTGCTATCCTTACATCAAGCTTCCTCTTCTGTAATGAAACATTAAGACAAGCCCATTGGTTTCGATTATTTCTGACCTGCACTTTTTTCAATACATTATTAATTTGGTAATTGTATGTTAAGCTGAACTGCCCTAAATAATAATAAAAGCCATAAATTTAGTTAAATATAGTCACAATTCTGCTTAAAGTAGAGAAGTAAACAAATGATAGTTAGGTACTAGGAATACGAAATAGCATGAGCTGTTATGAAGGAAAAAAAAGGAATTTTACATAATACGATTTCTTTTGTAAATTAATTCTTCACAGGACATGTTCACATTGCATTGTCTTACCATATGAATAGATAATACATATGATATTACCATACTAAGTTGTGTAATTATAACAGTCTTATAACATAACATATATGAAAGTTGGTTATGCGATTGGACGTTATAAAGATATTAAATAATACTACAGTGAAAGTAAAAACTGATACTAGAAACACATACATATTATTACATTAGATTTATCAGAAACTAACTGTGGCGTGCCCGCGTAAAATTTTCGATCCCATGTCTCCCACCCATGGGATAAATAGAATAGAATAATACTTTATTTGTACATCATTTACATAAAATCTTACGAGTGAAATATACTTTATACAATTGTTGTACAAAGGGCGGCCTTATCGCCATAATAGGCAATATCTTCCAGGCAAAATGTCGCCTTCTTTTATACTAATCCAGTCTCAAATCTATTGCTGTAGCAAATTTCAGATCCGTTTAGTGCGTGATTGAATAACAAATATTCAAACATCTTCACACATTTTCACATAACAGTAAGACATAAAGGTAGAATTCAAATAAAAATGTAAACCAAAAACGTCAGCCCCTCAAGGCAAGTGGTATTTCATTGGCCGGCGTTTGGTAGAATAGAATGGCGAATGTATGGGATTTGACGTTTGTGACATGCGTTAACGACTGCCAGATACGTCCAATCTCATACATTTGTCATTCTATTATATCAAAGGCTAAACTGCCCAAGATTCCTGCTTGTAACTAGCGAACATTTGTTAGCCGTCCTGGGCGCTACAACTCCAAAATGCATTCACCTCAGTCGGATAGTGACCATATGCGTAGTGGAAGCGTGCTGGACCCATAACCTGAAGGGTAAAATGGAAAAAAAAAAAACAAAACAAAACATAGGATTTACTATGCGCTCGACTATAACGGACTGAAGTGCCTTCAGGGTACGGAGGCTAGAATGGAGAGCCTCTAACCGGAATAGGCTTAAGGCCATGATTACTCTGCTGCTTCTTGTCACTTGTGGACCATGAGTTGAAGCCAACTGCTACTACTGGCACCGTAGTGTAGCGGTATATACCTCACACCATCCTTCTAGCGATTCCCTGGTTGCGTCCAAATAGTGATCACTACCTAGAGTGATTTATTACATTACGAAACACGTGTTTGACATAGCACCAGTCTAATTTTAATTCAGTGCTAATTGGAAGGTCGGTAATACTATGTACAGTCGCCCTCAGAAGTCGCTTAGCATATTCCAAGCTAACTATCGCCTTAACTGCGAAATCTACACTATTATAAATTGTAAATCAGCAGCGCCACATTCACATTTGAGATATTTAAAAAAATAAAAAATTGAGAAGCAAGCGATTGTCGTGGTATGGACACATTATGATAAGAGAGTCAAAGTAATGTTGTATGGAAGGTTCAAAGTATGAATAAAGGGGGCTTTAGAGCAGAGATAAGCTCAAGAAAAGATGGATGGATTGCTTGAAACATGATATGGCAAAGTAGGGAGTAACTGAGGCAATGACATCTAACAGGAATTTATGGAGGAGAATGACACGTTTCGCCGACTCCAAATATTTGGGACCAGGATATGTAGATGATGATGATGACTTGGTTTCATTATCTATTCGCAATGGACGAATAAACTACGCAACGGTATATTTTATAATAAGGTCTTGATCAGAAACGTTTTAATTGGAATTGATTAGACTGGATACGAAAACTGACATCAGCTAGTTTTATCGCTTGTGAGGCCGAATGTACCTACGTACTTTGTCGAAATATGGTTTCTTTTAAACGATCGCTGTAATTGGCATCTGTGAATATTATTTAATCCTACTCATCACAAATGCGAAGGTTTGTGTGCGATTATGTATGTTTGTAGCTTCTCCATGTTATAACAGTTAATAGGATACCTTGGAAATTTAATTGTAAACTGATTTAAAATGATTAGATATTAAATAGACGAGTTACGGCTTCCAATCTTCGGTACTATAATAATTGTAAAGTAAATACTTTGGTTGTGTTTTATATTAAAGATATTGAACATAAAAATATTTTTGAAGTGAAAACTTCTTTAGCGGCGTTGGATGGGTAAAAAATTTTAAACTCACTTGACCTTTGAACCGTAACCGACGACTGACGTCATACGTCAGTATAGGTACGCTAAGAAGCTTCGTAGCTTAGCGGTAATCGCTACGACTGTAAGTCCTTACGGGTTCGAACCTGGGCTTCTGACACTTTTTGTAATAATTTTTTTATTAATTAATTAATTTCTTCTGACAGAAAATTACTGATAGGTTCTATGATTGGCGCTATATTATAGGTATGGTATGGTATGTTCTTTTTATCTTTTTCTCTGTATATAACGAAGAAAGAAGTCGGTGGATGGTTAAGGCTCAAGATCGGTCGTCATGACACTCTTTGGGGGAGGCCTATGTCCAGCAGTGGACGTCTATTGATTAATAGATAGATAGGATAGGATAAGTATTTTTCCGTTGTATTTAATTTGTGCGGGCTGCCAGTAAGTCGAAGGGAGTCGTGGTTCTTTGTTGAAATGACGAATGACTCGTAATAACTTAATAAGTATATTTTTTGAAGTTACATTGATACATTAAATTAGTAGGTAGGTGACAATGTATGTGGTACGATGTATGAGAGCGAGTGGGAGCCGATCGGTCACGCGTTATGCGTAGCTATCGCTGTGTTTGTTTCTACTGTCGATGTGTGCGTCGACATAATTAATTAATGATTAAACGAACTTACCTGTACGTGAAGTTCTATCATAATTATGTGAAACTTCGTCCGAAGGGATAAGGTTGATAATACCGTAGTACCGTTCTGAGGGACTGCTTAATCACACTATAATTTGAGGGTAGATAAAAAACTTTAGAAAATAAATTTAGAAAGTTATTCCTACCCCCAGCTTCATTTAGTTTAGAGTTAGCGCAAAATGTTTCAAAATAACGGGTCAAATAATTAATATTTGAAGGGAGGGTGGGTTGCTTATCCCTTCGGACGAAGTTTCACATAATTATGATAGAACTTCACGTACAGGTAAGTTCGTTTAATCATTAATTATGCTCACTTCGTCCTCGGGATAAGGTTGATAATACCGTAGACTTTTAGAGATTCAATTGAAATATTTTGCTATAATCACAAACACTTTTTATTAAAGAGCAAATACAGTTACAATCATTTAGCTGAAATTAGTATTTGAACAGTGGATATCAATCTAGATAATCATTGTTTACATTATTATTATTTACTATAGCTCTGGCAAAAGAGTCATCTCTGTGAACAGGAACATTACTTATAGTTCTATTGTAGAACCGATAGAATGTATTAGAGGAACCACTCCAACCAGCGGTTCTCCTTATCTGTTCCAGGCTGATTCCTAGATGGTATGCCGCAGATGTGGCAGCGTGCCTAGTGCTATGAGCTGAGAATATATTCATATCAATCCCACTATCACGAAGAGTATCTTTAATCCATCGCGATAGGGTTTGGGAGCTGACAGCTCCGTATGGTTTTCTGTGACTGATAAAGAGGTAGTCACTATTATTTCTTATACTAGCTGTTTTTTCCAAATAAATTAACAGTATTCTGCCAGGACATATATCTGGTTTTTCGTCAAAAAATGGCAGCACCAGTGTTGGCTGCAAAAAGCCTGGACGAGATGTTTTTAAGAAATCTGGTATTTTTATGGTTACCTTTGAAGGAAACATTTCGATATTTTTAATATTGATCTTAGATAAGGTTTGAGCCCTGTGTGCAGTTAACAAGGCTAACAGAGTAATTAGTTTCTTAGAAAGTAGTTCAAGACTTAGAGTTTCGTTAGGGGTTAGGCCACTCAAGTAATTTAGTACAATTGAAGGATCCCATGTCACGGCATACTTTGGTCTCGTGGGTCGTAGGCGAAATATACCCTTAAAAAATCTTTTAACCCTATCATCATTTCCTATATTACTGCTGATTAGAAGCGCAAGCGCTGATCTGCAAGTATTCAAAGTGCCGTATTGGGCCCCTTCTTCAAAAAGTATATTTAGGAAGTAAATCACTTGCGGGACTGACGCATTAAACATATCAATTTGATTGTTCCTATTACAAAAATGGAACCAGCGTTTTAAATAAACATCATATTGTTTGATAGAATTATTAGAAAGGGAGGCCATCATCACGTTAATTGCAGATGGCGGTACACTTCTCTTCAACCACGCCGTCCGCATAAGATCCCTGCAACCAGGGTAATGCTGTTGTGTATGTTCCGATGGCTGGAATGGAATGAAATAATTGGATTTTTATGCGCCTTAAAAATTACAACTTCTGACGACAGAAGATTTTGGAAAAGTGGGTACCACGGCTGTGTGGGCCATAAGGGAACTACCATGATCCCTCTTGCTCTATCTGTTATTATTTTTCTCAAAGTTCTTAAAATCATTGAGAAAGGAGGGAATGCATAAAAGTAATAATCAGTCCATGTACATTTAAATGCATCTATAGACATTGCATCGGGATCTCTATGCCAGGAAATATATTCTTGACATTTTTTATTAATTCTGCTAGCAAATAAATCAATTTGAGGTAAGCCAAATTTTGAAGCCAGATTGTGATATGCCCAATCAGCCAGTTCCCACTCTATGTCCGGGTGAACACGCCTTGACTCTGCGTCTGCTATCGTGTTCTCTGAAGAGCTTATATATGATGCCATAACATGTATTTTTCTAAATTCACACCATTGCCATAGTTCCTTGGTAACACTATTCATCATCATCATCATCATTTCAGCCGAAAGACGTCCACTGCTGGACAAAGGCCTCCCCCAAGGATTTCCACAATGACCGGTCCTGCGCCTTCCGCATCCATGTAACACTATTAAGATGAGGGAATTGTACGCCTCCCAGCCTATTAATATAAGAAATAGCCGTGGTGTTGTCAATTCTGAGGAGAATTTGACAGTTACTTAATTCACGGGCAAAAACTTTAAGACCTAAAAATGCAGCTTGAATTTCCAAAAAATTTATATGTTGCATTTGTTCCTGGGAATCCCATTGACCACTAGCTGTGCTCTGTCCACATGCGGCCCCCCACCCAGTAGTTGAGGCATCCGAGAATATTTCTAGGTCATGAGTGTCTTCTTTTATTTGATTAAAAGGACTTTCTAATGCGTCATGCCACCACCTCAGATCAGGTTTTAACGTAACTGGCAATATCATGACTTTGTCGTAATTATCATCGGGTTGCAAATTTAGGTATTTTATACGTTCAAAAGATTTGGTGTACAACCAACTATATTCTATTGCGGGACAGACCGATACTAATAATCCAGTGAATTTAGCAAATTCTCGTATTGTACAACTGTTCAGCTTTAAAAGCTTATTTACCTGTATTTTAACGCGATCTACCTTTTCAAGCGGCAGACTGATTTGAAATTTTTCAGAGTCTAACATAAATCCTAAAAATTTACATTGCTTACTAGGCATCACAAAACTTTTTTCCTCGTTTATAAGAAAACCTAAGGAGGTAAGTAATTTCCTTGTCAAATTAGTGTTATCAAGGCACTTTTCATAAGAGTGTCCCATAAGCCAGAAATCATCTAAATAATTCGTTGAAATTAGACCTGCAGATCGAAGCACACAAACAATAGGCTTCATTAATTTTGAAAAAATATATGGTGCCGTGCTAAGACCAAACGGCAGCACTTGAAATTCATATAATTGCTGATCAAATTTAAACCTTAAATATTTTCTGGATTCAGGATGTATACTTATAAAGTAATAAGCATCTTTTAAGTCGATTTTTGACATCGAACAGTTTTTTGTTATTAATTTTAAAACTGTTCGTAAATCTTCCAATTTGAAATGACTTGTTTCAATAAATTTATTTAATCTTTTTAAATTAAATATCAGTCTATTTTTACCGTTTGGTTTTGGCACTAAAAAAATTGTAGAAATAAACTGGCCTTCAGTAGGTTCACATTTAGCAATGGCTCCATTTGACAATAAGACGTCGATACTGTCTTGATACGCAAGTTTTTCCGCCTTTGAATATTTGTTTTCGTTAGGTGGAAAATCTTGAACTACTGGAGAGGCAAATGGTATCTTATAGCCCTGTATACACGATAGTATTATAGGGTTGCTAGTAATTAATGACCATTGTTCATAAAACATAGATAATCTGCCAGCGTATTTTACCCCATCTAGCGGCGCGCGCGCGCTTGATGCTGCTGCGACGGTTTCGATGAGTTGTAAGGCCGACTCCTGTTCTGTAGCGGAGGAGGGTCCTTTGTCTTCGGATAGCTCTGATAAGTCGGCTGCTTCCGTGGTGGAAAAGGACCCTTCCAGTTTAAATTTCTTGTTGAAGGACCAGCGACGGCAGCGCCGGCAGCCGCTGGCGGTCTTTTGGTCGCATTTTGAATAGGTCTGGTACTTGTAATTTTTAGGTCAGCGCCTGATTTACTTATGGCTTTTGCTGATTTCAACGTTTCGTTGAGGTCCTTGCCGAAAAGCCACTGGTCAAGTTTGGTGTTTTGTAATTGGTCCTTCATGTCTTTTTTAACGGCAGATAAAATAAATCCCCGTCTAATGGTAGAGTCATGATGTTGTAGGTCGCATAAAATGCGCTCTGTGTCCATCACCATTTGGATGATAGCAGGATCAGAGTCTTTCTGCGATAAGAGTTTGTTCATTACCGCACTAAGGCAAGATATTGCTGTAGCATTTTGTTTCTGTCTGAACTCAATGCTTTTATCACGTTTGATTGTCATATCAGAAACGGCCGCCTTCATTTCTGCGTTAAGGGTCGGAGCGTCAATAAGTTTGCAATTACTGGGAATTAAATATTTCTCATTTAATTCCTTACGAGTATCTTTATTCAGACCATTCGTGGCTATATGCTCTAGTCGGACTGTTAGGCCCTTGTGAATTTCAGAACCGAATGCATTTGTAGCTGTAGGGTCATCACCCAATAAATGAAGAAATGTGTCATCTAGTTCGCCATCGACAACATTTTCAGGCGGGCCCACTGGATCGTTGGTACCGGCGGTGGCACTATTGCCAGAAGGTGGCTCATCCGTGCCACCGACGTGAGAGGTCCCAGGTGCTACTGGTTCAGCAGGCAGTGTAGGTACCCCTGGTTCATCACTATTAAGTCGCTCGGTGTTGACATGGTTCTCATGTACAGCCTGAGTCGTATTAAGACACGAACGTTCACGTTCTGAAATCGTAAAGATTTCTGATAAGTTAGGAAACAGACCAAAGTACTGTTCGCAAAACTTTTTTTTTTGGGTAGTACAGCTCCAAAGAGAAGTACGCAAACCCATAGTGAACACTACATAAGTTGTAATATTATTTGTAAAATAATATAGGGTAGTGCAACTCCAAAGAGAAGCACGCAAACCCAAATGAAGACAATATATTTGTCTATATACATGGTTCTGAACAGTTCTGAAATACTGGTCGTGAACTATATAGTGGTATTGCAACCTCAAGGAGAAACTTGCGCGTTTACGGCAGACAAGATAAACACTAACCTGGAGACTCAGAGTGCCCACGACGTCGATTTTCACTACTCGGCGATCGGCTATGTGAATCACACTGTCGGCGTATTTTCTTGTCCAATTTTCGTAGTTTCCTCATTAAACTATCGTAACTGGTTTCTTTCTTGCGTTTCGGCATATTAAAACTTCAATTCACTTCACTTTACGAAAATGTAAAATTTTATGTGTGATTATGGCGAGCACTAAAGAACGAATGAAGCTGGGGGTAGGAATAACTTTCTAAATTTATTTTCTAAAGTTTTTTATCTACCCTCAAATTATAGTGTGATTAAGCAGTCCCTCAGAACGGTACTACGGTATTATCAACCTTATCCCGAGGACGAAGTGAGCATAACTAACTATACTTTAATACAATATTGATATTTCATTAATTAAATAAATAATAAAGTTACTGTTATTTAATTAATTATGTATCTATATATAAATTAAATACGTATTACGACTGGCGTGTATTGTAAAAATAATTAAATATTTTTATTCTAATTCTTTTATAATATCCGGCTTTAAAACTGTCAAATGATATCGTAAGATCTACCCGACATTATAGATCTCGTCTATTCATGCGCTTTCTTTCTTTTGTTTAAATCGACCTACACCTCGCTGCACGCACCATGGGGACGGTACAGTACTAGAAGTTAGACAAAATTCTTCTTATCAATAATTTTGATCCTGGCATGTTTAGATTGTAGTTAACATTATCGAAGCGGTGCATGTCAAGGCAGTATACAGCTAATTATATTAAGTGTCCATTGTCGACAATTATTACCACTTTTATGTAACAATAAAATTATACTTGTTGTCTTAATTTACCGTAAACTGCCTCGCTGGTCCTGTCACGTACTACATTATCGAGCCCAAAGTGGTCGTGAATAAATTAAATTATGGAAGAAAGGAGTTGGATAGCGGAACTGGCCTTCAAACTGGCCTCCTAAGCGAACGTTTTGATTCCAAAATTGACATATTCTGTAAACTTAGACTGACATACTTTTAGCTTGTGGGTACAGTTTCGTGGGTAAGAAACGGAAGACCTCTATGATTTGACTTCTTTTTATTAAATAACTTAGTAAAATTATTATTGCTTGCTGAGCTAGATTTAGATAAATCCTTTCAATATTTTGTTTTCCTTCAATGAAAACACCTGTACTATTCCACATTATTTATTAAATTCCTGACCGGTTTCGCCTTACGGCATTATCAAAGGTTGATACATGTTTTTTGGGTATCAGATGTCAATTATATACCCAAAAAAACATGTATCAACCTTTGATAATACCGTAAGGCGAAGCCGGTCAGGAATTTAAATAATGTGGAATAGTACAGGTGTTTTCATTGAAGATGTGTAGCAAGTTCCACCAAGTGCCATCAATCAACAGTATAAGCACTTTCAATATTTTTTTTATTTAATATGTTGTACGTTGGAGACAGCAGAATATTATGGAACTCAATTTTGTAACAAGTTTGTTGGGGACGACAGAAACAGGATGGACGGCCAAGAGGTATATGGTGGCCTAATATTTGTACCGCTGGTGCTTCTGTCGTGCGGCGAGTGGACTGTATGTAGATCTTGATGCTGGCGGGTGGACGAAGGTGCCGATGGGAGCGTGGATTCTGAACTGCTTGCGGCTTGATGAACGATGATCTGCAGAAGGGTACTTCAATTCCAAGGGTCTTTCCAGTGAAACAGCGATTTCTTACTTCTTGTTTATTAGAGGTTTTTTCTCTAAGGCTGCTGGTTCCGGACTGAATTCGGGAGGAAAAATGACCGGCTTATATAGGGTACTCTGACCAATCAGAGCCCTTTGGATTCTACCTACAAACTGCTTTAGCCAATCAGCGGCTTTGTTTACATTGCCTATTTTATTTTTCCTCACGGATTCTATATTTTACAATTTTATCTTATAGATAATACCTTATATTTACTTAATAACATAAATTTAACAATAAAAACATTAGTTTAGACCTTAAAAACTATAAAAATAGCTAACGGCTCTCGTTACGGTAAAGTTCTACAGTAGCTAAGCTTCGTGGCGCGTTCTGCGTAGGTGGCGCCGCCAAGCGGAAATGATTGGAGACTCATTTGGGAATTTTTATTCACTTAAATCTAATCACAAAACTTATAACTTATCCTTATGAACTATTTACAAATTACAAGTACGTCGTCGCTAATATTCTCCCCCACGGTGCGTGGCACTGCATCCTCGGGCAGCGACGATGTGGCAGGTACCAGCGTGATGACTCGACGTGTCGGCCGTCGGAGTACTCCACCCGAAGTCCGCACGTCCAATATCCTAGTTCTTCCGTCTGGTCCTGGATACACCTTGATGACCTCGCCTCGGGGCCACGAATTTCTCGGCAGCGTCGCGTCGACTATGAGCACGATGTCGCCTATCTTCGGATCGTTAGTTTCCTTACCCTCTATCTTTCTAGGCATCAAGAGGGGTAAGTACTCTTTGATCCATCTCTTCCAGAAGTGGTCCGCTAGCCTTTGCGTAGTTTTCCAGCTGGGTCTTCCTATCAACTCGGTGTCGTTGAACTCGCCGGGTGCTGACATGCCGCATGACCTACCCAACAAGAAGTGGTTGGGGGTCAAACTTTCCTCTTCAGTGGGGTCCATGCTGACGGGGGTGAGGGGCCTTGAATTGACGGTGTGCTCCACCTCGGTTAGGAGCGTGTGAAGCACTTCTTCTGGCGGTGACTTCTGTTCGAGGACCGCTGCTAACGCCGTTTTGACTGATCTTACGAGTCTCTCCCAGGCACCTCCCATGTTCGGACAACCAGGAGGGATGAACTTCCAGGTGATCCCTCTCTCTTGTGCGGCTTGCTGCAGCTCTTTGTTCGCCCCGACGAAGTTCGTACCGTTGTCGCTGAAGATTGTCTTCGGAGTTCCTCTTCTTGCTGCCATCCGTCGGAGTGCCATAATCATAGAGCTAGTGCTTAGAGATGGCACTAACTCCAGATGTACAGCTCTGGTGGTGAGGCAAGTGAACAGTGCCCCCCAACGCTTCTCTCTTCTTCTCCCCACGGTGACGTGCATTGGCCCGAAGTAATCCACAGCGGCGTTGGTGAACGGGAACTGGTGATGCTGAAGACGTTCTCTTGGTAAGTCTCCCGCTGGTGGTATCCCCGGCGTACCTTTCCTTGTCTTGCACCACTGACAGCCGTGAGATATAGCTTTCAGTGTTGTTCTTAAGCCGAGGACCCAATACTTTTGACGGATTTCGTTCATGACCGTCGCGTTGTTTGCATGTAGGAACTTCTTGTGGTAATGCTCGATGAGGAGGCGTGTGATTTTGTGCCTTCCATCTAGCACAACAGGATTCATTTTTCTTTCGCCTTCATCTTGAAATTTGTTCGTTCTACTTCCTAATTTGATGATGTCGTCTTCACCCATGTAGACGTCAATCTTCTTTATTCGACTTGCATTTTCTAATGGTTTCTTATCCTTCAATTTTCTTAAGTCAGCCGAGAAGCTGTCGGCTTGACTCATCTTCAATAATAACTTTTCAGCCTTCTTCAAGTGTTCTTCGTGTAGAGGTACGTATAGCCGCTTGTCTGCGCTGGCGGAGATTTGTAGTTTACCGGGCTGGGTCTTCTTTTGTGGCTTCCAGGGCTCGTCCTTCTCTCGGGCGGCGACGGTGGTTGCCTTGCGGGTTCTCAGGCGGCTGACGAAGGCGATGACTCTCGCAGTAGTGCGCAGCAATCGCTCCCAGCTTGAGAAACGTTCCAGGTCCAGTAGAGTCTTGTCTGTTGCTTTCGTTGCCATCGCTTTCAGTTGATTCTTCTCTTCTAGCAGCGCACCTCCTTGCTTGAAGTCTCGATGTGGCCACTCTTCTTCTGGCTGGCGGAGAAATGACGGCCCCTGGAACCACCTGGCGTTGCTGTCGAACTCGGCTGGGACACCCCTTGTGGCGTCATCTGCCGGGTTTTGCTTGGTAGGCACCCATCTCCATTCTTCAGGTTTCGTTTTCTCTTCTATTTCTGCCAGTCGGTTTGCCACGAACGTCTTGAATTTTCTAGGTTCTGAGTTGATCCATTGTAGTACAGTGCTGGAGTCGGTCCAGTATACTGTCTTTGATGCTTCGAGCTCCATCTCTTCTTTGATCGACGCCGCCATCCTACTACCGAGCAAGGCCGCTTGCAATTCAAGCCTTGGGATAGACACTGGCTTCGTAGGCGCGACTCTGGCTCTGCCGGCGATCATAGAGACGTGGACTCGTCCACCGGGCTCGGTTGTCCTCCAATAGACGACTGCTGCATAGGCTTCTTCGCTTGCATCGGTAAATGTATGCAGCTGTCCGCTTCGACTGCACGGTGAGATGCACCTCGGGATCTTCAAACTTGATAATGTTGATACATCTTCTAGGTATCTTCGCCAGGCTGCTTCTTGTTTTCCACTTATAGCTTCGTCCCAGTCCGTCTTAGTACGCCAGATTTCTTGAATCAATTTCTTTCCTTGTATTAATACTGGCGCGGCGAATCCCAATGGGTCGAATGTAGACATAACGGCGCTCGTGACTTCTCTCTTGGTCGGAGTCCGTTGCCCATTCAGCAGCTCTTCTGGTGTGTTGCGTAGCCCAATGTTGAAGGCTAATGCGTCTTCTTTAACCAGCCATCTTAGACCGAGAGTCTTCTCTTCTTTCGCGAGTGGCAGTGAATCTTCTTTATTTGCTTCTTCTATGTCAGGCAACGCAGTCGCGTAGTTACTGGCCCAGCCCTTGAGATGAAAACTTGCTCTTGCATGGATTTCTTTAACTTGCTCGGCTATCTTCTTTGCTTCTTGGGTCGACTCGAAGCTCTGGAGATAGTCGTCCATGTAATGATTTCGGCTGATGGCTTTCACTGCTTCGGGTCGAGTCTCTTTGAAGTCTTCTGCGTTCTTGTTCATGACGTATATCGCCGTCGCCGGTGATGACGCTGCTCCAAAGATGACTGACGTCATACGATATTCTTCTGGCTTGCCTGTCCTCTTCTCACCTCGCCACAGGAACCGTAGGCTGTCCCGATCCTCTTCTCTAATCTTGATACGAAGAAACATGTCTTGAATGTCAGCCATGATTGCCACTGGACCTTCTCTGAAGCGCAGCAACACCCCAAACAACGACTGCAGTAGGTCTGGGCCTGGTAGCAGCACGTCGTTGAGGCTCTTTCCGTCGTACTTGGCGGCTGCATCGAAGACTATTCTTGGTTTCTTCTTGATCGGGTGTATCACGACGAAGTGAGGTAGGTAGAAGGTTCTACCTTCACTGACGAAGTTTGAAATCTTCTCTGCATAACCTTTTTCAATGAGGTTCTTGATCTGCATCTCGTAGGACTGCTTGACCTCGCTGTCTCGATCTAACTTCTTTTCTACGTTCACCAAGCGTCGTAGAGCTTGATTGTAGTTGTTAGGTAGGGACTCATCTTCGCTCCTCCACAGTAGGCCTGTCTCGAACTGACCGCTGGGAAGTTGTTTCGTTGTCTTCTCGAGGATTTCCAGGGCTCTTCTGTCGCTGTCGTTCGTTGGCAGCTTGTTCTGAATTCCAAGTGATTCTAGTTGGAAATGCTCTCGGATGACGTCTTCCATGGCTTCATCTGCTGTCTTGGCTCTGCCGTAGTGGATGAAGTGTACCGCAGCGCTGGAACCCGTTTCACACCCATGTAGCACCCACCCTAGACTAGTGAGTGAGGCTACGGGCTCGGATGGTTTTCCTTTCTTCAGTCTTCTTGTGACGATAAGGCCCCAGTTATCTTGACCTATCAACATCTTCGGTTTCTCGGTTGTGTAGAGAAGTTGATCTTCAATCTTCTTTAAATGCTGGCAGCTGGTAATAGTGTCCTTCTTTATTCTTTGTTCTGACAGGTTGAGATCGTCGATGGTTCTTGCAGTGATATTCTTCTTGTCTCTTCTGAAGGCCCCTTTAATCTTCAGTTGTATCTTCTGGGAATCCTTGATGATCTTTGTACCGACTGTTTCAATAGTTAGCGTTTCTGTCTTGCCCTCAGCTCCGACCGTCTCTGCCACCGCCTGGTCTAGAAGCGTGATGGTTGAGCCTTCATCCAGCAGCGCCAGCACCCGAGCTTGCCCTTTCGGCCCGTAGATGTCGACTGGCACGATCTTCAGGTATGCTTTCTCTCCACTGATGGTGTTGTGGATGGAGGCCACCTTCCCTTCTGATGAGCTTCCTTCTTCTTTCTTCTCAAATGGTTTCGGCGGCTTGTCGGAGTGTAAGATAGTGTGATGCCATCTTCCACATTTCTTGCAGTTTGGAGCTCTACAGTTGGTTCTTGAATGCTGGAACCGTAGACACTTGAAACACGTTCTAGCTTTCTTCACTATTTCCCATTTTTCATCAATGTTTGCTTCTTTCAGCTTCTTGCATTCTATCAGGAAATGCTCTTCTTGACATATGGGACAACTCTTCTTGAACTTCTCTCGTTCAGTTTCATGTGAAGACTCTCCTTGAATCGTATGCACGGGTCTTCTTGTACCCCTCTTCTGGTCTGAAGGCTCTTCAATTGGGGCAAAGTCACCGCACATGTCTGCTTCTACTTCTAAAAATTCTTCAATGAGTAGTAGCTCTTGTAAGTCTTCCTCCCTTCGGCTTCTATGGTAGGCGAACCATCTGAATTTCATAGCTGGAGGCATCTTCTCAATGATAGCTTTCAATGTTTCAGGAGAGCTGAGATACTGCGGCTTCTTCAAGGCTTTGATTGTTTGAACAGCGTTCTTGACTTTGCTTGCAAACTTACAGATGTCGCTTGGGTTTTCAGCGACTTTAGGTAGGCTCTTGATCTTCTCCAATTCCGCCAGTGCTAGTGCCCCAGGTCTTCCAAATCTTGATTCCAGCGCCTTGAGTACTTCGTAGGGATCTTCAGCGGTGAACAGTAGGCTCTGGACAGCTTCCTTTGCTCTTCCCTGGATCGCTCTTCTGAAGCGTGCCATGTTCTGTATGTTGGAAAACGAGGCAGCCGTGTCTTCGAAGGTCCTCTTGAACGCCAACCATTCTTCACAGGAACCGTTGAAGTGAGGGAGTTCAACCATCTTTGATGACATTGTTTCATGCGACTTCTGAGAAATCTCTTTAATAGCTTGAGCTAACTCCTGGATGTCGCTCTTCTTTTCTTCACGTTCAGGAGACTTTCTTTCTTCGGTGGGCCCGACCCCTGTCTCGACGACCCATTTTTCAACTTGGGTTATTTCGTACGACTCTTCTCCAGCATCTTCTTCTGATTCTGCGGCGATGAGTTCCAGCTTAGCCCGAGCTACCTTGGATCGCGCCTCGGCTAGCTCGAGCTCCCGTAGTGCCAACGCCATCTTCGCTTGCACTTCTGCTCTCTTCCTATGCGACGAGCGGGACGGTGTGTCCGTGTTGCGGGTCGACTTCTTAGGGTGAGGCCGCTGCAGACTGTCTTCATACTTCGATGTCGGTGCGCTTGCTTCGTCCAGACGTGAAGTGACACTTCGCTGACTGTCTTGCAACGTTGTATGGCTGGCTGTGATGGTACTCTGCTCCTCAGAATCTTCAAATTCCTCTTCAATGATGCTGGGCGGAGGCGCCGTGCGAGTCGGCTCCCCTTGCGCAGACTCCAATCTTGACCCATCGAATGATTGTAGTCTTGCTTGCTTCTGAATCAGCGGAACTGGCTTCTTTCTGCTTACTGTACTTGCGGACCCCGTAGTACCCGTGGTCGATGAACCGGTGCTCGTCGTGGCGGTGCTCGCTTCACTCGGCGTATTCATGCTCCAGTCCGACGAGGTGGTTTTTTCTGAAGTCTTCGATTGTTCTGATCCTGCTCTTGTGGTTGGCATCTTCTATTCTTCTATTCTTCAAATCTTGACCCAATCCGGCTATCGATGGACCAAAAAATGTTGGGGACGACAGAAACAGGATAGACGGCCAAGAGGTATATGATGGCCTAATATTTTGTACCGCTGGCGCTTCTGTCGTGCGGCGAGTGGACTGTATGTAGATCTTGATGCTGGCGGGTGGACGAAGGTGCCGATGGGAGCGTGGATTCTGAACTGCTTGCGGCTTGATGAACGATGATCTGCAGAAGGGTACTTCAATTCCAAGGGTCTTTCCAGTGAAACAGCGATTTCTTACTTCTTGTTTATTAGAGGTTTTTTCTCTAAGGCTGCTGGTTCCGGACTGAATTCGGGAGGAAAAATGACCGGCTTATATAGGGTACTCTGACCAATCAGAGCCCTTTGGATTCTACCTACAAACTGCTTTAGCCAATCAGCGGCTTTGTTTACATTGCCTATTTTATTTTTCCTCACGGATTCTATATTTTACAATTTTATCTTATAGATAATACCTTATATTTACTTAATAACATAAATTTAACAATAAAAACATTAGTTTAGACCTTAAAAACTATAAAAATAGCTAACGGCTCTCGTTACGGTAAAGTTCTACAGTAGCTAAGCTTCGTGGCGCGTTCTGCGTAGGTGGCGCCGCCAAGCGGAAATTATTGGAGACTCATTTGGGAATTTTTATTCACTTAAATCTAATCACAAAACTTATAACTTATCCTTATGAACTATTTACAAATTACAAGTACGTCGTCGCTAATAAAGTTTATACAATATTCTGACAAATAAAAAAATATCTTATCTTATCTTAAAGTGTGCTGAAGGAATAGAAAGAGTGCAAAGAAAGGAATGCAGGAGTACGTACTATTCGGTGTACAGTTATCATACAATGAATCAAACAGATCAGTTTTGCTTTTCAGCTGCCGTTAAAGATGCAGAAGAAGAAGAAAGTTTGCTAATGCAGAATTATTCTGCTAATTTAGGTCAAAGTCAAAGTCAAAATCATTTATTGAGTATAGACCATTAAAACGGCACTTACAAAACGTCAAGTTTAAAAAAACCTAAACTAGTTTAGCAAATGGACCACCGGTTCGAAACGCGGCCACCACCTGAAAAAACTCCGGCAAGAAACTCAGCGGGCATTCTAACTGTAGCTGCAGTCCGTTTAATCTGCATGCGTACACTCAGTAACGTGATGGACAAACAATAACTCGTTTATATACAGATACTTATCAATCAACACAAAAACCACTTCTATAATATAAGTAGGTACCTACTTTTAATGTAATTATATTTTAATGTACATAAAATTGGTTGTTATGCGTGAGAACGACTATCTTAAAAAAACCGGCCAAGTGCGAGTCGGACTCGCGCACCGAGGGTTCCGTACAAACCTGCAAGGTTTCCGTTTTTTTCCTTTTGAGGTACGGAACCCTAAAAAGTAATAAGTTTATATATTTTGTAATGTAACTAAAAATTTAAGGTTTTCGGAATTTTTCCTTTATGTGTGCTATAAAACGTTGCTTCATGCCAAATTTCAAGATTCTAGGTCGACTGGAAGTACCCTTTAGGTTTTGATTCCCTTGCGAGTACTTGCGAGTTTCAAAATATGCAGCTTAAATTGCTGTTTCTTTTGATTGCGTTGACATAGAAGTTTGATTTTGTTACAGCTTAAAGGTATTATAGACCTGAGTATTTGGTATGAATTTCAATTTAATACCTCTACGCGTTTATGAGGAAATGGGTAGTAAGTTTAAAATTATTAAAAAATATATATTATGTGATGTAACTAAAAATTTATGGTTTTCGTAATTTTTTCTTTATCTATGCTATAAGACGTTGCTTCGTACCAAATTACAAGATTCTGAGTTCACGGGAAGCACCCTGTAGGTTTTGATTCCCTTGCAAGTGTCGAAAATTTGCGGCATAAACGGCTGTATCTTTTGATTGCGTTGGCTTAGAAGTTTGATTTTTTCACAGCTTCAAGGGACAGTAGACCTGAGTAATTGATATAAATTTCAGCTTCATACCTCCACGCGTTCCTGAGAAAAAGGGTCTTGACAGACGGACGGACAGACAGACGGACAGACGGACAACAAAGTGATCCTATAAGGGTTCCGTTTTTTTCCTTTTGAGGTACGGAACCCTAAAAATGTTAAGTACCCACCTATACTACCTTATAAGGAAGCGGAACACATATATGTCATCTTCATCATGATAATAATCAATAGTATAAATACAGTGCAAAGTGTGCAAGCCTATCCCCACAGAAATATATTAGGATAGAACGACCATGTGAGCAGGAAGCGTTTCCTGCTGGTAACTTTTAGACAATTCCTGCCCTGTGAGACAGGAACTTTCGAACGCTTACTCAGTGCTGTTAAGACTAGCTTGTAATAACATCATTAAAAATATCGTAATGCCATATTGTGGAGAAGTAAATTTGAATAATAAATGTATTTTTTATCTCCCGTGAGTATTTATTTACAGTGAAAAAGTCGCCACGCGCGACATGCATGTACTACAGAGGCTGTCTACACACTTGAGTTAGCTATATTATATTAAAGATTCAGAATACAACTTTTTTTCTCAATTTCTTGACTTTTTAATCGATTTGTTCGGGATGCACGAAAAAACTACCGCACAATTTTTTATGAACTTTTTAAAGTTATTGTCAGACCTAAACTCAGTCTTATGTGTGATCGCAATTGCATCAGTAGCACCGGAGATACCTACGATCAAAAGTTGCGTATAATAGACATCCACGCAGGGAAGCCGCGGTCATAAGCTTTATAGATTTCATGTATTCGTAACTCAAGGCCTAAATTTCATGAACCATAATAAGAGCCGTATTTAGTGAATCCATACTAATATTATAAATGCGAAAGTAACTCTGCCTGTCTGTCTGTATGTTACGCTTTCATGCCTAAACCACTGAACCGATCTTGATGAAATTTGGGACAGAGGTATATTAGAGCTTGAGACAGGACATAGGCAACCTTTTATCGGGGGTTTAAGGGGGGGGGGGGGGGGGGGAAATAGGGGTTGAAAGTTTGTAATTTTTGTAGATATCCTAATGAAATTTGGTACACAGGGGGATTAAAGCTTGGGAATGAACATAGGCTACCTTTTATCGTGAAAAGGGGGGTAGAAAGGGGAGAGTAGGGCCATGAGATAAAAGTTTATATGAAAAGTTTGACATTTTGAAGATATCCTGACGATTTTTGGTACAGAGATAGATTAAAGCTTGAAAACGAACATAGGCTACCTTTTGTCACGAAAAAGAGGTGGGGGGGGGTTAAATAGGGGATGAAAGTTTGTCAGTTTTGAAGATGTCCTGATGAAATTTGGTACAGGGATGAATTAGAGCTTGAGTACGAACATAGGCTACCCTTTGTTGTGAAAAAGGGGGTTTAAGGGGGGGGGGAATAGGGGATGAAAGTTTGTCAGTTTTGAAGATATCCTGATAAAATTTGGTATAGAGATGAATTAGACCTTGAGAACGGATAAAGCTACCTTTTATCGCCAAAAGGGGGGTTGAAGCGGGGAGTGGGGCCATGAATGTCATTATTTGTGAAATTTGGTACAGAGATAGGTTAAAGCTTCGGAAAGGACATTTTTTTTTTTCATATAACTCGAAGAATGTACATTGATTTAATCACAATTTTTAAAAACGTACAGGACTGTATAAACATTTGGCATAGATAACTTCATCTAAAGAATATACATTAGAAGAATTAAATAAAAATAACTCTTATGATTATTCAAAGATTGTAATTTCTGAAATGCTTAAATAATTTCACATTCTATTTGGTTTTTTTTTTTCTTCTCCCAGAGGTTCTTTTAGGCACTAAATATAAATTTACTGGTTTGCCAAATTTACAACTACACTGAAATGTTCGAATACAAAGGTGAAATACTAAAGTTCCCTTAACAGATCTCATATAGGTCGCTTGTTACCAGTTTAGATTTAAAATACATCTGCTCGTGACTGGCGTCCGGGCGTAAATGTTTAAGACTAGTTTATAATAATACCTATACCCGAAATGATCTAGGGCTAAGTTTCGTACACTACAACATCAAATATTTCAATTACTATTACATTATTTCCACTATTACTATTATATTGGTTACATGGGCATACATACACGATACCTCAAACAAAATTGTATTTTTAAGCGTAAAGCATATAACGTTTGTTCAAAATTCCTATCTTTCTTTGAATTACATAATAAGAAAAGCTTAAGCACTTATAGTACTCGATAATAGATCCAGGAGCGACAATTTGACACCATTCGATACACCAACTGCAGGATATCATATCGGCTTCCTGTAACTATTATAGATCACTAGTCCCGCAACCTATTGCAGCACATAGCACAATGTTAGTCGCTCTCGCTCTCAGTACATTTTTCTTTATTCAAAATGGTTACTACACTATCTTAAAACTACATCGAATCGCTCTGCAATTAATTTTAGAAAACTGTTGTCAAATTGTCTTTGGCGACAAGGTATACAATATTTGACGCGATAAGATTTATCTCTAAACACCCAAGAATATAATATACTAACATATTGCGGACATGGTGACTTACCTATAGATGTGAAGCCTCAACTGCTAAAAAACAAATAAATAGAAAAATGATATTAAAGTAAATGTTTTTTTGCACAAGACATGTTTTCCACGATTTACATTTCACAAATACTAATACACGAGATCAAGTTACAAATTCATTCTCAGGTTCAGCGGCAGTGGCTTACACCAGTCAAGGTTTTAGAAAAATCTCGTTACGCACAACGAACCGCAATATATATTCATTTAGTATAGTCTTATGATCCTCCAGGGCTCTCTCACTACATTTCAACATGAACACATGAATTGTATGATGTCAGTTCATTACTTAATAAGTGAAACGGGGATACATATACATACATATATAGATCGGCGGGTAAGTCTTTATTTTATATCATTTTATTATAAAATAATATATACTGGGATCAAGGAAAGCCGTTCATAGATTTTATATCCATTTATGATGAATCAAGAACGATATGGGTTTGGCTCTAATAAAAGTGTAGAAGAATGGAGTTACTAGGACGACTTGAAAGAACTATAAATATTGAAATACTGGTATATAACCAAAGGTAAGATCAGATCAACTGTGTGATAGTCATTATAGCACGCAATTGCCTCGATGTTGGTTTTTTTTTTTTGAAAAACCAGTACAACAAAAGCAGGGTCATAGGACTCATTCCCCTAAACTAGGCAGGAATTCTGTCTGTATCTTAGGAAAAAGCGTCCATTTACAACGTGTCTAATTGCGGTGTTTTACATGCAGAGGGCGACATAGGCTAGATTTGATCGCATAAAAGGGGTGGAAAGGGGGAATATGGCTTTGGGATGAACATTTGTAGGGGATAAATAGTAAGAAGTTTTTTTTTGGAAGATATACTCATGAAAGCTTCGGAACGTACATAGTCGAGTACTGGGCCAAATATAGAAGCGAGTGAAGAGCAGAGTAGAGATCGTTATATGGGCGAGTGGATAGGCGTGTAGATTTCAAATAGAAAGTGAAGTAGAGTCGACTACTGGGGCGAGAAGATATGCGACTAGAGAAGCCAGTGGAGAGGTGAGTATAGAATCAAATAGAGTGCAGTAGACAGTCGAGTAGAGAGGCCAATAGTGAGGCGAGTGGAGAGACGAATGTAGAGGCGAGTAGAGATCGAATAGAGAGTTGAGTAGAAATTCGAGGAAAGATGTGAGTAGAGAGGCGAGTGGGAAGAGTCACGTAGAGAAGCGAAAAGAGAGTAGAGTGGATGGGCGAATAGAGATGCGAGTACAGAGACCAATGGAAAGGCGAGTATATAGGAGAGTACAGAGTCGAGTAGAGAGGGGAGCAGAGAAGTCAGTAGAGAGTCGAGTTTAAATTCAAGTATGGAGGCGAGTAGAAAATCAAGTAGAGAGTCGAATTTAATGCTCAATAATGTCGGCTCAACACTAAGCGATAACCGACATCCACACGGCGGAGCCGCGGGCAAAAGCTAGTAGTATATAATTGTGCAGTACAAATATTCTCTTCGGATGGTAACCGTTCTGAACAGGTTGTCCATATTGCGCAAGACGACCGATGCCGAAAGCCCACTATTAAATATGAGCTCCGACCGTCAGATTAAAAAAAAAGATAATATAATTTATTTCATGCTTAAAATGGAATTCGTTGTGCTGATCCCATAGCTTTTGATGAGGCCGTCAACCTGAGTGCCACGATTGTAACATTGCTACGTGTCTGTGATGAAGACCCTCTTTTCTGTGACCTTGCCTTTAGCTTACCATCATGCGAGATGAAGTCAAATAAACGTATCCTAATTGAAAAAAATCTTCACCGATCTGTTGAAATAGGAAAAACATAATATTCCTGTATCGTCTGAACTTTCCGCGAATGTCACTCATTAAAATAAAACAACTTAATCCGCTACTAAAAATACAAAAAGCGACTGATATCTATTGAAAAGATCGAAACAAGCTTTATAGCGGGCGATACCCACAAATTTTCATCGGGTTTGATATTTGTAAATGTGTACCCGCCTGCTAAAAGCTTATTTCGATCTTTTCAGCATCAGTCGAGTTTTGTATTTTTAATAATGTATTTTATTTTATACTTTTTAGTTATGAAATATGTGTATCTTTTCATAATCGTCTTCTAATTTCCTTCATTTTGATACCGCATTCGATAAATTAGAGTGAAATTTTATTTCACCACTTACATTTTGGCGGCTAAAAAACCAACAAATTGGTTTTTGTACATATTCTATGTACCCAAGGACACTTGGTCAATAAATACCTTTCATTTGAGACATGAATCATTGAAATCCGTACGGTGGCTCAGATGATATAAGGTCATAAAGAATATTTCAATCATACATACCTACATCCGTACAAGATACTCGCGAAAAACATAACCCTTCTTGACAATCGGGTCAAAAATACCTTTATTTAAATAAATTCCTTGTTATAACAAGTCATTTCGGCCATTAAAACAAGTTTGTAAAACAAACATATTACTCAAACACAATAATAATATTATGGTAATTTATTAAGAACGAATAACTTGTGCCGTTTCTCTACCGATTACATAAAAATGGTTAACAACCATAATAGCCCTCCCGCACAAAATAAGATGAGTCTTGACTCATTTCATTAAACACCATCCATAATAATTTAATTAAGTCGCACTAAACAGTCAATTTGCACTTAAATTCACACCTTGAATTGAGACGTGAGTCCACATTAGAAGTCATAATTAATGACAGGAAACAAGTCATTAATTCGACTTAGTTGTACATTATATACTATTGTTATGTAAAAAAATTGTATAGCGTTACTTCATCGCATACTTAGAATACGTGTATCTGAATTAATATTGCTTAATGAATGTTTTAAGGAGGGGTCTCTTTAACTAGATTCCATGGTTGCCTGCAAGAGATTGCCTTGCACGATAAGGCCGCCAATTGTATGCTACAAAACTGCACCTACCACTATATTGTAGGGAGTTCTTTCTTTCTTTGTGTACCATACAATAAAGAGATTTTCATTCATTCATTCATACAATACACAGATTCATGCCGGCATAGAATACTGCTCACATCCCAGGCATAACACTGCACAGAATTTATTGCATGCTTTGGACAGCATGTGCAGCAACATGCAGTCGGCATTATTGCGAGTCTAGGTCATTAACACTCTCGAGACTTTGCAGTTGCGTATATAGGTATATTGCTCCTTTGGCAGTGTTTTAACACCTTTTTTTACGTGTGCTATATCCCCGCGGATACCCCTCCATTTCTCATGATCTGG
Source organism: Eilema caniola (assembly GCA_949126895.1). Classification (NCBI taxonomy): domain Eukaryota; kingdom Metazoa; phylum Arthropoda; class Insecta; order Lepidoptera; family Erebidae; genus Eilema; species Eilema caniola. The sequence goes on from OX421474.1 coordinate 23,595,431, forward strand.
CCCTCCTCGGGCTCTATTCCTATACAGAGCATCACGTACAAGCTTGAGGTGACACTCTCATATGATGCAAAAAGGTTAATTCGATACCTCTTTTCTTTGCCGCACCATAAACACTTGGTAATCTTCTCCCTTTTCAATCCCCGCACACGTGCTTCCGTCATCCTACAGTTCCTGGTCCTTTAAATGGGGCGTGAACTTATGAGGCCGTCAAAACTTTATTAATTTCTGTAATGGTGACTCTCATTCCTAAGAATTTACCTTCATTAATGAGAACTTCACAAAAATAAGTAACTGACTAATCAGAACCATCGATATCGTTTTATTTATTGTGTTAACTAAATTAATTCCACATTTAGCAATATCCCCCTAAACAGCGATAATAATCCATTCACACAGTGAGATATTAATACAAATGTTTAGACATGTCCTGAGATCCGTGTACAACAAAAACCTAACTACATCCGACAATACTCGGGTATCATTAGACCACTTACATCATATTAACATTTGAGCAGGGTTTGGCAACCTTTGGGGTAATTACTTCATTGTGCACAAGTACATCAGATTGTGTTGTAAATGACGAACGTACGGACAATCGGTCGCACGCTACTGTTACGTAACACTGGTGAACTGTTGCACTTCCCTTGACCTATTAAGATACCCTGTGAGCTGTGGGTGCTATCATCGTTGTTGATTAATGTTATACAGGGTGGAAGATTTTGACCTTACTAGGAGGCGACGTACTCGAAATACTGGTCAATTTCACTCAAAGGAAACATTCATTTATTTTTTAAAGTGAAAAAATTCAATGATTTTCAAAAACTCCTTTGACGCACGTGGTAATCGAACCGGCTTAAACTTGAAAAAAAAACATCTTGTTATTTCATGGCATCAATCGATAGTTGCAATTATAACAATCTGTCTGACAAACATGCTAAATTAAATGAAAGGAAATCAAAATCAAAGTATTTCGAGTACGCCCCCTCCAGGTAAGGTGAAAATCTTCCACCCTGTATAGTTCAAAATTTATATTGATGAAAACTACCTACTGAGGCAAAGGACAGAGTTCACAAATTCAAATATTTTATTAGTAGTATATTAGTAGTTTATTTAAGCCAATTTTCTCCAGTATTATCCAGCCTCAGTAGGTACAAAACATAATTGTTTAACGTGATCACAGTAATGTTCGTGGTTGAAATCCAACCTTCCACTTCCACGTACTTTCATCTAAATTAAAGTTTTTTTTTTAAATTAAAGAACTTTTTCGCGCCAACACAAAACTTCAGCAAGCCAAAATATTAAGTAGCAGAGGGTTGGCAGTTAGACTGGTAAAGCGGAACCCAGAGTCCGTGGCAGCTTCGGATGCGACTGGGATTAACGCTAAGATGAAGAAGAAGGGGGTAGGTCTACTTCCTAGTCCCTTCCCCGCTTCGGGCGTCGGAGGGCGCAAACCGACCTCCGCCCCCCATGAGCGCGGGCCTGAGGGTGACATGTGGAGCCGCTCGTCACCCTAGCAGAAGCAGGCCACGGCGGCGCCGTGGCCTGCTTCTGCTAGGGGGCGTGTCGGGAACCGCGTGGTCCCCCCTCCCGAGGAGGGTCAGACCGATAGGGATGACCCTGGGTCAGCCGGAGTGCGAGGGATATGTCAAAAGACAACCTCACCTCCGGCCTAGCACATCGACCCACAGACGGCGTGCGGTTTAGTCGGTTCGAGTCCGACATAACCTCCCCCTTCGGCTCCGAAGGGGGGGTATCCGTGGGGATTTCCCGAACGTAAAAAAAAAAGTCCCTTCCCCGCTTAAGCGATGATGTGGTAAGTGTGGGTGGGGGTCTCAAAGTTTCCAACAACAGAACCCAAAAAGGAAAACACATGTGCAACAGATTCTGATAGACGTTGTGTTTCGAACCTGGCACTGACTTTAACAGAAAAGTCTTACTCGTATTTTTGTCTTTCGCATTAAGTTATGTTAATCAGAAATTCTTCATTTTTCAGTGTCTATGTGTTGCCTATGCTTTTCTTGGAGCCATTTTTTATTTTACATATTACAACAAACAGACTGTATGTATCAAAAATATAAATGTGTTTGTTAAATAATAAATAATATTTCGTTCCAAAGCACACTTCGATAGCAACAGTGTAAAAAAAGCAGTTGATAGTGTCATATTGCAGATCTTTGTATACCTACCTAGTCAGAGTATACAAACACAACACACACAATACACAGACATGTATGTGCGTGTTTCTAACGTTTTTAGCCTTTATTGACGTCTTGTGAACGCCAAATTTTACTTATTATCTATGTAAAAACGTTTTGTATTGTGTGTTAGAACTGTAAAAGTAGGGAAAGAACCACTTTTCTTAGGGTACCTCACTCTCAGTTTACCGGACGATATAAATCTGTCATTTAATCGCAATAACCCACCCACTAACAGTTTCGTTAACGATTTTATCTACTCTGATACTATAATACAAAGATTATAAAATTGAAATCAAAACTCTTATGACAAACATTACGCACAGGCCACAAAAAAAGTTTTATTACGATACAGGTCTTGTATGGACACCTATATCATAAAATAACTTTTTAATCATAACGATACACCTATACAACCTCCATCTGGACCAAACCTCTACTTTAAAAAAGAATCCGCCGATTCGGGAAAAAAAAAAGAAACACGCATGCGCAATCGATGTATGCGCCTTGGCGCGAACATTTTTTTTTTGTTCTATACATTTAAATTAAACAAAGTTTGGTTTGGTTTGTAAAATAAATTAGTTTATGTATTATAGTATGAGAGTAGATAAAGTAGTGTATGACACTGTACATAACTTGGTCTTATAAGAACGTGTTATAAGAACCCTTATTATGCAACAGTATCATAAACTACTATTAGACTGACGACTAATACGATCCGATAGTATGTGGCAGCCGGACGATTCCGGACCGTCCTAGCCCGGACAGTCCTAGGCCGAGCAACGAGCGCACACCGGCAGGCGATCGTACGGCGGGAAATTGTCGACTCACAACTGCTAGCGTGTGGTCACAAAACTGACAACAGGTAATTGCCGGCAGGCCAAAATCGCTTTAGTGTGTGGGCACTACCGGCTTAGGACTATCGCTTGGCTATCGGCTTCACCTGCTGGATAGTAGCTGAGATTGAAGTCCAGAAAATACGGTCCGCCATTCCTAATGCTCTCTATGGTGGTCTAAGAGTGTTTAGTGGTCTAAGATAAATATAGTACATTACTGCCGCGGCCGTCAAGTGTAGTGTTGCCGGACGATCGTGAAGTATGCGGGCCGAGGCACGCATTACGGAGACCGGCAACGCACATTTGTGGCCAAGGCTTGTATAGTGCTTTTCTCAAACAATGCGCGGAAATTAAAAACTAAGTAGTATCTAGGCAGAACATTTTAGTTACCTACTTTTCAAAATCTATGACGAACAACGTAGGTACAAAAGTAGTTTCCACCAGCTTCGGCTTCTTAAACCTTGATGGCGTCTAATGCAGTACCTAGCTATACATTATACTATCAGTTACAACGGCTAAGTTAGACAGCACAAGTTGTTTACATAAATTTGTAGTTCAGTGTAGGTGTTGGCAGTAGGGTACCCTACGCACAACTCTGATCGTATTGTTAAGGCCATTTTGCGGCATCTTATTAATACAATACACCTTAACTAATTATTATATGGACAGGTACGTAATTACATGCGGAACTATATAAATGTATATGTTTGGAAATCTTTGTAAGTATGATAACTTCGGAACTTTGATGAATATCACTCATTGAAGTAAAACCACTGTTTACTTAACTGATTCTATCACTATTTATATGGTATTAAATATTTATACTAAACCCGACGTTTCGGTTACTTTTCAGCAGCCATAGTCATGGAGAGACTAAAGCTGGTAATGGTTATAGTAGTCTGAAATGTAAATTATCTCAAAGTACCCGAACTATAAAAAAAACTATAAATAAGGTATATTCTAGAAGGAATAGAATTGACAGCCTCCGTGGCGTAGCGGTAGTGAACGCAGCCGCTACGCAGGAGGCGCGGGTTCGATCCCCGGTCAGTGCAAATATTTATATGCATGAATATGGGTATTTGCATTGGTCTGGTCGTACCTCGGAGAGCACGTTAAGCCGTCGGTCCCGGTTGTCATACAAACATCTATGGCAGTCGTTACGGTTAGTTGGAGCCCTCAAAAATCCAACAACTGGTCTAGCTGCAATGCTTCGATATCGCCTTGGGGTTGTGGAGGTCAGATGGCAGTCGCTTCACGGAAAATATCGAAGTTTAGCCAAATCCACAGTTAGACTGGTAAAAAGCGGACCCCAGACTCCAAGTTGAAAAGCTTCGGATGCGACTGGGATTAACGCTAGGATGAAGAAGAAGATTCTAGAAGGAATAGGCAGAGATACCTATATCATGCTGCTTTCTACCTAGTGGACCTTTTTGGCTTCTTAATAACAAAACGAAGTCATGTAAGGACATCCAGTATAACGCAAAACCCTCATAATACTTTCTCTGAACTGGTAATTAAACCTGCGACCTCGTTTATCTCATTCTATACTTATGAAAGAAGCGTCAAATTACCCTGGTTATTTATTTTAGGTATGTCTAACCTGTTGATATAAATTCGGTAGGTTCTATCACAGTTTTTTGGTGCAATACAATATTTTAATGTCAAATTATTACCAAACAACGTGTAGGTAGTGATCGTATAAATTGCAAAACGAACACATCCTTGGTAGAATCTCGTAGGCGGACGAAGCTAAAGTAAACAATAATATACCTAACATTATTCGAAATCGATTTGACAGAGCATTACCTACTGTAAGAACACATCTTGATAATTTATGCTAAATTAATTTTATGGGTAAAGATGATTAAGAAATACGCCAATATAATTGAATGAAATTTAAGCATTTAGTATGTCAACTATTCAAAATTTATCAGACCAAATACGGAAACGCTAATGGTGTGTGGTCGGCCTACGCAACTTAACTCGTACAGGTGAACCGGTAAATAAGTAGATTAGACTGGTAGACCGGTAGACCGATAGAATGGTAGACCAGTAGACCGGTAGATAATCAGTGGGATGGAAGTCTATTCCACGTTGTCATCGATATCACACCAATATTTACCAATTTTGTGTATCTGTGTTTGTGCCTGTTTTGTGTCTGTTGTCTGTTTTGTGCCGTGTGGTTCCCGGCACAGTAGAATTTGGGCCACCCCTTCTCTTCCCATGTGGTGTCGTATAAGGTGACTAAGGGATAGGGCTGATTAACTTCAACATCAGACAGATATGTACAACCCAGATTCAACCTCAGATGCATGGCTCGAGTCAACAATAGTGCCCGGAATACGGCAATAGGCTCACCCCCTGTTACGTGGGGCCGAAGACAGATTGATGAAATGTGGGTTTTAATTCACCTCTGCCTAACCCTCCGGAAGTAAAGGCGTGATTATATGTATGTATGTATATATGTATGTATGTATGTATCTCAGTATCTAAATAAATCATAATTCCCTATCCTGTAATTTACAGGATTTAACTGCGTGATGTGATACATGCAGGTATGTGTGTAGCCTCTCCTAGTAATATGTATTATAAATACTTGCTTTTCCCCCGCAGTTCCGGCTGCGTGGATGTCAGCTAACGCCACCAAGAGTATTTTTTCTAAATGGACGGACTTGGTGTATAAACTTCTAACGCCTATTTCACTATCTCAGTAGCGAGTTTTTCAAAACATCAAATGATAACTGTATGAAACATCGGCCCTGTTTTATACCTGTGGTAGGTTTTAAGAACATTATTTCAAAATAAAAATATTGTTAACTAGTATGTTCATATCAATAGTAAATGGCAAGAAGAAAAATCAAAACATTTCGTTCATTCATCAATAAATCCGCCCAGTGTTTCCCAAACATTGTTCTGCCATGGCCCGGTAATTTTCACACTGCCCCTTCGTGACCCACTGAATACTTTTTAACCCGAGCTGGCTTCATAATTAATACACGTTTATTAATAGTAGAAATCTTTTATTAATACTAGGTACATACCATATTTTGATATCACTAATTTAGTCACTAAATTTTAGTGCGAAGTATGGAGCTGTTACTTGCTTTTTACTAAAGAATTCAAGTTTGCGGATAATGACGAAAGTTTTATCCTAAGGTCTGGTTGCACTTCAAGTCAGTTTCTATATTAATTTTTAAGGAAAACTAGTGTTTAAAACCCAGCTTCATTTGAATTAATATACGATGCGGCGATCGATAGTAGGTAGAGATAAGGCGGGAATGGTGCGACCCTGTATTTTATTTTGATGGCCCGGTACCGGGTCGCGACCCGGCAAATGGGAAACAGAATGAACTGAATTAGCCTATTGCAGTCCACTGTTGGACTGAGGTCTCACCCAATAGCACTCGATTCGCCACCTTGCGCATTCAATATCCTAGCTACCCTTTTCTGATCCACTGTCTCCACTCTTAAAAATAATTAGGGCTACCGTTTAATATATATAAAAAACGTCATTATGGTTAACACCCCGACTCAGAGTACCCCGACTCGGATAGGTTAGGTTAGAAGGCTAAAGCAGGAGTGAAGCGGAGCGGTGGTTATTTTTTTTAAACCACCCAGATATAGGATTTTATTTATATGTTCTGTTTGAAAAAAAGAAGTACTTTTATGAAATAACATTTTGTTAAATGACATTTGGACTGGACAAATGCTCAATTTGCGAAACATATTATTTGGTTAAATGAAGAAAGGTCAATTGACATTTTAATATTTAATACATTTGGCAAGAATAGTGTTTGTTAATGGATCATTTGTTAAGTGAGTTTTTGTAAGATGATAGTTTTGTCAAATGTCTCATTTGCCAAATGAACATTTGGTGAAACGTTGTTTGTCGAATGACCATTTGTCAATTATTTTTTGGTCAAACTAACTAACAAAGTAATCCTAGGCCTATCCCTTCTACTTGGACTCGGTGGGGCGCCATCATTGCCCATAATGACTATTTTTAACATAATATTTTTGAAAGTCTGCAGTGTCAACGATTAGTGTAATTATTGCTATTGTTGTTTGATGATTCCCGTTTAAGAGATTTCAAGTCTCTGCGACGAGCGGTTTAGGCTGTTTGTTGTCTCTAAAGTCAATTAGTCAGGACAAAGAGTTTTATATAAAAGAAGATGAAAGTCTGTGAAGATGTTTGTTTTCTATACTATAATCATGTTTAAATTTCGCACAGGGATAGATCGATTTAGATAGGAAAAATATTGAATCGGTCCTGGCGGGACTTGAACCCGCGACCTTTCCCTTACAGGGGGAGTGCTCTGACCACTGAGCTCAGACCTGTCATTGGATTTGAATAATTAGCATGCAAAATGCTTTAAAATTTCATTCAACAAGGATATATTATAGTCTGAAATAACAAATATGCTCTCACTTTTTATTTTTAGAATAGGTTCTCATGGGTGGTGAAAACGAGACCAAAGTTCCACGAGGGCGAAGTCGCGACCATGGCTAGTTGGTACAGTCGACAAAGAAGATACGGTTTCACTTTAACATACATACAATTATCATTAAAAAGTGCAACTGTATATCCTTTGTCGGCTGTGACTTAGCCCTCAGCTGTTAAAGTTATTTCTTATCTCTCGTCGGTAGGTATTTATTTATTTTTACTATTATTTATTTTATTTAACACTGCTTATGTTTCTGTGTTGACCCCTGTCTGGCGCTACCAAGCAATTTATATGCATTTTAGGTGGGCACGTTACACATTCGGCATAATGAGTAACACAGTACCCAAAGTATGATATAGTGCATAGCTTACTATTATAAAAGAATCAAATCACTACTTCACCCGGATGAAGTCGCAAGCAACAGGTAATTTGTAATCAAATCAACGAATATGAATTTTCAAAAGTCTAATCTTACAAAAAAGTATTCAATCAATTACTAGATTTAGAAAATATTTTTGTAAACCCTAAACTTTTTGAAAATCCAATATGGCCAATGTTACTCACGAAGAATGCAGCTTTCTAATGGTGAAAGAATTTTTAAAATTGGCTCAATAGTTTCTGAGCCTATTCATTACAAACAAACTTACAAATCTTTCCTCTATATAATATCAGTGTTGATAATAAATAAGTACGCTTTAAAAACATCGCTTTGCCGCATCTCTCGCGCGACCTCGTGCGCCCGCGCCGCCAGCCCGCATCTGGACCAATGAACCAGTTACTCGACCTTGACCTTTCTTTCGTACCTACGTCGTGATAGAGCGCGAACTTGGTCACAAGCGGAGCGATTTTATGGAGATATGCAGTAACTCCTATGAACTCAAACTTCTCGTGTTGACTGATTAGTGTTACTAGGTACAAAGAAAATAAATGCGAAACTGTGCTTTCGGTAAAATGGAGGGATATGGATGGGTTTTTTATAAGATCATGCCAGAACGACATTTATATAAAATTTAAAAAAATATTCATTGCCTGTAAAGATAGTGATGGGGAGAAAATTAGATTATAGGCCAGGCAAAGCTACTTTGTTCCAGGGAATAGATTTGAATACCTCGATCGGTAGACAGTGAAGTCGTAGGTAACAGCCATATTAATTTATTACGCGACCTATTTCGACATTCTTGGTAACTGTAGTTCTTTGTCGGAAGGTCTTGGTCCACACACAAGTAAAGAGGTACCTAATAAATAAATCTTCTCATGTCAAGAGTTCGGACTAAGTGTGAGGTTCTACTGCTCGCTCCGCTCGTGAATGTAACACGTGTATATCAATGGTGAGTGAAAGTGAGGCGATACTTTTGCTTTCTTTACAGGTCATCTGCAACAGAACAACTCTATCTCTTGGACACATTATGAATTAAAGTAGAATTGTTATGTATAGCGTGCTAGATAGTACGAGTACCTAAGTTTTCTTTAAAAAAATCCATTCTTAGTACGGCTAAGCTCGGTATCTACCTTCTTACAGGTTCTTTAGGGAATTTTATCTTCCCTTATTGGATGCGCACAATACTCTGCGTTGATGAATTAAATCATTCAAAACGAGTATTTAGTTATAATATAACGCATAAATAAATTATGTTTATAGTTTAGTTCCAAATTTAAATTATCTTAATACCCAGGTATTAAGAGCAAAATCAAATTATTTTATTGATTCAAATCGTATTACTGTCCAAACTAACCGTGTGTACCAAATATCAGAACAATCAATCAACAGGAATGGGGGGGGAGGGGAAACCCAAGGCATTAAGATCATTTTGAGTACTTTACTAGTAATATCGATCTGATGCTGATGTCTCCCCGAGGGGGGGGGGGGATATCAGGGGAGACACGAGACCGAAACCACTGTAAGTAAGACAGCGGCGTTCGCAGTAAAAAATGAATAATTGTCAATTTCATACCAATAATCACGGATGGATGCACTTGGACACCATATAAGGACAATTTCGTGATTTCTCCAGCGTGATGCGTGAGCGCTGCCCACGATGCCTTGACTCACTTCTATTAAGGCGCCCATGAAAGGTTAAATTAAACTATTGTCACACGATCACGCAATTTACTTGTTATCACAAAACAAATGTTGAGAAAAAGCTTGAAAATTGAACTAAATACTTGATTGGCATTCAAGGCAAGTTTCCCCAGGTTTTGTTGTTCTAACACGCTTTTTTTAGCATTTATTCAATCAATCATTAATTAGCCTGTCGCAGAGCACTGCTGGATATAGGTTTCTCCCAATGCGAGCCTTTGCTCCAGATCCTCTGCTATTGTTAGCCTTACCTGTAACTAATTTACTATGTAATTATGTATGTGGAAACGCATTTTACTAGTCGAATCGGGTATCTATATATGAATAATTTAAAATCATACCAAACTTATGCCCTTACACCTTATTATAATAGAAATTTTAATATTTCGAGAGGTAGGACACGACGGTATTTCCGTCCGATTGAGCATTCCAACTGGGGAAGTACCTCCGCCCTACAGAATACCTTGGCCATAATAACCCCGTGTTGTGTTCCCGGCGGTGAGTGGGGTAGCCAGAGCTCACTGGAGTGAAGAGTTTTTATGCTGTTAGTGGGAAGACCAAAGACTATTCCTGCTTTGTCTTCTATACTGTCTGTGTTTACAGGGTCGGCAGCACACATCCATAAGCCACGGTACCCCACTTTTCATCAGGTGGACCGTGTGCTATAAAAAAACTACTTCTTCTGTCTTTGGTGTCACATTATCCCATTACGTGGAGTCGGCTTTATTTCACTATACCTGGTCCTGTGCGCCATTCTCCTCAAGGCTCAATTCCCTCATGTCGTCCTGGACACTCGTCATCGAGATGATTGGAGGTCTTTCTTAGTTGTAGCTATGGGAAGGCACTTTCTCGCAATATGATTATCTGGTCTTCGAAACATATGATTGTCATTGTGGAAACTAAATAAATAAATAAAATAAAAAAATAAAAAAAATAAAAAAGCCTTTCATTTCACACTAAAATTTACACATTTTTACGATTATTTTATTATAAAATACATTTTTTCTTCAATTTAATCAATAAATCTGAATTGTAGAAAAATTAGAAAAAATCAGCATGAATAGAATTTTTCATGTTATAATTTTTTTTTTCATTTTTTATTATTTATTATTGGATAGATTTCATTTGAATTTCAATTTTATTATATTAAAATTCTTAAGTTAAGTAATTTTTAAATTAAATTAAAATATTATACTATAATATCATACTATATTTTTTTATTTTTTTATTTATTATAATATATTTTACTATATTTAATTGTGGATACTGCTGTCGTCAAATATCTAATTTTTAATCAAAGCAAACATAATATATTACTGGTGTTAGAAGTCTAATGGCACAAATTTGTCACAAATTTCGGCTGGGTGGGTATATTTTGACCTGCCCTTCTTGTTATAACAGAATGGCCAAACCAAATGTCATGAGATGAGCGTGCACCTCGTGACAGCGCATTTGGTTCGCTCGTGGAATGAGGAAGTGCCAAGTGCTGCGTCCCTGACCGAACCAACATATCTACTACCTCTGCTATTGTAATAAGAGCAATACTATTATTTGTCTATATTAATATAAAGCAAAGAAACAGACAAAAATTCCAAAAGTTAACTATTTTGGAAACGGTGTCGCTTTTAGAAAAATACTTATAGATAATGATCTATATTTTTCTAATAAAATATCAATGCAGACACAGTAGATAGACTTCAAAGATGAATTTCATAACAGTGTTTGAAATCTTTCTAAGTAGGTACCTAACTACAAGGTTTTAGAACATTTTATCAGCGAAAAACATTTGAGTTCAATCTTAAGTAGGTAAGGTTGATGGCCAGAGAGGTTCAGCTGAAAAGTGAGTCACCACAATATTAGTTGTATTGTATTGTAACCGAAGTGTTGAGCACAATAGAGTAGTTATTCGTTTAAATAGTTTTAATTGTGCAAGCACATCAGTTTCGGCAGTCGTTTCGATAGACAAGAGTTCATTCATTACAGTTCCAGTAATAGTAATAATAGATACAACAATAGCATTATTAATAATGGACCTTCAATTCATTACTTAATTTTTCTATCCTTATTTCATAATAATACTATATTTAAAATGCATTAATTGAAATATTAAAAATAATACAACTACAGAAAAAACATGCTCGTATCCTTCCCGGCGCAAAGGTGCCCACAATGCTGCCCGCGTTACCTCGTTGAATCGCAATGGCCATCCTTTGCCGCAGGAACAAGCCAGAGCGGGTGTCACCCAGTACGGCCGGCGGCCATACGGGGAGCGAGTCGGGGACCGCGTGGTCCCCGTTTCGAAGCGGCCTGCTTCTGCTAGGGTGACGGGCGGCTCCACCCGTCACGCTTAGGCCCGCGCTCATGGGGGGCGGAGGTCAGTCTGCGCCCTCCGACGCCCAAACCGCCTGCGAACGTGGGCAGCGATGTCCGCGAGTCCGTCTCGCTAATCGCGCCGCCTCCTTCACGAGCATGACCTGCTCGCAGAAAGAGGCACTGGCTGCCCACGCATCCGCGCAGCGGACCATCGCCGCGAGCAGGGTGGAGAGCATGAGCACTCTTACCCTCAGGGCCGACACAAGCACCCGCCTTCGTCTCAAACGCCGGACACTTGGTGAGCGTGTGCAGCCCCGAGTCCACGCTCGCGTCGCAGTGATGGCACTCGGGCGTTAGCTTTATGCCCATCAGATGCAGATACTGCTCGAAGCTACCGTGTCCGGTAATTTTCTGCGTCTGACGGTACGAGACGCTACCGTGTGGCCTCTCTAGCCAATCCCCCATCATGGGTCTTACCGCCGCAATCACGGAGTGCCCTACCTACAATGCAACTTGTAAAATAAAATAACTTAAATAAAATTATTCGGATACCTACGTCAAATTAGACAGACAACAAATTGTATAATTCGACTAAAACGTGGCTTATTGAGCCTAGGGCTGCCTTTTATGGAAAGAGATTTATAAATGTTTACGTACCGAGTCAGGTTAATGTCAGGGGTGTACATAAAAACTGTTTGAATTGCGCCGATTATTTATTTTTAGCCTATTAATAAGATTACTGCTTAAGGTCAAAACAAGAGTGATTATCTCTCAGTAACGGCTCGGAATGAAAAAATATACTTTTTGGTCAGTAGCTTCCTAAAACGGCTGACAAAATATAGATACGTAAGTACTTACAACTCTACTTAACCTATTAAGAATACGTTCTGCAGAATGAACCTGTACATTACTTACATCCTATCCTATCCTGTTACGCTAGTACTATTATCTCTTCTGTGACTGTATCTATGTATATCCTATGATATCTACCTATCCTATAATAAATTGTAAAGGTGATTGTATGTTTGGATGTTTGTTATTCCAAGCTGAACAGATCTGTCTGAAATTTGAAACAGGGATAGCTTACAGTCTGAACTTTTTATCCCGGGAATAGGTTCCCAACCATGGGGGGTTGTGGGAACGAGATCAAAGAGAAAATTCCACACGCCAAGAATTTTCAAGCCGCGAGCTACAGTTGTCCATACTAAAACTATTATAAATGTGTATGTGTGTCTGTTTGTTGGTCCTTCACACCTAAACCACTGAACCGATTTTGATGGAATCTTAAATGGGGGTAGACTAGACCTTGAGAAAGGATATAGGCTATTTTAGGTTGCGATGCGGGCGGAACCGTGGGCAAAAGCTAGTTTATAATATATTTTCAAACCTTCTAAAACTACTAAACAGGTAAACAACTTATTTGATCCGCACATCGTGCATTCCTCGCGATGCGTGTGCGCATGTATTACACCGTGACTTCATGGCAGATTTAACCTTTGACCATAATTAGGCAAGTATGGTTCTTCACGCATTGAAGTTGTGGTGCCAAACCAATTTAAGTTAGGTGTGAATTGAAAGTTGAATTGGTGACCTGTTTAATTGCGGATTAATTATCGTTGGATTTTGAGAGAAAGCCTACGCCACAGCCCCGCCTGTCAATCAGCAAGTGCTCGCGGGAGAGGATGGTCTGGGTCCCGAAGATCTTGGTGCGACCTCAAAGCCCCACGTCCTGTTCTCTAGCAGACTGAAATACAAAAAAAATATACAGGACGACACGTGCAGGACTTAGATGTCACCCGCATACGGTGCAGAACATTCCTTCAATAACCAAGCGGTTCGGTGTCTCTTTCCTTTGTCGCACCATTAAGACCTGGAATTCCTTGCCAGCTCACGTGTTTCCCTCTTCCTGCAGTGCCGGGTCCTTTAAGCAGGGCGTGAAAAAGCATCTGATGAGGCCGTCAAGCTGAGTGCCATCATTGTTAACATGGCACGTGTATGTAATGGTGGCCCTCTCTCCTGAGACTTTGCCTTCAGCTTACCATCAGGCAAGGTAAAGTCAAATTGACGTGTCCGAAATTAAAAAAAATATTAATGGCATTTCCTCTCTTCCTCCTTTATTGCATATTCAAAGACTATTTATGGTGTGCGCTTACCAAGGAGGTCAGCCGCGAGCTTGTTCACGACTTTACCTGTAAAGAATTAAACAACAACTTTTTTATCAGTAGATTCCTCATTGCTTTTTAACTAGCAAGATATTATTATTTTTTGTGAAACAATTAATAGTGCTATAGTAATAGTTGTTCGTAATGGTAATAATTGCTTTATTATGTTGTTCAAAATTTATACAAGTCATTATCAATTATGCATCCTTGCAACACCTTACAAGAAATAGCTTTATAAAAAGCGAGCAGAAGAAAAATGTGGATAGTTTCTTTTTTTGGATCGCTCCGTGCTCGAAGTAGATAGATAAATATACTATTGCGGTGCACGGGTTAATCGTCATTATCTTCTCATGAGTCCAGGTCCCGGTCACAATCGAGACCTTCACCTCGGCATCCGAGATTTACCTACTTACCTGCTTTTGCTCCTCCACTTCGCCTGGTCCATCCATGTTAATGTAATCATTGGCACGCATCTCTCTCATTTTTTCCTCTATAATGTCAAACTCGCGCTTTTTAAGTGTACCAAGAGGCCCGACCAAGACAACGTGGTTAGATATTTGTTACCTAAGTAGGTACTTAGGCGATCGCCGCAAATCTGCATGTGCTGTTCCCGATACGAAAAGTGAGGGAATAACTAAATTACTTGGGTATAGTTGGATGGTATATTTTGTACTTATCGGTCTCAGAGACGGTTGCAGTGGCGAAGCTCCCTATAAATCGATTCCTGCTGGATTGCTCTGCAAAAGGAAGCAGTATTAGATCAGAATACCGTACGTGCAGTACGAGTGTCAGCAGGACGAGTGTGACACCCCTGGAGTTGCACATCGGTCCCATAGGCCACAGTTTCCATTAGGTGGGCTTTCTGCCATCTCAGTAATATAAAAACCTGGAGAGTTTTTGTGCTGTCAGTGGGAAGACCAAAGGCTAATTTCTGCTTTATCTTCTACGCTGACAGCACAGAAATTCTCTGTGTTCACAGGGTCGGCAGCACGAGTGTGACTCCCCTGGTGTAGCACACTTCCATAGGCTTCGGTAACCACTTTCCATCAGGTGGGCCGTGTGCTTTTCTGCCACCTCAGTGGTAAAAAAATGCTTTACTGTTTTACATCAGCTTTTCTTTTGATCAAGCGTTTCTCACCACAAACTGCGTTGATCTTTTTTGTTTAATCACGTATCATTACTTATTCAGTGAATTTCTTACGTCAATATATTTCTTTGATAATCTCATAATAAGATGTAATGAATCATCAAAAGTTATTGAACGCATTTGAACTTTGTCTAGATTCAGATATTATTGTGTTAATGAAACATCCTTGAATTTATGTCAAACTTGACAAGCATTCAAATTAGTAGGAAATATTGTACGCCACGTTATTAAGCCGGTTTTAATATAAAGCATGCTTTTCACATCGTGACTTGGCTAAGCACATAAGTACCAGGTTTGTTCGCTGATCCGCGTTCCTGTAATTATAATTAAACAATAAAAATCAAAGGAACAATCAATCAAACATACTATATTCTATATTCGTGACAAATTTCATTTAGATCCGTTTTACAAACATGTCCAGAAGGTAAACTCTAGGAATATATGGCAATTTATTGTAAAAAATCCATATTTTTGTAGTTATTAGTTACATTATGTACCCTTGGACTGCGCCAACAACAGTAGCCAAAGAATTAACACTGAGTACTTCCTGATTAGGTCTTATGTCGGAAGTCGTCAGCACGCGAGTTATTATAACCGAATTAAGATATAATCATTATTTCCTAAAGTTTTAAACAACTAAAATCTGTGAAAATAGGTCAAGTTTTAAATAGTGCCATTTTTTCTGACTGATTTGTGTCTAACAAACTATTAATCATACTTACTTACGGGACGGGGACTTTTAATATTTGGGCTCAAGAGGCTTATAGACAAGTGGTTACCGAGTCGGTTAACATACTGCAAGTTTAGGTAACACTGGCCAAATCGGTCTTAGGATAAGTGACCCGATTTAAACCGCACGCCGTTTTGGGTCATTAGTTGCCGAGGGTGGGAAATCATCTGGCATATCCCTCATGCCCCGGCTAACCTAGGACCATCACCCCCTCGGGTAACCGGGGTTGCCGATCGCATGATAAATAACAATAAAAGCATTAACAATACTGTTGTCTCTTTCCTCCCCAGGTGTACCACATGTGCGACGGAATGGGACGACAGTTCAGCTACAAGTGCCCCAATATGACGCTGTTCCAGCAGCGCATGCTGATATGCGATCACTGGTACATGGTCAACTGCTCCATGTCTGAAAAGGACTATGACGCTAACCTGCTCATTGGTAAGTTCTCTTAGGGGTATATAGAAGGACGAATATTACTAATAGTACCACTGGTAAGATTAGAAGGTATTACTACTGGGAATCGGCCAACATTCGACACAGCACTATGTAGACGCAAAGTAGCATAGGTTTTTCACCAAGGTATTTACATATTTTTGTACCTGCATAGGGTACCTGTTATAGCGTCGGTAGCTTTGTGGTTATGGAGTTAGCCTTGCGATCGAGAGGTCCCGGATTCGAATCCTGGCCATTACACTATCGACGTGAACCCATTCCTAGCACAAGCAATTTAGCTTTGTTGGAGTGGTTAGAAGGAATATTAGTAATTTCGACAATTTCGGTGGCTATATATTCTTTTAAAAACAATTAAAAATCCGTCATCAATTAGCCTTTTGCAGCCCACAGCTGGACTTAAGCCTCATTATGCGTCATAGCACCTGATCCTCAGCCTTCTACATTCAATGTATCCCCGTCATCTGTTTAAGTATCAGTTCCTCGAACTCACAAGTTTCATTTAAATAAACCGCTGCGTCATCTTCGTGGCGTAGCGGTAGTGAACACGGCCGCTACGCAAGGAGGCGCAGGTTGGATCCCCGCTTAATGCAAATATTTGTATGCATGAATAAAGGTTTTTGCATTGGTCTGGTCGTGCCTTGGAAAGCACGTTAAGCCGTCTGCCCCGGTTGCCATACAAACATCTTTAGCAGTCTTTACGGGTAGTTAGAGCCCTCAAAAGTCCAACAACTGGTCTAATTGCAATACTTCAATATCGCCTTTAGGTTGTGGAGGTCAGATGGCAGTCGCTTCACGGAAAATGTCTAAGTTTAGCCAAATCCGCAGTTAGACTGATAAAAGAGGACCCCAGACTCTAAGCTGATAGCTTCGGATGCGACTGGGATTAGCGCTAGGATGAAGTAGCTGCGTCATCTTATATGCATATAATACAATACTACAATACATATATGTAGGTATAGTATACCAAGCGAGCGAAGCGAACGAGAGTCTCTGTTTTAACAGGGTAGCCGAGTTTGCCTTTGTCCGTATCTATGTCGGTTTGTCAGTTCCGGTCTAGAGGCCCCATTTCTAAGCCGATTTTTTATTTATTATTGAAAAATATTTTTGTCGAGTTTTTTTTGATATGAGGGGAAATGAGGGAGAAAAGGGCGGAAGATTTCTGTCGCCCTATTGATGAACAAATGTCGATGATTTCTGGCTGAAACATCAAGGACATATTTCCAGACAGATTATTGTGAAAATAAAATCAAATCCTCGTAAAGGTGAACTTTGTTATAAAATAACAGATGAGGTAAAAGAGGGAAAAGAAAGAAAGGAAAAGATTGGTAAGAACGAATCGTCATCTTTTTTGGTGAAACATCCAGGGCTGTTTAAAATAAGAAGATACGCATCGTTTTACCAAGTACCAGAAAATGTGGCAAAAGGGGTGTGCTCGCGAGGTCTACTGTGCATTTATTTTCATTCATTTATTTCGTGAACACAGGTTAATACAGATGTTACAGGGCGCTTTGGTACATACAACCGCCGATTGGCATACAAAATAACATGCATATAATAAATTCAATACAAATTGCTCATTTCAATATATAGTCGTTTGTTATAGTTCTTATTTTATGACCAACTACTTACTTAGGGAATTCATTCAATTCGTGTCATAATTTAGAGAATTTAATTTATTGTCAATTTCAAATGTAAAATTTCCTCTAAATAGGGCGCAG
This sequence comes from Eilema caniola, assembly GCA_949126895.1. Taxonomy (NCBI): domain Eukaryota; kingdom Metazoa; phylum Arthropoda; class Insecta; order Lepidoptera; family Erebidae; genus Eilema; species Eilema caniola. Next base: position 23,613,510 of record OX421474.1, read on the forward strand.
GTTTATGATAATTTATTAATGTCAAATTTATATCACAGAACGGTATTTACGTTATGATTAACTTTATACTTTGCTAACTACATACATACATCGTGATTGATTCTATAAGCACATTTAATATAACGTATTTGCATATAAGTAATTTCATTGAAATGTCAGTTTTAATAGCACACTATGGAGATAACATACTAGATCTTATTAATATACGATAATAGCATTTGCCAACATAAGGCCCCAACATAAGAAGAGGCCTTTGTCCAGTTGTGAACTGAGATTGGCTAAATGATTGAATAGCATTTAGTTTCAAACTTCAGACATTACCAACCGGTTTCTACAGGGAGACATCAATTTTAAACTTTTTCAGTCTTATTCATAAAAAATGCTTATGGAAGGTTTATAGCGTACATTAGTTAAAACGTCTCATAACGCTATCATACGTATTTTAAAATATTGTATTCATAACTGCTCTATAAACCTTCGATAACTATAGTGTCGCTATAAGAGATAAATAAATGAAAATGTTGCGACTTGGTTAAAAAAATCAGATATCATTGAAATTCTTAAGTCCTTTCTGCCTTGTTATTTAATGAGTCTGTTTATTATGCATTACTAACGCTTATATTATAATAATATTTGCTTCATAAGATCATATTACAAGCTGGTGAAAGAGTGGTTCGGAACACCCACACGAACACTAACGCGAAGAAGGTGGTGGCGTGGGCTAGTTTACACAATATTATTGGTATTAAAACTTCCCAATATCGCAGACTCCCAATATTTTTAATAGCTTCAAGTACATCTAGGCTTTGTAAAACTTGCATTGTGCAAGACACTGAGAAACACTCTGCCGCAATAAATTTACCACAAACTCCAAAAAATAACTGACCTAGATTAGTAATAATAATAATATAGGCTAATCAGAGATATTCGAGTTATATTCAATAATTCACCAAAGTAATGCGAACAAAGCAACAATGCTAGTCATGCTATATAGTATTAAACATTTCATCAATATTTTGAGAACAGCTGTCAAAGTAACATCAGCTGTTGCGCAGGTCGGCCATCTTTTCTCTTAATATTGCTTTATAGCACGGCTATAGTGGGTTCCTACCTTCCATAACTTATATGAAGTTTATAGAGGGTTTATAGAGCGTATTAGTGCTAAAATGCTGTTATGAATACAAATTTTCGACGATCACCTTATAGCAGTCTTATAAACCTCTCATAACTTTTTATGAATAAGACTGTAAAACTTTATAAAAGGAACAAAGATTGTAGGTATCTAAATATTTTAATTGCAGTACATATTTGTAAACCGTACTTTAGTTGGAAAACGTGTTTTTATAAGAAAATAGGGATATGGTATGAATTGAGAATAGTAAACTATAAAAAAGGACGTGAGTTAATAAAGGAAAATGAGTGAAAATGCAGTGGTATGAATTAAGAATAAAAAGAAAAAAAAAACCAGTAGGTATGTGTTAATACATTTTTAAATGGTATGAGTTTTCGTGGTATGAAGACGGAATAACCCAATTATAGTGTATTAGCGCGGGTTTTACGAACAATATTACACCATCAAGATGTCTTGTCTTGTCTTGATGTCAAGACGCCCCTCACTTCTGTCGTTATTTAGGTCTTCAGCTGCTCCCAATTTGTTAGAAGGGTATTAAAAATTCTTGCTTCGAGATAACCCCATATCCTAGTCAGCTGGGGTTAAGTCGGGAGATCTGGGTGGCCACAATATATCTCCAAAGCGGCTTATAGTTTTGCCCGGAAACAACGCTCTTAGTGAGTACATGAGCGGCCCCATCTTGCTGATACTCATTAATATCTTCTTCTTGTAGCTGCGGTCCAAAAACAGATTAATCATGTCGGTATACAGCTCGCTTGTTACTGTAACCGCTGCACCTCGGTCATTCTCGACCGCAGCTGCAACAAGGTTGATTTTTTCAATCGTTCGTGCAGGTCTATTTCAATCGGCAAATTAATGATTCAGGAAACATCCAGTCGCTCTCCGTCGGGGCGCCACTTAAACGGCGAATTTGGAAGTGATTAGAAAACTTGCGCTGAGCTTCACTCAAAGAAAACTCGTTGCAAAAATATAGCTTTACTGCGTACGCAACGTGCACGCCAGACTACTGCAACATAGCGACAAAAAAATCTGCACTAATCACATACCGAACACTACTGCTCCTCACCCGCTAGCCCTGCGCCGAAACACTCTTTATTTTAACTATGATCGTTGATATTAAGTCGTTTCCCTGATCCTGGCTTCGGAACTAAATGCGTAAAAAGTCCCTATGACCCGAACGCGGTAGTCACACCTAAACATAAGTTCTAAGATATTATTTTTTTAAAGTGTACTTCGCCACGAAGGTCTTCGGCGCCCAAGACAACCTTACCATCAAGCCAATACTCCTGCTAATTCACAGATAAGATAAGACACTGGCATAAGTTTTCCTCTCGGTATTCGCTTACATAAAAAACCGCGTAAGCCCAATCACAAAAGAGTAAATTAACCACCCACTTCAAGTAAGCTTCTATTACAACCGTGAACAACGCTAAGATGATGAGTGTAATTCTTTGTATTTCGTTAGTCATTTCTCACGTCTCGTCAATAATAGTTTAAGTAGATAGGAACAAAATATTAAAAGTTCTTGAAGGAATTTTCTGCATCGTATACGGGTGACATCTAAGCCCTGTCGTGTTGTCCTATTTAGGAAAGGAGAGGGCGGGACTAATTGGAAGAGCTCATCAGAACATTCACCATGGTAGAGACGACAAAATACTGCCAAGGAAGCAAAATCTTTACGCATCAGCAGAGGCTTATGGTGCTTGTTACTTTGGAATTCCCAATAATGTGGACTGTACGTCGCTGCAACCTGTCGAGAGCATCTAATAAGTACTTTGCGGAGCCATTCCAGAGATGCGAGCAGTTTTCCACATGTCTTGTATAGTCTATAAAAATCGTCTCACTCTGTTCAGGACACAACCTCGTGAAAACTCGGTTACGCGAAGTTGTTTCGATGATACTCTCGATGTAGTTTATATTCGTCAATATTTACTTCATACTTCAATATGAAAACAGTTATAGTAGGTACCTATCAAGTAAAGTAACCTTCCGTGTCCCAAGGCCTGGAAACCTTGCGTTTGTTACCCTGTCGCCATCAATGAGTTTCTCGGCTCTTCACACTTTGTTATTCACGATTATCTTCTGTTAAATGACATTGAATGTCTTTAATGGCAAGTTGTGTTAGTTGTTAGAGGATTGATTCATAAGCAAATAAACATTTTCCATAAAAAAATGAATAAAAGCATCTAACTAACCTCATTGTGCATTTGTTCGTTTATAAAGAATTTACATTAAAATTTGTATAAATATCGACACTACTGGTAATGAAATAAAGGTAACAAAAACATAAACTTTGTAAATACATTAGTAGTTTGATGGAAATCTCTAGGTGAAACTTTTTTGAGATAATAATAGTTTGAAGATTAATATCTACCTACCTTTTAATCTTGTTGTGAATCAACAATTTAAAATTAGTGAGTTTTTGTGTTTCTTCAATAAAACAGTTATTAAAATAGCTTAATCACGGCAAATTTCATTTCATTTTGCTGTTTTTTTGTTTACACTACGGCGCTACATGCCTAGACAAATATTGTAAGTTAACAATAATACAATGCTTAACGTATTTTAAATCTTTGGGTCATTAGTTACCGGAGATGTGATGGCCAGAAACATCTCACGTACACCGGCCGACCCAGGGCCAGGTCAGGTATTCCATCTACGTGTGGGTACCTATGCCTGAAAATATAAGAAGTGTACGGTATTTATCACACACATGCATCGTTTTAGCCAGAGCTCACTGGAGAGTTTTTGGTGCTGTCAGTGGGAAGACCAAAGGCTATACCTGCATTGTCTTCTACACTGACGGCACAGAAACTCTCTGTGTTTACAGGGTCGGTAGCACGTGTGTGACTCCCCTGGTGTTGCACCCGTCCATAGGATACGGTAACCACTTACCATCAGGTGGACCGTGTGTTTTTTCTGCCACCTAAGTCGTATAAAAGAGTAAATTCGGTTCAGTTTGAACGGTACAGTGCGATCGTAATGATTTATCGTAGTGGTGCCCCTACAACCATTTCTGTCCCATTAGCTTGTCAACTAAATTAGAGCCGGAGGAAGATGAAATTCAAACTTATTAATCTTCAAATTTTCTTCTAGATAAAATACTTACAACGTAACGAATGTTAAAGTTACTTGGTTGTTGATAAAATTAAGAAAAAGCTGCGTGAACTCCAACCAATAGAAAGACAACGGAACTTCCTTTGTATCGTATTAGTCTATTGTTCTCTTGTATGGTGATTGTTTGTATGTTCCAATATCTCTACCTACTACTTACTTACCCCTTTAATAATCTTTTTAAAGACATGCCTACCTACATATAGTAGTTTATGATACTGTTGCATAATAAGGGTTCTTATAACACGAGTGTGTTTTAAAAAAACGAGCCGTAGGCGAGTTTTTTTATAGTATCACACGAGTGTTATAAGACCAAGTTATGTACAGTGTCATACACTACTTTATCTACTCTCATACTATAATACATAAACTAATTTATTTTACAAACAAAACCAAACTTTGTTTAATTTAAATGTAAAATGATGGCGCCAAGGCGCAAATGTCGATTGCGCATGCGTTTTTCTTTTTTTTCCGAATCGGCGGATTCTTTTTTTAAAGTAGAGGTTCAGTCCAGATGGATGTTATATAGGTGTATCGTTATGATTAAAAAGTTATTTAATGATAGGTGTCCATACAAGACCTGTATCGTAATAAAACTTTTTTATTGGCCTGTGCGTAATGTTTGTCATAAGAGTTTTGATTTCAATTTTATAATCGTTGTAATATAGTATCAGAGTAGATAAAATAAATAATTACAAATCCCCACGGATACCCCCCCCCCCCCCCCCCTTCGGAACCGAAGGGGGAGGTTATGCGGGACTCGAACCGACTAAACCGCACGCCGTCTGTGGGTCGATGTGCTAGGCCGAAGGTGAGGTTGTCTTGTGACATATCCCTCGCATATAGTCGTTGTATGTACCAACCTACTACCTATTTCAGTGTCTGCCAAATTCTCGATTACAATTTTTTGGGGTCTAAACAATGATATATTAAAAAAAAATAGATGCGTAGTGCGGATTCTAAAATGGCGACAATAAAATGTTGATATTATGCACCAAGCAACCCTCTTTAATAAAATTAAAATTAAATTAAAAATCATTTATTTTCGAACCATCGATCGATCCATAGTGTTAGTAACAATTTAACTTAAGAACTAATGTTAGTTATGAATTCCGAGAATTCCTTAAGAACATTCCACTACCTATGACAAGTGTGGAGTGTCATCCAGTGCCGCAACAAGAGGGAGTCACACCTTTCCTTGAACACATTCAGAAGACTGTTGGCGCTGCAGTGGAGTCGTACCAAGGCAGAGGTTGAACGCTTTCTCATTGAATAATAAATAAAAATAAACTCATTATAATAATATTATTTGTGATATAAAGAATAATATAATTCATATTACTTATGTAATTAATTATATTGACGTAGGTATATACCATGTAGCTATATTTTTTATACCTACTTAGTGTTTGAGCCATTTTTGAAAGTCGCCATGTTCCTTCATGACGTACCTTTAGTTCATAACACATCATTGGGTCTGGAAACGTATAGTTATGGGACCCTAACAAGAACTTTTGTACCCAAACAAACCGCAGCAGCTACAAGGTACGCGTACGCGTATCACGTATGGGTATGATTTGATTTGATTTGGTATCACATGATAGTCGCTTCTTATAAGTCAAGATAGAGCTATGAGTTTACAAGCACAGGACTACACACTGAATTTTTTTTAACAATAAATCGCTATCTTGGTCTTGAAAAAATTATAACTGCGAAGTTTAGAGCGGTCATCAAGATTGGTGCAACCTCTATGCATATTCACACACAGATTATTGTAATTAATAAAAGAGGTGTAAAACAAAGAGCAATAGAGCAATGAATCTCATTGTCTGTGGTTACACTCAAGCACAGGTAACCACAAACGGCCTACAACGTGTAATTTTATTAAAGCTAACATAATTTTGCGCGGCAACCCGCATTCAGATAGGAGTTTTAAATCAATCTTAATTTATAAAAAGCTCTCGTTCGCAGGTGTTGCACAGGATCAAAACGGTATAATGAAATCTGTTTTGTATGAGTGCGATGGAAGGTGTTAAAACATTGTTTACACTCTCAAAGAACGTGTTCTGAGTTCAGGCATGGAATAAATAAAAATAAAAAATATATAAAAGGCATGGAATAAACATAAAATAATACTAAGGAGCCGACAGCAGCAGCAACGGGCGATGTGGCGCTGTTCGCTGTATGTAGACCAAATTTTTTTTTTGAAGATATTTTAAAAATGCATTAATCTCCTTTTGTACAGTCCCGTGCCTCAACTTTCTTAAGTTATTTAATACTTTTTAGTTATTGAAATCGGTCTTTTAAACGTAGTTTCTGTTATTTTTAACTTTTTAGTGTCTGTAATAGGTTCTTTTTGAATTGGGTATTTGAGAAATTTTTGAAACCTATTTTAAAAGATGTAGAATTTTATTATATACCTCGTACAAGTTATCTGTTTCGCGATAAAAACATTATAGACTAGCTGTTGCCCACGGCTACGCCCGCGTAGATGTCGGATTTGTTGACATTAATGATCACTGCTCCGCTCCCTTGAGTAGTAGCGTGATGATATATAGCCTATGTGTTATTCTGATGTATAAGCTATATTATTGTAAAGTTTCATTAAAATCCATCCATTCATCACGCATGATCAATTGGATGACTTTAAACAGGAAATTAAACAAATGCTGCTATCGTGGAAAGCTGACCATGACGACGCAATGGAGAAGGTGTTGGCGGAGCAATCCACTCTAATAACAAAATTAGTATCCGACTTGTCTGAATTAAAACTCCAGAACTTACAGATCCAAAATACTAACAAAGATGTCGAAAAGTCTGTAATCACTACTAGCGAACTATATGAAGATATGAAATCGCAAGTTAAAAGGCTACGAGATGATCTTAAAGAGTATAAGCTGTATACGGAAGGACTTGAAAAGACCGTGAAAGACCTACAGCGTAAATCACGCTCCTCAACAGTGGAGATCCGTAATGTTCCAATACAGCCGAACGAGACCACAGCAGAGCTTGCTAAAATCGTGTTTAACATTGGCAAAACTATAGACTTACCTATCTTACCATCAAATGTTCAATCAAATGTTCGAGATATATATCGTGCTCCCGGTACTTCGAACAACAAACCAATAATCGCTGAATTTGTAAATGTTCAAGGCAAGACAGACATTATCTCTCGTGTACGTGGATATAACGCTAAACGTCCTAACAGGGAAGATAAGCTGAACACTCAGCTGCTGGGAATATCTGGTCAAAAACAGCCCATATATGTAGATGAGTACCTAAGCCTTACCGCTAAGAAGCTTTTTTATTCAGCAAGGCAGTTTGCAAAACAGCATAATTATAAGTTTTGCTGGTCTTCAAATGGCAACGTATTCCTACGCAGAGAACAGGGACAAAATCATGTACTTGTCAAATCGGAAGAAACTCTATCCGAACTTTTGAAGAAACTTTGACAATTATCCAAACCTAACATCAACCTACCAATTTTCATGTACAAAGTTTTTATCTTATTCCTCATCTTTCTGTATATGCTGGCTATCGCTCCAACCTTATCAACTACACGCAAACGACACAATGTATCATTACCAAACACTTATAAAACAAAAACTCACACACAAACACATCGTAGGCCCACTCACATACGAATTGATACTACTATACACACACTAACTTACAAAAACACGTCCATCCTCACTATGATTTTACATATATTCATGTTCCAAAAACGCAACTATAATACAGTGCTCGGTATTCTCTCATCAGGTGTATTAACACAGTATAATGGCCAACTTACTTAAAAACATTATGACAGATCTTGAGAACATTGAGGTAGCGAAGGCTTAAACAAGCTTACCGGACGGCTGTAAAAACTACATAAACATCTTAAGAGGCTCAATAACAGTTCTTCATATGAACATACGCAGTATTAACAAAAATTTCGACCAACTCTTAATATTACTAACAGAAATTAAGGTTCCGTGCGACGTAATTATACTCACCGAGTGCTGGCTAAGCAAAATAGAAGACCTACCTATCCTCGACGGATTTAGCTCTCATCACACCAATAACATAAAGAACCAAAATGATGGTATAGTTATCTACATAAAAGATAATATACCATGTAACTTTGAGGAGCCTATTTTCATTAATGGTACATGTCTCACTTGTCAAATAAATGGTAAGCTAGCAATAGTTGCCATTTATCGATCACCCTCATACGACACTACAGAAGAAGTTGATCTCTTCTTAAGAAGTCTTGATAATGTGCTAACCTCACTTAGCAAACACAAAAATATATGCCTCATAGGTGATACCAATATAGATATTAAACCCTCTAACACAGATCGTCACACTTTCCATTATCTGACACTGATTGCCACACATGGCCTACTACCTGCACACTACTTCCTAACCCGAGAAGAAAAGTGTTACGACCACGTGAACCTAAAAGGAAATATGGATACGACAGTGGTGGTTTTAGGGTCTCACATCACCGATCATTTACCGGTCTTAGTGGCATTTAACAACTTAAATATAACAAAACAGACAAAGCCAACCATCCAAATTCCAAAAATAGACTTCCCTTCTGTTAAGAAAGCTATTGAAAGCCAAGACTTCTCCCAAATTTTAGATATAGAGGATTCTAACTTAGCTACATATAAATTAATTAACATAATTCAATCCATTTTAAAAGAACATACCTCAGTCACCCTTTGCTCTAAAAAGAACAGAAACTTAAAACTATGGATCACTCCTGGCCTACTACGATGCATTCGACACCGCGATAAGTTACACATGAAAGCACGAAAATCACCTAACGACTAAAACCTACAAATCACATACAAACGATACCGAAATTACTGTAACGATCTCCTTAGAAAGTTAAAAACATTACATGAAAAAACGGTACTAGAAAAAGCTAAAAATAACCCGAAAGCGCTTTGGAACAAAATAAAAGAAATTACCTATACTAATAAGAAATGTGCTCCTCCAGTAGAACTATTAAATATTAAACCGAATCAAAAAATCTCAATAAACAATGTTTGCACCTTCTTCGCCACAATCGGCTCTAATCTAGCCTCGGAAATACCCAGATCCTCGACATCTGTGATACCTAGCACTATTGCACAGAAAATTCTCACCGCGGATTCCTTCGCAATATTCAAAGTGAACGACTCTGAAGTGGAGTCCACTATAATGAATCTTAAACAAGATACTGCAACTGGCTGGGATGGAATACCGGTTGCCTTCTTGAGAATCTGTCGGAATACATTAGTGCCCCTAATCACGCATATTATAAACATTTCTATAACTAGTGGAGTATTTCCGGAATCTTTCAAGAGAGCTCTGGTTCATCCGATACACAAGAGTGGGAACAGAGATTGTGTCAACAATTATAGACCTATCTCGGTACTATCTGCAATGTCTAAAGTTATGGAGCGATTAATTAACCGTCGTCTAGTGAACTACCTTAACAAACTCGGTATCATAGCTAATAACCAATATGGCTTCAGAAAAGGTGTTTCTACCGAAGACGCCATTCTGAACCTGACTGAGTTTGTAACGAGAAAACTAGACGACCGGCAGAAATGCATTTGTATCTTATTGGATCTAGCCAAAGCATTTGACACAGTCTCTGTTCCTACACTTTTGCAAAAATTAGAATACATAGGCATTCGTGATAAACCTCTAGAATTATTTAAAACGTACCTAGAAAATCGGCATCTAACCGTCAAAATAAAGGATCACATAAGTGATTATCAGACTATCTCTTACGGAGTTCCACAAGGCAGCGTGATTGGACCAACACTATTTCAAATCTACATCAATGACCTCTGCACGTTGCCCCTTAATAAGTCTAAAATTATCACCTATGCTGATGACACGGCGATAATAGTATATGGGTCCACTTGGGATGAAGTGAAAGATAACGCCGAAAAATCCATCCGATTGGTCTCAACTTGGCTGCGTCATAACCTCCTTACACTAAACCTGTCAAAAACTAACTTCATTCCCTTCGCAATAAGCCCTAGAACGGGGGCGCCTGCTGAGTTCAACATCACTGTACACACATGCTCCGTCTCGAGTACGTGCTCATGTGCGACTATAACCCGTGTCAATCACACCAAATACTTGGGTGTAGTGATTGATGATGGCCTGACGTGGTTCAAACATATAGACTATATCTCCACAAAAGTCAGAAGACTTATCTACATTTTTAGGAAACTTAGAGATATCGCCGACCCTGACATCATTACCATGGTATACAAAGCTTTATGTCAGTCCGTCATCACCTACTGCATTGTGGTGTGGGGCGCAGCAGGTAAAACGAAGTTCCTTGAGCTGGAGAGGTCACAGAGAGCTGTCCTAAAAGTCATGCAGAATAAACCATTTAGATTTCCAACTGACGAATTATATGCTACCTCCAAGGTCCTAACTGTGAGACAGCTCTTTGTGCTTAGAGCCACTATCAGGACACATACAGAAACTCCACTACCAGTCGCATCAAAAAGAAAAAACAGAACCACATGCACACCAATCATACATAGAACCATGTTTGCACAACGTCAATTTTACATCACAGGATCGTATTTATACAGAAAAATTTCAAAGTAATCCCCCTGGGGCAACTTAGCCAGTACGAGATAAAACAGACGGTTCGGAATTGGTTGCAAGAACTTGATTACACACAAACTGAAATTTTACTTTTTCATCTTTCATAGACGAATATTCCAATCTTTTGACACTACTGTCACACGCGCGCACGCATACACACACACACACACACACACACACACACACACACACACACACACACACACACACACACAGACAGACACAGACACAGACACAGACACAGACACAGACACAGACACAGACACAGACACAGACACAGACACAGACACACACGCACGCACGCACGCACGCACGCACGCACGCACGCACGAACGCACGCACGCACGCACGCACGCTCGCACGCACGCACGCACGCACGCACGCACGCACGCACGCACGCACGCACGCACGCACGCACGCACACACATGATTTCTGATATGATATTTTTTGCATAACGTTGGTAAAGTGATTAATGGCCATGATGCCATAGAGTGTTCATTTATACTAAGACACGCATGTTTAATGAAATCTTTTGTATAGCAGTAACAGCAGAACACTGACTCCCATGTCACAGGATTACCTAGTTTGGGAGCCAGGGCTTATTAAAGTTTTGTATAACCTTTACTTCATTGTATTGTGTAAACCATTTAAGACATGCTTGTATAAGGACTATGGCATCAATAAATTTATTTTATTTTATTTTATTTTTTATTTAGTTTTTACGAAAAAGAGTAACAAACATCCATACATACATCCATTCAAACATCCATCCATACACCCATACATACATCCATCCATACTCACAAACTTTTGCATTTATAATATTAGTAAGATGAATAAAAATGCGTTTTTACTTTGTTAGCTTGAAAAGTATGCGAAAAACGGTAGCTCACGTCAAATTTATGTGTGACGTCATCAATAAGACATGGAATCTTGGTATGGAATTTTGTAAATCTACTAGTACCTAGGTACAAAAGATATAATAATATTTGATTATAGAAGAGTATTACGAATCACAGTGACGGACGAGTAGTTGTTACAGGAGATGTTTTATATTTTTAAAGCCTATTTGTTGAATAGGACACTCATATACAAAAGAAAATAATGATCTCAAACTTAGAAATCAGTGGTTACAGTAAGCACACTAAAATCTAGTTTACGGTTGATGAATATGTTGTTCTTTAATTTTAGAACTACTGTGATGTACTTAGATAAGTAAGAAATCAATGTAACCTACGACATTACTAACTTTTTGTAGGCTAACATTAGGTAGTGTAGCGCTTTCCGTAATCAGATTCTCGTAATCACTATCCATTCTATAGATTCTATAGATACCAGATCTAGATAAATTCCTATCTTCCTATGTATTCAAAGTAATTGATATAAAAATAATATCTTTTACAACCCTCTAGTGATATGAAACATTACGTACATGCACTATGTTCAGCTTAATGGGCCATGATAATGGATTTTACAGAAACTTATCGTATCTAAATAAAAGGAATAGGTAATTTAGAAACCTCCTTGAAAACTAAAAAATCTAGCTATCGTTTTTGTTAATATATAACGCTGCATTACTTTGATAAAGATACTTAGAAAGTTGCATTTGCATTCCGATACTCGGCAGAGCAAAAGTTGAAAGGTAACAAGTAGGTATTCGAGGCAAAGACATTACATTTAGATAGGTTTGCACTGTCGGTTTCCATAATACCCTTGCTAAATTTATCCACTTGTCGCAATAGGAATTTAATTTTTATTTCAGAAATTATTTATTAGTTAAAACGTAAGCAAGCAAATAATAAACACAGACAGTCGAAACGTCAACCATTTGCTTTACCCTCTCGAAAGGCGCGAAATTATTCGTGACGTCACATGAACTGTCAACCAATTCGCCTTCGTTTTGCTTCGTGTAAAATACAGATTAAAAAAGGCAACTTTATTTTTTACAACTCATATTTGAGTAAAATAAATTTCTATAGTTATTATTCATATATAAGCAATCCAATACATTTCATATTTTATTGTAAAAGTTGTCAAATACTTAATTTTATTAAAAAAAAACTCCCCTATTTAGTGATCTAATTCAGGCCAACGTGCCAATAGGTACTCTCAATGACTTAAACGAGACATTCATGCAATACATCTTTAAGAAGTTCTGTATGCCTTCATTGTTCAAAACTAGGCAATTCCAGCAGGTAGGTACTTGAACATCGTTACCTTACCGAATCCAATGCCCAATTTTTAAACTGCTTCATAAGCCACGTAAATATTGGAGAAAATAAAGAAATCGGTTAAAAATATACCTACATGTAAAAACACACATTTATGTTCATAAAATAAAAATTGCTGGGCCAAACTATGTTAAAATTTTATGAAACTATAAGGTAACTATTCCGCATCGAACTAAAAAATAATCACATTAATCGGATCATAAATCTCAGAGTAATCGGTATAAGTACATACATGAAATCCGAATTATAAGACCACTTAGTTCTACGTCTGTCTATCCGTCGAAATTTAAAAATGTATGTAGTAGGTAAACATCTTTATTTTATTCATATTTGGCTGCATCGAACTTTGATTACTTCGCGTTAATGAATTTAATTTATAGGAAGTACATTAAGGTGTACGAATGTTAAAGTTATTAAAATAACCATTAAATGTAATTGAATGATATATATATATACTGTGGATAACCTTTCAATTCGATAGAGGAAGAATCTCCACAAAGAAACTTTTTGCATAGGATGTTACTTAGGTAATTCATAACAATCATAACACGCGGCCACGCTTCGAATATCTGATAGACGCTACGAATTTTCATAATACTTATTGATAGACATAGAGTCTATAATGGAGGTCAGTGCCAATATTAACTAGTAGGTACAACTTTTTTTTTAAGTTTTCAATTTTTATGTTTACACCATGTTTTATTGGACTTTTGGTGGATTTCTGGCGTTAGCGCAGGCAAGGCGGCCACTGTTGCAGCAGTATTTGGACATGTTCGGCAGCGAAAGTGTGTGGAACACCACCGCCTTTTTTTTAAGTCAGAGATATTTGCAAAAGATGCAGCGGGAAAAGAAACAGGAAAGGTGCTGTGAAATGTGCTCCAGGCGGTGGAGATTGCAAAACAATGTCCGTCCTTCATGAGCGTGTGCCTGGCGGAACCTGGCCTAGCAGAAACAGGCCCAGGATAGCAGCTCTTCGTCCTGACGCGTCTCTCTATTGGGAGGGGGAATTTTAAATTTCCGCCTCTCTTTTGAGAAGGAGGGAATTTTAAATTCATTGTTTTTAAATAGACTATAATTTTTCATTTCAGGCCAACGCGACAAGCCGTTTGTGTCAGATGACGAGATGCGACTGCGCACACCCCGACCGGACATCCTCGCAGTGCCACCCTACAACCCCTATTACGACATATTGAAACAAGATACCAAGGTATAGTTAATATGAATATTCTGTATTCCTAGGTGTTAATACACCTCTGCGTAACCCTAAAGAAGTGACAATATGTATGTATATAACGTACAGCATGACTTCATTGGTCAGAATACGTAAAAATTTTGCGACACTAGTTTCCATATTAACGAAACGTGTGAGCACTTCTTCTGCAGTTTGTAAGGTAGCAGTTGTTGTTCACGTGATAGGGATATTGGTGAATTCCTTCCAAGGATGTACCAGAGCCTTCCGAATTACAGGTACCGTGATGGATCAGTGAACACCGTATCGATATAGTTGGTCCGTTTCCGACTTATCCACGTCGTCACTAGCCCTAGTGAGGTGGTACCCGAGGGGACTTTTATAGATAAGGAGTTATTATTAAGTCTACGATCCTGTGCCAGACTATTGTTAATCTGTATCTGTACCTACCTGTAATGGGATTTGACGTTATTACACGCGTTAACGACTGTCAAATGCGTCAAATGCCATACATTCGTCATTCTATTCTACCAAACGCCGGGCAACGTATTGCCATTTTTCCAGAGGGGCAGATCTGTTCAGCCGTTTAGCGTGATTGAACAATTGTTGAGTTTCGAAAAAAACAATATTCCGCAGAATACAAACATTATTTTGCTGTGTAATTATTTTTTCCTTCGAAGTGAATGAAGGTCTCGGATGCAATTTGGACTCAACGCTGTTATAATGATGATAATGACAAGATATGTGTGAAATGTTGTCAAAGTAGTAATTTTAAATTTCGTTTTCTGATTCCAGGTTGATGAAGTTGAGAACAATGACTTGGACACGAAACAGACCCAAAACCACTTCAGACCACAAGAGAACCACCGTCGTCAAGACACCGTAGAAGACTTTGTTTCAGATAAACATCATCAGGCTGTAACTACAAAACCAGCACGAAAATTCAAACCAACACGTAGCCCTGTAGTACATGAAAATCAAAAGCCAAGACAAAAGACACCATCAGTAAATTTATTACCTCCTTTTACTCCACCGAAGTCTTCAAGCGAAGAACTTTACGACGAAGGCACTACTACTGAAGTTCCCGTCCTAAAGTTCCTTAAACACTTCAATCCAAGTGAAGTAGAACATAAAACTGCGATTTCCAAATCCGAGATTTTGGCCTTAAACACTCAACTGCCTCCCGGACAACTGAACTCTGAAGAAGATAAGACCGCAAGAAAGTTTAAGAACTCTGACCACAAATTGAACACGTTTAAGAATGACAAAACATTTACAGCAGGTTCCAGATTTGACTCTGTCAACACTAAGCCCAATGCCAAGACGACTGCTGAAAACGTATTTAAAACTGATGACAAGAAGGCTAGTGCCGTGGAGCCTTCGATAGTACTGCTGCCACCCAAAGCAGAGTCTGAACCAATTGCTTCAACGACAATAGGACCCCCTGTTTATTACGAATGGAGATGGGCAGTACCAGCTTTCGACTTAGTTCCCCCAAAAGAAAGTAATGAAACTGTATTGGTTTTACAGCAGGTAAAGCCAGTCGGCAGGAATCCATTCAGTTCAGTGACACGACCAGAGCCAATAACAACGACTCCTGAACCGAGTCATGTTGAATATAATATCAGTTCGTACTTTGTACCTGACTACGTGTTTCCTTTAGACAAGGGTCATCCGGGATATGACAGCGATGATGCACAAACATCGTTCAAAGTGAACGTGGCTAGGCCGGGTAGGGCCAGCTTTGGGGAGAACCCTGACTGCCCGCAGTGCCACCCGGCTTACCTGACACCTGGCAGCTGTGAACCTTGCGTCATCGAGCGGTAACAAACCAAAAGTACTTCAGCTATTTTAAAGATAGGTACTCAGATTGCGGAGTAGAAGTTAATTTATAAGATTGGAGTATTGTTATACATAGATTAGAGAAATAAGGGCCGCCATGTGAAAAAGGATGGAACCATAAAGGATGAATAGCTCCGTCTCTCTCCCATAGCACGTTGTGGGAGGCCCACTGGTTAGGTATATTGAACGAATACCCAGTCCAGACCAAGTCACTGTATCACCTCTCCTCCAACCAACCAATGAAGAATCATTTTGACAGTAGGTTTCTATCTAGTGCCTAGGACCATACATTTCGAAATAATACATTTTAATGTTATAGTATAGGCAGGCCGAAAAAGAAAACTAAATCGATGAAATACAAAACTATACAATAATTCTTATTTGTTATTATTAAGATAGTCGTTGTCTTAATAAAATATATTAAGTATAGTTTGTAAGTGTAGTGCGTCACTATGTAAATAATTCAATGGGGTTTGTTCCCTTTTGGTATACATTTAGATACTTTTTGAAAATTCATCTTTTGTTCCTTGAAGCGTATTCACACTATTCGATAACCGATATCCGATATTTGATATCGGAGGAAGTCAAATTTATGATAGACGTATCTGTCTTTCACATTGTCTTAGGTCTGGCCCGGCATCGGCTATCGAAACCACCACTGTGTTGGCCCGATATCGGACCACAAAGAGACAAAAACAATGGCTGCAAGCAATTTTCGACGTTAATGACATTTCTTTAGTTACGTGTCTTGTCGCGTTAATAGATGATGATAATCACGAATAAATAAGAAATGAAACTCGATACTAAATCACGTCAATAAGGTCGAAAATTGCTTGCACTTTTTTATCCCTAGCATCCCTAAGTAGTCTGTGCTTTTACCTATGTGAAAACAGCACATGGTGTCGGCTATCGGCCTCCGACACCTATATCGGATGAATGTGAAAACGCTTTGATCTAATATAGGCATAAAATACAGATCCATTAACATATTTAAAAATTCAACAATATATAACAATTAACGCGGATTTCCCATAGATACACGAAACTTATGAAAGCATTCCGGTTTAATGAGTCTTTGGCGCAGGTTTTCCTTACTCGGTTGGGAGACAGAAGGCAGTCGCCGCCGAAAAAGCCAAATTAAAACAAATATTGGGGCAGTAGGCGAGTGGACCCTGGGCTCAATAGGGTAAGCTTTGGATGCACACGGAATTGGCAGTCCAATAAAGAAAGATGAACATAAATCCTTGTAATGAGAATGTAAAACGTAAGTGTATCCGATTACCTACTTGAGTTTCCAAAAAGAGTATCTAAAGGGAACAAAAGCGGGAATTTTCAAAAAGTGTATCTAAAAGGCTAAAAGGAAACTGTAGGTACCAACAGGGACAACAGGAAACAAACCTTCAATGGGAATATTCTTAGTGCAAGCGGCCATAGTAAAAGTGTTACCACGATAGATGCAACCAGGCCGAAGTCACAAGCAGTCAATAAACAAATTGTTGTAGCATTATCGTAGCCTTTCTGTTACGGAGACAGATCACCTCTCCGACGTGAAAATCTCTGAGCGTTAGCACGACTCGACGAGAGTCTAAAAATCTAAACCAACAAACAAAAATCTACATTAGACCTATTGCCGAAAAGGGGAGAACAGGAAAAAGGTAGGTACGAATTCGTAACTTAAACGTTCCAAGAGAACGGAGCATTGTGATTGGCCGCCTGCCTACTGTGAACCTATGTGCGTGTGAAGCTAGCCAATCGCATTTACGTTAATTGGAGTATTATTCGTGCAGTTCCGAAGAGGTCACAGCCCGGTTTGACCAGAGGATGGTCTGTCTGGTCTCAAAGTCTAAAAGTGCCTACAAAGGCTTTGTTGCTTCTGTTGCCCAATTGCTCCCCAATTGCTAACTCAGAATCTTCGCACTCCGTGTAGATATTTAGATTATTTTAATGAACTCAATATTATTGTCATCACCATGATTGTAAATGTTTAACTAATATTATTTCGTAATTAAATATTTAACATTTATTCTTAAGTCTTAGTTACCAAATAAAAAAATACATCTTTCTGTAAATAATGGTCGATTAAAAAGTGGACAAATGTAATTATTTACCGATTTTTCGGGTAAAAACTCCGGGGTTTATTTAATTGAAGAGTAAAACCGGAGGACATATGCTTAGCAGGTAAGCGCCTATTGTGAAAATCTTCTCATTTTCCAAACTCAGCAGTCAGCACTCTTTTCCATTTTATTCCTGAAGATATTTTTTGTCCTACAATGTGAGTACCTACGTACGTAGGATTAGACTCACTAAGAGGGGTGTTTATTTCCTGTTAAGGTCTTGCTTAAGCCCTTAGGTTCTAAGCTCGTATTTCTTACCTGTGCTTACTTTTATTATCTTTTTTAATTTTATCTCCAAAACATGATGGCGTAGCAATTATTTTAAAAAATAACGTTTTTTTTTTCAATAGGTACTCGTACAGCCCTAATTTTTATCCAGCACAAGCCATGCATATGCAGTACGAACGCGTGAAAGAAATAAATTATGTAGTACATACAATACTTACCTACTACAATCCAAAAACCAACATTTGAACCTCTTTTTCAGTGCAAAGAAAGAGAGGTTCATACTCGGGTTTTTGTTGCAGCCTTGTTGTAGTCTCTAGAATTTTTGGGAACTTGTAGGTAGGAAGAGTGTGGTGGTTGATGGGCTGATTTCGGTTTCACGGTGCCATCATGAAGAAAACGAATCAATCGATTTTTATAAGAACCAGACATTTTATCCGTATAAACACCTATAAATAGGTATAATATAATTATAATAGGTATATTCCCTGATCGTTGTTACCAATTAATTTAAGTAATTGTATGATAGATATAAACAACAAACTAAATTAAGTGATTCTAGTTTATTTATATTTTTATACATGTGCCCATAAACAAATAAATATAGAAAATAAAATTAATAAAACTGTACTAGAAGTTTTTTTTACGACTTAGATGACAGACAAGCCTGATGGAAAATACCGTGGCCTATGAAAGTGTACAACACCAGTCACACTCGTGCTGCCGACCCTCTAAGAACAGAGAGTTTCTGCGTTGTGAGTGTAGAAGACAAAGCAGGACAAGCCCTCGGTCTTCCCACTGACAGCAAAAAACTCTCTAGTGAGCTCTGGCTACCCTACTCATCCTCGGGAACACAACACGAGGTTATTATGACCGCGGTATTCTGTAGGGCGGAGGTGCCTCCCCAGTCGGACTGCTCAATTGGACGGAAATACCGTCGTGTCCAACCTTCTACCTATCTCTTGGCATAGAAACCTGTATGCATTGACATGAACATGATGATTCATCTGGCATGTAATTAATATCAGCTCAATATTTTTAAATTGTTGTTTTGCAGCTTTCCAATTCAATTTAGTGATTTGTAATTACAAAGAGCCAATTCTGCTAATTTTTATTATGGTAAAAATTCAGTGAATCCTCAAAACAACAAAGTACAAAAATATAAAGATATTTTTGTACCTAATGCAATGTTTAAGACAGAACATATATCGATATTGTGATGGTTTTTAACATAAGGTCCAGACCAAATTAATGAATATCGTGACATTTAATTCGATTATGACAGCCAATCACCAAATACCCAGGGTGCACTGCGTCAAAATTCTCGTACAATTACCCCGAATGACCTGTCTGAGTCTGCTTTATTTAGTTCTGTAACGACTGTTAGCTCAACCGTGATCCTTAGGCACTAAGATAAGTGCCTTATTTTTATAGGTAGGTACCTACGCACATACACTGAAAGTTTTACACAAAACAAACAGAACTAAATAAATCTGTGTCTGCAAAAAGTGTCTTTAAGTTTATTTAAAACTTAACAGTAATATAAATAGAAAAACTATTATATCTTTCCAAATTTAAAATTGACACTAAACATGTTTTGAGATCTTACTATCTAGGTAGGTAATATAATTTTTTTGAGCTTATAAATGCTAACATTATTTATATTCTAGATAGATCTTTGAATTTTTTGTGTAATTTATACCTGCAATCTATGTAATGAGTAATGTAGCTTGAGGTTAGTATACGAGTTCCATGACGGAAGAAGAATCTACCACTTTTGTTTGTAGATCTTGGTAGTCGTTTAGGTACATAGACATCGACCTTCGACAATAATTGAGGACAGTTAATATAACCTGTACCTAATTAATTTATGAAAAAATACCATGTCCATCATTTCTCTGCGACTCTCGAGTCTCGACATTTTGGCTAGCGCTAATAGAGTATGGAGATCATACCGTGATGTCCACCGTCAAAGCAAATAAATAATAATATTGAGTACCGGAACTCTTTTTCAAAGTAAGGAAATCCCTTAGAATAGCGGGGGCGCGGGTGATTACGTCGGATTCAAACCGCATGCTGCCTTGAGTCATCAATGGTCCAGGTTGAGATCGCCTCTGGCAAATCCCTCAGGCCCCGTCTGACGTAGGACCATATAAATGGCCCTCTTGGGTGCGTGACCACTGTATCCCCATCTTCCTCCGGATAGAAAGAGACGCGCGTCTTCAGCTGCTAGGGTGACAGCCGGCTCCACCTATCACCCTCATGGAGAGCGCAGGCCATTGAGCGACCTCCAACGCGCATCGCGGGCTGTGCCGGTCGGGAGAGTTCTAAGTCTCCTTCGGACCCAAATTTTATTTATTTGTCCGGGTTTCTTACCTCACCTTACCGGCAATTAAGTCGGTATACCTGCTGAATGATGATCAAACGGTAGACACTCCGAATACCGATTGCATCTAAAGCTTGCAAATTGGAACCCTCTCCTAACCTCAATATTTGGTTCTTATTATAGCTTTTACGGGAACAGCCACCTTAGGCAACTAATTCGGTAATACCTATCTCCCACTCCTACAGCAAATTTTCAGCTAAGGCGGGACCGGTCCTGTAGAGAGCTGTCCAGAGGCTCTCCACGTGTCCCTCTGATAGACTGAGCAAACAGTGGAGAGCAGGTAAGGGGTGGGCTGGTTCTCTGAGCTCAGGTGTGCAGGTGGCAGGGGGCATCATGCTTCACAAACTCGAGGGGGCCATCTTAAAACTATACATGGCTTAAGTGGCATACTTTGAAACCACGTATCACCCCTTGTAACCTTATTTTGTACAAGTATTATCTTCATTTATAGATGATGATGATAATGAGTTGATGATGATGATGATGATGATGATGATGGCGATGATTATAACGATGAATGATGATTACTGCCTCAATAAAATTGTGGGGTTCTTACTAAAAGCTCCGTAGGGAGATTTGGAACTAAAAAGTCACAATTCACGAAAAGTCACAATTCACAGTAATATGCCACTTTCCTACACTTGGGTGCGTTGTCCAAGACGTTATGTCTTAAAATCTATCATTTTATACATATTAAATAACTCGAATAAAATAATACTGCGATGCATCGGAACTTCAGGTTAGCGCCAAAACCATAGATGTAGTATTTTTCTTTTCCATATCTATGGCCAAAACTCTTTCAATGGCTGATGACCACATACGCCACAGAAAGACAGAAAGCCACAGACTGAATTGAAAAAAGGCATAGACAATAGAATAGAATAGGAGACAATGACATATGACAGTGTTGACAATTGACAATGACACATTTGACACTATTGACAGCAGATGGAGGCGCAGGTAGCACACGGCACGCCAGTACTTTAGCAGAAGTTTATTGATTGAAATATTACTAGTCGTATAATAAAGATTTAACTTCTCACTATTCATATTAATCATGTCTGTCACCAAAGGAAATATGCTGGTGAATATTCTTTTATAGCTTTACCTTAGATAGCTAATGGGTGTTGATGAATGAAGTTACGTAATTATTTTGTAGGTGCGTTCCTTGAGCACGTCTGCTGCTGGAGCTCAGCTTGTTAAACCACCCGTTCAAGTATTTGGCCTGGAAGGAAGATATGCATCGGCTCTGTACTCAGCAGCGTCCAAAACTAAGACCTTGGACGCTGTTGAAAAAGAATTATCATCTTTTCAAAAATCCATCAAGTCTGATCCCAAACTCAAGGAATTTATTATTAACCCAACACTGAAGAGAAACCTAAAATCGGATGCTTTGAAGCATGTTGCTACCCAGGTAAATTATTACAAATTTCTACAATTTAGTTAGTGAATTTAATTACTCGCCTATAACAATTTCAAAATCTTCCATTCGTTATTTTAGCAGTTTATAATTAGGTATAACACATATCATGTAATTTTTACACATTAACCACTTAAAGAATCAGACAGATTGGCACTTCTTATTATGTTGTTTTTTTTTTAATCATGTTTTTCTTTTGGGGTTTTTATCTATATACATATATGTCAACCCCATCATATCCTACAGTTAACATCCACTGTTCGTGTTAGCTCAGACAGGTTGTAACAGCAAGTAATAATGGCCACAGTACTATCGATGATACTGTCTAATGGCATTGTGGTCAATAAACATACTTGAATACAAAATTCTCTACTACTGATGATATTAATGGTCCACTACCTACTAAGAATAAAGGGTTGACCTAATACAAGCATATGATATTGCTTACCCCAGTAAGGACCTGGTCACGAGTACAGGCCATCTGAACATTTCCATTTACTAATCTAAATTGATAAGCTACCAGTGGCCATCAGCTTCGGGAGCATTCACCTTACACCCAGTATATTTTGTCCATGGCATGATAGCATATGTAATCTTCATTTAAATAGGTCTGTTGAAAGAACTTACTTATTTTTAGAAAAAATATTATTTTTCAATATTTCAACTGTATATTGTATCTTGTCCCAGTATTGTATCTTGGCCATAAGTCACGAAAGAATCGAGGCCCTGTTATATGTGTATCACTACATAGTATAAAACAAAGTCGCTTTCTCTGTCCCTATATCCCTTTGTATGCTTAAATCTTTAAAACTACGCGATGGATTTTGATGCGCTTTTTTTTTTAATAGATAGAGTAATTCAAGAGGAAGGTATAATACATGTTTAATATAGTTAAGGGTGCAGCGGGAACGGGATCTAACGCCACGCGGGTGGAAAATTATTGGCGGTACGAAGTTCGCCGGGTCAGCTAGTTGGTTTGATATAATCTATGAGGGTGTGTGTTCCTGTACTATCCTCAAAAGTCATCCATAAAACATGTGTGTATTAAGAGCACATTTTGGAATGTGTTTGGGGCCTATGTGGTGAAAGAGAAAGAAGAGTGTTGTAAGATGCAACTAACGGAAAAATATGCAGAGAATATCACTGCGAGAGAAGGACAACTCAAAATAAAACCCTGTACCAACCCATCTGGTCAGTGTGGCAACAGTAGGCCGAAGGCTTCCGACATTGGGAGAGGCCTATGTCCAGTGGTCTGCAATAGGCTAATTGCACTGAAATTGATTGATTGAATTATAAACTGTATTTCATTATAACAATATTCAACAATGTTTTTTGATGGTATTCAATATTAAAAAATTTTAGACCAAGATGTCAGCTACAACAAGTAACTTGTTGTGTCTTCTGGCTGAAAATGGGCGTCTCAATAAGCTTGAGGCTGTCATCAATGCCTTCAAGATCATGATGGCAGCTCATCGTGGTGAGGTCACTTGCGAGGTTACTACAGCAAAGGCACTTGACCCAGCCCAAAGACAGAATCTGGAAGCTGCTTTGAAGGTTTGTTTGTTGTAATATACTAAATAAAAGTAAAAAAAGGTAATAAATAAAAAAAATAGTATTTTCATACGACTTGGGTGCCAGACAAGCACATGGACCACTTGATGGCAAGTGGTTACTGTGGCCTGTGGATGTGTGCAATACCTCTAAGATTTATGATTGATAAATACTAGCAACACAGGGATTGGAAATGTAACCCCACAAAAAGTTTTCATATTTCATTTCTTGCTTCTTACTTCAAAAGTAGAATTTACATTCAACTGCACATTATTTGTCCCCATTATTCAAAACAGTTGTTCAATTCTCTCTGGCCAGAAGTAGACTGTTCGCAATTTTGAATCGAACATAAGGGCTATATTAATAAAGTGTAGAATTTAATGATTATTTTGTAGTGAGAGTGGTATGATAGTGTTTGACAATTAGCCACTGACCTCTATAACCTAAGAGGTCAGTGCAATTAGCAGAATCAGGGTCCTGTTTGTTGCAAATTATACCTCCTCCCCTCCCCGCCCCCAGGGGTGAAATAAGAACAATAAGGATGAAATAAATAATTTAGCTTGAATTACTTCTTGTTTCAGAAATTCCTGAAGGCAAACGAAATTCTTCAGCTAACTGCCAAAGTGGATCCCACTTTGATTGGTGGTATGGTTGTATCCATCGGTGATAGATATGTGGACATGAGTGTTGCCAGCAAAGTGAAGAAGTACACGGAACTGATCAGTGCTGCCGTTTAAATAATAAATAGCTATGCACTGAAATCTTTAGAAAAGGATAACTATGTATAATATTTAAATCAGTTACTCATTAGAAAAAAAACATGTTTTATTTTATCCTGTTAACACAATCTTAATGATCCTGTGAATCTGACTAAACTCATTGGACTCATTATGCATGTATTCATGCATGACATGTGAAGCCATGTGGATATAATAATACGCTATTTATTTCAGACTTAAGTCCATAGTGGTGTTCGTAACAATTTCCCTTACAATCTAATGTTAGTAATCAGGCAGGTAGGTATACAAAATTATTATAAAATAAAAATCCTAAAATATAAGGCAGCGACAGATTCATCCTTTTATGGCATGAATCCGTGTCCACCTCCTTAGCAAAGGTGACTCCCACCTCGCTGCAAATACTATCAGGAGCATGTCTGGGCTGCTGCGGAGGTGCTCGAGGACCGACATGCAGCGCTTGCGCATAATGCACTCGAAGCTTTTTTCCACGTTGTGGTTCGCAAAAATGCCAGATATGCTGCACCGCCACGGCAGCCCCTTCACTGCCCTGAAGCCCTTATTATACTGGACCCGGAGGTCGCCATATGCCCGCTGCGTAAATTTCACCTATAGGCCGCAACTATAAAAACATTACCAGTATGCCTTGTATAGCGTAAATTTGACTGCCTGTGAGCAACGCGCGAACCTGCGGACAAGTATGTTTGCACGAGCAGCTAGCGACCTCCGTTCCCTATCAATTTTTCATAGTCAGCTTTCGAATCCTCGGTGACCCAGTGACCTAAGTATTTAAACTTGTCTACCTACGCGTTTTTGCACCGGCTATAAACACCATTTACCAGGTGAGCAGGTTCCTAAATGTACCAATAGAAGGACTCAGCAGCACCATGACGTCGGCGTAACCGATGTTAGTGAAACAAACTCCATCGACATGACAACCAACCATGGCGCTGCTGAGATTTTGTATAAGATCGTTCATATACAAGCTAAAAAAGGCGGTGGAAACTCAGCCCAAACGCCCCTGCCCATCTGACGCTATTTGTTTAGTGAGCATACCAGTACTCAAGCACCCAGATCAATTCCATGAGCAAGGATGTTTGACTGCAATTTATGCCACAAAACTTAATAGAACACTGAAGCGGCCTTTGATGGGTCCAGAAAACGGGCAAATACTGGTGATTTTCTGTCTGTGTAGTACTGGACCGTCTACTTGAGACAGAAAATGGCATTTTCAGGTTGGAATCCAAACAGGGCGTAGTGTAGGTGTGCTCTGCCAGGTATTTGTTAAGCAGACTGTTCAAAATATTAGGCAAAGATAACGCCTGTAATTGGAAATGTCAGAGGTGACTCCAGTTTTATTTTTAATTAGAGGAATAGCCACCATATGCATTAAATTGCCTGTTAGATAAATACCTAACTGTGATTCATACATAAATGAAAAAGCATTGCAAGCACTCTCGGTAGGTAAGTGGGGCCTCGAAGATCTTATTGGGCTCCAATAAGATCTTCGAGGCTTTTAAACAGCCTTTCCTAGAGGTTGGGGCAGATAAACCAATCTATATCAAACTAAAAAGTACTTGTGCTCCCCTCTTAGCTTAGATCCTAATGCAATACAATATAGTAGATCAAAGAAATAAAACAACTCTGTAGATCAATAATCAGAACAAAAATTTATTCAGTGCCTCGTAAGGTGCCAAATCTTATATACTTATAACAAAAATAATACTCTCACAGTAATCATAACACTAAATTATATTTCTCTAGAACTAACAAGAATATTTCTATCTGAGATCAATATCATTAGAGATCTTTTAATTGAACATTGTATGTATTAATTAAATTGAGACAACAATTAGTTGTGAAGCTTTATCCTTCCGTTGGAGCAGCCTCACCTTTGAGCAGTGCATTTTCAGCTTCAAGTTCAGCTATGCGAGCTCGAGCTGTCTCCAATTCATCTTCCCCACCTTCAGTTCCTAAATGTTTGCGTACATATTCAAGCGCATCCTCTGGCTTGTCAGGTTCTTCATATAAGCTCACGAGAACTTTAGTAAGAGCATCCATTACACCGGCTCTCTCCAGATATCGTCTAAATTCCTCTCTTTTAGAATCAATGGGCTGCAAAGTAGTACAAACAAATTACTATAACACTCATGACTGTAGGTCTGGAAGTTCAACTTCCCGAAATCCCTCTTCCGTTATTTTTTAAATGACATGCTCAAGCCATTTCCCTTCGAGGAGTGCAGGGACAACAGCCATGAATGAGAATGTTTTCCTCCAAAGATACTGTAGGTACTACTTTGACCGTGATAACATTTTTACTATAAAATAATTAATTACTAATTATTTGCTGACGAAATAGCAAACAATAAATAAAAATAAATCGATAGAGAAATCATACGTCTTTCTCAATTTGTTTATTAGATGGCAGTTCAAAATTCTGAGGATCATAGCGTAATTCTATTCGTAATAACATTACTTACTTTGTACGAAGACATTGCTGACTATTTTTTTACCGAATCACGTATGGTATGGGTTTTATCAAGATAAAAGTATTATAAATTCAAAGAATGCAAAATGTACGGCTCGCAGTTGCAGTTGAACTTGACAATTAATTAGTTTTTTTTTATGTTTACCATTGAGGTGTTTACTATGGCCGATGGCGATCCTAAACATGCCTAAAATGCTTCCGCCAATAAGGCAAAAGCACCAATGGTGGACACTGACCCAAAAGTAGACATCCGAAAAAACCCTTTATTTTATGAAAAATAACTATTTGCTTTACAAGTCTATTAACTTAAAAGACTTCGAAAATTCAAAGTACAGTCCTAAGTAAATTTTGAATTGTCGACAGTTGAAAGCAGTTCAAGGCAAATAATGGTGTCGATTCGGGTTGGCAAAATTCCGACTAAACTAAACTATAATTAGTTTAGTCACGTCAAATTGCGGTTTCTTATTCGGGAAAACACCAACTAACTTAATTTGACAGGACTAAACTATTTTTAGTTTAGTCGAATTCAATTTAGTGAAATCCTCCATTTTGCTATTCGGTAAGGCAAAATTTTATTCCTGTCAAACTAAAATCCGACTTATTTTAGTGGCCATATTTTTGGTCGCGATTAAACTAAACTAAACCTTGTTCTGCTGATTGTTTGTGCTGGTTGAAATATTTAAATTACAGAAAAATGAACGTATGCGTTGTGGCTGCTTTTTTCGAGGAGCAAGAAAGGTAAATAAGAAAATTTATCAACTAAATATGTGTTTATTCGTTCAAAACTGACCTAGCATTTAAAAATTACGCATCAATGTCATTGTGGAGAAGCAGTTGACCGACTCGGACACCATGGCCTGTCATGCTGCAGGATCGCGGGGCGAATTCCACGGCACGCCAGCCTCAACGAAATAATCCGCCGTGCTCTTGTCATTGCTGGTATGCCAGCTGTGCTTGAACCAAACGGTTTGGCGCGCGACGATGGCAAGAGACTGGATGGTATGCCAATAATGCCTTGGAAAATGGGTAGGACTCTGGTGTGGGACGCAACATGCGTCGACACCATTGCCCCTACCCATATAACTGGCACTGCTAGCAGTGCCGGTGCCGCTGCAGCTTCTGCAGCGGCTGTTAAGCGGCGCAAATACTCCAATCTTATTGGAGATTATGAATGTGTGCCGTTTGGAGTCGAAACGTTTGGGCCTTGGGGTCCAAGCGCCCGCAATCTCTTCAGGGAGATTGCGAAATGTATGGCTGACGCGTCTCGTGACCAGAAGGCTGGCCTCATTTCAGGTCAGAGATTAAGTATTGCCATACAACGTGGCAATGCTGCTAGTCTTCTGGGAACGCTACCAAAAGAGGCATGCGATGCGGATGAATTCCACGACGCATTTTAACTTTTAGTTTTAGTTTTTTTATTATATTTAGTATTGTGTATATATAGTAACTTTATTAATTTAATTTAATATTTGCCAATACATCTGTAATATATGTAAAAATTGTGTAACAATAAAAATAATTGAAGAATTAACTATTATCATAAAGGTTGGGTTTGAAATTTATTTTAAGGTCAGAAATTTATTTGTTTTACAGAAATCGGGAAGAACGGGCCAGGTTGCTTCGGTCGAAGGATGCATCAAATCCGTTTGAGATGGCCGACCGTAAATTTAAAAAAAATCTTTAGGGTCATCAGCGGCCAAGTTCCTGTTAGAGATACTTGAAAATCACCTTAAATTAAGCGAAGAGGATTTTTTTGTGATTGTGACATACACATACATTGTTTATTTTTCCTCTTTTCACGTAATATTCCCATTACCATGCCGCCAAGTTTGTTGTTTTGGTTTAATTTACGGTCACGTTTGAATTTGAACACGTTTTTTGACAAGAAGTTAAGTTGTCTCTCTCACACTTCAACAACAAGGACGTTGTCATTCGTTCATTGAATTCACAGATTAAAAAGGGTTTATTCAATTTAGTCGTGTGACCTTGACTAAAAATGCATGCACTATTTTTAGTTCGGTGGCCAAACCGAATAGACACAGCGTTGAACTAAACTAAAATAAGATAATTTTTAGTTTAGTTTAGTTTAGTCGGGTGGACATGCCGAATTAACACCAATGTGGGTGAAAACAGTCGTGTTGTTTCTAAGATTTTTGTTTAGGGTACCGATTATTAATTGGTGTGATAATATTTTTATTATTAATGATTATTATTAATTTTCATATTAGACCATTGCCTACGTATTTTAGTATTAGATGATGTTCACTATTGGAACCGAAAAATATAAAATACCCAAAAGTGAACACTTTTGAAAAATACCTGTTTTTTTTTAAGTATATACTAAACGTTTACTTACGGTGAATGTATTGAAGGCTTTTTGTTAAATGTAATAAGTAGATTGGAATTGTAATTCATCTCATGGAGGTACTGGTAATCCATACTAATTTATATATAATAATATGCGAAAGTAACTAACTCTGTCTGTATTTCACACCTAAATCTACGCCTAAACTAGGGGATGAAAGTTTGTAATTTTTGAAGATATTCTTATGATTTAAATTATATTGGTTAGGGCTAGGTCTAGTAGCTTAGTGGTCAAAGCATTGCCCCTGTAAAACAAAGATTGCGGGTTTAATCTCCGCCCAGACCCTTAGTACCTATGAAAGTTTGTTATTTTTGAAGATATTCTGGTAAAATTTGGAACCTAGACAAAGTAGAGATTGAGGAAAGACATAGTCGAGTAAGGCGTCGAATAATGACGTGCGAGTAGAGATCGTTATAGAGAGGCAGGTAGGCGAGTAATGTAACAGTAGAGGTCAAACAGAAGGTCGCGTAGAGTCGAGTACATGAGCGAGTGAAGATTGACTAGAGCGGCCAGTGGAGTGGCGAGAAGAGAATCAAATAGAGTTGGAGAGAGTCGAGTAAAGGTGAAAAGAAAATCGGGTGGATTGACGAATAGCGAGGCGAGTAAAGAGTCGAGTAGAGATTAAAGAAGAGAGGCGATTAGAGATAGCGAATAGGGAGGCCAATGGAGAAGCGAGTATAAATAAGGAGAGCACAGAGTCGAGTCGAGGGGAGTAGAGAGTCGAGTATTTATTCAAGTATAGGTAGAGGTGACTGGACGAGGCGAGTAGAAAGTCGAGTACCTAAAGAAGATAGTGGAGAGGTGAGTATAGAGAGTCGATTAGAAAGGAAGGTGATTAGAGAGCGAGTACAGAGGTAAGATTAATACTCAATAGCGTCGGCTCAACACTACGCGATAGCAGAGCGCCGCAGACAACAGCTACGGCTTACGGGTCTACTTGCGCGAATGTCACTTTGGGTAGCCTTGAGCTGAGCAGACACCTTTGGAGTACTTGACTCGCTATTCTCTATTCTATTCTCTTAACCTCTTCCTCTTCCCCGTTGTCACTTTTCTCTCCTTCGTCGTCCTTCCTCAAGCCGTAATAGGTCTACCTATGTAGGTATTTCATCTGAAAATCAGGACATCTTCAATGATAAACTCCCCCCCCTCTTAACCACTTTTCACGATAAAAGGTAGCCTACCTTCTTCATCCTAGCGTTAATCCTAGTCGTATCCGAGGCTTTTCAACTTGGAGTCTGGGGTCTGCTTTTTACCAGTCTTGATTTGGCTAAACTTTTATTTTATTTCATTCTCAGGTTGTGGAATGAACTTCCTAGCGTGGTTTTCCCAAGCGACTATATACAACATGAGGTTCTTCAAGAAGGGTATTAAAAGGTTTCTTAAGGGTTGGCAGCACCAGTGTGATGTCCTTGGTGTTGCATACGTCCATAGGCCACGGTAACCACTTCCCATCAGGTGGGCCGTGTGCTTCTATGGAGCCTACCTCTGTCGACACCAAATACCCTTTAAAAGTAAAAAATACAATAAAGTAATAAATTAATTCAAGCGTTGTCTTGGATCTTGGATCGGTCCAATACCATGTTGCAACAGGTAAGAATCCTCCGAGAAGACAACGGAACTTACCTATTGGTCTAGCTTATATCCGGGACGACGACGTACAGTTTTTAAATAAGAGCATTTTGCACTTTCGCCGGGTGTTTATGTCGAATGGCACACGGAAAAAAAGGTTTTCTTGAAGGAGGATAGGGGCGCAGGGCTCGGAATCACCAGGCGGTGCACCCTGGGTAACCGAGTTGGCTGCGCTTCTCTCTCTCTCTCTCTAGGGAATTGGCCCTGTAGAGAGCTGTTCGGAGGCCTTCAACGTGTCTCTCTGGCTAGCACAGGGCATAGTGTAGAGCAGGCAAGGGGCGGACCGGTCGCCCAGCGCAGACGCGGGTGTTTCAGGTGCAGTCACCTCTTCACCCCCGCCGGCGCCACTGCACGCCCGCTGCGCCCCCTTTCCAGGGTTCGATGGAGACACCGTACTTCCCACACCCAAGGGGGCCTTCTTAAAACTGGAGATGGGATCAGCCGGAATGACCGTGAATGTGGTGAATAGGCAACCTTACATCTGAAAACCCGGAATGGCGTGCAGTTTTAGTCGGTCTAGTTCGACATAACAACCACCGAAATAAAGGGAGCGAGGAAGGATTTGATATCAAGCATTGTGCGGTCACTATTGAGCAGTGTCGATGGCTGCATACCACAATCATCGATTCAGGAGTTGGAAATAGGCCAAAGCCTCGCAATATTGGGAGAGGCCTATCCAGCAGCAGTAGACTGCAATAGGATAAGTTACACCGTCCGTGGTCATAGGTACTTTGGTGAGTAAAATTATATTTGAGATAGGATAGACTACACTACCAGCACGGTATGATGGCCGTTAAGTATCAAGAGAACTTGGCAGAGCTTGCTAGTTCCCTCTCTTTTTTACACGGCCGCCAAGTACCACCTTATCAACTCAATATAGTTGAGTTGATAAGGTGGTACTTGGCGGCCGTGTGATGAC
Organism: Eilema caniola; assembly: GCA_949126895.1. Classification (NCBI taxonomy): domain Eukaryota; kingdom Metazoa; phylum Arthropoda; class Insecta; order Lepidoptera; family Erebidae; genus Eilema; species Eilema caniola. The sequence continues at coordinate 23,645,468 of OX421474.1, forward strand.
TAGACCGTTTTACTCGGTCAATTAATATTTCAAAACGGCCATCATAGCATGCCGCAAGTATATTGTCTGGGAAAGGACTTAGGCTTAGGTTATTTTTGGTCGTTATAACCGTCATCCACGTAGGTGGAGCCGCGGACAACGGTTAGTGAACTATATTTGTGAGGTATTATTCTTTATTAGTTTATTTTGTGAGTACAATTATTATTAAAGCTAATAAAATAACAAGCAAAATGAACTGTTTAAAAAAAAACAGTTAAATATTATGTAATCATTAAGTTATCAAAAATACTAGCTTTCCTGAGGAATCAGAATTGAATAGTTTAAAATTAAATCATTTTTTTTTAAATCAATGTCAACATCATTTTGTTAGCATTACTTTATCCTGAATTCCTAACTAAAATACTTTGCATTTTAAAATAATAATTTCTAAGTTATTAAGATTCATCATCGCTCCCTGCTGCGGCTTTCGGTTTAGGTCCACCTGCCCTCTTAGCCATGATGATTTGGTCAACTTTGAGAATGGTAGTAGCAGCACCAACTGCATACTTAAGGCCCCACATCTTCAGAATGTATAAATCCAAGATATTTTTCTCTTTCGTATCACAAACGCCATTGTTTTCGGATTCAATATCGTATCCAGCATTTTTGTTGCCTTCCTAAAAATAAATACATGACATTTGATAAGTGACAATGGCATTTACGTGTGTATGTAAAAGATCATTCTTCTTCATCCTAGCGTTAACGCTATGATGAATGAATCCCAGTCGCATTCGAAGCTTACACCTAGGAGTCTGGCGTCCGCTTGTTCCAGTCTAGCTGCGTCTTTGGCTATTATTCGATATTTTCCGTGAAGCGACTGCCATCTGACCTTCACAACTCAATGGCGATATCGAAGCATTGCAATTAGACCAGTTGTAGACTTCATAGAGCTACAACTACCCGTAACGACTGCCATAAATGTTCGTATGGCAACCGGGACCTCGGAGGCACGACCAGACCTATAAGTACCTTGCACTGATCGGGGATCTAACCCACGCATGCTACGCTCTAGGCGCGTTCAACTACCAAGCCACAAAGCCTGTCAATAACTATGACAGACTATAAAAACGTATAATAATATGGATGGTTGCGTACCTTGTGAGCTTTATAAATGTTGTTTACTACTTCTGTTGCATTTGCACCCGAGTTCTCTGCCAGGGCTTTAGGTATGCTCTCTAAAGCTACTGCAAATTTCCTGACAGCGTATTGTTCCAAGCCTGGTAGAGTGTCTGCATACTGTAGAAGTTGCTGTGCCAATTCTATTTCTGTTGCGCCAGCACCGGGGACAAATCTATCAAACACAGGAGTGATTTCAGTACTGAGAGGAGGTTTAACCAGAGCGGGAAGAGTCGCAGGTAATCATTATGACAGTATCTGGAGGTAGTAGTTATTTGTGATAATATTAAGCTAGTAATTAAATATACACTCTGACTTTATAATCGTTTCCGAACGAAGAATTTTCGGCAGTTTCGATATTTTTTGTTCTTTTTTATTATGTGGTAGGAATAATGTTCACCTGAGCGTAATAATGTATGGACTTAGATTTTGGCTAAACAAACTGCCCAAGATCTTTCATATCCAGAATGAAAAAAAAAAACAACCAGTATAGTCCAGCAGATAATCCGTACTAATAATATTAACATGGAAGTGTATGTGTGTGTCTGTTTGTTTGTGCAGACGGTTTCTACATGGGTCATTTCACCCATTTCCCCTATATGAAGACTGTCATACATGTTCCTATGGCAACCAGACTGATGGCTCAACACTCTCTCCGAGGTATGAATATACTAATGCCACAGATTACCTAATAGTTGAATTTTTTTGGTTAATGCAATGTTCTAATATTTTGAATTTGACAATATTATTTATTATCTTACCTGCCATCTCGAGCAATTCCTTTGAAGGTATTGACACCATCGTCAATAGCTCTCTCAATATCATCCATGTAGTTGTCAGTGGAGCCCCTAATTACTACAGTTGAAATACGTGACTCTTTGCTCCCCATGCGGAAGTAGACAATGCGTGTATCACCTACTTCTTCTATTCCAACAGCATCACAATATCCAAGCTCCTCGGCAGTAGGGGTGGTTAGTCTTGGTAATACCTACAACAAAAGGTTCAACTTCAAACATGGACTTTTCACCCAGTAAGAGCTCCCAAGCATGACTTTTGCTGACTTACGATTTGCTACCTCAAACCAACACTTAATGGCAGTTCAGAAGTTTGCCGCAGCTTGCTCTTACATACAATAATAAATATTAGTTTACTATACTTACAGTTGCATTCACAGTTTTGGCAAGACGGCGAATATCAAACTTGGAATTTAGACGAACTGCCATGATACCATATTTATTCAAGAAATGTAAGGCCATGTCACCAAACTTAGCACCAGCTACAACAACTTTTACTCCGGCATCAGCAATCTCCTTAATTTGCTTTTCAAGTAGTGATTCCTCTCCTCGGCTAAAGTTAAGGAGCTCATCTGCAGACTTGATCAATACTGTGCCCTTAGTTTCAGTTTGAGTAATGTCTACAGGGCAGGAATAAACGGCTACTTTGGCATTTGTGGCTGACGGCACATCTCCCTCCACTTCTCGCTTGAACACCATTCCAGGAAGCACCTCAGATTGCAGAAGTCCAGCTCCTGAAATCTGAAACATTCCAAGTCCTCCACTAAAATGCCTAATATTAATAATATATTACTACTACTATTGCAAGTGGGCACACTAGACCAGATGGGTGATCAGCCCTTCTGTGCGGGTCAGTTCACCCATTTCTCCTATATGAAGACTGTCATATATGTTTATATGGCAAACGGGACCAATGGCTTAACATGCTCTCCGAGGCACAACCAAACTAATACAAATACCCGTATTCATACATACAAATATTTGCACTGAGTGGAGATAGAAGCCACGCCTCCTAAGTAGCGGCCGTGTCCACTTCCTTCACGCTGCAGATGCTGTCTACACAAATTTTAAACAGTCAAGATTTTTTTTTACATTCTACCTGCACTAAAGTCAACAGTATCCTAAGCTTCGTTGTGAATAAAATTAAGAAAAAAATTGGTATACGTGCCGTTTCGCTGTATGTTTAAAATCTCGTCTCGACAAATGGCTGTAGAAAAATCATTAATGTACAAGAATGCTGAGTGAGATGGACATATCAGCAAGTTGCTGCTCCTCCATTAGACAATAATAATAACAATATGGAAATAAATACTTTATTAATATATGTAGAAACTTCAATTATGTTACAGCATAGCAGGTTACCAGAGTAGCCCAAAACTAGAGTTGAGAGACTTTTTTATTCTATTTTTGTTTATTGTGTTGTGATCTTAGTAGGCTAATCAGATGGAGTAAGTACATATCTACCACTCAGATTAATTCATGGGACCTCTTTTTACAAGAATTGGAAAGGACTGTTTTAGGCACATGTATCTAAATGAAATTATTATTTTAACAGGCAGGCAGTCGAAACAACTGATAATCCCCTATCCTACTTATGCCCACTAGTTTAGTATATTTTTTTTGTTAAGGTGTTGGCCCAATCTATTTTGAATTGGTTTATGTTCTGGGCTATCACAACAATTAGGCACAGAAATGAATACACAGTATAATAATCTATCATTAGAACATAGAGGAATGTGGAATTAGTTATTCATACCTTGCAAATTCGTACATTATCGACGTTGAATGTAGTTTTCTCAGGTAGAATACCAATACAAGCTTTTGTTACCAGTCCAGCAATAAAATCTTCATAGCCATACTGTTTTGACATGATAGCTGGAATAATGCCTTTGGTCACAGCGTCAACATTTTTAGGATCTTTGATTTCTTCACAGATAGTTCCAGGAAGGATCTCTAGACACTTTTCAAGAGCTTTTTCATAACCATCAGCAATTTCACTGGGTGTGACACCTAAGCGCAAGAGTTCTTCAGCTGCCTCGAGAAGTGCACCAGATAAAACTATGACAAAGTTAGTGCCATCACCTACTTCGGCATCTTGCATCTGACTTGCCAGAACCATTAACTTAGCAGCCGGATGTTCAACATCAAGTTCTCTGATTATGGTACCAGCATCACTTGTGACGAACTGCTTGTCAATGTGATTAATGATCATCTTATTCATTCCGTTGGGGCCATAAGCTGAACGCACACTTTGAGCAAACTGTTTGCATGAATTTATATTTCGGTAGACTGCTTCTTCTAGGCCAGAGAACATCTGTAAACATTATGTTGTGGCTGTGATAACTGTACATAAACTTTTAAGTCATTGTGGTTAAATTTGTCAAGTAAATAATCCAATCCGAAATTGCTTTTTTTTTAATTATCTAGTTAAAATAAATATAACGGAGTCGGCTGTTGATTATTTTTCGCCCATAGCATTATATTTTACACAAAATTAAGGTTGTAAGATCTGCGGTAAAATAGTTATTGATGGATATAGAAACAGATGAAGTGCACCGAGTGGTCGCACACATTGTTGGTTAGGAAACAATTAGCTTACCCGTGCTCCTTCCTTTAACATCTGGGGTACACCAGGAGCTTTAGGTACGTGTAAAGCCATGTTTGTTTGATAATTTGATTCACAATGCACACTACGAGAATAAAGAACTTTATCTCGATTTCCTCGTGATTTTTAAGAATCCGGCAAAAAATCACATCAAACCAAAGAGAAAGACTACCGGACCACCGACAAAAAATGTGTTTATACCATAGACCACACAGCGTTTTTTACGTTTTTTGCCCTGGTTACAATACCTTTAAGCATCATTAGATAAAGATCCTGTAAGAAAACGAAAACTGACCACAGAACAGAAAAAACTATTAGAAGTGTGATAGGACAGATTCAATAGCGGAACCAATGTCGCCAAACTCACACATACAACCAGATAATAATACGTTGCACTACTAGTAAACAATTGTTTTGATTGGTCGTATATCTTTAACACCAAACTAGCCTAAAATATGCACACTGCAAAACGAAAACATACCTTATTCAATCGTTTTAGTGATTACTTTTATATAGATAAAAAAAGGAATTTACGACGTTTTGTATCTGGATCAAACTTGCTTCTCACTCTAACTCTATTCCGAAAAAGTTCAACTACTCCCCAACAGATGTCCGTTTATTTCAAGAATGTTATTTAAAACCTTAAGCGTTAGGAATACGGTTGATATTACTTTGAAGTATTATCTCTCTCACTCTAACTCCTTAATATTAACGCTAGACCGGTGACATAAAATTTTGGCAATATCGATAGATTTGAAATTTGTTTTCGTAATGTCAAATGATTCCAAACGCTGTTAGTAATTATAATCTAAGAGTACTAAAAAAGAGGGATTTTATAGCTTGTTGAACTGTTTTTTATTAACGATTAAAAATGTATGAAGACGTCAAACTACGTATGTACCTATTTAATTGAAATAAAACAAGTGTCCATTTATAGTAGATATTTTATGTAACTGTTGCAAAATAAAAACGTTTTCACACTATCCGGCGCATCCGATATCCGATATTAGTGTCGGCTCCGATATCGAAGGAAATAAAATAAAGTAGAAAAAGATGTTGAAAATAATTGCTGGGATATTTTTTCTTTTTTTCATCCAGTCTGTGCGATCGAGCAAATGGCCGAATCGGACCGATTTTATTGAATATATGTGGAAATCAGACGGATCGGCGTCAGACACCCAATATCAGAAAATGTGTAATCGGGATACTTAAAATACAAGTGCGAGTATTTTACAGTATCAGACGGGTGTTTTAAGACCATATTACGAGCAGTTTCATACACTACTTTGAAATAATTAATTTAATTTGCATAAAATGAGAAAACGTAGAGCACCAAAATCTATTTGCTGATCGCGTATGCATGTTGCGCCGCGTTCACAAACTAGAAAATATCCAGCTGGAGTTGTTCAATTCGGAAGTTTATATTTTTGTATGTTTGTACGCGCATAGCTTCGTCATGTGTAGACAAATTTGCAAAATTCCTTCTTTGTTCGAAAGAAGACTATTCCGGAATGATACCATTTATTTTTTGTAAAGATCCGATAAAGGGTTTCAAAGAGAGAAAACGAAACACTGCAATATTAGATGCTCTCGACAGGTTGCAGCGACGTACGGTCCGCATTATCGGAAATCCTGAGGTCACGAGTACCCTCGAGCCTTTGCAGTTGCGTAGAGATGTTGCTTCCTTGGCAGTATTTTACCGTCTCTACCATGGCGAATGTTCTGAAGAGCTATTCCAATTAGTCCCACGCTCTCCTTTCCTATACAGGACGACACGTGCAGGACTTAGATGTCACCCGCATACGGTGCAGAACATTCCTTCAAGAACCAAGCGGTTCGGTGACTCTTTCCTTTGTCGCACAATTAAGACCTGGAATTCCTTGCCAGCTCACGTGTTTCCCTCTTCCTACAGTCCCAGGTCCTGTAAGCGGGGCGTGAATAATCATCTGATGAGGCCGTCAAGCTGAGTGCCACCATTGTTAACATGGCACGTGTGTATAATGGTGGCCCTCTCTCCTGAGACTTTGCCTTCAGCTTACCATCAGGCAAGGTAAAGTCAAATTGACGTGTCCTATATAAAAAAAAAACTAACTTTTAAACTCTCGCGTTCCATGATATATAATTTAGAAAACGGGAATTAACGCGATCATGGTATAGGTACTTACATACCTTTGATTGCCTGACGTTTCGACCAGGTTACACCGGCCGTGGTCACAGGCTGACTGAGGTATATAAGTACCTATACCATGATCGCGTTAATTCCCGTTTTCTAAATTATAAAAAAAATAAACCAGGAAATCAGCAGTAATTGCTGCAAACGCATATTATTGCTATGTCTATGCCACTACACATCATAACATCACGCCCGTATCCTTTGAATGGGTATGCAGAAGTGTTCAGAATGTTCCGTGATATAAAAAAAAACAATAAAACCATTTGACAAAAGTTTATAAATATTTCTAAAAAAAGTAGATATCGATAAAGTTTGACTACATCACTAAATGAATAGCGAAGAAAGTTCTAGAATAAATAAGTATGACATGTCTATTGTGTGTAATCAAAAACAAGCTTTATTGATATGTGGTAAGGTTGATTTTTTATTTTATTTTATTTCTTTGCATTTCAATAAGATTAGTTATAAATTCTGCTATATCCTGACTTATCGATGGTATAAAACGCCTCCATTTCGAATATTTATGCTCCTACTATCATCGGTGCACTACAAAATGACCCAGTAAGGCATATTTCTATTAAATAGTATTAAATAACACACGGTCCAAAACTGTCAAATACACGTGATGACAGATACGACTGAAGGTTGAAATTGTAAGAGCTTGCAAATCTCCGCATATCAATGACACGCGTGCCACGCCTACTTCACACTTCCATCGTTTTTTCTGTTCCGTGAAACTGACAAACACTGCAAAACTCGCTAAACCATAGATTTAGTATTTTTCTTTTCCACGCTAAACTATACGCAAGAACTGTGGATTGAGAAAATATTTATAAACCTAGCTTTGCCATGCGGCTATGCCCGTGTGAAATTCTGACACCAAAGAGTATAATTTATTGACTTGACACCATGATTTGTTTTTAATTTAACAATAGATCGAGGCTTTTTTTATTACGAGAATTGGCCCTCGTTTCAGTGAAATCTTGACATTTGGGAGATTAACATTGGATCGTGACTGAATTTTAAACAGATTTATTTTACGAAAATTGACGTTCTGTGTGTTCCCGCTCCCGCAATCCACATAGCCAATTGTATAAATATATAATTATACTCTGGTGTTAATTTGATAAATCGCAAAGTGCAATGATTACAGACGGGTGCTCGCCTCTGTTTATAAAGACTGGGGACGTGGTTGACTTTCAAAGATAAATTTAACTACCCTGCCATGCATACTATGGGTTATACCATGGTATAATGGGTTATACTGACACTCACACTGACAGATATTGCTACTGGCAGTAGGAGTGGCGCGAAGTCAATAAGGGTCAATCTCCACAAAGTAGAGGCGCGCAGTGGCTTTTTGAGGCAAAATATTAAAAATCATTTTGAATTTTATTTAGGGGAGAAAATCATAGTTATTTGAAGACAAGGGAGGGGACGAAGAGACGCACGGCTGCGCGAGCCTTCTCGCAATCATTTCTAGTACAAAGCTCGGCTGCTCTTTCAGTGGGGAATTAAGAAGGGTTTTGTAATTATATTGAATAAAACTTTACTATAAAAGTCTATCGTTTATTCAATTAAAATACATAAGTTTAGTGAATTAGATTGTTGAATCAATTTGGCAACATTCCTATAGCACTTTTTGAATAAGTTTTCTTAGGAACTACATAAATACATCTAAAGAAAGTGGCTAATATTATGTTAGTAAGTACAGGGTCAGTACAAGGTCTTCAAACAAATTGCATGGATTCAATAAGGTTCACAATGTTGGGTAAAATATTTTGTACAGATTGAATTTAATTTGTATTCATATAATATTAGATATGTATTTACCGTTTTTTAGTTTCATTATCTATCATTAAAATATAGCACTGGGACATCATTTTTTTTATTTTGTTTATGTAGCAGCCGTATTTTAGTTATTTCAAAATATATGCTACTACAGTTCTTACACCTATCCTAGCGATTTTCTAGCTCTAAGATCACAGGATGGTCCCCTAGTAATTTTAAATTATGAGTATGAGATAATACTGTTTGTTAATATGGTAAGGTAATTGAACTATTGAAACACAATGAATAATGAATGATACATACAATAGCTTCTCGTGTGGTGTACAGGGGACCTAATTTATACATCACAAGTCAAATTTATTACCGTTTAGATAATTTGCCGACGGCAAATTTCTCTAATCCTGACCTATATCTAAGTAAATAAAAAAATATCTAAATGCATAATATTGAAAGTATATTTAAAAATATATGCTTTTCAAACACCAACTAAAAGAATTAGATGATGAACGATAAAAAATGAACCACAGATTCCAGAAAATACCTTAATATTTAAATATATCACGCAATAATGTTTCAAAATTTAATCGTCCAGTACAATTTCCTAAAACACTTTCTAAAAACGTAAACCTACACTCAATTCGGTTAGGTACTTGTAATTAACGAAATGTAAACAATCTTGATGTGTCTTTTAATGATTTATTTAAAAACCCAGTTTATTACTACATTTTTATATTAAGAAAATCATTTTAAAGACTAAAAAACGAAATGGTACCAATAATTAGTTAGCATCATTTGTTTGATGTGCTTTTTAATAAAAAGTCGCTACAAGATTGCTTACCTTTAGTTAAATGCCTAACCGAATGGAGTATCACATTGTGAATATGCACTAACGAATCCTCTTCCATTTTAAAACTAAAACTCTCTAATTAAGTATTTAAGTGCTGAGATCACTTACCAACTGAGAATGTTTAATATTTAAACAATATTCAGACACCGTTTAAATTAAATGAGATACCTCGCACGTGACCTGTGGTTTAGGGCCAAATCCCCACCGAAAGAGTTAGACTTTCTGAGGCAAAATATAACAAAATATTTTGAATCTTATCTTCGAGAGAAAAAGATCATAGTCATTTGAAGGCGGAGGAGAGGCCGCGCGCCGCCGGGAGATGACGCGTGGTCTTCTCTAGTACTAAAGTCTGACCGCTGCTGTTTCGGTGAGGATTGGCCCTTAGCATTATTAGTACGAGAATTCAAAACGCAAATATAAAAATCACAGATAAAGGAACGTCATCAGTAAAAGGCGGCAATACAAATCGGTTGCCTCCACATTGGTCTCGCACGAGATGTAAATATAACTAGTAAATACATAAGTCTACTTATAAATTCGACATTGGAATCAAAACATTTCATACAGTCTTTCTAAATAAAAAATAAGCACACAAAATTATAATTTGTTAACATCTATAGCGTTAACTTACAGAATAAGTACCTATCTATAATTTTCAGCGTAGGTATGTTATCAGACTTACATAGGGTTAGGAGTACATTGATTCGATTTACTAAAATCGTATATGAAATCTATATAAATCAACGTTTAAAAATAGGCAGGACCCTGCGCCCAATATTGCTAATTAAATTAATAAACAATTTCCATACTTGTTAAATAATACACTTCAATTGTACTTTTCAAAAAAAAAAAAATTGCTTTGATAAGTAGGTATTTTTGGTAATTTTTTTTGTTTGTTATGTTGTGTGTATGGTGGAAACATACAAGTGAAGTATATTATTTAATATGTGTAGTAGATTCCACCAAGCGCCACGAATCTACAGGATAAACAACTTCCATTCTTATAAATTTATTCCAATATTCTGTTTACTATTTGGTGAAATATTCAACACGTTTACTAATCCGGTAATGAATTATTCCACTGTAGTAATCCAGCGGATTGAAGTGTTCACATTATTCCGAAAATCATACAGGATTTACAGGTATTTACAGGCGTCAGTATATGTATGTATGTTCATTGTTTCAGTGTTTTAAACGTGCCTAAACTAGTAACAATCCAGTGACTGGACTGCATTACTTAATGGAATGGGCATTCCAGTGATAGTTCACATTATCCCAGCATCATTCCAGCACTGGCAAAAGCCAAATTATATTTTGCACACCATTGATTAATCTCGTTCCTACAAAACCTGCGCTTGATGCATGCATACCATTCATAGTTTTCTTTATCAACCTAAGTTTATTTTAATAGGACACGTCAATTTTACTTCACCTCGCCTGATGGTAAGCTCAAGGTAGTCTCAAGATACGTCACCATTACATACACGTACCATGTTAACACTCAGCTTGACGGCCTCATCACATGCTTTTTCACCTCCCGCTTAAAGGACCCGGGACTGTAGGAAGAGGGAACACGTGAGCTGGCAAGGAATTACAGGTCTTAATGGTGCGACAAAGGAAAGAGTCACCAAACCGCTTGGTTCTTGAAGGAATATTCTGCACCGTATACGGGTGACATCTAAGTCCTGCTCGTGTTGTCCTGTATAGAAAGGAGAGGGCGGGACCAATTGGAAGAGCTCATCAGAACATTCACCATGGTAGAGACGGTGAAATACTGCCAAGGAAGCAACATCTCTACGCATTTGTAGAGGCTCGAGGGTGCTCCTGACCTTGGGATTCCCAATAATGCCGACTGCATGTCGATGCAACCTGTCGAGAGCATCTAAGTACTTTGCGGATCCATCCCAGAGATGCGAGCAGTATTCCACGCAGGAACGAATTTGTGTCTTGTATAGAAGACACTGCTTCTCCGGTGTTTTTTGTATCAAGAAAAATGATTTATAACAATATTACAAGTAGGTACGTTGTTTAAAATTCGCTTAAAACGTCTGTAATATTACACAATAATCAGCTAAGGACCCTGATATTAATAGTACATAATACATACATAAAAAGATACCAAGATCAAAATGGTTGACATGTCCTTTTCAATAAACTTACATATCCATCAAAATTTTGCTATAAAAAAAACCTTCAAGGCTTGGTTATATAAAATAACACATTCAAAAGTTACACTGACTTAATCACGTTGATAGTTATATTTTAAATGATAATATTATAAAAATTATTATTGCGTCAAATATCACATTGAAAAATAATGCACAGACGAACTCGAAAATTTGCATGGGTTTAAAGGAAGTTATAACTGAGCACAGAGAATACATATTGGAAAACACAAAGGCCTGGGTAATGCCATTTCATATCACACAACAAAAAGAAATACAATCCTCGACTGACATTTTGTTATTATATGCATGCCGGTCAGTGCTTCATAAAAATACTTCTTCTATATGAAACTGCGTGTCATACCTATTTTTGAGGTGTTTAATTTAATTAGTCTCCAACGGTTAGGTACTTACCGAAACGTAAACAATCTTGATGTGTCATTTTATTATGTTTTATTTAAAAACTAATTTTATTAATATTTAAATCGAATAAAAGATAAAAATAGAATCGGTCTAGGCGGGGTTTGAATCCGCAATCTTGGCCTTACAGGGGTAATGTTTTGACCACTAAGCTACCAGACCTCGCCCCAACCAATTCAAATTTCTCCTTCTATATCTGTCTTTGGGGCGATGGAGCGCCTACCGACGTTCTTACGAGCTATCGGAACCAATGAATGATTTTTCAATCATTTTTAAACATTGATTTTTGACTTCTCCGCCCATATAATTTGATTAAATATTTTCTCCTTTATTCGATTTAAATATTAACCATGAAAAATGCTAAATAATTAAATTTAAATTTATTAATATTTTTCTGTTTAGAAACTCTAAAAACCGAAATTGCACCAATCAGTCAGTTAGTTGGTCTAATAAGTATAGTTTATTTATTTAATGCCAGCTTTTACTCGCGGCTCCATCCGCGTCTCAAGGTTTAATCTACCACTGTATCAAATTTCATCAAAATCGGTTCTGTGGTATAGACCGTGAAAGACGGACAAACAGACACACACATGCACTTCCCCATTTATATTTATCCCATATAATATAATTAGTATGTGTAATCGATTTAAATGGAAAAATTTGAATTGCTCCAGGCGGTTATTTGATTCATATTTAGCATGAAATATGCTTAAAAAATTATTTTAAATTAGTATGTGTTTTATAAAATGCCGATACAAGATTGTTCACCTTCAGTAAGTACCTAACTGAATGGAATATAGATGTTACATCGATATGTTCGTCGGCTGGGCCGCCGCCGTCACCGGGCGGTGTATCAGAACAGGCTCTTGGGCGGCGGCACGGCCACGACGGCGGCGCCGGCGCGGCCCGTGCTCAGCGGCGCCAGCTTGCGCCAGCAGTTCGCCTCCGAGTCGTACACCTCCACTACGCACAAGTACTGCACTCCGTCGTATCCACCTGCACGTACAATAGAGTGAGCTCGTTGTGTTATAAAACTATACAGTACTGTCGCCTCAAGAACAGATACAAGGAGAAATTTGAATTGATTAGGGCGAGGTCTGGTTGCTTAGTGGCCAAAACATTACCCCTGTAAGGCCAAGATCGCAGGTTCAAACCCCGCCCGGACCGATTCAAACTTTCCTAATTTAATCAATATAATAGTAGTTTATCTACTCTGATACTATAATACAAAGATTATAAAATTGAAATCAAAACCCTTATGAGAAACATTACGCACAGGCCAAAAAAAATGTCTTGTAGTCTTGTATGGACACCTATATCATTAAATAACTTTTTCTCAAACATGCTTGGAAATGAGAACATTATTTTGAAAACCTTCTTCGAGATAAATCGAAATTGCTGTACATGCGAGCAGCGGCCGGCAAAAGTTGTATGAAAATCCATATCTGTCTTGTAATTTAAAATTTTTTACTCCGTACCATGGCAACCAAGGAAGTAACTTATCCAAGGCGTTATTTAAATATAGAACTGGCTAGCAAATAGAATGCTGTTTATTAAGAAAAATAAAAAACAAATGAACATTTCGCCGCGTGAAAAATAACGGTTGTTCGTTGTTCGTAATTGATTTTGAAAAATAGGTAACTAAAAAATTCTGCCTAGATATTACTTAGTTTTAATTTCCGCGCATTGTTTGAGAAAAGCACTATACAAGCCTTGGCCACAAGTGAGCGTTGCCGGACTCCGTAATGCGTCCTTCACGATCGTCCGGCAACACTACATTTGGTGGCCGCGGCAGTAATGTACTATTTAATCATAACGATACACCTAAAACCAAAAAAAAGAATCCGCCGAATCGGAAGAAAAAAAAAGAAACACGCATGCGCAATCGATGTTTGCGCCTTAGCGCCTGCATTTTACATTTAAATTAAACAAACTTTGGTTTTGTTTGTAAAATAAATTAATTTATGTATTATAGGTAGTATGAGAGTAGATAAAGTAGTGTATGACACTGTACATAACTTGGTCTTATAACACCGGTAAGCGTGTTTATACGCTGCGAGTAGCAACCGAGTGATCATTCGAGCGCACTCGATCCGAGCCTACTCGTAACTTGAAAACCCAGCTTAATAGAAGTCTATTTTTATTTGTCCCTTTTATTCTATTAGTCTCTACCCATAAGTATGGGTAGAGACTAATAGAATTAGGGGTAGAGTCTAATAGAATTAGGGGTATAGTCTAATAGAATTAGGTGTAGTCTAATAGAACTAGGGGTAGATTCTAGTAGAATTAGGGGGAGAGTCTAATAGAATTAGGGGTAGATTCTTATTGAATTAAGGGTAGAGTATATTAGAATTAGGGGTAGAGAGACTTAATAGAAAGGGATAGAGTTTCTAACCCTACTCTCCGACCATGTGTGAAATGATTAATCTATCTATAAGTCTTCAGGCTTTCATGGCCGGCGTTGCATGATTAATCTATCTATTTATATAAAATGAATCCCTATTTTCATGACTTGAGCAACCACGCGCAGGGCACGCCGTGATTGTGGCGGTAAGACCCATCATGGGGAAGTGGCTAGAGAGTCCACACGGGCCACCGTGTGGACTCTCTAGCCACTTGTATCGTCAGACGCAGGTCATTACCGGACACGGTAACTTCGGGCGGTACCTGCATCTGATGGGCATAGAGCCAACGCCCGAGTGCCACGCTCACCGAGTGCCCGGCGTTTGAGACGCCGAGGCGGGAGCTTGTGGCGGCCCTGGGGGTGAGAGTGCTCACGCTCTCCCCCTGCTCGCGCGATGGTCCGCTGCGCGGATGCGTGGGCGGCCAGCGCCTCCTTCTGCGAGCGGTCATGCTCGCCAAGGAGACAGCAGAGCGGGCGCGGCGCGAGAGAGACTCGCGGACATCCCTGCCTGCGCTCGTAGGCGGCTCGAGTGTCGGAGGGCGCAGACCGACCTCCGCCCCCCATGAGCGCAGGCCTGAGGGTGACGGGTGGAGTCGTTCGTCGTTCAGAAGCAGGCCACGGCGGCGGTGCGCATCGTACGACGATGAATTCCAGGAGCGAGTCGGGGACCGCGTGGTCCCCCTCCCAAGGAGGGTCAGCCGGGGTGCGAGGGATATGTCGCGAGACAACCTCACCTTCGGCCTAGCACAACGACCCACAGATGGAATGCGGTTTAGTCGGTTTGAGTCCAGATTACCCGCACGTAAACCTATTTTCCTTGGTTACGTCATCACGCGTGATCGGCTGGACCGATTTCGATAATTCATTTTATAGAATATTCCTTGCAGTACAAGGATGGTTCTTACGCAAAGAAAAATTCAAAAAAATCGCCGTCGCTGAACGGGTACAGAATTTCACGCGGGCGAAGTTGCGGGCATCAGCTAGTCAATTATAATAAATAATAATTAGCCGTTGTAGTAAAGTAAAGAATACTCACCGACAGCGACTATCCTGTCCCCGAGCAGGCAGGAGCCGATGGCGTCGCGGCCGTAGGACAGGCGCGCGATGAGCACCCAGGCGTCGGCCGCCGGGTCGTAGCGCTCCACGCAGCCCAGGCGCCCGCCCACCGTGTTGGCCGGCGCCTCGTGCCCGCCCAGCGCGTACAGGAACCCGCCCGCCGCGCACACCTGCCGGGGTTGGTGTAGCAACGGTAACAGGGGGCTGTTTAACTAATTTATAGACCAGACCTGTATACTGATGACCAAGTTATACTGGCATCACTGGAGGAGACATCAGCGAAATTGCTGGAGATAGTATGCCGAGTGTCTCGCGGCGGCTTACGGGAACGTGATCAGAACGGCTGACAGCTAATACAACACATGTCGAGACTCACACTGACGCCTCCCCGGCGGCGCGTCATGGGCGCGCAGTTGGTCCAGTGGTTGGTGGCGGGGTCGTAGCACTCCACGGAGCGCAGGCAGGCGCCGCCACGCTAGTACAACACATGTCGAGACTCACACTGACGCCTCCCCGGCGGCGCGTCATGGGCGCGCAGTTGGTCCAGTGGTTGGTGGCGGGGTCGTAGCACTCCACGGAGCGCAGGCAGGCGCCGCCACGCTAGTACAACACATGTCGAGACTCACACTGACGCCTCCCCGGCGGCGCGTCATGGGCGCGCAGTTGGTCCAGTGGTTGGTGGCGGGGTCGTAGCACTCCACGGAGCGCAGGCAGGCGCCGCCACGCTAGTACAACACATGTCGAGACTCACACTGACGCCTCCCCGGCGGCGCGTCATGGGCGCGCAGTTGGTCCAGTGGTTGGTGGCGGGGTCGTAGCACTCCACGGAGCGCAGGCAGGCGCCGCCACGCTAGTACAACACATGTCGAGACTCACACTGACGCCTCCCCGGCGGCGCGTCATGGGCGCGCAGTTGGTCCAGTGGTTGGTGGCGGGGTCGTAGCACTCCACGGAGCGCAGGCAGGCGCCGCCACGCTAGTACAACACATGTCGAGACTCACACTGACGCCTCCCCGGCGGCGCGTCATGGGCGCGCAGTTGGTCCAGTGGTTGGTGGCGGGGTCGTAGCACTCCACGGAGCGCAGGCAGGCGCCGCCACGCTAGTACAACACATGTCGAGACTCACACTGACGCCTCCCCGGCGGCGCGTCATGGGCGCGCAGTTGGTCCAGTGGTTGGTGGCGGGGTCGTAGCACTCCACGGAGCGCAGGCAGGCGCCGCCACGCTAGTACAACACATGTCGAGACTCACACTGACGCCTCCCCGGCGGCGCGTCATGGGCGCGCAGTTGGTCCAGTGGTTGGTGGCGGGGTCGTAGCACTCCACGGAGCGCAGGCAGGCGCCGCCACGCTAGTACAACACATGTCGAGACTCACACTGACGCCTCCCCGGCGGCGCGTCATGGGCGCGCAGTTGGTCCAGTGGTTGGTGGCGGGGTCGTAGCACTCCACGGAGCGCAGGCAGGCGCCGCCACGCTAGTACAACACATGTCGAGACTCACACTGACGCCTCCCCGGCGGCGCGTCATGGGCGCGCAGTTGGTCCAGTGGTTGGTGGCGGGGTCGTAGCACTCCACGGAGCGCAGGCAGGCGCCGCCACGCTAGTACAACACATGTCGAGACTCACACTGACGCCTCCCCGGCGGCGCGTCATGGGCGCGCAGTTGGTCCAGTGGTTGGTGGCGGGGTCGTAGCACTCCACGGAGCGCAGGCAGGCGCCGCCACGCTAGTACAACACATGTCGAGACTCACACTGACGCCTCCCCGGCGGCGCGTCATGGGCGCGCAGTTGGTCCAGTGGTTGGTGGCGGGGTCGTAGCACTCCACGGAGCGCAGGCAGGCGCCGCCGTCGCGGCCGCCCACGGCGTACAGGCGCCCGCGCAGCGCCGCCACGCCGCACGTGCTGCGGGCGCCCGTCATGGGCGAGACCATCGTCCACGTGCGCGAGCACGCATCCCATCTGCAAACCATTTCAACTTCTTTACGCACGCTCGACTTGGGGTGTGACTTGTTAGCAGGTGAACGCGTGACGAAAGCGTTACGAAAAGTGATCGCCCGAGGCGAATGGATATTAGCAGGTAGATATAAGTTTATAACTATGGAAAGAGATCAAGTTAAGTTTCGTATATTAATGTATGCACTAAATAGAGTGTTATGGTGAGAGAACACACTTTCTTTCTCTCTTTGTCTCATATCCAGTAAGTTTTATTCATAGAGATATAATTTAATTTCAGTCGTGCGATCGTTACTACGCTCGTTCTTTTTTAATTAAAAAGTACATTTTCTCAAATATGCATAAAGGAATTGTCATTATTTTTGAAAAAAAAAAAAGAACACGCGACGTATCGAATTTGAGGACAAAGAAATTTTTTAAACGACCACCATGTTGGCACGGCCACGCCCAGCCCGTGGCGGACAGAGTATAACCTGTGCGCAGTACCTACGTTACCTTTCCACTGAGTTCAGGTAGATCCAGCCGTCGTGGCCGCCCACGGCGTACACGGGCGAGTTGGCGCCGTCCCCTAGCACGGCCACGCCCAGCCCGTGGCGGACAGAGTATAACCTGTGCGCAGTACCTACGTTACCTTTCCACTGAGTTCAGGTAGATCCAGCCGTCGTGGCCGCCCACGGCGTACACGGGCGAGTTGGCGCCGTCCCCTAGCACGGCCACGCCCAGCCCGTGGCGGACAGAGTATAACCTGTGCGCAGTACCTACGTTACCTTTCCACTGAGTTCAGGTAGATCCAGCCGTCGTGGCCGCCCACGGCGTACACGGGCGAGTTGGCGCCGTCCCCTAGCACGGCCACGCCCAGCCCGTGGCGGACAGAGTATAACCTGTGCGCAGTACCTACGTTACCTTTCCACTGAGTTCAGGTAGATCCAGCCGTCGTGGCCGCCCACGGCGTACACGGGCGAGTTGGCGCCGTCCCCTAGCACGGCCACGCCCAGCCCGTGGCGGACAGAGTATAA
This sequence comes from Eilema caniola, assembly GCA_949126895.1. Taxonomy (NCBI): domain Eukaryota; kingdom Metazoa; phylum Arthropoda; class Insecta; order Lepidoptera; family Erebidae; genus Eilema; species Eilema caniola. Next base: position 23,663,847 of record OX421474.1, read on the forward strand.
CCTGTGCGCAGTACCTACGTTACCTTTCCACTGAGTTCAGGTAGATCCAGCCGTCGTGGCCGCCCACGGCGTACACGGGCGAGTTGGCGCCGTCCCCTAGCACGGCCACGCCCAGCCCGTGGCGGACAGAGTATAACCTGTGCGCAGTACCTACGTTACCTTTCCACTGAGTTCAGGTAGATCCAGCCGTCGTGGCCGCCCACGGCGTACACGGGCGAGTTGGCGCCGTCCCCTAGCACGGCCACGCCCAGCCCGTGGCGGTGCGTGCCCATCGGCGCCAGCACGCTCCAGCTCAACGACGATAGGTCAAAACATTCCACCTACCAATATCAAAAACACTACAATTATTCAATCATAATAGGTACTCTATCTAATAAAAAACTATAGTCTGTTTTTTTTATTCAGATAGTAAATTAACATAACATAACATGCTTAGTGACGTGCTCGAAACTATCGACAATGTTTGTGGCCTAGAGACAAGTGGTTTGGCTTATTACATTTAAACTAACTATAAAATAACCTACAAAAATCTGTACTAAATTTAATTTTCGACAACTTTCGATACTGTAAACCGGCAACACATGTAATGTCATTTTACTATCTGCAATTAAATACAGACTATAGTTAGTTACAGTTACTGTGACGGTTCAAACTTAGTGGTGGCTCGGAAGAAGTTTGCACGAGTGTCACACTGCACAGTTAAGGTACGGCTACAGCTCATGATTTACCCAACAAAACATGGAAATCTCTACATCTCTATGATTTAAGTAGATATCCAAAATAAAAAATCTTGTGAAAACCATAGAAATAAAGAGATTTTCATGTTTTGTTGCGAAACCTGAGCTCTGGACGAGCCATTACAGTCACTACCAAAAATATTCAGGTCACTTTACTTGCATTATTCCTTTTTGTATCGATAACAAGTAAATACTATGAAGAAAAATAAATAGTACGATCTCACAAATGAATTAATCAAAAACGGTTTCGTGGGTAATTTGTGTGCAGTAGAAGTGGGAGCGAGAGGTATAGGTACCAGAAAAATCTCGCTATAACCTACTTAAAGATCTAGGCTTATCGAGAGCTACAATAAGCGCATTACTAGGACGAATGTCTAAAGCGGCACTAGTAAGTTCGCACCAAATTTGGTTAGGTAGGGAGGGAAACTTGGATAGTGAAGGTGATGTTGATGTACACCAACAAAAGGGGCCCCTTCTAAACCTACACTTGGGTCGCAAATCCCAGGCACTGTCTTGAGTTCCCAACTCAGCAACGCGATGGAATATCGGTCTCATAAATATGTGAAAGTTTTTTTGTTTAAATGTTTTATGTTTGTATAATGATGGTTTCTAGGTTTAATCAGGTTGAATAGAAATAATTTCTATCTAATGAGCCGAAGAAATAAGACTTATTGTATCAACAGCGATAATTAATTGGTTGTCCAGCTATAAGGCCGAGTATCTGTAGCCACTTCCCTGCTGGTGAAAGGGCAATAATGAATACTTAAGAAAACAATAGCAAACCCCAATATTATTATGAGCTCGACTGTATTTGCACTACACACCAACTTAAGACCCGCCATTAAGTCTGAATTCAGCTGTACATCTTCATTAAACATTATTGTTCATCTAAATGTGCTGATACTTGATTGACTTGTAATCAGTATTCTCGCGAATGTAAAAATACAGAAAAAGAAATGAGAGCATTTTAGCAAGCATTCCGATGAGCATTTTTATGATTATGTTTAAGGGAATACCGTGTTTAATGTTTTTAGTCCATCCCTGCCTCCCACGACGATAAGCTTGTTCTGCAAGACAGCTACACCAAACTGTAATCTTCTTGCTCCCATTCTCATGAAAGGAGTCCAAGTGTTTGTTCGAGGATCGTACATTTCCATATTACTGGCACCCTGAAAAATACATGTTTAAATATTTCTTGGTAGTTTTTTTTGGTTGTGTTTTACACACAGTTCAATGACAAGATATTTTTTCTACGTCCATTTGGTATTTAACCAAAAGTCATATCTCAATAGTACTCATTCCTGCCAAGTCGTGTTACAATGACCATTTCCAGTTTTCCACACGGGGAAACCGTACTACATACAATGAAACTTTTTAATTTTTTTTATGGCTATGGTATCAAAAAATCGCCACTTCAATAAAAAATGTAGGGCACGTAGCTGTTACTTCGGGTCTGGGGCCTCTAGTAGCCCATTGTAAACTTGCACTTACAATCTGCGTGGATATGCGGGTGAGGACTGCGAGGAGATAAGATAACCTAATACACGAATCACCATATTTCAATTACATCAAACACTGACTATACATTTTACAGACACACTCGCGATCTATAACCAAGTATATTCAACCGAACTAGAAGCGTTCTGCTAGACACGTAGTGCTTCGTCGAGGTTCACAGCGATACTGATTACGATTCTCTGCGCGCCGCACAAAAGTCAATGATCTGTCAAACTCAAATTGACAGTCCGAATGAACGAATATCGTCACACTCGACCATAGAGCACTAGAGTCTTGCAGTACGCCAGATTTGAATTTAATTCACTCTAATCACACAATAATTTTTAATTATGAGACATGGCTGTTTGGAGACTTGACTATTTTGCAACTTGAACGTTTTGAGATGTAGTTATTTTGAAACTTGGAGGTTTCGAGACTTGGGTCTTATGAGATTTGAACTTTTTGCTACCATATGTTATTTTGCAACTTGAACGTTATGAGACTGAACCCCCTATCCCTTAATCGCCTTCTACTTCATTCACAGGAAAACATAAGATGGCCTTATTCTAATTCCTAGGGGAAATGGGTGAGATGGCCCACAATGAAGGGCAGATCACCCGTCCGGTCGCGGCGTCCCCTGCTGGCAGTAAGTAAGTATTCTAATTTACCCTGTAAAAAAAACCATCATGCAAAAAAAATGGTGGATAAAATATTACCTTATATCCATCCATGCCTCCAATTGCCAAGAGCCGCCCAATAGTCGAAGTCCTGGGCCTTGTCCGATGAGAGAAGAGAAGAGACCTCCGTTCAGGCAGAAGGTGCCATTTTACAGCTTCCATGATTAATGTCTGGCATTCTGGTACATTACCACACGCCTGTTCTACCTTGTCTATTAAATACTGAAAGCAAAATATATAGGCTTATTCACAAAATTATGTATCAAACTCAGACCATATTACTTTATATTGTCGCAGCCAACTAGCTTAATCAGCTGTTCAATTAACTGCCTAGGCTGTTAACTAAAAGGCGCTATTCAACTAACGGCCTGAATGATATTCAGCTATTTGATTAAAGGGCTAGGCAAATGGCTTGGATTGATGACGTTTAACTAACATCCTAGTCATTTAATCAAACGTTAAAAAATACGTATTTCTGCATGGTTATAAAAAAAAATAACCACGGCTGCGAGCGACGTATACAGTTTTACTAACAAAACGCATCACAAAAAACGACGTGAAGAACGCGTTTTGTGTGAGTGAGCTAATGACAATATTGATCTTTAAACTGTCAATGTGTCAACATCATGGGATGTATGAATGAATTACCTCAGATGACAGCAACGGTAGTTTGATTAACTTGAGTAAAGTTGATAGGAACTTTTCTCTGTTATCACTGTCATGTTGTACCCACGTCATGAGGCTTTCAAATACGTTCTCCTCAGTAATAACATTCAGATCATCTGATTTCAACAGATTTGCTAACTGTTCCTCAGTTAAGGCTAGGAATTCTTGATGTTTCACCACCTGGATGTTAAACATACAGCATGTAGTACTTATTTAATATTAGCTAGCTGAAGAATTTCAAGTATCAAGAACAACGCAATGAAAGTTTTACTAGAAGGAGTATATTGGTAACAAATAAATCGTTCACTAGATAATCATACTATTTCTGTTGAGCGCTAGATGGCCTGGTCATCATTTAAGAAAGAAATAGAGTTATTATGTCCATCTGTAAATGGTTGAACATGGATATTTAGTATTCTCAGGAAATGGCGGAATAAAAACTTGCGTTTGGTTATTTTCTGGCTATTTAGTTAGTGTCACACATTAAAATTAACAAAGTTTAATACAGATTTGAGGATTGACTGATTTATTTTTGAAAAAGAAAGCCATTTTCGAAAAATGCAGATGTCTATATTACTTTGCTGCCATCAGTATAATTGTACATGGATAGCCAGATAGATGATTAAACATGCGGCAGATTATACTTTGTCCATGTCCCAAGAGGGTTGGTAACGGTATACTATTTCAAAGCCAAAATATATATATTTTTAAATAGGACACGTCAATTTGACATCACCTCGCCTGATGGTAAGCTGAAGGCAATCTCAGTAAAGAGGGTTTTCATTACAGATACCTACCATGTTACAATAATGGCATAGTTAATAATGTGAAATAAAAGTTGGCAAATAAAAACATTTTAAACCTGCATAAAGTGCTGGTATGTGTATTTTAAAGCACTTTTGTGTAAATCCAAACAGGACTGTTGCTCAGCAAACATAGCTATTCCTAGACAGTTACATGGGTCCAGCTGCTTATTTAAAAAAGCGCAACATGCTTTTGTAACAGAAATAAGCTGTAACAAGCTTGCTGTTGAAAGTAGCACCTCAACTGTTTCCTCTCTCAGTTCTGTAAAGCAAAAACAATTTGTGTAGGTTAACAATTTAAGAAGTATACATAATATCTCAGACAGTAGAAAGATACTAGCCTATTGTGCCAGTATAGCAATAGTTGACAAGCTCTTGAAGTGCTTGAGGATCAACATGCTCAAGTGTAACATCAGTGGTATCAGTCTGAGCTTCTTTCATAGAGCCCGTAAACATTGCAGCAAAGTACTCGCTGCATGATGATAACACAACTTTGTGTGCTGTGATTCTGTTACAAAGAAATATTATATGTGACAGTATATGGGGTGGAACATTTAAACCTTACTCGGAGGGAAAGTACCTTAAATACTTTAGATAAGAGATTTGCGCTCAAACAAAACATTCCTTTATTTTTAAAAAGAAACAAATTGCATTCACATATTTGCTAAAACTCAATTGCCACTCAAAATCAATTGAACTGACTAATATCTGAAGAAATAACATCCTGTACATTTGTGGCTTCAATCGATAATTTCAATCATAAGGATCAAATGTCATGGTAATTAAAAGGAAGTCCATAAAATCTTAATAACTAGCATTGCCAGCACATGTACTTAGACCTGCATTTCAATTTCTTTATGCGTATATTTATTTATTTCACACTACAATATTATAGGTGGTTCAAAATAAAATGTTTGGTACATTCACAATTATTATTGAGAGCATCTGCAGCCGAACTAGTTAGGAAACCTGTATCTCGGCTTTACATAGATAGATGGGGATTGCAACATTAATTAGTTGCGTGCGGGTGTGTGCGTGCGGGTGGGTGCGTGCGGGTGTGTGCGAGCGGGTGTGTGCGTGCGGGTGGGTGGGTGCGGGTGTGCGTGCGGGTGTGTGCGTGCGGGTGTGTGCGTGCGGGTGGGTGCGTGCGGGTGTGTGCGTGCGGGTGGGTGCCAGCGGGTGTGTGCGTGCGGGTGTGTGGGTGCGGGTGTGCGTGCGGGTGTGTGCGTGCGGGTGTGTGCGTGCGGGTGTGTGCGTGCGGGTGTTTGCGTGCGGGTGTGTGCGTGCGGGTGTGTGCGTGCGGGTGTGTGCGTGCGGGTGGGTGGGTGCGGGTGTGCGTGCGGGTGTGTGCGTGCGGGCGAGTGTGTGTATGTGTGTCAGCTCGGTATATTTAAGTCTGCTCGTACAATATGTTGTGTTTTCTATGTCTATAAGTAAGTAAATTCCAATTGTATATCAGTTCGCTATGTTGTTTCATGAGTATGCTACGAAGGAAAAGCTGACGGACTGTTAGCACCTGGCATGACTGATAGAGAAGGGTAGTGGGAAAAAGAAATGGTTTAAAGCTTAAAGTACTTTTAGAACAGCTCTGTGGAACCTGTGCTTTACTTTTCTAACTAATTATAGGTTTATACCATTACTTGTAACCACTGGATAGATCCAGTGGTTACAAGTAGGGCTCCATTGACATCACTTTTTGATAGAATAGAGATTTTTTTATGAATACAATCCTCCCAGTGTCACATTACATAATCTTTGTAAATGTCACCTTAATTGCAAAGTGGCGAATCTATGCTTTTACAATTTTACTTGAGAGAGAAGAAACTTGTGAAAATGGTGCGCTTTATTAATTTGATATTTTATAGTGTCAGTGCAGAAAGAGGCAATTGGAAAACAATACCAAATTCATTAAAAAAGGAACATGGATTCAAACTACTCGGGACTATGGGTGCTGCAACGCTGAAACATTGGCAAAATTAAGTTTCCAAAAAGTTTTTGTGGGATATGTTATGTACCATATAAAAAGTATGAAAATCAAATTAATAAAGAGCACCATTAAAAACGGTAGTAGGGCACAACGGTATTCCCGTCCAAATCCGCAGTTAGACTGATAAAGTAGACCCCAGAGTCTAAGTTGAAAAGCTTCGAATGCGACTTTGATTAACGCTAGGTTGAAGACGATTTTGCTGTAACAGTCATCAAATATAAACAAATACATACATACATACTCACGCCTGGAAATCACCAAAGCAAAGGTACATTAACACCTACGTCTCGCCAACTATGGTTTTCGGTCCCAAGTAATAGCGGGTGAGTTTTAAAATGGTAAATCTTTTTGCCCTGAACATGCAAACAGGATTTAAACCGGAGTTTGTTATTGGTTAATTTTTTCAACTGCAAAAGTACAAACCTGCATCCTCCCGCGATAAGTGTAACGTCGCACAATTTTTGCGATTGAAAATAGCTAAATATGTTTCTTAATGTAACTTCCGCATGTCCTTTGTCACAATAGCATTCTTCGGCGCTTGAAGAACTTGAAAGACTTAGCTGACTTAGCTCTCGAGGCAAACCTTCATCAATCGAGTTTGTTGATAATAATATACTGTCTTTGGAAGACTCCGCTTTCGGAGAATCACTGCCAGACATTGTTAAAGTGGTGAACTGTAGCACTAATAATATGGAACTTTTATCTCCAGAAATTGAAACTACAGTTCACAACAAAGCAACAAACGACAAACGAAAACAAAGATGACAAAGACAAAGACAATCTATTTTAATTTTTCACTCTTCGGTGTTACCAGCTTCAACGTTCTGGATTCCCCAAAACCTGACTGGAAATGCTCAATTTGGATATTATTAAAATCAGGTTACCTATCTGAATCCCGAATTTTCATATTCCGAATTTCATAATCCAGAAACCGTATGGCCAATTTTTCGTAATCCCGGTTTTTCAAATTCCGAAGTTTTATTTGCCATATAATCGCAACTCCGTATTTAATTTGCCCATTTATTCATTTGTACGACGTTTTATAATCCAGACGAACGAGTTCCAGACACACGAAATCTAAATGCACAAAGTCCAGATGACCGTAATCCATATGCACGAAAGCCCAATTTTTAAAACACAAATTTTTGAAATGCAATTAATTGATATCCAGACAAACAAAATCCAGATTTTTAAACCTAAATCTAAACCTCATATGGCGTCTACTAACTACAACTGGAGACTTACTCAACAAAACACACGTTGCCTTAAAAAATATATGTATGCATGTAAGCAAACAAGCATGCATGCAGGCCAGCTGGCAATCAAACCGGCAAGCATGAAGGCATGCAGGCATGCATGCATGCAGGCCAGCAGGCATGCATGCATGCAGGCAAGCAGGCAAGCATACAGGCAAGCATGCAGGCAAGCAGGCAAGCATTAGTGTTGCTCTTCTCCGGCGCTTCGGGAAGTGCAGTCCTTCCGCCCTTGCGTAACAAAGTTCGGGCACCCGTTCGGGTGCCCTCCCTCCGCGCCTCCGGTTCTTAAATAACACTCTAGTGTAGAGCAGACCAGTACCACGGCGAGTCGGGTCGGGCGTGGTACGCAGTGTTCTTAAGTGAACGTTAGATTTTTTGTTATTATATTAACCGTTACACACCCTAAATTAATCGTATTTTACTGATTTGAACACGATTTGTATGGGAACCAAATAAAAAGATTATGAAAATTTGGTAATAGTTTATTTGGAAAATGGTACGATGGGAAACAAAAAAAAATATTCTGAGAATCTAGTATAACTATATTTGGATTATGACAGTATGGGAAACAAAAAAATACTATTTGAAAATTTGGTTTTAGTGCACCTGGAAATTGATTCATCTGGGAAATGAAAAACGGAATTATAGAAAGTTGTCATTCATTACATCTGTCTTTTAAAAGTTCTACCAACCGTTTTCGGGGTTTTAAGATTCGGGTAACAGAAATTCGATATTTCAATAGGTTACCTTAAAATCAATATTGCCCGCCAATGTCCACAAGTTTTCATTAAGGAATTAAATAGAAATTTACCATATTTATTAGAGAAAACTTCTCTGACATGCTATATTTTATGCGTATTCTTGTGAATTTCTCTATTACTTACCTTGTATTTTCCAATCCACTAGATGACTTGAGACCTTACTGCCAGATAATTATATTGAATTTAACTTTAATCAAATGTAAATGACCCCTTATTTTATAACTTGTAACTTCAGTTTAGTTCTAGAGTAAATGTCTAAATTATCCGCATTTAGCCCACATAGGCGCAATTCCTACAAATTCGCCATTCGTATTGAAAATCCCCACAGTTTGGAGAATTCCCCACACATTGGCAACGACGCTACTGTTTCACTGACAACAAAGTTTTTTTTTTTTTTAAAGATTGCTGACAACAAAGTTAAGAGTAGTGTTGCCGCTCCCTTCGCTCCGATTCGGTTTTGGGGAATCCAAAACGTCCAAGGTTTGGATTGAAAATTCCCAATTTTGGGACAAATACCATAAAATTCCCCAAATCCCTACTGCAATTTTTTTAATTCATTTGCTCATAAGCTGGCTCAAATCACACCACAATTAGGCACATAATGATACCTTTTATCAAACTGTGCTTTTTTGATTGTTATTAAATCACGAGTGGGATAATGACTTGTTTTAAATTCTATTGGTTCAATTTCAATTCAAGAGGACAAATAAATTAAAACACCTAAGAATTGCCTGTTCACTCCATGCAACTTCGTATTTATATAGAAAATTTCATCTTGTACGTGTCTAATAAACAAATGTTTTTCAAATATAATTTTTTAAGTAAATTTACCATTTTGTACACGGACAAACAAAAAAATCTCATTCTTTTAGTCTGAGGCCAGCCGCCAAATCAAAATCAAATCAAATCAAATAGTTTATTTGCTAGAATATGGTACAAGAGATTTTACAAAATGCTTTGTTTCCTCACATTCTGCCACATACGGCGTGCAAATTTTTTCATGTCATACCTATTAATAACTATATGCTAAAATAAATTACATTATAAGGTATTGTTAAATGTTATTGTATCGTGCAGGAAATCATTAATATTGTAATACATTTTGTTTAATAACATGTCAAATAATTGTTTCTTAAATAGTGTCATACGTAGGTTAGTGAGGCTTGATGGAAGATTATTAAATATTCTGATACACATGCAGTAAACATTCCTTCTAAATAGTTCTATATTAATTAGAGGTAAATGTAACCTGTTTTTATGTCTCGTCCGGCTATTCGCATAGTCACCAAGTTTGTCGAATAGATGGGGGTATTTTTTAACAAAGATACATATTTCGAAAATATAAAGGCAGGGTAATGGTAGCACTTTGAGTGTTTTAAATAATGGCTTACAGCTGTCTAAAAAAGAGGCCCCGCATACCGCTCTAATGCATTTTTTTTGGGTTTTAAAGGCTCTGTCTATTTCTGTTGAATTACCCCATATGATGATGCCGTACCTGAGCACTGATGATACATAAGCATGATATGATACCATTGCAGTGTCTAGATTAGTAGTGTCTCTAAGTCGCTTTAATGCATACACAAAACGATCCAGTTTAGTGCTAATTTTTTCTATGTGCGCTTTCCAATTGCATTGCTTATCTATGGTTATACCTAGGAATACACATTCGTTGACAGTATGGAGTACGCTATTCTTGTAATGCGTGTCAAGATAGTTTGCATGTGTGTTGGATGCCTGAAATTGTATAATGCTTGTTTTTGTCATGTTTATTTTTAGGTTGTTTTGTTGTAACCAGTCAATGGCGTTGTCTAACGCGTTAGTGATATCTCGTCCTAAGGTAGCCTTATTTTTACTTTTAATTAATAATGTTGTATCGTCCGCGAAAAGAATACAGTTATTTTTAATTGCATCAGGGAGATTGTTAATGTAGATGAGGAAGAGCAAAGGGGCCAATATACTTCCTTGTGGAGTACCAGTATTATTGGTTTTGAAACTGGATCTGTAGGATATTTGCTGAGTTTGGCAGGTTCGTATAATTTCGACGCACTGTTGTCTATTTTCTAGATAGCTCTTGATCCAGTCATTGGCTTTCCCACGTATTCCGTAGGAGGAGAGCTTAGATAGAAGTGTTTTATGGCAAACAAAGTCGAATGCTTTCTTCATGTCTATGAATACACAGCCCATATGAGACTTGTAGTTCAGAGTTTCGGTTATTTATTTAACTAATGAAAAGCATGCTAAACTCGTGGAGCTATTTTTCCTAAAACCGAATTGCTCTTCTCGAAGAATATCGCATGATGACAAAAACCTTTCCATTTTGGAGTGCATAACTTTCTCAAATACCTTGGATAGTATTGGTATGAGCGTGATCGGGCGATAATTGTTCATATCCGTTTTGGACCCCTTTTTATATATAGGCTTTACTATCGACTTTTTTAATCGCTCTGGGAAAGAACCCTCAGTTAAAGATAGATTTACTATATGGGTCAGAGGCAATGCTAAGCTGGCTGCACATTTTTTAATAACTTTAGTACTTAAGTCATCGTAACCTGTAGAGTTTGTATTGTTTAACGATTTTATCACCTTATATATATCCACATTATCTACCGGATCAAGGAATATAGTTTTGGAATTTTGTGGGATATTAATTGGTTTTAGCAATTTACTATTATTTTGTGTATTGTTATTGGTTAGATTTATATAGTAGTCATTAAATAGTTCACATATTTTGTCAGGGTTGTCATATAGCTTATCTTTAATTTCTATTGATTCTATTTCAGATTGTAATGTCATATTGCTTGTTGTGTTATTTTTAATTAAATTCCAGGTTGCTTTACTTCCATTTTTTGAGTTATTTATGTATTGCAAGCTATTCATCTGTTGAGCTTTCTTTATACATCTTTTCAATATTCTATTGTAATTGTTGTATTTTACCTTATTGTGCTTTTTATTATGTCTATTTAGGTGGTATTCCAAGTATAATGTCCTACTCTTAACGCAACATCAATTAATACTCTTTGTTAAGTATCTATTCTTTACGGGTTTAAAAGTATTTTTGACTCTTATGATGGGAAAACAAAGATTACAGAAGAGAGTCAAAGTCTCATGAAAAGAATCGAATGCTTCATTTGTTGTTTGGTAGTTGTATATTTCCGAGAAGGATAGGTTTGAAATATAATACTGAAATTTTTTAATATTTTCGTCGCTAAGGTCTCTAATTTTTTTAAACCAGTGGGTGGGACAATCCTTTACCATATTGTCGATTTCAATTTTAAATGTTAGGGATTGTGCGGTTTCATGGTCTGAAAGAGCAAGGCAATGAATTGCAGTTTTAGTATCAGGTAAGTTGCTTGCTATTAGGTCTAAGCATGAGTTTTTTCGTGTTGGTGCTTCTATGTGGCTCTTTAAATTATTATTGGATAGAATAGCTTTCAAGTCGCGAGAGTTTTGTGTATCTTTCTGTGTACCTATGTTCCAGTCACCACACAGAATTAATTTCTTATTTGTCCTTTTGCACAGTGTATTGGCAAGGGCTTCTAAATTTTTTAGGAAGATATTAGCGTTTGATATTGGTGTCCTGTAAATACATACCACTATGAGATTAAATTTCGTTATTTCTATTGCGCAGTATTCAAATTGCAATCGTATTGGGGGAATTAGAGATAAACCATTTACTTCTTTAAATTTTAAGTTGTTTCTAATTAAAATGCAAGATCCTCCTCGGCTCTTATCATTTCGGGAAAAAGATGATACCATTCTATAATCGTTAATTGTGACGTTAGATTCAGTACCTCTTTTAATAAACGTTTCTGTAAAGCAAACAATGTCCACCGGTCCGAGTTCTTTTTCGACCTTTGTTAATTGGATTTCGAATATTTTTTGTTTACTAATCAAACTGGCAATGTTCTGGTGGAGTAAAGTAATGGTTTCGTATTTACTGTGTCTGACGAAAGGAGTGGTTTTTCATAACAGGTTCCGAAGCACTGATTCTTCGGAAATAATTTGTTATTTTAGTTTGTGTTGATGTTAATTGTGTTGTGTTGTCAAGGTTGGTAGGCGAAGAGTGATTCTGTTTAGTACTTCTCAATGTATGTTTATATTGTCTTAAAAACTTCGTGTGGTAGTGGCAGTACTCAATTTCAGTGTTAAGTTTCTGGCATAAGTGTAAGAGCTCTTTATAATTAGATGTAGGAAGATGCTTGTTATAGTATGGCTGGTCAGTACTGTGTATTTTTAGGTATTTACAATTCTTGTAATTTTTTGTTATCATTTCTAGATTGCTATTAATCATGTTTACGTTCAAGTAGGGGTTGTGCAACACATTCGTCAATATTACATTGCAAGACTTTAGTTTAAATAGTAAATTACAAATCTCGGACATGAAAGTAAATGGTTCCTTATCATTAGAGCCTACTATAATTATTACCGTATCCTGTTGGGTTAAATTCCTTATGAGGCTGTCATTACAGCTGTTCAAAATCTGCGAGCTTGAAGCATTGGGCTTGATAATTGAAGTTATATTGTATTCCTTATACTTATCTTTTCCCGAGTTGTCACCTCTCATCTTTATCATTGCTTTCGACAGGCCACGTGCTCGTTGATCTCCCAAAATTATTATATTTGGTTTCTTCTCCGCCTTCGGCTTACGTAAGCTTTCAGTTTGTGTAATAGCCTGTGATAAATCTTCTATCATGTCTTGATTTGTACTTGGAGTGGTCTTGAAGTCATTAATTTGTTCACCTCTATCGATGAAGCCAATTTTAGAAACCTGTTTTCCCTTCTTTTTTTGAGCAGAACGATTAATTTCGGGTGAACCATAGTAAACCTCTTTATATTTTGAGATTTTTTGCTGCTGTCCCGATGTTAGTTGTTTTAGCTGACTGTTCTCAATCGTTAAAATTTCTATTTCTTTGTGCGCACTTTGAAGTTCATTATTTAATTTTTTTATTTCCTCTTTGAGTAATTCGATCTCATTCATATTATTTCCGGATATGTCCGGCAGGCTGCGACCATGGAAATATGATGTTATTGATGTATCAGAGAGATTCAATGAGTCTGTAGACGTTGATTTAATAGTACGGTACTTTCTCAGGGTAATATTGTCGAGACTTAAATATCTATCCATGTTTTCCATTCCCGATGTCATCCCGATTAGTTGAGCTATTTGTCGCTAGATGCCGCTTATTAAGCACTTTTAAATTTTTATCATTACCCTATGTTCCGACTATATACACATATACCGTGACGATAAATCGTGTCGTTCCAAATATAAAAGCGCTCATCAACAGATTATTTTTAGGTCTTTATTATTACCATGTAGAATTGATTGGATTCGGTCTTTCTTGTTACTGTAGAAAAAAAATCTACGTTTGAATGTAACGGATTTTAATATTATGATTATCACTGTTTTCGTCTTCTCACTTTCGTTTATAAATCTGCAGTACGTGTAAATATTATCACTTATTAAAGTCCTTTGCATTTATTTTCTTGTCACTTTAATTACTTTATCACTTAACGGGGTAAATTAAACTTCAATTCCATAGTTCTATTTTGCACATATTATGTATCATTATATTATTATAACATTTCTGCACGTATATCACACTTATTGGTAACGAATTAAATAGTTTTTTATGGCATTAGATGAAGATAGCTATTTTTCTTAGAATTCATACACGGAGCTATTGTTTACATAACGGCAGCAGTGTTGCCAATCAATTCCAGTGCGCCAATAGAAAAAGTAATTAATTGTTCCCGCTAGTAGGTACCAAAAAGTTTCGCAATTAGTTTTTACTGGTGAAATTATAGTTATTTCATAATTAAAATGTCAACAAGTTATAAAGAAAACGATTTGTGCACCTAGTACACCGCCCGATATTTACACATGTAGGTACTGTACAACGTCCGAAATATGATGTGATTGAATGTTGATGAAACGTTATGGAATGTTTACTATCTGAAAACTGCAAGGGTAAATATCTATTTTAGTATTATATTTTTCACAGATAAATTGAAAAACGACGTATGATACACGTATATATTGTTGATTATCAGTTCAGCGGTAACCACCCACTTTACACACTTGTGCCATAAACTATGATTTATAATAGAAATTAAATAAATATGAATTAAATATAAATTTAGCCAATGTAACCACCCCAATGGTTGATGTTGGTGATATTCGTAGGGATTTTCATACAACAAAGGGTACTTTAAGTTAAAATCAGGAAAATTAACAGAAAGTAATGTCTCTTAGCACATGTAAAAGGAAGGTTCAAATTTTTTCAGCTTTGAACAAATTTTTTTTAACCACTGAGGTGGCAGGTCAGCTAACGGTCCACCTAAAGGAAAGTGGTTACCGTGGCCAATAGACGTGTGCAACACCAGAGGAGTCACGCTCATGCTGCCGACCCTGTCAACACAGAGAGTTTCTGTGCCGTCAGTGCAAAAGAAAAAGCAGGAATAGCCTTTGGTCTTCTCACTGACAGCACAAGAACTTTCCAGTGAGCTCTGTGGAGTGCAGGCAAGCAGAATATTACAGTGAATGGGGATGCCGACTGCGCTTTTATCCCTACAGAGGGCGCCCCGTAATGGCCAATGTTAGCTGTCATATACGTAGATTTCATCGGTTGTCTCTTCAAATCTGACAGCTATGAGTTTCTTATTGTCACAGAACAGATGGTTATTGTTGTTTGGTCATATGCTGCTGCCATCTACAATTAGTTTTGCGTCGGCATCCCCATTGGAACATTTCGTGTTCGTTCCAAATCTCCCTAGGGAGCTTTTAGTAAAGTCCCCACAACTTTACTGAGGCAGCAATAATCATTCATCGTCATCATCATCATCATCATCATCATCATCATCATTATCAACTAATTGTCATTATCATCAACAAATGAAGATACATAATAAATTAGGATATAACTTAAAGATCTTGTAACCAAGCCAGACACAATCAATATGGCATATTCCCGGTATTTTAACGATGTTATTACAAGTTAGTTTAATCCTACCTTAAGAACAGTTTAATCCTACAGATTTTTGAAAATCTTTTTTCAGCATTTATAAGTATGTGAAAACTTTTTGTACAAATCCGCGAATTTTCATCGTATGTCAATGTAAAAAAAGGCAGATTAATTTTCTTTCTCAAAAATAGCAGACGGGGGTAAAAACCGTGAAGATTTTCACATGAAAATAGATGTATCAAAGTTAAAGGGGTAACCAAAACGTCCTATTTTTCACTCGTAATAAAAATCTGTATAAAATTCTCGTCCTAATCTTTTAAGAGTAGTTTTGAAGTACTACTCTTTCTGGTAAGGCAGCCATACTGTTTTGGCGAAACATATTTGAGTAATGATTGTTGTTTCATCTTCACCTGAGTGCCAATTCTGATTGCGCTCAAAGCTCGTTTTGGAGCCTGAAGTCCATTCTCCACTATTCTATGAAGTTATGTCGTCTGCCATCTGATCCTAATCCCGTAAAGAAAACCTGGACGTCAATTCGGCTGAAGAAAAACCACTGTCAACCACGGACACTGCCGGGGACCGCGTGGTTCGGGGACCGCGTGGTCCCCCCTCCCGAGGAGGGCCAGACCGAGAGGAATGGCCCTGGGTCAGCCGGGATGCGAGGGATATGTCACGAGACAACCTCACCTTCGGCCTAGCACATCGACCCACAGACGGCGTGCGGTTTAGTCGGTTCGAGTCCGACATAACCTTCCGTGGGGATTTCCTGGACGTAAAAAAAAACCACGGACACTGCAAAAAAGTCATTTAATTTTAGACTAAATCAATGCCATTAAAGTCTAAATTTAAATGACTTTTTGTGAAGTAAATGAAAAAGTGTTATGCAACTCGTTTCATTAATTTTCGACTTTAATGCTAAAGCAGTGTCAGTGTCTGCTCCAGAGTATCGTTTATCAATCAGTACATGTACCTATCACACAGAAATATATAAGGATAGAACGGCCCTGTGAGCGGGAAACAAGTGGCAACTTTTTAGACGATTCCTGTCCTATGAGACAGGAACTTTGGAACGCTAACTCGGTACTGCTAAAACTAACTTGGAATAACTTAGTTAAGAATACCGGGAATATGCCATATTGTACTATTTCCAGCTGTAGAATAAAAATGCAAAGCAATTTGAAAAATAAAGGTAAGGTTTCAAGTGAAAAAGTCGCCACGCGTAGCATGCAGGTCAACAGTGCGTATGGCCGTTCTATCCGTATATGTATATTTTTGTGATGTATCAGCTAGCAGATGAGCTTAGCCTTAGCCTCGGAAATGTGGTAGGATCATAGAATCTCAGTGATGAATTCTTAAAACAGGTCAATAATTGAGCGGCTGCCATAATACAAACTGCATAAATAATTTCATACATTCATACACTCATATACTACTAGCACACTTGCCCATAGCTACATTCTATTACCGCTTGCCATAGACAAGGAATTCATATTCACACAATGCGGTTGGTTCGAACCATGCGGTATGAAAGGAACTTCGTCCCACGCATGCTCAAGCTATGGAATGAACTCCCTGCTTTGGTTTTCCCAAGCGACTACAATATGGGGTTCTTTAAGGAGGGAAGGTTTCATCAGGGTCGGCAGCGCGAGTGTGACTCCTCTGGTGTTGCACCAACCACTTTCCATCAGTTGGGCCGTGAGCTTGTCTGCCACCTATATGGTATAAAAAATATACTCATGCCTGTAAATCCCCGAAGGCGTAAGCAGAGCTGTATTAACACCCACGTTTCGCCAACTATGATTTTCGGACCACGTAATAGCGGGCAAACCTTTTACCGACAAACGGGCACTTAGTCATGGGCTGTATGTTTACTGCCGTATGGTGAACAGCCCTGTCCCTTAGTCACCTTCTACGACACCCACAGGAAGAGATGGGGTGGCCCTATCCCACTTCACCGGAATCCAACACAGCAAAAATAACTTTGAAATCCAAATAAATATACAGGATTACAAAGATATATTTTTCAGCTGGTAGTATGACAGTTGCTTAATAGAATGACGAATGTATGGGATTTGACGTATCTGACAGTGGTTAATGCATGTCATAAACGTCAAATCCCATACATTCGTCATTCTATTCTACCAAACGCCGGCCAACGTATTGCCACTACTTGTCGAGAGGGGCTGTTTTAAGAATTCGTAGTACGGGCTCTGTTCATTATTTTTATGGTTTTTGTAACGGTCGTATTTACTGATTAGAGGTTTTTGCAAGATGTTAGTACAAGGGACCAATTAAGTTAAGCTGCTAGTTTTTATATTCGTAGCGTCATTTTGTTACAACAATTTTATTTCGTCAGACAGTTGTATTGTCTGAAATTTCAGCCACAATTCGCCATAATGTTTTTATTTATCTTTTCGTCTATATTTTGTATAATGGAAAAAAGTTATTTAGTCCATTGAAATGTTACATGAGCTTTGCATTTTTAGGGGACATACGTTCTCAAAAGATCATCTACAGGATCGGTCTGAGGTAATTTTTTTGTAAAATGTAGGTATACAAAAAAGTTATAGAGCAAAAAAGAAAATTTTATAAAAAAAATCTCACTTTTTGCTTATAGTTTCTTTAATTTTTAATTAAGGGTAAAAAGTTATAAAATCATATTTGTAGGCAAAACAATTTGCTACAAATTATGACTTCAAGACGCAAAAGTGTTTTCACCCCTTTTTCGAAGATAGTGGCCGGGAGACAAGGGTGGCGACCCCTCAAACTTGAGGTTAAGCTTCTATTGACCCCCCACACATGTCCCAAAAATAAAATAGCGTCCTCTAAAAAAAACAATATTCGGTCCTTGAGACTGATATTCTTAGCAATCCATGGATTCTCCGTGCGGGTGCCGGGTCCATCGCGTTGTTGAGTTCGGAACTCGGGACAGTACCTGGGACTTGCGACCCAAGTGTAGGTTTAGAAGGGGCTCCTTTTGTTGATGTACATCAACACTAACCTTCACTACCCAAGTTAGATACGAACCTACCAGTGCCGCTTTAGACATTCGTCCTAGTAATCAGCTTATTGAAGCCCTCGATAGCCCTAAATCTTAAAGTAGGTTATAGAGAGATTTTACTAGTATACCTCTCGCTCCCACTTCTACTGCATACAAATTAACCACGTAACCGTTTTTGATTAATTCGTTTGTGAGATCATAGTATTTATTTTTCTTAAGTGTGTGGTCCTTCGGTATATTTGTTTCCTACGGTACAGTAAGTTCCACAAGGACCGCATATTTAGTAGTTTTCGAGTAGAGAAATATGTCCGGTCTAGATGACGAAACCCCAACATCCTCCGGAATTTTATAGTGCTTTTTATACGTGTCGATTAGGAGAGTCCAATCTGGGGCAGTATCTAAGATTGAATAAGGTTTATTCTTGGATTTTATGGATGAACCTTCAGACACAAAGTTGATATGACATATATGAAGTAGTCAATCCTTTTTGGGCTCTAGCTACTGCCAGACTCATTGCTTCACGTATGATGATAAGCACCTTGTCGTGGCGGTGTGAGTATTGGCCTCTATCGAGAAGCACCCTAAATCCTACTAATATGTGCCTCGCCGTCCCTAATGCATCACCACAGGTATAACATTGCTTTTCTGTGGCCTTCCCCCACCTTACCAGGTTACTTTGGTCTGGGAGGGTCATCTGAAAGGCGTTAAGATAGAATTTTAACAAGGCCGGCAACCACTCATAGATTAAGGTGCGCCAAATTAAGGCCATTGGTATGCAGAACTCTCCCATTGTAAACCATTTGTTTTGGATTTCCAAATTCATCGCATGCACTCGATATTTATCATTTTCGTCTTGCTTCAGAAAGGACCTAAGTATATCCTGATCCCTTTTTGGCTCTCGTACTCCCAACCCCACTCTCTTCGACTGGGCTCCTATCATAAATCGTTTATGGAATATGAGTCTAGATTCAAGCTCGGACGCGTTATTATCTTTCGGGAGTGCCCTGACTGTGTCATCTTGGGATTTACCTAAGATGTGGGCTTTGGTAACTCTAAGGTGTTTATAGAGCTCCGATGGTTTCTTTAATTTCATCCCAAAATTATTTTGTTCCCTAAATAAAGCAGAGGGATCAGCAGAGTGCGCTAGTCCAAGCCATGATTTTAGTGATTTTATGACAGTTGCATCTATTTTCGCTAGTAAGGTTTTGCCGAAATCATATACCAGAAAAGGCCAAGTCAGACGTGATGTTAAGTAGTTGTCATATATCCAAATTTTTTTGATATTGTTCAGTGGCAGCTGATCTATCTTACTTAGGTAACATACACATATTGACAACTTCCTCTAAGGATGGTGTGCGTCCTTGATGGTCTATCTTTCTCCCAAGGAATTTAAATGGCACTGATTCAGCGACTATGGAAACTGGTTTACCCCCTATGAAGAGTCCCGGATCATAGGAGGTACGTATGAAAATGTTGTAGCCCTAAAAAATGCAACGGCTGGTTTAATTGAAATACTTCGAAATCACCAATATGTTGTGGAGGTCAGGTAGCAGTCACTGCACGGCAAATGTCGAACCAAGACCTAACCAACTTAGACCAGAAATAGCGGATCCTGCTGGGCTCGAAGGGCTAGGATAAAGAAGAAGTAAGTAAATTAATAATACCTACAAAACAAAAATAAAACACTCATTATTTCTGGCTGAGGCATTTAATAACATTTATTTTTGTTTTTCAATTTTTTTCTTAGTACAACATACATAGTAATTAACAATACATAATAAATAGTCCAAAAGTATATTACGCCTACAAAATAGCGTAGTCGTTAATTAGATTATCGCCATTTGAGTTGCTGTACAGATCCTGTGAATTGTCAAGGCAACTCCATGACACTGTTGAAAAAGTGGGCATATTCTCAGTGAGAATTACGAGTATAGTGGTAAGGAAAGATTTGATTGACTTGAACTTCTTTAAACTATGTGAAGTTTTATGTGGAAGATATCTTGGCAACAATTGTTTTTCTGATGGACATTATTCTTTTCATAAGTCACAAGCGCTCTTCATCGCTTCGGGAGATAAATATAATGCATGTTCTTCAGAGGTTCTCCATTTTTCATACAAGCTGTGTGATTATAACGGTCTGTGTCAGTTACGCGCTTAGATTGACGATACCATCATGTATTGATGTGAGTTACGTGCTATTTCAAGTTAGAACGATACATTTTGTGCGATCAGAGATAGTTAATGGTTTGTCTTTTGGCAAACACAACTCATTGTGAAAATATACATAATATGTTAATCTCTATCTAGTGGTAATCAATGAAATATGTATCTACAAAAATAGTTGCATTTTTAAATTAAATTTCAAGAACGGCTGATGAAATTAAGGATGTTTACCTCTCATGAAAATGTCGTAGGTAAACGCAGCAAAACTCCTATGAAAATTTTGTATGTGAATTCTATGATTGACCAACCAAAAGTTTTTTTTTGTAATAACCCACTACAAGTGTGACATCTAAAAATATGGCTTTTCAAGAGTAAATATCGTCGAATTGCTTCTCTCCATTTGAGATATAGAGATATTTACGTAGGTATAAGTACAGTAGGTTTTGAGAAATAGATATTACAATAATATCTAATTTGAACTGAGTTCAGTAGGTTTCATGAGCATCAATGTTTCTTTCCATAAGAGACAGTTAACTGTTTTCAGTCGCACGAAACTGCGAATCGTATAAAAGTGTCTAGAAATGATTTGTAAATGTTACACATAAGTAGGCGTTCATTATATTTAGTCGACAAGTTGTGCTCGAAGTGCGTGCTAACACATATTGGAACGATTACTAGATATAAATATAATAAATAGATGGTGTGGGGTGCGCTGAAGTGATGGTGAAGACATGGTCACCGCGACTGCTAGGAGCAGCCCGAATGCCAAGCCCCGAGCCCCGAGCCCCGAGCCCCGAACCCCGAGCCCTGAGCCCCGAGCCCCGAGCCCCAGGCGCGCATTTACGGAGTTGCGCTACTGCCCCGTTGTGCGTCACTATACAGAGACATTGGACTGGACAACGATTAGCATCCTTATTATTCTACGACACAAATAGGCTCATATTCATAAAATTGACTGAAATAGAAAACCTTTCTAAAATAATAGGGACGTACAAATTTATAAGAGCTGGCTTGGAATTGACACTAAGAATGTTTAACTGCAAGGTACTATCAATTAACAAACACAAGGAACATTCGATACGGGAACCACCGAAGTGTACTCAAGCTTAAACACTTTCTAAATATGCTTTTATAAATACATGGATACTAACATAATGTTGCCATAGTTCTCATTGGTACATTTATTAGTACATATAATTAACTTAATATTAATCACATAGTCTATCCTCAAAATCTTGATTTGCATCTTAACCTATATAAGTGTTTAAAATATCACAATAATTTCTGTGCACATACGAAACAGGCAAATTTAAGTGCAATAAGATTATTTTTCAACGACAATAACATCTGTTTTGATTAATTATGAAACAATAATAATAATTTTCAAACGCAGATAACGTTTACTGTGCCGAACAGCCTCGGGGTGGGATACAATTAATTACTGCTCTATTTCATTTAATAACAGTTCATATTAAATCGTATAATGTAACCGTCAGGTTGCTTACGCTATGCTACTTTATTACTCTATTTTTAAGATTCAAAATTCATTGGCACCCGACTGTAAGAATGACGTGAAGCTGAATTTAAAAAAAGGTATTCGTAACATGTATCATTTGATGTTTTGAAAACTAAGTTAATACCATTAATTTCTATTGAAAGCAACGTACAATTTAATTTGTATGAACTTAAAACAATTACTGTGAATAGAAATAGAATTTATTTACTCATGAACACGGTTACAGAGATCTTAGTAAGTATTATAACAGCACAATATGTTTAGCCCCAAGCCCCAACACTGTTTATCTAACATTTTGAAGTATCTACTTCAAAAGGTTAGATACATTAACCCATTGAAAGTTAGGTTTTATGTGAATTTGATGAGGTGCTACGAAGGGCTACGAATCTTGTACCATTGTGCTACGTACTGGCTACGTAGACTATTTAATTTGAAATCACGATAAGTCCCAATAGAGAGTAATCATCAAAGCAAGCACTTGGTAAATTTTGAATTGATACAATTTTGTGAATATTTTTGGTATTATAAATACCGCCGGGTCTGTTGGCTCAAGAACAGTATCGTTCTAACAGACAACAGGGGTATTTATCCTAATTAAATTTTCTTCCGAGCAGTTTTATAAAATTGAATATAAAATATTTAAAATATGAAAATTGCTTTGATGTGCCTCTGGAGTCTCACATAGAACTTACCTCTGTTGCTTATCGTTCACTTCCATATTAATTTAATATTATTATTCTATTTTAATATTATTATTATTATCATATTTCCCTCTGAGATATAATAATGATTAATTACTCCTAAATCAACAAAACTAATGACAACACGTATATGCGGTGCTAGAATTTATATGTTAATAACTGGTGGTGCAAATATTGCTTACATACTCGTATCTCTACCGAACAATCGAAACTGACATCCTACACACTAACTCATTCACATATCAGATATTATACAGGGTGTATTTTTGGTTTTTCTTGCTGACTGTACTATTTTGCTAAAATCTGTGAATCCAGTTCAAAAAAATTGAATAAGTTAGAGAAGGTCTCCAAAGAACATTTCTCTGTAACTACAACGGTTAAGGGACCTGCCCTTACTGCCCCGTTACAAAAATACACCTGTATCTGTATATATATTTGAATATTCTTAGCCTACATCGTTATACTAGTCTAATTCTATCGTAGTCAAGTACCTTAATGATAAATCACATGGTACAATTTTGAAGTGACCTATAGTTAGAGAGTTATTACTAAGTTTATTATTATTACGATTTAATTATTAGTTATGGATGTGAACCATAGCACACATAGTTGTTGAGGAACTGAATCAATAAACATTTGATGTATTAGTGCAGTTGTTTGTGAATACGAAAAAATTGGACATCTTTTCCTTTTTCTCAGAAATATGCTATAGAGAGAGATCAGAGCCTAACGCAATAGGTAGTTACATAGGAAGGTACTAGCATTTAATGTTGTTACACCTCCAAAATCAAATGTTTATGAAGCGCAAATTAGATAATTTGCCAGTGTTTTAGTATTAGTAAAAATAGTTTGTAATTTTTTTTTGTAGCAATTAGTGTTTCAGTCATTTATTTAGATAATGCCAATGAATTCCATCCTTAATATAGATAGCAACGTATTAAAACATGTCTTCTATTAAACTATTAATAATAATTAATTAAATAAGTCAATTATAGGAACTGATCAATGATTAAAACATGATGCAAGTCGAAAATGCCCCAGAGTTCTTCGGCAAAAGACATTTAAATTCAGTCAAAATACTAACTACACTATATATTTCATAATACCCGTAACACATTGAAATAGTTCTAAAAAAATATTAATTAATATACAATATTTACTAACAAATGTATCTGATGGAATAATTTGATCAAGTATTCAATATAGCTGCCTCTAGTAAGGAATAATTTATGTTCAAATATATAATGTTCATATTCTCAATAAACATTCTTTGAAAATAATGTACATCATCATTGACCAAAAAATCATTTGTGCCAGGAGTGAGTCCCTGCATATCGGACAGGACAGCCATTGCAGACGCTCACTTCAGACATGATAGGCCGACTAATGAAACAAAAACAAAAACATAACATAATTAAGTGTCTATCTATGTACAACATATTATTAGTTTCTCTTATTTACTTTATAACCCTCATTATAATAAGGAATGTCAGAACTTAATATAGAGTAAATACATAACGTGAATAATTATTTTAACAAATCGACAAAATTTTACGTTTCGTCCAATGAAGAACTATTCTAAAATATTTATGTATATGTTCTACTGTCTACCAATGTTGACTACCAGTCTCACATTTTAGTTTAATAGGTGCTAGAAGTTATGAAATACATGGAAAATAAATCAGCTGCGGGGAGGTTTAATTTGGACGAAACCAGAGCGTATCACTGCTTTCTTTGCGTCGATCGAGTTGACCGCACACCGGCGTCGCGGCGGTCGAATCTATTGTTTCGTTTACGCAGTCGGAAACCTTACACTACACTTTAAGTGGTCATGTTTTGGCTGCACCACTACTTGATATGTTTCATTACATCCAACGCATGCACGAGTTACTACTGGTTGCGCCCGAATGCTACTCCAGGCAGTTCGCAGCTACCACTGATCGACAAATGAGCACAACGGCCGATCGATCATATATTTAGCATGGGGTCCGTGTAGCACATCGGGTTTTTATCACTTGTGGGTCGAGATCCGGGAGAGTGCCGTTCTTAGCGGCCGCGTGCCCAACGCAAGAGCGCGTCGGCCAGAACATCCAAATGGGCTTTTGTCTGTGAACAATAATATCGTGTTAGTTTAGCAAGTTAAACAGGATGATGTTCAAATATTTATTTCCCATAGTTTCTATCCATACTAATAATATAAATGTGAAAGTGTGTGTTTGTTTATCCGTCTTTCACGCTTAAACCACTGAACCGATTTTGATGAATTTTGGTATAGGGGTAGATTAGACCTTGAGAGAAGACATAGGCTATGTTTGGTCGCGATAGCCGACATCCACGCGGGCGGAGCCGCGGGCATATGCTAGTGCAATAATGCAATTTTATAAAAATGTAATGTTTTAAAATATATAAATTAAAAATTTAATCTTAAATAAATATTTAATGGCAGATTCACAATAATTCCTTTGGTGGAATTATTCAGTCAGTCCGTTTGGCGTCTTATCACCTGACCTGCTTAGCACCAGGAGGCTCTAGTACGCAGGGGACGGTCGCTGATGAAGGGTCCTGCGGACACCACCAACAACTCAAAGAGGGATGGCTACACAGGTGCATATATGGGATCCACCCACTATTTATTATTACAGACCAGGTGGCGAGCCAACAAAATTGAATAGAAGGTGCAGAGAGAACGGGACCTGAATTTTACTCGGTCGGCAGTACTAAATTTGTCGGGTCAGGTAGTTTATAATAATTACTTCCGCTTGATAGGGTCTAATTGACGGACAAATTAGACGATATTTGAATGTGATGTGCTCATTCGCTTATTAAACGCAAAATGTTACTGACGGCTCCCGCGTGGAATTCTCATATCGTTACTGCAACCCTATTTAGGTTATTCCAGACTATATTCTTTCCCGGTGCCCAGCGAATTCCATTTAGCCGTATCGAGCGTGGTAATGTAACAAACATCTTAGTGGGAAGTAAGATAAAATATAATTGGTTTAAGTAAGCGTAAAATTAAAAAAGAATCCTAAACAAAATTCTCAATTTCATCCCAAACTTTGATCTTAATTTTATCCAAAATGTTTACTTACATAATTAACAGATTGTTTCTTTTTATTTGGCATAAATGCTTTTAAAGTTTAACGAAATGGAATGGAGAAACGGACAAAACAAATTTCACTTTTAAATATAAAATATTTCTAGGTATAAATATTTGCTTGTCTGTGTGGTAACGGAGAAAGAATCTTCAGAGAAGTATCACCACACTATCTGGTTCGAAGGGTGTCGTAAGAGGTGACTAGCGGAAAATACATAGACCATATCTTTGCGAAAGCAATAGTTAATAGTTAATAGCATCCATAGATTGGGAGATTCCTATGTCCAGCAGTGGACTGCTAATATTTACCGTTTTGTAGAACATGCATGCCTGTCGATCTTCATCCTCGCCACTGGGACAATCAATGAAGCCATCGCACAGTACATGGTCATCGATGCAGCGGTATCGTCCTTGCCGGTCGGGCGTCGGGCACGCGAACCGCTCCATGCCGTCCGCAGCCGGTGGACATTCTGAAACGAAATCACCATAGTTAAATATTGTTATTTCGGCGTGATATCCGTAGGCCAAGGGCTAATTGATTGATTGATTTCGGCTCAAACTTGGTGGTTTGGACGCTGGCCACTTTTTGTACGGATATTTTTTTATCCTAGTATCCCTTTGGTCTGATATGTTCCACTACCAATTGTTCTTGTTATACGTGCATCTAACCTAACTCGTGGGCATGCCAACCACTACCTGCGCAGCCTTAAGAATAATAAAATACCTGAAAATTGTTTTAGTTCCGAACAGTCCTGAACAAACAGGTTTGCTTTCGGCATTGGCATCCTTGTCACCTACGTTTCGTTACGGCCTAATCGAATGGATAAGCACCATCGCTGTAAAGCTCCTTGGGGAGTTCTGCGGCCACTGTTCTTCCTACGGGGCACTCGTGTTGACCCGGGCTTTACAGCGTTTCCATTAAGTTTCCAGAGCTCCGTTTTCTAACGGCACCCTATCTCTTGCGAAATTATTTCTTGCTCGTACCATTATATTTAGTGTATTTGGCTTTTCTGGGGTTATTGCCGGGCGACCCCCAAACCCCGAAAGGGAATCCTGTGCTAGAGCCGTCCATCAGCAAGTGCACGGTCTGGCAGGTGCATTATGTTTCGGAAAAAATATACTGTACCTACTTACCTATTAGAATAGTATCTCTTTATAATGCTAAGTAAAGGATATTTTAGTTACTGAATTCTTGTGTTGGGTTGCAGTTTATCTTTCATATTAAAAATATAACAAAAGTACACAACTTGTTGCTTGTTCCAATCCAGTCCATCAAGAGATTGTTTGTAAAAGATGGCAGTCCGCGATAAAACCGCTCACTGTGCTATTTCCATTTAATGTAAAGATTTTATCTGTGTTCACTGTATTGTTTACAATAAAGTGTATTCTATAAACGAGATAACCGTGGGACGAAATCCGGATTGGAAATACTAACTATAAGTGAGTTAACAAACTATTCATAATCGATATAAAATTGTGCAACGCTGGATGTGTTTCGAAGCATTGTTGGTTAGGTTGGAAATAAGAATTGGGTGAGAATACCCCAAGAATTAGAAAAATGAGATTGAAAAAATACAAGACGTTGAGAACTTAGTTGGCACGATTTTTAATATGAAGAAAGAGAGGCTCTTTACTTCACTCAGTGTGTGTCTAAGATTCATATTTTCCCCAACTTTCTATTTCAACTACATTCCTACAAGTGTTTAGTTAGCCACTATATTGCAAGCGGTTGCTTTTAAATGCCAGGGAAGTGAGGCCTGTAGCTCGATTGCGCTCACTATTAGGTTGAACAGCATTCATAGCCCCTTCGTATAGATTTTGAAGAGGGGTAGCGACATTTTGCGCATTTATAAGCAGTTATAGGCATCATACGTGGGAGCCTAAGATTGCGCTTCTACAAAATCTTATAGCCCGTAAGATTTTTTTTTATGGTGAAAGGTATAAAGAGTTTTAACGTAGATTTTTTGAGGATTCGTTATTCCAGAGCGCATAGTTACGACGACGTTAAGCAAGTATTTTGTGGAAGCGTGCATTCGTTGTCAAGTGTTTCGTGTTAGTAAATTTACATGGACGTGATATGCTGTGTTACACTTTTTTAAATCCTGTAAAACACGTCATGATCTTCATTTGTCAGCCTCTGTGGCGTGGCGGTAGTGACCGAGACTTCTACGCAGTTCGATTCCCGCTCTATGCAAATTTTGTATACATAATACTCGTGTAGGCAACGGCGGAGCGGGTCCGGAGGAGACTCTCAGTGGCAGAGCGTGGGCCTAGGGGTGACTACCCTAGCAGAAGCAGGCCGAGACGGCTTCGCAATAAGCGCCTCCTGATACCCGGGGGCTAGATGGGGTCTTCGAAATGATAAACAAATCCGATCAAAGAATCAATTTTATTTCATTTATTCAGTTTAGGCACGTGAAGAGCACATATGAACATTAAATCAAATCATTTTATTTGCATAACATAGGTTACAGAAGGCTGGGAGATGTAAAATTTTCATTAAACATATAGATGCGTTGTGTTATAACCAAATGTGTGTAAGTAAAGTAGTGTGCAAATATTTCGATAGAAGTGCACACACACACATGTACAACTTCAATTAGAAAAGCATTCATGCATAATATTTTACTTACATTAATTTGTGATGATTGATGTTTTCACCAAATATTAAGTGATTCTAACTGAACATTGAAGTTTATGTCACACACATATTATTTATGTTTAATTAATAAAGTATATTAAAAACTCAAGTTCCGAGGGAAAGTTTGCACTAGTTGTTCAACGATAAAACTTACTTTTAATTAACTGTCACGAGCTGATACCGAACCACTCGATCAGAAATTGTTCCAGGGCATTCCCATCTATCAATATAAGTAGGAACTACGACATGAATTGTGTTCCCACCGCAAGAACATTTTTTTTATGATTTATATGTAAGTAAGTACTCGTATAGACTCGTCTAGCTAATGAACTTAGATATTACTAATTAACTTCGAAATTTTCCGTGTAGTGACTACACGGAAAATTTCGAAGTTCAGCCGCATCTTAATTAGACTAGAAAGCTGGCCCCAACCGAGTTGAGAATGATAATGAACTTAGCTTTTGTAGTATCGATTTTACGGTATAAGTAGGCCGCATAAACTGTCACATATTGGGGTTTTCCGAGATCCGAAGACAGAGGGTGGACACGACAACCCATGAGTCAGGCGACCTGTTCTACTACAGAGAAGGTGAGCAGCTCTCCCAGGGAGGTTCTTGTAAAAAGGGACCTTATTAGCAGCGTTGGTGAGGTCGCAATGCTGGAAACCACTACTAGCATTAACGTGAAAACATAGTGGTCAAAACATTGCAGGAAGTGTCTGGAAAGTTGTTTCTCAAAAAACGCAAACAGCAAGAGTTCAAGCTCTCTCCTAACACTTTTGAACATTGACGAAACTCAAAACTGCGGATTGCAGAATGATTGCCTCAAAGGTTGAGATTCTCGAAGAGATCGAGAAATTCTATGGACAGCTATATTATGTATTACGGATGAATAAACCGCCGGGACACAGCGATGAAGATCAGAGTCCCACTCACGCACCATTTCACCGAAGAGATACCCGACATCGAGCAGTGGAAGATAGAGGCAGCTCTCAGGCAACTGAAGAACAACAGGTGCCTTGGTGATTACGGAATTACTACTGAGCTACTGAAAGCTGGCGGAGTTCCAATCCTAAAAGAGTAATCTCTTCAATTCCGTTATCTAACAGGGTCTAACACCTAGGGTATGGAGCGGGAGTGCGGTGATATTCTTCAAAAAAAGTGACAATACTTTGCTGAAGAACTACAGGCTCATCCCACTACTGAGCCATGTCTATAAGTTGATCTCAAGAGTCTTCACAAATTGCCTTGCGGTTAAGCTCGACGAGTACCAGCCACCGGTGCAAGCTGGGTTTCCAAAAGGCTATAGCACCGTGGACCATTCCATATTGTTCGGTAAATTATAGAAAAGACTCAAGAATACAATCAGCCGCTGTGTATGACGTTTGTTGACTACAAAAAAACCTTCGACTCCATCGAAACCTAGGCAGTTCTGGATGGCCTGCAGCGGTGTCGTGTCGATTGGCGATACATCGAGGTGCTCAGATGCCTGTATGACACTGCCACAATGTCCGTCTGGCTCCAAGACCAGAAGACGAAACCCATTAGCCTCCAGCGTGGAGTGAGACAGGGGGATGTTATCCCCAAACTATTTCACCAACGCATTGGAGGACGTCTTTAACACTCTAGATTGGAATGAGTGGGGTATCAACATAAACGGTGAATACATTTCACATCTTCTTGCTGCGGAGTCGCTGTAACAACTGGGCGAAATGCTACACAGCCTAAATTGCGCCTCCCGAAGCGTCGGTCTCGGTGTAAACTTGGTTGTGGTGTAAACTTGGTGGTTGCACCGAGACCAATTGCCATCAAACGCGACGCTCGAAGTTTTCCAAAAATATGTCTTCCTGGGCCAGGTTATCAAGCTAAGTAAAACAACTTCGAAAAAGAACTAGACAGAAGGATCCAACTGGACTGAGTAGCATTGCACAAACTACGTCGAGACAATCTTAGAATTCGAAACGAGGTCATTCGACAAAAAACCAAAGTTACCGACATAGCTCGCAGAATAAGCAAGCTGAAGTGGCAATGGGTTGTCCACGTCTGTTGAAGGACTGATGACTGTTGGAGCAGACGATTCCTAGAGTGGACAGCAAGAAGGCAAAGGGAAAGTAGGACACCCCCTAGCCAGATTGACGACCCGGAAAAGGTGGCTTGGACAGACTGGATGCGGAAGGCGGCACATTAGGAGAGACTATGTCCGGCAGTAGACTAGTGTAGAAGTGGCTAATTGATTGATTGAATTTAAAACGTATTTACGCGGCGACAAATAAATCCGAATTTAGAACTTAAAAACATTAGAGCGGGTGGCAAAAATAATATATTGGTGACTACAGTGAAGTATCGTTTTATTTAGAAGTTAGCAGCTAAATAAATCAGTTGTGAGCTTTCTTTTAATTTATACTGGCTTCGTCTTTTTGTCTTGGCAACTAAAATTATTGTTAAGCGAAGACTTGACGGTGGATAAAAATGAGAAAACTTGAATTATATTATGAGGTGGTATTCAAAGTGAACTGAAATGAAAAGAAAATAATGATCAAGGTTGTGAAAATCATACATTTGCGCAATTCTAAGACCTCTAAAAAGTAAATAGTGACATGCAAAATAATAATTTACAGCCATTTCTTGACTTTTATATTTCTTTCAATGCCGAAACATTCAACACAAATAGTTATTTATAGTAAACCCATAGAGAAGGAAAATCTTATTCTGTCCTCCGGCAGTAAACCATAAACATGCCAAGTCAAAATAAAATATTACCAACTAAACTGAAACTTTAGTTCCCAAAGTAGGCCAAATATAAACAATCAAATTAGGTCCAGATTTATAACTTAGATTCCTAATTACATCATTATTATATAGCTTCGTGTAAACGCAACGCAGACCGCGAAATTCTCGCGCTCTATGCATTTGCACTACGCGCTACAAAATCAACGTGACGTGACGTGACGTCACGCTTTTATAACGATTTTGAATAGAGCGTTTTCGGGCGGTTAGAGGAATTGAATTTTCAAAATCGAATATCTCTAAAACTATTTTATGTAATAAGTCATCATATGAAGTCAGAAATTCCAGCTTCACCGAGACCTCGAACACCAAACTCACTACCGGCTTAAACACCCCACTAACGCAGCATCTATCACCCTACTAACGTAAATACTACTGTAGTACTATAAAATACCACTGTGGCCTTCATTGTTAGGTATATCTAGGCTGTCAAGCGGAGTAAATTTCCTATTTCGCACAAAAATACTTATGCAAATGTTTCTTATGATTAATTAGATAGTTCGAACACGGCATTAAAATAATAGACAGCATTTTTGTGAGACGACGGTGAATGAACGACCGGGTAGGTGTCGATCCGATCGAAGATGTTTCGACGAAAGGTCAGGGCAAAACCACCTGTAACTGGGGAGCATGTTTTACAACAATTGTGAACGTAAAACAATTAGAAGGCATAACTATTATTTTAACTTGTGTGTAGAGTTTCGTGGGTTGAAAACGAAACCGTCCACGATTATAGTATAAAAGAGAAACCATGAGGTGTCAGCCTACGCTAACGGAAAAGAAGCAAGACATTCATTCATTGCTTTTTTTACTACATAATCCACGTGGTAACGGAGAAAGAATTTAAGTACCACTAGCTCATCTCCGAAGGGTGTGATTAGAGGCGACTAGCAGAAGAATACGCAGACGATATCACTGCGAGAGAAAGAAAACTAGAAGTAAAACTGTACCAACTCAGCGTGGAAAGTGTAGGCTAAAGTCTCACAATATTGTGAGAGGCAAATATCCAGCAGTGGAGTGCGGTGGGCTAATTGATTGCTTGAGTTACATTATTACAATATTTGTACAAAACTAGCTGGTACTCGCAGCACCACCCACGTGAAACACTGATTCCATTCCTGCACCCAAAGCAACTTATTTCAGGGATAAAAATTAGCTTATGAGATATTTCAAACTATACCGAATATATCTAACCCTGTACCTAGTTTAAGTCAGATCCGTTTAGTCTTTTGAGTATGATTAACAAACATCTTCTCAAACTTACACATTTATAATAGTACCTTGATGACCGGTATTTTTTTTTGTAACAATGCCGTCTGTTAGATGCGTTAGTGATGTTGTGTCGCTAAAGCAGTTAGTTGCTCACATCGCCAATAGATGTCAGGAAGAGTCATAATGCTTTTTTTTAATAAAATAAAATTTTCTAAAAATGAATCCTAGCTATACATCGATTTTATCGCCCCCGAAACCGTCACGTAAACACTACACTAGTATACTAAATTTCATGAAAATCGTTGCAGCCGTTTCCGGGATTCCAATTATATATATACAAGAATTTCTCGTTTAAAGATATAAGATTAGTAGGTACTAGGTTCTTTACTTCAAAATACCTACTTGTACCATCACATTATCAATCAATCATAAACATACTTACCTAGACTGTCAAAATCTTTGGCCCTCATTAGGCTCTGCCATACCTAGTCGAGTAAAAATAGCCAGCACACACGATGTTAATTTATAGCAGAAGTCTATTGGGAGCAGTATTTAGATAGAGAGAACGACCTTTCCGTATTGAACTTGAACCTTAAACCTACTCGTCGATACTGACATAACCAAGTGCCTGTCAGGAAGTTTAATAATTCATAATCCAAGGCTAGCTAATCGATGGTGTGTCGAAACCTTACTACAACTACAACTTTATTTACGTAATATCCATATTTTGTGCCTCTGTGGCGTGGCGGTAGTAAAGGCGATTGTAGCACGGGTTCCATACCCATTCAGTACAAATATTTGTATGCATGAATATGCTATTTGCATTGGTCTGGTCGTGCCTCAGAGAGCACGTTAAGCCATCGGCCCCGGTTGTCATACAAACATTTATGGCAGTCGATACGGATAGTTGCAGCCCTAAAATTTTATATTTATTTTTTTTTCCTGGCTATATTTATTTATTTATTCATTAACAATTTTTACATCGTGTTTGAACATCGTTTGTACACATACATTGCATATATAAATAAAAAACATAAGAAAATCAACAATCAAAAGAAGTGGAAAATATCATGACACGTAAAAAATAACAGTGTAATTACATAATACCTCTGCTGTCAGTATAAAATCTATTTATTTAATATCTCATCGACTGAATAATAACACCCTTTTAACAGAAAAGCCTTCAATTTGTCGTGGAACTCTCTTTTGTAAATAATGGTTTTTAAGTCTAGAGGCAGTTTGTTGAAAATTCTGATGGAGTTGTAGAGCGCACTATGCTTTACGACGTCCAGGCTAGGCACAATTTTGCTCTGAAAATCTTTCCTGCGAGTGCTTTCTCTAACAAAAATCCAACAACTGGTCTATCTGTAATACCTCAGTGTCACCAATGGGTTTCAGAGGTCAAGGTGGCAGTCGTCTCACGGAAAATATCCCAACGGCTGATGGCGCGCGTCCATGCTGTTTGCTTGCTGCACCTGGGCAAGAGGCCCGCGAGCGTAAGCGCGAACGCATTATATCGTTAGGCGTGCGGGTAAGGGATTTGGGAGAAGACTTGGATTATGCCGATGATCTATGCCTGCTGAGTCATACGCTCCGCGATATGCAGTCCAAGCTGAATGACCTTTGCCGGGAGGCGAGCAAGACGGGACATAAAATTAACACTCGGAAGACCCAAGACATAAGAACTGGAGTGGAGAACAGCACGCCGTTGCGGATTGGTGCTGAGGAAGTGGAGCGAGTCCACAAGTTCACAAGCTCGGTATTTACTGGCCCGAGAAAATCTCTAACAAAGAACTCCTGGAACGCTGCCGCGAGACTCCGATCGCCCAAAAAATTAAGCGTCGCAAATGGAAATGGATTGGCCACACTCTTCGACGAGACCCCGATCATATCCTTAGAGATATGAGGCGCTTGACTGGAACCATCAAGGCAAACGCAAACGTGGTCGCCCTAAACAGACTTGCCGACGCAAAGTGACAGATGAAGCGAAGAAGATCGGGAAAACGTGGAGCGAGATAAAACGCGAATTCAGGACCGCACGGAATGGAGAATCGCTGTGGACGCCCTCTGCCCCATCCAGGGGTCATAGGATATTAAGTCAAAGTAAGTCAAGCGGGTAAGGGATAGTAAAGAATAATGTAATACGATTACTTACGATTAGAATAATCTGAGAGAATAATACATAAAAATATCGTTACAGTAACATGACTACAATTGAATAAAAATATTACTAGGTGTATCAAGTCAAAGGGCTTACCAACACCATTTATTTTCTACTTTTTGGACGTGTTTTATTCTGACGGAGGGCTTTTAAATTTTTATTAGAGCAGATAAATAACAAAATGTCTAGATTTGGCGCACGAGGTTACACAAGGTTGAAGGTGAGATCTACAGAAATATTCCCAGATACTATATTAGCCAATGATTTAAACCCAAAGGGCCTCTCATTGTCCGCGAGCCAGCAACAGACATTTTGCATGACAAATTTTCTCTCAGACGACAAAATGCTTCAAAGAATTGCATTATAAAATACCGAGATCTTCAGCACAGTTCTAAACCATCCATGTGGTGACAGAGGAATAATGTTACAAGTATCACTACCCCATCTCATCCGTTAAATACGCAGACGATATCACTGTGAGAGAATGAAAACTAAAAACAAACCCTGTACCAATCTGTCTGGCCGGCGTGGAAACAGTCGACCAAAGCCTCTCAACTTTGGGAGACGCCTATATCCAGCAGTGGACTGCAGTGGGCTAATAGATTGACCTCCTAATCATGTAAAAACTCCCATCGTTCCCTCTCGGTTGATAATATGTCCAATTACAGCTGACCCCAATGTCTTGTAGAAAAAATATCTGCTGATGATAACAAGGCGAATATAATGCATAAGCGGGTCACACAAAAGTGAACAAAATATTGTTTAAAATGATTTTCCTTAAGTTTGTAGTATGTTATCACTTCCGAGAAGAGTATTTTTTATGTTTTATCTACGCTCATACTGAAATGTAAACATTAAAAACAAGCCTTTTATAACAGTCTTTACGCATAGACTATCAAGATTAGTTATGAATAATAATGATACCAGCTCTTCTATTGTAACTGTATCGTGCTTATTGCATTACGATACAATTTCAGCAAATGCATTTGGGCGCTCAACGTTTACAAATAAATGGAAATATATAACGCTGTCTTTTTAAGCCAATTGTATTAAATAGCGTGGTTCCCGGCAGAGTAGAATTTGGGCCACCCCTTCTCTTCCCATGTGGTGTCGTACAAGGCTCGAGATATGCATCTGATGCCCAGACTCAGCCTCAGGTGCATATCTCGAGTCAGCAATAGTGCCCAGAATACGGCAATTATTATTATTCTCTTTATTCATTTTGAAAAACTTACAAATTATATTTTTAAATACATATAAAAAAAAAAAACATCTATTTAAAAATATAAAAAGTAGTGTCCCACCGGTATCGGATACAAGGACCAAGCTACCGGTGGTTAGGGCTCCAGAGAGAGGAACTTTCTCACGATGCGCGCCGTATCAAGGAGCACTGCCTTCTGCATCTGGCCCTTGATCCAACCGTCTAACCCGAGCCTCTTCAGGTGTTGGTCGAGGCTCTTTGCTATCAGTCCGTTGACTGACACGACTATCGGTACAATGATTGCAGAGTCAACATTCCACATGTCGACAACCTCGTGAGCCAAGTCTAAGTATTTGATCTGTTTATCTTTCTCAGCTTTCACGAGATTCTCGTCATGAGGAATAGTGACATCGACAATCAATGCTCGGCGTTCGAATCGGTCTATCACCACAATGTCAGGCTTGTTGGCTACAACAGTCCTATCAGTGATGATAGATCGATCCCAGTACAATGTGATATGACTATTTTCTAGAACTGGCTCAGGAACATACCTATAGTAAGGCACCTCAACATCTACAAGGTTGTATTTCAGAGCAAGTCGCTGATGGATTATCCTGGCTACTTGATTATGTCTGTGCAAATACTCGCCGTTAGCAAGACGAGAACAAC
Source organism: Eilema caniola (assembly GCA_949126895.1). Taxonomy (NCBI): domain Eukaryota; kingdom Metazoa; phylum Arthropoda; class Insecta; order Lepidoptera; family Erebidae; genus Eilema; species Eilema caniola. The sequence continues at coordinate 23,700,344 of OX421474.1, forward strand.
CGGAAGTAATATGTCTGAGGGATTCACCAGGTTGGTGACACGCTCGACAGATGTCAGTTGTGCCATCCCTCATGATATACTTCCGGTAGTTATTCGTCTTGATAACTTCGTCAGCAATTGCACAGACGAAACCTTCGGTTTCCCCAAAAAGGTCACCGAAACGTAGCCAGGATACAGATGCTAATAGGTCTACTTCGGGCCTGTGGAGGGCCCGATAGAACCTGCCATGTAGCTCCTTACTCTGCCATACCTCCCTGCGGCTATCAGTGCCAATAACTGTAGGCCTACGCCAGTTCCCCTTAGCCAAACCGAGCGGGGTGAGCCCGACATCCAAGTTGACTACATCACGATGCATATCCACGTTGGACTTAAGAAAATAGTCTCGGAGATTGCACACCTCGCGATTATGAAGGGTCTTAGCATTTAAAAATCCTCGACCCCCACATTTCCGCGGGATGTACAATCTCATGACTGACGACCGTGGATGATGCATTCGAAATGCAGTCAACTGAGTCCGGACTTTCCTATCAATGGTATCGAGTTCAGTCTGAGTCCACTTGAGTATGCCAAAGGAGTACATCAAGAGTGGCATGACCCAACTGTTACAAGCACGCACCTTGTTACCACCTGATAAAAGACTGTTAAGTACCTTTTTCAGGCGGCCAAAGAAACGTTCCTGTAGCATTTGTTTCATGCCGGCCTCATTAATGCATAACGCCTGTGACATACCCAAGTACTTATAGGTCTCAGCTACGAGGAGTGATCTCAGGTTAGTGGAATCAGAGAGTTGTATACCCTCCGACTCCACCACCCGCCCTCGCTTTACATGAACGACTGCACATTTGTCCACACCAAACGCCATTTTGATGGAATTACTGAACGTTTCAGTTACCTTCAGTAAAACCATTAATTGAGAATTGGTGTGGGCAAATAATTTTAAATCATCCATGTAAAGCAGGTGGGATACCATCTGACCCTCTTTTCGTAGCCTATAGCCTAACCCTGAATTCACTAGTAAAGTACTAAGTGGGTTCAGGGCTAAGCAGAACCAAAGGGGACTCAGACTGTCCCCTTGAAAAATACCCCGCTCTATTGTTATCGGCTCGCCACTACCCAAAGCCTGACGACACCCTGGATAGAAAAGAGCCGTCCTCCATTGCCCCATGCATGACTTTAAGAAGGTACATAGAGTTGCATTCACTTTATACAACTCCAGCACCCTCAAAAGCCATGTATGTGGCACGGAATCAAACGCTTTCTTATAATCTATCCAACATGCCGTCAGGTCCTTACGGTTGCGGCGAGCTTGTTGGCTAATAGCCATATCAATGAGGAGGAGCTCCTTAGTACCCCGGGCCCCATTCCTACATCCATTCTGAGAGGCACACATTATAGAATTATTATTAATATGATTGGTAATTTTGATTCTCAGAATGGATGTAAGAAGTTTATAGATCGTTGGCAGACATGTTATCGGTCTATAATTATTAGGGTCCAGAGTACTACCAGTTTTATGGAGCAGATGGGTAACTCCTGTCGTCATAAAAGCTGGTAGCGTCCCAGATTCAACAGCAGATTGAAATTGTGAAGCCAAAACAACATGCGAGCTCCGTAGCCACTTGAGCCAGAAATTGTGCAGTCCATCCGGTCCCGGAGACTTCCAATTAGACAGCGAATGGACCGCACAATCTACATCAGTGGCATCTATATTTATATTGTTCATTTCCGGAATGGTCTCGCATGCTCTTTCAACCTCACGCATCCAATCGCCTTCAGTGTGGCTAACGGGCACCGACCAGATACTGCGCCAAAACGCATTTGTGGCTTCAGCATCCGGCCGTCGCACGTCACCCACACTTTCCTCTGTTCGCTCCCAGCTTCTATACACCCACCTCTGGTCTCTTCGGAACATGGGATTAACGGTAAATCGATCGACACGTTTTTTGTATCTGCGGATACGGTTTGCCCATGCACAGACTTTCTGCTTCAGGAAGTCAATACGCTCTGTGACCCGAGACGTATATTCTTGGGGACTGATACCAGTTCCCGCAAACGCTCGAGTCACATAGCGCATCACTCTAGGGCGAGTATTACCCGACCTGAAGCAGATTAGCTTACCAATGAGCACCCTTGCCTCGGCCACACGTCGTTCAATCCTGCATTGCCATGCTGGTATGGCAGACTTAGGTCGTATGACAGGGTCTTTAATAGGAAATTTAACACCTGCCATACGACATGCCGCTACAGCAGTACAATACAGCATTGAATGAGTGTCACCGAGGTTTTCACTATTTTCTAGATACCTAGCTAATAGTGAATCAAGGGCGCACACTAGAGCTATATTTCGTCTATGCATAGGCAAACGAGGCAGACGTGGCCTAAAATGTAGGGGCATCGATCGATATTCCCGTAACGCACATTCCAAAGCCTCCTGAATCTCTTCATTGCACTGAATACTTACTGGAATAGGTATGTCATCCCGCGCAACATATGTAACTTCGCTTGTCCCTTGTGCAGGTGTAGAAGCAGGAACCGGGGCGGGGGTGACACAGATATTTCGCAAGCATTCTAGCCGTAGAGTCTCAAGTACGGTTTCATTCAACATGTGGTTGCGTTGAATGACCCGCACTTGGTCCGATAGTCGTTGTGCCGATGTGTTGACGGATGGTTCAAGCGCCTGAAACAAAGGAAGTATCCGAGAACGGTACGCACTGAGGTTAGTTCCCCCTTCTGTAGCCGCAAAATATGCCCGCATGACGTTTTCGTTTATGGAAACAGTCCATCGCATGCGGTGCACATCACCACCGGCAGCGGGGGCCCTGTTCGAAGCCGGAGGGCGTCGGGGTCCCAGGCAAGTCGGTGGCCGGCCTCTCCCCGGCCGACGTACAGGTGTTGGCGACGTCGGCGGGGAGAAGAACTCGTCGCTCGAAGAGGAGCTCAACGCCGCTGGTTACATTGCTGGAGGTTGCACGGCGGAGCTTAGCGACGAGTCCGGAGATCGTTGGCGTGCTAATCGTGTTCTGGCTCTTGTGAGCATTTTAGTGCCGATTTGTTATTTTTCATTTTTGATGGATGACATTAGATGTCATGAGAATATTTTCTGTTTTATGGTATATTTTGTACTAAATTTCATTTTTATTTATATTTTTGCACCTGTTTTTTTCTTGATTTGTTATTATTATTATTATTATTATTTCAATTTGGGGACGCCGGACGATCGAACGGACGATCCATCCGCAGCTTCTGCGGGCCATTTCATCCATTTCCCCGACCCTCCCCTAAGGGAGAGTTTGGTTTTCCAGCTCTTACGGCGCCCCTTCAAACCTCTTTGTTTCCTTGCAGAAGCTCGCGATCCGTTCCACCTTCAGACCTCGCAGCTCTTCTGTGTCCAGTGTGCCCGTTCCCAGGAGATTTCATCCGATCAGGGAGTACATGGGGCACTCTGCCAGTAGGTGGAGGCTGGTCTCCTCGCTCTCCATGCACTCCGGGTAGATGGGGTCGGTCTTCACACCTATAACTGTTAAGTGTCTATTTAGTCTGCTGTGTCCTGTTATTATCTCTATGACAAGCCTCATGTTTCCTCTTGAGAGTTTGATCAGTTGGCTTGTCTTTTTCTTGTCGATGCCTTTTATGAAGATCTTTGACTGTCTCATTCCGGTCTTGGATCTCCATCTTCTGTTGGTTTCGGCTGTGATGCTACAGCTGATTACTCCCTTGGTGATCTTGTGCGATATAGACAGCCCGGGTTCGGGCCCCACCAAGTTTTCTTCTGCTCCTTCTCTAGCTAGTCCGTCTGCCTTCTCATTGCCTGTGATTCCCATGTGTCCGGGAACCCACGCGATGGCCAGATCAGCTTTGTTAGCCAGATTCTCTAGGGACTCCTTACATTCCTTCACGATTGCTGATGTAGTCTCTACTTTGCTTAGAGCCTTAAGCGCTGCCTGGCTGTCGCTGTAGATTATCACTCTTCCTGTGTTATTCAGGTGGTTGACCATCTCGACGCATCTTTTAATGGCATATACTTCCGTTAGGAAGACGCTGGCGAATTTTCCTAGAGGTATGGCACTGTTTAGCTCCGATCCATCTTCGCACTTTATGTGTATTCCGGATCCGGAGAGTCTCGTGGATTCTTTCCTGGAGCCGTCCGTGTAGCATACAGTGCCACCAATGTCTGCCTTCCAGTCGTCTCTTGGGCCTATGTGTATTCTGTATTTTTTGTCGAAGATTCTCTCCTTTCTTATCAAATCGTTGTTGCAGAGGATCATCGACATTTTCTCCTCGTAGCCCTTACTAATGCTGGCGTGGCCTTTGTCAATAAAGGTTCCGATCCACTGGCCAGTGCTTCTAAGTTTGAACCATTGTTCAATTGCTTTCTTCTTTATTTCTAGGTCCAAGGGGTTAAGTCCCAATATGATTTCGAGCGTGGCTGTGGGTGTTGTCCTCATCGCGCCTGTAGTCATTATGGTTGCTAGTCTTTGGACTTTTCCTAGTTCCGATTTGTTGTCCTTTATTATGGCTTTGTGCCACCATACTAAAGCACCATGTAAGATTCTGGGTAAGATTATTGTTTTATAAATCCAGAGCACTATCGCTGGTTTCATTCCCCAGGTTCTCCCTATTGCACTTTTACACTGCATCATGGCCATTTTAGCTTTGGCGCATGTGTTACTTATATGGGTCTTGAAGGCGAGAATACGGCAATAGGGTCACCCCCTATTACGTGGGACCGAATACAGATTGGTGAAATGTGGGTGTTAATTCACCTCTGCCTAACCCTCCGGAGATAAGGGCGGGATAATATTATTTTACGAGAGTAAATAAAGATTGTTTATAAATATAACAAATAAATATGACGGCGCGTTATAATTATTGTGTGATTAGGGTGAATGAAATTCACTCTGGCGTAATGCAAGACGCTAGTGCTCTATGGTCGAGTGTGACGTCATTCGTTCATTCGGTCAATTTGAGTTTGACAGATCATTGACTTTGGTGGGGCGCGCGGCGAATCGTGATCAGTATCGCTGTGAACCTCGACCGAGCACTACGTGTCTAGCAGAACGCTCCTAGTTCGGTTGAATATACTTGGTTATAGATCGCGAGTGTGTCTGTAAAATGTGTAGTCAGTGATTGATGTAATTAAAACGTGGTGATTCGTGTATTAGGTTGTCCTATCTCCTCGCCCGTAAAATCCACGCAGACTAAGTGCAAGCTTACAATGGGCTACTAAGAGGCCCCAGACCCGAAGTAAACCCCATGTGCCTTCATCAGAAGTGGGATACCAGGGCAACAAGCTGAGGAGAATAGCAGTGGCAACCAAAAGACTCGCTAGTCGGGTTTACATGAAATAACGTGAAACTGTGACTGTCCTGATTGTCGGCTGCATCCCGATTACAAGACCCGGTGAGCCCGTTCCTTTTTATTTCGTAGACAGTGTGTGCTTGCTTATTTTTAAAAACAAGTGGTATAGCCAAATAATTTCCTGGTAGCGGAATATCGCATTCCACCCTCCAGGTAAAGATATTGTTGTAAAGGTATTACTCGTGGGTACAAATTCGTGTTTGAATAAAAAGTCTCGTCCTATTTCTACTATTCCATGTAGTGCCAGAAGAGACGATAGCAGTTCTGGCAATCCGTGAGCAGAGGTTTATGAGGTATCGGAGTTTGCACCTAATTATATAGTGGCTAAGTCATATTGTCATTACACGAGAAAGTTTCGAAATATCCCTAATATCTAACTATGCTAATTTCTATACTATCTGTAGCTGTTAATACGGTGAGAAGACTTATTCGAATTGAGTAGGGTACGCTGCAAAAGGTTACTGTGATTGCTTAGATTAGCTTGGAATGCGGTGACGCAATATGTACGTACAAGAAGTGAGAACGCTAATTTTTAACGAACTACCCTATATTAACATCAGTGAGTTCTTTATTGTCAGTACGCAGATACCATGTCACCATAGTGCAAAGGCTCGTGTTAAATCGTCTTCCATTGAGTGGGAGGGTAGTTAGACAAAAGGAACCAGTTCTCGATTTAATCTTTTTATTTAAGTGACATAATTTACGTAAAAGTGAGTAGTTTGCAGAAAAAACTAACGAAGGACGATTTCGATTATATCACGATGTATTACGTGTTGGTTTTTGCGTTTGCTTTTTTGGTTTCCATATCTTTTCGGTAGCAGGTACTGACCCGGTGTGTCTTGTCTTGAGATGTATAGGTCCCTCGGAGTGCTCGAACTGTGTTTAATTGTTGGTGGACAGATAGGTGAATGTAGCTGTACAGTGTAAGATATAGCTTCCTATGACGAAGGTTGAACTCTGTTAATAATCGCGTGCTGGATTGTTGTTCGTGAAATATTTCTCAAGTGGGTAGTGGGTAGACTCACCGTGGTGTACTTCACTTTGAGGTCACACTATTGTGTACCTAGGTAGAAAAGGCGTGGCGGATTCTTAGCAAGAATACACGAACCAACAGTTTGGTAACCAAATATTTCGGGTCGACTAAAGGAATAGTTCTCGTCGCCAAATTGGCAGATTGAGGCCGATAAACTGCCCCGAGTAGTCTCTCGTCTTTACTGGGCGATTATATGATCTACATTCTGGTGAAAGCCTCTGTGGCATAGCGGTGGTCGATGCGGCTGCTACGCGAGGCCTCGGTTTCGGTCCCCGGTCGGTGCGGGTGTTTGTGTGCTCGTATGGGTCTGCTGGCATTGGTCTGGTCTACGTGCTACGGAGGGCCTGTTGCGTCATATATCCCGGTTGTCATGCGAGCGTCTGTGGCGGCCGCTCCGGATATTAGAGCCCACAGGGGTCCGACTGGTGTAGCTGCGGAACAACGGTGTGCCGCTTGGTGGTGGGGATCGGATGGCGGTCGCTTCGCTTCGGGGTGTTTAGAGATCCAGTCGCGCCGCGTTTGTACTGGAGAGCCGAGACCGACTAGGTCGAGAAAAGGGTTCGGAGATTGACGATAGAATGAGTTGGAGTTGATTGCTAGGAGCGGCGGTTGCTGCTATTTATTTGTCATATACCCTCCATTATGATGAAGTGGAGTAAAGTGTGTAATTACGGGTCCACCACCACCAGAATGGCTACCAGCTGATTCCGCGTTATCTGAGTGCTAACAAATTGACACTAGGTTATTAACTGTAGAAGGTTTCTGGTGGTAGGAAAACTGAACCCGACTCACTGCAATCACGGGCACAAGGTGAGGTGCGTAATGTTGAGGATTTCGTGTTGTTTGGGTTTTTTTAGTTAGACAAGATTCTTTAGTTAACTGTCTTTTATTCTAAGGTTGGGACAGTGTTTGCAATAATTTACAATAATCTTAGGGTAACTAGCTAGTGCTTGTGACTTCTGTGGCTGACATGTAAGAGCAGTATGGCGGACTCATTCCGGAAGCGGATACAAGATGGTATGCCGCTCGGGATGCGTTCTGAAGCGTTAACACGTAAATTTCAAACTGTTACGAAATTTCAGTCTAAATTGGGTCTAAGTACGAATCATTGCTCAGATGTCAGAAGTTGACGTACAGACTATAATCAGATGAAGGGGGCTGTAATCCGTCACATCAGTAAGTGGTGTATAAGGAGTGAAAATAAAGTGCTTTAGTACTGTGTTCTCGGGTATGAGTGATGGAGTCGTCACAAGCTTTGTGCCTTTGCTTTGAGATGTCTCATTTGGTGAAATTAGGACGTCTTTGATTTCAATACCCTCGCGTACCTAAGATTTAGGGAAAGATGTTCTATTAGCAAGTAATGTTTCATTGTTATCTCAAGTAACGATTTCTCGTCGTACGTGGTCACATAGACGAGATTCTACATCGATCAATCAATCAACCAACTAGGCCACCATGGTCAACTGCTCGACGTGGGCCTCTCCCAATGTGCGCCATTTCGAAATACTACATGGATATGGGTTATCTATGTTATATGATTAGAACAGGAGAAGACCTAAAGTTCCAGATACTGACAAGCATTGGCAGAGACATCCAGGTTGAGGATTACTACTTCAAACAGACGCGTGCTTGGGTGACTTCTCTTACTTTACAGGGTAGTATCGGTGTCATAGGGCTACTCTGTTTAATAGGCAATCAATGAGCTAGATGAAAATGACAGCTTCCCCGTAAGTGTGATAGATATGTTCGCTCCACAGCCGATCGTGTTGATCTAATGGTGACTTCGATGGATCAACACACGGATGATGGCCAGGGTGGTAATGAAACCGTTCTATGTGGGAGGGCGGTGTGCTCCTCCATGCGTCTTATTTCGCTCCATATTAATGATTGAGTGATGTAAAGTAACAGCGTAGATGTGCAATCCGTGCGACTCCGCCAATGGTCCGGGGAAGCGTAGTCGTGATTCGTGCCCTCGTTAATAGACAGGGTAATGGAGCGGTTACGAGAGCCTCTGCGAGAGAAGCGTCGGTGGCTTGGTGGTTGGGGGGTCGGTCTTGCGATCGAGGGGTCCCTGGTTCGAGTCCTGGCCGTTGCACAGCCGACGTGAGCCCACTCCTGGCACGGGCAGTTTGGCTTGGTTGGAGGGGTTAGAGGGAATATTAGTAATTTCGATGATTTTGGTTGCTAATATTCTTTTGAAACGAAGCGCGTATGGTAGTTTGGTACAGGAAAGCGAAGTGTAACAAAATTGGCTCCTAACTAATTCTGAACCATAAATTTGTTCTAATTAATCGGTTTCGAGTGTATGCGGATAGAGCACTAAATGGAGTATAGTCAGTGTTGGTTTATTGGTTTCCAGTCTTGCTTTACTTGCTACTACTACCTTTGGAAACCTATTCAAATAAAGCCTGGCCGCGGCTTGGGCTAGGATGTAGACGCTACTCGCTTCCAATATGGCGGATAGAGCTGGGACACATCGTGTTTGGGCAGACTTCAGTACATTTCATCTCCTAGCTTCGAACCCCAATGCCTCAATCCGATCTCGAGAGATTAGTCATACCACTGTAGTAGAAATTGACAACGAGCTGGCCGAGACGGCGGTCTATAATCAGAACGAAGGAAGAATTCACGACAACGACACATTCTCAGCGATTAATTCTCACATCATTACTACTAGTCCACCTTCCACAGACCTTGATGCATATTGTAAGTAGGTAGGTCCAGACTCACTTACATGTTCGGACTGGCTCCTCGAGGGTCGATGTTCGAACTATGTATTGTTGCTAGCCTTGCAGGATAGTGTAGGTGTTTGTAGGGGCACCGAGTGGTTGTACGTAGGTCTAGACTCACATTCATGTTTGGACTGGCTCCACGAGGGTCGATGTTCGAACTATGTAATGTTGCTAGCTTTGGAGGACAGTGTAGGTGGTTGTAGGGGCACCAAGGAGTGGTTGCCCGGCCCGACTGGTTTGCAGTCGTAGGGGCACCAATGAGTGGTTGCCCGGAGTCCGACTTGTTTATGGTCGGAGGGGCACCAATGAGTGGTCGCCCGGGGTCCGACCGGTTTATGGTCGCAGGGGCACCAATGAGTGGTCGCCCGGGTTCCGACCGGTTTAGGGTCGCAGGGGCACCAATGAGTGGTCGCCCGGGTTCCGACCGGTTTATGGTCGCAGGGGCACCAATGAGTGGTCGCCCAGGTTCCGACCGGTTTATGGTCGCAGGGGCACCAATGAGTGGTCGCCCGGTCCGACTAGTTCATAGTCGTAGGGGCACCAATGAGTGGCTGCCCGGTTCTGCTCGTTGTGGCCGAAGAACACCAACGAGAGATGTTAGGCCTGTGCGGCGATGGAAGTCAGTGATGGACGAGCGTGTCAGTGCGAGAAGAATTAAAGCCTCGTACATTTGTTCACAGACGGATCTCTGGCATTGGTCGCACGAGGACGAGCGACATGTCAGTCTGGCCGTGACGGCGCGTTATAATTATTGTGTGATTAGGGTGAATGAAATTCACTCTGGCGTAATGCAAGACGCTAGTGCTCTATGGTCGAGTGTGACGTCATTCGTTCATTCGGTCAATTTGAGTTTGACAGATCATTGACTTTGGTGGGGCGCGCGGCGAATCGTGATCAGTATCGCTGTGAACCTCGACCGAGCACTACGTGTCTAGCAGAACGCTCCTAGTTCGGTTGAATATACTTGGTTATAGATCGCGAGTGTGTCTGTAAAATGTGTAGTCAGTGATTGATGTAATTAAAACGTGGTGATTCGTGTATTAGGTTGTCCTATCTCCTCGCCCGTAAAATCCACGCAGACTAAGTGCAAGCTTACAATGGGCTACTAAGAGGCCCCAGACCCGAAGTAAACCCCATGTGCCTTCAAATATTTCACAACATTTCACACAACACTATCTAAATTCATGGTAAGCATAGCTTAACTGGCTTGTGTTATGGAATCTAGAATGCGACTAAACATGCTTAGGTACTTTTTTTGTATACAGACATATTACCACGATACTTTATATATAAACCACGACCTCTAACACAGAAGTCGAACGCGCTACGGTTACGCCACGCGCAACAGAGGTGCTCGCTAAAATAAACGAATAACGGAGGAGTTGAAGAGGGAATCTTGGATATATCTCCAGTGTACAGCACAATTAATAATTTTTGTTTTTTAAATAAAGTAGGTATCATCAGTAATAAAGTAGGTAGAAGACTATGTTAACATCGAAACATCCAAGGAGACATAGGCCTATTGTATTAAATAATAACAACTTAGAGCAAGAGGATAGTTTTAGGTACCTCGGCAGTTATTAACAGTAGCTCAAGATGTACACTGGATATAGTGACCAGAATCGCAATGGCTAAGCAAGCGTTCAATAACAGGAAGCATTTGGTTAAGACCAAAAATATATCATTAGTAATGAGGAAGAAATTTATTAAAAATTATGTTTGGAGTATTGCACTCTATGGATCTGAGACGTGGATTATGACACAGGGGGATAGAGACAGGATAGAGGCATTCGAGATGTGGTGCTGGAGAAGGATGGAGGGGATAAGCTGGACGGAAAGAATGACAAACGAAAGATTATTAAACAGGGTACAAGAAAGAAGATCTATATTGAGTAAAATTGAGAACCGAAGAGGAAAGATGATTGGCCACATGATAGGACACGACTTATTTTAAAAAAATATCATAGAAGGGAAGGTAGAAGGAAAGAGAGGAAGAGGTAGATCAAGAGGAACGTTTATGGCACAGATAAAGAAAAAAATACAAGTTGTGTCATACCAGGAGGTCAAAGGATTAGCGGAGGAGAGAGAAGAGTGGCGATTACTCCACCGACAAGAGCACAGCTCTTAAGTTTAGAGAGAGGTATCATCAATTAGCCCACTGCAGTTCACTTGATATAGGCCTCTCCCAATGTGGGCCATGTCGTACGATCTTCCGCCTTTTGCATCCAGTCCGTCCCAGCCACCTTTTTCAGGTCATCGGTCCATCTGGCCAGGGGACATCCTACTCTTCGTTTACCTTCTCGCAGTGTCCACTCTAGGACTCGTCTGCTCCAACGACCATCGGTCCTTCGACAGACGTGGCCAGTCCAAATAAAGTATACTAGTAACCAAAATGTATACTTTTAAATGGCAAAGTAACTCTGTCAGTTTTACGGTTGATAATCTCGCGTTTGATAAATATGTGGCTAAAGGCAGAACACGCTTTAATGTTCGCTCGGTTAATTGCTTTTCTTTAAATCTATATTCACATGGCTTACCAGGGAGGACAGATTATGTTTTGTAAATAACCGTTCCTTGGCATTCACAATTGGGTAATAATAAAAAGGGATCTGGAATTTCCGCTTCACATAATAATATTATAGATAACATATAATTTTACAGTAGAATGCATTGCCTTATAAAGCAGGCCGTTCTATTTTGAACGATCCTATATCGGCACCCCATTGAAGTAATAAAGTATTGTAGTATGATTAATGGCCTCGCAACCTCCATTCGACGCCCACCCATTCGAGTGGTAAGTCCTGATCATAATTCAACTGCTATACAACTATAATAAAAATTCAAACTCATAACAGTAACATAAAATGGACGTTTTATGTTAGCAAATAAATAATGACAAATGGAAATTTCAGGTCCATTTGCCTTATGGCGTCAAATATTATAAATAAGATTAACTCATTAGTAAAAAATATGTACCTACAGAATTCTGAAGAATTCTCGGAACTTAGATGTTTACACATAAAAATTTATACGGAAATGTTTTTACTTTTAAAATAAAGCATGGATTTTTTTTTACCCGACAAAAAAATCCATGCTTTATTTCAAAAGTAAAAACATTTCCGTATAAATTTTCATGTTGTTTTGTTTTTCGCGCGTATCTTGTATGTATGTTTATTGTATGTTTGTAATAATCTTTATTACCTCAAATCTTCTGAACCCCCGCACAGATTTCATTGATTCGTCTTTCAAATGAAAAGTATTTATTGCCCAAGTGTTCTTAGGTTCATAACGTATGAACAAAAGCCATATGTTAATTTCTTGGCGCTAAAATGTATATGTTAAAAAAAAACACTCAAATTTATCGAGTGGGGTATCAAAATGAAGGAAATTAGAAGACGATTACAAAAATATATATTTGTATATGTCAAACCAGATGAAAATTTATGGGTACCGCCCCCTGTAAATAAAGCTTGTTTCGATCTTTCCAGCTTAGTTGGGTTTATTTTTATTTTTTATTATTATTTTATTTTATATTATTTTAAATAATTTATTTTTAATTTTAAATCATATTGAATATTATTTTAAACTATTTAACTGTTTTATGAAAGGGCAATTGCATGCCTAGCAATTCCATTCAAGGTTTAACCAGTTTAGTGGTATTCCAATGACGTAAATGCATGTGTGTTGGAATTTGCATTTTTAACTTTTTTATTTTTTATTTAATTTATTTATTTGTAAATGGAAAGCGTTACCATATTTTAAATAACTTTAAATAAAATTAAATTACTAAAGTTACTATATATACACAATAGTAAAAAAACTAAAACTAAAAGTTAAATGCGTCGTGGAATTCATCCGCATCGCATGCCTCTTGTGGTAGCGTTCCCAGAAGACTGGCAGCATTTGCATTTGTAATCCTGGTTGATACATTTAATAGGTATTTTTGACACATACATCTGTTTTTCATGTAATTCTCTTATTCGAAGTCTATTCATTTAATCTCCAACTATATAAAAATGTCCAATGTAAATTATTGAAATTTTCTTTTATATCTTGCACGTATTTCATTTTGTGAGTCAACTATTTCTTATAAGTATTGAAATACTTAGAAAAGTTGTTTGTAACCGTTGAGTTGAGTAATGGGCAGTCACTATTGCTCAGTCTGCCCACGTACATTTTCTTTACACAATACTGAATTTCACCGCCTACGTACAGTGACGTCGACGCGACGCGACGCGACTGTGTGGTGCCTCTCACCTTACATAAGTATAGTTAGCGTCACATCGATCTAGATTAGCAAAATGCTCAAAATGATCTTAATGCCTTGGTTTACCCCCTTACTGTTAAGTTATTGTTCTGTTATTTGGTACACACCTTTAGTTAACATTGAAAAATCAAAAATTTAAAACGATACAAGCTAATATGTGGTCCCGTTTTAAAGGCCACGTAGTAGGTTACTTAGGTAATTAACGATTAAAATTTTGATATGATTTATTGATTATTATGATTTATGATTACAATATAAGTTATGTCACCTTAATTCTAAAATAATACAAAATACAAATTTGATATTAACAAATCGGTTTTAGTCGAATAAAAATTAAAAATATCATCAACCTAATACAACTAATACGTTTTTGAAGTCATAACTCTCTCATTATTATACACAGCATTATAAATCCTCTATATAGTGGTAAACTAATATAATTACGTTATAAGTACCTAATGCAGTAATCTCACAAATGGCTCAACTCACAAGTATTAACACGGGTCGATATATTTCAAGTGCTCGGTAAGCCGGATTATTCAGATTGTGAGGACGGATTGCGAACTTGAATACGCCAAATGATATACCTGTTGAAGAACTTCAAGGCAGGTCTTTAATAATGGAGATACGCAAGAGGATTCACTGTACCTCCACATAATTTTAAAAAACAACTCACCATCTTTAGGCTAATCACAATATGCGGCGGCATTCTCTACATTTACCATAAGTATACTAACATATTGAAGCAACCACACTGGACAACTGGTAATTCCTTGGCCGGCGTTTGATGGAATAGAATGACAAATGTATGGGATTTGACGTATATGACAGTCGTTTACGCATGTCATAAACGTCAAATCCCATACATGTCCAGAGGGGCAGAATTGACACGTTTATGACAGTCGTCAACGTGTGGGACAGTCGGTTATATTGGACCGCTTTTGACCTGACCTCGTATATTTATTTTATAAACACAAACTTTCCCATTTATAATATTAGTATTGATAACAAAACAAAAAACTACGTTAGGTTAGATCAAATGTAGTTTTTGCGGAAGTCTGTCACTGGTACCATTTAGCAGACTAGTCGTTTCTATTGTACCACCGATGGTACCTTTATTTAAATTGTACGCTTGTAAGCTTTTTATGTAGTACTAGCTGTTGTCCGTGGATGTCGGTTATCGCTTAGTGTTGAGCCAACGAAGCCAACAAAGCTACTAGCTTTATGCATGCAAAGTCTCAGCCTGATCGGTTTAAAATTGACAAAGTTTCATACAAACTTTCATCCCCTATTTTATCCCCTTAGGGGTAGAATTAAGCAAAATCGTTTCTTAGCGGATGCCTACGTCATAACATCTACATGCATACCAAATTTCAGCCCGATCCGTCCAGTGCTTTGGGCTGTGCGTTGATAGATCACTATGTCAGTCAGTCAGTCACTTTTGAGTTATATATATTTAAATTTTCTGTATTTTGCTAATACAGAAAATACTACATAAAAAGCACACTTCGGATCAGTCTTACGTGCGTTTAGTTTCCTTTGCCTATTCCATAGCGAAACAAAAATATTGCTTCTTATTTATATATGACAATTAAATTATATTATTTTGTAGGAAACTAGTCTGGTAACTATGGGTGGTACGATTTAAAGAACTAGGTAAATTTGAATTAAACAAATGCAACGACATAACCTATATAATTGACTGAGTCAGCCTGTGACCACGGCCGGTGTAACCTGGTTCAAACGTCAGGCAATCAAAGGTATGTAAGTACCTATACCATGATCGCGTTAATTCCCGTTTTCTAAATTATATATCATGGAACGCGAGAGTTTAAAAGTTAGAACGACATAACCTAGTTACACACGTAAATGCACAAAAATCTAGTTTATATTTGTAGTATAAATAATAGTAAAATAATAGTAAGTATAATAATAGTAAGTAAGTATAAGTATATAAGTATAAAAAAGTATCTATAATACCTATAACGTAGACTGCGTTGTTTTATTTTACCTATACCACATGTTCGACCTTACAAACCACTCTTCTTCATTCTAGCGTTAATCCCAGACGCATCCGAAGCTTTCAACTTAGAGTCTGGGGTCTGCTTTTACAAGTCCAACTGTGGGTTTGGCTAAACTTTGACATTTTATGTGAAGGGGCTGCCATATGACCTCCACAACCAATAGGCGATATCGAAGCATTGCAGTTAGACCAGTTGTTGGACTTTTGAGGGCTCCAACTACCCGTAACCACCGCCATAGATGTTTGTATGGCAACCGGGACCGACGGCATAACGTGCTCTCCGAGGCACGACCTGAACTATGCAAATACCCATATTCATGCATACAAATATTTGCACTGAGTGGGGATCGAACCCGCGCCTCCTGCGTAGCAGCCGCGTTCACTACCGGTACACCACGGAGGCGGTCACACTTACAGTATTAAAATAATATTTTCATCCCACTATCTCGAAAAGTGTATTTTAACTGTGATTTTTACTTTTCGATATCTGAGTGTAAAAATCGTTCTTATCCTCTAGAGGAGAAATAGTACATTGTTCATCGAGGGGAGAAAGTGACCGATTACCAACGCGGGTGTAGTTTGAGGCCCGAAGCGCAGCTGAGAGCCTCAATACACGCAAGTTGGTAATCGCACTTTCTACCGAGTGATACATAGTGCTTTATACTACACCTATGAGGAAAATGAAAAACTATTTTAGTTAAAATTTATATTAAAATGAATTACAATTATTGAAATTCAATGTTATATTTTTTCTAGGTAGATTTATGTTTGTTTGAGATGTTTGGGACAATGCTTGTTGTGCTATTGGCATAACGCTCGAGGAAGGTCGTGGCACCAAAGGGGCATCTGGCTGGCCATATGCTTGTGGCCATGCCGCGCTCGTAGGTGGGCTTCGAGATACAAACTTTTTATTTTGGCATCCGCCTGTTTCTAGTCTTGAATTTTGAATTAGAAAAAATAATGGAGGGAGAAAGTAAATCGCTTGGATTTACGTACTTTCTTCCCTTTTTTCAAGTAAGAACTAATTTACTTTCCGAATAGGTGTAGTATAAAGTCTTATTTTAATTTTGTTTCTTTCGTTCCTTTCAGAACAGGCTGATGCTAATGACCATGCTACCTTGTCATTAGTTTATTACTTTTATCTTAGTTTGAATTATTGTTGATGATGATGAATTGTTGATGCTGATGATGACGATCAATGACATGATTGCGGCCTTAGTTATGGGGTGCAGACTTTAGTAGGACTTTGTTGGAACCGACACGAAAAGTCAAAATTCACTGCAATATACCACTTTCCTACTTGGTCCAAGCTAAGACGTTATAAAAATCTACCATTCATACATAAAATCTCGAATTCACATGAATTTCGAAAAATACTAAAAATAATACCGCGATGCACCGTTCTTCCCTTCACTCTTTGTGAGATCAAATCAGGCCCGTGTTCTAGAATGCCACTCAGTTGAACCTCGATTTATCTGGGGAAAGATTGTATACATATTGACAAATTTGACAGGTTGTTTGGCAGATTATCTATACAATTTTTCTAATACAATCTGCCAGAAAAACTGTTTTTTTTCTTCTAGAATCATTCGCTTACTCGGTCATTAAAAATGAGCACATGGTTTAAAAGCAATTTTGTACTCTAATGTAACAAATAACTATTATTGACGATTACTCCTCAGATTAAACTATAGATTGTTAAGTCATATTTTGTTAGCCCAGTGTGCAACCACCCTGATAGGGTGCTCAGAAGCACTCGTGAGTTCCTCCAGTGTACACAAATTTGGGCAAGTAGCACATTTTAGCAGTTGGGTCAAAGTCTGCGGCGTTGTTCCGCATTCACACCGTGGGTCCACCTCGTCTCAGAAACCGCACCTAATCCAGTTTTAGTAATAAAATGCCACAAAGAATATCTTATTTCTAATAACTAAATGTGTTTTAGACATCAAGTATTTCTTGGAAGAGAACGAAACTCATTTAATAGCGTGATAGCGACCATTGACATAGACGACGCCTATAAGTCTGCTGCGTAGTCTCTCGCGATCGCTATCATGAGTAATACGGGATATCGCCCACGCCATTGACGTATGTACCAACTTGAAATCGTTATAACTTTGTATAACTACACTATGTTATGTATGACGTAAATTTTTTATAGAGATAGAGGACACACCTAAAGCTCATCGATCTTTTATATAATGAATGGGTGAGCAATGAGCAGTGAACGCTACGCTGAATTCAGTCAGTATAGTTAAAATAAATTATTTAGGTGAACTTAATAAATTAAGAATAGTAAAAAAGTGAAAACGGTTGCGTCGTTTATTACTTTATCATTCTTATTTATTTTTAATTATTCACCCAAAGTTTTAAATATTATGACGTCACCAATAAATGTTTCATACAATTTTTATTATAGCTTATCGTTTTGACGTTTAGTAAAAAGTAACTAATTTGACTAGTCAGTCAAATACCCAATTATTGTCGAAGCTCGTTCATTCAATGTCGCGACAATGGAAGGTGACTCAGATGATGACAAAGTATCTACACCTAGCCATTATTATCATGAGTCCCTAGTACAAGATATTACCTACGTATTCAACGGACTCATTATTATGCGTGTGACGCGCACTTGAACCTCCGTTTAAAGTGAACATTATAAGTGACAGTGAATGATAAAGTGGAACTGGAAGCGCGGACTCGTGGTAAGCGGTAATTTCAGGATAGTGGGTGTCAAATAATATGGTTTTCTTTTCAAAACCTCATGAAAAACCAACCCATAGTTTACCTGGGCTGTTCCGCACTTAGCCTCTTGATTGGGCCATTGTGCGTACCAACCCATTATACTTAGGTTTTGTTTTGTATGAAGAATTTTTTTAATAATTCATTCCGTTACGTCTTTTCCTCATTGGGATAGGCAAAGACAAGATTTTTACACTCCTGTTTCAGGATTATGTGCGATCACTTCTTCCACTTAGTATTTCATTACAATTTAATTGTTTTCGCACTTGACCGGTTGTAGCTATTGACCTAGCCTTTCCTTAAAACGTCTATAATATTCCTACCTGTCAAGGTGTATTATTATAAACTGAAGATACGTCATACAGGAACAAGAGAGCTTTAATAATGGTGCCCACAATAAATATAAAAAAATATATGGCTACTTACTAATAATACGTCAATATATATAACTTATATGAATTACACTATTATTTGTATCAATAATAATTTTAATAATAAATATAATTTTTATATCTTGTGACTATTTATTTACAGTGAAAAATTCGCCACGCGCGACATGCAGTTGAATACTACGGATGGCCGTTCTATCCTAATATTTCTGTGGTACAAACCGTCCTGTAGGTACTATTTGATGAAATAACACTTGCGGGTTTTTGTCTAATTTTTTGTAGGATAATATTTTAGAAACCGGTGTTGAAGAAAATAGGTAGCAGGAACACTAACTACTGGTAGTGTCAAAGGTAATATTCTTTTATTGGGTATTATCACCAACTTTATTAAACCTCCAACTACTTCCCGAGGAGGGCCAGATCCCTGGGTTAGCCGGGGTGCGAGGGATATGTCGCATGACAACCTCACCTTCGGCCTAGCACTACGACCAATAGACGGCGTGCGGTTTAGTCCGTTCGAGTCCGACATAACCTCCCCCTCCGGCTCCGGAGGGGTGGGGTTATCCGTGGAGATTTCCCGCACGTAAAAAAAATAATAGACCTCCAACTACCCGTAAAGACTACCTACCATATATGTTCGTATGACAACCGGGACCAAAGACTTAACGTGGTCTCCGAGGCACGACCAGACCAATGACAATAGTCATATTCATGTTTTTATTTATTTATTTATTTATTTTCATACATTACGCCATCATCACAGTCGAGTAATACTCACGAGTACGTCGAGATCTTCTTTGGTAACTGGTATCGTATGAAGATCTTTTTTTTTTTCATCGTAACTGGTACGAGCATATAGTTTCGTACGCGGCCGACATCTTATATTCATGCAATACAATAGTACTTAAGCTGACAGAACTGTCGGTGGGCGCTGAGTCAAAGTTTGATGCCAAGAGTTGGCGATGCCAAACAAAGGCAATATGCCTTTATGTTCCATCTCTGTGTTATGGTTCCGTTCCGGGTATTGCACCGTCGAACTCGTGCGCCGGAAGTAGTTTGCGATCATGTGGCTTGCCCTTGTACGTACTTTACTTATGGGTACAGTCAACGTCATAACGATTTAACGTTATAACTAAAGGTGTGTACCAAATATTAGAGCAATTAGTTAACAGGAAGAGGGGAAAAGATCATTTTGAGTACTTTGTTCGTCAATATCAATCTGACACTGACTGTACGAATGCAGCTTTGTGCTTGAATATCAACCTTACACGAGACAGATAAATTATATTATTGAAATATTTCATTGCCTTACAATTCCTGAAGCTATGCTATATACAAGCACGTCGTTAATATTCAAGTTATAATTTGTACATTCTTTATAATATTACTAGGGGTCTGTGTCCTGGCTTCGCCCGGGTTTAAATTCATAAACAAATACTACAAAGTGTCAAAAAATCTATACAACCGTTCCTGGCCTATTTTACTTCAATCCATTTCCAATTACAATGTGCTATATGTTTGAATATCTATATATTTTTAAAAGGTAAATTTTTAAAAGGTATTTTTAACAGCTAAATAAAGTTCCGTGTTACTAATTATTAGAGATGCGCCGAGTAGCACTTTTGCCGAGTAACGAGTACCGAGTTTTACTCGGTTCAATTTTTTTTCGTACCGAGTACTCGGCCGAGTAACTCTGTTCAATCCAATCCCCGTTTCGGGCGCGTAAACAAGTACAAACAGATTCGCGCGGCACGAGCGGCCGGCTCGCGTTAATACACCCCTCACCCCGCCTCCGCCTTTCATCTATCAGTCGCTTGCTAGATTACAAACAAATACGTCACGTTGCACGTCATAGTAGATAAATAATTGAAAAAGTTTGTTAATTAACAATTGACTGTGATGACTTCACGTAAAAGATTCCGAATTTGGACGTTTTACGACGAAATTGAAGAAGATAAAATGAAAGTGAAATGCACCTTATGCAATATTCTGATTCTAGTAGCGGTGTTGGACGGAAGGCTTCTACGACAGCAATGTTTAGCCATGTTAAAATAAAACACACAGAAGAGTTTGAAGGTTTGGAAAATGAAACTTTGAAAGAAGAAGAAAGAAGAAAGAAGGAAAAACCTTTTATTTTAGTGCAGCACCGATTACACAATTAATTGTGTACTGACACACGCAAACAAGTTAATCAGGCACAATTGTTCTTCGAGCTACACCAAAAAAGGAGCCAGTTCAGCATGGCATCAGGCACAACTACCTGACGCTGGTTTTCAACTGGCTTATATGTGGAGGGCATGCGACATGAATAATAAATAGAAAGATATTAAATTTACAAAAATCTAAACAATAGAAAAAGAGAAGGAACACAACACAAAAAAATAAAAACACAACAGCAACATGCTGGAAATATCTCAAAATCGTGAGCCATTTGCGTCAACGTCAACAACCTAAATATATTGCTTTACCTAAACCGAGTATACTCGGCATTAAAACCGAGTTATTCGGCCGAGTACGAGTATCAAAAAACCCGCCGAGTACGCCGAGTACCGAGTAGCAACCGAGTACTCGGCCCATCTCTACTAATTATGAAAATAACAAACTTTTAGGTACAGGCCTAGCGGTTTAGGCAGGCACTCAGTCGGCCGCTACTGATCGGGACTATGCTCCTTATCGCTTGCTGTGCGGTGAATCAGCACGACCGTAAGATAGCGCTGTCCCCTTTCCACAAAGTGAGGTGAATATGACTGAGTCACATACTGAGCGGTTCTGGCCGAACGCGAATGCGCGATGGAACATCATAATTATCATTTGTTGTTGTCAAAGACGTTAGTTTTTTAAACCGATCTTTTTTGATTTGTGTATGCAGACACATTCTTTTTTATTCTTTCTTAATTATTATCCTTAGCCCAATGAACTCTTCTTGTAACTTAGCATTCCGGACAAATCTTTGTGATTTATGGTCTGCTTATACTGTTATAGATTTATGTAAATGTTTAATGGATAAATTAAAAAAAAAAGTAAATATATATGTACTGTACACTGGCCAGGCATTCCCCTCCTTGCATATACTTCCATAGAAAATATTTGCACTGAGCGGTAATCGAACGCGCCCCCCCTGAGTAAGTAGCAGTCGCGTTTACTACCGCCATGCAACAGAGGCTGTCCTTCTCTAAATGTTTCTGACGTCTGAAATGTCAGTTAATAGACCGCAAGACCGACATTGAACTTGACATGTAATTTAAATTTCTTCAGACATTATAATGACACGTAATATCCCGGTCTAACTAAACTAAATTATATGATTGAGGCTACAATAATTCGCACCCGGCTTATTGCAGTAGGGTTGTTCAAAACACTATCATAAAAGAAATATAAATACTCGTCATCGATCCGATACCTGGCATTTTTTTTCGTCAAAGGTCAAAATATAGGTATTTCACGATTTTCAGCAAAACGGTGAGTTTTATCATATAACTGTCTGAGAGAAAGTTAAAGACCTTGTAATTATCTATAAAATCGATCTAGAGTGAAACTGGCTCGCGTACTAAGGGTTCTGTACGAAATTTAATTGAGGCGAAGACGTGCTCTACGTAAACGGCAGTATACTTCGATTGCGTTTAATTATAACTTTGATTTTAAGGTACTTCCCGATGAGCTAGAACCATGAAATTCGGGAAGAATCATGGTCTTATACCACAGTTTGAAAACTGTAAGTATGTAGCTACCCGTGCCGTACCGTACTACTAGCATAGATAATTGGATTATGGTGATGAGCTACATATTTACAGATTTCGGTTTTTCCCTTTATTTGTGCTATAAAGTCTTGCTTCTTCCTAAATAGCATGATTTTAGCTCAACGGGAAGTATCCTAAAATCAAACTTTTAATTCTATGCAATCCAAATATGTTGCCTTTTTTGTAGCATAAGTACGCACCTAAATAAATTTATGACCTTCGATCTGAAAAAAAATCCAGGTCTATCCAATCGGATCGATGAGGACTTTCAAAGTTCGTTCATGATGGTGTTTTAAACAATCCTACCAAATTTCAGCCGAACCTTTGGTACCGTCGAATTTTTATCTTGACCGAGGTATAATTTAATTAGACAGTTTTATACTTCAATGTTTTGACAATTATTATTAATATTATCTTACAGAAAAATTTTTTTTTTCATCTACTGTCTGTATAATACTTGAATGATTCCGTGATTATCAACCTAATATTCTTTTTCTTATCTTAGTTAAATTTCAGATTTTTTATTTTATTTGAACGAGTCAAATAAAAAAAAGACGGGTTGCACTCTGGGAGTGCCGGCAGAAGTGAAAACATTTTCTTTCTTTCTTTCTTCGTTATATACATAGAAAAAGATAAAAAGAACATACCATACCACACCATACCTATATTATAGCGTCAATCATAGAACCTATCACTAATCTTCTGCTAATTTTCTGTCAGAAGAAATTAATAAATTACAAAAAGAAAAGATAATCACAAAAAGTAATAAATTACAAAAAGAAAAAATAATCACAAATAGTAATAAATTACAAAAAGAAAAAATAATCACAAAAACTGTCAGAAGGCCAGGTTTGAACCCGGTACTATCTGAAACCATAAGGACTTAGAGTCGACTACGACGCTATTTATCGTATCTCGCAAAATAGGCAGTCTATAGCTAATGTTGTATGACGTCAGTCGTCGGTTACGGTTCAAAGGTCAAGCGATCCTGACGCAACCTTAATATTTTTCACCCATCCAACGCCCCTAAAGAAGTTTTCACTTCAAAAATAATTCTCGAATCGATTCGCAAATAGCGAAGAAATCGATGAACATACATGACAATGATCTCTATTTTTAGGCCGAATATTATAACCTCCTCATTTTTTGACGTTTGTTAATACAATAGTAAGTACACCCGAGGAGGGCCAGACCGAGAGGAATAGCCCTGGGTCAGCCGAGGTGCGAGAGATATGTCACGAGACAACCTCACCTTCGGCCTAGCACATCGACCCACAGACGGCGTGCGGTTTAGTCGGTTCGAGTCCGACATAACCTCCCTCTTCGGCTCCGAAGGGGGGTATCTGTGGGGATATCCCGCACGTAAGAAAAAAACAATAGTAAGTACACTAGGTTGGCTTATATAACGGCCTTTCATAATATTCAGTCAAGTTAATACCTAGAACAAAATAACCGGCATCTACCAGAGCTAGTAAATTCTAATTTAAGAGATTTATAACTTTGATATTCTAACACAACAATTACTTTTGTGAATTAAACTGGGTCTGTTCGTAACATTAATTTTAAATTTTATACGAAAGAGTTGTTGCCGCATAGGCACTGGGAGGCTTTATCATAAATATCAATTACCTTATCGCCACCTATTTGCATGTTCATATAATATATTTAACAAAATATATCTGTGCGTTAGAGTGAGTTAGACTTTCATACAAACTGCTGTACCCTGTTTTAATCCCAAAATACCTCCACAACATCTAGAGTATACATAATTTCAAGTCTTTTACTACAAAAACAGGACTTTCATTCCCAACCCCCTTTTTTCCTTAGGAATGGAGTTTCGTAAAATCCATTTCTAGCGTGAATTTTAAGTTTGTAGGTGTTGTTGTTTCTGAGATTTCGTGAATACTACTCACTGATATTTCGCTTTTGTACATATGTTTATATGTTATGGACCTAGTGTTATCATAATCATAATAACACTACACTGTCATAATTCTTGAAATTGTTGTTTAAGATGTTGGTCATTTCAACTACTGGACGACTCACCAATGGTATATACAGGGTGGAAGATTTGAACCTTACCTGGAGGGGAAGAACTCTAAATAGGTACTGAAGATAGCGTATTTTACTTAAAGGAAACAATCCTTTATTTTTACAAAGAAACAAAACTGCAGATTTATGAAAACTCGCTTGCCATACCCGGTAATCGAACCGACTAAAATCCAAAAAGTAACATCCTGTATTTTTATGACATCAATCGATAGTATCAATCTTAAGGATAAAATCTATCTAAAAAACATGGTAAATTAAATGAAAGGAAGTTCATAAAATCTTAACTTCTAAACTCAGTGCCAGCAGATTCAGCCTTTTTACTCAAGGTGTCATCAGAAACCTTATCAACAATAAAGTAATCTTAGAAGCCAAAAATTTATTAGAATGAGTGGATAATAAATGACTGAACTTTGTTTTCGGTTTAGAATGTAACTTCATTGGGTAACTTGTAAGATTAGATTTCAAGGATTTCCTTACAATTAATTTACAATGTTTGTTAGAGAGATTTGATCCTTATGATTGACCCTATCGATGGATGACATAAAAATACAAATTGTTATTTTTTCAGATTTTAGTCGGTTCGATTACCGGGTGTGGCAAGCATATTTTCGAAAATTTTTGAAAGCAGTTTTTTTCCTTTTAAAATTATAGGAATGTTTCCTTTAAGTGCAAGTCGCTATCTCCAGTATTTAGAGTACTTCCCCTCCAGGTAAGGTTGAAATTTTCCACCCTGTATCTCGGCTATAAAATGTCAAATTGCGTGAAGTGGACAATACGTGCCTCGACATGAATAGAAATAGGTTAGAAGACTAATGCGGGAGCGGAGCGGAGCTTTTTTTATGGCCCCATATATGAACTGTAGTCATCATGAACCGTAGAATCGAAATACCGTTAAAAAAAAAAGTTAAATAGACCAGAAATTATTTAATTTCTGGTCTATTTAACTTTATTATTATTATTATATATATTTATTTATTGGTCTATTTAAATTATTTAATAATTATCATCATTGTACATTTATAACACAGTACCTGGATGACCGATGTAACAACGCCATCTGTTGGGAGCTTTAGTGCTGTTGTGTCGTTAAAGCAGTTAGTTGCTCACATCGTCAACAGATATCAGAAAGGGTCATATTTCTTTTTTTTTTAATAAAATGACCTTTTCTAAAAATGAATCCTAGCTAGATCGATTTATCGCCCACGAAACCCCTCCCCCCTCTGTATACTTAATTTCATGAAAATCGTTGAGAAGATTTATTGTAGGAGGTACGACACGACGGTATTTCCGTCCAATTGAGCAGTCCGACTGGGGAAGTACTTCCACCCTAGAGAATACCGCGGCCATAATAACCTCGTGTTGGGTTCCCGGCGGTGAGTAGGGTAGCCAGAGCTCACTGGAGAGTTTTTGTGCTGTCAGTGGGAAGACCTAAGGCTTGTCCTGCTTTATCTTCTACGGTAAAATATCTCTCTGTTGTACCAGGGTTGGCAGCGCGAGTGTGACGCCCCCGGTGTTGCACATGTCCATAGGCCACGGTAACCACTTTCTATCAGGTAAAGGTGATGGGCAATAGGAATTTTCGGGGATCGCGATTTTGGTCTATCTTCTTTAGTACATTTGCCACAAGAGAAGAGCGGCCCTCCTGCGCGCCGTTTTGCAGCGGCTCCCTATCCCTTGCGCGATCCCTTACATTTCTTTCCATCTGATTTGGTGTAGTTTTGGCCTTTCCGGGGGCGACTGCCGTCTGACCCCCCAAAACCGGAGGGAAAGCCAGCGCCAGAGCCTCGTCCGTTTTTCAGCAGGTGCACCGGCTTGCAGGTGAGATTGGCATGGGTCCCGAAGATCTTGGTAGGACCCCCAGATCTTAACAATATAACCTGTAAAACTGTGTTTGTTTGCTCTACTGCATAACTCTGTTTGCTTTAATGTTGTCTCCTCTTTTCAGGTACTTGAACACACTATAAACCTTTTGGCCGCTTTTGAAAATCAACTGTTTCTATGTAAGAACTTTATACTTTCACACGTTATTTCGATCAGTATAAAGACTGAGTTGTTGGTGGAATCGTTGGGATCGCCATAGGGAAAACAAAAAGTAAGAACGGTGATTTTATAATCATTTTACTGTGTATTTCAAGTCTTTGAATATTGTTATTTCCCACTTTTGGCCACTTTGGAATAGTCAAATCATTGATATAATTGTGCTCACTTGATTACATGAATAGGTTATTTCTTAGTTAGTCAGCTGGTTTTGTTGGCTCTACTTTGTGGTTGGTGTTCATTATCTTCCCTTAAATAAATCACTATTGTATCGATGTGTCCACGTCCACGCAACAAATGCAGTTTCAAAAGCCCTATTGTTACTTAAAGCAGAAGAGAAATGAAATGAAAGTTTATTTGTCAGAATATGGGTGAGCGGGTACAGAAATTTTGGATGTTTGCATTTTAGGTGCAAGCCATACGTCTTATGTCTTACGATTAAAATTAAATTATTCGATAATTAAAATTATCAAATACATTTACATGCAAAAATAAGACAATGATCACAATTTACCATTATTTAAAAATTCGTCAATAGTATAAGAACATTTATCCATTAGTAATGTAAACAGTCTTCTTTTAAATGCATTGATCGTATTAATTTCTTTGAGGCTATTTGATATAACTTATTATAAATATGTATTGCCATACAAAATACATTCACTCTTTGTTTAGGAATTAAAAGTTTATGAATGTCTACTACTACTACCTAGCCTACTCGCTCGAACTACGGCATTATTGTGCTTACAAAATAGATGCAAATGACTGCGTACGAAGACACAAATCTCGAAATACTAGGCAGTGGTAGTATATTGTACTTTTCAAAATATTCCTTACAACTGTCTATTTGCTGTAAACCAAATATTGCTTGTATAATTTTTTTCTAAACAATGAATGCTCTGTTGGCCTCTACAGAAATGACCCATATTATGAGTGCATATCTTAATTTTGACGAGACATATCCGTGATATGCCCTGGGAGCAGTTTCTATATTTGATATTTGGCTTAAGCGATATAGTGCAAAATCAAACCTCTCCAAACATAGGCAAATATGTTCAATATGCTGTTTCCAGTTACAGTGTTTGTCAATAGTAATGTCCAAAAATGAAGCTGCTTCTACTTCTTCGACTATTTTGTCTTTGTATTGTACATTAAGCTTAATAGGTTGGCTATTAAGCTTGAAATCGTATCATATGTGTCTTATTACGAAAGAGAATGAGCAATTATTAATAGAAAGGATAAATAATGCACGAGAATACGAATTAATGCGTAACAAGAATATCAGCTTGGTACAAAAACTGTCTAAAAGTCAGATTAATTGTGTTAAGTTGAGCGAACAGCTTAACCAGCTGAAAATAGAATTTGAATCTTACTGCCAATGCGGCAATACGTTTGAGCAAACCCTCAGACGTAACACCCAGCTAGAAAATGAGCTGGCGGAGGCATACAAGCTTATTAGTAGCTATGAGCGGGATGCCTAATCGCACCAGTCAGCAGAGGTTTCCAAGCTCTACACCGAACTCCTTGAAAGCACCGTGTGAGGCAGCTATCAATACATCTGTGATTGATGTCACAAATGATAGTAGGTGTATGAAATGCCCAAAACTGATTAGTCATAATAAAATCAAAAGAAAATTAACTTTAAGATGAACTCTTGTTTAACAAACACTAGAAATTCAAAGCTCCAATATGACCCAGATATGTATAGTTGGCAGTTGGTTATATGTAATATGTTGGCGAAAAGTCAGGTGCCTCATGATTTTGTGAGGATTATGCAAGTTTATTTTCTAAATATCACGTACAAAGGAAACAGAGTACTGAAAAATGTTGGCTTAGACAAATTAATTGATGCCAGCAGGCACAATCAAGAACTGCTTTAATTCGACAGTGCAGCCCTGGCAGATCAACAAATCCCCTGTCAATAACTCCATTCCCGTTCTGTCCACTTATGACTCTGGAAACTGCATGTGATTTTTCCGACAACATCGAGCCGCCTCTGAATAATACAATGTTATTTTCTGAGAGTGGGTCGAAATATGGGCAATATTTAGAGAACTGTATTCATTATTTCCTACCCAATGCAACTTACACTCAAATTATAGACAAAATTGTGCTTTCCAAGTATACTAGTAGTTCCACTATAATATCCCTAGCAGGTGAAGCTAACAAGGTTAAGTACCTACTTTGTTAGAAGAATTACTGTATTGTATAGATTGCCTATAAGTCTTCACAAAATATAAGGTCCGTTTTGACAGTTCACACCCATGAAGTTCTCTATTTTTTGCCGATCGAAATGTTCTAAAGCTATTTAAATTTTTCATTGACTGGTATCACCCACGCGACTAAGTGCTGTGCATAACGATTATGTTTATAGCGATAGGCCTATGGACGTATGCAACGCCAGTGGCGTTACATTCGTGCTGCCGACACCAAAGAAACCTTATATATCCTTCTTGAAGAACCCCATATAGCTATTGCTCTGTTTTAGTTTCGGAATGCAATATTTTCCTGTGAGTAGGTATTTTTATCCAAAGTAATGCTGCGTTATATATTAACAAAAACGATAGCTAGACTATAAATAGAATTGAAATAGTTTTCAAGGAGGTTTCTAAATTACCTATTCCATTTATATAGATACGATAAGTTTCTGTAGAACCCATTATCATGGCCCATTATAATGTGTACATATTGTATGATATACGTTATTTTTCATATCATTAGGGAGTTATACGAGATATATCTATATCGATCAGTTTGAATACATAGGATTATATGTATTTATGCCTAGATACCAGATATAGTGATTACGAGAATCTTTTTACGGGAAGCGCTATATTAATGTTAGTCTATACAAAAAGTTATAAGCAGTTATGAGCAGTTATGATCAATTATAATTATTATTCTGCAATATCGTAGGTATCGCGGTAGCCTAGTGGTATGGGTAATGGACTGCTGAGACGAGGTCTTGAGTTCGATCCCAGGTTTTACCATGGCACACACCAATGACTTTTCGATGCTTTTCGAAGTTATGTGTGTATTTATCGCAGGTTTATAAGTGCCCGGTTAATGGCAATAGGCTCGCCACCTATTACATTGGGACCTAAACTTAAACTGGCGAAATGTGGGTGCTAGCACGTGGCAGGAACCCTTCGGGGATAAAGGCGTGAGTTTATGTTATGTGTGTTATCGTAGGTTTAATTTCTTTCTGACTAAGGTATATCGAAGTGCTACTAAAAATAACAACAACAGATTCATCAACCGTAAACTTTGAATTTTAGTGTAGTAACTGTAACCACTGATTTCTATGTTTAAGATCAATAATTGAGTGTTCTATTAAAAAAAAAGTTTTAGCAATATAAACGTTGTAACAACTACTCATTCGTCACCGTGAGTACCTGTCTTTGAACAGATATTATTATATCTTTATACTCGAGCCAGTACTCATACATTAGTTTTGTATGTCCTTGTCAGCATTTTCATAAATTGTATTTAACTGTGAAATTATATAATTTATAATTAGTTTTCAAATTGCGAGTGCACGAGTACTGGCTCGTACACTCGTAGATATCATATTTAACTAATGACGTCACAGTCAAATTTGACGTGACCGATCGTTTTTTGCGCACTTTAACTAAGTAAAAATGTGATTTTATTTACCTATTTATACTGTTTTTTTGCTAAAACCATAAATTCATGTGAAAGACAAGCACACGGCCCACCTGATGGAAAGTGGTTACCGTGGCCTATGGACGTGTGCAACACCAAGGGCATCACACTCGCGCTGCCGAACATGTAAGAACAGAGAGTTTCTGTGCTGTCAGTGTAAAAGATAAAGCAGGACTAGCCTTAGAGGTTTTCCGTTTGACAGCACAAAAACTCTCCAGTGAGTTCTGGCTACCCTACTCTCGCCGGGAACACAAGACGAGGTTATTATGATCGCGGTATTCTGTAGGACGGTGGTACTTCCCCAGTCGGACTGCTCAATTGCACGTAAATACCGTCGTATACTACCTCCTATGTATAATTCTACATCTTTTAAGATAGATTCCCAAAATACAAATACCCAATTCTGTATCTTTAACATAAGTACATATTTAAACTAAGTGTTCAGACAACAGGAATACCTTTTTTTTTTACCTGCGGGAAATCCCCACGGATACCCGCCGCTATAGAGCCGGAGGGGGAGGTTATGTCGGACTCGAACCGACTAAACCGCACGCCGTCTCTGGGTCGTAGTGCTAGGCCGAAGGTGAGGTTGTCATGCGACATATCCCTCGCACCCCGGCTGACCCAGGGCCAACCCTCTCGGTCTGGCCCTCCTCGGGAGGGGGGGACCACGCGGTCCCCGACTCAACCCCGGTGTGGGGAGGCGCGCATGGTCCGACGATGCGCGCCGCCACCGTGGCCTGCTTCTGTTAGGGTGACGGGCGGCTCCACCCGTCACCCTCAGGCCCGCGCTCATGGGGGCGGAGGTTGGTCTGTGCCCTCCGATGCCCGAGCCGCCTTCCAGCGATGTCAGCGAGTCTTTCTCACTCATCGCGCCGCGCCCGCTCTGCTGTCTCCTTCGCGAGTATGACCTGCTCTCAGAAGGAGGCGCTGGCCACCCACGCATCCGCGCAGCGGACCATCGCCGCGAGCAGGGTGGAGAGCGTGAGCACTCTCACCCCCAGGCATAACAAGAATACTAGAGCCAAAGATAGCTCATCAAAACATACAAGGTCCCAATCCCAATAACATCGTAGAAGTATTTAAAAATCTCAAATTGAAAAAATCTGAAGATTGCTGGGGCATTAATATCATTGCACCAGTCCCGTGGAGAATGAAAGTGCGAAAAGTCGTGTAAGTACAGGATACAACTCTGAAGCGCAGTGCCTTATACGATCGAGGCACAAGCTGGTATTGTATTGTTTGCAGATATACGTCGGTAATTTTTAAAGTAGACCGGCGTAGTAGAGAAACGAATAATGATAATAATCTATTGTTGAATGCAGAAAAACACGTTGATGCCGTGCTGGGGGCGCAAAGGTCGGAATTTGTAAATAAGCCCTACTTTTTGAAATTGCAATGGGATGAAATGGGAAGTGGCATCCTATGCACGCTCAAGCTATAGAATGAACTTCCAAGCGACTACTATATGGAATTGCTCAAGAAGTGCATTAGAAGGTTGCTTCAGGGTCGGTAGCATAAGTGTGACACCTCTGATGTTGCACACGTCCATAGACCACTTCCATCAGGTGAGTCGGGTGCATGTCTGCTACCTAAGGGGTACAAAAAATGCACCAAAAAGTACAAAACATAACGTAGAAAGTTTTGAAACTAGTCGAAAGTTAACTGTAATGTAGGCACTTGTTGTAGCTTTCCCATTCTGGTAAAGTGGAGGGTTATGCCTTGCTCACACGCACCGAGTGGAGTGGCTAGACAGTGCTCTCGGCCGAGTGCTCGGAACATATTGTGAACTTAGCGCCGAGTGCTTCGCACGTATAGTCAACATTGATAGATCTTGACTAGCTTAGTACTCAAAATGATCTTAATACCTACTAATGATGTTATTACAAAGCTGTTTTATTGATTTAAATTGTATTATCGTCCGAACTGAAGGTGTGAACCAAATATCAGAACAATCAGTCGGGAAAACCAAGGCATTGAGATCATTTTGAGTACTTTGCTAATCTAGATCGATTTGATGCTAACTGTACATCGCACTCGGCCGATAGGACTGTCTCGCCACTCCACTCGAAGCGTGTGATAAAGCATAAACGAGAAAAGGCAAAGTGGTAGTGAGTAGCGAGCTTCGTTCGACCGCAATTTATCTGCGCTCGTGGCTGGCACGCGGCCAAGCTTCTCCTGCCGACACACTCGTTAGCTCCTGAAGCATCCCACGATCTAATAGTTTCGCCATCTTTCACTGACCATTTAATCTACTAGTTTATATTTATTCCAACTGGAACAGGTCGCTTAGCTGTGTACATTTTGATATTATGTTTTTATAACTTTTGATCCTAATATTTTTATCTAATATCGTTACCACACAAATGTTCTAAGTTAAATGAAATTTTTGAAGCATTTACTATGCTAACATTTCAAATCGATTAAGATAGGAAAAAGTGAATGCTCAGGTGGGACTCGAAACTCGAGACTAAGACGGTAGTATAGGAGAATTTGGATAGTTACAGGTGTGGCTCGGTGGCTCAGTGGTCAGAGCATTCCCCCTGTA
This sequence comes from Eilema caniola, assembly GCA_949126895.1. Lineage (NCBI taxonomy): Eukaryota > Metazoa > Arthropoda > Insecta > Lepidoptera > Erebidae > Eilema > Eilema caniola. The sequence continues at coordinate 23,732,925 of OX421474.1, forward strand.
AGGGAAAGATCGTGGGTTCGAGTCCCACCTGAGCATTCACTTTTTCCTATCTTAATCGATTTGTTCTAAGTTACTTCTGAAGGAATGAAAGGCATTTAGTATGGCAGGCCCAGAGTGGCTTAGTTTTGGTATTTGTTTTATTACTTTTTTAAGGTTTTGAGTGGCTTCCTGGATGAAATGCAAGCACATGGTTAGGGTCACTGCAATCGGATTTTGTTCAATGTCATCCCAATGAAGCCCACAAGAACGATATATACCTAAGTCAATAACAAATGATAAAAGTAGTTAAACATTACGACAGTAAACGAAGTTCTTTTTATACCGCATTGTGCCTATCACTGTGTGGTATGAAAGGAACTTCATCTCACATGCGCTTAAGCTGTAGAATGAACTCCCTACTGTGGATTTTCCATGCGAGTAGAATAGGTGGTTCTTCACGAAGGGCATTAAAGGTTCTAACATGGTCAGCAGCACGAGCGTGACTCCCCTGTTGTTGCACACATAACATAAACTCACGTCTGTATCCCTGAAGGGGTAGGCAGAGGTGCTAGCACCCACATTTCGCCAGTTTATGTTTAGGTCCCAATGTAATAGGTGGCGAGCCTATTGCCATTAACCGGGCTTTTATAAACCTGCGATAAATACACACATAACTTCGAAAGGCATCGAAATGTCATTGTTGTGTGCCACGGTAAAACCTGGGATCGAACCCGAGACCTCGTCTCAGCAGTCCATTGCCCATAGCACTAGTCTACCGCGGTTGCACACGTCCAAAATACTTATAATTTTTAAATACTGCATTATAGTAAGGGGCAAAAAAATGTTTAATAATAGTTATAACCTTTGAAAATGCCGTGTGGTGAAACCGGTCAGTTAAAAATAAAAATAATCTCTGGGAAAGTACAAGTGATGAAAAGTACATGTACTTTGTGACGTAGTTAAAATGTTTTCGTAGAGCTTCGCTACGAAGAACTCGTAGCAACTGTTATTATGCGAACTGCTACGACGAAAACATAAAGCTATTACCGTTGAACGAAGAGACAGTATCAAAAATAAATGTTAGCTTTCAAATTTAAATAATATGGTTTTGAGATGTTTTTTTTTATATGTCACGTCAATTTGACTTCACCTCGCCTGATGGTAAGCTGAAGGCAAAGTCTCAGGAAAGAGGCCATTTTAACAATGGTGACATGCAGCTTCACGGCCTCATGAGATGCTTTTTCACGCCCCGCTTAAAAGACCGGGGACTGTAGGAAGAAGGAAACACGTGAACTGGTAAGGAGAGAAATGACAGTACAGTACACTTGAGAGTGTAAAAAACAGTGATCATAAACTGAGCATATGTTCGCTAATTTCGGTGACATGTTTGGCATTAAAAGTGACGGATGAAAGAAAAGCAAAAGTAATTCAAACTGTTTTATTGATTAAAGAGTATTATTAGGGGTTAAAGTATGAAATTGCCGATTTGTACTGACAAATTGAAATTCGTTTTTTTTTAATTTAACGTATTTATTTAATCAAAATAATTACCATTATTATCTATACATTGCTGCCATCTAGTAGGAAGGTCATTTATGCCTTTGCGATAGAACTCTGGTGATCTAGATTCGACAAAATGTGTGAAAGCATTTTGTACTGCCTCCTGAGAAGAAAACTTTTTATCACATAGAAAATTGTCCAAATCACGAAAAAAGTGGTAGTCTGTTGGAGCAAGGTCTGGAGGGTGACGGATAGTTTCTAATTGCAGTTCCTGTAGAGTTAAAACGGTTTCTCATGCTGTATGAGGTCTCGCGTTATCATGGAGCAATAATGGTGAAGATCGATTCATGAGTCGGGGCTGTTTCACTGCTAGTTTTGCTATCATTGTTCGGAGTTCGGCACAGTAGACATCTGCCGTTATTGCTTGACCAGATCGTAGAAAGCTATAGTGAATAACACCATGCTGAGACCACCAAACAGTTACCATTACCGTCTTATTGGTAAGCTTTGCATTAGGACACTGTTGTGGCGTTTCACCTGGGGTCAGCCATTGCATTTTTCGCTTACGGTTATCGTAAAGAATCCACTTTTCATCACATGTCACAATTCGATCCAATATTCCTTCATTTCTGTATCGATTCAACAAGGCAACACAAGTTTCAACACGCATTTCTTTCTGCAGATCAGTCAAATCATGAGGTACCCATTTTTCACATTTTTTTATTTTATTGATTTGACGCAAATGAGTCAATATTGTTGGTAAGGTAACGTTAAACCATGCAGCTAATTCCTGGGTAGTTTGGCTCGGATCGGCTTCCACCATGTCTTTCAATTCATTGTTATTCACCTGTGTGGACGGCCTTCCTCGTGGTTCGATCTTCAAATCAAAGTTTCCATCACGAAAGCGTTTTAACCAAAATAGCACGGTGCGTTCATTAGCAGTCCCCTCTCCAAACGCAACATTGATATTGCGAGCTGTTTCTGCCGCGTTAGTTCCGCGTCGGAACTCGTATTCAAAAATCACTCGAATTTTCGAAGTATCCATCTTTCTTGTCTAAGCTGAATAAAAAAAAAACAACTGAAAGTCGATAATCGAATGTTGCACATTTTTAAATGAAGAACTACATAGGTACCATGTGGAAAAAGTTTCACTCAAAAATCTCAAACCATGAAGGTTCTATGTCAATTCGAAGTACCTATTACAATGAAACGGCAATTTCATACTTTAACCCCTATTATTATCGGAACTAATTTTTCAGTCGAGATCGATCTAATACTGGCTGTACGAGAATGGCGAGAACAAGGTAGTCTTAAAGTTGCAACAGTGAGTGAAAATTTAAGGAACGAAATTATGAAAAGAGGTGAACGCCATGTTGTGAAGAAGGTTCTCAGTATGACATTTGGATAAAATGTGACATAGAAAATTGAAAATGTTAAAGGTTTTCCGGTACATACCCGTCTGCGTAAAAGCGAACCTACATGTCACAGAGAGTATTCCCACAGATGAAAATATCACAAATATTAACACTTTAGGCATGTTTAGTTGCGAACGAGCGTCACGATCAGAATGTGTACACTAACCGTCTGTATTATGAACAGTAAATACAAAGACTCTAGGGTATAGTAGATAGTTTGTGTGCTCTGTGATATTCATGTTATAGGTCAAATGCTGATTGTTTTATATGTTTTATTATTCATTGATAAGAGGACGCAGCGCAGAGATTTGCAAATCAATAAATAAGTTTAACAACATACACATCTACAAATATCGAATGATTTTGTACATCAACATGTACGTTTCAAGTACAACCAGAGCCAAATGTCACACACAGGGTTTCCAGTGGAACCCTGAAGTATTCTGTGTCATTTAATTTATACGCAACTAGCTGTTGCCCGTGGCTCCGCTCGCGTGGATGTCGCTTATCGCGTAGTGTTATAAATTTTAGCGCTGAGTCGAGGGTTTCATCAGTCACGGTTGAAGAATTGATTGAACGCTCAACCGCATTCTTATATCTCTACTCGCTTATCAATTCGACTCTCAACTCGCCTCTTTTCCCCATGCTCTTCCCGCATTCCTCGCTCACCACTCCTTCCTTTCCCCTTCCCCCAACTACCGTTTCTTCCTTACCTCACTCGTGCCCGCAAATAAAATTAACTTTTTCTTTTCTACACTTTCTTACATCCCTCACTCATGCTCCCCCTTCTACATTCATAAACATACCCTTTCCTCCTTTCTTCACTCACGCCTTCACCTTCCCCCCCTTTATGCCCATACCCTAACTCCCTTCTCCGACTTGTGCATCCACCCTTGCTTCCTTCCCTCAGTCATACCTCAACCTTTTCCCCTTTCCCCGCTCATGGATTCACACTTTCTTCCGCCGCTCACTCATCCTTACCGTAACCCAAACTTTCCCCCATCCCCCAACAATGTTCCACCCTATCTTACTTCACACTTAAACCCCCACCCTTACCCCATTCCTCTACTCGTGCACCCAAATTAGCAACCGAAATTATCGATATTATTACAAACTTACATCTTGTATTCCCCCCCCCCCCCTCCTCCTTTAACTCCTTCTTACGCGATAAAATGGAGCCTACGTCGCAAGAAGGGCACCAGGGTGTCGACGCAAGTTGCGACCTTGGTGCCTTTCCATCTTCCAAGTACGATGGACCGCGTATGCACTGCTGCTGCATCAGCGGAGCCAAACAGCGGAGTCAAACGGCGCAAATATACCAATTTAACTGTTAATTACATTTAAGAATCGTTTGGAGTCGAAACCTTGGGTCCGTGGGGTCCAAGCGCGCGCGCGTCCAAGCGCGCTCGGAAATAGCGAAGCGAGTAATTGACTCTCCTCGTGATCATGGTGTTGGCCTTTACCTCGCTCAAAGAATTAGTATCGCTATTCAGCGTGGTAATGCCGCCAGCTTTTTGGGCACGGTACCAGTAGAGGTGAAGAGGAATTTTTCGATGCCTTAACTTGCAGGCTATCCCCCCCCCCTTCTTTATTTCATATTTGTATGTATTATATAGTATACTTTTTATTATAAGTGATTGAGGAAGACAAGCGGCAAGCTGAAGACAGGGCGCTATGGCGCTCATTGGGGGAGGGCTATATCCAGCAGTGGGCTAATATAGCCTGATGATGATGATGATGATTGAGGAAATAAAATTATGTACCTACTTTTAAATAAATAAACAACTAATTTAAAAAAAGAAATAGTAACACAAGTAACATTATTATGACTATTTTTGACTAATGATACGCTGAAGTCTCAGGAAAGAGGGTCACCATTGCAGACATGAACAGTGTCACAACCTAAAAAAACATGTACCTACAAATCATTTATTTACCATGTATTGTTTTGATTTATCGAAGTCCGGTACCGACCCCTTGATTGAGTGACACAACCCTCAGATGCTCTCGACAGAACTTCATACCAAGGTTGGTTAGAGAAGCGATTTAAATCAAAAAGTTTAGGAAGTTTAAGCTAGCTGTTTAGTTTATGTGCTATTCCAGACTAAGTATATCTGATTGCCCGATTTCGTAAAGATGCTTTCAGCCACTTTTGCGTGAAAGGCAAACACACATCCATTTATCACACACTTACACATTTATAATATTAGTGGGATATATCCCAATTAATCAAAAGGTAACATGAGACAAGTTTACCAAAGGTATGTGTACTTCCATTACGCTTCCTAATTAAATTGAGCAGTGGTAGGTATAAATTGCTGGTTCGGAGCTCACCCCAAACACTACAGGTAAGAACACGTGCTTAGATTAGTTATGTTACCGGCTTAGTAACACAACATAAATCAGGTTACTTATATCATTTTACAGTGAAATAATAAACTAATTGATTCTCTGTGCTTAGATTTGTCACATATGCCTGTGTGTGTATTTAATACAATGGAAAAGTACAAATGTCGTTTTCAATAAAAGGGAAGTAAATCCTAAAGATATTCAGGATTTGATAGTTATTATTTACTTTTGGAATTATTTGACGTTAATTGACTTATGATTCTATAACTTTTTAGCCCCAAACGTTGCCCAGTGTCCATCCCCTTGTTACTTAGAAATAGGAAGTAAGGGCTCTTAATACTCCGCTTTTAGGTTACCCAGAACAACACGGGCCGAGCTAAGGTATCACCCACCCCCAAACGGTGCAAATAATTCCAACAAGAACCCAGTGATTCTCTCTTCTTCACCGCACCATGAAGTCTTTGAATTTTTTAACCAATATACGTATTTCCTTCTTCCTAAAGTGCTTTAAGCGATGAGTGAAAAAACATCTGAATAGACCAAAAATATGAAAACAAGCAATCGATCAATTAGCCCTATCGTGGTCCACTGCTGGACATAGGCCTCTCCCAATGTAGGCAGGCTTTGGCCTATTGTAACGACGCTGGCCAGACGGATTGATACAGGGTTTTATTTCGAGTTTTCCTTCTTTCGCAGTGATATCGTCTGCGTATTTCGTCGTTAGTTTCCTCTAACGACACCCTTCGGATGAGATAGGGTGGTGATACCCGTATTCTTTCACGGTCGTGTGATGACCGGATATAAAACAAGACCAAAACAAAAAAGAAAAGTAAACTCTTTATTCTTTATTATACACATATCATAGTACAGTAACAGACATAAATACATTTTGATGTACAACGGCAAGCTTAACTCAGTATTGAGTTTTCTTCCAGCAAAATTATAAAATCATGTTTGAAAGTATCTCATAAGGATATTAAACGGACGAGTCGCCGAGTAACGGCTGTTATTATAATGTATCATGAACTTGAATAGAAGTTCGACGGGTTTGTAGACGGATAGGAGAGGAGGTGGAGCGGGGGCTGGGGTCTGAGCACCTGCGCAGGATGCACCCGCGTGCAGTCAACGCGCCAGCCAGTCTGGCGCCTATCACCGCCCTCGCAACCCACTACCTCCTAAAACTCCCCAAGCTACGGCCCCCACGCCCACGGTTGTTTTCAACTTTGATAGATAATTTGTTATTGGAGTGCGTATAACGTTTCGAAAACACGGACACCTAGGTTACATTCAGCTGAAGCATTTTAGTAAAGCTCAACAACGTAGGTATAAATTATTGTTGATAAATGATAACTAACTTTGTTCATAGAGGAACTTTGAGGACGGTTCATTCATGTGTAATTCAATATAGGTGTATAGCGATCTAACGAGTCTGTTAGAGTTGTGAAAGTTATTGACAATAGATCTCGAAGGATATCACAGGCCCTTGCCATAAACTTGTAGTTTGTGAACAGAATAACAAGTAATTAACGGCCGGTCCTATTATATTTGGATCAATCCAAATATGCCAATCCGAAACCAATGCCTCTAGACAAGTGGCAATTCGTTGTTTGGCCTTTGATGGAATAGAATTACGAATGTATGGGATTTGACGTTAATGACAAGCGTTAACGACTGTCAAATACGTCAAATCTCGTACATTCGTCTTTTATTCCATCAATCACCGACCAACGAATTGCCACTTGTCTAGAGGGTCGTCCATATGTGGGATCGATAATAATATATATAATATATAATAATACAATATTTTATATTCTTGCTGTTGCCCGCGGCTCACCCCGCGTGGATGTCGATTATCGCTTAGTGTTGAGCCGACGCTATTGAGCATTTTCAATTCATCTCTCTACTCAACTTTGCCCTCGACTATTTTTATTAATGATCACTGCCCCCTTAAGTAGTTATGATGATATATAGCCTATGTGTTATTCTGATGTATAAGCTATATTATTGTAAAGTTTCATTAAAATCCATTTAGTAGTTTTTACATGAAAGAGTAACATTCATCCATCCATCCATGTATACTTACAAACTTTCGCGTTTATAATATAAAGTATGTCGAAGCAACAGCTCAGAAGGGTCAAATCGACATCACTTAAGGTTCTATTACGACTACATCGGGATGGTAATCAGATGCGAAGGCATTTCGAAAATCAATGCGGGTTATAGTCCAGTACACAGTACTTCGTTATCACACTAACTTCGTTACACGAAATCACAAAGGATGCTCACAATATTTTAGGATTTAAACTAGACTTAGAATAAATCACAAACCGATAGAATGCAGTGAGGTTAGCCGTCTTGACCTGACCACTTCGTGCCGCGTCCCGTACAAAAGTGAGCTGCTCTCGGCTCCGGCCGCCAACGAAGTGTTATTTACATCAAATGTCATTGTCAACTGACAACTAAACACACTCAAGTGATAACCAATGTTGCCACAGACAAAATAACTAAATTTAAACAATTATTACTTGGCATTCATAACACTCAGATACTACGCTCTCCGATACGTAGGATTATTTATTATCTTCGTCGTGTGTGATAGTTCATTGAATTGTATGGCGAGCGATATTGTATCTAAAGATAAAATATTATAGTATCTTAGCCGTGTGCAGCGCCCCTTAGTGAACTCGACTGCGGGTGACGTAACCTACGGTAAACTTATTATTTGCGGTTGATACAGTAATTGGTTCTAGGGATCGAACCGCATATTAAGTTTCTTTTTAATTGTATGTTTATGGTTTTCTGGGATAAAAATTACCCAGTGTGGTGCCAGAATATTAAAGAATAATTTAAACAAGTTTCATCGTAATCGAACCGGTAGCTTTTGCGTGATGCCTGAACAAACGGACAGACAGACAGACAGTTTTTTTTTTTTATCGCATTCAGGCTCGGTGTCTGTCTAGTAACACCCCCTGCCATTTCTCTTTTTGATATTTTCAATGTACAGAATTTTCACTTCTACAGATTTATTATAACTATATTTTTTTTACGTACGGGAAATTCCCACGGTTACCCACCCCTCCGAAGCGGGAGGGGGAGGTTATGTCGGACTCGAACCGACTAAACCGCACGCCGTCAGTGGGTCGTAGTGCTAGGCCGAAGGTGAGGTTGTCATGCGACATATCCCTCGCACCCCAATTGACCCAGGGCCATCCCTCTCGGTCTGGCCCTCCTCGGGAAGGGTACCAGGTGGTCCCCGACTCGTCCCGGTGTGGGGTGGCGCGCATCGCTGTAGCCTGCTTCTGCAAGGGTGACGGGCGGCTCCACCCGTCACCCTCAGGCCCGCGCTCATGGGGACGGAGGTCGGCCTGCGCCCTCCGACGCCCGAATAAATATACTCGGGATGGAACTCACTACCTTCTAGTTGCCGTAACGCTTCACATATCACTCAACCACGGTCGTCCACTTAACCACGGTAGTCCAAGTATACTACTTAGTCTTGCCATAAATGGTCAAGAAGAAAAAAGACGGGTTGCACTCTGGGAGTGCCGGCAGAAGTGAAAACATTTTCTTTTTCTTTCTTCGTTGTATACATAGAAAAAGATAAAAAAGAACATACCATACCATACCTATAATATAGCGCTAATCATAGAACCTATCACTTATTTTCTGCTAATTTTCTGTCAGAAGAAATTAATAAATTATGAAAAGAAAAAACAATCACAAAAAATAATAAATTACAGGAAGAAAAAATAATCATAAAAAGTAATAAATTACAAAAAGAAAAAATAATCACCAAAAGTAATAAATTATAATAAGAAAAAACAATCACAAAAAATCCCTGAAGGCCAGGTGGTTTGAACCCGATACTATCTGAAACTATAAGGACTTACAGTCGACGTGCTTACCGTTTAAGCTACGGCGCTATCTATCGTAACTTACAAAATAGATAGTCTGTACCTAATCTTGTATGACGTCAGTCGTCGGTTACGGTTCAAAGGTTAACTAATCCTGACGCTTCCTTAACATTTTACACCCATCCAACGCCGCTAAAGAAGTTTTCACTTCAAAAACCTTTTTTTTTATTACAAATAATATTTATAACTTTTACAGCGTGCTTCAATACACAAATATAAAACAATTTCAAATATGAAAAGCTTAATTGAAGTGGTCTCCATTGGCTGCAAGACAGTCCTTTAAACATTGAGGCCAGTTATCAATAGAAGCACGCACTTTTTCCATGGGAAAATTCTTCACTGCCAATCGTATGGATTGTTTTAGGGACTCCAAATTATCATGGCGCTTAGAGCAAGCCGTACTCTCTAAAACTGACCATAAATCATTCACTTTCACTTCACCAAACGTTCACTTACAACCAAGACTGCTTGGACCGAGCTTTATGACCCGGCACCGAGTCTTGTTGGAAGGACCATACTTGGTTATTGAACATGGTATTGTTAAGGTGCTTAATTAACTTCTCAAGAATTGTATCTTGATACACTTGTGCCGATGTTTTAATACCTTTTTTCGCTAAAATATGGCTCAGTCACTCCTTCATAGCTAACACCCCACCAAACCATCACTGAAGTCGAATAACGCCCACGTTGCACTATATCGACTAATTGGGAAGCTTTCTTTAGCTTTGAGCATAAATACGGCCATTTTGTTTGTTAAAATGTTGCTTAACTGTGAAGATTTTCTCATCCGTAAACAAAAAAAAATCTGAGAGCTCCCTTTGCGTACCGCTTCAGTAGTTGTTTCGATATTACCACCTTATTCTTTTTAAATTATCAGTTAAAAAATGACCAGTACGTCTCTTATACGCTGCAAGTCCTAAGTCATCTTTAAAAATACGCGACATGGTTGTGGGTGCCATCATCATCTCCCGAGATAAAATCTTTTGCTTTCGGATAGGATTTTTTGTAATTTCTTTACCTTACTGCTTTGACCGCCTTTTTCGTACGAACACTACGTAGACGCCAGATTTTTTTCTGTCACAAACAGAGGAGGTCTCATTGTACCTATTAGTAGCCCGGTACACAAACATTTGACTAATATCAAGCGTAGGGAGAGTTTTAAAATTTGCATTTGGCTTTATACCAACTTTGTGTCATGTAATCACAGCGATTCGGTTCTCTTTATCACCCACTCCATTTTAATAACGCAACATATTGCAATGTATTGGCGCCAAAATTATAAAACTCAATGAACAATTGTATAAAAGAGACAGATTCCAAATTCAAATTTAATATCTTTCTTAGTTTTAAATGTAAACACACACAGCTCTCATCATAGCTAGCTAGCTAATTTTGTTTATTTGAATTAACATTAGATTAAAACCCAAGTAAATAACTTTTTTTCGTTACGGAGCTGCTAATCTAAAGCATAAATAATCATATTTTGCCTTTTTGGGCAGTCGCGATTCCCTTTCGACGTTTTTTCGGTTTTAAGGTGGCGTTTTATTACGCTATTATAAAGCAAAAACGTTCGATGGGAAAACGGGAATGAGGGGAAATTGCAACTAACCCACTTTTAGATGTAAATTTAAATTGGAAATAAAATAAAAAGGTCAATTAATTAGTAATGAACTCTGGGCCCGTCAGATGGATATTTGATTGACTAGTCAAATCAGTTACTTTTTAATTCACAACGATAAGGAAATTTAACTTTGTATGAAATGAACAATTGTGACGTCATTATATTTCCTTGTCAAATAATGATTTTATTATAGATAAGATGAATAATTTTAAATAAATATAAACGATAAAATAAGAACAGACGCAACGTTTATTTGCCATTATATTTAGCTCAGTTATATAATTTATTTTAACTAGAGGATAATATCCAATTAAATAAAACCATAAATACAATTGAATTTGATCACATCTATGATCCCAGATTTCACATTTTTAGGTACGTAGTACCTTAAATAATGGAACCCTTAGGCTCGGCGAAAACGGGCCATCGACCACTGCCACTGGTGGCCGGCGACCAGTAGTTCACATGAGTTTTCATACATTTTGTTATAACGCGGCGCACGTGTTTGCACCACGCTACAGATACCACGCGCTACAATAGTGTCTGCGACTCGCTACGGGCCACGCAGACGCTAATACGCGCCACTGTCGCGCTTATGCAAACAGAACGGGTTATAAAAAGTGGTGTCTACCGAGCACCGGTGGCTGTCGTTCGCTTCTGACACTGTTAAAAAAATAAACAGATGTAGCGGTAGAACGCGACCGCCACCGGTGGCTGTGGTTGGTGGCCCGTTTGAAGTTAGGGCTAATAGTACAAGTTCATGAAAAAGGCCGAAAACTGGATTTGCCCCACAAATGCCCCGACAAGATTGCTCTAATAAATAAAAACTAGAATTATGTTGTTAATTTTAAACCATATGAAGCACTGGATAAAAAGAAATAAGACGTTCTTGTTGACATTGCAGTACGTATTATCGTTTCAATCATTAATTCATGCTTCATTTATTACGGTCTGGAATCACGTCCTTTGGCCCATGTATATATTCATTCGTTGTGATTTTTTGTTACCAATGATAACGAATACTTATTATTGTGGTGTTGTGGTTTTATTTGCGTATTATTATTGATACGATCGGCAAGATAAAACTCAACATGACTGATATGAGTCATAAAAGTGATTACTAAATAATCGAATTATAATATAATGCTTTACAACAAAACCGAATAAAAATATGAATTTATAATAAACGCCATCAGATGAAAAAAACATGGCCCCGTTAAGCATTCATTGTTTTTCTCTTTTTTTTGGTTTCTTTTCATATTAGTATTTACTCAATAGACCAGGGTAGAAGCCTTTAAAAATAATAAAAAGTGAAAAAAATAATAGTAGGATGAAACCCATTAGAAAAGGAGGGGAATATTATAAAAATGAAAGGAAAAATAAATTACGGGCGATCTGAGGTCGGTAAGGGGATGGGGGTGAGTTTTAAGGGTAAAAAACGGTTTTTCTCGATTTCCGGCATAACTAAAAGTCCTATGGAAAAAAGTCAAATGGCAAAGTTGTAGGTAATAAAAAGATCTAAAACTTTTGTTTTTACACTTTTTTCACATAACCTCAAAATTTATGTGAAATTATGTGAAATTTTTTCGAGTAATTAAAGTGTAAATTTTAATAAATGGCTCAAAATTGTATATAATAATTATAAAAGAAATTTCGAATTTGAGTCTTTTTTGATTTTTGGCATTTTCTGAGAAGATGTACTATTGTAACATTTTATTTTTTCACCATCGGAAAATAGAGATTTCAACGAACAGAAAACATACCAACTTTTTGATAAAAGCTGATATTTTGACGGGTGAATTTTCGATTGAAAATTAGGGTGCTTTTTCGATATTAATTCAAAATAAGGTGCAAAAATAAATATTTCTAATCAAATAAATTACAGCGTATTTGGGACATAAAAAGGTAAGTTTTCACCAAATTTCATGAAAAAAGAAATTTATTTGAAAAAGATAAAAATAAAAAACCAAAATCTTGGTTTTTTGAATTTTTCACATAAATTTTGAGGTTATGTGAAAAAAGTGTAAATACAAAAGTTTTAGATCTTTTTATTACCTACAACTTTGCCATTTAACTTTTTTCCATAGGACTTATAGTTTTGCCGGAAATCGAGAAAAATCGTTTTTTACCCTTAAAACTCAACCCCATCCCCTTCCCGACCTCAGATCGCCCGTAATTTATTTTTCCTTTCATTTTTATAATATTCCCCTCCTTTTCTAATAGGTTTCATTCTACTATTATTTTTTTTTTGTTGTAAAAATTATCGACCCTGGTCTACAAGCACTTAAAGCTTTGTATCGAAACAAATTATTTTTACATACATATTGACACTATGCAATGGAGACAGACTAAATAATTACAAGTGTCTGATATGTTTATGTCAGTAAGTATATAAAAGATTGATCTGTATGTGATGATCATGAAGTTCCTAGTGAAAAACGAATAGCAATGCTATCTGTAAACGAAAAAATGTATAAAAAACCAGTAGGAAGTTATCATGTTTAATGTTCAATATCTTTTGAACCGGTACTTTATTTGACATTAAATCTAGATATCATATAAATACTGTTAAAAAGCTATCATAAGACATAGAGATGCAATTTGGGCATTGCATGGCATTGCTGACTTTCAGCTCCATACTAATATGGGCATGGTCCTTTGGGTACAGAGATAGATAACAGTCTGGAATATCATATACGTAACCTTTTGTCTTTAGAATAAGTTCTTAGGTATGAGTGGCAGAAACACGATCAAAACACCACGCTGGTGAAGGCGCGGGCAACAGTTACTGTAGCTTAAATTAATCCCCCTATTCAGTTTTATGTGGAATCTTCCCGAAGTAAAAAGGCCGCATTGAGCGATTTTGTTAAAAATAAGTAACTTTATGAATTCCCAGTAAATCTCAATAGATTCCTATTGAATTCGTAAATGGTCACTCATGTGAGCAGAATCACAGCAATTAATTTACTTGGCAGATTCTAATTTCGTGTAAACTTTGCCACATGACAAATTATTATCGCAATACGATTCCAATAAAGTGGCCCATTTAGACCTTCTCGTGCTTGAACCCGGCTCGCACTTGACCTGTGTTTAGCAATAAGTTTAATTGAAAATAGTGGGCAAAGATTTCATTACAGAAGGTTTCCATTATGAAATATAATGAATACTTAAATCGTAACATTATAAATATTTTTCAACATCATAAAGTGGCTCTAATGTCACCGCAATTAGGCACATAATACACCTCTTATCAAATAGTGAATTTTCATTGCTATAATTTCATAAGTGATTTCTTTTTAATTTTATTGGTTGAGTTGCATTATTCTTAAAAAAGTTTCGATATAAAAATAAATTTATATTCCTATTGCTTGCTTATTTCATGCAACATCCTTGCAACTTAACTATACGTGTTTAATTAACAAAAATTATTATATACTTGGAAGCGCTGGTTTTTTTTTTACGTGCGGGAAATCCCCACGGATACCCCCCCCTTCGGAGCCGAAGGGGGAGGTTATGTCGGACTCGAACCGACTAAACCGCACGCCGTCTGTGGGTCGATGTGCTAGGCCGGAGGTGAGGTTGTCTTTTGACGTATCCCTCGTACCCCGGCTGACCCAGGGCCATTCCCCTCGGTCTGGCCCTCCTCGGGAGGGGAGAAAGCGCTGGTCGCGGAGGAGTTCACCCAGTATTGCCGTAGCTTTGCGATTCCTAATAGCTCTCTCCACTTTCCAGAGCAGGCGTTTAATATTTACTGTGTGTGTGGCTGCAGACAAGTCGACAAAAACTGCGCAAGTCATTTCACACTTCTGTGCGCATGGTTGAGGATCTGACTAAAGCAAGACGTTCCTTATTACAAGTCCGTCTACTCTGGTATCAGCATGGGGTCTATAACACTGACAAGGTAGATTAGCAGCTATGTTGGTCAACATAGAAGTTATATTGGTCTGAAGCTCTTGGGGTCGACGAAAGGCTTTCCTGGTTTCAGAAACCCCCTTAATTTGGCTTTTCTTTAAAGACACCAAGTATTCCATATGTACGCCGTATTCCATATCGTTTATATAACATAACAGAAGTTTATTTTTAATTTAGATACTTGTCTTTTGTTTTTTTGTTCAAAATCATTTAGAATTTTTAGATTTTTGACCTTTGTAGCTTCAAGTCTAGCTGAACCAGAAAAATGCATACACAGCGGCATGTAGAGCTGTAGTTCTTCACAAACAATAGATAAGAGTCTCTAGTGGCTGGGGGTTACAAGAGGGAGGGGGCCACTATGATACTAAGCGGCGTCCGGCCACCGCGAGTCTATTACCACGCCGTTCCGTAAAACCCTAAGCGGTGCCCGGGCACCGTACCTCCCCAGGCGCCTTTAGGCTTAATTAGGAGGTAGGATACGACAGTATTTCCGTCCAATTGAACAGTCCGACTGGGTAAGTACCTCCGCTCTACTACTTATTATATATAATAACCTTCAGGGCTAACATGCGCGTCACGAGATAGCTATCTCGAGGCATTTTGCCGTTTTATGTCGATATGTCGACTGTTGGTAACATGCAGGGCTAACATGCGCGCCACGAGATAGCTATCTCGAGGCATTTTTCCGTTTTATGTCGATATCGACTGTTGGTAACATGGCAAATTTCATGGCGATCTATCAGATGTCGACATAACTCGACTTCGAGAAATCATCTCTACTTGGTGTCTGCAAATTGTAACATACGTGCCCTTATTTACTCGAATTTTGACATTTAAAATGTTTTGTCTCCCGTCGTTCATTTGGTCGACGAGAAGTTATCTCGTGTATTCTTTTCTTGAGCTCGGTTCATTTTGGACTAAAACAGCGACTGCAAGCCATTTTCGACCTTAATAACATTTCCTTTGTTACGTGTCTTTTCGCATTAATTGATGACGCTGTACACGAATATAAGAAAAAAATTCAATAGCATGTCATGTCAATAAGGTCGAAAATTGTTTGCACTATTTTTCTCTTTTTTTCATACCTAGCATCCCTAACTAGTCTGTGTTAGTTATGTCGACATAACTCGACTTCGAGAAATCATCTCTACTTGGTGTCTGCAAATTGTAACATACGTGCCCTTATTTACTCGAATTTTGACATTTAAAATGTTTTGTCTCCCGTCGTTCATTTGGTCGACGAGAAGTTATCTCGTGTATTCTTTTCTTGAGCTCGGTTCATTTTGGACTAAAACAGCGACTGCAAGCCATTTTCGACCTTAATAACATTTCCTTTGTTACGTGTCTTTTCGCATTAATTGATGACGCTGTACACGAATATAAGAAAAAAATTCAATAGCATGTCATGTCAATAAGGTCGAAAATTGTTTGCACTATTTTTCTCTTTTTTTCATACCTAGCATCCCTAACTAGTCTGTGCTTTCGAGCAAATGGCCGTATCGGGCTGATTTTATCGGATAAATGTGAAAACAGCAACTAACATGTTTAAAAAATGTGTATACCATAGACAATAATTGAAAAAGTTTGACGCGACAAAATATGTCGACGTTACTTCGCTCGAGAAGACTCGAGATGATATCTCATCTCGATTCGAGATATTTGACGACGCGCGCATGTTAGCCCTGCTTGTGTTGTGTTTCCGGCGGTGAGTAGAGTAGCCAGAGCTCACTGAAGAGTTTTTGTGCTATCAGTGGGAACACCAATGGCTATTCCTAATTTGTCTTCTACACTCACGGCACAGAAACTCTCTGTGTTTACAGGGTCGGCAGCACGAGTGTGATGTCCCTGCTGTTGCACACTTCCATAGGCCACGGTAACCAATTTCCATCAGGTGGGCCGTGTGATTGTCTGCCACGCTAATAGTATAAAAAATTCTTCAATATACAGAAACGTTTATTTTATAATTGTATAGGTAGTTATTCATAATACATATACCTACATACATTATGTATAATTAGAGGCGTCGAGTTCTACGGCTAAGTAATTACTATTCGAATCGATTAGGCATCTAATCTGTTCCCTTAATCTGTTTCAAGTATACATAAACACCCACTATAGTTACAGTTTAATTACATTAACAGTAACTACCTAAACACCAGAGAGAGAATAAACTTTGGACTGCCATAGATGATTGTATGGAAACTGGGACCGACGGCTTAACGTGCTCTCCGAGGCACGACCAGACCGATACAAATACCCATATTTATGCATTCATGCATACAATTTTGCACTGAGTAGTGATCGAACACGCGCCTTTCGCGTAGCAGCCACATTAACTACCAGACAGAGGCTGTGGCGATGTTACGTCCAGTTCCTTGTAGTAAGGCTCAAGAATCAAGAATCAATCAATCAAAAAGGCTTTACGCAATAAAAGGTTGATGAAACCATATTACTCCAATTATCTACCAATTATCATTCCAAACTATTACATGGAAATTAATGAGATCATGCTACTAATTAGTCCCCAGAACAATGGAAGCTGAGTTTCATTATGGGTGGATATTTAATCAACAAAATGTGCTGACCATGTGTTTATGACGTGTTGGTCGTTGGTAGCGAGACGTTATGAATAAATGAGTTATTTATGAGCTATGACTTAGTCATCAAATGTTATCGATATTGAATTTAAGTATGTACTTAGGTGTATATGTAAAATACAAAGTATTTAATATGTATATAAATATATATGTCTATATACTTAAATATAGTTTAAGCTTATGACTACAGTAATAACTACCCATAAGTTATTATCGTTTAATTAAATAGGTCCATCCAAAGGTTGCCTGGAAGAGATCGCTTGTAGCGATAAGGCCGCCATTTACATATACTGTATTTTTTTGGTGTACAATAAAGATTTATCTTATCTTATCTTATCATCACTCCGGTCTTCAAAGTCACTGGGTCGATACAGGAATGTGGGAGCTATCGATACATATTCCGATAATATATCGATCACGAAGGGCATTAGAGGGTCGGCAGCGCTAGTGTGACTTCCCTGGTATTGTATACGTTTAAAGGATATGGTAGCCACTTTCCATCAGGTGGACTATGTGCTTATCTGCTACTCAAGTGGCATAAAAATACACAAACTTAATTGACTTCCAGATCGTACAGCAGAGTACATTCTAGGAGTGTCAATATGTATCGACCCTGCTCGAAGGATTGTCACAGACAAATATTGGGCGAAGCATTAATGTATATTGTTACGAGCGTGGGGGTCGGTTTAAATAGAAAATGAAAGAACAACCGTTGAAAACTGATTTTATTAAGCTGCACTTAAATTACAGCAAGGCGCGTAGCAATTCGAAAACTCTTCGTTACACAATACACAGGCACTTATATAATCGTAACAGACTGAGCGGAGGCTGGTAGCTCGCCTTTTATATCCGGCGCGGCCGAGTAGCGAATGTTCTCGAAAAGACAGCAACATTCTGGAATGGATCCGGCGGCTGGGTCTCGAGGTGGCTCTGCACAAGTCCGAGGCCATGTTCTTTCATGGCCCTCGGCGCAGGCCAGGCCCGGGAGCCAGCCTAACAGTGGGATGTACTCCCATCGACATCAAGCCCCGGTTGAAATACCTGGGGCTCGTGCTTGATGGTCGATGGGACTTCGGACAGCATTTCCGAAGTCTGCGCCCCAAGTTGGTGCTCACGGCGAATGCCTTGGGCCGGTTGTTGCCCAACTTGAAGGGCCCAGAGTCCTCCTGCAGGAGACTCTACGCGGGTGTCGTGCGGTCTATGGCCCTATACGGGTGCCCCGTGTGGGCGGACACCCTGGAGGCCAGATTCCTGCCTCTGCTCCGTACGGCGCAGAGCACGATGGCCTCCAGGGCCATCAGGGGATACCGCACGATATCCTTCGAAGCGGCGAGTCTCCTGGCCGGATCGCCACTGTGGATCCTGGAAGCGAGGGCTCTTTCGGCACTATATAAGTTCCGAAAGGAGGCGCGGGAGCGGGGATTCGATCCCGAGGATATTCGGGCCGAGAAATCCCGGCTCCACCATGTCATGGTGGCCGAGTGGGAGCGACGACTTGAGCAACCACGCGCAGGGCACACCGTCATTGCGGCGGTAAGGCCCATCATGGGGGAGTGGCTAGAGAGGCAACACGGTAGCCTCTCGTACCGTCAGACGCAGATTATCACCGGGCACGGTAGCTTCGGGCGGTATCTGTATCTGATGGGTATAGAGCCAACGCCCGAGTGCCAGGCCACAGATAAGTAATAAAAAAGAAATATCTTTGCCGCAAAAGCGTAGAGAATGGATTATAGGAGAACCGTATTGGAGTTCGGACATGGTCGCCTCCTGAGTTGCTGCAGGTCCACCGATTTTTGGCATGGTGATTTTGTTATATATTTATTTAGCGATTTTCCTTTTAATGATGTGCTCCTTTTCGCAATAAAAACTAATTTTCTTTCTTTCTTTCTTTCTTTCATCACTGCGACGCGAGCGTGGACTCGGGGCTGCACACGCTCACCGAGTGCCCGGCGTTTGAGACGCCGAGGCGGGAGCTTGTGGCGGCCCTGGGGGTGAGAGTGCTCACGCTCTCCACCCTGCTCGCGGCGATGGTCCGCTGCGCGGATGCGTGGGCGGCCAGCGCCTCCTTCTGCGAGCAGGTCATGCTCGCGAAGGAGACAGCAGAGCGGGCGCGGCGCGATGAGCGAGAAAGGCTCGCTGACATCGCTGCACGCGCCCGAAGGCGGCTCGGGCGTCGGAGGGCGCAAACTGACCTCCGCCTCCCATGAGCGCGGGCCTGAGGGTGACGGGTGGAGCCGCCCGTCATCCTAGCAGAAGCAGGCCACGGCGGCGGCGCGCATCGTAGGACGATGCGCGCCTCCCCATACCGGGGCAGAGCCGGGGACCGCGTGGTCCCCCCCTTCCCGAGGAGGGCCAGACCGAGAGGGATGGCCCTGGGTCAGCCGGGGTGCGAGGGATATGTCGCATGACAACCTCACCTTCGGCCTAGCACTACGACCCAGAGACGGCGTGCGGTTTAGTCGGTTCGAGTCCGACATAACCTCCCCCTCCGGCTCCGGAGGGGTGGGTATCCGAGGGGATTTCCCGCACGTAAAAAAAAAAAAAAAAAAAAGGAATGTTCGATTGGGGTCTTATATCTCTTTTCGTTCGATTCCTTCTAGTACAGTGACGTCAAGGCATGCTGTCTCTTTCTATAGTGCCGTCTCGCTCACTACTATGGGAATTTGGCCATATATTGATGTAGACTGAAAAGGCCCATAAGGGGTCCGGAAAATGCCTGAAAAAGGGTTCCCAAGGTAATGTTGCGGATCGACGGGGAGTGGTCTGAAACGGCCTGAACACTGTTTTCAGGCGCCTGAAAATAAAGGCAACTTGGTCAAAATTGTGATACTTCGGGAGGTGAAAGAGCACCTTCTGAAACGTGCCGAAATGTGTTTCGGCCTCCTGAAAACGTCTGTAACACAGAGAAAATGACGATTGAAGTTGCCAAGCGCCCGGCGTAGCAACATGGTTACTAAAGTAACATAATCTTGTTGTACTCGTAGTTGGTTAATCTCATTGGAGCGAAGTATACACCACTGCATTGCCTGTTTCTGGATATATCGAAGGCCTTTCGTTGTTACTCGCGAGATGATCTGCGGTCCAAAGGAGTTTCAGAGGTTTATATAGTGCCACCATCCGGGACATGTATCACGGTTCTGTGTTCTGACCCTAACCGCTGCCGTGCTGTTGGTTACACGGGTACCTTTCACCTTTAACGTAAACTAAGTCCATAGTCTATTCCTGTCCAAGGTGTTGTTAGACGTTTTGTCAGACAGTATCGGAGAATTCACATGAGCCGCCTCCATGGTTGCTGATGATATCGCGCTGGTGGATGCGATCTCAAAGCCGTAGATGGCCCAGGATCAGCCAAGGTGCAAGGCAATTGCCTTATTTAGTCATCTTTATGGTCCGAGATAGTGCGCACTTTTAGTTAGTTCAGTCTTAATTGTAAGTGTAACTCATAGCACAATGTATTGTTTGAAGTCAATTTGGTTCTAGAAAAGTTTAAAGAAATAAAAGTTCTAACAGTTATATCGCAATCTGAGGACACGGTAGTACCCCCGCCTAGACGAGCCAAGCGAATCGCATGGGCACTACCTACCTTTTCTCGAAACGCTACGTCGTTTTTTTGAACTGTCATAACTTTGCTTTGGATGATGCTAAATACTTAAAATTTTGATAGAATGCCATCAGTACAATTATTAAACATATAAAGTTTGAATGTCGTAGCGATTATACTTTAGATTTTATTAATGTCTCAAACCCCTTAATTTCGTCACTGACTCATCACTCATTGATAATCAAAATTGTTACTTCCTGAAGTCCTAGAAAGCTGAAATTTGGTATGTAAGCTAATATTACTACAAAAACAACAAAAAAATTAAAAACCTAACCTAACCAACCCCCTGGGAATAGGAGGTGGAAGCACAGATAACCTACTACGGTGGAGGTTTGTATATGAGACTTGCACTAGGTACAGTTTGTGCCACAAAGTCAAAATTAATTAAAATATTCCTATAACAAATAAAAAATAAGTCCGTCATAATTTTTAACCAACTTACAAAAATAAATTAAATCCCATCGAAAACATTTTCATGTAAAAATGTTGCCAAGACGAGTTTACGTGGCTTACCCTGCTTACCCTACGTAAACTCGTCTTGGCAACATTTTTACATGAAAATATTTTTGGTGGGATTTATTTATGAGAATTTACTTTAATTGAATAAAAATGTAGACTCATTTACTAAATATACATGGTATAAATATTAGACGTAAAGGTAATCCTGTATTACATACTACTCGTTTCCAAAAAATAAGCAGCTCTTTAATGCGGCGACGTATTACATTCTACATAATACTTCCCAATGAAATTAGAACTTTGTCCATGAATAAATTTAAAACAACTGTTGTGGAAACTGTTGTGGAAAATTGTGTACATTTCAGACTATTGACAATAATGACAATAATTTAAAAAAAACCGACTTCTAAACCAAATTGACGTCAAAACAGTATACAGTACAGTATGATGATGCATGTAAGATAGTTAGGATGTGTAGCGTAGATTGACTGAAGTCTTGAGCACAGTATCGAGTTTCTGTTAGCAGAAACTCTACCTTACGGGAGCGGGTGTGTGACGATGCAAATCGTCTTATTGAAGTTTGAAATATTAATTACACATTTAGACGATTAGTATCGATTTAAAATTATATTTTAGCTACATTTTTAATCTGCCGCTCTATCAGTACCTTTGGTTTGTCTCTGACTGTGTGCGGTGTCTACCAACATTTCGATACAATCGTAATGGCGATAGAACAGTGATGATGTAAAATCAGTGCTAATATATAGCCCCGGAGAGGCAATTTCGCCATATCCTATATTACCAAGAGCGGAAGCTGGTCATGTGGGCCCGCCCACTGACTGATGTCTGGGGGAGGCTATAAAGCCCACTGCAGCCTCATTCAAATCCTTTTCTCTTGACATCAGCTTCCTATCGCTAAGGCTTGGATGAGAATAACTGATATTTATACGCAGTGTGTCAATCTCTTTTTATTTCAGGTAGCTCAATAGCGACATGAAAACGATGCATCCCACCAAAGCTTAGTCCTGAGACCTGTACTCATTGGCAATAATTTATTTTTGGTGCCACGTCGTTTTCATGTTGCTAATGCAAAGCTCTTTCCAGGCAATAACCATGCTTTTTACGTGAGCATGGTGTGCCGTATTTTATTTTATCCATATAGTGTTATATATAGAATATTTTAACGCCACGTTGTGTGTTGCATGTAACGGGGTGAAAACCCTGGTATGGATGCTGTTTTTTACGTGAACAGTATATCAATTTTCATTAACTGGAGGTCGTATACTCCACACCCTGAGATTCATTTCTAATAACTATACATAATGTATGTAACGACCCCTTTAAATCGATTATAATTATTATATATTGTAATCTAACTTTTATTTATACATCATCGCTCTTACCCTAGCCGGTATAGTCAGCTAATTAATAACCCTTTCATCTCATCTACCTAAGGTGATTAAATTAATCTAACTAGAAAACAATCCTTACGTATCAATGGCGCCCAACGTGGGGCATATGTGCAATCATGCCATCAATTCAGTTATGATAACTTGATGAGGGGGGGGGGGACTAGGGGAGGCCTATCTTACTTAGCTATATAGTTTATCTGTTTTCTTTGACCTGACTCCGACTTCTGTATTGAATTGATCAATATTTCAGTTATTTTAAACTTTTTTACCAATTTGGTTTTGAAGTCGGTTTTTTTTAATTATTAATGTTTCTCATTTTAGTGGGGTATATGTGCCTTCGTAGTACAAGTTTAATTTAGTCCAACAGGCCATCGACCACTATTTTCGTCTTTTACGAGTGAGTCAAACGACGAATAATATATAATTCTCAGGAACTCAGAAACAAAAAATGGTTACAACAAACAAACTTCAAGAAGCAGGCAGGCAGTTTTTTAGTTTAGGAGTTAAACCTAGATGGCGACATTATTTTGCCAACTTTTCAAATTTTTAGTATAAAATTAATTTAACAAAAATAAAACATTCACTAACACATTATTGAGTATGACTGAATAAAATTATACTATTCTCATATATATTGATTCTGCCAGATTATGCAATAATTGTAAAAGTTATAGACATATTGTACTATGCCGCTAGATGGCACAACAATAAATAATAGTTATTTATGATACAAGTAACCTCACGTGTGTCATACGAAGTTTTTCGACCCACTTACGAGTAAAAAAGGGCAAATTTTATATTTAATGAAGGTCTCATAAACTGCCATGTACTTATCCCTGGATTTTGGAGGCAAAAGGCTATCACTGGCATTTCGTGCCACACTTAGTATTTCCGGCGACGTCAAATCAACGTATCAGTCTTCTTCTATACTAGAGATTGACATTCTAAACTTGTTGATCAACTATTCGTACTTAAATAAACAATGCTCACAGCACAGACGGAAAGTTTGTTAAAAACTCCGCGCTGTTTTTTTTCTGCGCTCAGCGTGTTAGCTATGCTCGCGCAGATTGGAGTGTAGGCACGAACAATTACACTAAACAGCCAAAATGTTAAATGCAAAAAATCTAATTTTTATGTAAGTATTTATAAATTTGTTTCACATTGAATTATTAATTAAAGTAAATAAGTTGTTGAAAATTTATCATATTCAAGGTGGCATACTACTTTTTTTCTACAAAAATAGTGTTATTTTTAGTCTTATGTTGAAACGAAACGTATCTAAGTCAAAACATTTTCCGAGATTTAAAAATAAAACTATTTAATATCTTTCAGCGAGGTACCAACTTAATTTGATGGAATATAAAATAAAACACTAGTGCGATCAAGAAAAAAAAAGCAAAAGTGTTTAATACCATAGTTTATGAGTGTAAAAGCCATGTGATAAACACCAATTTATGAGTAAGGGTTTCGAAAATATTTTTTTACTACATTACCAACGAGTTCTATATGCTTACATATGTTTAAGTTCTAAAATAATTTAAGTAATTCTAAGTCAGCAACTTGTTAGCTGACTTAGAATCACGTAAATTATTTCAGAACTTAGATATTTGATAAATTTTTATTTCTTAAAATGAGTCTTATAGTGCCATCTATTCATTCTTGAGTATTACTAAAGATATTTTCTTAGTATCGGTAACCCATGGTCAAACGGAACTAATAACGCGCTGCATCACCTTCGAGGGAAAAGAGGTTATAGCTATAGGCCTGTAATTGGGCGGGACTGTTCTGTCGCCTTTCTTAGGCAAAAAATGTACGAACGCAGTCTTCCACGAGCCACGGACTTGTCTCGTGGAATGAGAGAGCGCGAAAAGGCATGTAAGTACTGGGCACAACTCGGGTGCACAGTGCCTGAGCACCATCGCCGGTATACCGTCCGGCCAACTCGACTTCTGAACATCTCGGGATTTAAGTTCCCGCCGGTTCACAGTTGGGGAGAATCGGTGGCTCGGCATTCCCATCGTTCATAATCGAGTTTGACGCAAATAGATTACCAAAGTGATCGGCTTTCTCCTTAACGCTATGGGCCAGGCTTCCATCGGGTACTTGCAGCGCCGGGAGGCAAGACTGACTGAAATAAACAGCTGCCAGATGAGTACCTCGCAAGCCGCTCACCATTTCTCCAATGAACTCGAAAAAGCAAAGGCCAGGGCTTTTACTGGACCTCAAAACGGCATTCAATTTTCGCTTCACTACATCAATGTTCGGATCCTGATTGGTAAGTGCCATGGTTCAAGCCTTATATATGATTGCTTGCGGCCTCTATCTTCTCTGCACGGCCTATTAAACCACGAGCGATTGCTCGCTCCTGTTGCGATCTTGCGGTTGGGAATATAGCACAGGAGCTTGGATCATCTGAAGTTTAGCAAAGCCGCCTCAATTCTCGCAGTCCGTCCCAGTCTGCCGACTTGTAGTGCCAAACATGCCGCCATTGATACTCACTGATCCCAGATGCCCCGAATATGGCACCGGCACCCAAAAATCACCAACTATGATCTTCGGACTCAAACAATATGGGTCGAGCCATATCGTGGCTACACTGCATCCGTAAATTTGTAATATTAGCACATCCATGTTTTAGAAACGCGTTAAAGATCGGTCGATATTAAATATTTTCAACTGACGAAAAAACGGAGGAGGTTCTAAAGTCGACGCGTCTATTTTTTTTATGTATAACCACGCATATTTTTTTGTAGAGTAGTCCGATTTTGATTATTATTTTTTTATTGGAAACAGTATGCCCAAAGTAGGTCCCATGTAAATTTGAAACAAAAAATCTAACCCTAATGGTAGGAAAATAGAGGTGATTTATTGTTCACTCACAGATTTTAGTGTTGAGTTCAGTAGTATTTTTTTTATATTTTCATGCATGTAGTAATTAGATGATTTTAGCCACAAAAAATATGAAATAAAAACAGCTTATAGATTTTTGGCAGTTTATTTTTTTGTTAAAAAGCTTTTATCCATTTGCAGTTTTTATTTTATTAAAGCTTGCCTCAATATTTTTTCTTTAATTTAAACTCTCTTTATTTCCCTTGGGTTTGAGATTCATGAATGTTGAGCTTCTGGCGCCGTGATTAAATCAGTCGACTTTATCACAATGGCCTAATTGAATGATCGCCCCAAGATTCTATTTATATTCGTTTTAAAAACACAATGGTAGTAATTTATTTATGTCACAATTATCCACTACCCTCTTTGTTAGACGAGATAACTTTTTTCGTATTTTTTGTCGCTTATTTTTGTCTTGTTTTCGTAATAATAAACATTTGCAGTATAAATTCAGGTATTGTGCCACAGATCATCTAAATAATTGAAACAGAAGACTCACTGCCTGGAAAAAATACAATTCAACTTAGTTAAGTACCTACTTGTTCATTTGATCGACCGCTGCGCGTAAATATGCATCTTAATAGTCGACCATACGGTTGCTATTACTATGCAGCCGCTTGACCTTGTGGTTACGTACTAGCAATTGCTATGACGCTAGGGCTGCCTGAACCATACTTCCATACTAATATTATAAATGCGAAAGTAAGTCTGTCTGTCTGTCTGTCTGTATGTTACACTTTCACACCTAAACCACTGAGCGATTTTGATTAAATTTGGCATATGGGTAGAGTGGATCTTAAATAAGGATACAGGCTATGTTTAGTCGTAAGAACACATCCATGCGGGCGGAGCCGCGGGCAAAAGTTGGTACAATTTAAGTACTGCGTCAGATCGCTGTCATGTATTATTCATTTATTATTAATCATGATTATTATTAAATAAGCCTTAATAAGTAATGAATCCAAGATTTTCTGTATAGTATATCAAAAGAAAAAAGAATACGAGGCCAAGTTGATAAGTAGGTATTTACCTATATTTCGTACCAAATGTATGAAATATTGTCATACGTACCTTAACATGTGTTATAATTAGGTACTTAACGAATGAGAATTTACAAAATTACACTTGTTACCTACTTCAAGAAGGGCATCAGAAGGTTTTTTTCAGGGTCGGCATCGCGGTTGTAACGCCCTTGGTGCTGCTACGTCCATAGGCCACAGTAACCACTTTTCATCAGGTGGGCAGTTCTGCTTGTGCCACCTAAGTGGTATTAAAAAATTCTTTCTTTCTTTAATAGGCAGGCAAAATAAAGAAAGGTTTTATTAGACTTTTTGTATTCGCGCTCCTTATTTTTTTTTTAACGTGAGGGAAAATCCTTCATGGATGTTATGCCGGACTCCTTTCGACTAAAAACCCTCACGTACCGCCTAATAGCCTGCAGTTGGTAGCCCCGGGTAAGCCCTCGGAAGGATGTCCCAAGCCTACCAACAGACCTGGGGCTGCGGCCTCGCCTAAGGGGTGGTTCGGGTGTTATCCCGCGTCTAATGCGTGCGTTAATCTCTCACATCACGCTGCCATCATGGGCCTGCTTCTATAAGTCCACTCACCGTCCTCAGGACCCCGGTCATGGGGCCGATGGTCTTCGACGAAGACACGTCGGCGGCGCTCAAGCCACTGGCTGCGGAACTCGGGTGGAAGAGTTCTCTCCCGCTCTTGCACCGCCGCCTCTTTCACGAGCGTGACCTGCTCGCAGCAAGAGATGGCGTAGTCCCATTTACTTCCGCTGGTCCCCATGGTCTCGAGTGACAGCGTGTCCACGTCCAGACCCACCACGAGGACCTGGCGCTGTTCCGCCCACGCCGTGCACTTTACCAACGTGTGGAGCGCTGTGTCGTTACTGCGGTCCTTGCAGTGCTGACACTCGGCCGTGGTTTGCTGATGTCTTCGCCACAGATACTTACCGAAGCTACCGTGCCCGGTAAGCATCTGTGTCAACCGGTAGGAGAGAGCACCATGTCTACTCTGCAGCCACTCGTCCATGACCGGTCTGATGGCCGCGAATGTAGCGAATCCCCCCTTTGGTTGCTCAAGTCGCACCTTCCATGTCTCCACGGTTTCCTGGTAGCACGCAGGCCTTTGGCCCCGCTCCAGCGCCTCCTTGCGCCATTTAAATAAAGACGCTAGGGCTCTCGCTTCCAGGTGTATCCGCGCCCCTATAATGCATTTTCCTCGTAGCATATTATATTACTAACAAAAAATAACAAGAATCAATTGCCTGCTTAGGTACTACATAAATATTACGTGTATAGATGATGATAAATAACGGGTCTTTCAAATAGAGCGGGTCGATGTTAATGATTTGTGGCGGCCATTTTGTTTTGGCGCACCTGTTAAATCTATTGTTTCTTATTCAGTCACTGATGCCAGATCACCATGGCAAGTTGCACGGTTGAGCAGCATGTGCAAACAATAAAACTTTAATATCAAAATGAGTGTTCGTTATTATTAGTATTACAGTTATTGCGCCCATTTTATGGCAGACGCGGTGTGGTGACCAAATTTGAGACGACCGTTTCGGTAAACAACCAACTAACACCTATACGTCAAAGGAACGATAGATCGGCCAAGAATATCGCCGCTGTATGTGCCATTGTATTGTGAGAGTGTTCAGGAGACTCCGAGGCAGTCGATTTCTCGTCGTGCACAAGAACTCGGCCTTTTGCAGACTTCAATTTGGAGAGTTTTGCGTCGGGACTTCGGCCTGCATCCATACAAGAGCTCAAAGATTATGACCATGTTCGCTGAATGGGCTTCGGAACGCTTGTAAGAGGACCCCGATTTTGGCCGAAAAATAATCTTAAATTTCTTTTGGCTTGAATTGAACAGTTTGGACGTGAATGACATGTGGTTCCAGCAAGATGGTGTTACTTGCCACACAGCGAACTACATCATGGACATTCTCCATGAACGGTTTGAGGGTAGGGTTATCTCTCGCAGAGGTGACGTGAATTGGCCACCAAGATCGTGTAATTTGACTTCGCTAGACTTTTTCTTGTTTTCTCGGTTTTCTGAAGTCTATGCCAATGAGCCACAATCGACCGTTGCCCTGAAAGCCAACGAAACGCAGGCCCTCGCTCTGATTCCCAGATCACCCAGATCTGTACAGCAAAGTCATTGAAAATTGGACCTCTCGGATTCGTGCCAACATACAAAGCCGCGGCGGACATTTGAACGATGTTATATTCCATTCATAATGGCATAAATGGGCCTTTCAAATAAAAAAAATCGTTAATATCTCACACACATCTTGTTTTATTCAATTTTAACATCGACCCGTCCTTGTTGACAGACCATTCATTTATGTGCGCACCGGATGGCTGGATAAAGCCCGTCCGGTGAGCGACCGTCGACAGTCCGCGGCGAATAAAGCGCGCAAGTAGAGAGAGTGAATGTACTTTGTAATAAAAAATATGAAAACCAAAATGTAAGAAATTTGATTCTAAACAACTTTTGCCTTACCATTTCTCGTGTGAAATTAAAAATAAGCAAAGTATTGATTAAACAAAAATCCATACTTAAATTTTACAATGCATATAACAGTATTATAACCTCGCAAAACAAAATGTTGACTACCAGTGACAGCCCGTAACGAATTCCGAAAGAAACTTGCTACCAGATTTTTTTACTATATCATAAAATTAAACATTAACTAATTCACACCTTTTGGGGTATAAACCGAAAAGTATCGATCCCAGGAAAAAATTACAAGGACGGAAGTTGTAGGGAATTAAATTCCAAACAAAGCATTTTTCATGTAAAATTATAAATAACAGAAATATTCAATAAATAGAATCTCACCCTTTTTACGATCATGGATTACGCAAAGACCCAAATACCACGCACAACTATGTTGGTTGGCTCCTTTTTTGAGCTAATTCTCTTATGCTAAGCAAATTTTTTAGGAATTTTGGACTGTTTGTTCGCAAAGGACGTAAAAATTACAGAACGGATTTTGATGCGGTTTTTTAATTAAAAAGATCTTGTTTACACTCAAAATTT
This sequence comes from Eilema caniola, assembly GCA_949126895.1. Taxonomy (NCBI): domain Eukaryota; kingdom Metazoa; phylum Arthropoda; class Insecta; order Lepidoptera; family Erebidae; genus Eilema; species Eilema caniola. The sequence goes on from OX421474.1 coordinate 23,762,632, forward strand.
TACGTATGTTTGATCGCGATCAGTCGAGTACAACTGGAGATGACCAAATATCACGATATCCGACTTCCATTTAGGCGAAACCGCGACCATCAGCTAGTAATAAATAAAATACAGAATAATAGAGTAAATTTCTCAAAACCATTATTATATATATATATTATTATAGTATTTCAGACTATATTTGCAACAAACTGGTGTCTACAACTCGGCTTTAATAACAATTTATTCTAGTCTGTTTATCTAGCGAGCTCGTGTTAAAATGCTTTTAAGGCATTAACAAGTGGTCGTCTGCAAACGCCTGTAGAGCGTGAATGAACTGTTCTTTTTATTTGAAATATGTTCACAGAATTTCTATTTTAAAGGTAATTTATGACAATTTAACGACTTTCTTCCTTTCACTTCACTTGGGTGATCGGTTCACTTGGGCTTACTTGGGCTGCTTGGTCTGGAGTGACCACTCGGTGCACCCTGGGCAACGGAAACGGCAGTGCTTCTCCGACACAGGGGAGACGCTGCTGCCTATGGCCTATTCCAAATGCATTTGACCCAGATATTCATTAAAATAATAAGAAAGTAATGTAATATTATTATAATATTTTTATAAGTATGTAACACGTCAATATGACTTCACGTCTCAGGAAAGAGGGTCTCCATTGCAGACACCAATATTTCAATGGTGGCCCTTAACTAAACGGCCTCATCAGGTGATTCTTCACGGCCGGCTTCAAACACCCGGGACTGTAGAAAGAAGGAAACGCGTGTGCTTGTATAATAAAAGCTGTTTTGACCCATACCAGACTCTCCACGTGTCCCTCGGTAACCACGTGTCCCTAGCAGAGGATACAGGTGAGAGCAGGCAAGGGAAGGGGGCTGGTTCTCCGATTGCAAGCCTCGGGGTGACAGGTACGGCCGCTAGTCACTCCAGCAGAAGCAGGTCTGCGCAACGATGCGACGTTCCCCTTATCTTGGGTAGGATGGGGCCATCTCAATCTCTAAGATGGCCTAGGGTTAGTCGGGTTGCGAGAGAAATGCCTTATTGGAAACCTTATTTCCTGGTAATTGAAACCTAAGATGGCGTTCGGTATTAGTCAGTCCGAGTCCCACATAACCGCCTATGGGGGTGGTATCCGTGAGAATTGCCGCCCAAGAAAGTGTTTTGTTGCTCAAAACAAAAAAAAGGAACCAGAATCACTTCGGTGTTCGTCTATCTGTCTATGTTTCAATACCCTTTTCTTTTAGAAATGTGTTAAGATATCAAGTGTCATAGTTCGGAGTTGAACTTCTGGCCCTCTAGACAAGTGGCAATTCATTAGCCGGCGTTAGATGGAATAGAATGACGAATGTATGGGATTTGACGTATTTGACATGTGTTAACGACTGTCATATACGTCAAATCCCATACATTACAACTTGTCTACATAACATGATATAACATAAACTCACGCCTTTATCCCCGAAGGGGTAGGCCGAGGTGCTAGCACCCACATTTCGCCAGTTTATGTTTAGGTCCCAATGTAATAGGTGGCGAGCCTCGTGGCGCGGCGAAATGTAAGTGTTAGTAGTCCTCTGCCTAACCTTCCGGGGATTTACAGGCGTGACTATATGTATGTACTTTTTATCTTTCGCGTTTACAGATTGTTTACACAATAAACTTATTGCATGTGAACCCTCTCTTTGCTGTAGAAGAACATGTACAATTACTACACCATATATCCTTGTATCTACGTAAAATACGTCAGACACGCTAACAACGTTTGCGTGTTGTTCTTGTTGCATAGTTTAAGAAGACATGGACTCTCGGGACACTCTTCACTCTTGGCGGTCCATTGTATTAATGCGTCGGTAGCCAGGTGACGAGGTATATTTGTGTATGGTACACACATAGTAGTATAGTAGTACATCAGTTTTTCGACATCAATTCTACTTAACCTTAAAATCATTCAAAATAAATATGTTTATCTGAAGATGATTTATTCGAAACATGTCATAATATTATAAATTAAATATTAAGCAGTGATAAAACTAAATATGTAATATTATAAATTAAATATTAAACAGCGATAGAACTAAATATAATTGTGTGGAACTTGTAAAGTGTGGTTTTTCATATATAGAAAGGTAGTAGGAGGAGAAAACCTGGACAAGCCTCGTACGTCACTCTTTCTTCTCCTTTTCATTAAGACATGAAATTCCTTGCCAGCTCACGTGTTTCCTCCTTCCTACAGTCCCGGGTCCTTTAAGCGGGGCGTTAACCATATGATGAGGCCATCGAGCTAAGTGCCATCATTGTTAACGTGGTAGGTATGTGTTTGTAATGGTGAGCCTCTTTCCTAAGACATTGCCTTCAACTCACCATAAGGTGAGGTGAAGTCAATATGACGTACCCTCTAAAAGAAAAGACGGGGTGCACTCCGAGAGTGCCGGCAGAAGTGAAAACATTTTCTTTCTTTCTTTCTTCGTCATATACAGAGAAAAAGATAAAAAGAACATACCATACCATACCATGCCTATAATATAGCGCCAATCATAGAACCTATCACTAATTTTCTGTCAAAAGAAATTAATGAATTACAAAAAGAAAAAATAATCACAAAAAGTAATAAATTACAAAAAGAAAAAATAATCACAAAAAGTGTCATAAGCCCAGGTTCGAACCCGGTACTATCTGAAACCATAAGGACTTATAGTCGAAGCGCTTACTGATAAGCTACGAAGCTTCCTAGCGTACCTAACAAAATAAACAATCTGTAGCTAATGTTGTATGACGTCAGTCGTCGGTTACGGTTCAAAGGTGAAAAGAAGTCTTCACTTCAAAATAGCACGCGTATCGGCAAATAGATGGACCTGGCTTAGACTCCGTAAATCCTGGCGAAGCTCATGTAAACAAATATTACGCTATATTAGTGGAAACCATTTTGAATCACTTGCCCTGTTGGTTTCCAGCTTAGTTTGCCGTGTTAGAGTAGAACAGGGCCACCCTATCTCTTACTGTAGGTGTTGTAGGAGGCAATTAAGGGATAGGGCTGTTTTACATCCGACAGTAAACATACAGCCCATGACTAAATGCCCGTTTGACGGTGATAGGCTCGCCCCCAATTATGTGGGACCGAAAATCATACTCTGCGAAATGTGGATGTCAATACACCTCTGCTTACCCTTTCGGGAATTTACAGGGGTACAGTACCGTATATGTATGCATTTAAAATTACAGTCATAACACGAGTTATCGGTGGATTTCTATTGTTTGAATAAAGACCTGACATAAAATAAACAGCAGACTGACAATTAAACAGCTTGAATGTGGCAAACTGAATAAAGGGTTTGCAAACGTTTGAGTTAATTGAAATAGCATTAGTCGCATCACCGGCACGGCACCCTTAGGCGTTATCCGTATATAATGTGATTATGTACGGTTGTTGCAGGTTCATACCAACGTTACTCGTGCGAATTTGCAAACAAACATTCTGGGATCCATGATTTTGTTAGAAACGTGTCAAAGTTACCGTTAGTAGTTCGATAGATTCCAATTTATTAAAGTATTAGTAAGAACTGGCACGTAAAATATAACATAGCTAAATTACTCTTATCTACTAACTAGCACTGCCCACGGACTCCATTCCGCGTAAAAAAATATTTTTGTCCCGGCCCGTTTGTTCAGCGCTGGACGCGACACAATCGGATAGATTCTGCCTATATCACCACGGAACGGCTTTTTTATTTTGCTAATATCTTTGAAGATATATGTTTAAACTGTATAGAGTAAAGGGCACAAATATTATACATAAAATTTTCGTTCTAACAAACATATTTATAACTAGCTGTTACCCGCGGCTTCGCCCGCGTGGATGTCGCTTATCGCGTAGTGTCGTAAATTTTAGCACAGAGTCGAGCATTGAGAGCTTAATAGATACTCTTCTCGCCTCTCTATTTGACTCTTTACTCGACTTTCTACTTGCCTCTCTAATCATCCCTGTTTCACTCTCTAATCGACTCTGTACTGGACTCTCTACTCGCCTCTCCACCTGCCTACCATTAACTTCTCTAATAGCCTCTCTACTCGACTCCCTACTTCAAATTCAAATTCTTTATTACGCAAAATTGTGCAACGTGATTACATCTTTTGCCGTCAAATTCCGCTTAAAACTAAATTTACCACCGCTTCTTAGGCGCTAGTGGAACAACAAACTCCATTACAGCATTTTGAAATGTCAAAATACAAAGATTGATTGCTTAAGACTAAATATGAACGAATGTACACATTTATCTAGCATCAAGAACATCAAAAAACATTTTAAAGACTTGCCTATCCACTCGCCACTCTACTCGACTTTCTAACTTGCATCTCTATTCTACTCTCTGCTCCCATCTCTGCCCCTAACCTTGTTTCTACCCAGTTGTCTCTCTTTTCTACTCCACTATACCTTTCCCCAAGCTCTTATGGGTCTATTTCATCAGGATCTATTCATTGATGAATTTTCACTCAAAAGGAAGTTCGCAATTCGTTGAATGATAAACGGAATTTTGTAATTCTTATGGTGTTGGATAGCGTATACTTTCAGAAGGATCCCATATCGAATATATCCGGTATCTGATGCCGAGATCCTATCCATTTATTTACCCGTCCATCTTCGTATCAGGGATGGTCGGTCTTGATACATTACGACTTAGGCGGGAGTTAGCGCACGTCATGTACTATTATTTGCATTTAAATTTCAAAGTGGACAACCCTTCGGGTCGTGAATGTATCCACTTCTATGTGCCGGACAGGTACACGCGTGGCGCTGGACGGCGACAGCATTAGCTCTGGACTTGCCCACCAGCTTGGCGTTTTTTGGTATAGAGTAGCCCTAATTACAGAGCTGTGCAATACCTGAATGCCTTTTTGAAAAATAATCCAGATGCGGACATATTCTATGTCTTTGGTATAACTGTTACAAAATATTTATGTAACTTATAGTATTTGTATGCCTAAAATGTAACGTACTAATAATGAATGAATAAATGAAATAACCTGAGAGAAAACTTCAAAATTACAGGAAAAACGCCTACTTTGTTTGTGGTAGCAATCATGTTGTTTCGTTTTCAAAAAATGAATGTCTAGGCGCTTTCTATTAAAATTACAGTATTGTAACAATTGATAAAATACAACTTAATAATAACACTTTACAGCACGTGCATATTAATCAATATACATTGTGTAAATTAGTGCAGTGACATTTATCAGCCTTAAGTACGTTTTCTCAGTGGCTCTGGTAGGGAGAATGTTCCCCAGTAAAGCCATAACAGTGGCAAAGTGTGTGAACGCGGCCGCTACGCAAGAGGCGCGGGTTCGATCCCCGCTCAGTGCAAATATTTGTATGCATGAATATGGATATTTGCCTTGGTCTGGTCATGCCTCGGAGAGCACGTTAAGCCGTCGTCGGTCCCGGTTGTCATACAAACATCTATCGCAGTCGTTACGGGTAGTTGAGGCCCTCAAACATTCAACAACTGATCTAGCTGCAATGTTCTATATCACCTTTGGGTTGTGGAGGTCAGATGGCATTCGCTTCACAGAAAATATCGCAGGTTTGCCAAATCCGCAGTTAGACTGGTAAAAAGCTGACCCTAGACTCCAATTGTAAAGCTTCGGATGCGACTGGGATTGACGCTAGGATGAAGAAGAGTGGCAAAAGGTGAAAATTTTCTAAATGGAAGACGGTGGAAGATAGTTCTTACCTCGATGTAGTTTATCGAATTTAAACGTCTCTACCATCTATGCAAAGGGTAGCCGGCAGGAATTGAGTTATAGGGATCCATCGCCACTACCACAAAATATGAATTCATGTATCAAGATTTCTCAGAATTCTATTACTCTGTGAACTAAATAGGCGAAGAACCGTTATATGTTAAGGCCATAATTTGCGAAACAGATTTCGTTTTTTTTTTTTGGTTGAAATGGGAAGGGCGGTACCTGGCCAAGGGAGTAGAGTAAGAATCTAGAAATCTAGGGAAATCCTCAAAATGTAGGCAAAGATGCTGTTTCTATTGCTTTTACATAATTTGAGTAAACTGATAATAAAAACAAATAACAAACTAAGCAAATGATCAACGATGAATCGGTTAGATACTTAGACACTATAAAGGTAAAATAAATAAAATTATAATAATAAAGTTAAACCGACTTCAAGAAACACTGTTAGAAGTCGGTGCCAACATTGTTTAATGTGCCTGAAGTACTATGATGTAATTAATTTATATATGGTTTCTCGGGCTATGCACCGACTTCTACCAGAACAGCTGTAATATCAGTTACTTTTTTCAGTGCCTCTTTTTTGTTCCCTTAGTCCTTAATCGGTTTAAGTCGTTAACATTTTATTTATTGGCAATAAAGGTTAGCCCATGTCCTTTCTTAAACTCTAATCCAATTCTGCATCAAATTTCATCAACATCGGTTCAGTTCAGCGTATAAAGCGTGAAAGGCAACAGACAGATTTCCTTTTACATTTATAATGTTAGCACAGTCTAACAACTTTCATACAGAGTTTCAGACTCGTTATGTTATGATATTAGTATGAATTAGGTACGCAGGATATTAAGGGTCGGCCGCCTCTGTGGCGTAGCGGTACTGAACGCGGCTGCTACGCAGGAGGTGCGTGTTCGATTCCCGCTCAGTGCAAATATTTGTATGCATGAATATGGGTATTTGCATTGGTCTGGTCGTGCCTCGGAAATTACGTTAAGCCGTCGGTCTCACTTGCCATACGAACAGCTATGGCCGCCTCAAAAGTCTAACAACTGGTCCAGATGCAATGCTTCGATATCGCCTTTGGGTTGTGGAGGTCAGATGGCAGTCGATTCACGGGAAATTTCGAAGGTTCAGCCAAATTCGCAGACTGGTAAAAGCGGATCCTCGCCTCGAAGGTAAAAAGCTTCGGATGCGACTGAGATTAATGCTTGCTAGGATGAAGAAGAAGACTCAGGATATTTAATTAAATTGTGAAAATCTGAAACATTTTGTAGGAATCGAAATGACAGCTCTTATATTTTCTGTTGTGCACGAAACTATATCTTGTTCAAAACTGCGTGATCGCCATCTAGTTGTATTGATGTAACTAAATTATAGAATGAAAAAATATATTTTTTTATATACCTCTGTTGTGAACGAAACCATACCTTGTTTAAAAATGCGTGATCGCCATCTAGTTGTATTTTTGTAACTAAATAATAAAATCTCAAATTTTAATTTATTGATTAAATACGAATCTGTAAACACAATTGTGTATGTAAAAATAAAGTCTATTTATTTACATAGTTGCTTAGATATAATAAGCTATAAAAAATATACCATAAAAATAATCTCAAGTAAAAAAGCGACATTATTGCTCACATCTCTGGTTCTACTCAACCGATTGTGATCAAACAAACGTAAGATTTTAAGTTGGAGCAAGCCCTTTCTAACAAAAAAACCGCATCGAAATCCGTTCAGTAGTTTTTGCGTCCATCGCGAACAAACAGACAAACAGACAAACAGACAGGATTTCCAAAAAATATGTTTTCGTGTTCAGTATCGTTAATATAACATACTCCAAGTATTTTTTTTTAAATATCTCCAATGTACAGACACGACTACTTTACAATTATATAATAGTATAGAAGATTCAGATTAATATCGTAGGGGCTAATAAGTTTCACAAAAATATTTTATTTTTAATTTACAATTTTAACAGTAAAAGCAATTATTGTGAGTTATCCGTAGGAGATAGGCATATGCTATTGCAAATTTTCTTACAGATTATGATACGTTCTTTTATATTGTAGTACATTGTTTTTTTCTAACCTCAATAGTGTTCGCAGCGCACGCGATAAAAGCATTTTTTTACAACTTGGATTACATTATTCAGTTTAAGTAAAGATGCGTAATTTATTTTGCAAATTATTATAGCCTATGACATTCCACATGAAATAATTTTGAAAATCGGTTCAGTAGATCCAGAGATTACCCCTTACAACGTCACAAACCCACAAACGTTACCTCTTTATAATATTAAGTATAGATGTGCTGACGATACATTCAATGGCAGGAGTATTTCCATCTCAATTGAGCAGTCCAACTGGTGAAATACCTCCACCTTACACAATATATCATAATAACCTCGTGTTGTGTTCCCGGCGGTGAGTAGGGTAGGTACGTAGGGTTGACAGCCTCTGTGCCGAGACGGTAGTGAGCGTGGCGCGGGTTCGATCCCCGCTCAGTGCAAATATTTGTATGCATGAATATGTATATTTGCATTGGTTTGGGTGTTTTTATGTATATTATGTATGTATTTACAAAAAAGTATCTAAGTATGTTTATTCGCATTCTAGATTCCATAACACAAGCTAATTAAACTATGCTTATCATGGGTCTAGATAGCGTTTTGTGAAATGTTGTGGAATATTTATTTATTTATCTATTTAGAGTTTTTATGCTGTTATTGGGAAGACCAAAGGCTTGTCCTGCTTTGTCTTCTACACTAACGTCTCTGTAACAACAGAATGTTTCTGTTCATATAGGGACGTTAGTGTAGTGTAGAAGAATTCATTGCGGCTTCTCAATCGCGCCGTTTACCCGCGTCCAAGTTTAACAAGTAATGTATGCTGTATCAGCTGTTGCGGTCTGCGTGAGGCCGGAGCATGGAGAAGGAAATGATTAATCATATTCTGTCCCCTGTGGGCTGGCGCCCGGCGAGAAAATCCGCGATGTATCGAAAGTGCCGACGACTACTTAGAACGTTTTCACACTATCCGATACCCGATATCCAATATCGGAGGAAGTCAAATGTTATGATGACATATGTATCTATCTTTGACTATCTCCCAATACTCCCAATTTCGACTCACAAATTTCAAACTTATGTATTTCTCTCTCATAACCATTACAGTTCATAGAATTTTATTGCACCTTGAGAAAGCTGGTTTCCGTAGTAGGTGTGATCTGTAAGACAAAATATAGTCTCTTTGTGATCCGATATCGGATTTATTATCGATTCAAATAAACTGAAAACCTGTTAAGTGCATGTCGGACTTAGCACCATATTAGACCATGATATGAATACGAACAGAGAATGGAGATTTTTGTAACCCAGTTTTAATGCTAAAGAGCATATAGTGCCAATGGTATATTCCCTGCTAAGCTATAGGAGTGCTAGTTCGGTGAAATTCCTGGCTATGTCCTATGAGAGAGATACTCAATGCAGATTACTGTTCACGTGCCATGTCACGCTCGGATTAGATACTAATTTTGCTTTTCAGTTTGCTTTCAACATACAAAACATGAGTAATGCCTCCCGCTGAAAATGATAGCTTATGCTGGACTATATAAGCTGACATTACTTTGTTGTGTCCTGTAAAGATGAAAATACGAGGACTGCAATGCATTATACTGACCCCCAAAATACAGGCATCAGCTTAGTTTGGGTGGCAGTTTATAGTACATATTTAATACAGTTGTAACATAGGAATTGTTAATTATAAGACCAACATTGTTACTTATATTTGCGATAATAAACTTATCTTATCTTAATAATTTGGGGTTTAAGTAACTTAGTATGGACGAATGGAGGCGTATATTTATTCAGCAGCCATCAATAAGGTTGATATCACTTCAGTGCTCCCGAGGAGGTCCGGACCGAGAGGAATGGCCCTGGGTCAGCCGGGGTGCGAGGGATATGTCGCGAGACAACCTCACCTTCAGCCTAGCACATCAACCCACAGACGGCGTGCGGTTTAGTCGGTTCGAGTCCGACATAACCTCCCCCTCCGTCTCCGGAGGGGGAGGTTATGTCGGACTCGAACCGTGGAGATTTCCCGCACGTAAAAAAATAATATTCATATTCAATAGAATTTCAAAATTCCGAAGTTAAAAATCCGGATTGCATGAAATACCGAAGTACGATATTCCGAAGTTTAGAATCTCGAAAGTTCAAATTCCCGAAGTTCAAAATCCCGAAAATTAAATTTTGATACGTTACCGATGGTAGGCGTTCTAGTTTATTTTTTATAGTTACTTTTTACAACGGAGTTAGTATTTTTTCATGTAGCTCCTAATATCCTCGATTCGGAGGGTATGGCGGAGGTGTCCACATACTACTACTATACTATACTTCCAACCTAACGTAATTATATCGAGGCAAGTGGTATCCACCCCGCGCGTTTCTTTTACAACCATCCAAACAAAACTACCCAAAAATCGAATTTTCAGAATTTTGAACTCCGGGATTTTGTAATTCGAGATTGGATATTTTGTGTTTGACCGAGCATTGGCTCAAAGAGAGTAATTACGTAAGTGGCAGCCGGAGGAGTTAAAAGAAACTGAGATTGAAAATAATAATAATATAATTGAATGAATTCAGTTACAATTAGGACTTATAATTAATACTAAGTCTAGACTTGGACGATGCTAGTACCAAAGTGAGTTAATAAAAATATCTTTATTACGGAATTCTAGGTGTACAATAACTAGCGAAATGCATTTAGCTGACGGCGCAGGCACGAGGCTGAGCGCGACACGAGGCGTGGAGTGCTGACGATGCGACGATGCAATCGGGTCGCATGATTTTGCTTTATGCTGCGGCTTTGCTCGTTGTAATATTTATTATGGTAATATCGTTATTGAGTGAGATGATGTAGTAAGTTGATTTAACAGAAAGTCTGCTATTAAAGGTGGCTCCATGGTCTTTATAAAAAATGGTCTCTGCAGTAAAGAGCGGATTGACATTGTTAGACTTTCTGTTGAGCGCTGTGCTGAGGTGGCCTGCGCCGAGCTTGACAGTTGTGCGTATACAGTCCACCCAACAGAGATTTTGGAACTTTCATTAAGGTCATGGACCAGGTTCTGGGGATTGCATCAAATATTGGGAAAAATCTTATTGTGTGCGGTGACTTTAATGTAAACATCTTAGAGCAGTGTAGGAAAGGTACTCAATTTCTAAACATATTCAGAAGTTATAATCTTGAAAATATTTTCTTTGAGCCAACTAGAAAAACTGCTACGGCTGCCAATTGCTTGGATATTTTTTTTGTGTTATCGAATACTTTAGCAAGTCTTTTATTAGTACATTGCCTTCAGACCATAGTGGGCAAATAGTATCCTTTTCCAAGGGTAACATTAGTCAACTTAAGGAAAAGATTATGTGTAGGCCCATAACCTCTAGTAAAATTAAAAAGTTTAAAGACCTGTTAGAGGACAAACTTCATTCTATAGCTTATCTGGGTAATAATTCGGAGGCCCACTATAATAGTTTATTTACTACATTATCTGATGCTTTTTCAAATACTTTACTTTCAAACAAAAAAATTAATAAGCATAGTACTAAATCTAGATTCTGTGAATGGGCAACTGTAGACATATATAAAAGTAGACGAACACTATTTGATTTATACGCCCAAAAACAGCTTATACTCGTATTTGATAAATTGTTTCATCGAACATGTTAAGAATTACTCCAAAATCTTCAAAAAAGTATGTAGACAAGTCAAGGCCATTCACATAAAAAGGAAAATAATTGAGGCTTCTAATAAGATGAAGGAAACTTGGAAAGTTATCCACAAAGAGTACGGTAAATGTAAAATGAGGGATTATATTATTAAAATTAAATTAGAAAATAAGGATATAACCTCTCCGAAAGAGATTGTAAATGCTTTTGAACATTATTTTACCAACATTCTATTCAAACTCACTTCTTCAATCAATTCTTGCGCTCGCAGTGCTTTGGCTCTTATTGAGAGTAATATTAGTTGTGCTTCTAAATTTAAATTCAAATATCTTAAAATGAAAAAGTCTGAAGATTACTGGGGTATGACCTACGAATAAATTCGTAGGGTATAACAGTTAGTTTAATTAGTCATGTAATTGATATCATTGCACCTGATTTGGCATTCATATTAAATTAATGCGTTGATAACGGTACATTTCCCAACCTAATGAAACATAGTAAACTAATACAATTATTTAAGAAGGGATCTAAGTCAGAACTTGGAAACTACCGCCCCATTTCTATTTTGCCAGCTCTGAGTAATGAGTTTGAGAGAGTGATGCTCAATTAGATGCAACTTTACTTCAAGACAAACAATCTTTTCCATAGCCAACAATATGGCTTTACTGGAGGGCAATCTACCACCGATGCGGGCGTGGCTCTAGTTAGCCTAATCTACGATACTTGGGATGCTGTTGGGGTATTCTGTGATCTTTCTAAAGTATTTGATTGTGTTGACCATCAAACACTCTTGCTCAAGCTACGTCGATATGGTTTTGAAGAAATCAGTAGAACTGTTAAAGTCGTACCTAACGGATAGGCTTCAGACTGTTGATGTGAATAACGTGAAATCAAATGGGTCAAATATCAAAATAGGTGTACCCCAAGGATTAATCCTAGGACCCTTTCTCTGTCTGGTATATGTCAATGACTTGCCTTATATGGTCGAGGCACGAGCAGCACATGGTATTGTTTTTAGATGATACATCGTTAATATTCGAAGTAAATCGGCATAGTACAGATGAAAAATAATGTTAATAATATTTTGAGTGCCATCTCAAATTGGTTTTCTGTAAATAATCTATTGTTGAATACAGAAAAGACCAAATGTATTAGGTTCAAATTTCGTTGCCAATATGAGGCATACAGTCGTTGATAACAGCACAACTTTTCTGGGAATTACAATAGATTTAAAATTACAATGGGGTGACCATATAACTATTTTGACAAATAAACTTAGCTCTGCTGCCTATGCTGTGAGACGGATTAGACAGTTGACAGATGTAGCTACTGCCAGGCTTGTATACTTCAGTTACTACCATAGCTTGTTGTCCTATGGAATACTACTTTGGGGAAATGCGGCAGATTTAGAAACTATATTTGTATTGCAAAAGAGGGCAGTTCGTGCCATTTATTGTTTATGCAAAAGAGACTCCCTCAGGGAACGATTTAAGGATATTGATATTTTAACTGTAGCTTCACAATATATATTTGAAATCATTATGTATGTTAGGAAAAATATACCTATCTTATTTCACAAAAGTTAGTGACATTACAGACAGATATCTGCGTAATAAACATAAACTGCTACTTCCATGTTATCGGCTTAGCAAAGTAAGCGATTCTTTTAAGGGGGAAGGTATACGCTTTTTTAATAAACTGCCTGAATCGGTCCTAAGTAAATAATAATAAAACTTATGTAAAGACCATTTTATGTAAAAAAGCATACTATACGACATAATATGACTATCTTAAAGACAAAAACGTCTGGCTTGAACATGGTGCAGGCACCTCCTAAAATGCTATAGTTTCGGCATAATACTGAATTTAAGTCATATTTTAACTTAGTTCAATTATTTTATTATAATGCGTATCTTGTATGCGTATTTTGTATGCGTATCTTGTATGCGTATCTTGTATGCGTATCTTGTATGCGTATCTTGTATGCGTATCTTGTATGCGTTTCTTGTATGCGTATCTTGTATGTATGTTTGTAATATTCTTTATTACCTCATATCTCCTGAAGCACCGTACGGATTTCAATGATCCATGTCTCAAATGAAAGGTATTCATTGTCAAAGTGTTCTTGGGTTATGACTATGATTAATTATTATTAAAAATAAAATTACTTATAATAAATAATATAATAAATAATTAATAAAAGGCGGTACCCATTTGCAAATCTCAAACCAGACGAAATTTATGGGTACCGCCTGCTAGTAATATCGCTGAACTAGTCTGCTTGCTACTTTTGTGAGGATAGTATGTATGTAAGTATACTTATTTATTCTTTACTAGCTGATGCCCGCGACTTCGCCCGCGTGGAATTCTGTTCCCGTTACCGTGACGGCTTAACACTTTTTTTTTTCTCTGCGTATGAACCATCCTTGCAGGAATATTCTAAAGAAAGAATTAGCGAAATCGGTCCAGCCCATAAAAAATGTTCTATTTAAATACGAAGTTGCATGAAATAAACAAGCAATAGGTAGGTATATTAATTTATATTTTCTTTTCAACACAATCTGTTTGGTATCGATTTTTAATATATAATAATAATAATAATAATACGCTGGCAACACCGACCGCGATTGTCGCGTATTTTCGTTCTCCGCATAGTTTTTCTTTATATAATTAAATATTAATAATTTCACTGGAGTTATATGGTCATACAAGATTTTTTCAATTAAAGCACGTAAATTACAATTTATTTAATACCATGAATCAGCCAAAAAATAAAACAGCCAAAACCAAAAACCATTGACATGACATCCAAATGTCAAACCATTTTGTATATAAAATGAGGATTTTGCGAAGACCGAAATGCTGACAAGAGCAAGAGCAAAACAGCTGAAACAAAACGCACAGGAAACACCCTCGGACTCGTCGCTCCGCTCCGCCTCGCAGTGCCCGCCATCCGTGTCTACGAGTCCGGTCACTGCTGAGGCGTCGAGCTCTAACAGTAGCAGCGATGAGTATTTCTTCCCGCCGACGTCGCCAACACCAGTACGTCGGCTGGGGAGAGGCCGACCGCCGTCCTGCTTGGGGTCCCGAGGCCCACCTGCCTCGAGTAGTGCCCCCGCTATCGGTGGTAATGTGCGCCGCATGAAATGGTCAACATCGATGAACGAAAACGTCATGCGGGCATATTATGCGGCTACAGCGGGAGGAACTAATCTCACCGCGTACCGTGATCGTATGCTTCCTCTGTTCCAGGAGCTTGAGCCAGCTGTCAACGTTTCGGCACAACGGTTATCGGACCAAGTGCGTGTCATTCAGCGCAATCCGATGTTGGATGGAGACGCACTTGAGAGACTACGCTTAGAGTGTCTGCAGAGTAACCCTGTTATCTCTCCAACCCCAGTTAACGTACAGAGTGAGTTAACACAAAGTCTTAATAATGAGGTAGAGGATAATAGGGTTATAACCGTAGACACCAGGTGCAATGAGGAGGTAAAGGTAGCTTTGGAATGTACGATGCGCGAATATCGGTCCATGCCCATTAACATTAGACCGCGTCTACCTCGGTTGCCCATGCATAGGAAGAATTTGATGCTAATGAGTGCTCTTGACCCACTATTACCTGTTTATTTGGATAATAGTGAGTCTCTCAGTGATACTCATTCAATCCTGTACTGCGCTGCTGTGGCGGCATGTCGTTTGGCTAGGGTTAAATTCCCAGATGAAGCCTCTGCCCCACGACAAATGTCCGCCGTGCCAGCATGGCAGCGCAGGATTGAGGGACGTATCGCTGAAGCAAGAGTACTCATTGGCAAGTTAACCTGTTTCAGGTCAGGTAATACTCGACCAAGGGTAATGCGCTTTGTGAACCGAGCATTTTCGGGAACGGGCATCAGCCCAACAGAATATTTGGCTCGGGTCACAGAGCGTATTGATCTCCTGAAACAGAAAATCTATGCGTGGGCAAACCGAGTACGTAGATACAAAAAACGTGTGGATCGGTTTAGCGTAAATCGTACGTTCCAAAGAAACCAGAGGTGGGTCTATAGAAATTGGGATCGACCTAACAATGATGTGAGTAGCGGGTGCCTACCGAATGCTGACGAAACTAACATGTTTTGGCGCAGCATCTGGTCGGTGCCCGTTGCTCATGTCGAAGGCGACTGGACCCGTGATGTCGAACGAGCATGTGAAGGAATTCCAGATATGGAATGTCTCATTATAGACGAATCAGACGTGGCCAGTGCAGTCCGTCAACTTCCTAATTGGAAATCTCCAGGGCCGGACGGACTGCACAATTTCTGGATTAAGTGGCTGCGTAGTTCACATGTTCGTTTGGCATCTCAGTTTCAAGCAGCCGTAGATTCGGGGTCGTTGCCAATTTTTATGACTACTGGAGTTACCCAACTGCTCCATAAAACAGGAACTCCCTCGAACCCCAGTAACTATAGACCGATTACGTGCTTACCATCGGTCTATAAGCTTCTTACATCTATTTTGAGAGATAAAATAACAAAGCACATCTTTACACACAACGTAATGAGTGCCTCTCAGAATGGATGTAGGAGTGGGGCTCGTGGTACTAAGGAGCTCCTCCTCATTGATATGGCCATTAGTCAACAAGTTCGCCGTAGCCGTAAGGATCTGTCGACATGCTGGATAGATTATAAGAAGGCGTTCGACTCTGTGCCCCATACGTGGCTCCTGAGGGTGCTGGAGTTGTATAAAGTAAATACAACTCTTTGCACCTTCTTGGCGTCATGTATGAGGCAATGGAGAACAGTTCTTAACTATCCAGGATGTCGAGGGATGTGTGGTAGCGGTGAACCAATAAGTATTGAGCGTGGCATTTTCCAAGGTGACAGTTTGAGTCCCCTTTGGTTTTGCTTAGCACTGAATCCTCTCAGTACCTTACTGGGGAATTCAGGGCTAGGTTATAGGTTACGAGGAGGAGGTCAGATAATATCACATTTGCTTTACATGGATGACTTGAAATTGTTTGCCACATCAAGCTCACAATTGGTGGATTTACTAAAGATTACCAAAAGCTTCAGTGATTCCATCAAAATGGAGTTCGGTGTGGACAAATGTGCAGTCATGCATGTAATGCGAGGGCGGGTAGTGGAATCCGAAGGTATTCAACTTTCTGATTCCATTCATCTGACATCACTACTTGTAACCGACACCTATAAGTACCTGGGTATGTCGCAGGCGTTGGGCATCAATGAGGCTGACATGAAACAGTCATTGCGGGAACGTTTCTTTGGTCGCCTGAAAAAGGTATTAAACAGCCTTTTATCAGGCGGCAACAAGGTGCGCGCCTTCAATGGCTGGGTCATGCCGCTTCTGATGTACTCCTTCGGCATACTTAAGTGGACTCAAACTGAATTGGACGCCATAGACAGGAGAGTTCGTACACTGTTAACAGCATATCGAATGCATCATCCTCGTTCATCGGTGATGAGGTTGTACATCCCGCGAAAATGTGGTGGCCGAGGCTTTTTTAAATGCTAAAAACCTTCACAATCGCGAGGTGTACAACCTTAGACAATATTTTCTCCGAGTGAATGAGGATATGCATCGCGATGTTGTTGCGGTGGACGTCTCTCTCACACCGCTCAAGTTGGCTAAAGAGAACTGGTGCAAACCTGTGGTGCTGAGTATCAGTGATCGGCAGGAGGTATGGCAGAGTAAGGAGCTCCACGGTAGGTTCTATCGCGCTCTCCATGGGCCCGATGTGGACCTGTTAGCCTCCGTGGCCTGGCTACGTTTCGGTGATCTCTTCGGAGAAACCGAGGGTTTTGCCTGTGCAATTGCAGATGAGGTTATCATGACGAAGAACTACCGTAAATATATCCTGAGGGACGGTACGGTCGATATATGTCGCGCGTGCCACCAACCCGGTGAGTCCCTCAGGCATATTGTTTCCGGTTGTCCTCGTCTTGCTAACAGCGAGTACTTGCACAGGCACAACCAAGTAGCCAGGATCATCCACCAGCAGCTTGCTCTGTTATATCATCTTGTGGACGCTGAGGTGCCGTATTACAGGTATATTGCTGATCCAGTTCTCGAAAATGGTCATATCACACTGTACTGGGATCGGTCTATCATCACGGATAGGACTGTTGTTGCCAACAAACCTGATATCGTGGTGATAGATCGGTCTGAGCGGCGCGCGATGATTGTTGATGTCACAATCCCTCATGACGAGAATCTCGTGAAAGCTGAGAAGGACAAACAAATTAAGTATCTTGATTTAGCTCACGAGATTGTCGACATGTGGGAGGTGGACTCTGCAGTCATTGTGCCGATAGTCGTTACCGTTAACGGACTTATAGGCAAGAGCCTCGATCAACATCTAAAGAGGCTCGCGTTGGGCAGCTGGATCAAGGGCCTTATACAGAAGGCGGTACTTCTCGACACGGCACGCATAGTGAGGAAGTTCCTCTCTCTGGAGCCCTGACCACCGGTAGCTTGGTCCCTGTACTCGATGCCCGTGGGGTACTATTTTTTATATTTTTAAATATATTTTGTATTTTTTTTAGGATATATTTGAAAATGTAATTAATATGTAATTTTAATGAATAAAGAGAATAATAATAATAAATATATTATCATATGCAACTCAACTTATAAAATTAACAAAAAATAATCTATGATCCAAAACAATCAAAAAACCACAGTTTGATAACAGGTATCATTACATGCCTAATTGCGGTGAGACTATAGTCATATTATGAGCAAGTGTATTGAAAAAATATTTTGACTGAAACTTATCAAATGGGGTATCAAAATGAAGGAAATTAGAAAACGATTACAAAAATATATGATGTGCCTATGTCAAAATTAAAAAGTATCCATAGTAACATTATAAATGTGAAAGTGTGTGTGTGTGTGTCTGTTTGTCCGTTTTTCACGCCTAAACCACTAAACAAGAAACCATTTTGAAGTCATAATTTATAGTGTTAAGTAATTTACTTTTATAGGTTGGGTGGATGATTAAAAATAAATATAATCCATACTAATATCTAAATGTGAAAGTAACTCTGTCTGTCTGTTAGGCTTTCACGCTTAAACCACCGAACCTATTTTGATGAAATTTGGTACAGAGATGTATTAGACCTTGGGAAAGGACATAAGGTATATTTGGTCGCGATTCTCCACGCGGGCGGAGTCGCGAGTAACAACTAATACATAATAAATAAAGGTCTGTCCGCACTGACATGGACACAAAAATTATGTACTTAATTTTATATTTACTATGTTTTTATTCATTGTGTGTACATTATCTAGACATATCTTGCACTTATTTCTTAAAATGATCTTCACCTACTAATATAAGAAAAAAGTAGTGCAAGCAATTTTCGAAATTATTGACAACACACAGTATTATGTGTTTTTTCTTATATTCGTGATTAGCATCATCTACATATGTGGAAAATCATGTTGTTAATAAAATGTTATTAGAGTTCAAAGCATGTTGTACTGTTTTTCGTAGCCTCTGTGTGAAGGGCATCACAAAATTTTATTCATTTTATTTACGTAATAATCTACAATACGTACTAATCATAATATATGAGATAGTATAAATGTTTATACTAAAATTATAAAAAGGAAAGAAGATGCAGCGGACACGGGCTCGGTGTGTGTGGTATGTTGCCCAGGGTGCACCGTATGGAGGTCATACGGTGCACCCTGGGGAGATGCTCCCACCTACGGCAAACACCGCGACGGAGAGGGCTGTTCGGCCGCTTATTGCCACACGTCCCTTTGACTATCACAGGGCACAGCTAAAAGCAGTCAAGGGCCGCGTTCAGCTACTCACCGCGAGCAGACAGGCACCTACTGGCACAGTGGCACAACATTCGCCCCCCCCTCCTTTTCAATGGGAACACCGTGCTTCACATACTTTTTGTGTTGAGGTGCTTCACACAAACTGTAGATGATCCATAGTCAGTCGGGGTGCGCAAGATATGCTCTAGGTACATTTTTTTACTGGTCTTGAATACGTTCATTCAAATTTGAAAGGTTAAGCTCCCCAGTTCGGCCCGGCTAATTTACGTAACGCAGACGTTGCGTCATGTCATGTCTACAGTCATGGTAGAGCTACTGGCTAATGATTACTTAGGCCATTCGTACGATAGGGTGGGTGTCAGTGTATAACCCAGAAATAACATGAAATGTTAATGATGGGTTTAAAGCTGCACAATTCGACTTGGATAGGTTTGGTTAGATGGCTAACGCGGGAGTCATTCGTGGTTATTATAACCATACAGAAACAAGTCATTTGCCTGGCTGTTTGAACGAATGGCTGAATATTATTCAGAAAGTGAGCCTCCTGCCAATAAACATTGATTTTATAAGATGACGTTATTATTTTTATCTACTCATTTACTAAGAATGTACCACTTAAATTAATTAAGTACTATTAAAATTAAAAACTTTATTTAAGTTTTCTTCCACATTCATCAAATACATAAAATTCTCTGAACAAACAGATTCTTGGAGCTTAATCAAGGCAGTTGCACGTTGCACACCAACTACATGCGAGGCATAAGTTTCATTCGCCAATTGTTTTTGTACAACACGTGTTTGTAAGAACAGTTTGCGTGACAAACCCTTATGCGATTGGAGGACGCGTGCCTTATACTGAATGCGGATTTGGAAAGGGTATTAGTGTAACAAACCTGTGCGGATTTCAAGGCACTACTGCCTCCTATTGAACACGGAAATGTAAATACGCGAGCGGGTACTTAGTCATGGGCTATATGTTTACTGATGGAGAACAGCCCTATCCCTTTTTGTCCTTTTTACTACAATTGTTATACAAGTGTTGTACAATTATAGATTTACATTAATAGATACGATTTCTATTAATACCCTTCAGGCTAGATAGTAATAATTCAGGTGTATTATATTGTGGCGCTGGTAGTAGTTCGCAGGCTAAGGAGGGTTGAACGGTAGGTGCGACGTGTGGTATCGACGCGTCCGTAGCGCCTGCGCCAAGATACACACCTGTTGCCGTTACTCCATGGAAAGACACTCGTTCATATTAACATGGACACCTGACACTGAAATAAGACAAGCGCCAACCTCGCAGCAAGCGTCGCTTCTTAGAAGTGAACTAATATTTCTATTTATAGTTCTTTGGTTTATTATGGGTTTTGGTATTTTGGTTTATAATGTATCACATCTTCAGGTATTGATTTTACGGAAAAAAATATTACAGTCAAAGAAGACTACAGATATATTCGTAGACTATTTTATTTTATTTTATATTTACGGAAAACTTACATCTTGTATGGATAGGTATACATACAGAAGTCAATAGTATGAGAAGGCCACTAAATAATAATAAAAATCAAATATAAAAAAGACAATAAGTATTATATATATTATATATAATATATTAATAAACAGACTAACGAAAGGGCAGTTAGGGTTTAAATTTCGATTTTGCCTACTAACAGAAGTATTTGCATACCGATTACGAAATGTCGACCTCTTAGTTGGCTTTCAGCACTTCGCCACTTTAAATATTAGAAAATTAGCAGTACTGCTATTAATTCTGTGGTATTATTCATTTATTAGGATTCTATGCCTCAAGAGGAAATAAAAACCCATAAAGGGTCACCTCAGTTTTCGTCCGTCTGTTTGTCTGTCAAAACTTTTTTCTCGGGTATGTGTGGGAGCTATCAAGTTGTTTATACGAAATACTCATGGCTACAATACTTGGAAGCAGTGACAGAATTACTGATTTGACGGTGGTTTGTATCAGATTAAAATCCCTACGGTTTGTGCATGAATGCGAAGATGGTGAAACTATTAAGTTGTATAGTCTGTCATACATACAGCTTTGGGTAACTAAATGTTTAATAAACTGGATTCCTTGAGTTGAGTAGGTAGTCTAAATGTTTCAGTTATTTTTCTGTACCTATTTAAAATTTAGAAATTGGCAGTATGGAGGTATAGTATGTATTTATGTTGTTTACATTTTGTAGGTAATTAGAATAGGTCAGAGTGTGTTTTAAGCTCCGTACCGCCTCTATTTTACCGTCATTTTAGAATTTGTGTAGATACTATATTATTTCCACTTGAAATGTCGTGTCATTTTGTCATTGCATTCTGCATATTTAGTGTTCTGTACTTCAAAAGGATAGATAAAGAATCCTGAAGAAATCCGGCTTATATTGTTGTCCTTCTATCTTATAAAAAGAACAACCTTTTTTTTTCATTTTTCAATCAAATTTCTAAGTCAACGCCGTCAAAAGACATAGCCTTTTATGTAGCATATTTCGACTATGTTTATTCATCATAGAAAATGAATTTAAAATATCTTCGTTGGCATGAAATAAACTTTGTAATAATAATATGAGCTACACTTTTCTTTTGATACTTGATCCTTTTGACACTTTGATTACTAATACCTACATTTACTTGTTGGACACGCAATGGGGATGCCGACGCAAAACTAATTGTAGATGGCAGCAGCATATGACCAAACGACAATAACCATCTGTTCTGTGACAATAACAAACTCATAGCTGTCAGATTTGAAGAGACAAACAATGAAATCTACGTAGATGAGAGCTAACATTGGCCATTACGAGGCGCCCACTTGGTAGAGTGGTGATATGAACAAAAGTAACGATAACCCATATACATACACGTTGGCGTAGCCGCGGGCATCAGCTAGTTTAAAATACTGTCAAGTTCTAAGTTGGGAAAAAAATCAGTTATAATCTGAAAACCTTATGAAACATTTTGAGAGACAAACCTGTCGTTGCTGTTGGACAAATATTGTCACCACCCAACGATATTGACATAAATATGTTTTAGTACAAGAAAAATAGCTCTATTAAGAGGCGAACCTAGAAAAAATTCCTAGTAGCAATTTTCTTTCAGAATTCTTTGAGAGAGGTCACTGGCTGTCTAAATTCAGATTTGCGTAGTATTCGGTTCATTGCTTTCTACGCCATCTTGAATTAAAGGTGAATTTTTATAATAAGTCTAACTTTTTTAATAAGTAGTAACTTTTTATTTATAAAAACACATTTTAAACAAATAAACTAGGCTGATTAACTAGTTGTCCAATTTCGATATTTAGTTTTTAAAATGAGTTTCTAAAATTTATTTTTATTATAAACTGAGCTTTTTTATAAGCCACTAGTTTTTGCCCGCGGCTCCGCCCGCGTGGATGTCGACTGTTGAAATTTTTCCTGAATTTTCTTTGCTATAAACCGCACATAGCCCGAGACCTTTCCAACGAATGCAAAACCGTGGAAATCGGTTCGTGCGTTCTGGAGTTATAGCGTCAGGAAGGAAAACCCGACTTATTTTTATATAGTAGAATATTAAAAATAAAAACCCGACAGATGCAGACCCTTTAATTTTCTTCTGATTTGAGACTTGCAAATGGATACCGCCTGCTATAAAGCTCGTTTCGATCTTTTCAGCATCAGTCGGGTTTTTTTATTTTTAATCATTTATTTTATTGTTTTCTTTTTATGACATATTTATATTTTTGTAATCGTCTTCTAATTTCCTTCATTTTGATATCCCACTCGATAAATTTGAGTGAATTTTTTTTTTACCGCATACATGTTGGCGCCAAAGAACTAACATAAAGCTTTTATTCATATTTTAAGTACCCAAGAACACTTGGGCAATAAATACCTTTCATTTGAGACATGAAATATTGAAATCCGTACGGTGGTTCGGAAGATATGAGGTAATAAAGAATATTACCAACATACAAACATACATACATACAAGATACGTGCGAAAAACATAACCCTTCTTGGCAGTCGGGTAAAAAGACACGTCAAGAATGTTTACGTTTAATTAAATACCTGACCAAATGAAGTATAGAAAGAACTACGTAATAAGGATGTAGGTTCCTTCTAGGCTATGATAGGAGTTTGTGGTATTCAATCTTTTTTTGAAAGGACATTGGCCAACTTGTATGAGCACTTGGCCTGGTATGGACAGATAATAATTGGGCAAATATGATACTGGTTTGGTAGTTCATACCAGTAAGAAATAAAATAACATCATCGTCGTCGATATAATACTCTTTATCGATATATTCGTATGTCTTAAAAAAAACGATTACAATCTTTATTATAACTGGCAACATTTTAGTATTAGAGAAAGGAGAAAATGGATATTTCAGTGAATTAATTGATTAAATACTAATTATTTAAAGATATATGTTGATACTGCAAGAATTCATTATTAGTTCTTTAAAAATTAAACATGATTATTGATAAATACCTACATTTGCGAACATCGTGTTCATGGAGGCCGGTTATGGACACTGTCCTTTGTTATTAAAAATATCTTAAGAATTAAGCTGTTTCCCTTCTTTGCATGTATGTTTATGTTGTGTGTTGTGTTTGACAACTGCCATCCTTAGTCAAACCGCGAACATGGCTGCTGAAAAGTAACCGAAACGTCGGTATAAAAGTAAATAATCCATACTAATATTATAAATGCGAAAGTAACTCTATCTGTCTGTCTGTATGTTACGCTTTCACGCCTAAACCACTGAACCGATTTTGATGAAATTTGGTATAGGGGTAGATTAAAGGACTTGAGAATGGACATAGGCTATGTTCGGTCGCGATAACCGACATCCACGCGGGCGGAGCTGCGGGCAAAAGCTAGTAACAAATAAATCCCAATAGAATTCGTTAAAAGTGAGGTGAAGTGAAAGTTTGAAATCAAGCAACAGTATGTAACTTTGTGTTGGGGGTAGCAGCCTTGCCAGTGCATAACCTCTGTCAGTCGGTTGCCTTACCGTGGATGAATCTCTAATTCCCCCTATACTATTGCAATTTGAATACTGCGCAATAGAAATAACGAAATTTAATCTCATAGTGGTATGTATTTACAGGACACCAATATCAAACGCTAATATCTTCCTAAAAATTTAGAAGCCCTTGCCAATACACTGGGCAAAAGGACAAATAAGAAATTAATTATGTGTGGTGACTGGAACATAGGTACACAGAAAGATACACAAAACTCTCGCGACTTGAAAGCTATTCTATCCAATAATAATTTAAAGAGCCACATAGAAGCACCAACACGAAAAAACTCATGCTTAGACCTAATAGCAAGCAACCTACCTGATACTAAAGCTGCAATTCATTGCCTTGCTCTTTCAGACCATGAAACCGCACAATACCTAACATTTAAAATTGAAATCGATAATATGGTAAAGGATTGTCCCACCCACTGGTTTAAAAAAATTAGAGACCTCAGCGACGAAAATATTAAATAATTTCAGTATTATATTTCAAACCTATCCTTCTCGGAAATATACAACTACCAAACAACAAATGAAGCATTCGATTCTTTTCATGAGACTTTGACTCTCTTCTATAATCTTTGTTTTCCCATCATAAGAGTCAAAAATACTTTTAAACCCGTAAAGAATAGATACTTAAAAAAGAGTATTAAGCAATGTTGTGTTAAGAGTAGGACATTATACTTGGAATACCACCTAAATAGACATAATAAAAAGCACAATAAGGTAAAATATAACAATTACAATAGAATATTAAAAAGATGTATAAAGAAAGCTACATACATAAATAACTCAAAAAATGGAAGTAAAGCAACCTGGAATTTAATTAAAAATAACACAAAAAGCAATATGACTACAATCTGAAATAGAATCAATAAAAATTAGAGATAAGCTATATGACAACCCTGACAAAATATGTGAACTATTTAATGACTACTATATAAATCTAACCAATAACAATACACAAAATAATAGTAAATTGCTAAAACCAATTAATATCCCACAAAATTCCAAAACTATATTCCTTGATCCGGTAGATAATGTGGATATATATAAGGTGATAAAATCGTTAAACGATACAAACTCTACAGGTTACGATGACTTAAGTACTAAAGTTATTAAAAAATGTGCAGCCAGCTTAGCATTGCCTCTGACCCGTATAGTAAATCTATCTTTTACTGGGGGTTCTTTCCCAGAGCGATTAAAAAAGTCGATAGTAAAGCCTATATATAAAAAGGGGTCCAAAACGGATATGAACAATTATCACCCGATCACACTCATACCAATACTATCCAAGGTATTTGAGAAAGTTATGCACTCCAAAATGGAAAGGTTCTTGTCATCATGCGATATTCTTCGAGAAGAGCAATTCGGTTTTAAGAAAAATAGCTCCACTAGTTTAGCATGCTTTTCATTAGTTAAACAAATAACCGAAACTCTGAACTACAAGTCTCATATGGGCTGTGTATTCATAGACATGAAGAAAGCATTCGACTTTGTTTGCCATAAAACACTTCTATCTAAGCTCTCCTCCTACGGAATACGTGGGAAAGCCAATGACTGGATCAAGAGCTATCTAGAAAATAGACAACAGTGCGTCGAAATTATACGAACCTGCCAAACTGAGCAAATATCCTACAGATCCAGTTTCAAAAACAATAATACTGGTACTCCACAAGGAAGTATATTGGCCCCTTTGCTCTTCCTCATCTACATTAACAATCTCCCTGCTGCAATTAAAAATAACTGTATTCTTTTCGCGGACGATACAATATTATTAATTAAAAGTAAAAATAAGGCTACCTTAAGCTAGCTAAAATAAGGCAATTGGAAAGCGCACATAGAAAAAATTAGCACTAAACTTTATCGTTTTGTGTATGCATTAAAGCGACTTAGAGACACTACTAATCTAGACACTGCAATGGCTCGGGCGTCGGAGGGCGCAAACCGACCTCCGCCCCCCATGAGCGCGGGCCTGAGGGTGACGGGTGGAGCCGCTCGTCACCCTAGCAGAAGCAGGCCACGGCGGCGGCGCGCATCGTAGGACGGTGCGCGCCCCCCCCATACCGGGGGCGAGTCGGGGACCGCGTGGTCCCCCCTCCCGAGGAGGGCCAGACCAAGAGGAATGGCCCTGGGTCAGCCGGGGTGCGAGGGATATGTCAAAAGACAACCTCACCTCCGGCCTAGCACATCGACCCACAGACGGCGTGCGGTTTAGTCGGTTCGAGTCCGACATAACCTCCCCCTTCGGCTCCGACGGGGGGGGGTATCCGTGGGGATTTCCCGCACGTAAAAAAAAAAAAAAAAAAAAACACTGCAATGGTATCATATCATGCTTATGTATCATCAGTGCTCAGGTACGGCATCATCATATGGGGTAATTCAACAGAAATAGACAGAGCCTTTAAAACCCAAAAAAATGCATTAGAGCGGTATGCGGGGCCTCTTTTTTGGACAGCTGTAAGCCATTATTTAAAACACTCAAAGTGCTACCATTACCCTGCCTTTATATTTTCGAAATATGTATCTTTGTTAAAAAATACCCCCATCTATTCGATAAACTTGGTGACTATGCGAATAGCCGGACGAGACATAAAAACAGGTTACATTTAACTCTAATTAATATAGAACTATTTAGAAGGAATGTTTACTGCATGTGTATCAGAATATTTAATAATCTTCCATCAAGCCTGACTAACCTACGTATGACACTATTTAAGAAACAATTATTTGACATGCTATTAAACAAAATGTATTACAATATTAATGATTTCCTGGACGATACAATAACATTTAACAATACCTTATATTGTAATTTATTTTAGCATATAGTTATTAATAGGTATGACATGAAAAAATTTGCACGCCGTATGTGGCAGAATGTGAGGAAACAAAGCATTTTGTAAAATCTCGTGTACCATATTCTAGCAAATAAACTATTTGATTTGATTGATTGATTTGATTTGATGAAAAAAACATATATTGTTCCACACCGAAATCTTTATTGGAAAGCAATGTATTTTATATAATCAACTAATTCCCGGAACGTAAAAAAATCACAAAGCCTTAAATGGCTTTGGATGCGGTAAATGATTAAATCAGCAAGAAGCAATCCGCTTTGATACAGCTGCTAAAAAAATACAACGAAAGTAAAGTGACCAATAAAATTATGTTAGAGCTCTTCACAATCTAATGGATGATACTTTGGTTCTGCTTTTTATATATTAGACTACAAGGTAAAGTTAATTTTAAAAGATAAATAGATTTATTTTCAATATCTCTCTCTGGATTCTTTATTGCAATAAAACTTTTGCGTAGGAGGATTAGTTTAGCTTAGGTACATTTATACTGTTAACAGAAGTGGTTGCACTACGGAGCCTTTTTAGGAACAGTGCCGAGCATGGCTGAATGTCTATTCTGAATAAGTTTGGTTTGCTTTGAGGACCCAATTATCTTTTCCAACGGGGTGGGGTGCACAGCATAATGCTTAATTGTGATAGTAAGTAACTACCTTCCTATTTGATATTTAGTTATAAGTACAAATAAAAGTGAGTAGGGAGAGTATTAATGTAGTAAAAACAATAAGACGGGTTTCTGATATTGAGACGGCTAGAATAGTTTATTTTAGTTATTTCAATAGTGTTATGTCATATGTAATTCTTCTCTAGGGTAATTATGCGGACATTAATACCATCTTTGTATTGCAAAAGAGAGCTGTAAAAGCTATATACCAACTTGGTCCTAGAGTGTCTCTAAGAGAAAATTTCAAAGAAATAAACATTCTTACGGTTATATCGCAATTTATTTATGAGTATTTACTTTATGTGCATTAATTTTCAAACTCCTTTACTAAAAAGAGTGATATACATGGTATAAATACTAGTCGTAGAGGTAATTTAGTGTTACATACTGCTCGTCACCAAAAAATAAGCAAATCTTTTATGGGACGTGTATTAGATTCTACAATAAACTTATCATTGAAAGTAGAACATTGTCCATAATTTAATTTAAAACAACTATTAAGGCCAAATTGTGTAGCAGTATAACATTTTTCAGACTATTTGAATGGCAAAAATGCTTGGGATTAAGTCGCTCTCAGTTAACACAAGAAGATTTATAGTCCAGCCAAATTAAAAGAAAAACTAAGAGTGAAGCTGCATAAATTTACAAGAAGCTGAAAATTTGTAAAGTCGTACAAAATATTAAATGAAATTTGAAAGTTCCCCATCATTCACCAGTTTGAAAAAAAAAATTAAGGTCAAAGGTAATAAAAAATTAGTTATCCGCGATTTTCAGCAATTTACAGCAAAACGGTAAGATTTATCATACAAATACATCAACAAAAATTGTAGATCATAAAATTATCTTTAAAAAATGTTTAAATATTTTATCCTACAAGCCATCGTTTCTGAGATATAACAATTCAAAAATTTGTTAAAGTTTTTATCTATTTTTTTTTACGTGCGGGACATCCCTACGGGTGCCCACCCCTCCGCAGCCGGAGGGCGAGGTTATGTCGGACTCGAACTGACTAAACCGCACGCCGTCTCTGGGTCGAAGTGCTAGGCCGAAGGTGAGGTTGTCATGCGACATATCCCTTGTACCCCGGCTGACCTAGGGCCATCCCTCTCGGTCTGGCCCTAATCGGGAGGGGAGACCACGTGGTCCCCGACTCAACCCCGGTGTGGGGAGGCGCGCATCGTCCTACGATGCGCGCCGCCGCCGTGGCCTGCTTCTGCTAGGGTGACGGGCGGCAAAAAAATCAAACGCCGGACACTCGGTGAGCGTGTGCAGCCCCGAGTCCACACTGGCGTCGCAGTGATGGCACTCGGGCGTTGGCTCTATACCCATCAGATGCAGATACCAGCCGAAGCTACCGTGCCCTGTGATAATCTGCGTCTGACGGTACGAGAGGCTACCGTGTGGCCTCTCAAGCCACTCCCCCATGATAGGTCTTACCGCTGCAATCACAGCGTGCCCTGCGCGTCGTTGCCCAAGTCGTCGCTCCCACTCGGCCACCATGACCTGATGGAGCCGGGATTTCTCGGCCCGAATATCCTCGGGCTCGGGATCGAATCCCCGCTCCCGCGCTTCCTTTCGGAACTTATATAGTGCCGAAAGGGCCCTCGCTTCCAGGATCCACGGTGGCGATCCGGCCAAGATCCCCTGATATCCCCTGATGGCCCTGGAAGACATCGTACTCTGCGCCGTACGGAGCAAAGGCAGGAATCTGGCCTCCAGGGTGTCCGCCCACACGGCGCACCCATATAAGGCCATGGACAGCACGACACCCGCGTAAAGTCTCCTGCAGGAGGCCTCTGGGCCCTTCAAGTTGGGCAACAACCGACCCAAGGCATTCGCCGTGGTCACCAACTTGGGGCGCAGACTTCGGAAATGCTATCCGAAGTCCCATCGACCGTCAAGCACGAGCCCCAGGTATTTCAACCGGGGCTTGATGTCGATGGGAGTGCCTCCCACTATAAGGCTGGCTCCCGGGCCTGGCCTGCGCCGAGGGCCATGAAAGAACATGGCCTCGGACTTGTGCAGAGCCACCTCGAGACCCAGCCGCCGGATCAGGTCGACGACTTGAGTTAAAGTTGTTACCGACGTAAATGTACAAATACCATTATGATATACTTAAGAAGAAAAAGAAGGCTAATTCCTTCCTTCCTTAGTGGCAAGTAAAAAGATATTGTCCCTGCCTACCCTGATGCGAAAGAGGTCTTAATATTTATTAAAACCGCTGACGTCACGTGAAATATAAATTATCGAATGCTTCAGAATTTGTCGAAAGTATACAAGGTTTTCAATGAATGTTGAATGCGAAGAAAACATACATATACATATACTCACACTTGTAAATCCCCAAAAGAGTAGCCAGAGGTGTATTTTTGCCGGAGGAGGAGGTTATGTCGGACTCGAACCGACTAAACCGCACGCCGTCTCTGGGTCGTAGTGCTAGGCCGAAGGTGAGGTTGTCATGCGACATATCCCTCGCGCCCCGGCTGACCCAGGGCCATCCCTCTCGGTCTGGCCCTCCTCGGGAGGGGGGAACCACACGATCCCCGACTCAAACCCGGTGTGGGGAGGCCGCCGCCGTGGCCTGCTTCTGCTAGGGCGACGGGCGGCTTCACCTGTCACCTTCAGGCCCGCGCTCATGGGGGGCGGAGGTCAGTTTGCGCCCCGCCAGAGGTGTATTAGTAGTAGCGCATCCACATTTCACCATCTATAATTGTGTTTCCCACGTAAAAGGGGCGAGCCTATTAACGTCAACCGGCCACTTAGTTATTGGCTGTACATTTGCTGTCGAACAGTTCTATCCCTTATACGCATTCTGTGACACTGCTATAAACGCAAAGAATATTAGCAACCTAAATTACTAATATTCCCTCTAATCCCTCCAACTAAGCAAAATTGCTTGTGCTAGGAGTGGGTTCACGTCGGTAGTGTAATGGCCAGGATTCGAACCCGGGACCTCTGGATCGCAAGGCCAACTCCTAAACCATTAAGCCACCGACGCTTCCTTTATTCATATTAATATTGCATAACATCCTTAATATAAGTAGAAAGGCGTACCATTCAGCTTATATCGTGTTCTATATTTAGAATAAAAGTTTACTGAGCACAAAAATAACTGGGTACGGCCGGCCGCGGCCGTGAGATTGGTAAGAGTGGCACGTCCTAGGGTCGTGCGTGGTGCCTCGCATCTAAATCGATGGCGAGCTGCGTGGCTTTGTCGCGTACAACGAACTCTTTACTTCTTAAGCACTTTATATTTGCTTGCTTGCTAAATTGATTAATTCAATTGTATAAAAATGATTTCGTTTAAAACAAATTGCTAGTTTAAACCACCGGCCGGTGTAACCGCTGGCATGATTTCAATTCATTCATCCCGCCCATGCCTTGCCTCGCCGGTATAAAACCATCTTGGCTTTGCATCTATTGAAAGTTACATTAAAGTTACATTCAACAACGTCTGTTTGTAATGTATATGTTGTATATTTTGAACAACGATTGAATGAAAATATTACTTTACTCCATTGGATTAGGTAAACAATCTTGTGGCGACTTTTTATATAAACACATATTGAACAAATACTAGGGTACCTAGCTGACTAACTACTAGTTCGATATTGATGATTAATCTTCAAATTAAATATCTAAACAGAAAAATATTTATAAACTGAGTTTAAAATAAAACATATTAAAAAACCAGGTATATAAACAACCAAAAAGTATATAAACGAATAAAGTATCACTACATAGTATAAAACAAAGTCGCTTTCTCTGTCCCTATATCCCCTTTTATCCTTAAATCTTTAAAACTACGTAACGGATTTTGATGCGGTTTTTTAAATAGATAAAATGATTCAAGAGGAAGGTTTATTTGTATAATACATGTTTAATATAGAGCCGCGTGGTTCCCGGTAGAGTAGAATTTGGGCCACCCCTTTTCTTCCCATGTGGTGTCGTACAAGGCGACTAAGGGATAGGGCTGATTAACTTTAACATCAGACATATGTACAGCCCAGACTCAGCCTCAGATGCATGGCTCGACTCAACAATAGTGCCCGGAATACGGCAATAGGCTCACCCCCTATTACGTGGGACCGAATACAGATTGGTGAAATGTGAGTGTTAATTCACCTCTGCCTAACCCTCCGGGGATAAAGGCGTGATTATATGTATGTATGTATGTAATATAGTAGAGGGTGCAGCGGGAACAGGATCTGACGCCACGCGGGCGGAAAAATATTGGCGGTACGAAGTTCGCCGGGTCAGCTAGTGCGGTCTAACCAAAACTGTTCTACTTTTCGTAGCTTATTTTGGCGACGGAAGTTTTGAAATTTTTAATTTAATTCTAATTTCATACCTTTTAAATCGTTCAAGCGCTTTCACCTTTACGAATTTGAATTCACCTTTTCTACAGGAAAAAACTAAATCAAAATTGATTTATCCGTTTGGGAGCTACGATTACATAGACACACACAGACATGTCAAAATTATAACAACGTGACGTTTTGCGTCAGGGGTTAATAAAAGCGACAAAGCGTGTTGTGATCCCGGCAGTGAGTAGGGTAGCCAGAGCTCACTGGAGACTTTTTGTGCCGTCAACACTAAAGACTATCCCTGCTTTATTTTCTACACTGACGGAACAGAAACTCTCTGTGTTAATAGGGTCGGTAGCACGAGTGTGTTTCCCCTGGAGCTGCACACGTCCATAGGCCGCGATAACCACTTTCCGTCAGGTGGACCGTGTGCTTGACTGCCACATCAGTGGTATAAAAAAAGCTCCACGATACTTTAAAGAGTTTGTAGAAGATATTATACCTTAATAACATTATTTTACATTCAAAGAATAAACTAGACTTTTGTAAATAGTTGTGAACACCTTTACCTGTAAATAGTTAAACATGTAATAATATTTATTTATTATTTATGCCGTCAAATAAGAATACAGAGTCAAAATTACAAAGTGGTCCAAATACATATTATACCTAATCTAGGCCCCGCTGAATAGCGATACCAACCTTTGCCCCCCTTCCCGCCCGAGGAGGGCCAGACCGAGAGGAATGGGCCTGGGTCAGCCGGGGTGCGAGGGATTTGTCGCGAGACAACCTCACCTTCGGCCTAGTACATCGACCCACAGACGGCGTGCGGTTTAGTCGGTTCGAGTCCGACATAACCTCTCCCTCCGGCTCCGGCTTTCCCGCACGTAAAAAAAAAAACAACCTTTACCTCGGGTACGAGGCGGATTATAAATAATATATGTATATTTCCTTTATCAAAATATCATGGAAATGATGAAAATATAAAAACAGCCTCCGTGGCGTGGCGGTAGTGAACGCGGCCGCTACGCAGGAGGCGCGGGTTCGATCCCCGCTCAGTGCAAATATTTGTATGCATGAATATGAATATTTGCATTGGTCTGGGTGTTTCTATGTATAATATGTATGCATTTACAAAAAAAAAAAGTATTTAAGTATGTTTATCCGCATTCTAGATTCCATAACACAAGCTAGTTAAGCTATGCTTACCATGGGTCTAGATAGCGTTGTGTGAAATGTTGAGAAATATGAGAAATTTGAGAAATATGAGAAATAGAATTTACCTGTGTGTAAATATGGTTTCGTTAGTGAATTTAGACGACGTTAGATGAAATTTAAAAAGGCAAAGGAGTGGGTGAGCAAAATCTACATAGGTTTACTACAGCGATTAATTTGGATATGGTGGATGGTGGTGGTGCTTTATCACAATCAAAGAGAAATTACAGTTAAGGCTGCAAGTCAATTTCGATGCAAATTGAGAAGAGTACAAAAAATACTTCAAGACTAACCCTTCAGCCGCTATCGCAACTATTTGCCATCAAAGGTAAAGATTCTCACATCGCAACTGGTTGCGAATCGCACTTGCTATGGCGGCCAAAGCGGCGAAAAGGATACACCCCGCCGCCAACTAGATTAATAAGTCGTTCAATTAACTGCCTAGGCTGGTAACTAAACGGCGCCATGCAAATAACCACCCGATTAATATTCAGCCATTTGACCAAACAGCTAGGAAAATGACTAGGATCGATGACATTTCATTGCTTGCCTAAACATTTAATCAAACAGCTACACAAACAATTTAAATTGCTGCATTTTCTATATTTAAAAAAAATCTGATGGCGCCGCTTTTCTCAATTAAGCTTTCACTAACTTTCTGTCTTATTCTTGGGTTACCACCCACCGTACGAATAGCCTAAACATTAGCCAGTCAGTTTGAATATCACTTACTTAACACGCCGTTAAGTGAACAGCCTAGGCGGTTAATTGAACGTCTGTTTAAGCAAATTATATAAATAAATAAATAAATATTCCTCAACATTTCACACAACGCTATCTAGACCCATGGTAGGCATAGCTTAACTAGCTTGTGTTATGGAATCTAGAATGCGGATAAACATACCTACTTAAATACTTTTTTTTTGTAAATGCATACATATATACAAATATTTGCACTGAGCGGGGATCGAACCCGCGCCTCCTGCGTAGCGGCCGCGTTCACTACCGCCACGCCACGGAGGCTGTCAAAATTGGCTGCGACATTCACATGATTAAAATGAACTCATGTGGCTACTTGTCATCATGTGGCCGGTATAGTGCGAGCCGTGCGCTACACCGTTAACACTTTACTGTCATCCGACAATGCACTCGGGATTTCCACTTCAACTGTCGCATCTGTACCTGCAACTCGGTAACCTCGGTTGTCCTAGATCGATCTGGGTAATATCTAGGCAACCCACCTACTTAAATTGACTTACACTCCATTCGTTAAATACCTCAGTATTTTAACTAAAGGTTAAACAATCTTTATGTGCTTTTTTACCCGACTGCCAAGAAGGGTTATGTTTTTCGCGCGTATCTTTACGTATTTTTATTACCTCATATCTTCTGAACCACCGTACGGATTTCAATGGTTAATGTCTCAAATGAAAGGTATTTAGTGCCCAAGTGTTTTTTGGGTACATAAAATAGGAACAAAAGCTATATGTTTGTTTTTGACGCCAAAATATATGTGGTAAAAATAATTATTTTTAATTTTAATTAATTACTTTTTATTTTTTATTAATTATTTTTTATTTTCTATTAATTACTTTTTTATTTTAATTAATTAATTTTTAATTTTGATTAAAATTTATTGAATGGGGTGACAAAATGAAGGAAATTAGAAGACGTAACAAAAATATAAATTTGTCATAACTAAAAAGTATGAAATAAAATTAATTATAAAAAATAAAAACCCGACTGATGCTGAAAAGATCGAAACAAGCTTTATAGCAGGCGGTGCCCATTTTTAAATAGCAAACCAGATAAAAAAAAAATGGGTACCGCCTGCTATAAAACTTGTTTCGGTGTTTTCAGCATCTTTTTTTTTTTACGCGCGGGAAATCCCCACGGATACCCACCCCTTCGGAGCCGGAGGGGTAGGTTATGTCGGACTCGAACCGACTAAACCGCACGCTGTCTCTGGGTCGTAGTGCTAGGCCGAAGGTGAGGTTGTCATGCGACATATCCCTCGCACCCCGGCTGACCCAGGGCCATCCCTCTCGGTCTGGCCCTCCTCGGGAGGTGGGGTCCACGCGGTCCCCGACTCAACCCCGGTGTGGCCCTACGATGCGCGCCGCCGCCGTGGCCTGCTTCTGCTAGGGTGACGGGCGGCTCCACCCGTTACCCTCAGGCCCGCGCTCATGGGGGGCGGAGGTCTGTCTGCGCCCTCCGATGCCCGAGCCGCCTTCGAGCGCGTGCAGCGATGTCAGCGAGTCTTTCTCGCTCATCGCGCCGCGCCCGCTCTGCTGTCTCCTTCGCGAGCATGACCTGCTCGCAGAATGAGGCGCTGGCCGCCTACGCATCCTCGCAGCGGACCATCGCCGCGAGCAGGGTGGAGAGCGTGAGCACTCTCACCCCTAGGGCCTGCACAAGCTCCCGCCTCGGCATCTCGAATGCCGGACACTCGGTGAGCGTGTGCAGCCCCGAGTCCACGCTCGCGTCGCAGTGATGGCACTCGGGCGTTGGCTCTACACCCATCAGATGCAGATACCGCCCGAAGCTACCGTGCCCGCTGATAATCTGCGTCTGACGGTACGAGAGGCTCCCGTGTGGCCTCTCTAGCCACTCCCCCATGATGGGTCTTACCGCCACAATGTTTTCAGCATCAGTCAGGTTTTATTTTTTATAATAATCTTTTTAATGTGTATCATTAATTTCAGAAAACTCAGTTTAATAATATTTTTCTGTTGAGAAACTACTGTTAGTGTGTGTTTTTATAAAAAGTCGCTACATTTTTTTTACCTTTATCAATACCTAACGGAATAGAGTACTTTAGCCGTTACGTTTTATTGGGGTCTAGTTTAGGTAATGAATGTAATAGTAGGGACAGGTTAGAAAAATGGAAATATGGAGTAATTTAATTTTTAAACCACTGCCAGTGATGTCCGCTTTATTTCACAATCAGTATAATTGTAGGTATGTGTGTGCTTTCATTGATTGATTAATGAATTTTGAATAATACTGAAATAAACTGAACAAGATTTTGGAAAAAAACATGTTGATAACATGAATTAAACACTTTTTTTTTTTAATTTTATAGTTATTCTTTTTAGCACTAAAAAGTATTATGATGATTTTCAACACACTTGCTCATAAAATGGCTCTAATTTCACCGCTATTGGCCACTTAATTATGCAGGTAATAGAACTGTGACTTTTTCATTGCTATTATTCACAAATGAGTTATAGGTTTCCTTTAAATTTTATTGGTTGAGTTGTTTTGTTCTTAAAACAGTTTCGATGCAGTTTCGTGTTCATTTGTATCTACAAATGAATTAATATACCTATGACGTGCGTCACGAGTTTAATAAACAAAACCAAACCATCAAAAACATTTAATTATAATTTTACTAATTGCACACGTAGATACTAGTTGTTTCTCTAAATAGTTCATGAAAAGGGCTTTTAAAATACCCATGTGAGTTAAAAAAACGAGTTGCAGGAGAGTTTTTTATAGCATCACACGAGTATTTTAAGACCAAATTGTGTGCGGTTTCATACCCTACTATATCTAATCCCATGAAATGACAGAAACCTAGAACGCTAAAATTAATTTACTGATCTCGAATATAATATATATAAAATTTCGTCTTAACACCCTTTCGAATTAACACCCACATTTCACCAATCTGTATTCGGTCCCACGTAATAGGAGGTGAGCCTTTTGCCGTATTCCGGACACTATTGTTGACTCGAGCCATGCATCTCAGGCTGAGTCTCGGCTGTACATATCTGTCTGATGTTAAAGTTAATCAGCCCTATCCCTTAGTCGCCTTGTACGACACCGCATAGGAAGAGAAGGGGTGATCCAAATTCAACTCTACCGGGAAGTTGTCACATAGTGTAAATTATCTTAAAGTAAGTAGCATCATGCAATTGGAAAATTAAATTGGCTGGCCACAGTGGCGAGATTGCAAAGCTGTAATGTAATTAGTTTTTTTCAGTAGAGTGTGATCACAGATAACG
Organism: Eilema caniola; assembly: GCA_949126895.1. Taxonomy (NCBI): domain Eukaryota; kingdom Metazoa; phylum Arthropoda; class Insecta; order Lepidoptera; family Erebidae; genus Eilema; species Eilema caniola. The sequence goes on from OX421474.1 coordinate 23,799,953, forward strand.
TAATACTAAAGTACCAATAGCGGTGTTCGGTTCGGTTGTTATGAAGGATAGAATTCTCTTTTCCTTCTTCATCTTAGCATTAATTCCAGTCGCATCCGACGCTTTCACGTCGAAGTGTGGGCGCTTTACCGGTCTAACTGAGGATTTTGGCTTACCTTCGATATTTTTTTAACTCGTAACGACTGCCATAGATGTACGTATGGCAAACGGGACCAAGGGATAAACGTGCTCTCCAAGGCATGGCCAGGTTACAACTATCTAGCTAATATGTAACTTTGTCCACTCACCTATTTGGGGTACATCATACGGCCGGTTGGAACGGGATGCTCTCAACATCATTTGGCTGGCGATCTCCGAGGGTATTTGGAACGACCCTCGTTTGTTGTTGCGTGCACGACGGCGCTCCTTGTGAAGACTGCCGGACGGGAGAGGTGAAGGCTGCTGTTGTATGTAGGTTTCGGAGGCTGGTTCAGGGTCGAATAGCTCATGGAGTGGGCGGGATCGAAGGTCGCGGCTGTTGCGCCACTCGGCGGGGTGGCGGCGCGCGGGCTCGGCTGCCGAGCGCAGCGCCAGCGCCGCCAACATCGTCGTCACGCAGCACACGCGCATGCTGAGCCAGCCCCGCGTCCTCCGCTGCCTCCACCACACGGGCATCCCCTGATACTAAGTACACACAAGCACCAGAGCACTCGCCGGGCGTATGCCCCACCTCATTATTACACCTTTGCTGTTCAGTCGAATCTTCCTTTTTTCTTCAGCTCAGATATATTCCGATAGTGACGAATGGATTTGAAATCTGAAACAAATATAATTATTACAGCGTGACACGTATTGTTAGATAGTTTGATATTTGATGGGTATAATTATGAAGCTTATTATATATAATAGTTGAACTATAATTATTCCTGATTCCGATTCCGATTTAACCGAAATTATGTCAGTAGCTACGTGAGCTACGTCAGTTGGAAGTTTATGATAATTTTGTGTATAAAGATATTATTTTTAGGTATACTCGAATATGTTATTCAATTTCTAGAGTACCTTAATTTATTTTTATCTATTGAAATCATTCAACCGGACATTCATACAAGACAAATTACCTTTCTAGGTATGATTATTTATCACAATCTTAACTGGAAAGCACACAGACAAAGTTTGCATTAAAATAAATAACTTTGTTTACGTTCTAGCTAAACTAAGATAGACCTCGAACCTCGAATCAGTCGCCATGGCCTATCTTGGTCCTTTTGCCTCAGAATTAAATTATGGTCTAGTGATTTGGGGCAACTCCACAGATGTGAATAGTTTTCATTACCCTAAAGAAGTTTATCAGAGTTTTGTGTAAATGAATCTTCTTACCCTTCCGTGCCCGTACAGTCGACAAAAGACATATAAAGTTGTATGTAAAGGTGGGATACTATCGATTTTGTCGACTGTACATCTATGAAGCTGCGAAGTTTGTTAGCATCTTTTTGAATGCATGTGAGGTTTATCCGAGGAGCACTAGTAATCAGGATAAATTAGCTTTACCCAGAGTCCCGAATACGGCTCGTTGCTTTTGCAAACGCATGCGTACAAGAATTCTGTTCAGGTCCCGAGAGACATACCTAGGTATATACCTGCTTATTCAAAATTAGGCACTTCTAGCCTTTTAAATTGGCCTTCAAACTCCCAAGACGGCGCTAGAAGACACTGCATAATTACAAACCAACGAGCGTTTACCGTCGTCTTAGAGCCAGATAGAATTATACCAGAGAAGATTATGTAGGGTGATTCTGAGTGACAAATTGTATTCAGTGTGATTAATGGTATGCTGTGTGATTAATAAAGTATCATCTTCATCAGAGCTTACTATAAGATGGTCACTGCTAGTCAAAACTACTCATGATCCCAGCTCCATGCTCTGGTTATTTACAAAAAATCTTTAACCTCAGGAGATGGGACTTTCAGTCTCACTTAGGTCTCAACATAATTTTCTTTTACATCATTTTCCTCATGTTGCAACTTTAAAAGACAGGCAATCTCTCGGGGTTAGTCTCTTTTATTATACATGGAATGTCCTCCGTCTTACTTGCAAATCAAATTCGTTGACTTTGGTTCACAAAAAGATAAAGAATAAGGAACAAAGTTACAGTAAAGACAGATATAACCATTTTTCTGTATTACATTTTTAAGCATTTTTCATGCTATATATTCAAATCGATTAAAATAGAATAAAAATAATCGGTCATTATAGCCATTATATAGATATAACCATTACACATAACGCTGTCTTTATATAATTTTACTAGCTTTTGCCCTTGACTTCATCTATGTTAATTTCGGAATAAACGGTTTGTTCGTTCTTCAATGAAATCACCTGTACTGTTCCACATTATTTATTGATTTCCTGACCGGTTTCGCCTTACGGCATTATCAAAGGTTGATACATGTGGAACAGTACAGGTGATTTCATTGAAGATGTGTAGCAAGTTCCACCAAGTGCCATCAATCAACAGTATAAGCGGTTTGTTCGTTTCTGTACCTTTAAACTCTATGTTAAACTAACTCGTTGTACCTATTTTAAATTATTAATATTGTGCAGAAAGTTTTCTTACAGTACTGATTAGGTTTTTAGGATTAATTAGGTTTACATTAATGCAGTCCAGTAATCCAGCGAATCAATTCAGTCCAGTGCAGAACAGGATTGTAGTGTACATTTTATTCTAGTGTTTTGAACGCACAATCTATTGGACTGGAATCACTCACTGGAATGGGCACATTCCAGAGATGGTTTAAATTATTCCAGTGTATGTTGCATATGTTGATCAAAACCTAATGAACAAAGTCTAATGAGAAGATATAAAGGAAAAAAATCAAAATTTGTGAAAGTATAGTGCAGCGCTGAAAAGGCTTCAGCCCACCAAAAGCTGAATTTACAGTGGCGCGGCTTCAGCATGTTAATACGAGAGCGCTACCTATAAATAATTTTAAATGCAATATACATATTTAATTTTTAATACATAAGAAGATTTTCATTCAGTAGGTGAAATTTATTAATTAAAAATAATGTTGACTAAATAGCATATCGGCATTCAATGTCAGTTAAGCAATGATGTATTATTATATAGACACGGCATGAAGAAATATCAAGGCTTTCAAAAATGGCCCAAAAACAATTGTTGTAAAAATAGAGCACACCACTTTTTCAGTTTTTGAAACTACACTTAACTAAAATAAACCAAATATTTTTATATATAATCTATTTTTGTGCGGTAATCCCCTAAAATACCCTTACGGTCGGGGTGGTTTTGTTGGCGTCGAACCGACTATATCCGCACGCCACCTCGGATCGTTAGAAGATTGCCTTAAACATATTCTTCGTACCCCTGCTCATCCAGGGCCATCTCCAGGCTGACCCAGGACCATATTAAGCATCCATACATCTATCGATCCATCTCTATCATCATCTGTATTCAATAAGTATGTCGGTTCTCCCATTTTTGTGGCCATATTTCCAGGTCTACTGGAACTTGTACGATTTCGGTCAAACTTACTAAGTAGGTAAGGTAAGTTCGATCGAAATCGATTTTAAGTAGCTTGAAACAGAAAAATCGCATCAAAATCAGTTCAGTAGCTTTTGCGTTCATTGCGGACAAACAGACAAACAGATAAGAATTCCAAAAATAAGGTGTGTGTCTTTTGTTGTGTAGTATCATTAATAGAACATAACCCAAGTTTTTTTTAATATCTCCAATGAAAAAAGACGACCCCTTTACAATTATATAATACTAGCTTTTGACCGCGGCTCCGCCCGCGTGGATGTCGGTTATCGCTATAATATCGGCTATCGTTAGAAATTGTAAGCTATGTGTTATTCTGACGTATCCATACTAATATTATAAATGCGAAAGTAACTCTGTCTGTCTGTCTGTCTGTCTGTCTGTCTGTCTGTATGTTACGCTTTCACGCCTAAACCACTGAACCGATTTTGATGAAATTTAGTATAGGTGTAGATTAGACCTTGAGAAAGGACTGTTTATACTGGAGATTGATGGCACTTGGTGGAATCTACTACACATATTGAATAATGATATCACTTGTACTTTTCCACACTTTATTTTGTTTTTATTTTTACAAAATAAAGTGTTACAAAATAAAAACAAAATAAAGTGTGGAAAAGTACAAGTGATATCATTATTCAACTTGAGAAAGGACATAGGCTATATTTGGTCCCAATAACCGACATCCACGCGGGCGGAGCCGCGGGCAAAAGCTAGTAAGCTATATTATTGTAAAGATTCATCAAAATAAATTCAGTGGTTTATACGTGAAAGAGTAACAAATATCCATCAATCCATCCATACATCCATCCATACATACATACTTACAAATTTTCACGTTTAAAATATTATTATCATTATTATTTATTATTAGGCATCATAATTATTAGAAAATAATACTAAATCTAGTTCAAATTGGTTCTGTGATACAGCACATGAAATGAATATGTTTTTGTTAAACACGATTAGTTGTTCGTAAATAAATTAAGTATCACAAAGAACTTCCATATTTCAGTCTGTAAGCAAAACAGATTTTGTACAATACTTACTCTTTTCCAAAAAAGAACATTAGTAACCAGAATTACTAATTTGCCCTCCCTTAATTACTCCATTTCCTAACCTAATTTAAATAGCTGAATTGATGTTTATGCTAGTAGTCAGTAATCAAGCACACGACCCATCTGATAGAATGTGGGCACGGGTGACACAACCCTGTATTATTATTGTTGCTAAGTTTCTCTATTTCTTTTGGTTCTATACCATTATTAGCTTTTATTATCGCTATAAGTTTTTTTTTTGTATACTTTTGTTCATTTAGACATGAGACAAATGTAGATTCGTCCACATTTAGACTTAAGAATATTAATATTGTAAATTGACGTCTGAAAAAATGCCGCAGTGGAGTTTGTTGCGTTGTTTCTTCTCCATCAGCGCCTTGGAAGCGGTGGTAAACTTAGGTTACGTAGAATTTATTATAGACGTCAACAAGAAACAATCATGTTGTTCTAAATTGGATAAAAATCTTTGACTTTGATTTGCACTTTTATTCAATCTACTAGCTTTTGCCCGCGGCTCCGCCCGCGTGGATGTCGGTTATCGCGACGAAACATAGCCTATGTCCTTTCTCAAGGTCTAATCTACACCTATACCAAATTTCATCAAGATCGGTTCAGTGGTTTAAGCGTGAAAGCGTAACATACAGACAGACAGACAGACAGACAGACAGACAGACAGAGTTACTTTCGCATTTATAATATTAGTATGGATATTACTAAGCTATATTATTGTAAAGTGCCGCGTGGTTCCCGGCAGAGTAGAATTTGGGCCAACCCTTCTCTTCCCATGTGGTGTCGTACAAGGCGACTAAGGGATAGGGCTGATTAACTTTAACATCAGACAGATATGTACAGCCCAGACTCAGCCTCAGATGCATGGCTCGAGTCAACCATGGTGCCCGGAATACGGCATAGGTGGTAATTCACCTCTGCCTAACCCTCCGGGGATAAAGGCGTGATAATATGTATGTATGTATTATTGTTAAGTTTCATAAAAATCCATTCAGTAGTTTTTACGTGAAAGAGTAACAAACATCCATCCATACAACAGTTTTTACAATTCTCATTTATGCCATAAATAATGTCTGAAAACCATTAATTAAGCATGTCTAAAATATATACAGACTTGTACCCACTTGTACATTGTATTAGAGGTAGGAAGATAAGTTAACATTATTTATTTATACAGAAAAGCAATTGTGAGGGAGTGAATTAATAAAATTAATCGGCTATTTGACTAGGTTGTCGATATTTCCCAATATTATTTAATATGTTCGGGGAACGATAACTTTAGCGCGTTGGGTTCGGACTTCGGACGGAATGTTATAATTAATGACATTAATTATAACATTTATATTATAAAATAATTACCACCAAAATCAACAACTTTTACTCACGAATTTCCGAACCCAACGCGCTAAAGTTATCGTTCCCCGAACATAATATGTCAGCTAATTCTGAAAAAATATAAAATATTGTTTGACTAAACTGAAACTATGACTGTTAATTATTTTTTATTCCCAAAAAAAATTATCAAAATAAAAATAATCTAATTTAGTTGAAATTTATAACTTTCTTCCCGCTCTGGCTCGTTTCTGGGGCAAAGGATGGCCATTGCGATTCGACGAGGCAACGCGGCCAGCATCGTGGGTGGGTTATTTGTCTCGACATGAGTTTTGTGTCTAGTATTACTTTCTAGTTATTGTATAATTAAAACTTTTTAGATTCCTCATTAAATTTCCAATTATTTGTATAGAACTATATACGTTTAAACGCAACGTAGACCGAGCTAAATGCGACATTCTTTTACATTATTACGCGCGTTTTTTTTCCCTGTCCTATGCTGTTTCGCAAAATAAAATATTTTTGTGTATTAACGGAATGCATAGCTATCCGAACAAGCCCTTCGTGGTTATTGGTGTGTTGACTTATGTTGTATGTGTATTGTATGAAAGTGAATAAATTATAAAAAAAAACCGGCGTGTGACGTCACAAGCACGGACGATTTTGTATGAAGCGTTTTAGGGCGGCGCGGCGCAAGAAATTTAATTTTCAAATCAAATAACTTTTCATTCATTTTAACAGTTCATTGTATAACAACAAAGTGGTAATTTTTCGAAAGTAATAAAAATAGTCAATTAGCCTAGTAAGTAGAGCTCGATATAGAATATAAGATACAATCCGATAGACCAGTTATGTCTTAATAGACTTAACTGACGCGATTTGACCACGAAACCCGCTATGTCTTCAGGGTGAGGATTTTTAAGAATTAGAACTAGATAAAATCTAAATAACTACCATTATCTTAAAGGCTTTAAATTCCTATTTTAGGTACTCCGAGTTAAAGTTTGTTCCGTAGCCAGTTAAGTCTAGTACCTATTATAATTTTTACTTCGAGAACTCCCGACCAGACACACAATTGTTAGATCATGTCAGCGTTTGCAAAAGCATTCAGAGACGGATAAGCTATACTATGCTTACGATTATTCATCACCTCTTATCGCTATTATGCACTCTGCTCATCGGATTGATATACAGAAAAGTCGGTAACCCAAAACACAGAATCCCATCTCACAGTCATCAGTTGCAAAGTTGCAAAGTTGCAAGAAATCATAATAAATTAACAACAAACTTTCCTTTACAGGGGGAATGCTCTAACCACTCTTTCCTATTCTCCATATCTCTATCTTTTCAATTATTTGGGCGGAGACATCGGAAAACAATGTTTAAAAATGATTGCAACATCATTCATTGTTTCCGATAGTTCGTATCAATGTCGGTAGATGGCTCCCAGCGTCTTCCTAAGACGGTAGTATAGGAGAATTTGGATAGCTTCAGGCGTGGCTCGGTGGCTCAGTGGTCAGAGAATTCCCCTGTAAGGGAAAGATCGCGGGTTCGAGTCCCGCCTGAGCGATTCACTTTTTCCTAACTTAATCGAATTAAGTTTTCTGTAGTAACAGTCCACAAAATCGCACCACACCATATCTACCTGTGGGTTTCGTAGAAAGTGACTAAGGGATAGGGCTATTCTCCCTCCGACAGTCAACATATAGCCCAAGACACAGTGCTCGCTAGACGGCAAACTCACCGCCGTGGGACCGACCATATTACGTGGGACCGAAAATAATAAGTGGCAAATTGTGTGTGTTAACATACTTCTGCCAACGTCTTCGAGGATTTACAGGTGTATGGTTGTACAGTCAGCATCATTAAAATGTTGCTAACAAAAGTAGTCAAAATAATCCAAATACCAAAATTCCAATTTTATATTGGTTATAAGAGTACTCAAATAGTTGTAAGTGTCCAGAGTGGCCCAACTATCTTAACAATCGGTCTTTCAGAATTATGTAAGTTATACTCCGCACGCCGAATGATGATCCCTATGACGTTTAAACTGACAGTTGTATTAGTTATGCGAAACAATTTCGATAAAATACTGTTTCTTCAGGCAAATGTCATGTCATTCAGCCAGGTCATTCAACATAATAAGCAATACTTATTTATTTTGAAAAAAGACTACGCGCATTGATGGACATAAACACCAGATAAAAAAGTAACAGCCTTATTATATTTTATTTTACTATACTTTAATTTTTATTCAAATTGCATAATTTAAAGAATTTAAAATTCTTTTTGAATTGAATTTTAAAGAATTCATAATTAGCTGGCAATTATGGATTACATGGAAAAGTATTTAAAAGGAGGCCATAGACCTACCGTATTTTTTTAATTCAGTCATGTCATGTCTTGTCAGTCTGTTTTGTCTTCTTGCCACACCGCATCACATCGCGTCATACGAGTGCTCTAACGCCTTGTATGCGCCACGTCTTTCTTTGTTAGCTGAGTTTTGTTTCTGTTTTCGCTGTTTTGTGTTATTTGTTGATTTTCTGTTACCTGTTTGTTGATTTTCGGTTTTGCAAAATGCCGAAAAGACAGCGAAAAACTGTTCTCAACAGTGAAGTTCGCAAGTTTGTAGTTCGTTTGAGAGACTATTTTGCTCGTGAACAACAAAATGGCGGACCCTTGTTACCGCTTGACAATGTTCGCGATCGTGTAGCCGATGCTCTAGGAATCGGAAAGGCTACTGTTTCTCGAATAACAAAGGAAAAATTTGGTGAGTCTAGATTTTTGAAATTATACTTGACTGGATACCATCGACCGGCGTGATTGTGTATATGAGTATGAATACTCTACTAACTGACATAATTCTGGAAGACCGATTGTTAAGATAGTTGGACCACTCTGGACACTTACAACTATTTGAGTACTCTTATAACCAATATAAAATTGGAATTTTGGTATTTGGATTATTTTGAATACTTTTGTTAGCAACATTTTAATGATGCTGACTGTACATATACATGTAAGCTTAGGTTAAATATACATTATACAACAATATCCCAAGTCTAGAAGTAAAAGGACATAGATGACAATAGGGCAGACAGACATACCACCGACATTACCGTTGAGGATACTATAAATGTAGAAAGTTTAACAATAAAAACAAATAAAGTGCGGTCTAAGCGTGGCTTTGTATCTTTTCCGCGACAACTTTCAGTGCTAAACTTTTACTTAATCAGGTTTATAAGGTTGAGAGAAAAGTACTGAGGTATGACTTAAGATCATATAATATTAATTACAAATTATGTAGTCAATCACTAAGAGTTTCTCATTCAAATGCTGACATCGTTTTGTTACCCGGGCTGCCAAGAAACGGTTATGTTTTTTGTGCTTATAAATTTTTATATGTATATGTATACTCAAGTTAAACTTCTGGTGCATTTTCAAAATAGTTTATAGGATGACGATGATTAAGCTTTCGTTACATTCTTCCTAAAACCCGAGTATACAGAGTTAGGTGCGTGAAAAAAAGTAAATTTGGCACTGATTTATTAAGCGTTTATTTTGATGAGTGTTAAAATGTAGCAGAATGTCACAATCTTTGTGTACATGACACAAACACTGTGACATTCTATATAAGTAACTATAAATATAATGTCGAACAATTTTTCTAAACACATATAATTATATAACAACAATGAACAACAACAACAATTATCGTTTATTCGCCATTAAACATTTTCATTTTACATTTCACTTAAATCTATCTATCAACACCAAACTAGGTCCAGCCTGTCTTGTGGAGTTTCTATATATAATTTTCCAGCAGTATTATGCCCATTTGCGTACAGCTCAAGATATACCGCTCGTTACTGTATATTTCATATTCGTTCGATAGAACACGGCAATGGATTATTGACGATCCTAAGCGCCCGTCGAGTCGACGGGGTCAAGTTGATATACAGGTGTCCCAGCTAAAAGGTGACTGTAACGATATTAAATTGCAATTGGGAAGTACGTTTAGAAAGTTTAACGATATTGGAAAAAAATATTTTTACTACAGGCTTTTATTTATTTATATATATTTATTTATATATACGAATCGTCTCGCTCGCAGGTTCGACGACTTCCAGCCTCCCGAACAAGCCGGTTTCCGAAAAGGCTTTAGCACCATAGACCACATACATACGCTGCGACAGATTATACAGAAGACTGAGGAGTATAATCAGCCACTCTGCTTGGCGTTTGTGGACTATGAGAAAGCCTTCGATTCGATCGAGACCTGGGCTGTGCTACAGTCTCTCCAACGGTGCCAAATTGACTATCGATATATCGAAGCGCTGAAGTGTTTGTACGAAAACGCCACCATGTCAGTCCGCCTCCAGGATCAAAGCTCAAAACCTATCCAGTTGCAGCGAGGGGTGAGACAGGGAGACGTTATATCTCCGAAACTGTTCACCGCCGGCCTGGAAGATGTTTTCAAGCTCCTGGACTGGAGAAGACTCGGCATCAATATCAACGGCGAGTACATCACTCACCTTCGATTCGCTGACGATATCGTAGTCATGGCTGAGACCTTGGAAGACCTAGGCACAATGCTCGAAGACCTCAGTAGAGCCTCCCAACAAGTGGGCCTCAAAATGAACATGGACAAGACGAAAATTATGTCAAATGTCCATGTCGCACCCACTTCTTCTTTAAAGGTTGGAGACTCTACACTCGAAGTTGTCGACGAATATGTTTACCTGGGACAGACAGTCCAGTTAGGCAGGTCCAACTTTGAGAAAGAGGTCAATCGTCGAATCCAACTCGGCTGGGCAGCGTTCGGGAAGCTTCGTAATATCTTCTCGTCCAAAATACCGCAGTGTCTCAAGACGAAAGTCTACGATCAGTGTGTGTTGCCAGCGATGACCTACGGAAGTGAGACTTGGTCCCTTACTATGGGCCTCATAAGAAGGCTCAAGGTCACCCAAAGGGCGATGGAGCGTGCTATGCTCGGAGTTTCCCTGCGTGATCGAATCAGAAATGAGGAGATCCGCAGGAGAACTAAAGTAACCGACATAGCACACAGAATCGCCAAACTTAAGTGGCAGTGGGCGGGACACATAGCTCGTAGAACAGATGGCCGTTGGGGCAAGAGAGTTCTCGAGTGGCGACCACGCGCCGGAAGACGCAGTGTAGGCAGGCCTCCCACACGGTGGACCGACGACCTGGTGAAGGTCGCGGGAAGGGCATGGATGCGGAAGGCGCAGGACCGGTCACTGTGGAAATCCTTGGGGGAGGCCTTTGTCCAGCAGTGGACGTCTTTCGGCTGAAATGATGATGATGAATGATATCTAGCTAGGGCCCGCGGCTCCACCCGCGTAATTGTCGGTTATTGTGAGAAGCTTTCCCAAGCTCTAATCTATCTGTGTAGCAACTTTCATCAAGGCATCTTCAAAAATGACGAATTTTCATACAAATTTTCATCCCTTCTTTGAACCACTTTGTCCTATTTAAAAAAAATACCTGGCCAATGTCCTTTCTCAAGCACTAGGCCATCTGTGTACCAAAATAGACGGAAACCATTACATACATTCCTGGGCCCAGAATGTAACGAGATAAAAATGATATCAATTAATAGATATAGATCTACCAGTCCCTTTCTGAAAATTTCGCAGGTTTTGACAATCTGAGATCAGAGTTACTAGCGGTGTAGTAAAAGTGAGGTTATGTTACAAAAAGATCTGATTACTAAGTTCTAAGCACTAATTGGTATTGTATTTAGTGGGGAATGTATTAAAAGCCATATTATGAATAAGTACTCATGGCCTTAAAAGATAACAGGAAAGATTTTATCCAAAAAGGACATTACACAGTTTATTATATATAATAGACATTTATTGCAGACATGCAGACATTTACTTTACTTTTTTTTTTTTAATTTTACTTTTACTTGGTAACAGATAACATAACATAGATTGTGGAACTAATAGAAGTTGAATAAACTGTGTATCACTATATACACAGTTTATTCAACTTCTATTATATTAAAATATCGTCTAAGAATTGTGCAGGTGGAACAATATCTTGGTAGCTAGACAGTTAAGGTTCCTATTAGTTACACTCTTGATATGGGCGCAGCACCCTACAGTTCGCTTGCCTCCAATGCAGTTACAATAGTGCCGGGACTCGTCGGCCTAGGGTATAACACTGATTAGTTACTATTCCACAATTCACACAGCGATCCATAGTTTCAGCAATATTCCATCCAAGATAGTCGTAAAATAAAAGAAAAAACAATTCCAAATCAAACGTGTGAACATCTTCGGTGTCCATTGTAAAAGCAAGTATAGTACAAGGTTAGCAGAGTCGGAATTCAAATAAACAAAGCAGTTGTTAAAAATAAGAAACAATCAGAAGAGCACTCAAAATGCATCGGGACACACGAAATTTAGTTCAGTTCAGTTCTTGGTTTATGGCTCCGCTTAAACACCAAAATTAAAATACTGAAATGTTCGCAACAGTCAATGTTAAATGTTAATGTCAATCATTCTGCGGAGAAAAAAAAATCTTTTTTATTTTTAAATTATTTATAAAATATAGATAAAAAATATTTCAATCTATTTAAAATCGATAAACAATGTGAGTTTTTTTTGTTTGGAAGGTAAATTAATCGGGAGTGATCTTAACTATGACTGATAAAAATCGGACTATTATGGTCGCCACTAGAAAATTGCAGATCTTCTCACATGGGTGTCAAATTATAGATCTTTACTAGTAGATCAATTATAAGAGTATAAAATTAAATAAAAATATATACGTACGATAAATGTGTTAAATACATTACAATTCACCACTATTATTAATAATTACCATCTTTCTTCGGTAAAAGGAATAAAATGAAACCTTAAAATATAATTAACAGTGAAAGGGATGTCGACGGAATCAAGTTTCGCGGCCCTATTTCATCCGAAGGAAGCCACCAAAGGGTACAGCGGAGGTCTCTGCGAGACCTTCGCTTCTAACCTAACCCGAGCACGCGGTTTCCACAAGATCGCTACGTTTGCTCCGGTGGTGTAGACAATCGTCAACATCATCATAATTGTCATCATCATTATGATCATTATCACTATCGTCGTCATCAACAACATCGTCATTATTATCATCATCGTCGTTATCATTATCTTCCTCAGACTAAGGTTATAATTTTCCCGAGGAAAATCGGTAAACCACATCCATATCCTTATTTCCATACTCACTAATACGAAATCTGTTTGTCTGTCTGTTATGCTTTCACACCTAATTCACTGAACCGATAGTAATAAAATTTGGTATACAGTAACCCGCGAAAAGTGGGGATAAAAGGGGGGAAATACGGGCTGAAAGTTTCTATAAAAGTTCATCATTAAATCGTCCTGAAATTCTGATGAAACACATAGACCGATTACGGCTTGAGGAAGAAGAGAAGAGAGGCAACGAGGAAGAGGAAGGGTTATTCACGCGGGTAGAGCCGTAGGTATTATTAATAACTAGCTTTTGCCCGCTTCTCGGTTATCGACAAGTATTGAGCCGAAGCTATTGAGCATAATCTTGATTCTGTTCTCTCCTCTCTACTCGACTCTTCTCTTCTCACCTCTCCACTATCATCACTACTCGACTCTCTACTCGCCTCTATATTCGACACTACTCGACTTTCTACTCGCCTCCTTTCGCCTCCATACTTGAATCTGTATTCGACTCTCTAGTCTCTCTTCTCGACCCTGTACTCTCCTCTATACTCACCTCTCTACTATCCTCTCTACTTGATTCTCTACTCGATAATCCACTCGATTCTCTTTTTCGCTCTTTGTTCGACTCTCTACTGGACTCTATTTGATTCTCAGAGGTGAGTACCTCTCCACTGGTCTCTCTAGTCGCATCTCCACTCACCCCTTTATTCGACTGTAATCCACCTCTCTCCATAACGATCTCTACTCGCCAATTCAATCACCTCTATATTCAAAAATAACATACCTTTGTAGGTACTTACTTTCATCAACTCTACCCCCCCCCCCCCCCATTTAACTTTTTCGTGATAAAAAATAGCCATATATAATAATAACCGGTACCTACATATATTATGATGATTTCCAATACATTTATCATATTTATCAAAACGCCTTCATTACATTCACCGTATTTGTCGGAAATGTTGACTTTTGGGTATTTTATTCGGTACCAATACTCGACATCACTTAAACTGCTAGAAAATCTAGCCAAAATCCGTAGGCAATGGTCTAAGTCTATACTAAATTTAATAAAAAAATATTTAATAATTAATTAAATATCACACCTATTACAAATCAGTATCCACAATAAAAATCTTAAGAAACAACACGACTGTGTTCATCGGTCTACATTATTTGCTTTCAAGTGTCTAAATTTCAACATTTGATTCGGGCAGTGTTGTGAATTTTTGAACACCTCTTATAGATGCCATTGGGCGTCTTTTAAGTTAATAGTTTTGTAAATCAAATAGTTACTTTTCTTAAAATAAAGGGCTTTTTACAAAAGTATCGACTATTGGATCAGTGTCGACTATTGGGTCTTTTACCTTAATGTTACCGTTGTTAAATTATATTGTAAAAAAATACATTATAATGCATATAAATAGCAAGAGTTAATTGCCTACTTAACGCAAAACTTTTTTTCTTTGTAATTCTTTAATCGATGAATTAAATCGTCACTGTAACTAAAATTCTCTTTTTATTTATCTCCGCTCCCAGATTAAGAATTCAGCAGATTTTTTTTTGTATTTTGAAATAAAAAAATATGACAATTTCTTTAAACCATATCTCAACTTATTACATTTTGGCCCAAAATTGCGACTTTCGTAAATATCATTTCAGTCGTTTATTCGGGAAAGCATATACGACAGACAGAGTTACTTTCGCATTTATATTGTTAGTATAAACATGGGGTACCGATACTAAGAAAATATCTTTAGTAATATTCAAAAATAAGATGATAAGATGGCACTAGTAGACTCAAACCGCGTTAAACCGCTTATTTGCTGACTTAGAATAACGTAAATTATTTCAAAACTTAAGCACATGATAATGAAAGCATGTAAGCGTATAAAGCTCGTTGGTAGTATAATAAATGAAGATTTCGTGACTATCGTGCTATTTATTTATTTTTGTGCCATTTAGCGGCATACAATTACAGGCAGAATCCATATTGATTAGCATATTTATAGTTTTATTCAGTCATACTTAATAATGTCTTTAGTTGCTTTAGTGTATGTTTTATTTTTGATAAGTTCATTTTAATACTGAAAATTATAAAAAGTTTGCCAAAACAATGTCGCCATCTAGTTATAACTCCTACACTTAAGCGCTGCCTGCCTGCTTTTTGATTGTGCATCTGTATAAGAATAATAATATATTATCTATGGTATGGATATGGATTGTCAAGTTTCTAACATTTTTAATTGACCGCCGTCACCCATTACTGACTGTATTAACAGGAGGTGTAAATCCATGCTAATGTTTAAAATGAGGAAGTACTCTGTCTGTCTGTATGTTACGCCTTCACGCCTAAGCCACTGAACCGATTTTGATGAAATTTTACATAGGCGTAGACCTTGAGAAAGGACATAGACTATGTCTGGTAGTGATAAGCAACATCCACGCCGGCGGAGCCGCGGGAAATAGCTAGTAATCTTTTTTGTCAAAATAGCGAGGTATTATTTTTATTGGTTAATTTATTCATTAAAATTCATTAGTCACGAGCACTAAGACATGCCCAAGAATGTTTGTATTTCGGATGAGCGCACGAACACAATTTGCTCGGGTGTGAATCGTCTATTCATCAACGGCAATTGTTTCGTAACAAATGAATGATTTTGTAATCCTACAAATGGTACAGTCTACAAAAGAGATAAACAGTCAGCGGTCAGAAATATCTTCACTACAAAGTCTCAAAATAATCTTAAAATTAAGGTACTAGGAGCAAATCAAACGGTTTTATTCATTTCAATTGTATCAATGTCCAAACTGAAGGTGAGGGCCACCGTTAATAACATGTTACGTGTTTGTAATGTTAACCCTCTTTCTTGAGACCTTCATTTATCATCAGGCGAGGTGAAGTCAAAGTGACGAGTTCTATAAAAAGAAAACTAAAGGTGTGTTACCAAATATCAGAGCAATTCGTCAACAGGAAGGGAAAAAATCAAGGAATTAAAATCATTATGAGCACTTTTTTCATTAAGTTCGATCTGATGCCGACTGTACACCTCCACATACACATAAAAAATATATGCTCACGTATCTCCTTTGTCGACTGTACAATACATGTCAATTTTGTTAAACCAAATTAATCTAAATGTAACTACAGGCAAGCTACGAACCAACAACGGAGATTGAAGACTTCTGTTTTGCTATGCATGTCTACTGTTTTTAGCTTAATTTTTATTCAACCTAACAAGAAAGTTGGGGAAAATGTGTGAGTGATATTATATTTTAATGTGTACCTATGCAAAACAACACTTGTTAACTGGAGTTTAGTAATTAATATTGATAGTTTATTAGCAATTGATTTGTGAACAGTGATAGAACATTTTAATGGTCCACCGAAATGAAATTCGTTTATTCGTCAAAATATAATAAAATATCTCATATCAAGTCACCTTAATGTTAAATATAAAATACAAATTCAGACAGCCTCCGTGGCGTAGCTGCGGTAGTGAACGCGGCCGCTGCGCAGGAGGCGCGGGTTCGATCCCCGCTCAGTGCAAATATTTGTATGCATGAATATTGGTATTTGCATTGGTCTGGTCGTGTCTCGGAGAGCACGTTAAGCCGTCGGTCCCGGTTGTCATACAAACATCTATGGCAGTCGTTACGGGTTGTTGGAGCGCTCAAAAATCCAACAACTGGTCTATCTGCAATGCTTCGATATCGCCTTTGGGTTGTGGAGTTAGACTGGTAAAAAGCGGACCCCAGACTCCAAGTTGAAAAGCTTCGGATGCGACTGGGATTAACGCTAGGATGAAGAAGATAAAATACAATTTTAGTATTAATCGACTATACACCTGATCGCTCCCGGTGCAAAGGTGCCCATTACATTTGCCGCGTTTCCACCTGATTGGATCGGATTGTGATGGCCAGCCTCTGAACCAAGAACGATCCGGAGCGGGAGTCACCAGTGGCCTCCATGAGCCTCTGCCCAATCGCCTTTACAAGGCTTTTGGCCTCTTTGCCCGATCTAACCAGAATCCCGATATATTAATAAAATGATGAGGGAATCAGAGAACCAGTTGTATTAATCGAATAAAGAGGAAAAATTGAATCGTCTAGGCGGGGTTTGAACTCGCGATCTTTGCCTTACAATGGCAACCACTTGTGGTGGCCCTAACCAATTCAAATTTTAATAGAAGGAAAAGAAAAGTTGATTAGGGCGAGGTCTGGTAGCTAAGTGGGTCACCATTTCTTGCCAGAGCATAGTGTAGAGGGGTACAAAGAAAACTACATAGTTACATACATACATACGCGTGAAAAACTTTACCCTTGCTAATGCAATCAGGTAAACAGTAATATTATTTCAATCTTTCTTTACTTTCCTAGCGGGAATCGGACCGCTGTCTTCCGTCTACAATTTATGTACTGTATCGTGTAAAATTCGTGTAATATCTGACAAATTAAATAAATAAAAGAAGACAAATCCAAAATCGGCCACCTTTTTGAAACGGATACGGAACGGATTAACAAAAAAAACAGTCTGTCAATTAACTGTCAATCACCGTAGTCCACAAACAAAGTCGATTGTTATACGAAATCGTATAAGTAACGCACTTTGTTATTATACTATACTTTGTTATTGGTACTTTGTTTATAATTTTTTTTTTACTTGCCCAAAAACTGAAAAATCCAAGTTATGTTGTTAAAATAAAAAAAAAATAACAACATTACTTGGATTTTTCAGGTTTTTTTTATATTTTTTTAACGCCTTCTTCCTCTTCTTCCCTCTCTCTCAGAATCTTTTTTTGAAAATACTTAAATATTAATAGTTTATGGAATATTCGCAAAAAAACGAAATGCCATTTTTATTTCATCTTTAATTGTTTATAACTTTTGCAATTTTTATACAAGTTTGTTTCGCGATATCTGAGCCAGTTTTGAACGGAATTGTATTATTTTTGCGGCGTTGTATAGGGTATACTGTCAGAGTGGTCCCATATTCTTGAAGTCTGGATCTGATGCTGAGATCCTGGAGAAATTGAGCGAAAACCTCAAAATTACGTGAAAATGCGCCTACTTAGTTTGTGATAGTAATTATTAGTATAAAGTCGGCTAATAGAAAGCGCCTGGGTATTTTTTTCAAACGCCCAGTTGCTTTCTATAAAAAATTCAGTAAAGTGAAAATTTATAAAATACAACCTAGTAATGATAGTTTACAGCACATACATATTAATCAATATATGTTGTGATGTTAGTACGCGGTGGTTCCGGCCACCTCAATGGCGATATGTTTGGTAATACAAGTCGGTAGACTGGGACGGACTGCGAGAATTCTTCCCGTCATACCCTTGGAGGCGGCTTTGCTTCACTTCAGATGATCCAAGCTCCTGTGGAACAGCAGTCGCTGATGCGATCTTAGCGGGCATGGAATGCTATATTCCCAACCGCTAGATCGCGACAGCAGCGAGCAAATGCCCGTGGTTTAATAGGCCGTGCAGAGAAGCTAGAGGCCACAAGGAATCTGCGTATATGGCTTGGACCATGGCACTTGCCAATCAGGATCCAAACATCGCTGAAGTGAAGTGGAAATTGAATGCCGCCGCGAGCGGCTTGCACGGTACCCATCTGGCAGCTGTGCATTTTGGTCGCTCGCCAAAGCTGCCGAGCTAAACTTCTGTCAGTCTTGCCTCCCGCCGCTGCAAAAACCCGAGGGTGGTCTGGCCCATGCCGCTAAGAAGATAGCCGATCTCTTGAGTAATCTCTAAACGTCAAACTCGACTATGAACGATGGGAATGCCGGGCCACCTATTCTTCCCAGCTGTGGTGCTTCTATGCCTGAAGTAAAAATCACGCAACTGGTGATCCGGCGGGAACTTACATCCCTAGATATTCGAAAGTCGAGTGGGCCGGACGATATATCAGCGATGGTGCTCAAGAACTGTACCCCCGAGTTATGTCCATTACTTACGCGGCTTTTCGCGCTCTCTTATTCCGCGAGACAAGTCCAAATTCCGACCTCGCAGAAGAATGCGTTCGTTGCTGTGTGCTTAAGAAAGTCGACAGAACAGATCCGTCAAATTACACGCCTATTACTGTAACCCTCTCTCTCGAAGGTGATGGAGCGCGTTATTAGTTCCGTTTAACATATTAGGTATTTTATGGTCCCAATAGATAAAAACTGTGATTGATGGTTTAAAAAAAAGTTAAGTTTAAAAAAAGCCGACTTTAAAATCAAATTGGTAAAAAAAAGTTTAAAATAACTGAATTTAGAGAGAGAATTTAATGATTTTCGATCTGTTAGAAATCGGTGCCAACTTTGCTTTTTCAGTTGCATAGTCAGTCGTATATTTTTATTTTTTTGTAACGTACCGTACATTCCGTTCTCTCAGATTACATGTGCGGATTAAACGGATTATTTCCAGTTTGGGTAACAGTATTACTTAAAAATGTAGTAGATTCCTACGTCGTAACTATTGTAGAACCTTTAATTGAATTTACCGAGTCTCTCAAGTGGTCGCTAACTGAAGCTGGTCGCGAAACCGGCGCACTGACCCTAGTTACCTTTTTGAACCGGTTTCAAAAAGGAGGAAGGTCCTCAATGCGCATTTTTGTCCATTGAATTAAATTGTTATTCAGTAATTTTTTACTGTTCAGTACTAGACGTTACTTATTCAATCCATAAATAGCCAAAGTGAAGAAAGAAAATATCATTAAACGATTCGTAACTCATACAAAATATAAGAAAACTAAGCCAATAGGGTCAACAACACGAATATCGACAAAGTAGTAAAAATAAACTTATAAACACTAGAAATTTCATAGAAACAAAACACGCAACGCTAAAAATGTATATGTTTGACTTTACAATGCGAAAAGGCTGAATGTTTTAAGGGCCAAAACCTGTAGCGTGGGTATATTTATAAACGGGTGGAGCGGGTGGGCTGTTGACGTCATCGCGAGGGTCACGGGCCTGAAGGCGGAAGGCGAGGGGCGACGCCGCGCTCGCCTCCGATACGCACTTCCAAATTCGCACCTTCCATGAATGAATTGTTATTATTCTATCCTTAGACTTGAGCGAAATTTATACACTTGGCGCTCTTCTAATCTTATACTCTATTTATAGTTCGTCCACTATATTATCGTATTATAGACAGCTCACACACAGTGCTCGATACAACTTTGTTCTAGTTAGACGTCAATGCCAAATTAGGTGCCAAAACGTCATATGTCAGAGACAACGTCACGTCAGCCAGAACGCAATTTTAGAGATGGAGTCAGTTGATCCGACTGTGTTTCATATAACTTATAAATGTCACTATCAAAATCGACTATAGAACATAAAAACTGAAAAATAAAAGGATACTTTACTGGCGGCACTGAGGTAAACAATTAAATTAATGATTGGCGGTTTTTAACGGGCTTTTGAACAAGGAAGAGGTTCTCAATTCGAATATTCATATAGTTGGTGTGGGTTCAAATTATGGTATTATGCTGCAAGACACAAAACAGAACCCCTATTTACCACAACAAAAATGCTAAAAATATTAAAAGAAACTTGTGAACATGTGACTGAAGGAGACTGGGAAAAGGTTGTGAATAGAACTGTTAAATCGATAAGGGAAGATTATGAAAGAGATGTGAACATAAACAATATTTTAGAAAACGAACTTATAAATTAATGTAGGTGATGATAGCAGTGACGACAGTGAAAATAGCAGTATGGACGAATCTGATTAAATATGGCCTTTTGGGGCACCGTTTTTGGTCTCTTTTTGAATTAATTTGTTTCTTGGGTGTAAAGTATGTATTTAAATTTTCATTCCAATATTCAGTACGTTCAAATTTATTAAGTAAATATAAATATTTTTGTTTCCTTTTAATCAGGTACTACTTGCAATAAAAACTTTTAGATTTCTTTAGGACATCCCGACTCGGATAGGTTAGGTTAGAAGGGGATGGCGGGGTCATATGAGCGAGCGAAGCTAGCGAATAGACCCCGCCATACCCTTCGTGGTTATTTTTTTTAAACCACCCAGAAGCCGTTTGGTTACGTGCCATTTGAGTTAGGTTAGGTTAGGTTAGGTTGTCTATTGTTTACCCGAATTATTATGGCGTTTAAATATTATGTCTAATAATTATCATGGCAATAAAAAATGTGACAAACAATACGTATGGCATTCGTATATTATGGTACCTAAGTTTCGGGCAATCGAAAATATGTCATATGTCTTTTCGGGCAAACAAAACATTCGAGCAAATTAAATTCGTGAATATGATGATTATGGCATATAATTTTCGGGTAAACAATAGATAACCCGCCGCAAGTATTACTCTATGTAATTTAATCAAAGATATGACCAAAATTTGCGAAAAGCGATATCCACACGGGCGGTGCTACGGGCATAGGATAGCATTTATACATGCCTTTTGGTACTTCTGTATCCTCGTTATTCATATCTTGCTTATCCACGTGAATACTAAAAATAACAAATCCTGAGATCCCGTATAGAGCACCGAGTATTTTTCCGTCCTTGACAGGATTAGACAGCGGTTTTTCTTTTATCAACGTATTTTTAAAAGCGGTAATACTCATGAATTTATTTAGTAAGTAATAAACATAACCAAGTTGGTTTCCACAAAGTTTATTACTTTTTAAACTAATCAATTACGTTTGTACCTACTGATGGCGTAGTACTTAGAGTAGAAATATGGAAATCTATTTTCTGCGTAGTTGTAATGGTATGACATAAGTAAAATTAAACTGTAAACATTATGATAGACATAGAAAATTATGATGACAGTTTGAAGAATAATTTTGTCATTAGCTTACTACGCCGTTTTTCGCGATGCATTTTGTTAGAATAGTGTCTAAACGCTATTGTCTTTTCCTTTTCCTACAGTCCAGGGTTCTTCAGGCGGGGCGTAAAAAAGCATCTATCCCAAACAAGAATCTATGCTAAAACTCAGACTTCATAAGGTTGGTAATTCTTTTGTGGGTAACAGTGTTAAAATGTTTAATAAAATTTCTCAAGATTTGGTTGACATGCCACTAAATAAGGTTAAAATAGAAGTAAAAAAGTGTTTAATGATAATATTGTTTACTGAGTTTCTTGCTAGTATCTTCTCAGTAGAACCAACTTACCGAACTAGCAAAAAATTATTTTCAAATGATTTATTTACTTTATTTAATATTCTAATAATAATTTCTTGACATGACTGTAAAATTTTGACGTTCAAATGTGCTCTTTATGTGCCTAAACGAAATTGATTCTTTGATTCTATCAAGGCCGTCAAATTAGAGACCACCATTTTATGGCCAATAGCATTAGAGATGGTGGTCCGTATCTTCTTGATTGCACTTCAACTCTTTACCACTTAGCGAGGTGCCGGTACGAATATAAAAAAAATAAAAGTCATATTCTGTCCTCCATGACAAGGCTATTTAGATAAGAAATATTTTTAAAACGGACGAATAGTAATATGTAAAATGCTTAAAAAATTTCATTTAATACTTCACAAAGATTGTACATACCTATGTAAACTTTCTCAATATAAATGTATTTGACGATTATGTTACTGTGTACATATTAATTAATCGTTAATTATACCTGTAAATAGATGTTGGGCCTGTGACGTTGCAAAATGCGTGTAGCCTGCTAAATTGATCCCTTTCGTGTCCTCAGAATAATTCTACGGTGTGGGTTGCAATTCAATTATTTACGTATCACGCAACTAGATGCTTAAGCGCTCCGTGAATAGCAAGATAGCTAAATAAAAATGAAAGTTAGATTGTGAAGTAGGACCACTCGGTCCGGGCGGACCACGGAATATTAAACTCGGACCGCCAAATAATCAAAAAATGCTTAGATGTATAATGTAATCACGGGTTTCGAAGTCACATAGAATTTAATTACCTTACTCATTTCACTTACGCTTACCTCGGTCTAGCTTGGAGCCCTAAGCTGTCTCTTTGTCTTCTTCATCCTAGCGTTAATCCCAGTCGCATTCGAAGCTTTTGCCCCGGAGTCCGATTTAACAGTTCAATGTGGGTTTGGCTGAACTTCAATATTTTCCGTGAAGCGACTGCCATATGACCTCCACAACCCAAAGGCGATATCGAAGTATTGCAGTTAGACTAGTTGTTGGACTTTTTAAGGCTCCAATTACCCGTAACAACTTAAAGAATTCGTATGGCAATCGGGCCCGACGACTTAACGTGCTCTCCGAAGCAGGACCAGACCAATGCAAATAGCCATATTCATGCAAACAAATATTTGCACTCAGTGGGGATCGATCCCGCGCCTCCTACGCCCGCGTTCACTTCCGTCACGCCACAGAGACTGTCTACATACCTATGTGTGTCGGTCAAGAATCAGTAGAGTTTTTCTCCGGAAGGTCTGAATGTATTGAGTTCAATTTAATATCAAATATTCTTGTTACAGACAATGTAGAAAATGTTTATAAGAACTTACCTCGTTTTAGCTTTCTATCATTACTTTATGGTCAGCAGGCAGTAATTACTTGAGTTTTTGGATGGCATTTGTCTACTTAAAAAGCATATATGACCAAAATTGAGCCCGACACGTCATCTTATATAATCATTTTAAATAAACCTTAACCTAAATGCTAGATGCTAAATCAACATAAAACAATCTACACATTATATTACACTGGAAAAAAGGGTATCTATAGCCTTTGTATTAAACAGCCACATCGAAGCAATGTGCCCACTTATTTACGAACACACTTAATACTGAAACTGTGCCCCACTTAACTTGCAATCTCTTAAATAAAAACCTTAATCTTTTTATTTACACAGGCCGTTAATCTGATTGTGTTACAATTTCATTACGCTGAGTGAGACATACGCACCGTCATATATATTCATTAACTGGAAAACTGTTTTTATATTCAGAATATCTCCAACCCAATTCTGGCTTCAGGTGATGTACTTATTGATTAAAAAAATCGTGACGTCATATTCAGTATCATACATTTAACTTTAGTATGTGTTCAATCGCCCTCTAAGAGATAAAGTTTAGTATAGAAGTATATGGGATCTTGGGCTGGAAATTCGATGATACCATAAGGGATTTGCTTTTTTCCTTTAGAGTTCTGGAACCTTAATAAATATTCTCAAAAGTCCTGTTATCTACACAGTAAACGAAGCTGTTTCATAAATATTAAAAGAAAAGTTAAAGATAAACACTGTAATGTATTTTTAATAGTTTCCTCAATTAAGATATGAATTATTAACACTCAAATATTTTATTCTATTTGCGAAGGATATCACGATCGCCGTAAGATATTACAGAATATGAATACTATAACGATTAACGCTGGCCAAGGCCCGCGGTGTGCGGCCAACCTACTTGGCAATCACTAACTTTATGCTAATTTTTAAGAAAGTAGTGTTATAAAAGCAACTTTTACTTAAACTGACCATTGTGCCAGACACTTTTAAAGCTTGTTACAAGTTAAAGTTGGGAAGTATGTCGCATATTTAATTTGTGCTTGCTATCCTTGGTCATGTTTCATGACGACATAATACCGCGCTTAGGGGATTAGTGGGTGTATAATAACATCCTCGTACCTGACCACCTCGTAAAGGGATTCCTTCGAAGGATATGTTAACAGCTGTGACGCTTATATTAACATTATAAATATTTCACACGCTTTCATGATTTCAACATGAATCATATTAATGGACATGTATCTTCTTCTGAGGTCTGATTCATAAGTCTGATTGATTGATTGAATTTAAATAAAGAGTTTTATTTTAATCTTATGGATAGCAAAAATAAATAACAGGTGCGTTATTATCGGTCGATAATACCGAACGGTATTTGTGATGAATATGTTTGATTATGTCATAATATGTTTGTTATTTATGATGACTACGACAACGTACACTGAGCATCAGATTGACCTTGACCAGTACATCCACACCACACCACCTTGCATGTAAAGCCAGTATAAGATCGATGCAAAGATGCAAGGTACTGAAAACTTGTAGGAGATAGGACACGACGGTATTTACGTCCAATTGAGAAGTCCGACTGGGAAAGTACCTCCGCCCTACAGAATCCGCGGTCATAATAACCTCGTGTTGTATTCCCGGCGGTGAGAAGTCTTTGTGCTGTCAGTGGGAAGATTAAAGGCTTGTATTGCTTTGTCTTATACACTAACGGCACAGAAACTCTCTGTTCTAACAGGGTCGGCAGCACAAGTGTGACTCCCATGATGTTGCAAACGTCCATAGGCCACGGTAACCACTTTCCTCCAGGTGAGCCGGTTAATTGTCTGTCACCTAAGTGGTATAAAAAATGGGCTTAATACCAAGGTATTAAGATAGTTTTGAGTGCTTTACTAGTCAACAACGAACTGATGCTGACTGTACACTGCTGCGATAATAAGTATAAGCCCCCTCCCCCCCTCACACACTAAAACAGCAATCAGCAAGTACACATGGAAGGGAAAAGAATATCCTCACTTGGAAAGCATAACTTTTTTGTAGAATATACTGCTTCTGGGCTGTTTGGCCGTGATCCATTTGAAACTTGCGTTCCAGACGTTTCGTCGATCACTGCGGTCGACATCTTCAGTGGCGCAAGTCCGGGCGACGACGAGTTCGGAGACCTTGCCTCGTCGGCGGCTTCGTTGCGACTGATATGAAATCTTGAGTCGCTGGCATATTTATAGGCGCGGTCGGAGGGGGGAATCGACTCACTCGATCCTGATTGGTCGAGAGCTGTGGCACCGACGTACTCGATCCTGATTGGTCGTTTGCACTGTGATACCGAGTGGCTCTCAGTGCTAGGTACCAATCTTTTTGGAGCTGAATTTCAAATCGACCACGGCCAAACAGCCCGGAAGTAGTATATTCTACATGCAACGCCGGCCGTGAAAGCATGAAGACTTATACCTACATAACTTTTTTGTTCTAAATATACTTCGTCATTACGAGTTGGCATAACCTTGCGAGACATATCAAAACTTTGGCATTATGATCATAATATGGTATAGTTAATTTTAGATTAACTTTTCAAGCGCACAAACTTATAACGCCCACAAAGCACTTGCCTATACATATTTATTAGTACTAGAGTTTGTTGTAGTACTAATTTTACTAGATGTCGGTTATCGCGACCAAGCATAGCCTATGTTCAATCTCAAGGTCTAATCTACCCTATACCAAATTTCATCAAAATCGGTTCAGCGGTTTAGGCGTGAAAGACGGACAAACCAACGGTAACCTATTGAAATATCGAATTTCTGTTACCCGAATCTTAAAACCCCGAAAACGGTTGGTAGAACTTTTAAAAGACAGATGTAATGAATGACAACTTTCTATAATTCCGTTTTTCATTTCCCAGATGAATCAATTTCCAGGTGCACTAAAACCAAATTTTCAAATAGTATTATTTGTTTTCCATATTGTCATAATCCAAATATAGTTATACCAGATTCTCAGAATATTCTTTTTTGTTTCCCATCGTACCATTTTCCAAATAAACTATTACCAAATTTTCATAATCTTTTTATTTGGTTCCCATACAAATCGTGTTCCAGCTAAACTATATACAGGTATAGTAAAAATCAGTAAATTTATACGATTCATTTAGGGTGTGTAACGGTTGATATAATAATAAAAAATCTAACGTTCACTTAAGACATAAATAATTTCACTTAATATAATGAAAGCCTGAAGACTTATAAATATAATATAATTTTGTTTAAATTATTGTTTTCCATGTCATGCATGAACAGTTTTGTATGCAGGTATAATCAATGAATCAGGAAAGCGAGCTCGTGAACACTGCGTACCACACCCGACCCGACTCGCCGTGGTACTTGTCTGCCCTACACTAGAGTGTTATTTAAGAACCGGAGGCGCGGAGGGAGGGGAGACCCTTATTTCGTAGAAAGAAATTTCATAGAATTTCGTTTCACAGAAAATGCTTCATATAATATTTGGTTCTTATATTTTTATTTCGAATATTATTGTTTCAAAAACAATTTCCTACAATGAAACATATTTCACAGAAACACAATTTTTAATCATTTTTTTTTGTTTAACAAACTTATCAAACTGTAGTATTATTTTTAAAGAATATTAAACCACCTTTATAATGTTCCAAATTACATTTTTAACTGTAACATTTACAATTTTAACACCCCGACTCAGATTACCCCGACTCGGATAGGTTAGGTTAGAATTTTTCATTAGGCCTTCGTGGTTATTTTTTATAAACCACCCAGAAGTAGGAGCCCCGCGTAGCGGGGCTCCGTCGACCTTGTAGACGCATCAATTGTTTAGTTCATAAAAACCTTTATATGATAATATGTTATTCTTTGTAATAAGTTTCTATTAAATAAACAATATAATGATTAAGAATAGTTGATTTGATATTCTATGAAATGATTATTCTAATGTTTAACTTTATATGAAACAAAATTCAATTATTTAAAATTATATTAATTAAATATAATGATTATATTGATTATTCTATGAAACGAAATTATGCGAAACATTTTCTGTTATACGAAATTATATTAAACAATTGTCTATAAAACAACGCACACCCGCGGAGGGCGGGCAGTCCTCGCCCGCAGTAACGAAGCTCGGGCGCCCGGGCGAGCTGGAACGGCTGAGGCTGGTCGCCCAAGCCGAAGCTGCGGAAGCGAGCATGGGTGCCCGAACTTTGTTACGCAAGGGCGGAAGGACTGCACTTCCCGCAGCGCCGGAGAAGAGCAACACTAATGCTTGCCTGCTTGCCTGCATGCTTGCCTGCTTGCCTGCATGCTTGCCGGTTTGATTGCCAGCTTGCCTGCATGCATGCTTGTTTGCTTACATGCATACATATATTTTTTAAGGCAACGTGTGTTTTGTTCAGTAGGTCTCCAATTGTAGTTAGTAGACGCCATATGAGGTTTAGTTTTAGGTTTAGAAATCTGGATATTGTTTGTCTGGATATCAATTAACTGGATATCAATTAATTGCATTTCAAAAATTTGTGTTTTAAAAATTGGGCTTTCGTGCATATGGATTACGGTTATCTGGATTTTGTGCATTTAGATTTCGTGTGTCTGGAACTCGTTCGTCTGGATTATAAAACGTCGTACAAATGAATAAATGGGCATATGAAATTCGGAGTTGCGATTATATGGAAAATAAAACTTCGGAATTTGAAAAACCGGGATTATGAAAAATTGGCCAAACGTTTTCTGGATTATGATATTCGGAATGTTAAAATTCGGGATTAAGATAGGTAACCCAAACCAACAGATGCACATACACTTTCTCATTTATAATATTAGGTGCTACTACTAGTATGGTCGTTGTAATAATTACACAGGCAAATGCTGTGGGTCTTTGAGATAAATGGGCATGATACTACAGTGGATGTGTGGTTGTTAACTACGCTCCATGTAGACAAGTATCTATCTATCTGTCTATTCTATTATATATCTAATTATAGATTGGAAATGTTTGTTCACGAAGAACGCCAAAACTAGTGAACGGATTTTGATGCGGTTTTTTGTTGGAAAGGTCTTGGTCAGGCTTAAAATCTTACGTTTATTTGCATACAATCACTTGAGTAGAACTAGAGATAAGGAATCCACGCGGGCGCAGCCGCGGGCGAAAAGCTACATAATTAACTACATATGACGCGTTATCGTTATATTTTTTATTCGCAATAATTATATACAATACGTACATTACAATTACAATTATTAAAAAAAAATATATTTAACAAAATGTTACGTACGAATTCGCTTCTTATTTCATTTCAATATGAAGAAGAATTGTTGCGTTACTAATTTGTAATATTATAAGAATGTTATAGCATAACTTTTATACCTACATTATCTTATAGAATATGTTATATATAATTGAAATAAGAGATACAGTTGATGAAGTTTACTTTACCAAATGAAGATTTAGTTCATTTATTTGACAAGAAAACATTTTGTCAATAGTTATTTGGAGTATAAATTTTGTAGTAGCTATTTCAGAGTCAGACAACACGAGTTGTAATCGTCTGGACTACGAATCTGCTAATTGGCAACCACTGACCTTGCAAAAAGTGCCATAAAAATTGAGACAACCATAATAGACTTAAAGTGCGTAATAAAAAAAATTGTTCAATACATTTTTATTATTCCCACTACAAGATATCATTAATAGACTGTACTTATATACTCTTAATTGCATTTTTACCGAGTCTGTGGTCTGACATTGGTTGACAAATAGCAAAGTCGGGGTCCTGGTGGTTATGTGGACCAGAGTCTACAAACACTTAGTTACCCCGCGACCACGGCCGATCTGAATTTACCAAAACCCTCGGACAAAATGTAAATAATACAAACTCAACAACAATACGGTTTACAACTCAACTCTGACAAATGCGTAATATTTATCATCGACATGACAGATAGACCCTCGACTATAGGAAAATTTAACCATTTAGCTCCTAATATCAAAATTTTGGATAAAGCTTTGCTGCATCTCCTGGGTCTCCAGTTGGAGTGATATTATAGCATTTATTGGTAAATTTCACAGATTTTATATAATCTTTTATTTGTAAAGTGTCTACTTCATTTTTGATTATTGTCCACGTTGCTTGACCCTTATTTTTTGCTTGTTGCAGAAAATCGTAATTGGCCTTCCTTTTAGAATGTTCAATACATTTCCTTCGTATCGTATTATATTTTAAATTAGTTAATTCGTGTGTCTGTGTGGGGTTCTTATAATAATTGAACTTTAATCGTCTTTTAACTTTTGTCGATTTTTTATACCCGTTGTTATTCATTTATGTGAATTTGTTCCATTATTTACTTTTATTTAATGTTTGGGAAGCATAAGTCATAAATAATGAAATAAACTAAAAGCTTGTACACAACGAAGCTTGTTTACAAAATGTCCAAAAGGGCTGTCCGCAAATAAAAATTAAATAACATTAGACTATTTACAAACTTTATAGACACAGTTAGTAAAAATTGCTAACCCTTTGGTAGAAGTTGACATATGTAATATATATACATTTCATAACATGCTAATCAAGGAACAGAAAAATACGTTTTTTCTGTTCTGTGATGCTAATATTGCAAGCTCAAAAAACAGTACTGACAGTAACTTACACACAGATAGAGCTTATTTCACGCCGTTATTTGTGATGCATTTTGTCAGTAATATAATATAATAATTTGTTATAAATAAACTATCAAAAAAATTGTTTCTAGAGTATATATATTCTAAGTTTGAACATTGATATACATTGTATGATTTGAGATTGGCATGGTCATTCACTTTAGTAGTTATAACACCGTTACTCAATATATAAACAATATGGTAAATATCCCGATGAGTGTTATAGATACTTAATTGATATACATATTTTTTACGTTTACAAAATAGTTAGGCACACTTTTTATTTATGAAATATGTATAAAACTATTAAAATGTATACGTATAAAAACCAAAATACATAATCAATTTACGACATTCAGTAATTCCATTACCCCGTGAACAGAATATTTACAGAGTTAATATTCGATTATGTAAATTGAATTTTATTCGAGCGACAGACGCCCTCGTATGGGTAAACGCGCTTGATGGTAACTATGTACTGTTTATGAAACATTACTTCGTTACTATAGAACCACTATGTTATTATAGTGTGACCTCTGTACCGCACCGTCGATATGCGCGGCGTGGCGGGGGTGGCAGGGGACGCGGTATAGAACGAGAAAGAAACAGCATGAGACGAAAGCAAGCGAGATGCCGCCGCCAGCGCTTACACTGTTCTGTTTTTTTCTCTCGTTTCTTTATCTTTATAACCTCCCCCGATATATTAAGGAGAATTCCTATTTTTTTTCAAGTAAGAATATCAGAGTATAAGCATTCAAAAGTAGTATTCTTTTACATGTGCCTGCAGTATGATGGTATCAAAATGTGTAGTGGTACTTTTCCTCCTGGGAAATGTTCTTCCTGTGGTTATGTCGGATTTGAACCGAATTAAGCCGCACGCTGTCTCCGGTCTCAATTGCCGAAGTCCAAAGTGGCCCGTAAGGAATTTGTCTGATTTTCAAATGACCCTTCGAGTATGGAAATCATGGTGGCCTCATTTTGCCCCGGAGAAGCCTCATCTAGCCCAGCTGCTAGGGTGCCCTTAGCTGACGGAGAACGGAAGTCGATGACACCTGATTCGCTTCGTTTCCCTGGTTATGCAATAAAGCTGGCTGTTACCCGAATGCCAAGAAGGGTTTTGTTTTTCGCGCGTACTTTGTATGTATGTTTGTAATATTCTTTATTACCTCTTACCACTATATGGTTTTCATTGATTAATATCACAAATGAAAGGTATTCTTCTCCCAATGGTTCATGGGTACTTAAAATGTGAACAAAAGCTAAATGTTGGATTTTTGGCACCAAAATGTATGTGGTGAATTTTTTTTTCACTTAAATTAACATGTATGGTATCAAAATAAAGGTAATTAGACGATTATAAATAAATATACATGTACCAACTACAAAACATGAAAATAAATAAATTATAAGAAATAAAAATCCCGACTGATGCTGAAAAGATCGAAACAAGCTTTATAGCAGGCAGTACCTATTAATTTTCATCTGGTTTGAGATTTGCAAATGGCTACCGCCTGCTATAAAGCTTGTTTCGATCTTTTCAGCATCAGTCGGGATTTTTATTTTTAATAATAAATATATTTTTTTTTGTTTTGTTAAATTTCTGTACACGTTCAGAACGTATATAACACTGTCTCTTTTGAAATGTATTCGACTATTGTTAGGTCCAATAACGTAAGTAGGTACTACCCCTTTACTGTTGATTCTGTATATGTGGGTGAAAGGTAGTTCCCGTTCCATTCACCCGCGTGTTACATTAAGTCTTCATGCCCGAAATTTAGATAAATACTGACTAATTTCAGCACCCTACATAAGTTTAATTTTCTAGTCACAGCGTCGAAACCTTTAAATACATAGACTAATAACGTCGAGTTAAGCTCGGTAATGCGAGGGAAATGAAAATGTAACCCTAAGAGCGTTTTCACACTCATCGGATATCCGATATCGGTGTCGGACGCCGATAGCCGACACCTTGTGCTGTTTTTACATTTATCTGATAAAATCGGCTCGATACGGCCATTACACAGACTAGTTAGGGACAGAAAAAAAGTGCAAGCAATTTTTAACCTTATTGACATGACATGGTATCGAGTTTTTTTCTTATATTCGTGATCAGCGTCATCAATTACCGCGAAAAGACATGTCAAGACTCGAAAATGTCCTTTAGGTCGAAATTTACTAGTCTCTTTGTGTTCCGATATCGGGCCAAAACAGTGGTGTTTCTCCGATAAACGATATCGGGCTGGACAATGTGAAAGAGAGATACATATCGCATACATTTGACTTCCTCTGATATCGGATGTCGGATATCGGATATCGGATGAGTGTGAAAACGCTCTAAAAGTCAGCGTTAGAACGATCTTGACTTCAAAGTCTCAAAATTATCTTAATAACAAAGTATTAAGAGAAGAATCAAATCCAACTGTTTTAATGATTTACTTTATTTCTTTATTTTTAATTTACTGTATTATTTTCCGTACTAAAAATGAGTACCAAATATCAAAACAATCGTAGGTGGAGGTAGCAGTCCGACTGGGGAAGAACCTCCGCCCTACAGAATACCGCGGCCATAATAACGTTTAGGCGGTGAGTATGGTAGCCAGAGCTCACTGGAGAGTTTTTGTGCTGTCATTGGGAAGACCAAAGGCTTGTCCTGCTTTATCTTCTACACTGACGGCACAGAAACTCTCTGTGCTAATAGAGTCCGCTGTGCCAGTGTGACGTCCCTGGTGTTAAACGCGCTCACAGTCATCTTCATCAGATGAGAGAGTCTTATACAAACAAATTAATAGTTGAAACAACGTGACCTCCGACGCTTCAACACGCGTACCGTCCAGGAGGCGATTGAACAAAATAGAGTTTAGGCAAAGTTTTCGCTCAGCAATTGGGAAGACCCCATCTGACGAAACTTCTAACTGCGGATGGCAGAATGATTGCCTTAAAGTTCGAGTTTCTTGAAGAAATCGAGAAATTCTATAGACAGCTATGAGCATCACGGATGAGAAAACCGAAGGGACACAGCGATGAAGAACACAGAGCTCCGCTCACGCGCCATTACACCGAGGAAATACCCAATGTCGAGAAAGAGGCGGCTCTCAGACAACTGAAGAACAACAGGTGCCTTGGTGATGATAAAATTATTATTTAGCTTTTGAAAACAGACGTGGTCCCCATCCTGAAAGAGTCGGTAAGTCTTTTTAACTCGGTCATCCAATAGGGTCTAACACCTAGGACATGGAGCGGGAGTACGGTGATATTGTTCTTCAAAAAAGGTGACAAGACCTTGCTGAAGAATTATACACCCATCTTACTCCTGGGCTATGTCTATAAGCTGTATTCGAGAGTCGTCACAGATCGCCTCGCGGGTAAGCTCGACGAGTTCCAGCCACGGGAGCAAGCCGGGTTTCGAAAAGACTATAGCACCGTGGACTACATCCGTACTGTTCTGCAGATTGTAGAAAAGCCTCAAGAATACAATCGGCCACTGTGTATGGCGTTCGTGTACTACGAAAACCCTATGACTCTATCGAAACTTGGGCGGTTCAGCGGTGCCGTGTCAATTGGCGATACATCGAGGCGCTGAGATGCTTGTACGAGTATGACACTGCCATAATGTCCGTTCAGCTCCAAGACCAGAAGACGAAACTCATCAGCCTCCAGCGTGGAGTGAAATAGGGGGATGTTATATCCCTCAATCTATTCACCAATGCATTGGAGGGCGTCTTCAAGATTGGACGGGGCGGGGTATCAACATAAACGGTGAATTCATCTCTCATCTTAGGTTCGCCGATGATATCGGCGGACATGGTTGCAGAGTCGCTGGAACAACTAGGCGAAATGAAGCTTCTCGATACGTCGGCCTCGGTGAAAACAAAGACTGGATGCGGAAGGCGGAGGATCAGACGAAATGGCGCACATTGGGAGAGGCTTATGTCCAGCAGTGGACTGCAGTGGGCTAATTGATTGATTGATATTCAAGAATTCCATTCAAGAAATCTAGACTTGGACTATTTTTTATTAAATACAATAACTAATTAGCCTACCCTAATTAACTACTGTATCCTAATGTGAACAAGAATCCTATATAATTTAATGAGAATACTATGACGTTCAACAATAAAATGTGTAAATTGTATCAAATCTGGTTGCAATTTTGTGCAGAGATGCTTCAGTCCTAATTTGAACTACATAGTAATATTTCTATTCAAATATGGATTATAAACTAACCATGGTCCAATCTCTCTGAAGACTGATTACTTTGAACATTATAATACTTTTATTTGAAGTTAACCTTGATAAAAGATTAAGAACAAGATTTCATATGATTGAAAAATGACAAGGATTTTAGTGTTAGGTGCGTATTAAATTTTATGTGCAGCAACATCAGACCTGCTACGTGTGAAGTAAATCATATTGTTGACTAAACATGAAGGGATAAGGCAGCGCCGGGCCTTCTCTCCCTGTCTCATACAGTAATATGCATAGGGAGTTCAAGAATAAACTAAACCACAGTGCACTTAAGCAGTGGCTGTATGGCCAACCGGACAGTTTTCATTGGATATAAGTCTTCAGGCTTTCACGACCGGCGTTGCATGTAGAATATACTGCTTCCGGGCTGTTTGGCCGTGGTCGATGTGAAACTTGCGTTCCAGACGTTTCGTCGATCACTGCGGTCGACATCTTTAGTGGCGCAGGGCCGGGCGACGACGACTTCGGAGACCTTGCTCGGAGACATCGACCTCGGCCAAACAGCCCGGAAGCAGTATATTCTACATGCAACGCCGGCCGTGAAAGCCTACAGTTTTCATTGGGTAGAAATAAATTATAGGTCAGTAAATTTTGTTGGGAGAGGCCCATGTCCAGCAGTGGACGGTGGTGCGCTAGTTGTTATCGTTGTTTGTTGCTATCCAGTACGTGTCAGTCAGATACTTCACATTTTATCAGTGCACGCTTCACTTCATATTTCGCATTCTAAACGTGTTCGACGAGCACTCAGTATTATATCACCTAGTTATAATTATAAATTATTGTCAACTAGCTGATGCCCGCGACTTAGCCCGCGTGGAATTCTGTTCCCGTTCCCGTGACGGCTTAACACTTTTTATTTTTTCTCTGCGTAAGAACCATCCTCGTACTGCAAGGAATATTCTAAAGAAAGAATTAGCGAAATCGGTCCAGGCGTTGTTGAGTTATGCGCTTACCAACACATTTTGCGATTCATTTTTATATTATAGATTATAAGTACTTATCCGGCAATTTTTTCAGTCGTTTCGGGCAGAAAGTTGTGTACACAGTTTCAATAGGCAGAATCTTTTGAAAGTATGAATTTGGGGAAAAAATATGATAAAATTCCATTCACCTGTGAAGTAAACCCATACCTATATTATAATTCTTTTTCCTGTGCTCAAAATCTTCGACTACGTAACGACTTTAAAATCCGTGCAGTCACCCTATACCTTAGTCCGGTGTTCTGCAATCGACTAGACTAAGCACTGTGCTCCATTGCTTCATAAATGAATATTAACTATATTTGCGGCACGCTATGATGGCCGTTTGTCATATTAACTAAGTTATGATATTGACCGTGTAAAAAGGTCTAGTCATCTGTAGTTGAGTTGATAAGGTAGTAGATAATGTAGTAAGTAGATTAGTAAAATGTAGTAGTTAGATTAGTAGTAGAACGGCCGTGTAAAAAAAGAGAGAGCAAGCAAGCTCTGCCAAGTTCTCTTACTACATAACGGCCATCATACCGTGCCGGTAGTGTAGTTGACCTGCCCCTCTACGTCACATGTTTGACAGTAGTTAACGCTTGTCATAAACGTCAAATCCCATACATTCGTATTCTATACCATCAAATGCCGGCCAACGAATTGCCACTTGTCAAGAGGGGCTGGTGGAGTAGAGGGGCTACCTCGTGGGTGGAAAAGAAATGCGATACGAAGTTCGCATTTCTTTTCCGCCCACGAGGTAGTAAGATACCGTTCCCGCCGCACCTTTTATTAAAATTTCTGCTCGTATTTCTGACTACGCCACGCTACCACTGCACATTTTATTCATTTTATTAAAATTTTAGCGTATATTTCGGATCAAGTTCCCGCTGCACCTTCTTTATTCATTAAGGAACACAAAACAAAAAAAATATCCAAATTTGTGAATTCGTTCATAAATTCTGCGCGTACATATATTCGGTTTCATTTTTATTTATACAGATACACTGATATTTTAGATTGAAGTCACGTAAGTATTTTTAATATTTGTAGGTAGCTATTTATTCCATTCCCAACGGATGACTGGACAATTTTTCTAATTATAAGCTATATTCCCTGCTCAATGTGGTCACGCGATATGTCATTTAATCCATCGAATAGTTACATTTGGGTTTGTATTTGCCAGAGGATGCAATTTTCGTTTTAGATATCAAGGAATCAGTTTGAAGTTAAACCAAAGTTTGTGCGGTTACAACCCTTGTCTTGCAGCCGCCATCTTGGAAAAAGGGGTTCAAATGGTTGTTATAATTTATCACACGAACACACACGTTGTAAATAAGATTTTCCATAATTTTAATCAAGTAACTTTAGTCGTACAACCAAAATTAAAAAGTGAATAAGTACAAGTTGAATATTTTTGACGTTACCTGGAGGGAAGCTCCAGGTAACGTCAAAAATATTCAACTTGTATATAACTTACTTTAACAAATACTGGAGATTTCACTCAAAGGAAACATTCGATGGTTGAGCTTTTAATTGAAATTTTAACATTTATTATATAATCATTGAACGATAAGTGGGTTAAGTTTCCTAGGCGCAGGTTACCATTAGGATGGATGACCGTGTAGTGGTGTTACATCTGAGCGCTTCCGTGCTTCGGAGCGCACGTTAAAAGTCGGTACCGGCTGTGGTCAACAGTCTTTAGGTCAAGAAGGAGGCCTATATGGGAGACCTGAGCAACTCTGTCTCTCATGATTGAATAAACAACATCCAAACATTTTCACAAACTGTCACATTTACAATATTATTGGTATAAATTTCTTGAAAAAAATTGAGAACCCAGTTTTTTTTGCGTGTGGAAACCCCCACGGGCAACACCACTACAGCTACCACACTGGTACAGCAACGTAAGGGCTCTCGCTTCCAAGTCCCATGGAGGGGTCCCGGCTAGGAGCCATGCCACCTCGACGGTAACCGTGCAATACCTCCTGATAACTCTGACGGCCATCGCTTCTAGCGGGCTGTTTAATACAGCCACGTTGCGGGCCGCCAGAGTCTCCGCCCATACGGGAGCCCCGTACAATCTCCTAGTGGGGGCGTTGGGTCCCTTAACGTTGGGTATTAGCCGCGGTAGCGCGGCCGCAGCCCCCCTCAGTTTCGGGACAGACTTCGGAGATGAGGTCCGAAGTCCCATCGGCTATCGAGTACGAGCCCAAGGTACTTCATTTGTGGAGAGCCACCTCAAGTCCTAGCCGCCGTATTCGACCCACGACTTGAGCAACCCCTGCCGGGGCCTTTAGTGCCGCGCTTCGGTACGCCGCTCCCCACACCATAACGAGAGTGTCGTCAGTATAAAAAGTTATGCGGATACCCTCGAGCAGCGGATCGCAGAGCACTCAGTCATATCCGATGTTCCACAGGAGTGGTCGTAGGACCGATCCCTGCGGAACACCGCACGACACATCTCGCCGCCCTGGCCCTAGACAACACGGGTAAACTATGGCCCTCTCGGAAAGATATGCCTCGACAATACGGCGGAGGTAAGGAGGCACTCTGCGAGAGCCTCCCTAACGCAGCTTCAGGGTATGGTGTTGAAGGCGTTGGCAATGTCGAGAGACACCGCCGCCATCACTCCACCCCGCGAGACTACTTCCACCGCGAGGCGCCTAACGCGCATGATGAAACCGAACTGGGTGTCCGCCAGATCTGGCCCCATGTTCGGGAGATGCTCGACGAGGCGCTCTGCAATAATCCGCTCAAAGACCTTGCAAACCTCGTCGAGCAACACGATCGGCCGCTAACCGGATGGCTGATCCGCCAGCCGCCCCGTGAGAACCCAGTTTAGTTTAAGTGAAACATAATATTCTTTTTGACTGGCGTTATCTGTCCTAAGTAGTCATGCCTCTGGAGTGAAATACCAAGGTGTCCATTTCAGTACATGTATACTTTGATCAATTAGAGCAA
Source organism: Eilema caniola (assembly GCA_949126895.1). Taxonomy (NCBI): domain Eukaryota; kingdom Metazoa; phylum Arthropoda; class Insecta; order Lepidoptera; family Erebidae; genus Eilema; species Eilema caniola. The sequence goes on from OX421474.1 coordinate 23,838,416, forward strand.
CTCTACCCTTGGGGTTAGGCAACAATGTATTAATTAATAAAGTGAAACCTGATATACTTAAGCTAACAGAAGGAAGAAAGTGGGTACTTGTCAGCAAGTAAATGTTTTTCACAGGTCTAATGAAATAAATATAATTTTATGAGAGTACTATTTTCTTGAACAATGCAATGTGGTTTTATCTTTTTATTTATTTATTTAATTTTATTACGCACATCAACAGATTATGTATATTACATTTCAAACTTAAATAACTGGTTTTGTGGACTTATATCTAGTACACATAATCCAAGTATTTCTTTAGTTAGAACGATCTTGACTCCAAATTCCCACGAAATGAACCTAAGTATAAAGAGCAAATCATACTTTTTTTATACACCACTGTGGTGGCATACACGCACTCGGTCCATCTGATGGAAAGTGGTTACCGTCGCCTATGGACGTGTGCAATACCCGGGGAGACACACTCGTGCTGCCGACCCTGTAAACACAGAGAGTTTCTGTGTCGTCAGTGTGTACAAAGCAGGAATAACCTTTGGCCTTTTCACTGACAGCATAAAACCTCTCAAGTGAGCTCTTCTGTTTTATGGATTTAAATTGTATTATTGTCAAACTAAAGGGGTGTACCAAAATATTAGAACAATCATTCAACAAGAAGGGCTCTCCCAAGGCATTAAGATCATTTTGAGTGCCTACTTTATTCTTCAAGATATATTTTATGCTGACTGTATCAAATTTCAACAAGCCTCCGTAGAAGGTGGCAATTCGTGGGCCGGCCTTTGGTAGAATAGAGTGACAAATGTATGAAATTTGACATAAATGACAGTCGTTAACACATGTCATAAACGAGGAGCATATCCATCCAGCTACTTTAGCGTGATTCACCGTGATTGAGTTACAAACATACAAATATCTTCACAGATTTTCACATTTGCCCTTCTAGACAAGTGGCAATATTTTTGTACACTAGAATAGAATATCTGCTGTCATAAACGTCAAAATATGTGTCAATCCCTGTTCTACAATACGCTGGCCAACGAATTGCCACTTGTCTAGGGGGCTGATCCTATCTTAATTAATAAAATTGAATCACCGAAATGTATATACGCGCTTATCGTCCGAACGACTGCGTCAAATTTGATTATTCTTTTTATTTCATATTCGTCATTGTCAGGACAAAATTCTTATAAAAGAAAATTTAAAAAAAACTTGGGTTCAAGGTTGCAGAATTCTGACATAATATTTATTAATGGTATTAAGAGACAGGCAAAGAGAATATTAAAAAAGGCATGGCTGGCACAAACGCAACAAGCGTGAATGAAAAAAGTTATGAAAGTAGAAGAAATAAGTGATAGATGTTGGCCTGGATCCTAGTAAGTGGTGTCTGCCTACCCTATTAGGAAAGAGGCGTGTCGAGAGAAATTAATTCAATTACTAGCTTTTGCTCGTGGCTCTGCCCGCGTGAATGTCGGTTATCGCGATCAAACATAGCCTCTGTCCTTTCTCAAGGTCTAATCTACCCCTGTACCAAATTTCATCAAAAAAGGTTCTGTGGTTTAGGCGTGAAAGACGGACAAACAAACAGACACATACATACACTCTCCCATTTTAATATAAGTATGGATTTCAAATTCGAATTCAAGTTCAAATTCTCTATTGTGAAATATAGCTACACAGACGCTTGCTCAGATTGCTCGTCAGGATGGAAAAATAACAAGCATAATCACGTTAGAGCGTAACGTACAGCATGAAATTGCTTATTGGAAACGAAAAATAATAAAGCGTAACATAACGAAAAGGCACCTTTCACCGTCAGATTCAGGAAAGCTCGGATTGTCATGCTAAAAAAAGCATGTGATTACTTAACATGTGCTTATTTTTGTGGTAATTGTGGTAATCTTTTTATCTTTCCAAATATTGTAAATGTATTAATTAAAAATACAACTACTAGTCTCTTCAACTGGTTTCGGCTACGGCGACCACTTCAAAGAACTCCAAGTCCTAAGAGTATGGCGCTCGTTGGGATAATGGCTGAATTTCTTATTAACAGGTTATTTGTCACTTACATCAATTTAGTATTTATTTTCGGAACGTAAGAATGTCGTAAGTTGTGAACAGTTGTATGGCGAAGCCTAATATTGATAGTTTTACTATTTCAATTCAAGAAACAAAATATTAAATGTTGTAAATAGAAAAAGGCAGAAAAAGATGTCCAAGACAAGACACAACAAAATAATAATTTTGCATACTTACAGCAAAATCCTCGTAACAGTGACAACGTGAGTAATTTTTTATTAATGTATACAAATTAAAACTAGATAACACACCGGATAACGTACGAGTCTAGGCCGATGAAGTTCTTTACTGGATGCTCCAAGCCTGTGACAGGTGGCAATAGAGACCAATGAACAGTCCTTTAATGAAAGTTTGTTATGAAGTATATCCAAGATAATTGCACTGCTATCTTCATTTTCGGACTCTGCGACGCCCAAGAATAGAAGAGCATTACACCGGTGTTTAGTCTCCATGTAGTCAATGGCCTTGGAGCATTCACTTATCTGCTGTTTAGCAATCCAAGTATTGTAAATATGACTCCCTAAAAGATCGTAATTCTTCCACCACTTTCGCCACAGTACCCTTAGCAGTTTCGCCACTTTGCAGCTGTGCTTCTACGTCCTACATCCTCTTCATAAACCTTTCTTCAAGAGCTTTCTGTGTAGCTTCTATGTTGCTCAGTTGTGACATAATGTGTTGTCAATGTGCTGGCAGGTAGCGATAAATGGAGTATACTCTTACATCAAACTTTGCAAACGTAAGTAGTACTTATTTGGCCTGTCCAACACTTATTTTTTTACAAAATAAAAAGAAATACTAATGTTTTTAAGTAAATTTGAAATTTTCTTTTTGCTCAAGTGTGTGTCAACTTTTAACGCCTACCAGCAATTTTTTTTCTGAATCTAAAGGTATTTAAACCCAAATAACTACACTACGTAAACTTACGCCATTTTAGCTACTTACAGCAATTACGTTTTCTGCTATCGATATGTTCCTACTAAATAATAGGTCGTTACATATGAAATTGCCATTTTATTGACGAAATTGGAGGAAACCCAATTTGCAGAGGTACTAACATTTTAGCATTTTCTTTTTAGGAATGACAAATCCAATTTATTTGTGTATTAATGAGACAACATTAAGCTAACGGGGTCCTGCCGTTTGACCAAAAGTCATTTGGCAAAATTACACTTGACAAACAACGTTTGGTAAAACAATGGTTTTACCGACTAATCATTTTACCACTTATCATTTTACAAATGACTCACTTTTCCAAATGATCAACTGATAAATATACATTTAATAAATAATTATTTTACAAAATGATCATTTAGCAACTGAGTTATCTGATAAAACTACTATTGGTCTAAAAACGTTTGATATAATGTATATTAAGTGACAAACGTAATCGAAAATCATTAGGTCTAACGTTTAATATATTATGAAAAACGTCATTATGGTTAACACCCCTTTTTTAATCGCGCGTTCGAATCCAAGTTATCTCCAGCACTTTTTGCGGATTTTGTATGTTCATACATACTTGTCTAAGGTCTGGTTAGTGACTTGCAAATAAGACGCATAAGAAAAGAAAACATGGAGTCTGCTTGTAATATCACTATTCGAAAAAAGATAGAAACTGGTAGCGAATCATTTGACGCATTGAATATATCAAGTACATCATCAATTGACGGTTATCTGGCAAAAAGCTTACCAGACCTTTCGAGTATTCAAGATGTAGATATCGAAGAGTTAAAAAATGAAATAAACACATTAAAATTTCTACTTCAAAGCTGTAAAGGAGAAATTGAAAAATTACAACTGGAAAACCACTCTTTGAAAAAACAATTAGAGGACAAAGAAAATGTATCAAACAAGACGAATACTCCCAAAAAAAATTGTACAAAAATATCAGCAGAGAACATAAATACACCCAAGGAAATCCCGGTTAAAATTCTTGCGAGAGATGATAGACATGATTTCTTGCTAATAGATAGCAGCACAAACATGAAAAATGTAGAGATTGGCTTGGAAAATGAAACAGAAGTCGCAGTTTGTCGCGGAACCCAAAATATGATGCGTGTCAGTCAAAATACAACTAAACGAGTTGACATATCGACATCAACAGATCGGAATATATATATCCTCGGAGGTCAGCAAGTTACGAACCTAGCGTCAGTTTTAATTGGCAGTAGGAAAAGCGTGGTATACAATAAATATAAAATCTCGTCCTTCACGAAACCAAACGCAACAACGACGGAAATACTGAAGTCTTGCAGAAATATTGTTGATTCTTCACAGAACTACCTGATAATCAGTATAGGGGAAAGCGATAGCGACCCTACTAAATTGTCCATTGAGTTTACATCAGCACTGAAGATTTTTAAGTATATAAATATCATTGTGCTGGGAGTTCAGAAGAATAGATATTTAAATGAAATTATGCTAAATAACATGTTAAAAACCCTTTGTAAGTATATATATAATTGTAGATTTTTGCACACATGTTGTAATGCTCAGCCACGTGCCGTTTCTTTATATAAAACTGCCAAAAACATTAATTTAACAATTGACTCTCTCGACTACGAGAAAGAATATCTTTCTAGCATTAAGGTTGCTCACAAAAATCATCGATCTTTCTTTGACCAGACACCTGTTAGTAGGGTAGGCACTTTACCTTTTTATTTCAGTAAGAAGCAATCGAAACTGGAAACCCAAGTATCGGTCCCCAACAGTGAGCCCATTTCTACAAAACCAGTCAAAACGGAACCCGTAAAAGGAACTATTCCATATTACTTTCCTGTTGTGTCTAAAAGCCAAGACACTAGTAACAGCATTTCATTTTTTCGTCCCTAATCTATGCTACGAACAGAAAGAAACTATAACATTAATACATCAAAACATCGCGGGCTTGTTGAACAAATTGAATAAATTGGAAATATCATTGAGTGGCCTAGCACGAAACTACCATATTGGCATAATATGCATATCGGAAAGTTTTTTGAGACAGGGGGATGAACATAATATATACCTAAAGAATTATAAACTAGGGTGCTATTTTTCTCGGACAAACATAAGAAGGGGCGGTGTCTGTATAATGATACACAGAACTCTGGATTTTAAATCTATTTTGATCTGTACAGAGATGTCGGTTGAAAGGACGTTTGAATGCTGTGGTATGGAGATTCCGAGTCTGGGTCTATTGGTCATCTGTATATACAGAATACCACAGCAAAATGCCGACACCTATCTAGAAAAACTAAATCTACTATTGCACAAGTTAACAATTAAATACAAGGGGAAAAAAATTATTATTACCGGGGACGTAAATCTCGATATTATAAAAATAAATAAATCAACTTCACAATTACATGATATACTCCTTAACTATAATCTGGTATCATATATAAACACACCGACTAGAGACAAAACATGCCTCGACCACATTTACAGCAATATAAAAAATGCTCACGGGAACACGTTGAATTTGCACCTGTCGGATCACAATACATGCCAACTTTTAACTTTTGACGCTACCACACCGATAAATAAACTTAAACATTGGTATATAATGAAAAAAGATTATAGTAGCAACAACATCCAGAAATTTTTGGATAGTATATCGAGCTTAACTTGGTCTGATATTTGTGACGAAAATGATGCGAATACTGCTTTTAATTTGTTCCATGACACTTTTACTACTTTTTATCAGCTCTGTTTCCCTACCAAAAAAATTAAAATTAATTCTAACCGTTCTGGTCCGAAGTGGATCACGAAAGGATTAAGAATCTCATGTATCACTAAAAGAAGACTTAGGTACAAATGCTACACAAATAACTCAGATACTAACAAGGAAGCCTATTTACAATACAGTAGGGTACTTAAAAGGTGTATTGACGCCTCTAAAAAAAGAACATATAGTACACACATAGAACAATCAAAAAACAAGTGCAAGGCCACATGGAACATAATAAAAAATAAAAATGATTGTATGAAGTGTTATGATTTTGTAAGATGTGTAAAATATGGAGACACTATTTTGACAAACCCCGTAGACATAGCAGGCGCATTTAATGAACATTACATTGACATAGGAGCTCCAAAAGGTTCATCATTCCCCACCTGCAACTACAATGGTATTGACAGGGTGGATCGGTCAATATTTTTGCTACCGTGTACTCCGGCTGAAATAGAAAGAGCCATAAAAACACTCAATAACACTAAAGCTGTGGGTTATGACTCTATTTCGACAACGATCCTAAAAAAATGCGCGACCACCATAGCAGCTCCTTTAGCACATTCTATAAATCTCTCCTTTAGCCAGGGCGTGTTTCCCGACAAGTTAAAGCTGTCAATAGTGAAACCCCTATATAAGAAGGATGATAAATCTGAAATGAGCAATTATAGACCCATCACATTGGTCCCCGTAATATCAAAAATATATGAGAAACTGATGCATACGCGTATAACAAGTTTTCTAAATAAACATAAAATAATCAAAGATGAGCAAAATGGCTTTCAGAATAACAAATCTACGACACTCGCAGCTTTCTCTCTCGTAAAAACAATAACAGAAAATATAGACAAGAAGACTGCTGTGACGGTGTTGTTTCTAGACATGTCAAAGGCGTTCGATTGCGTGGACCATGATACACTCATTAGTAAATGTGAGCGTTATGGTATTCGAGGACCTGCGTTAGACTGGGTTAGGAGCTATCTATCTAATAGAACCCAGTGTGTTGAGGTAACCCGTTTGGACAGCACTTTGGTATCAACAAGGTACAGATCAACATTCAAGAAGAATGCATTGGGTATTCCGCAGGGCAGCGTGATTGGACCTCTTTTGTTCCTCTTATATATTAACGATCTTCCTAACATGACAAATCACCAATGTGTGCTATTTGCAGATGACGTATCTATAGTTGTACCAGCTGAAAATAGACTAACTCACGAAACAGTAGTAAACAAAGTTTTATCTGACGTAATCCAATGGCTACAACTAAATAATCTGACCATAAATTATTCAAAAACAAAATATATACAATTCTGTAATTATAAAATGAATACTAATGACATTAATATATCATACAATCATCATAAAATTGAACGCATTGATCATATGAAATTTTTAGGTATTTCAGTAGATCGTTACTGTAACTGGAAACCCCACATTGTGGAGGTGTGTAAAAAGGTGAACAGGTTTGTGTTCGCCCTTCGAAACCTGCGCAGAATGGCATCCGAAAATGTGGCTCTAACAGCCTATCACGGTTATGTCGCATCGGTTTTACGGTACGGCCTTTTATTATGGGGTAATTCTCCACTCATTATAAACGCGTTTAGAGCCCAGAAAAAGTGCATAAGAGCGATATGCAATGCTGCCCCATTGGACTCCTGCAGGCCACTTTTTGTACAAACAAAGATACTAACACTGACTGGTCTATACATCCTCGAAACTGGGCTGTTTGTCAGGAAACATCCTCACTTGTTCGAGAGGGTTGACGCCAACAGTCGTTTTAGTCAAAGGGATCCCACTAAACTGGTCATAAAAAGATGTCGAACAACATTGTGTCACAAGAATGTATTCAACATGTGTGTAAAGATATATAACAAAATACCACAGACGCTGCGAGAACTACCGCAACGCCTTTTCATTAAAAAATTAAAAAAATACCTTAACGAGAAATGTTTTTATGGTATTGAAGAATTTTTCAACTGTAAAGACCACCACTGTTTCTAACGACTGACATTCTAATGATATAATCCCTTGACATTCTAATTGTTTACTAATTAATTAATCTCATGTATAAATTATTTTTATGTTTGATATGTATAATCGTTGTAATTATGATAATTTATGTCTAATAATCATTGTAATGAATTAATAATATTTCTTTGTAATAATAAAAATTTGCATGCCTCATACTGCGGCTAAACATGTTGTGCTGTTATAACACTTACCTACTAAGATCTTTGTAACCATGTTTATGAGCAAATAAATTTACTTACTTACTTACTTACTTAAACCACCCAGATATAGGATTTTATTTATACTTTTTGTTTGAAAAAAGAAGTACTTTTATGAAATAACATTTTGTTAAATGACATTTGGATAAATGCTCAATTTGCGAAACATATTATTTGGTTAAATGAAGAAAGGTCAATTGACATTTTATGTTTATTGTGTGTTTGTTAATGGATCATTTGCTAAGTGAGTTTTTGTAAGATTATACTTTTGTCAAATGTCTCATTTGGTGAAACGTTGTTTGTCAAATGACCATTTGTCAATTATTTTTTGGTCAAACATTAGTGAACCTAAGCTAACAGCAACTTTTATTACATTTTGAAAAGTGACAGCTGTAAAAGTAATACGAAATTTATCATCATTTTGATGATAGCAAGCGGGCACTAAAAACAAAATTTAATACAGAGTTGTAAAGTCTTGAAATAAACTTTCAAACAAAGTATAAATAATTGAAATAGCTATTATATTACAGGAATTACGAACTCATGAATCTGTAAGAAAATTTCGGCAATTTCATATGTAACGACCTATAATATGGCGCTAATAGCTCACACAGACACCAGACACACTAAGTTATTTTTATATAGTTCACTATTTATTAATTAACAGTTTATAACAACAATCATTAAAATTAACATAGTCCTTAAAAACCCAACAGCGACATGGGAATAAAATTGTGAATGTGGGAACTTTTCAATCTTAAATTTTAGATAAGTTTATGCTACATAATAATATCTTCAAAGTATTTGTGTTTATTGAAGTATTAAGAAGGCATTCAAAACCTTAAAAGCTTTATTAGAATGCCGTACGATTATATTTTCTCTTGTGAAAAAAATATGGTCTTACCGAATCAGGTTCGAACTTCATGAAATGTGAGTGAAAAACTATTCAGTTATTCTTTAAATAGCTGATATATAATACTTATACAGATGCACAATCAGGAACAAAAAATGGTTACACTCATAACTTCAATAAGCAGGCAGGCAGTTTTTTTTTAGTTCAGGAGTTAGTTAGTTCAGTATTAAAATTAACTTCTCAAAAATAAATCATACCCAAACACATTATTGAGCATGACTGAATAAAACTATAAATATTCTAATCTATATTGATTCCAGCAAATTCTGCAGTAATTGTAAAAATGGCAGACATAATGCCCTGGACCGCTAGATGGCACAAATATAAATAAATGAATAGCACGATTTTACCAACAAGTTTTTTTGCATTACCAACGAGTTTTTTATGCTTACATGCTTACATTATCATGTGTATAAGTTCTGAAATAATTTACGTGATTCTAAGTCAGCAAATAAGTGTTTTATCTTTTTTATTTCTTTAAATGAGTCTACTAGTGCCATCTATTCATTTTTGGGTATTACTAAAGATATTTTCTTCGTATCGGTACCCCATGATTGGGGTCAGTTTTAAGAGGTCGTTAGGGTTGGGTATTTTTATACGTAACAGCAACGTTACAATATGGCCAATACTATGTCCGTGATGGGTGTAATTTTCTTAATAACATTAGTTTAAAACTTAGTTTCCGAGAGAGTGCTTGATTTCTTTTTTCCGTGACTTGCTGACGTACATGTTAAATGAAATCGAAAGGAACATGGTAAGGAATATTATTATCTCTCACTAGTATTTCGGTTTGGCTTTCCCTACTGTATGATTCGGTAAATACCGTTATAGTATTGTATTATTTGCTACAGTATTAGTAGTTGGTAGATACATCCTACTAATATTATAAACGCGAAAGTTTGTAAGTATGGATGGATGGATGGATGGAGACCCGGCGGGGGCGCCATTGCCAGGCATTTGCTACCCGCGTAGCCTGGCTGTTGCCGCAAGACGTGGCCACACCAGCGAAGTCGACTCTGAAGGCTGCCGCGGATGTGAGAGTTCCTCACGTGATCCTTACGCGTGACTCCGCACATCCAACGCAGCACTTTCATCTCTGAGACACGCAGCTCCTGCTTGTGTCGCTCCAACAGCGGCCACGCCTCACAGCCGTGTAAAAGAACAGGCCTAATGATCGTCTTATAGACCTGTCTCTTCAACCTGACTGGCATTTTAGGATCACACATGACGCCAGTCATTTCCTGCCATTTGGCCCACGCGGCAGCAATACGTACCTTGACGTCGCAGTAGATGTCACCACTCACGTGAAGTACAGATACTTAACCTGGTCCGTCCGCTCGACCAAGTCATAGTATATGCGGACGGGTGTCGGATCTGTTGAGTTTAATGCCAAGTATTCTGTCTTCGCCACATTTAGCTTCAGAACGCTTTTCTGAAGCGCCTCCTTCCACCCTTTCACGCGTCGCACCAATCTGTTCCTGTCCGCGTCCATCAGCGCAATGTCATCAGCATACATGAGCAACCATGGAGGCTGCTCATGCGAGTTTCTGATGCTGTCCGACAAAGCGTCAACACCATTCAGGCCGTTAATTGAACGGCGCCGTTGGCGACATAAATATATTATGAGAAACACTGATAGTTTTAGAAATTTCTAATGTAATATGCCTATATTATTCACAAGTGAATCGAAAATCGTCGTATGATACACGTGTGTATTGTTGATTACTGTCTTCTTCATCGTAATTTAATATTTTAGCACAGTTTAGTCTTACTTACATTTTTAAATGTATCCACAGGTAAATCCCTAATTTCATAAGGGAGCTTGTAAAAAAAGTGTATACAGTTGCCCCGGAAAGAATTACTAATGTAAACACATTTTGTTGCACTTACATTTCACACGCTAAGTCTATCTCCTACGAATATCATTCGATAACCAGTTTTATTTTTAACAGATTACCCAGAAATAATTGTTATTTACGGAGCGATTATAAGCGATACAGCATTAATCCTTGTTCAATTAAATACGTTAAAATACGTTGTATATTTAACGTAGCTCAAATTCAATGGCAATTTTGAATTACAATGAATAATTTAACAGGTATCGTTAATTGAAAACTATACGCGACGAAATAAATTCAAGCGTGGTACGCGGGGGCACCGGCACTGGCTCATAATGAGAGTAGACCCTGTGTCGTCAGAGTCTACATTGCCCCGCGCGAAACCGTGGTGGGTCGCAAGTACATCCTACTAATATTATAAAGTTTGTAAGTATGGATGGATAGATGTATTTGAATGAAATTTTGAAGCATTTACTATGCTAACTTTTCAAATCGATTATGATAGGAAAAAGTGAATCGCTCAGGTGGAATTCGAACCCACGATCTTTCCCTTACAGGGGGAATGCTCTGACCACTGAACCACCGAGCCACACCTGAAGCTATCCAAATTCTCCTATACTACCGTCTTAGGGCGACGGTGGGAGCCATCTACCGACATTCATACGAAATATCGGAAACAATGAATGATGTTGCAATCATTTTTAAACATTGTTTTTCGATGACTCCACCCAAATAATTGAATGAAATTTTGAAGCATTTACTATGCTCACTTTTCAAATCGATTTAGATAGGAAAAGGTGAATCTAAAAGTGGCTCAGTGGTCAGAGCATTCCCCTGTAAGGGAAAGATCGTGGGTTCGAGTCCCACCTGAGCATTCACTTTTTCCTATGTTAATCCATTTGGATAGATGTATGTTTGTTACTCTTTCACGTAAAAACTACTGAATAGATTTTAATGAAACTTTACAATAATATAGCTTATACTTCAGAATAACACATAGGCTACAATTTATAACGATAGCCGATATTATAGCGATAACCGACATCCACACGGGCGGAGCCGCGGGCATAAGCTAGAATTATTATATTTTACACTGCGCTTTCAGCAGAAGGGCTTCTTTGTAATAATAAAATTTTGTTGGAATAATAAATAAAATAATGCAATTTCATTTACCATAAGAAGTCTGTGATTTCATTTTTCTTTTATTAAAACAAAACCTCATTTCTCTACTAAGCAAAAACAACGGAAACACTACCGAGACTTCGCAGTCCATCTGTCTGACTATCCGTCCGTCTATTACCAGCTGCATTTCATGAACCGTGATAGCTGGACAACTGAAATTTTAACAAATGAGGTATTTCTGATGCCTCTATAATCAACAAATACTAAAAATTACAAAATGATTATTTAAGATACGTACAAGAAACCTGATTTTATTGGCAGTTGTCTGTCTGTTCCAGACTGTATCTCATGTATCGTGATAGCTTGACAGGTGATCATAGATAATGTATAATTTCTATTGCCACTCTAACAACAGATACAAAAAATTTAATAAAATAAATGTCTAAGGGATGTTCCCAAACGTAATTTTTTTAGGTATTTTTTCTCATTATTAATAACGGCCGCGGTCTGAGTTAATTGCGGTCCCAATCGCCGGTAACCTCCAACAGGTACACGCTGGAAATATCCACGAAATATTTACTTGTACATTTACTTCAAAAATAAATCATTGAATTAAAATTAATTATTTAAGGGGCTAGATGAGTAGAGAAATGAGGTACGGAACCTTCGTGCGCGAGTCTGATTCGCAGTTGACCGATTTTCAATATCTAATTTTATCTAAGTTGTATTTACGGACAGTCTCCGTGGCGTAGCGGTAGTGAACGCGGCCGCTACGCATGAGGCGCGGGTTCGATCCCCGCTCAGTGCAAATATTAGTATGCATGAATATGGGTATTTGCATTTCTCGGTTGTTATACAAACATCTATGGCAGTTGTTACGGGTAGTTGGAGCCCTCAAAAATCCAACAACAGGTCTAGCTATAATGCTTCGATATCGTCTTTGGGTTGTGGAGGTCAGATGGCAGTCGTTTCACGGAAAATATCGAAGTTTAGCCAAATCCGCAGTTAGATTGGTAAAAAGCGGACCCCAGACTCCAAGTTGAAAAGCTTCGGATGCGACTGGGATTAACGCTAGGATGAAGAATGAAGAAGATCTAAGCTGCGTATTTTGACTTTCAAGGTTAGTTTGGGATGGATTAACTAAACCAGTAACTGCTATATATTAATTATAGGTACTTTGAAAAACTTCATTAAAATTCGTGGCGTTGGCAAGTTTGTACTTACTACCCGTGGTTAGTCCATGCTACTTCTACTAACTACCCATATATCACTAGTCACTAGTCACTAGTAGATAGTATAAAACATAGTCGCTTTCTCTGTCCCTATATCCCTTTGTATGCTTAAATCTTTAAAACTACGCAACGGATTATGATGTGGTTTTTTTTAATAGATAGAGTGATTTAAGAGGAAGGTTTATATGTATAATGCATGTTTAATATAGTAGAGGGTGCAGCGGGAACGGGATCTGACGCCACGCGGTCGGCAAAATATTTGCGGTACGAAGTTCACCGGGTCAGCTAGTATTAGCTAAACAAATGAATTCCAAACTTTTTTTTTGTATTTTTCATTTCAGTGAAAAGGTTAAGGTGTGAGTGGCAAGCAGCGGCCAGACGCTGAAACCATAAATGCGTTTAGCGCAGCATGTAGGGCTATAACAGCTGTTTTAAGCTCTCGCTATTTTTAAATAATTAAAAATACTTTGATCTTATTAAATCAAATAAATCTATTAGAAACTCAATGTCAACCTGAAGTACTAACCAGAAACGTGTTATCTCCATACAAATAAATCCATAGTGGAACATATTTATTCACATTAAAGCACAGAAAACAGTCAACATGGATGCAATGACAGAGTCCTTTTCTACAATCATGGCTGGGTTAGAGGAGCGGATGGCACATTTTGAGGCTGAGCTGAGCAAGAGTGTGAAGAACCCGGGCACTAGCACTCCGAGTCTGACAGGTCTTGCTTCAGACTACACGGCTTTCAAGGCTTTTGTTGTCAGCACATTGTCTGCTTTTCGTCATCAAATGAACCTTCTGGCGCGCCAAGTGGACAACCTCGAGCAAAGGAGCCGACGTAAAATGTTGCTGATTCATGGTGTACCGGAACAGAAGGATCGGATGGCAAGCCCAGACCCATCTTAGTCAAACTGCAACAGATGGCTGTCCGTGATAAAATCTGGTTCTCCAAATCCAAACTGAAGGGTACCGGCATAACACTATCTGAGTTCATAACTAGGACGAGGCACGAAGTAGGGCTGCCACCTTTCAAAAACAGTAGACCCGGAGATTTTAGAAATGTCGTTTTTTTTTATTAAAATAAAACATTTTTTTAAAGATTTAAGTATTTAATGAAATAAGTACAAAGTAATGGTAAATTAATATAGGTATGTAACGTTTTTTGTTTAATATAAATTACCTAGCTAGTGCTAGGCTGACTTGAACTAGCTTGACACTTAAAATTATATTTTTTATTCTGCAGGGATTGTTTCAGCATTTCTTCTTGCTCAGGTTTCTTCAAAAATTTTAAAAATTCTTGGCAATTCATATTGTAATTAATCTTTACAATTAACTCAGCCTTCACCATGTCCACTGATAAGCAGTTTCGCTCGTCTGTCCACAAATTTCCCATTAAAGAAAAGACGCGTTCTACGAAAGCATTGCTTATAGGGATTGAAAAGATTTTACCAATTATTTTTGGCAGTTCGGTGAAAGTTGAGGTGACTTTGAAAAGCTGAACCCATCGTAAATCAACAGATAATGTTGAATTAATAGATTGTTCGAACTGAGGAAAGACTTGGTTTAATTTTCGGGTCTCGTCATACAGTTTATCTTCGTCCACATTTTTCAGACCAAGTGATTCGCAAGCTTCCACAGCATCTTCGTAACTTACTGCACTTGTTAGATCGAATTTGGAAAAAAATTTGAACACAGAATGCTCAAAATCATAATATTTCTGTACGTATTCAAGAGTTCTTCTGTAAACCTCATTGGCTTCTTTTTTTAATTGATCCTGTTCGGAAGGCCTCAAAAACTTCATGTTTCTCATTACTTTGGCGCCATAAAACTCGTCATGCAGTCGGCTTTCAACCTTGTCTTTTATATTTTTCATAATTGGGTGCAACTCAGTAGCTGTTACTGTGTTTTTTTCCAGTAATAGTATGGCTTCTGTCAGCATATTCATATAATGATGAATGAAATATAAATAACATTCCTGTAGTGTGATTTTTGCAGATAAACTTCCAGCATCATCACCACACTGTTTTACGAATTCCCATATTATCTTATGGCATGCTGCTTCACCAAGACTTTTGAAATACGCGGATACAGCAGGCCATGACAATATCAATCTGTCAACAGCTCTTCCCAAACTTAACCATCTAGTTGGCCCATGTCTCAAAACTTTTCTGTATTCAATTTCAAACTCCTCAAAAAATGCCTGCAATTCTCTCGTGCGTTTTGCGCTGTTCGAAAATTCCGCATAAACTTTCATAATCAAGTTTTCCACATCATATGTTAAAGCTTTCATAGCGTTTCTGGCGGCGTTATGAAGAACGTGACAGTTACAATTTGCTTTAACGACTTTGGTATCGGAATATTTATCTTTAATTTTTTGGTACACGGAATTGTGAGCACCGTAATTAACCGGTGCATTATCTGCAGAGAAAGCAGACAGCAAAGTTGTGTCTAAGTCATGCTGAAGCATAAAATTGTCAATATTCTCAAAAATTTTTTGAGATGTTTCGTTCGAATCCTCATAAAAATCCATTAATTTATTCTGAACACCTTTTTCTTGGTCAAAGTATCTGATGACAATTGGATACATTTTCTGGGATCCTTTATTTGAGGCGTCGATAGCAATCGAAAAGTGAACCCCGCCTCCAGATTGAGTCCTTTTTAGGTCTTGTATTGTTGACTGGATTGAATTCGGTGCTAGGACATTCAAAACAATGGCTTCAGCTTTTGTTCTGCCGCAGTGAACTTTATGTGATAGTGGTGAATCGGAATAAAGAGCATTTAATTTAATACCACAATCGGTGCTCAAGTAACTATGGTGGTGGCTAATTGCATGATAAATCGACGCAATTTCGATTGTCGCTACTTTTAGCTCTTCAGAAGAATTTTTCTTGGGCAGAAAAGCGGTTATCAAAGAGTTTGAGTCAATGTTTCTCACCTTTTTCTTGTGCGTTTCACTGTTAAGATGAGTTGATAACGCCTTTTCACCATCCCATTTCACTGTAAATTTCACGTTACAAAATACACATTTCGCGTTTTTTTCATCGACTTTTCTCACCCACATTTTATACTTCTCATTTTCTAGCCACACTTGTTGAAAATTACATTCGTACTTCTTTTTTTTCTTCGACTGTGATTCTTCTTGTTCCATTATGACCACACGCTACAACACTAGGTACTTTTAATAAGAGAAAGTACCGAAAACAATCTGTGATAGAAATATTAATGAACAAAACATAAAATACTCTTGTTTGTGTGCAATTATTACGAAGCGCTAACAGAAATTAGCTATTGTTTTGAATCTAATGATCGTTCTGCGTACGCATGTACTGTTGTACCCCGCCCGCGCTCCCTGCCTGCTACTCCCACTTTCCCGCTCACTCGGCCGCCCGCGCCCGCGCCCGTACGTTGTACGTCTCACTCAGACTATCAGTCACGCACGCACGCACTCCGCGCCGTGCGCCCGGTGCGTGATGACGTGTTGTCGCTTTCCGTTCCATCGGACCCGGAGATATCGATGTTAAACCCGTAGCCCGGACATGAACCATGCAAACCCGTAAACTCCGGGTCAAACCCGGAGAGGTGGCAGCTCTAGCACGAAGTCTTCATGGCAGCTCGCGAGCGTTTTGGCATCTCCAAGTGTTGGACGCGGGAGGGCCACGTCTATGTTCTTGGCGTCGACGGTACGCGGCACCGGGTAGCTTCCTTAAGTGAACTAAACCTGCTTGTTCCAAATACACAAAAGGCCACTCCAGTTGATAAAACCACAACCAAGCCAAGACGGATCGCGAAAAAGTAGAATAATATTGCATGTATTGTTGTTTCGAACGTTTGGTATTGTTGTTGATTGGCACCACTATAGCATCGTTCATTTCATTTTAATTCTACCTCATCTTCTTTATAAATTTTCAAACATGTATGTATACCTTCAGTTTCTTTTGATAATTTTCTTATTGACATAACTTTACCTCAAACTTGTATTATTATAATAAAGTTCGTTCGGGAAATGTCAGTTTGACAAGTTGACTAATGTCTTTCAATGGTTACGTTCCGTATAACTATAAATATTTTGCAGGCTAGATTTGATACAATACTGATATTCTCGATACACTTAACTTTAGTAAATGGGATTGTCAACTGGCTGTTTGTGTTGTGTTTCATACAATATAATATATTGCTTTATAGTTTTTAGGACGATGCATTGGTGGTGTATGTGATATATATGTAATTCTTTTAATTTGTTCATGTTGTATTGTATTGTATTTATTACATCTTGGTGAATATATAAACTACAAGGTAACACGTAACTGGCAGATGGACATATACTAAATAACAAAACAAAAATACTATAAACATTCATCAAAATTTAGGAATCATAACATTTATTTATATATTATTATTATTGTATAGGTATTGGATAACTTTTATCTATTTTCGCTTCTTATTTATTCTTTATAACGATGAGCATAAATGATAGCAGCGCAGACTTAAGCTTTATGTCGGCCGATAGTCTTGATAATAGCCTTACACGTATGCCTTCATTGGCTGAAACTATGCAGACCCAATTTGCTGACGTACTCAAGAATTTTAATGTAGTCCATATAAATGCACAGAGTATTCCGGCCCATTTCCCAGATATGCTGGCTAGCTTTGATTCTAAAAATATCCACGCCGTTCTCGTGTCCGAGTCATTTCTAAAACCCTGCCTTTCTACCAACTCTTACTCTCTCCCCGGCTTTCATTTATTTAGAAATGATCGCACAGGCACGGCTTGTGGTGGGGTTGCTATATATTTGCGCCATAGCATTCCTCATCGGATTGTGGACTTATCACCTCAACCACCACTATCTAACGCTGGTGAGCACCTCTTTTTAGAAGTGGAACTCGCTCACATCAAACTATTACTTGGTGTATATTATTGCCCCTCGTCTAAAATCAACTTCTTCCCCTCTTTCGAAAAACTGTTAGAACGCCTTTGTCCTCTTTATAACCAAACCATTATAATGGGAGACTTCAATACTTGTTTGCTGAAACATGACTCCCGCTCTTCAACTTTCCTCAACACTATCCAGTCTTGTAATTTGTCTGTTCTACCTTCTAATTCTACTCATCACGTTCCTGATCGTAATCCATCTCTTCTTGATCTTATGCTTGTTTCTTCCACTAATTTAGTCGCTAAGCACGGCCAGTGCTCAGCCGATCAATTTTCTTACCACGACTTAATCTTTCTCTCCTATAAACTTCGCCCTCCTAAACTAAAACCTAAAATTCTTATGATGCGCAATTTTAGTGGCATGAACATCAATGAGCTTCGTGAGGATGCTGATAATATAGACTGGAGTTCGCTAATAACTACGGAGTCAGTTGAAGACAAAGTAAGCATCCTCAGTAATAAATTAATCGAGCTATATGATAAACATGCGCCAGTCCGCACTATAAAAGTAAAGCACTTGCCTGCACCATGGCTAACTGCCGATATTAAGGCAATATTATCAAAAAAATCGGCAGCCAAGACTAGGTATAAAACACGGCCTACTCCTAGTAATCGTCAAAAATATGTAGCAATACGAAATCTCTGCGGTAAGATGTGTAGGAAAGCACAACGCCAACATATCCATAGCTCGGTCGAGAAAGGAGACCCAACAAAAATTTGGAAATTTCTTAGAACACTGGGAGTTGGAAAGTCACGACAAGATAACATTCCTAATAAAATTGATATCAACATGCTAAATCAACACTTCTCAGCCTCGTCTATGTGTGATCGGACCAACAAAAATAATACCTTGCAATATCTTTCATCGCTTCCAACACCTGATTTCTCCCCGTTCGTTTTTGATCAAGTATCTGATTGTGGTGTTAAAGAGTGTATAATGTCGATAAACTCCAGTGCTGTCGGAAATGACTGCATAAGTCGAAATATGGTCCTTCCCATCCTTGATCAAATTCTTCCCATAATTTGTCATGTTTTAAATCAGTCACTCAATAAGAGCATATTTCCTGACGCTTGGAAGCAGGCACAAATTATCCCATTACCTAAAAAATCCAATCCCTCATCCCCCTCCGAATATCGCCCTATTTCCATATTACCTTTTTTCTCAAAGATCCTAGAAAGGCTCGTACATACACAGCTTAGCAAATACCTCACACAGAATAGCCTTCTAAATCCTCTCCAATCAGGTTTTCGACCCGGGCACAGCACAGTAAGCGCACTGATTAAAGGCACCGATGACATAAGGTTTGGTATGGAGAACGGAAATCTCACAGTACTCTCCCTTCTTGATTTCAGTAACGCGTTCAATACTGTGGATTTCCATATCCTGCTCGGCATTCTGCGCTCTATTAACATATCTCCAACAGTTATTGATTGGTTTCATAGTTACCTGTTTGGGCGCCGACAGCGTGTACGTGTTGAAGATTCGTTTTCTTCTTGGTGTAGTACAACTGCCGGTGTGCCACAGGGTGGCGTGCTATCTCCTTTACTTTTCTCTATCTTTATAAATTCCATCTCTAAGTTTTTACGTTCTTCCTACCACCTTTACGCAGATGATCTTCAAATATACACACAAGCCCCTTTACACGAATTGCCAGCAGCTATCTCTTCTATTAATGCTGATCTGACGCAAGTATGTGAGTGGAGTAAGCAATATGGGCTTAAAGTGAACCCTTCTAAGACACAAGTTATTATTGTGGGCAGCTCCGGAATGATAAGCCGAATAGATTGGTCACAATTGCCAGACGTAATATTTAACGGTGTTACTATTCAAATAAGTAGCGAGGTAAAAAACCTAGGTATACGGATAGATAAGACACTATCCTGGGGCCCTCAAGTACGGGAAGTCAGTCGTAAGTTGTTTGCATCGGCAGGTTCCATGCGTAGACTGCGAAACTTCCTACCTACTGCCACTAAAATTGCACTTGCAGAATCTCTTCTTCTTCCACTACTTGACTACGCTGATGTCAGCTATCTTGATCTCACTGAGGAGCAACTTGATAAGCTTGAGCGCCTTCAGAATTTCTGTATTAGATTCATATTTGGTCTACGCAAATATGATCACGTATCCCATTTCCGCAACTTGCTCAAGTGGCTCCCAATTCGCCTTCGACGGAATGCTCACATTCTTTGCATGCTTTACAGTATTCTCTTCAATCCCCGTACTCCTACTTACCTAAAAGAACGTTTTGTGTTCCTCAATGACACACATTCAAGATCCTTGAGGTCGTCAGTAACATTGCAATTGTCCACGCCCTCTCATTCTACAACATTTTATGACAAATCTTTCACTGTCCAGTCTGTACGGTTGTGGAATGCTCTGCCTGTATCCATCAGACGCGCACAATCCCTGGCCACTTTCAAAAAAATGATAAAAGAACACTATTTGCGTTCTGGATAGTTACTTTGCTCGCTGTGTGTAGGTATATCTTGTACTTATGAAATATATGTGTATATCTAATAATTATGTATGTATGTTTATGTAAATGTTATGGATATTGAATTTAAATATGTACTTAGGTATATGTAAAATACAAAGTATATAATATGTATATAAATATATGTCTATATACTTATATATATAGTTTAAGCTTATGACTACAGTAATAACTACCCATAAGTTATTATCGTTTAATCAAATATGTCCATCCAAAGGTTGCCTGGAAGAGATCGCTTGTAGCGATAAGGCCGCCATTTGTACATTTTTCTTATGTTGTCCGTACATGTACTGTATTTCTTTGGTGTACAATAAAGATTTATCTTATCTTATCTTATCTTATCTTTATTCTTCTTACAGTTCCGGGTCCTTTAAGCGTGATGTGAAAAAGCATCTGATGATGTCGTCAAGCTGAGTGCCACCATTGTAGCATAGTACGTGTCTGCAAGGGTGACCCTCTTTTCGGAAACTTTGTCTTCAGCTTACCATCAGACGAGGTTAAGTCAAATTGACGTGTCCTATATTATATAAGAAAAACTAAACAACACGCTTTTTATAGAGAACCGAACTAAAAACAATAGAAAATAAGTTTTAATAAATTTAAATTAAGAATAGTGTTAAAATTTTCAATAAATATAAATTAATAATAGTGTAAATAAAAAAAAGAAGATTAAAAAAAACGTGGGATGCTTTATAAGATATTATCACAATGATAATCACTGTACTTATATCTGTCAATAAAATATTTATAACTATTGACACCATGCACCCCACGCTAATAAAAAATACAATATTTAAATATACACTATTATTATCTTCTCACACACTATATCTCACTTTATATCTTTCAACAGGTGAAGACTTCTCAGCGGCGCATCTTTATGCCTGCTAATATGCATGGCTTATTTATGTTTTAATTTAATATGTATATTTTGTGCTATTTCAGCCTACCCATTAGTGACACGAGGCCGATGACCCCTATGGTCAGAGGTCACGTCATCAGCTTGCACTACTTTAAATATTTTTTCTTATAGCTTCTAGCAACGCTGTTCTGCCGCTGCTGGGGAGATTATCTTCACCTGCTATTATTTTAGCGGGTCACTGGACGTAGTTCCCATGTGACATACTGACCCGCACTCTTTCTTTTTCCAGGGTCTTCGCACCGGGCTTCACGCCATCATTAGGTCGTGAGGCACACCTGCGAGGACCCTGGCACGCCGGCAACATCAGCAGCCGGGAGTGAACGAGCTAAGTGCATACCACCATCTCTGCACTACGGATCAAACAACGCCTCGGCAGAATATTTATTGCGAATCCACCCTGAGATTCATTTCTATAATACCTACCTATTATAAATTCATGTAACGCTTTCTTTACTGCGATTATAATTGTCATCAATTGTTAATCAATCTTATTATTTATCTCTGCTCATACCCTAGCCGGTATAGACATCATCTTTATTAATTTTACAGTGCTCTCATAGCCTCATTTAATTCACTTATTTAACTTTTATAAAACCCTAGCATAAAACATTTTCTTCCGTTTTCTTCAGCGCCGTGAATAGACACTTAGGTAATGTTGTCCAATCTCGCTCGCACACCCATAGACAAATTAGTTATTTAGTGTCGAAAATACTAAATTATCGACTATTTTAGAGAATTTATTTCAAATAGATTTATAAAAAATCCACAACGTTACAATTGAGAATTTTAACACCATTCTTAATTTAAATTTATTAAAACTTATTTTCTATTTTTTAAGTTCGGTTCTCTATAAAAAGCGTGTTGTTTAGTTTTCAAACTATTATTTGTTCTAATCGACTATTAATTCCGTGATAACTATAAGTATAGGTATAGGTATTTATTTTTCAAATTAGTGTATTGTCATCGGTCCTCGATAAATCTACAAAGTTTGAACGAAATCTGGATGTTCAAAGTGAGTCAAAATCGCGCCCAAAGGAGTCGGTTACGCACAAACATGCAGGTGAAGTTAATAAAAAGCGTGTAAAAAAAAAACGTGGCCTCAATAAGCCTGTAGCCGGACAGGCTACATATCTTCTAGCTAAAAGGGCGTCGCAGTTCACAATTGTTCGTTTGGTTTACAATCTCAATCCCCAATCCAGGACACTGAGAGCTGTTTTGACAACAGGAGTCACAGGAGGTAACCACTTGAAATAAGTTTTTTCTGTAATTAAATAAATTACCGACTAATTAAATGTTACCAACGGTTTAAAGATAACATAAAAATATATTCTATTACGTATGTGCAACTTTCAGGATGTATGTAGGAATGGGGCCGGGTGTACTAAGGAGTTTTTCATAATTGATATGTCTATTTATCAACAAGCTCCCTTCAACCGTTATATAACGACTTAGGCGAATTACAATAACAAAAATTCAAAATCACGCGTCGGCGCGTTAGCGCCCCCGTCTCCATAAATGAGGACTCAGCATATCTTACATATATTTATTATTTTAGTTCAGTTCTGCTATAAATCTCTCGCGAGCATTGTCCCTCACCAGTTGTAAATAAATAAATAAATAAATAAATACTGCACAACATTTCACACAACACTATCTAGATCCATGGTAAGCATAGCTTATCTAGCTTGTGTTATGAAATCTAGAATGCGGATAAACATACTTAAATACATTTTTCTTTGTAAATGCATACATACATAGAAACACCCAGACCAATGCAAATACCTATATTCATGCATACAAATATTTGCATTGAGTGGGGATCGAACCCGCGCCTCCTGCTTAGCGGCTGCGTTCACTATCGCCACGCTTCATCAGTTATTACCGCCATCGTTTAAATTATAACTAGGAAGGCATCGCTACTATACCCTAAAAAGTTAAGTTTGAGCGAGGTTAAAGAACGAATTACTCATAGATTTCACCCTAAATATAATATTCCACCATATATGCTTGCAACACACCCACACACTTTTAACACTCAAAAATCGAAATTCTCAAAATTGTTATATTACATAGGTACCTTCGATGCTCTAGGTCAGGTCCTAGGGAACTAGCTAAGACCATCGCAGGAACTTAATAATCTAACCTCATAGTTCTAACTTAGTGAGTTCCTGACACTGCGTTTATGAGACAGCCATGGAACAAAGGCCTTCCTCTTTATAATATGTATATTTAAAATAAAGATAATAAAACGAGACTTGATATGAGATGTGTTTGAAACTGTAGTAAGGAAACTAAAACTTGAATTGAATGATATTTTAAAGCAATAAATATGCTAACTATTCAAATCGATTTAGGCCCTTTATCCATTTAGCCCCTTATAGAGGTGTAAGAGATTGCCCTTACAGGGGTTTAAGGGACTGCCCCTACACCACGGGTATTGGTTCAAGTCACGCCTGAGGAATTCACTTTTTTTAATAGTAACCGATAAAACTTGAATATCGTTTTAAGCAAGATGAATTTTTGACGAGCTGAGCGAACTGCATAAGATTGATATAACAGATACCACCATGAACATGTAGGTACATCGAAAATCAAAGTTAAAAAGAGACCCTTACAAGTTCGTACGTAAGCGCTTTTTCGTACGTACGTGTTCGTAAGCGCTTCGAAATACAACTTGTTCATATTTCAGATTATTTTCATTCTTGTTAAACGTAGGTACCTACTATTTCATTTTGCTCGAAATAAATGTATAAAACATGAGTAATTGCCTACGAATATGACACGTAGCTACAGGAGAATCTGCTAACGGCCTCCCAGACAAGTGTCATAATATACGTCTAATCCCATTCATTCATCATTTTATTCTGGAAAAAGGCCGCCAACGAATTGCCAGTAGTCTAGGGGGCAGGTTACCATCAGAGACCGATATTCTTAGCAATCCATGGATTTTTCGTGCGGGTGCCAGGTCCATCGCGTTGCTGAGTTGGGAACTCGGGAGAGTGCCTGGGACTTGCGACCCAGTTGTAAGTTTAGAAGGGGCCATTTTTGTTGATGTACATCAACACTCACCTTCACTACCTAAGTTCCCCTCCCTGCTTAACCTAATTTGACGCGAACCTTCTAGTGCCGCATTCGTAATCGTAATGAGCTTATTGTAGCTCTCAATAGGCCTAGATCTTAAGTAGGTTATAGAGAGATTTTGCTGGTATACCTTTCGCTCCCACTTATACAACATACAAATTAACCACATAACCGTTTTTGATTAATTTGTTTGTGAGATCATAGTATTTATTTTTTCTATTGTGTGGTCCATCGGTATATTTGATTCCCACGGTACATCAAGTTCCACAAGAACCACATATTTTATCGTTTTGGAATACAGAAATATGTCAGGTCTAGATGACGAAACCCCAACATCCTTCGGCATTTTATAGTGTTATTCATACGTGTCGATTAGGCGAGTCCAATCTGGGGCTAAAGATTAAATAAGGTTTGTCCCTGGATTTTATGGATGAACCTTCAGAGACAAAATTGCTATGACGTCTGTTAGTAGTCAATCCTTTTTGGGCTCTAGCTACTGCCAGACTCATTGCTTCACGTATGATGATAAGTACCCTATCGTGGCGGCGTGAGTATTGGCCTCTATCGAGAAGCACCCTACATCCTACTAATATGTGCCTAGATATTCCTATTGCCTCGTCAAAAGTATAACATTGTTTTTCTGTGGCCTTCCCCCACCTTACTAGGTTACTCTGGTCTGGGAGTGTCACCTGAAAGGCGTTATGATAGAATTTTAACAAGGCCAGCGACCACTCATAAATCAAGGTGCGCCACTTCAAAGCCATCAAAAGGCAGAACTCTCCCATTGTCAACCATTCATTTTGGATTTCCAAATTCATCGCGTGCACTTGATATTTATCGTTTTCGTCTGGTTTTAGAAAGGACCTAAGTATATCCTGGTCTCTTTTTGGCTCTTGTACTCCCAACCCCACTCTGTTCGACTGGGCCCCTATCATTAATCGTTTGTGGAGTATGAATCTAGATTCAAGTTCAGACTCGTTCTTATCTTTCGGGAGTGCCCTGACTGTGTCGTCTTAGGGTTTGCCTAAGATGTGGAATTTGGTAACTCTAAGGGGTTTATAGAGCTCCGATGGTTTCTTTAATTTCATCCCAAAATTATTTTGTTCCCTAAATAGAGTAGAGGGTGCAATAATTAATCATTTTCATAGTAATATAAGGACAGTTTAATTAATGTGTAATAATAGTAGTATTTAGTATTATATTTGGGTACTACGGTTAATCAACCCTCTTTCATTGTGTTTCCGACATGAAGGAAATACTCACGAAGCTTACTGTTAATTCCATCGGCTTATAATATGTAGCCATGTAAATATGTTGTCATATTAACATGGACTCAAGTGTTTTTTTTTAAACTTTCACTATGTGACATTGATATCAGTAAAACTAAAACCTCCATTTAGACGGGAATATTTTCCCGCACCTTTCGGTTCACGGAAATGCTGCTATCACCAGCAATAATCGCCATGCCATTATCATATTAAAATGTTTACATGCAGGCAAATACAAAATTTTCAACTACGATCATTTCATACAAGATTCGCAAGTGATTATTGCCAGGTAAAACACCGTCGCGCACTTCACTCATCATGGTTACCATAATTGCAGAGAATTTAGCATCAAAATTCTGTTTGGACAGACACTATCAATTGGAAGCCAAATTAGAAGAGAGAGCGGGTATTGTTTGTGTGAATGTTTAGACGAAGCACCTTTTTTATTCTTACGAGACGAGATACTTCTGCCGTCTAAATGGGCTTTAATAATAACAACTGCTGTTTCCTACATATATGAACCTTAATGTCGTATTACCATTTATACATCTTTATATTATAAAGAGGAAAGATTTCTATTTTTGTATGTAAGGAATAAACTCAAAAATTACTGGACCGAGTTCAAAAATTATTTTGCCGTTAGCTACATTATCACTGAGTAACATAAGCTATATCACCACGCTACTAACCAAGGAAGCGGAGCTGTAATCATAAATATCAATAAATCCGATAGATTCATGATTTGAAACCTATTTAATTATCGTTACATTATATGGGTTAAAAGGGTGCAACGGGGGTTCAGATTTTCTGAAAATGTTTTTCAATATCCAATGTATGTTTTGTTTTTTTTTTTTGTGTAGTAGATTTACCGTTCATGTAAGTTAAAAGTAAAATGTTTCTAAGCTCATCAAACACGTTTTATAAAACATTTTTATAAAACTCGTGCATTTGATCTTTATTAGATTTAATTTACCTTACCTCTAAGAATATTAAAAAAATGCAGATTCAAGATAGAATCTTGGAAAAAAATAAACTTGTTTATGTGATTGTGAAGATGTTTAGAGATGTTTAAATCATGTCTTTACGTATATGTATCTTCTTTTGTTGATGATGATGATAATGAGTTGATGATTTAGATGATGATGATGATAACGATGACGATGAATGATGATTGCTGCCTCAGTAAATGTGTGGGGACTTTACTAAATTCTCCCTAGGGAGATTTGGGACGAACCCCAAATGTCACAATTCACTGTAATATTCCACTTTCCTACACTTCTGTGTTTTGTACAAGACGTTATGTTTTAAAATCCACCATTTTTATACATAAAAACTCGAATTCACTGTGTGTAAGGAAATACTAAAATATTTTTCAATATCGGTCCAGTATTCTAGATACATTAACTTCATAAATAACTTCATAATCCCATTTAAATATATAGGATTACAAAGTTACATTTGCAGTTAATTAATCAGTGTACCTGTATATATGTCTAATATAATGACATAATAAGTGTATCAATAGTAACTTGTAAAATGGTCAACGGAATAAAAAAACAAGAATGTGAGTATTAAGTAGAGTAAATTTCCCGAAATAGCATAAGTACTGCCTTAAGGATTAACTTTAACCAAGACGTTTGACGAGTGCGTCATTAAATATTTCTAACTAATAACTAATGCACAAACGTCCGTGCGTATTCATATATATTTATAAATAACCGACCGGAAAAGAAAAAAAGAAATGCTACCTACAACATAACAAAAAGATTTTAAGACAGAGAAAGTGGTTTAAGGAAATTCGATGTTAGTATATAGGCATATACTAACATCGAATTTCCTTAAACCACTTTCTCTGCCTTAAAATAGTCTGTGTCTTAGGCACAATAAGTAGAAGGTACTGGATAGGAATAAAGTAGGATTATCTACAAAAATCAAAATAACAATACTTGTCAAAAATATCAAGTCTCGCCTCATTTGTTCTACAGTAAAAAGTTGTAAGATCCATGTAGGTAATACCAAATCACAAACAATCTAATTTTTAATCTTAAGACAGAGGGTAAGAAGGAAGGAAGGAAGGTTAAGTAACGACTGAATAAATTAATATGTACCATGCATCTCACAACTTTTTACGGTAGAACAACTGAGGCGAGACTTGGCATTTTTTTGACAAGTATTTTTATTTTGAAAGGATCTATTTAACCAGTAATGTATATAGCATTCAGTATTATTTCGTTCTTATTTTGGAAGGTAATTTATGTAGGTACTCGATTCTAAGTTTCAATTTTTATATGTTAATGCCAGAATAATTCGTAGTAACAGTATCAGAATCAAATGTGAATGGAAACATGTAGTTACAAGCTTTGAATGAATGTACGCGTAAATCAATGTTCATTGAGCAGGAAAATGTCTGTGACCGGAATACGTCTATCATGAATACTCCTGTTTTCTTAATAAGCTTTGCGTATAAACTGAAAATCTTGACAAAAGTAAAGAAGATATAAGATGGCTCAGTAGTTCAGTGGTCAGAGCGTTTCCCCTGTAGTGGAAAGGCTCGAGTCCCGCCTAAGCTGATTCGCTTCTTCCTGTCTTAATCAATTTGAATAGTTACTAAATGCTTCAAATTTTCATTCAAAATCAAAGAAAAGAATCAATTTCGTTTATTCAGTTTAGACACATAAAGAGCACATTTGAACATCAAAATTTTACAGTCATGTCAAGAAATCATTAATATAATATTAAATGTTTCATTGAATTAAATATTAAATAAAGTAAATAAATCATTTGAAAATGATTCTTTCGCTGGTTCGGTAAGTTAGTTTTACTGAGTAGATACCAGCAAGAAACTCAGTGAACAATATTATCGTTTCTTTTTTAAAACAAGGTGGTTTTTTTTAAACAGATTTATATTGTGCGAGTAAGCAAAAAGATTAGGATGACCATGCATTTTTATTATTGAGGTATTCGTCTACTTTGTAATATCCTTTTTTCATTAAACACTGTTTTACTTCTATTTTAAACTTATTCAGTGGCATGTCAACCAGATCCTGAGGAATTCTCAAAGTATAGAGTAAATGTCAAGTAAAATGTATTAAAAAATTATTAATGGCGAAACGCCAATCTCAAATGTACCGGAGCCACGCTAGTAAATTTGTTTCCGTGTGCCCGCCCCCCACGAGATTCAGTCATGAGTTATAACTAATTCTTATTAGACAAAACGCGTTTTTCCAAAGCGGGTCAGTTTAAACTGGTTAAACCTATATCCCGTAGAGAAAGTTACGCAATCCGACTAAGATAGGTTAGGTTAGAAAGTTTCGTGGTTGGCATTATAACCATGCAGAGATAAATAATTTTTCTTTTTCTAGCGCTAGTTTTATTACAGCTCGATGTGACAACTAGTTTTAACTGGGTATTTCTAGTTTTAACAGAGGCATTAAGTAAAAACTAGTTTGAACTAGGGAAAACGAGTTCTAAGGAAAAATGCGTTTTAACTGTAACATATATAAGTGAAGTAAATATGTTTGTAAATATTAATAATGCACCTATTATCGGTGAGATCCGCTCACCTAAAGTTCAGAGAGAAGAGAAGAGAGAGACATTTCCAGTCTTCTAAGCTCATCGCATCATAATTAACATCATAGTGTAAAATATTGTTCCCAATTCGATATCGCCAATTGTTTGTGGAGGTCAGATGGCAGTTGCTTCACGCAAAATACATAACAGTTAAACTGAAAGGCAACCTCAACTGAGTAGGGATTAGGCTGCATATATTTGTATGCAGCAATATGGTTATTTGCATTGGTCTGGTCGTGCCTCGGAGAGCACGTTAAGCCGTCGGTCCCGGTTGCCACGCGAACATCTATGGCAGACGTTACGGGTAGTTGGAGCTCTCAAAAATCCAACAACTGGTCTTATTACAATGCTTCGATATCGCCTTCGTGTTGTGGAGGTTGCTGCGACTGCTATAGTCGAAGTTCAGCCAAATCCGCAGTTAGACTGGTAAAAGCAGACCCCAGATTCCAAGTTGAAAGCTTCAGATACGACTGGGATTAACGCTAGGACGAAGAAGAATGTTGAGTGTAAACTCGCAACCCGAGGACCTCTCTCCTTCGGTGTGTTGAGTGCCTTTGAGTTTGCAACTGAGATTGGCCCACGCTTCTTTTATCTGTATACCTACATTATTATTTCATTTGTCCGATTGTTTGTAACCATTACTCAAAAACACTTCTTATAACCATTGATCATTCCTATGACAGTTTTTTCAAAATATACCTATACAAAATACATCAGTAACTTATTAGTTGTCCCACAAGAGGCTTCTTTTTGAAACCTAGGTATTTATTTACAATTAATCTAGGCACGAAAACAGCAATGGATCCAATTAATAAAGCTAATGTTCAATTCTAATGTTTAAATACCTGAGACTATTATTATTTATTACGTTCGTATTTTGCATTCTTTACTTGAGACTTCTATTATAAGAGAATATATCCCGTTCAATTTTAATTTATGTTTCAAAAGAGACATGAATCCAATAATCACCCATCAATGAATATTGAGCTGACATTTTTTGTTCTAACCTTAAACTTTCGGATATATTATCTTGCTACATTATCCTGCTTTACGGCTTATGTAATCTTTTTGTGGTAAAGGTCAAATGATGTTATTTATTAGATATTGTTTAAAAATAGGTACTCTATTTATAACAAGCTGAGGACAGGTTTAAATTAATACCTACTAGCTACCACACTCACCTCATTTAAAGTTGAACAATCTGCGCCCATTATCTTCAATTAAAATCGAAAGTCCAGTAATTCAAGTAGGTTCTGTTCCTTAGAACATGGTTTGATGTGGAGAAACTTCTTCCAAATTAATTTAAAAAAAAATCACATTCACGAGTATAGTTGCAATAAGTTGCAATATTTAAACTTAAACCCTTTTGAGTTTTGTTTTACCGGACCCTTATGGGTTTATTAGTAAATGTATAAAATATCAGTTATTTTATCGGTATGTGTATAATATTTAAATGAGCAACAAATATATACAACAAATTCCTTAAATAAATAACACAGAAAGGTTTCTTATTGTAAGCAAATACTATAATTATATTTTATAACTATAATATATTTAAGAATGAACGGAGCAATAAAATAGGCACATACACAGTTTACTTATGCATGTGCTTATTTTGTTGAATGAAGAATGTCTCGACAGAAATAGCAGCATAAACTTACTTATTTCGGGTGATGATTTTTGTGGGTACTCGTGATATGGTAACGAGCACGCAGCTAAACTTCAATACTTAGTGGATTTGTTGTGGAGGCGCGGAGTGGCAGCAGTGAGCTAGGCCAGAGCCGGGGGCGAGCGCAACGCACGAGGGGTTGCTGCGAGAGGCTCTTCCGACGGAGCGTGTGCCTAGCGCGAAGGCTCGCAGCTACTGAGGGCGGCGCTGCGGCGGCAGGGCGCGCTGCCCGCCCGCCCAAAACGTCGGTGCCTGCCGTCACGCCATTTGCCCCACAATCTTTATAAGTATCACATAATATCACACCAAATATATTTTTCTGTAATATTAAATTACTATTCAGAATCTGAATTATTCACAGTCAGAAAATGTATTAGGTCGGTATAAGATTGTTATTCTATAAAACTAAAAAAATATTGATCTGTCCAAGAGTCAAAGGTGAATGTTTACAAAACATGAATCAAATATAGGCAAACCTTATTCACTCGGGGGAGGGCAGAGAACTTGATCCGTTATTTATCTATTATGTAAGTAGGTTGCAGTACTACATTAGGTAGGTATGTTGTAATGTTCTTCAATGAGCTTATTATATCCATGTTGTAAATAAAGAAAAAAGAACTATCGCTAGAAAACTATAGCGATTTGTACTTATTTTTTTTTTTTTAGGACACGTCTATTTTACTTTACCTTGCCTGATGGTAAGCTGAAGGCAAAGTCTTAGGAGAGAGGGCCGCTATTACCACTTAATAATTTCACAGAATGAAACTCAGAATATTGTTATTCTTTTGTGAAATTTATGTATTACAAAAAAATTATCAATTCTGTAGTATAAAATTTTTATGTCACCAAATACATAATAGGTTTTACTTCCGTTTTTAGTCGTAAATAAGTTAATAGGCCTATTCTTTATATATTTATCATATTGCACATATTTCGAAATGAATCGTTTTTGGGAAAGTGGAGGCGAATTTTATGTTGAAAAGTGAGTCATAGTGTTTGTGAGTCAAGACATGGGAGATTCGTGTCCGTAGCGTTATAGGTAGGTAGGTACATGACAATCAAATTGGCCTGTTACGTTACTTTTTATTTTCTATTATAACCTAGCTCGCAAAGATATTTTTTTCGAAATTTTATTATATTTATATATGACATTTAAGTTAATTTTATTTATGTGAAAAATGTGCTAAACTTTACTAACGTAGTCTATAAGTCTTTTACTAAAATAATATGGATTGTAATACTTATCTGAAATAATGAATATTATAATAATAATAATAATTAGGAAGGGGTTGCAGTTGCTTTTAATATTTTTGAACACATTTATCATCAAGTTATACGACTAATAGCGCCGAATAAGAATTATATTCATGAAGAAGGCTGAACCATCTAGGGACGTGTAGAGGCAGAAAAACAATTCATAATATTTGCCTCGATACAAATTAGCATCAAACGTGGCTTTAAAATGCTCCAAATCGCTATATTAAACTGAGACGCCATTATCAAAATAATGTATGTATAATTTAATATTGTTTGACAAAAAACGTATGACAAACTTTCATTTCGCAAACATATTACTTCAAAAATAATCATTTTATTAATAAAGGTTTTGCAAATGTATCACTTAGAATATATTTCAATTAATGCAATTTTATTTTTAAAATCTGCATTTGACAAAATAAAGTCAGTTAACAAACAGTCAAACAAGCAAGTATAAACCATGCGTGTAGAATACAGTAGGCAAGTAGCATGTAGCAAACATCGTTCCTGTCACAGCTGCACGGTTCCGGCGGCCCCACACGAACTTGTCGTCGCAGATGATTGTAACGCCCACCGCCGCGGCTGAGGCTGGCCAGCAAGCTGAAGCTGCTTGATAACCACCAGCTCCTCAGCTTGTGGGCCGCCTCAAGCCTCCGCGCCTGCACGGGCTTAAATAACTTTCTAGGGGTAGGGCAAACATGACCACGCGAAGTCGGCTTTGCAGAAATTCATTTCCGTCACCAACTTTTGACTATTCAAGATAATAATTGAGAGAAAAAACTGGTTTTACAAACTTAGATATTTAAAAAATAATCAATTTGTGAAAAGATGTTAAGGCATAATGAAATTTTTCCAAATATTTATTTTGTCTTAAGAGTAGTTTATCAAAAATAGTTTGTAGAATCATCAATTATAATTTTGTCAAACGTTGTTCGTCAAATGAAGATTTGTTAATCGTTTTTGTCAAATGATTGTGATACTGTTTATTTTAGTTTAGTTTTAGTTTTAGTTTATTTAAGTTATATTTTATCACACAGATATTTTTTCTTTTTTCACAAAACTCGATATAATATAACAATTAATTCAAGGTTTCGCGGCCTTCTCTCACTCTCCCGCGGATTTTGTACTAGCAGTGTGAAGAATACGGCTGCTTTTTCACCAGTGTTGTGCTGTGCTACGTTGTTATGAATGCGTTTGATATCCATCAATCATATTTATTGTTCCTGGCATAGTACTGGTGGAAACGGATTCAGCAAAGCTATATTTTTATATGGAAAGATGCGTGCTATGGATGTGTACCATGGGTGCGTGCTGTGCTTAATTATTCATGTGATTGATATGTCGCCGCCAACTAGCTTAATCAGCCGTTCAACTAACAGCCTAGGCAGTTAACTAAACGGCGCCATTCAGTTAACGGCCTGAATGGTGTTCAGCCATTTAATTAAACGGCTAGGCAAATAGCTTGGATCGATGGCGTTTAACTACTAGCCTAGCCATTTAATTAAACAGTTAGAAAAATGTCTTTTTTCTGCATAGTTATAAAAAAAACTACGAAGGCTTAATGCAGAAGCGGAGCGGAGCTTAGCCTTCTAACCTAACCTAACCAAGTCGGATTGCGCAGCTGTCACTGTGAATACACCTCTGTTCACCCCCTCGGAGATTTACAGGTGTAAGTATGTACCTATATGTATGTGTGTAATTTTCTATCTCATTTCGAGGTAGTGCCTGATCTAACGATTTGCCTAAGCATTAATCAGCCAGGTTATTATTATTTAATAACCTGGCTGACTAATGCTTAATAATGCGTAAAAAACGATACGGCCGAATATCATTCAGGCCGTTAATTTAATGGCGCCGTTTAGCTATCTGCCTAGGCTGTTAATTAGACGGCCGATTAAACTAGTTGGCGGCGACAGATACATCGCATAGCTCAAACTGCGCATCTTCATAGCACATGTTACTCTCTATACTATGTAGTAGAAATAACCCAGTGGAAACAGTCACATAGTCTCATAGCTTAGCTTTTGCATACTCCTAGTATAGCTGCATTGCACATTTCTGGTGAAAAGCCAGCCTTACGCTCTAAATATAAAACCTAAAATAATCTGAAATCCAATTCACAACGACGGAGAGTTTGAAAAGCGAGGTAACGAACAGTTTCGTCCTTTTATAATTACGTTTATCACTTTGAGGCCGCTGTGCCTTTTTAGATAGGCACCTTTATCTAGAGGAAAGTTAAAATAAAAGTAATATCCGTCTGCATCAAAAT
The DNA here is from genome assembly GCA_949126895.1 of Eilema caniola. Lineage (NCBI taxonomy): Eukaryota > Metazoa > Arthropoda > Insecta > Lepidoptera > Erebidae > Eilema > Eilema caniola. The sequence continues at coordinate 23,873,002 of OX421474.1, forward strand.
TATATTTCTATTTTACATAAAAAAGAGGTTTTAGCCTAATTAAACCTATTGTATAAATAAATACATACATGTTATCACGCCTTATCTCCAGTGGGTTAGACAGAGGTGAATTAATATCCAGTGTAATCGGTCCCACGTAATAGGGGGTGATCCTATTGCCGTATTCCAGGCACTGTTGTTGACTCGAGCCAGGTTAGACAGAATATGCAACAACTCTAAGCAGAATTGCGGGAAAAGAGGTGCAACTTTAACTAGAAAGAAAGCTTACCTCATCGAAAGGTATTTAATCTTTAAATTTTACTGACTTTTCAAAAGATATCGTGTTATTTAACTCTTAATGCAACAAAAAACACGACACTGAAAAGTAGCCGAGACCCTCTCCTCTCTTCCAATTGATATTTATTTTTTTATCCACGTAACCAGATGGTCGCCGCAAAATGGAGATGAAGGATACCCATATCCTCTATCTCCGAAGATCCGCATACGATCTTACTGCATATTTATACACTGCTGCATTTCTTCATCTCCGTGATGCGCTCTTTTTGTGTCACTTCATATGAGGTATCCTGTTTCCTTTTTTTGTTTTACGAAACCCTATTGCTATTTTATATGACTTTCTTATTGAATTTATGATACTTCAAAATTATCTCACACCGCACTTTTTGTGAAAACAAACATTCCGTCAAATTAATTTGAAAAATAAATTATAACTATAAATTAAACTTTTTAAATTATGAATTTTAATCGAACAATCGATTACCTAATTTTAACGATAGATTCCATCAAAAAGTAGTTTAATCTCAACAAATAATTTGAGTTAACATCCAAGACGAATCTGAATCCGTGACCGCACCGGTCAGGTATTTCAGGGGAACCATCTAAAACACAAAATTTTATATGGAATATATACTAAAAATTAAAATTAATTTTGTATAAGATTAAGTTCTTTAAACATGACAATTTATTTATTCTCTTAATAACCTCTTTTCCTCTCAAACTGAACCTCAATTTACCTCAGTATTCACCACTTATCCACCACCGCTTACATACAATTGGGTATTTGACAACTATTACAATAAAATATGAAATTCATTGGATATGATAGCATAAATGTAAATAATAACTATACAAATTTATTTCACTCAAATATGAATTGTATATAATTTATTTTTACAAAATATAAAGTTGCGATTTTTTAATCTGCATTTTACATGAAACAAAACAAGGTGAAATCAGTTGGTAGTTTATGTGGCGTCACTCATCATTTCGCATCTTTCGAGTGGGTCCCATTTCAACTGTCTGCTTTTACAATTAGCTTGCTAACCCTTTTCCTAATAAAATATTCCTATTGTGAAAAGTGGATAAAATTTAGCAAGGGGTGGGTATCCGTGGGGATTTCCCGCACGTAAAAAAAAAAAAACTACTCGTCCTTCGCCGAGAGTTGTAATTCTCGTCTTTGATCAGATATTATATCATTTTTACTCGTAGATATCTTTATTGATGACATCACACCCAAATTGACGTGAGCGACTGTTTTTCGCGCTAACAGAGTGAAAATGCATTTTTATTTATTTATTATGTGTTTTTGCAATTGCAAGAGAAAGATAACTTGTAAGTGGTATAAAATAAAATTCTACATCTTGGTTACCAAAATTTGTTAAATACTCAATTTTATTTTAAAGTGAGGAATGTGTGGTCTTTCAGTTTAATTGGGTTCTTTTCTTCCTATGTATATAGCTATTCCTATGTATAGCGTTCGGGAAGCTTCGTAATATCTTCTCGTCCAAAATACCGCAGTGTCTCAAGACGAAAGTCTACGATCAGTGTGTGTTGCCAGCGATGACCTACGGAAGTGAGACTTGGTCCCTTACTATGGGCCTCATAAGAAGGCTCAAGGTCACCCAAAGGGCGATGGAGCGTGCTATGCTCGGAGTTTCCCTGCGTGATCGAATCAGAAATGAGGAGATCCGCAGGAGAACTAAAGTAACCGACATAGCACACAGAATCGCCAAACTTAAGTGGCAGTGGGCGGGGCACATAGCTCGTAGAACAGATGGCCGTTGGGGCAAGAGAGTTCTCGAGTGGCGACCACGCGCCGGAAGACGCAGTGTAGGCAGGCCTCCCACACGGTGGACCGACGACCTGGTGAAGGTCGCGGGAAGGGCATGGATGCGGAAGGCGCAGGACCGGTCACTGTGGAAATCCTTGGGGGAGGCCTTTGTCCAGCAGTGGACGTCTTTCGGCTGAAATGATGATGAATGATGATGTATATATATATATATATTTGCATAGACTTCTATACTCATAGATTATTGGTTGGATTATAGCTGGGATATATATTGATTGGACTCATAGACTTATAGCTGGGCTTATAATAATAAGGTAAGTTTCGTTGTTTCTTATTTTATCGTTTTATTTATTTTTAATCATCCAATTTTGTTAACAATTAAAAATTATGTTGTTTATTTTACACAAGTTTTCTTATAACTTACCATTTGTCGTTTGGTAAAAAGTAACTAATGTGACTAGACTTCAATTAAAAACGGATAGTACAAGATATTGCCATGTGATGTGAGATATTGCTATTTTTTTAATGTAATATAGGAATTAATGAATGCTACATTGATAGCAATGATTTTATTCAAATTCAAGATTACTGTCACATTTCAGGAATATTTTAACAAGATATTCCTAGTACTAAAAAAATAAGTGTATATGTCGCCGCCAACTAGGTTAATCAGCCGTTCAATTAACTGCCTAGACAGTTAACTAAACGGCGGCATTCAATGAACGGCTGGAATGATATTCAGCCGTAATGTTTATTACAACATTTTCTAGCCCCTCTAGTTATGTGGCATTTCGTTGTCATTGTGTCATACGTCAAATCCCATACATTCATCATTCTATTCCGCCAAACGTCGGTCAACGAAGAGCCACTTAGTAGAGGGGCTGGCTGGCTAATACTTAGGCGATTTGTGAGATTTATACACCACCCCGAATTAAGACAGATCATTACATACATACATACATACATGTTTTCACGCCTGTTAATCCCTAAGGGGGTAGGCATAGGTGTATTCACAGAAAAACAGCGATAGGTTTATTGAGAAGACTGTACAATCCGACATGAATAGGTTAAGTTAGAAGCCTTCATGCCTAGCCTTTATTAACCTTCGTGGTTATTTTTTAAAGAAAGCCATTTTCATAGCTATTTAATTAAATGGACAGGCAAATAATTAAACGTCATCGATCCAAGCTAGTTGCCTAGCCGTTTAATCAAATGGCTGAACACTATTCAGGCAACCCACTAGCCAAGACTAGTTATTTAGTCAAATTAGTCACTGACTGATGGATTATTCTCTTGTTTGTCTTATGACTTGGTGCAATTGTCGGCAGGAAAGGCAAGGCTTTAAAGAACAAACTTTCAAAACAACTATTTGTGCATCGATTAAGATAGGAAAAAGTGAATGCCCAGGTGGGACTCGAACCCACGATGTCGGTAGATGCCTCCCACCGTCGCCCTAAGACGGTAGTATAGGAGAATTTGGATAGCTTCAGGTGTGGCCCGGTGGCTCAGTGGTCAGAGCATTCCCCCTGTAAGGGAAAGATCGTGGGTTCTAGTCCCACCTGGGCATTCACTTTTTCCAATCTTAATCGATTTGAAAAGTTAGCATAGTAAATGCTTCAAAATTTCATTCAACTATTTGTGCACCCTCCAACACAAGAAGAGAAGTCTTATCAGTGCCATCCCATGTCGTGATGCTAACTTAAAATCGATTGGCAAATTGCGAGATAGAACATCTTCATCACGTTGGTGTCAGCTGAGTAACGTAATTGCCGAAAGATATAAATAAGTTTGCGCACACAGCCATGAATATACTAACTGTTGTTTTTTTTATCTGATGCGATATGCGATGTCATTGTTCTGACTAATTTTCACCTCTGCCACAGAACAGAGAATGCAGTTAGCCTCTGCATTCATGGTAGCCGATGATGAACTTCAAATATTTTGATAGTTTATGAAATATCCTTCATCTTAGCGTTAATCCCAGTCGCATCTAAAGCTTTCACTTGAGGACTGGGGCCCGGTTTTCCAGTCAAACTACAGATTTGACTTTTTTTAACGTGCTGGAAATCCCCATGGAGACCGACCCCACCGGAGCCGGAGGAGGAGGTTATGTCGGACTCTAACCGACCAACCCGCTCGCCGTCTGTGCAAGGCCGAAGAAAGCTAACTAGTGCATATCCCTTGCACCCTGGCATCTCTCTCCATTGGCCCTCTTCAGGTGGTGGACTACAGATTTGGCTAAACTTCAATATTTGATAACTTCATAAAATATCATTGCATAATTAATCATATTCATCCAGTGGAAATGCATAGAGGAAGTTCATGTCGTGAATTATGTTAATACTAATATATGAAGAGGAAAATAGGCGTAGCCATTAAATTTATGTATGAGTGATTGACTTTAGTTCTATGATATAATATTCAAGATCGCTTTTTTATTTAGATTATTTAATTTCAAACTACAAGTATTTGAAAATGGTTAGAAACTAGACCACTATAATGATGTAATACCGTAACCGAATTATGTGGGCAGTTTACATGGAACTAAGCTAATAAGCAACTCATTATTATTGTATGAAGTTGTGAAATTCTATTCTTCTCGGGTTTATATTTGGATATTAGAAGCAGAAGAATAATGTTTAAGTAAAAATAACCGTATATTTAAGATAATGTATCCCTCCATCAGGTTTTATAACTAAAATTTATTTAAGTAGCTTAAGATCAAACTTCATTAATAATTCAGTTTCGTTGCAAAAATGTTTAGAGGTCAGTGGCCTTCTGATAATGAGTGCAGTGCACGTTATTTGCACCATATAACCCCTCCAAACGTCGTGGCGGCCGGTAGTCTCAAATGGACCTTTCTCTCTTTATAGACAGTGACACAGTGACCGTGCACGCGGCGGAGGGCTACCATGCACCACCACAACGTCGCCGCGCCTCTCATCGTCGTCGTGTACCTAGCAACCGTGCCGCACGCGATGTGCGCGACAAGGAGCGCGCGCCGCACAGAACCCGACCTTACCTTCGCCGAGGCGCTCTACGCAAGATTATCCGGTGCATGTGAGTGGATGCCCTTGACTTCCATACTTTAACCGCATTAACATGTTCATTGTTACGACAACAACCCTTCAAATTGTTTTCGATTTACTTAACACATTCTTTTATTCTTGCAGGCAGAGCGGTTATGAACTTACGTTATAATACTGTCGCCGACCACGGCGACCTTTTAAAAACGATAAAAATCATACAATTGGACGGAAATACTGTTAGATCTTTTCCTATAAATGAAGCGTTTGTGGGTCTGACTAAACCTTCAATTTTCGATATAACCAAACAAACGAAAATTATTATACATGGATTTAAAGATAATTCACAATCAGCAGTGCCTTTGGACCTAGCTCACGCGTATAACGATAAGAATATGTTCAATGTGTTTCTCATCGATGCTGAAGATATGAACAAACAAGGATATATTTTATCTGCACACAATGCTCGCCTGATAGGTAAAAGGCTTGGCAATTTTATAGCAAACCTTGAAAATTTTGGGGCTAACGCTGAAGATTTTCATTTATTGGGAATAAGTCTTGGTGCGCACGCCGCTGGCTGGGCTGGTAAGTATTTCCGGCAGTATAAGAAACACAGTTTGGGACGAATAACAGGCCTGGATCCCGCCGGTCCATGTTTTTCATATACTGACAGTAGTCAGAGATTAGACAAAACAGACGCTACATACGTGGATGTAGTGCACTCAAACCGATTGGTTCAAGGGGTCATAGAGTCTTTAGGTCATGCAGACTTCTACATCAACGGTGGAGGACCTAATCAACCAGGATGCATTATGCCTAGCTGCAGCCACCTGCGAGCGGCTCAAGTGTACATAGAAAGTATAAAAACACCCAAGAACTTTGTGGCAATTCGGTGTCTAAGTTGGAAACATTTTGAGACTGATGCCTGTGAAAAGGATCAATTCGCAGTACTGGGATATGGCTCCTCCAGTGCCACACGTGGTCAATTTTATTTACGTACTTCAGCAAACAGCCCATTTGGTCTGGGTATGGATGGCGTAAAAATTGAACCTATGAAGAATAGTTGGATGAACACTATCTATTTACCTGAATTCTGATTATTATCTATTATGAACTTTAGCCTAATTTCGTTATTGAATTTGTTTAATAAAGTGTTGCCATACAGTTAAGTTTGTGTCTTAAGTGTTTATCAATTGACCAATTACGGATAATAATGCACCTTTGAAATGAAAACATTGTAGGTGACTATACCATGATCGCGTTAATTCTCATTATAAATTTAACATTATTGTATTTGAAAGTGACCAATTACGCGTCTACCAGTGCTTCAAGTGTCAAATGAAACAAAAGGGATTGTTTTACAATTTGTTAATTTGTAAGTGTAAACCGTTTCATTACTCATTTTGAACATTGTTTATTTATTTTGAATGACTGTTTGAAATCGAATGTTTTTTCGTGATCCAAATCAGTTGTCACAAGGAGATTTAGATCTAGCATGAAGCTAGGTCATGGAGTAGGTACTATTTTTTCATATTATTCTAAATAAGAACAACGCTTCATAAGTATCATACGAACTATGATGCTAAACAGTACCTAAAAGGTACTGTCCCGTTTGGTACGGTCAGCGTCAGAAATATTTTGATTACAAAGTTTCAAAGTAATCTTGAAACTAAGGTACTTATTAAGAACAAATCAAACTGTTGCATTATTTTAAATTGTATCTTTATCCCAGCTAAAGATGTGTACAAAATATCAGAACCATCCGGAAACAGGAAAGGGGGAAAACCAAAGAATTAAGATCGTTTGGAGTCTTATCGCCACTGAAATAAAACTCTAATCTCTCTGTCAGTATATGAATTTTATTTTATTATCATTTATAATATTAAAATAACATAATAAATAACATAGCGATCTATTTGATATACCACTACTGAATGCCCTCAGTAAGCTGGTGTATTCCTTTTTTTATAGCATTGCAAAGTCCATTAAAAATATACTCTACTATGGTTATATAACGTTTATTTGAAGTTTTATTTTCAACTAGCTGTTGCCCGCGGCTCCGCCCGCGTGGATGTCGGTTATTGCTTAGTGTTGAGTCAACGCTATTTTTCAAAATATAAAAGTCAATAAATTGCCTATAAAGTCCAGTCAAAATTGGTCCAGCAATTTAAGAAATTAGCCGGAACAAACAGACAGACAAAAATTGTAAATCATGTTATTTTGGTGTATGCACCGTATTATATTCATATGTATGTAGTAAAAAATGGTTATTTAAATATTACAAACAGACACTCCATATTTTATTTATATGTATAGATGAATTCTGGTGATATTCTAAGCAGTAATTTCATAATATGAAAACCGAGCAACTACAATTTGTTGCAGTGTGATTTTTAGATTGTTTTTTTTTAATATAGACGGTGACTTGTCGGTCTGTACGGATGGAAACTAAACCTACAGGTATTATAGGTATGAGGCATAGGTACAAGCCCACGCCCATACTCCACGCTTTAGTGGAGGCTTAATAATATCTATGAGGCATTTGTTACAATCAGGAGATATAGACAATAAAACTTGTAGTCTAACGATATACGAAAAAAAAAGTCAAAGATCATTTATTTTGCATAGACCATTAAAACGGCACTTACAAAACGTCAACGAGACAAAAAAAAAAAAAAAAAACGAGAACACAATCATGAAGTTTATACATCATGCATGGGTGAGTGAATAAATAAAATAAGTGTGAACATATCTAACTACTTGCCCGCACAATTTCCAATACACCTGTTTTCTTCTAAATCCACTCCTGGGTTCTAGCAACATGTTAGGTATATCTTTATCAAATAAATACACGTAAAATAGCTTAAATTAGACTACCTACTAATACACTAAAGATATTCATCAAAATACCACTATTCGTTACGTGAATGGAAGTGAAGCAATCAATTCAAGTTCGAGCTGTTGCGGTCAGTGGTTTACAAACGGAAACCACTTCTGACACACACGCTTAAACGAACACACATTTACTCACTGCACTCAATTTACTTGTTCGTTTGAAGCCTTAAAATTTGTCCTTCTAATTAATTTCAATAGATACTACAGGTGTTTTTTTTTTTTTTTTTTTACGTGCGGGAAATCCCCACGGATACCCACCCCTCCGGAGCCGAAGGGGTAGGTTATGTCGGACTCGAACCGACTAAACCGCACGCCGTCTGTGGGTCGATGTGCTAGGCCGGAGGTGAGGTTGTCTTTTGACATATCCCTCGCACCCCGGCTGACCCAGGGCCATTCCTCTCGGTCTGGCCCTCCTCGGGGGTCTGGCCCTCCTCGGGAGATACTACAGGTGTCACCAATCCATCTCATTCGAAGGGTGTTGTAAGAGACGACTAATGGAAAAATACTCAGATTATACAATTACGAGAGTAGGAAAGCGAGAAATAAAATCCTGTACCAACCCATCTGGCCTGCATGGAAACAGTAGACCAAGGCCTCAATACATTGGAAGAGGCCTGTGTTCACCAGTGGACTACGATAACCTATTCATTGATTGGTCCTCTGGAAGCGTTTGAAATCTGGTACTGGAGAAGGATGGAAGATATCCTCGACGGAAAGTATGATAAACGAAAAAGTACTAAACAATGTACATGAAAGAAGGTCTATATTGGAAATAATTGAGAACCAAAGAGGAAAGATGACTGGCTACCAGATAAGACACGACTTATTTTTCAAAATATCAAAAAATATAAAAGAGAGGATGAGGGAGGTCAAGAACATTTATGGCACAGTTAAATAAAAAGATACAAGTCACACGATTATTCTACCGACAAGAGCGCAACTCTTAAATTTAGACAGAGGGACCTCCATGTGTTTCTGGGAAATAAATCTTGAGAGATAGGCAGACAAAAAAACAACGAAGTAATATTTTAGAGGTTATTTTTTTGTACTTCAATTGCGAAACTTAAAAAAACACAAGCTTCTAAGAGCGTTTTCACACTCATCCGATATCGGTGTCGGACACCTGAAGCAATGCAAATTCTCCTATACTACCGTCTTGGGGCGACGGTGGGAGCCATCTACCGATACTCGTACGAACAATCGGAAACAATGAATGTTGTTACAATCTCGAAACGGTAATCGTGAAAAGGGCAAGATCGCGGTTTCGAGTCCCGCCTGAGGGATTCACTTTTTCCTATCTTAATCGAATACTCTAATGTGTTTCAAAGGGTGGAATCAACACGATAGCAACCAAGGAATAATTTATATTTGAAGTAATATCAAGTAACTTTTATATCTATCTATTAATATAATTAAAAATTTGAAACACCCAATTATAAACAATGTCCTTAGTTCTACGAAAGGAAGTTTTTGGGTCCGCTAGGTCCAGAAACTGGCTGGTAGTATACTGCAGCAGCATAACAGTACTAGGTTTTATTTTTGGAACAATATGTTGTTTGGAATCATACTTTTCAAACTTAGCAACTGGCATTGACGTACGTATTCTTTTATGCTTGCAGTAGCTACCTACTAAGAGTTCTCTTTGAATGTAATATGGCAAGGCTGTGACGTTATGAGAGCAAAAGTTTCACAATTTTATTGAAACAGTACTGTGTTGACGTTATACGGTTATTTCTTACCGGTAACTATCTGACCTGATTATACTCTAAAGAGACACAAAATATTTCTCTTTAAGACCTCTAAAAGACACACTTTTCCTTTTACTTTCAGATTTTATAATTGTTTAGGCTAATAATTAAAAGCGGTACCTAATAGTTAAAAAAAAAGACGTTTGGCACTCGGGGACTGCCGCGGTAAAGCTATTGCATAGCATTTTGTATCAACTTATGCAATTATAATTATTTATTTATTTTATAATTCAAAATTAATACTGCATTTGTGATAATAATAAAATTTATGTATATAGAGTACTCACTCATTTTCTTTCACTATTTTTTCGTGACTTTCTTCATTAATAATAAATGCACTTTGTTCATTCATATTCAAAACACTTTATACACAAATTTTACAAGTACAGCTATTCACTGTTGTACATAAATACCTATACACCTATATACTTTTTCATAAACAGCTGCTTATGTATTCGTTCGATTTCGGAGCAGCTCGTCTCGATTCCTGCGAGCTTTGTAGAGTCGTACAATACGGCTAGTTGCACGCACACAAACACCGTGTCGAAGACTGCCGAAAAGAAACGAGCGTGAGGTTTTTTCGTTACGGAATTTCTGGATTCGGTCCCCGCGCTCAAGGCCCTCGATAGAAGCTATGCAATAGCTTAAAAAAAATATTCTTCCTATATCCGAAGCTTACACCTCGAAGTCTGGGGTCCGCTTAACAAGTCTAACTGCGGATTTGGCTGAATTTCGTTATTTTCCTGGAAGCAACTGCCATTTAACCAACATAACCCACTGTACTACCTCCATACAAACATTTTTATTCATCACCCTGATAAAGGTTTCAGTTGTTTTAAGAAATTGTAATATATTTCATACGTAATAAGGAGAATACAAGGGAACCCTTTTATGCAAATATTACATACTAGCTGTTGCCGGCTGGCCCGCCCGCGTGGATGTCGCTTATCGTGCAGTGTTGTACCTTATTTTCTTCATCTTAGCATCTTCAGTCGCATATGAAGATATCACCTCGAAGTCTGGGGTCTTTACCAGTCTAACTGCGGATTTGACTGAACTTCAATATTTTACGTCAAGCGACGGCCATCTGACCTCTACAACCCAAAGGCGATATCGAAGCATTGCAGTTGAACAAGTTGTTGACCTATTATAGCTCTAACTACCCATAACGACAGCCATAGATGTTTGTATGGCAACCGGGACCGAGGGCTTAACACGCTCTCCATATTCTTGCATACTAATATTTGCGTTGTGCGGAGATCGAACCCACGCCTCCTGCGAATCGTCTTCGTTGACTACCGGCATGCCACAGAGGCTTTAAACCCTATTTTCACGATTAAAGGTCACCTATATCCGTTCGTAGTTTATATATTATGGGACACCACATGATGGAAATATTTTACTACATTTTAACAGTATTCAATCAAACAATCAATTAGCCCACTGCAGTCCACTACTGGACATGGGCCTCTCCCAATGACCTAGTATTCATTAATATCACAATACAGGAAATAGCATACCTATCTAACTATAGTAACTATAGTTAAGTATTATAATAATCACATTTTGTTCTAATTATCCAACCAAAATATAATATAAAACAAGATGAAACTTTCTATTATGTATGAATAATATTTTTACACAAAATTTGGTCGCTAAGCTCATATGATATCATGTAGATTTAATTTTTCTTCACATGGACTAATATACTATTGTCACAGATAACATTATACTAAAGCAATTGTTTGGTTTTTTCGCACGGATTTCAGAATAACAAAACAATAATAATACCCCCCAGGACAGGTCATTACATTCATACAATTATTACAATATACTGTATCAAGTACTCTTCATAAATTTGCAACTTGGATGGCTTCAAGACTGTGTAGAGTAAAAGGTTACTTCTAGGTAAGCGTGCTTCACCATCGACCACATCGTTACCTACGGTGAGATAAAGGTCAAACGAGAGCCTATCAACAATTAAAAACATATTCTAACCTTGTGAGAGAGATGAATCACCTTTTTTTACGTGCTGGAAATCTAGGAGCTGGAGGGGGAGGTTATATCGGACTCGAACCGACTAAACCGCACGCCGTCTCTGGGTCATAGTCCTAGGCCGAAGGTGAGTTTGTCATGCGACGTATCCCTCGCACAGATGAATCACCAGTGGATTTCATGATAAAAGTCCTGGTTTTTATAGCTATAGTATCTGATTATTACGAATGCCAAGTAATAATTGTTTGAATTTAGTGATTTTTTATGTGGCAATATTAGCTATTACTTGAGTGTTTGTTTAGTTGTCAGTTGACAATGTCATTTGATATAAATGACACTTCATTGACTCACTTTTGTCCGGGACGCGGTGCGATGTGGTCAAGTTAAGACAGTTAACCTCACTGCATTCTATCGGTTTGTGATTTATTCTAAGTTCAGTTTAAATCCAAAAATATTGTGAGCATCCTTTGTGATTTCGTGTAACAAAGTTAATGTGATAACGAAGTATTGTGTACTGGACTATAACCCGCATTGATTTTCAAAATACCTGCACATCTGATTACCATCCTGATTTCATGCACTTTACCATAATACAGCTACCTACTATGTATTATATTACTTACTACTTCTATACTTAGTATTATGAAAGACTATTAAATCTGTTTTACATCATACTGTCTACCACCTCGTAAATTTAAAATACTTCCTGGATGTAGTAATTTAAAATTTTCGGATGCAACTGTACAAACAATGGCAGCTGATGGCAATCAATGTTCTGCGGGTATTAAGGGCGTGACGATTATGTAACTGTGAAAACGTAAAGGCAATTGTTTTGTTGCAACTTAAGAATTATATTCACAGTAGAGTGAACACTTTAAGACTAAACAATGGTCATCAAAAGACGGAAAGAAAGACAGATCTTGACAACCTCTGTGGCCTTACACGTAAACGAGACTGCTAAGCAGGTTACGCGGGCTCGATTCCCGCTCAGTGCAAATATTTATGGCACATGTGATACAATGTCCAACATTAGTACATGTGTCTTTTCTTAAACATATGTTCACAATTTTTCCTGTAACTATGTATTGTCAATAAAATGAATTTGAATTTATATGCATAATTATGGCTATTTGTGTCTGGTCGTGCCTCGGAGAGTACGTTATTAATATTTTATGGCAGTCGTTTAAGGTAATTGGAGGAAAAAAAGTCCAATAAATATTCTAACTGCAACACTTCGATATCACCAATGAGTTTATGGAGGTTATATGGCAGTCGCTTCACTGAAAATATCAGAGTTCAGACAAACCCACAGTTAGACTGGAAAAAGTGAAAACTAGACTCCTAGATGAACGCTTCGGATGCAACCGAGACTAACGCTAGGATGAAGAACAACGGTGCTGAACAAAAGACACCTTTAGAGCGTTTTCACACTCATCCGATATCCGATATCCGACATCCGATATCCGACATCCGACATCCGATATCCGACATCCGATATCCGACATCCGATATCCGACATCCGATATCCGATATCCGACATCCGATATCGGAGGAAGTCAAATGTATGAGATATGTATCTTTCTTTCACATTGTCCGGCCCGATATCGGTTTTCGGAGCCAACACTACTGTTTTGGCTATAAAAAAAAACCACGAAGGCTAACGCGGGAGCTCCGCTCTACTCCGCTCCCGCCTTAGCCTTCTAACCTATATCTATCCATGTCGAGGCACAACATGGATAGTGTGTATATACGTGTATCTATGCTATATGTGTTATATACATACACATATATACAAATATGACAACAAAACAATAAAACTACTTAAAAATAATAAAAATAATAAATAAAAATAAAATAATTAATAAATAAACGGTGTCGTAAGAGACGACTAACGGAAAAATACGCAGACGATAATACTGTGAGAGAAGGAAAACTCGAAATAAAACCCTCTACTAACCCGTCTGGCCTCTCTATCTCTGGCCTGCTGTAACCATACAGCAAGCCAGAGAGAGAGGCCTATGTCCCGCAGTCTACTGCAATGGGCTAATTGATTGTTAATAGGTGGCCAAAAGGAAGTATAATTTAACAAACTGATTTGTAATAAAAGTTTCGTCACCGTGGTATAATTGCCGGCGGCTGTAATCAACACGACACCAGAAAGCATACAAATTTCTGTTAGAGTAATTGTGATAAAAAATTACTGCATTATATCCGGACACGCAACGTCTACGATAAATATTCAGTTATTTCACGGAGGTTGTTACGTAAGATACTCGTACCTCAAAGGTAGCATGAACGTTTCTTTAATATTATTCCTAAAATAACTCACAGTATAATTCTTTACTGGGTTAATTGATTCAAAGCAAATGATTTAAGTCATTTGGCCCAGTAAAGAATTATTACTATATTCGAACTGTCGCTTAAAATATTGTCTGATTTATGTAAAGACCTATTTCCGAGAGAATCGGCTACAAAACTGCTTGAAATGCCGTTTCAATCGATCATCAATTCGAGTGAAGCGTCAGCCTCATAGTGGGAGATACTCCCATTGGCATCAAACGCCACCGAATCGTTATAACACAGTTGAACCTTACAGGCCTTGATACAAGGCCTACCAGGTGCCTTCGGCTTCGGGAGCGTTCCCCTTACAAATACGGGCGGAGACTTCAAATTATCTACTAAAATATAATAACAAAATATTGTAAGAATATTATACTGTTGAAATGAAAACTTTTAATGAAGAAATACTGTCGGATATCTGGCTTATATTATTATTTAAAGATCTTAACAACACACCCACCTCAGTGTGTTCATGATCATGCCACAAGTTAAGCCGAAGTTCGCCTTTCGACATGCGATATTTGTTTACGAACCATGATGTTATAATTTAATTATTCTTGGAAAACTCGTTCCATCTATTTCACCTAATTAGTTGCTTTTGTCCGAAATTGTCGGTTTATTTGCCTTAGTTAGGGTAATATTGCTCATTATATATTCAAGTGATATCACATTTCACGGTAACTATAAACCTGTTCGTGTACGTCACCTTAAGCCAACTTTTGTAACAATTACTTATGTTTATTGGCGTACATTTTATTATTATGATGTCATTATGAATGTTCACTGGATTACAATTTTTCTGTGCACACCTGGGTTTTCAAAGAGCACTCAACTTTGAATTAACTTCGATTTTGAAGATAAAATTTGTATAAATGCCATTTAAGTATTCAATCCTACTAGTATAACAAACGCGAAATTTTGTAAGTATGGATGGAAGGATCGATGAATGTTTATTACTCTTTCACGTTACAACTACTGAATGGATTTTATGAAACTTTACAATAATATAGCTTTTACATCAGAATAACACATAGGCTATAATTTATAACGATAACCGATATAATCCACCATGCGGGCGGAGCCGCGGGCAAAGGCACCACACGAATGAGAAAAAGCCGGCAAAGTACATAGTCCTGGAGTGCAGACCATGAAACGTCAAACGTTATATTACGGGTGTTACCGGGAATTAACGCAATAATGCCACGTTAAAACGGTAACGTTACCATCGCTGAAGCTGCTTCGGCCACCATCGCAACTGGTTGTGAATCACAGTTATTATGTCTATACAAATAATACCACCATACAAACTTCTAACGCCAAGTATTCTGTCCTCGCCACATTTAGCTTCAGACCGCCGTTCTCAAGCGCCACCTTCCACACTTTCCCACGTCGCACCAATCTGCTCCTGTCCGCGTCTATCAACGCAATGTCATCAACAGACATGAGCAACCATGGAGGCTGCACCGATCTGAATAGGTAAGGGTTAAGTACGGATCCTTGGTGCTCCCCGATGGTGATGGGGAAGGTTTTCGTGTCACTAACAGCGGACCGAACCACAGAATCGGAATCGTGGCACGTATCTCGGATGGTGTCAATGTAGGCCTCTGGGATTCCCTTGGACCGCAATGACCTTGACCACCAGATCACCGTGCGAGGAACACAGTTGAAGGCCTTCTGCATGTCTAGGAATAGGCAGTGTAGTAGTAGTTCCCTATATTTCCCTGTGACAGTCCATAGGGTGAACACCGGTTCCATGGTCCCTGGCCCTGGACACTCGGAGAGTACACTCTCATGTCGGATCCGGGTGTCGTTTATCCTTTCTTAGAGCTCCATGCGGTGGAACATTATCTTTAAACAACGATAACTACCACACTCCTGCACCGATCCCTTGCCCTTGAAGACTGGCGTACTGACTCAGCCTACGCAGGTTCGGGATTTTACCGGTAAGGAGTACACGGTTATAAAGATTTGTCACGATGCTTACACCACGGGCACCTATTGCCTTCCAAGCCTCGATGGGGACATCGTCGGGTCCGACAGCTTTCCGTACCTCATGCGTCGAATGCCAGTCTGGACTTCTGCAGGCGTTATCGGTGGCACTAGTCCTTGATTTGAAGAGAGGTCTGGTGGAAGCTCGTAAGAGTATGAGCGCCATCTCTTCATCGCCGCGACTTCCTCGTATAATAAATTGCCCCCAGGGTCTTTAATGCATTACATCTATAGACTGCACCACTTTAAGCCAACGCGCCAACTTGTAGATGAGCTTTTGCCCCTCAGACGATTTCAGCATGTGGTACTGTGGTTGCACGTGCCATCAAAGTTGCACTTCCCCTTAAAGGTAAAAAGTTCTTCCACCGCAACTGGTTGCGAATCACAGTTGCAATGGTGGCCGAAGCCGACTTCGGGTAAAAATATATTCGCGGTCCGCAACCGTTGGTACACGTCCAGCATGATTTAGGTAGCTGAACTAAGTCTAATTATACTAGACAGCTGACTTCTCTTCTATGATCGCTCTAGACTAACATAATTTTAGCTGTTAAGCTCTTAAGAATAAAAGTTATTTAATCATCTGATGCTGATTTATAGCAAAATTTGGATGGCTCCAGGTGTGGTTCGGTGGCTTAGTGGTCAGAGCATTTTTCCTGTAAGTGAAAAATCGCGGCTTCGAATCCCGCCTGAATGATTAAATTTCTCCTATTTTTATCGACTTCATCTGTTTATACTGACCTTTTCTAATCTAATAATTAAATTAAGTAATTAATTTTGGTTCATTTTATCTGATGAATAACTACTCACCTAAATTGAAGTTGATATAAATGAAACCGTTATGGTAATAACACATTACATAATGTAGTGTCATAACAGAACTCCGAACTGGTTATATCCCTTGGTCATATCTTATTCATAAACATAAATTGATATGCCCACGACTTGGTCTGTGTGGAGTTAGAGCTGGGCTAGCTTGATTGAACTATAATAACTTGATATTTTCCAAAGTTTATGCAAATATCTCTACTCATTGAAATAAAACCACTTTTTAATGGATTCCATCGCGATTTATTTGTTATTTTTTACTTTTAGACCGACGTTTTGGCTACTTTTCAGCAGCCATGTTCGCGGTTTGACTAAGGATGGTAGTTGTCATATAGTTTGAAGTGTAAGTTATCTCAAAGTACCCGAATCATGATCAATTGTTGGTGTTACTATTTATGCAGACTGAGCTCACTGTGTCGTTAAGTCTTGCTGTATTTTACTGTTTACTAGGTTTGATTAAGTGGATGACTGGGTTCCAGGCTGCTGGTACGCTCGAACTATCTTCTCTAATAAAATTTTAGTGATTCTTAATTTAAATAGCTCCGCGGATCATTCTTGGTAAATATCTATGCTTTTTAGCGAGCATCTGTCGTTTATCAAACATATATATGAAATGACCGTAGGCGAATTGATACGTAACCCTTCTCTATCCGCACCGCGTCAAATTAAGCTTTATTATCAAATTGCCTAATTGTCAAGTAGCAGTATAATAATAACCAGGCATTGTGACAAATAATTAAGTTAAGATATTAATTAATCACTCGGCACCATAGAGCCGGTCATTGTGCATGATGACATTACACATAACATACATATAATCACGCCTTTATCCCCGGAGGGTTAGGCAGAGGTGAATTAACACCCACATTTCACCAATCTGTATTCGGTCCCAAGGAATAGGGGGTGAGCCTATTGCCGTATTCCGGACAATATTGTTGACTCGAGCCATGCATCTGAGGCTGAGTCTGGGCTGTACATATCTATCTGATATTAAAGTTAATCAGCCCTCTCCCTTAGTCGCCTTGTACGACACCACATGGGAAGAGACAGGGTGGCCCAAATTCTACTCTGCCGGGAACCACGCCCACATTAATCACTTGGTGCATAACATATACATACATGTGTAAGTTAAAAAAAAACTCTCTATCTTCCTGTTTGATAAATAAATTACTCATTAGTCAATATGTTTTGTTTTGTCTCCTGTGAAATCGCGTAAAACTGTCAGTCGCTATCGTCTTAATTTAGCTGAAAGGAGATACATAAATAAGTATAAGGATTAACATTGGACTTATGTAAATCCAACGTTATCTACATACGCTCGAGGACGAACCACGTGCTGAACATACAACCCACGTAAGCAATATCTACGTCACAATGTAATAATACATTTTAAATAAAATCTATAAATAAGAAGCGGATATTTAAAAAAATGTGAGTTTTATTATTGAATACGGGGAATCATGATTGTCCTGACAAATAGTTAACTTGAGACTAATTATAATAAAAAATGGGTAGGTACAGCAGTTTCAGTTTCAGGGGCAACCAACGGCCCATCCACCCAAGTCCATAGCAATCTCACCTGACAGTGAACGCGACCGTTACGCAGGAGGCCCGGACTCGATCCTCGATCAGTGCATATATTTGGGTTGTTTAGGTACCACTTAGGTGCTAGATAAGCACACGGCCCACCTAATAGAAAGTAGTTGCTGTGGAGTTCCGGGGTTAAACTCAACAGCTACTTGTCGATAACTTGAGATATTTAAATTTTAAGACAAGAATTTGTATCATTAATATATTTATTCGTAATTATATCACTGTATACTAAACGAGTTTTATGGGGTTTTACGCGTGGTTCTTTAACTTTACTCAGACGTATAAGGGGAACGCGAGATCTCCTCAATGATTGAGCATAATTCACTTTAAACTTCTTCTATTTTCCTTCTTAAAGAACTCTGGCAGATCCTCGATCACCAACTGACTGGATCTGTCATCCTTCCCTTGTTTTTCCTATTCTCTCAATTCAAATTTTATTAATGTGTTTTATTTTTATATCACTGGCGTGTGATGGCCAGGTACATAAATATAAGTTTGACAAGAAGTACGAACACTACATTAACATGGCCTATGGACGTGTGCAACACCAGGGGAATCACACTCGCGTATCTGGTCGTGTCTTTGAGAGCAAACATCTATGGCAATCGTTACGAGTAGTCCGAGCCCTAAAACGTCCAACAGATAGCAGTCGCTTCGTATATAACTTCGAACTTCAGTCAAATTCGCAGTTGACTGCAAAATACCCATACTCCGAGATATGAGTTTCAGATGAGACTGACACTGATGAATAAGTAGAAGATACGGCTGTGTCTTTGTAACTTCTATGGCTTTGGTTTAGAAGTTTGTTTTTAAAAATGGCGGTGGCAACGTAGCATTTTACATAAATAGTATTCATATTCAAATACAATATTAGCGTCGGGTACATTTTTAATGATAACAATTTAATTATTACATCTATCTATATAACTGCGTTACATAAAAGTGTGATCACGTCGTTATTCTTAAATGTTATGAGTTTATGACTTTCCATGAAAGATAAAATTAATATAGATTGATATACACCGTCTATAAAAGAGGCAGCTATTAGATTTTCTCTTACACCTACTTATTATTTTAGCTGAGCTCCTATCTCTTTGGTTTGATTTCATAGACTTGAAAGTTATGCTACGACGTTCCACTCCTTGACAGTACTACAGGGTGTATTTTTGAAAAGGGGGAATCAAGGGCACCTTAATCGTTTTAGTTTCAGCAAAATGTTCGTAGGAGACCTTCCCTAACTTTTTGAGATAATATTTTGAAACGCATTCACAGATTTTGGCAAAAACGTACAGTCGGAAAGAAAAATGCCAACAGTACAATTTTTTCTGCTAATGGATCCTATTTTATGTGGGCATCAAAATACTCTACGAGACCATTTCAGCTTAGAGTACTAGGAAAGACAAATATCGCCAAAACCATTTCCCATACATTTCAGCAAGAGAATCAAATTTTTAGAATGGTCATACTTTTTGTTTTTGGTAAGAAGGTAAATATTCTTTTTTTTTCAGTCAATAGTACCCACAGTATTGACTGAAAAAAAAAAGAATATTTACCTACAAAGGACATTGCATGAAAACGTCCCCACCCACCAACAGATTTGAAACATATGTCATTCGAAGCGTCTAGTGGGATAGATATTTTTTTACTATGGCGACATACTTCAAATGTATGGGGTTTAGATTTTACAGCGTCTAGAAGGATAGATTTTTTTTACTATGGAGATATAAAAAGTTATATAATTTTTTTTTCCGATACTTTACGCGAATATGATTAAAGCGACGCATACAAAGCTGCAAAAAAAAACAAGTGCGGTGTGCGTAAACACAGGTAGTGCAGTTCGCGCCAAGCAGTCGTCACTCGTTCGTTGTTTGCTAACTTTGTATATATTCCGTGAGAGCGAGCATTCTTACAAAACCCCTAACGGACCACCGGATTTGGTGCAGAGCGAACCACCGAACTTGGTATGCTCCGAACCAAATTCGATCTTCTGGAGAGCAATCCGGCGAGCATAATGATTAAGAGCCTTATAGACCATCGGATTTGTTGTTACTGCTCGAAATACCGAACCGTGTACCCACCATAAAACCGGACTGGATGCTCCGTTTCCACATACTACCTAAGTATACTTCCAGTTGTTATCGAGCTTTAAATTTGGATTTTTGAATTGAATTGTCTATGAAAGTATAGTTACCGGTATATCTTGACTCCACAGGTTTCACAAAATGCACTAAACGCAGTTGGTCTGCTACAGTCTACTCCGAACCAGTACGAACGTGTGGGCGGCCACCGAACTGTTTTGATGGTTCGGTATAGTTTCCATCTTATATCTTGACCTCAAGTCCCGAGAGTAACGAGTCATTGGCGCGTGCATATTGGTTTGATATATTTTATGAGTGCATAGCTCCCCGCACTATCCTCAAAAGACACTCAACTGAGCTCAGTATATTTTGAGGAATCACAAGGGTCAAGATATATGCCGATTACTATACTTCCAAAGATAATACAATACTTACCGTTTCACCGCAGAGTAAGTAATATACTAACCACAGAGATAAGCTTAGTAACGCTCGAAAACGACTGGGAGCATCCTTATGTAGTCTGTGGAATCTGACCGTCATGGACGATGTCCGATCGTCTGTTTACATTGTTTATTAAATAAAAAAATACGTGATGACTGATGATGATGACCGACTCTTTCCCTCAATGTTATTTTTTTACGACTATGTTTATTTTTAGTACAATTTTTCATTTGTTTACATAAAACATAACTTGTTTAAGAAAAACATAGTTTGGAAAAGCTTTTATAAATAAACCCCAAAGATTTTTCAACTAAAATAGGTGTTTTGTCTTTTTTTGGGTAGGAGCGATCAACCTGACATACATTCCATGTCTGTTGGAGGGTCCAGCATCCCCCTTTCGAATAAGATCCGGATATATTTATGCCATTCTTGAGCTAAAAATATTCGCGTTAGTTTTTTTTTATAATTTCTGCTAAAATGACTTCCTATCGTGAAAAAATGCAATAAATATCCATTGCAGCATATAAGTACGAATCACACTAATGCAGCTCCCGCGTTTCGATTATTGACAAAGTATGCTTCTATTAGGTCATTTTTTTCACGATTGAGTGGAATATCCACCATGTAAGGGTGGCGTGCCGCCATACCTCTGGTCGTTCTATGTTGGAAGTGACTTGGAGGAATTACGTTTTGCGACTCCAGCACACACTGCCCGAGGAGCAATCGATAAGTTATCAAAAAATAATCAACTTTATGCCGATGTTCTCGGCTCGGAAGCATCGTTGTTAATGAGCCTATTGGCTCGTTTCTTTATCGACCCAAGTGCTTCAAGCTGGTATTTGGTTGTGCCGTTACAAACGTGCGAGCAATTTCCACGCATGGATGAACATGCGCTTGGTAGAGATTAAGCAGCTGTTATGCGTGCAGTAGTTCTGTTAGCTAGCTCCGTTTCACCCTTGTTTTGAAGAACTTTTTATGTCATAATTTTGTTTCGAATAACAACGACCGGTTTATACTTTATTTTTTCACAATTAAAATTTTATGGGATGATAATATTCCAGTTATTATACCAAATGTATTTCAGAGTATGTATCAAATTTCTGCCAGATAGAGGAGACCCTCCGTAACTATATCTCGATCATGTCACATTTTGTATTGGATTTTAAAGAGTTCCCTGCTGTCGTTTTATACGCTAAGTCGGGACTTTTTGGCCTTTTTTGCCGCCGTGTCGAGTGCGACTGGGCTGGACTCATAGACTAATATACAATATCGGAAAACATGACTGCTCTTCGAGCACATTTTTTGTTTGCCGAACCTCCATTACTTTCATAATGAATTACGAACCAAGCAAACCACTGCGGAGAGAATCAGAGAGGGAACACCCAAAAATTCAGAAATATTTAATGCCGAATTTCATATTTCAAAATTCCGAATATTTATAATTCATAAGAAACAAAACCCCGACTATTCAAAAACACGATAGTTATTTTTCCGAAACTCATAAATACGAATGTTCACTCTGCCGAATTTCATTTGTATGAAAAGTTAAAAATCCGTAGTGATATTAGCCCGAAAAACATCATACCTAATTTCAAATTTCCGAAAATTCATTGCTCATATTGAAAATTAATATCAAAAATAGATAAAAGTTTGAGTGGCATGTCACACGTGAAGAAGCAGGTAATCAATGAATTTTTAAATTAAGTAATAAATAACTCTCCAATAAATTCATATAAAAATTGAGCTAAAGGCGAATTGCAGTGTTTCTGTTGCCGCCAACTAGCTTAATCAGCCGTTCAATGAACTGCCTAGGCAGTTAACTAAACGGCGCCATTCAATGAACGGCCGGAATGATATTCAGCCGTAACGTTTATTACAAAATTTTATAAACTGGCTGGCTAATGCTAAGGTCATTTGTAACATGGGGCACCATCTTATACCTACATATACTCACGCCTTTAAATCCCCAAGCGGGTAGAGAGAGGTGTATTTACAGAAAATTAGTGAAAGGTTTATTGAGAAAGCTGTACAATCCAACATGGATAGGTTAGGTTAGAAGGCTAATGCGGGAGCTTCGCTACGCTCCGCCCACGCATTAGCCTTCGTGGTATTTTTTTTAATCCATGCAGAATAAATCTCTTTTCATAGTTATTTAATTAAATGGGCGTTCGGGAGTTCGTACTAATAATGCATTACTGTCTATTGCTGAACAATAAGGTGGATAACCCATCGGTGCGTGAGTGCATCCATTTTTGGTAACCTATTGAAATATCGAATTTCTGTAACCCGAATCTTAAGGCGCCCACTCACTAACAGTTTACCGGACGACGGCCGGACGATATAAATCTGTCAGTTAATCGCAATAACTCACACACTCACAGTTTCGTTAACGATTTTGGACTGACGACTAATACGATCCGATAGTGTGTGGCCGCCGAACGATTCCGGACAGTTGTAAGCCGGACAGTCCTAGGCCGTCAGGGCGAACGAGCACAACGGGCCTGTCGATCGACGTTTCGTGTCAGTTTTTACTAAGATTTTATTCATTTTTTGTACATACTCGTCTATATTTCTTATGCACATAGTCCATAAGGTTCAAAATAGCTAACACCTATTTCCCACAATGATTAGCACGTACTTATATAAGAATAACGTAGTCCAAGCTATTTTCAACCTTATTGACATCACAACAAATCTAGTTTTTTTTCTTATATTCGTGATCAGCAGCATTTATTTATGCGAAAAAACATGTAATTAAGAAAATGTCAATAAGGTCGAAAATCGCTTGCACTGTTTCGTACTCTCTATGTAACTGATATAAGACCATTACCGGCAGGCGATCGTACGACCTAAAACTGACGACTCACAACTGCTAGTGTGTGGTCGCAAAACTGACAACAGGGAATTGCCGGCGGGCCAAAATCGCTTTAGTGTGTGGGCGCTATCGGCTAAGGACTGCAGGCCGCCGGACAGATCAGGAACTGCAGGCGGACTGCAGGCGGACTGTTAGTGAGTGGGCGCCTTTAAAACCCCGAAAACGGTTGGTAGAACTTTTAAAAGACAGATGTAATGAATGACAACTTTCTATAATTCCGTTTTTCATTTCCCAGATGAATCAATTTCCAGGTGCACTAAAACCAAATTTTCAAATAGTATTTTTTTGTTTCCCATATTGTCATAATCCAAATATAGTGTTATACCAGATTCTCAGAATATTTTTTTTTGTTTCCCATCGTACCATTTTCCAAATAAACTATTACCAAATTTTCATAATCTTTTTATTTGGTTCCCATACAAATAGTGTTCCAGCTAAACTATATACAGGTATAGTAAAAATCAGTAAATTTATACGATTCATTCAGGGTGTGTAACGGTTGATATAATAACAAAAAATCTAACGTTCACTTATTTATAAGACATAATTTCACTAAATATAATTTTGTTTATAATAAACAAACAGGACTAAAATGGTATTCTCTCGTTTTCCATAAATTACATTAATTTCCATAAAATAAATAAATTATTGTTTACCATGTCATGCATGAACAGTTTTGTATGCAGGTATAATCAATGAATCAGGAAAGCGAGGTCGTGAACACTGCGTACCACGCCCGACCCGACTCGCCGTGGTACTTGTCTGCCCTACACTAGAGTGTTATTTAAGAATCGGAGGCGCGTAGGGAGGGCGGACGTTGTTACGCAAGGGCGGAAGGACTGCACTTCCCGCAGCGCCGGAGAAGAGCAACACTAATGCTTGCTTGCTTGCCTGCATGCTTACCTGCTTGCCTGCATGCTTGCCTGCTTGTCTGCATGCTTGCCTGCTTGCCTGCATGCTTGCCTGCTTGCCTGCATGCTCGGCGACCAGCAAGCCGAAGCTGCGGAAGCGAGTATGGGTGCCCGAACTTTGTTACGCAAGGGCGGAAGGACTGCACTTCCCGCAGCGCCGGAGAAGAGCAACACTAATGCTTGCTTGCTTGCCTGCATGCTTGCCTGCTTGCCTGCATGCTTGCCTGCTTGTCTGCATACTTGCCTGCTTGCCTGCATGCTTGCCTGCTTGCCTGCATGCTCGGCGACCAGCAAGCCGAAGCTGCGGAAGCGAGTATAGGTGCCCGAACTTTGTTACGCAAGGGCGGAAGGACTGCACTTCCCACAGCGCCAGAGAAGAGCAACACTAATGCTTGCTTGCTTGCCTGCATGCATGCTTGTTTACTTACATGCATACATATATTTTTAAGGCAACGTGTGTTTTCTTCGGTAGGTCTCCAGTTGTCGTTAGTAGACGCCATATGAGGTTTAGTTTTAGGTTTAAAAATCTGGATATTTTTTGTCTGGATATCAATTAACTGGATATCAATTAATTGCATTTCAAAAATTTGTGTTTCAAAAATTGGGCTTTCGTGCATATGGATTACGGTCATCTGAGTTTTGTGCATTTAGATGTCGTGTGTCTGGAACTCGTTCGTCTGGATTATAAAACGTCGTACAAATGAATAAATGTGCAAATGAAATTTGGAGTTGCAATTGTATGGCAAATAAAACTTCGGAATTTGAAAAAACCGGGATAATGAAAAATTGGCCAAATGTTTTCTGGATTATGATATTCGGAATATTAAAATTCGGGATTAAGATAGGTAACCTCCAGTTTTATGTGCCGGACGGGTACTTGCGGGGGGCTGGAAGGCGACAACATCAACTTTTTACTTGTCCGCCGGCGTGGCGCTTTCTTGCATGGAAGAGTCCTACTTTTAAAGGTGTACATCACTTAAATATCTTTGTAGAAACGAATCCAAATGTAGACATATTTTATGAAAAGATTAGTGCCATTAGTGTTAGTGTGAGGAGATATTTATGTAAGGTATAAAGAATGTTGGCATTGTAAATATTATGAATGTATTTCTATCTTTCAATTTAGTTTAATCTGACATTATTCTTTTGACTTTTTTTTACCTTATAATTTACTTCAATATCCCAACTTTCCATTCGACATTATTTATTTGACATTTGTATTGTACTGGACATTTTTTAAGTATTTTCTTTTTTTAGATTAGTTTAATGATTATTTATCTAATTATTTGACGAACTGTAAGATTGTAACTAAGTACTTTTAATTAATGTATTTGTAATGCAATATAGTGTAATGCGTAATTTAATGAACAACATATAAGCGCTCTGGTGTAGTCTGTAAGCTTATATTGCTAATAATAAATAAATAAATAAATAAATGGCTAGGCAAGTAATAAAACGTCATCGATCCAAGCTTGCCTAACCGTTTAATCAAATGGCTGAACGCCATACAGGCCGCTAATTGAACGGAGCCGTTCAGTAAAGAGCCTAGGCAGTTAATTGAACGGCTGATTAAGCTAATTGGCTGCGACATTTCTACTGCCGTGGTACTTGTCTGCCCATTTAAGTTTCATCTTTTTTTGTGTACCCCGAATAGCAAGAATCCTTTTCAAACAACAAAAACAACAAAGAAGTTTCGAAGGTGTTTGATTGTCGGATTTATGTTGTTTCGGAATTTTGATAATCGGAATTCGTATTTATGATATTTCGGATTATTATTCATTCGGAATTGTGATGGTTCGGTATCTTGAAATTCGAAATTCTTAAAAACATTCGTAGTTTTGAAAATTAGGAATTTTGAGATTCGAGTTTAAAAAAATTAGGACTTATGACAAATCGGATTTCTGTCTTTTGGAATTCGAATCATTCGGAATTTTGAAATTCATGATTGTGACTTTTGGAATAAAGTTTTTCGTATTTCTGTAGTGTAATCAGTCAGATAACATATCGCAGCTGTAAAATCCGTCAATTTTATAAATCGTCAGTTGCAGAACATCTTGAGTCGGGTACCAATCACTGGATTGAGCTTCATCAACCGAAAGTCCTTCTACTGATTGCTATTACTATTCACGGATTGTGCGTGAAGCTATTGAAATAAAAGAATAAAAAAATTTGAATAGCGAAGATGGATTCAAACTATCCGGGATGTGGAAATCAGGAATTAACATGCTGAAACCGAAAAACATACATAACATACACAACCCGGACTAGACCAATTCAATATTATCCTATCTGAATCGATTTGAATATTAAGCATACAAAATGCTTAAACATTTCATTCAAATTGCGTGGGCGGAGTAATCAATAATCAATGGTTAAGAATGACATAATTCCGATAGTTCATGAGAATAGACCCTCCACCGTCGCCTCAAAGTCGAATATAAAGGAGAAATCTGAATTGGTTCGGGCGAGGTACTTAATCAAACCAAGTAAACAGCAAAATACAGCAAAACTTAACGACACAGTGAGCTCAATCTGCCTAAATAGCAACACTAACAATTCATCATGATTCGGGTACTTTGAGATGACTTACAATTCAAACTATATGACAACTACCATCCCTAGTTAAACCGCAAACATTTCTACTGATAAATAGCTGAAACGTTGGTCTAAAAGTAAATAATACCCAAATAACAAATTGATCGCGATGGAATCAGTTAAAAAAGTGGTTTAATTTCGATATATACGGAATAATAAACAACTTTCATTTAAAATCTGTAGAAAAATATGTTTAATGTGCTTAAAATTATGAAAATACAGTGAAAACATTCATTCATTCAAATGCACACGGCCCATCGTAACAACATTCATTCACATGCACACGGTCCAGCGTAAGCGGTTACTGTGGCCTATGAATGCGTGCAACACCAGGGGAGTCACACTCGTGCTGCCGACCTTGTAAACACAGAGACTTTCTGTGCCGTCAGTGTAGAAGGCAAAGCAAGAATAGCCTTAGGTCTTCTCACTAACAGCACAAAACCTCTCCAGTGAGCTCTGGCTACCCTACTCGCCACCGGGAACACAACACGAGGTTATTATGGCCGCGGTAGTTTGGATGATAAGTAGGAAGGCAGCCGTAGCAACTCCAAAATTAAACAAGATAAACCTAACAAATTTGGGTTCATTTGTTTTATCTTAAATATTAATAGAGGTGGTCATGGAACTTCTGAACTTAAGATAGACTACCTGTGTGGTGCTTAGTTAGGCTAGTATTAGTAGTCACAGCTCTACCGTTACATGATGTTAATATAACTAAAAAGTGGAAAATAAAATTAAAAAACCTTTTTAAACCAAGCCTTTATTTAAGTAATCTGCACTAAATCATTTTATGCAAAGGTTGTAGTGATTTCAAACTTCCTAGCTTTTGAAATAAGCACAACCCTTGTATAAAATTATTATTTTCGTTTTAGTAAAGATTATTTAAAGAATAGATTGTTTTCAAAAGATCTTTTATTAATAATCTTATTTTGTTTGAAAACATAGGGTGCTAGATGAAGCATATTTGCCACGAAAATATGTTTTATAGAAGTTACGTATCTACTAGCAGTTAGGAAAAGAAGACAAAAAATTGTATTAACTCATAATAAATTCGTTTATAATGTTACATAATTCCATCGATGAATTTCGGATCAGGGCAGAGCAAAAGATAGATAATGGATAGATAGATAAATCTTTATTAAACACCAATAGATTCACAGTAGAGACAAGTAGGTAGCATGTATATAGTTTACAGTTTGTTGTACAATTAATTTGAATTAATTTAATTAATTAATATTTATTTATTCAAGTAACAATAACTCTTATTGGTTAGTTATAAAGACTTATCCTAAGTTAGTAAATTATCACATTATCATAGACAGGATACTGTTGGAGCTGCCCCGTACCCTGCGCACCAGGGAGGCGCATCGCTTCCGCATAGTCGCATAAAAGCTACCCGCGCTTCTGCAAACATCCCCAATGCACTACAGTAGGTACCCGGGCAATCCCATCAGTAAACTGAAGGCGTTGTTGTACTGGACCCGCAGCGCGCTGTACGACGTACAGAGACAATCAGCACACAGGCACGTGTAAAATTCGTGCAATAAGGTCTGCTGAAGAGATTAATATTTACATTTTTGAGCAACGTGAGAACCTGCGTGTCAATATATTCACCCCAAGAAACAGTCATGCTCTGTGTTCCATTTCAACATCATCATTATCCCTGAGGTCAGGGCTTGGCCCAAATATTTAATTTTGTTCAACTGATTTAGTATGCATCCATTTAAAAAGATATCTGGTACTTTATTAGACCATCCACGCCCCTTCTCAAAGATCCTGAATCGGCTCTTCTTTACATTATGTCTCAGTCCATGAGACTAAGGTTACCTCACATATTGCTATGAGTTTCCTCAGGCCATATACAGATGCGCTTAGTAACACCATATCGTCTGTGTAGCTTAAATTGCTCACACAAACGCCATCAATGTGACACCTGACCCTGGTGCCGCTGAGCTCACCTATCAGTTCATTTATGTGCTGGTTTAAGAGTGTCGGTGAACTCAATCCCCCCAGCCTCACCCCATACTCCAATTCCTTCCAGGCAACCTTGGGAGGCAGCAGATTCACTGCAGATTGACTGCTCGCCTACCGGCTCTTACCAACGCCTTTAACACCTTGCCATAGGAGTAGTTATCTACCCAAAGAAAGGAAACAGCCATGAAGGTCCAGCTGGGGTGGCCCAATTTATTTTACTGTTTCCATGGTTTTGGCCAGAAGGTGGATTGTAATTAATTCGCAGCCATTAGCTAACAAATACAAAAATAATGACTTATGATTTTTGATCGTACCTATCTAGTGCTGTACCTTTAGCAATTTAACTTCGTGTAAATATTTGAATATGAAAAGAAATCAAAAGTGGGTAAATGAAGATTTTCTGAAAACTTCAGAACGGAAAAGTAAAGTTGTATAAGGGTCTACTCGCGGGTTCAAGTCCCACGTGAGCTATTCACTTTTTCCATTCTTAATCGATTCGAATAGTTAGCATAGTTAGGTAGATACTAATTGCTTTAAAACTTCATTCAATTGTGTTGATGTAATTTTTAAACATTGTAATCAGTAGGTACTTACGTTTCATTAATATATTCAATAAAGATGCAGGTAGTACCTGCCATAATATGTATGGTAAACAACTTTTCTATTTTTACCAAGACTAATAAAGGCTTGAACCTCGCCTGCACTGATTCAATATTTTTCCTATCTTAAATTCTGCTGTGGTTTTTTCAACCGACTAAGTATGCGGTTCTTCAAGAAGGGCATTAGAAGGTTTTTACAGGTGACTGCCCTGGTGTTGCACGCGTCCATAGGCCACGGTAAGTGGTATATAAAAAGTCTCAGGCAAAAGAGAGGGTGGTATTAAGTATCGTTACGCTGTTATCACACTGTTAAGAATACTCATCAAATGAAGAGAGATTTAAAGAAATGAGTTAATTAATTATTGCGAATTTATTTCTAAAATGTATTTTTAGACCACATTTTAATTAACTACCTTAACGAAATCCAAAACAAAACTTCCTGCTGGGAATGTTTTCTGTCAAATCTTAATTTGTTTGTTTGTTTAAGCGTCGGTAGCTTAGTGGTTAAGGAGTCAGCCTTACGATCGAGAGGTCCCGGGTTCGAATCCTGGCCATTACACTACCGACGTGAACCCACTCCTAGCACAAGCGATTTAGCTTAGTTGGAGGGGTTAAAGGGAGTATTAGTAACTTTGATAATTTCGGTTGCTAATATTCTTTATAAAAAAAAAAAAATTCTCCATTTGAATTAAATCTTTAAGCATATTTCATGCTAAATATTTAAATCGAATAAAGAGAAAGAGCGTCCAAGACAGATATAGAAGGAGAAATTTGAATTGGTTAGGGCGAGGTCTGGTAGGTTAGTGGTCAAAGCATTGCCCTTGTAGGGCAAAGATCGCGGGTTCAAACCCCGCCTAGACCGTTCCATCTCAAGCTCTGCATCCTCGCTAAGTAAAGTGACATTTAAACAACTCATAAATATCAAATAAATACACAACATAGGTGTAGGTATACAGGAGGGAAGCTAACATTATGTTATTACCACCCACACGTGAGCTTATTGTGTCGTAACGTTCTCCGCGTGATTGCAGGTATATTATGTGTGCATGACAGAAACTAAGCAACTTGTACGAGTATATTGTAATCATAAACTTCAGCAATCATATAAATAAATTGGTATGATATTATTATTGATATACCTACGTCACTTTACAGCACTATTAATATTAGATATACTGTTGCATATTAGAAAATCAAAACTTTCTCGAGCAAATTTCAAAAGAACAACGAACAAATCAACACAGTTTAAAATAACGATGGTCATTTGATCAAAAGTTCAGCTGACCAAAGTTTGGAATATCAATGTTTAAATTATTTATTGCACTATTGACCAAATCGTTTAAAGGTCAAAATGGATTACAATATTTTGTTTTTATAAAAACCTATACAATCCGACTTGGATAGGTTAGGTTAGAAGGCTAATGCAGGAGCGGAGAAACTTGGTCAATCAATCAGCCTATTGCAGCCCATTGCAGGCCTATGTCCAGCCTCTCCCAATGTGGGTCGTTGCTCCCGATTAACCGCCATCCGCATCCAATCTGTCCCAGCCACCTTTGTCAGGCATTGCACTTGGCTAGAGGGCGTCCCCTTCAGTATGCCTTCTCGCGGTCTCCGCTAGGGCTCGTTTGGCTCCAACGTCCAGCGGTCCTTCGACAGACAGAAGTTCAATGAAAATATTATACAAATCGACCACACCCACGCATTAGGTCGGAACACTGAAAAGCTGTTATTTCAGGAGAGCCATTTTAAGAAACCTAATCGCAAATAAAAATTTACGTTTTGTATATTTTGGCCACTAATTATTCACCCCGTTTTACCCGGTATATTAAGAGAGTGTCTATTGCTCTAATATTTTAGACACGTCTTGAAATCGATACAGTACAGATATATATAGATTATACTGTAATGACTATAATAATGCAATTCTTGAAGATATACAAAATTGTAAGTTATTTGCATAAACTATTTTAAAATTTACCTAAGACCTATTAAAATAATATTGTCTGTTATGATCGTATTAAAGATAACAATTTTTTCGGTTGAATCTAGTGTAATTTTATTGCTGATCGAAAGTATGGTGTACGCGGGTTACTATACTGCGTAATTACTACTTAGTAAGTAGTAAGTAGTAAAATACTGCGTAATAGTAAAACCGCGTCCTTGCGGTAAGGTTTTTAATCGATGTCATAAAGGTGTAATTGTATTGCACTATCTTGAGAAACAAAATTACTTCTAAATTAAATTCCTCTCGGGTATGCCTTACCCTCTACGCTATCAAGCTAGCTCGTTTAGGGGCTGCTCCTCTTACCAAGACCCGGCGGGGTTGCCATTGCTAGATATTTTGTTATCCACGTAGCTTGGCAGTAGCCACAGAACGTGGCCATACCAGCAATGAAGACTATCTAGGGATTTATGATGTCACGTATATGAAAACTGCCGCGGATGCGGGAGTACCTACCTCACGTGATCTTTATGAGTGACTCTGTACATCCAACGCAGTATTTTTAAATGTAGCCAATGTAATAGGTATAGAATCAACCTAAAAGTAATGCGATATTCCTGAACTGTACCACAAGTAGAAAAAGCAAATACAAACCAGTGACTGTTGAATTTTGTAATTGTTTTCATTCATCCTTTCTTTTTTTTTTTCTTTCAACCCGAATTTTCAACTATCAATAAAAGTATAAATACCTCTAATTAACAAATTTTGTCACCTAAAACCTCTGTTAACGTTTCCACCAATAAATGATTCTTAATCCCATTGTAATTAATTCTTTTTTTTTCGTAAAACAGGAATGTACCCACCTTGATACCTACTTAAACGGATTTTACGGCATACAGCAAGGGAAAAAAATTACCCAACTAGTTTTTTTTACCTTGTCATAACGAATTTTAGACCAACAGAACCTTAATATAACGAACCTTACATTAACAAATAACTTGATATAAGGAATATATACCTTGTTCCTATGTATGTTGTTCCTGTTATATTAAGGTTGTACTGTATTTGCAGTAAAATCACCTAATTATTTTTTCAATTCGAACCAGTAGTTCCTGAGATTGGCGCGTTTAATCAAACAAACTCTTCAGCTTCATAATATTGGTACCTACCTGCCCATCTAGACAAATGGCAATTTGTTGGCCGGAGTTTTATGGAATAGAATGACGAATGTATGGGATTTGACGTAAATGACAGTCGTTAACGCATGTCACAAACGTCAAATCCCATTCATTTCGTCATTCTATTCGATCAATCGCCGGCCAAGGAATTGCCACTTATCTAGGCGGCTGTAATTAAATTTGTTAATTAATTCATTGCTACTTTCTAACAAACACACCACGTTAGTAATACTTTGAAAATGAATCAATAAAGAAAGCGCTTCGGTCTCTCTGATGTTCATCTCAGATATAACGTATTGGTGCAGTTAATAACAAAAGTGATAAACCGAGCTTATGTGTTGACGTCATACATTTATCTGAATAAAACCTTGTGATGCGACATTAAGGCACTTGGCAACGTCAATCTTGTTTTTAGGCGTATGTTTAGAGGTAAACAACTTTTTATTTGTGAACGTATTTATAAAACTGTTAATACTGTGTTACTGGTTGGTATCTAGGCTACAGTTTGAACATTTGTTGTTATTCTCCTTATAAAATTACTATATGAAAATCGTTCTCAAAGCAAAAAGGTCACTTAAAAGAAAACTTCTAAACAGAAAGGAATATTTACGTGGTTTTTTAACTAAAAGAAAGATAAAGATTTGGCGTATAAGCTGTACATTTTTCTGTTTAATGCAATTATTTTTGAAGTCAGGCCACTATTTTGTTAGTTTCTCAAGGGCTTGGCTTAGAGAGGGTGTCTATGCGGGAGCCGGGCAGCAGTTCCGTGATGGCTGTTAAAAGGGGAGGTCGTGCTTCATGTTTTCGCGGATGCAATCAAGAGATACTCTACAAGAGAATCAAACCCTATTAGATCCTTCCCTTTGAGTTAGAAGAATCATGAAATTTAGCTAAAAGCAATGTCTTACAGCATAAGTAAAGAGTAAAGTCCGAAAACCGTAACCATGTACTCGTAGCTACATACCTTAATAATATTCATCTTTTCGATGTAAATATTCTTTGACTCGATTTTCTTGAATTACTTCTTTGGATACTATTTATAAATTCAGAAATTGCTTTCAATACATAATACGAGTACATTATTACGTGATTTTACTGCAAATATTGTTGGACACAAATGATAAATCGAAAAGGATTATCAATAATTATTAAATAGACGTCGTCGTACCCGGTTGCCATAAGAACATCTATGGCAGTCGTTACGGGTAGTTGAAACCCTAAAAATTCCAACAACTGGTCTTCCTGCAATACTTCGATATCGTCTTTGGGTTGCGGAGTTTATTCACAGAAAATATCTATCGAAGTTTAGCCAAATCCGCAGTTAGACTAGTAAAGCGGAACCCTGAGTCCAAGTTCAAAGCTTCAGATGTGACTGAGATTAACGCTAGAATGAAGAAAATGAGGAAATCGTGTCCCAAAAAATTACACCTTTTTCAGACTGGCGAAGCAACAAAACATTGAATTAAAGAACCCATACACAAATGATATTGAAATTCAATTACGATATCCTGTAGAAACCTGAACGAGAGTGAAAATTATTTTGGTGATTCAACGCCTGGCAACGATTCAATAGGCCGCGGATACAGTTACGTGGTGTGTCGCCTACGCTACGGATTCGATCTGGACTTCTCGCTACACACACACACTCTAGACGATACACATACTTACCTACCGAAAATATTGTGATTGTGTAACACCGCCCACATAATATATAATCACGCCTATATCCCCAGAGGGTAAGACGGAGGTGAATTAACACCCATACAAACAACAATATATTATCTTGTTTTCTAGACAGCTACTTTCTTTCTAGGTTATTTTTTTTTAAATTATATATAGAAAAAAATATACTACTTTATGAGCTCATTAACGAGGCAATACGAGAAAATAGATAGAATAGATTAAATAGGTGAAAAGTGGCATTTAAAAAAATGGCGATTTGACGTATCTGACAGTCGTTAACGCCTGACATAAACGTCAAATCCCATACATTCGTCATACTATTCTACAATACAATATAAGCCACATGACATTTGATGCGTATTATTTTGAAAATAACTTTCTATAGAACCGCTTGTTTTACCATTGTAAGGCCCATATCATTCCAGAACGGTACTCAGTCGTATATCTCGATACATAAATAGTATGGAGGATAGATTGACATTGACAATCTGTCAATGAAAATCGAAATTCAGGATTGAGTTCTGGACTACGAGGCTATGACGTGACGAAGGTATGTTTTACATTATAAAAAAAAACATGATTGGCCTGAGAGAACAGAGGTAAGAGTTCTAATTCAATATACGATTTCCAATAGTCTTAACTAAATTGCAACAAATACAAAATAGCTTAACCTTGTCATTACAATATACTTACCAGATGCGGCCAGTACCTATTTAGTTATTTACATGTAAACACTTATAAATTAGATTAGGTATGTCAAGGTAATACGCAGATGTAATTTACAAATACGTGTTCACGATGGCATGATCAGCAGTTACATATATTCGGAGGATGTCCTTTCTCCTCATTTATCTTAATATATATAAATCTCGTGTCACAATGTTTGTCCTCAATGGACTCCTAAACCACTTAACCGATTATAATAAAATTCGCACACCATGTGCAGTTCGATCCAACTTGAGAGATAGGATAGTTTAAATCTCAAATTATAGTCCGATTCGCGATAACCGACATCCACGCGGGCGGAGCCGCGGGCGACAGCTAGTATATTATATATAATTAAATTAAACACGCAGAATTCAATTAAAATGAAGATTAAGGACACCAACTAAAGAATTCCAAACAATAACGCACTTCTCAAAAAAAAATTGTCGGCCACACGACTTTGTTCATCAGAAATTCCGCGAACATCTACATTAATATCAACATTTCGTTGCAAGTACGTAAATATCTCTACCTAGTTCCGACCTATGCTTATCACTACCTACACGTCCTACAATCCATTTGATTAGGTGCTTATGTAAATGCAAACAATCTTGCATGTCTTTTGAATAATGTTTTATTTAACACAAACCGTGTCTAATGTTTAGCAAAAAATTAGTGTGCAGCGGCGCGTTTGATGGTAAGTTTTTTATTATTTTATGTGAATTTTAGCATACATAGCTGTTACTATACTTTTATGATGAAAAAAGGAATAATATTAATTATGATTTTGCTTATGTTTTTTATATGTAACGAATAAAATAAGCTGGACGCGAATTACTACATCGAATTACTAAAACGATACCTACAGGGGATAATAATAAACCACATTGCGTCCAGTATATTTTAATAAATTCTTGCTTGTAAAAATAATTTAACATGTATTGTTTATTATTATTGTACATTTTTATTAAGGCCACGTGTTTATAATTCTATTTTTTTATTGAAATGAGTAATTTCTTTCATTCTTTTTTCCATTTAAGATGAGTTCTTCGGAGAGAAGAAAGAAAAAGGAAAAGAGAATACACATAGAAGAATATTTTCAAGAAAGCGTTAAGTGAAACCCAAGAGAAGAATAAATCGATAAGACAAATAGGCAAATAATATCCAAATTGTTGTATTGTTTTGTTGCTTTAATACTACGTTCGTCAAGGAATACAAGAAAACCATGGAAAGACTGTCCAGGAGACTCGACGTAACACTTGCCTGGGTGCCCGGACATGAGGGCAATATGGGAAATGAGACGGTGGACGAACTGGCAAGAAAGGGAGCTGATGAAGATCAGGTGGGCCCTGAGCCCAGACTACCCATTGCCCATAAAATAACAAAGGGAGTCATCAGCCGAAGCACAGTGGCGGAAGCCAATCGAAGCTGGAAGTCCTCGCCAGTCATGAGACAGTCGAAGATCTTCATCAAAAGCATTGACACAAAGAAAACAAGCCGACTGTTAAAACGCTCCCGACAAAACATGAGGCTGGTCGTAGAAGTGATAACGGGATACTGCCGACTAAATAGGCACCTGACACTTATAGGGGTGAAAACTGACCCCAAATGCCCAGAGTGCATGGAGGAGGAGGAAACCAGTCTCCACCTGCTGGCCAAATGCCCCATGTATTCAATGATAAGATGGGAAAACATGGGGACGGACACCCTAGAAGAACAAGAGCTAGAGGATCTGAAGGTGGAACAGATCGTAAGATTCTGTAAAGAGACAGGTAGGTTCGACAGAACGCCGTGATTGCCGGGCACTTCTTAGCCTCCAAATAGGAGCAATAGGGGAATTGGGTGAAATGGCCCCCATAAAAGGGCAGATCACCCGTCCGGTCTGCGGCGTCCCCCGCTGGAAGTAAGTAAGTAAGTAGGGTGAAATTAACAGAACTGATTACTGTTTAATCTTCAAGTTGCAATCACTATTTGCCTACTACTTAGGTGCCTAATTTTAAGTTCAACCACTGTTATGTAGAATTATTTCTTTCAAAGTGATTTTTAATGATAATAATGTTGATTTTTTAATATTTATATTCTTAAATAAAGAAACTGTTAAAATATAATTTTTCTTTACAATATCACCCCTATATTCCTTTTCTAAGCTGCTGGACGCTAAATGGTCCACGGGTGGACGCAATTTGGATTTTGTGGACGCGGATTGGGTAAATCGCCTAATTCTGAAGTTTATCTGTTTAAAAAGAAAACACAAGATGTTACCAATAAAACTGAAAGTTAATCTTAAAATAGACTATATAATGAATACATTACATAAATTTTTCATAGAAATTAGTGCAAGGGCATTTTTATTATCGCCGTCAAACTTGCCAACTACACTAAATGGACGCGAACAGGCGAAACGACCGTATCACAATATTGCTAATATAATTTTATTGAAATTAATAAATATATGGTGATAGCCAACCGGCCGTACCCTCTATGTACTCAGCACTTACTAGTACCTCCATATTACTATCTATAAGAGTACCCATTCTGTTGATTACGGACATGGGGGCAATTAACAAATGAAAATATTACTGTTGACTTCATAATGGTACTTATTTTTCTTAATACTGATACGGAGCCTTGTAGTTAATCTACCTTGTTATATTTGTAAGGTTTTGATTTATTCCCTTTTTGAGATAGGTACGCTTGTTTTTCTTGGTCTCTGCCGAGTGGGAGCTACGTCTTAAGCAACCAAGCGCAGGGCACGCCGAGACTGCGGCGGTAAGACCCATCATGGGGGAGTGGCTAGAGAGGCCGCACGGTGGCCTCTCGTACCGTCAGACGCAGGTCATTACCGGACATGGTAACTTCGGGCGGTACCTGCATCTGATGGGCTAGTACCAACGCCCGAGTGCCATCACTGCGACGCGAGCCTGGACACGGGGCTGCACACGCTCACCGAGTGTCCGGCGTTCGAAACGCCGAGGCGGGAGCTTGTGACGGCCCTGGGGGTGAGAGTGCTCACGCTCTCCACCCTGCTTGCGGCGATGGTCCGCTGCGCGGATGCGTGTGCGGCCAGCGCCTCCTTCAGGTCATGCTTGTGAAGGAGACATCGCTACCCACATTCGAAGGCGGCTCGGGCGTCGGAGGGCACAGACCGACCTCCGTCCCCCATGAGCGCGGGCCTGAGGGTGACGGGTGGAGCCGCTCGTCAGCCTAGCAGAAGCAGGTCACGGCGGCGGCGCGCATCGTAGGGCGAATTTTAGTTTTTTTTATTAAGTAGGTCCGCCGTTAAGTGTGTGGAGCACATAACTTCGAGCCTCGTTCCGCAGGTCACAAAAATACTTTTAAAAATAATACAGAATAGGTTAAGAGCTAAGGTGGAAGAAGAGGTTGATAATACGGCTTCAGATAACAAAGAGGGACAAGAGAGACTATGCTGGCACGAAGACTGATTATGAATAAGGAATGGACCTGGGGTTATATACACATGTGGCATTTATTGACCTGGAGAAGACATGAGACATTTATTGACCTGAGAAGAGTGCAGTGTGCAGGAGCCGGGAGTGGATTACAGAGATAGAAACTCATATTACATATTACTATTTTATATCCCGGAAAAAGGTTCCTATGGGTTGCAGGAAATTAAGTTTTGGCGCGGGAGAAGCCGCTCGCAGGCAATAGCTGCACTTTGGAGAAAATTCTATGGTAGTAGCTGCACTTCTGACTATCAGTGGCGAGGCGTCCCTAACTTGATTCCTACCGGCTTGCTATGCAAAGGGACGCCGTGGTAGAACTGCAGAATCTGAATTTCAAAATCTGAAATATAGTTACGGAAATTCAGCACGTATGTCAAATTTAGTATCTGAATTCCATATAAAATTACTATGGTCGTTATAAAGAGATAAGACGTTTTTTTCCTACTGGCTTATCTTTTGTAAATTGCACCCTTCGCCATTACAGACTGCATTTTGTATTTATTTCCTTTACATTTAGTTTTACAGGTTACCCTAATACAATAGAGTAGGCAATCTGAATTATAACTTTAAGCTTATTTGTAACATTATAATAATAGTGTGGTTTCTGTATAACAACAATCACTGCGTAGGCAGATCAAAGGCGTGCCGTACCACGGCCATTTAATCACCCACTAGTGTACATAGTTGCTAAATGTTAACGTTCTAAATGAGAAGATGGTAAATATTATTCAAGCGACATTTTGAATATTTCGAATATAATTTAGTTCATACGTACTTTCACAAAGTCACAATACAAATAGATACTTGAAGGTCAACAATCTCTTCACATTCACCTTTAACTTTAGTATATTTTATTATGCATTTTATAAAGAACACATGAAGAATTTTTTTTATTACTGGATACTATTGTTGACTTTTTCTTTAAATAGTATATAAAATTCTCTCTCTTTCTCTTTAGTAGTATCTACCCACAAATAAGTATACCTACTTACAGCTGACAGGAGATCAATGTTTGCCAAAAAATATTCCACACTAGAACATTGAATATGTATCCGAATTTACAATCTAGGCGAAAATGTTGTAATAAATAATAATGTTAGCGTGTTTAATTTTAGCGTTGCTTGGATGCGCCGGCGCAGCGCGGCTCACGGGCGTACAGTGAGAGATCGCGCCCGTGACGGACCGCCCGCCCTAGTGGATATAGTGCATATAGCCCTTGCAACAGTGTGTATACGATAACATCGTGCTACATTCCTTATAAAAAACTTTTAAAAGTACGTGATGTATAAATTTGAATATTATTATAATATCTGAATACTTGTGCAGCCATTTAAGTATCTGTTTATAGAAAAAATACAGCAAGGTTATGTTATATTGTCAGTATTAACAAAATAATGGTGTAATAATTAGGTAATATCATGCGAGGTGCTTTATATCATTGATTTTCAAGTTACAGAACCTATTATATAAAAGTGATTGATTTTTTTTATGTCGGCTGCTTTAATAAGGAGCATTATGTTGGTTCTTTTTCATAATTCTGAAAACATTCATAGTTAAAAGTAGTTATCACGTTCGTGTTTTTCATCCGGTAAGTTTTTAGCCTATATTTTGAGGATTTCCCTTGGTTTCTTCATCCTTGAAGTATCAGTTTTTCTAACCAGAATCAAACAGGGCGTATCAAGAACTCCTTTATTTTGAAGTCGGTTAAAAATTTTAAATTTAAATTCACATAAATACCTTAAAAATGTGATTTTTAAAGTCCTAATGTCATCAGTTTTTACATGTTATGTGTGATGACAAAGAAAGAATATAAGTACGTTCATAGTTTTTCTTAGTTCGGGACTTGTCGCGATGACATTTTGAAAAACTTACTTTTGCCGTCGGTGCGTTCGGGTGTGTTATAGCACCCGTGGTTACGGTTTGGTTTGACTGATTTGCGAGCGTCGAGTCGAGAGGTGGCCGGGGACAGTTTTTGTGCGCCTACCCTCCTCTACATTCACAATGAGCTGGCAACATACCACACTCACTATGTCAGTTTATAACTTGGGTTCCACGGCCTGTTTTAAGAACAGGCCGCGCCGCGCCAGAACATGCCTATGCGCTGTGGGAACGGTCGCGCCTGTTGCGGCCTATATCGGCCGAGCGTGGCGCATCCGATCCGTCGCGAGTTGGTTACTTCAAAGGCGCGGCGCGTCGAGGTGCAAATGTAAGCACGAGGCCTATGCTTACATTCGTGCAACGCGCCGAATGATTCCCACGGCGTGGTGCGTCGCGTCCTGGTGCAGCCTATCGCGGCCTGTGCTTTCGACAGGCCGTGGGACCCCGGCTTTAGACAGCACTTTGTTCTTGGGTTTCAGTAATCTATCACTAATGGTTGCAGTGCTTTAACAATGTGTTTCGCTAAATTGTAGGTTGGTGAGTTTATTTCTACAAAAACACAGCGCATCATGTATGTTTACATGCCTTCAGGCTTTTGTTGTTTTCGTTCCGTTGAATATTTACGTACATCTGTTTGGTGGCACGGTAGCCTACCCGGTAACGAAGGGGAGCAGCCACCTAACATTTTAAATTCTTATAAAGTGAGAAGAAGAATCAGTTCATATTCCTTCCTATTTTGCCTCCAGGCCGCCTTCTCGCCCTCAAGAAGATAATTCTTTGCTTCAAAAGGGACAAATTACAATTAGCCAGCTGTCTAAATAAACTATTCCCGCCTTCACCACGTACTCCGAGCTTGTGTGATTATTACTGCATTTTACGTACTACAAATATATAAATAAATAAAAATCACAACTTCGATCAAATAATTTGGTTTTTTATACCATATACTTAATAATAAATCAGTTGTGGTCTGGGATATTTATATTGTAATATCTGAAATCTTTAAAATTAAAAATTAAAACCTGATTTAAAATATTTTATATAGGTACCTAGGTCAATTGCAATATTTAACAATAATTAAAAACATTTTTCATTTCATAATAATCCCATATCGTAAGTAGATACATACCTATTAAACATTTTTATTCGACCTTAAAACTATACACCTTTTATTAAATCTTTTCGCGTTTTTATTGCATACCCAATTATTTATAAATAAAAGCATGTCACATTGTGTTTGTTCTACTTGATGGGGTTATATAAATAGGTTAATAACTGAGTTCCTATAGCCATCTTCCAGCTTCATCATTAGACCCAAGTTACCATGAATCAAATGCGATGAGGTTATGCTCTTCCACCTTCTAGCGACATCATCAAATCCTAATTACCATTAAAGTACGATTCAAATAAGCCCAAACTCGTTGACCACCTTTCAGTTTCATCGTCGGATCAGTACCATGTCATTATAATATTGCATTGTTACACGATTTATACCTATAGTCCTAGAGTGGAGACCGCGAGAAGGCAAACGAAGGGTAGGACGCCCCCTAGCCAGATGGACCGATGACCTGAAAAAGGTGCCTGGGACGGACTGGATGCGGAAGGCGGAGGATCGTACGAAATGGCGCACATTGGGAGAGGCCTATGTCCAGCAGTGGACTGCAGTGGGCTAATTGATTGATTGATTATACCTATATACTAGATTTCAGATCAAGCGATAGATAGATAGATAGATAGATATGGCAAGTGAGTAAAATTAAATTTGCTAAATCGGGATAGGTGAAATTTGTAATAAAAAAAACTTAATTTTGATCGAATGTTAGATTTTTATGTGATATGTAATAATAAAACAGCTGATTTCTGGCATATTTTCCACAAATTCTATTTTATTTTTAATTGATATCAAATCCGGGTAGAAATCATAATTTGAAAGAGTGTCAACCGTTATAATGAAAAATCCGGATGAACCTTTAAAAATCTGTAACTTCTGACTTCCATGGAACTGGGATGTGAAATTCACGTGGTGTGTAGAAGAAGTAAATAGCTTTATTGTGGTATAGATAAATTACCCCAAAACGATGAAACTTTCGAGAAAAATAGGAAAACTGAAAACTTAAAAACACGTACAAATCCGGTTCTGACTTTTTTTTTTTTTATGTGCGGGAAATCCCCTCGGATACCCACCCCTCCGGAGCCGGAGGGGGAGGTTATGTCGGACTCGAACCTCCGACTCAACCCCGGTGTAGGGAGGCGCGCATCGTCCTACGATGCGCGCCGCCGCCGTGGCCTGCTTCTGCTAGGGTGTCGGGCGGCTCCACCCGTCACCCTCAGGCCCGCGCTCATGGGGGGCGGAGGTCAGTTTGCGCCCTCCGACGCCCGAGCCGCCTTCGGGCGCGTGCAGCGATGTCAGCGAGCCTCTCTCGCTCATCGCGCCGCGCCCGCTCTGCTGTCTCCTTCGCGAGCATGACCTGCTCGCAGAAGGAGGCGCTGGCCGCCCACGCATCCGCGCAGCGGACCATCGCCGCGAGCAGGGTGGAGAGCGTGAGCACTCTCACCCCCAGGGCCGCCACAAGCTCCCGCCTCGGCGTCTCAAACGCCGGGCACTCGGTGAGCGTGTGCAGCCCCGAGTCCACGCTCGCGAAATCCGGTTCTGACAGTGTTATGTTGTTCAATTGAACTTTAAAATATCCCTATCAATGCTACAAACATCATAATTACGTATTGTATTTACTATGACTTGAATTTTTGTTTTTCTAGATTTCGGGTCAAAAATATTAAGAGATTTGGATTCTTTTTGCAAAAATTAAACAGTCTGTTTAAACGGAGATTCAAAATATAACACTTAAATGACTATATCTATCATATTTTACAATAAAAACGGGATGTCCGAAAAATGGGTCTCATAAAACATAGTTATAAAAATTTAATTCATATGTATTTTAAATGAATAAAAAATATCGAAATAATAAGACATCTTTCGGGGAGCCTCTTATTTCGTAAAAAGAAATTTCATAGAATTACGTTTCACAGAAAATGTTTCATATAATATTTGGTTCTTATATTTTTATTTCGAATATTATTGTTTCAAAAACAATTGACTACAATGAAACATATTTCACAGAAACAAAATTGAACGAATTTTTAATCACATTTTTTTGTTTAACAAACTTATCAAACTGTAGAATTATCCAATTTGCCATGATTTTACTGTCGTCATCTCCCATGTTCTCCATTAATTTTTCAAAATAAATAGGTATTTCTGAATGTTCCAAGTAACTTAGTGCTATAATACATTTCATATCAATATAGAATTTTTTGTCTTTCGCATATTTTGTTGCAAATTTGTTTTTTTTTTTTTTTTTTTTTATAAA
Source organism: Eilema caniola (assembly GCA_949126895.1). Taxonomy (NCBI): domain Eukaryota; kingdom Metazoa; phylum Arthropoda; class Insecta; order Lepidoptera; family Erebidae; genus Eilema; species Eilema caniola. The sequence goes on from OX421474.1 coordinate 23,917,178, forward strand.
TAGGACACGTCAATTTGACTTTACCTCGCCTGATGGTAAGCTGAAGGTAAAGTCTCAAGAAAGAGGGTCACCATTATGTACACGTGCCATGTTAACAATGGTGGCACTCAGCTTGACGGCCTCATCAGATGCTTTTTCACGCCCCGCTTAAAGGACCCGGGACTGTAGGAAGAGGGAAACACGTGAGCTGGCAAGGAATTCCAGGTCTTAATGGTGCGACAAAGGAAAGAGTCACCGAACCGCTTGGTTCTTGAAGGAATGTTCTGCACCGTATAGGAAGGGGGAGGGTGGGACTAATTGGAATAGCTCTTCAGAACATTCACCATGGTAGAGACGGTAAAAAACTGCCAAAGAAGCAACATCTCTACGCATCTGCAGAGACTCGAGGGTACTCGTGACCTCAGGATTTCCGATAATGCGGATCGCACGTCGCTGCAACCTGTCGAGAGCATCTAATAAGTACTTTGCGGATCCATCCCAGAGATGTGAGCAGTACTCCACGCAGGAACGAATTTGTGTCTTGTAAAGAAGACACCGTTGCTCCGGCGTGAAAAACCGTCTCACTCTGTTCAGGACTCCGAGTTTACGCGAGGCTGCTTTGATGATACTCTCGATGTAGTTTTTGTTGTTCAGTTTGCAGCGAACATCCATACCTAGGATATTGAGGTTGTCCTGCAGTGGCAGTGGCGTGCTCTGAAGAGTGGGAAGGGGAAGGAAAGAAGATACCTTTGCTGTAAACGCACATGCCTGCGTCTTCTTGGCATTGAACTCGACCAGGTTCTCAGAGCCCCATTGGGAAATGTGATTCAGGATCCGGTCAAGCTCAGTGACAAGAAGCTGCCTTTTTTCCGCGATATGCGTCTGCTTATCCGCAGGACGTCCATGATAACTCTCGTGTAGGGTGCTATCATCCGCATAGCAATGAATGCTGCCGGTCGACAGCATGTCATTGATATGCAGAAGAAAGAGAGTTGGCGATAGGACAGATCCCTGCGGTACGCCGGCATTTACCTGCAAGAACTCCGAGGCTCGTCCATCACAAAGGACGCGAATACGGCGCTCCTGCAAGAAGCCGGCAACCCAGTCGCACAGTCTAGGAGGCAGACCAAAGGCTGGTAACTTGGAAAGAAGCGACTTGTGCCAAACTCTATCGAAAGCTTTGGCGATGTCAAGGCTAATTGCCAATGACTCGCCGTGCTTGTCCATAGCCTCACCCCAAATATGGCTAACATACGCCAGAAGATCACCCGCTGACCGTTTCGGCCTGAAGCCATATTGCCGGTTATTAATTAGGGAGTGATCTTCAAGGTGACGCATGAGCTGTTTGTTGATAATGTGCTCGAACACCTTGCACAGCACTGAGGTGACGGCTATGGGTCGATAGTTGTTTGGGTCTGAGCGATCCCCCTTCTTGGGGATCGGCTGTACATTCGCCTCTTTCCAAGCCGAAGGCACTGTACCAGAGCTGTAGGACAGCCGGTACAGCCGCGCAAGCATTGGAGACAACTCCGCTGCACATTTTTGCAGAACCACCGCTGGAATACCGTCCGGACCACTGGCTTTCCGGACATCGAGTGATTGCAACACCGCTCGGATATCGCGTTGCCTGATACGAATATCAGGCATTGCATGGTCACTGACGGGCAGTGTCGGCGGCTCCATACCACAATCATCGACTCGGGAGTTGGCCGCAAAGTGATTAACCAGCAAATTTGCTTTCTCTTGCGGCTCATGGGCCAGGGATCCATCGGGATTGCGCAGCGGGGGCAGCGAAGGCTGGCAGAAGTTGGCTTGCACGTCTTTGGCCAGTCGCCAATAGCCACGGCTACCCGTGGGATGCTCTACTAGCTCCTGACCAAGCCGCGCTATGCGCTGGGCATCCGCTCTGACATAAGCCCTCTTGCAGGCTTGAATTCTTCTGTAAAATATAATAAAATCATTTTGTTATTAAATTATTAATAAAACGTCATTATAGTTAACACCCCGACTCAGATTACCCCGACTCGGAAAGGTTAGGTTAGAAGGCTAATGCACATTAGGCCTTCGTGGTTATTTTTTTATAAACCACCCAGAAGTAGGAGCCCCGCGTAGCGGAGCTCCGTCGACCTTGTAGACGCATCAATTGTTTAGTTTATAAAGTTTTCTATTAAATAAACAATATAATGATTAAGAATATTTGATTTGATATTCTATGAAATGATTATTCTAATGTTTAACTATATTTGAAACAAAATTCAATGATTTAAAATTCTTTAAAGTAAGTATTCTGTATATTGATTATTCTATGAAACGAAATTATGCGAAACATTTTCTGTAATACGAAATTATATTAAACAATTGTCTATAAAACAACGCACACCCCTTCTTTCGTTTTGCCCAAGTCGCTACAAGAGAAAAAAAAACAATAATACAATATGTACACGTGATTTAAGGTCGAAATTAAAACTTCGCTTTTGTTAACTGAAACAAAAGAAGGGGAAATAACAAAGCTGTTTATTTGTTGCTAAATTATTATGAAAAATCTTTGTATGGTTTCAAAACAAAACATACCTCGTTCCTCACATTGCACTGCACTGTAGCTAGGTACGTTTTCTTTTCTTTAGTCTGGAAACTTCGCTTTTTGTTTGTATTTACATTATTTTATATCGAAACCTCACAAATACAATAATTTAGAACTGACTAGGTATGGAAAAGCTAAACGAGGGTTATGATGTTGACAGGCTATGTATGTATGTTCACCAATACACTCACACTCAGCGCTAGCGTGTGAGTCAGACGTGTACTCAGTACGTGAGACTTCTAAAAATAAATAAAGGCGGAAAAAGTCTAAACACAGACAAGTACTATATACCTTAAGAATCGGAAGAGAATTTCAAGCAAACTGTGAAAAAATAGGATCTGTGAAGTTGCTTTAACGTGGTGTAAATAATAAAAAACTTTTAAAATCTCTCAAACAGTGCACAGTTAGCAGTTAAATCGGTGAGTCATCTTGTGTTGCATGAAGCAAACAAATTACCATATATGGTCAAAAAGACATCCAACCTATTGCAAGGGACTATAGCATCATAAAAAGCAACCAGCAAATTTGGACGCCACTGTAAGTTGTGTCCGTGGCGTGTGCTGATAGCTATCGGACTCACGAACAGGAGGTCTGAGTTCGATCCTACCCTAACCACTTATCGTCTTTTTGCGTTTTATTTGATTGCACGATATCAATTGCCATTTGCTCAACGTCATCTGTCAACAAACTGACATCCGCCGGTCAACGTGCTGTCACTGTCATTGGGTTTACACTCCTATCTGGCATAGAGCTGTTGGGGTTGCTAGATATCCCGATTACGTCTGTAAAATATTCTACAATGCCACTAAAGCGTACGCCTCCACCATCAAAGCCGGGACCTTCAGGGACGGATTCGGAATGTATGGATGGCAGTACCTCCGATCTCCAATCTATGGATAAAAAAGCAAATACCAACACAAACACGGTGCGCACAAAGAGGAAGCGGGAAACCGAATTAAGTATCTTTATGCACCAGGTTCAGGAAATGTTCTCAAAATTTGCTCTAGATCAAAAAGCGAGGCTAGACCATCTGGAATCGAGCTTAACGGAAATAAAATTACAAAATGAAATCATAAATTCAACAATGTTAACACTGTCTGAAAAATATGATGAAATACAAACGGAACTGACATCTATTCGGCGAGAACGTAAAGAACAATTCACCTATATAAAAATCTTAGAGAACAAACTGGAAATCCTCGAAAGGCAGTCCTGTGCGGTCAAATTAGAAATTAGAAATGTACCAAAAATTCAAAACGAAAGCAAACTTGTACTCTGTGATACTGTGAAAAAAATCTGTAGCACTGTAAACCTACAACTACATACTGCGGACATCAAGGATGTTTATAGACCCTTCTCAAAAAATGATGTCATCAAGCCAATCATCGTGGAATTTTCCTCTGTCTTGGCAAAGGATACTTTAATAAGTAATCTCAAGAAACTGACTCTACAAGAAAAAAAAGAAAAATTAAACACTAGTCTCCTGGGCTTACCTGGCCCCCAAAAGCCCATCTATATTTCAGAGAGTCTTACTGCAAAGGGAAGGAGACTGTTTTTCCTGGCAAGAGACTTTGCAACTACCCACGGGTATTCCTACTGCTGGACGTCCTATGGAAAAATATACCTTCGTAGAAAAGAAGGAATGCCTCATATTCGAATCCAGGAAGAGGCTGATCTAGCTAAGCTGAAGGTGAATCCGGATTGACTAGATATGGAAAAAAATGCTTCACTATTCGCTTCACATGTTGAAATTAATTTAGCGTGTGAGGCGAATAGTAAATACTTGATATTTGTCTTATGTCATTTGCATGCTACTAAATGGCACCATGTATCATATTCTCTTGTATCTAATATTATTGTTGAAACTGATGAAAAATCTACAGTACTTTACCCCTTACACTTACATACCATACAAATCACTCAATTCTGCAAAAATTGTTGGTTTCACTTTCTGGTACTTGCAGTTCCACCCGAAATGTTTAGAGACTTGAATGGTGGTAATATGGGACGATCTTTTAATGGTCTTCTATACTGTTGCTATCGTGTGTCTGGCTCAGCTCTAATTGGTTTTATTTTATGTGAACATGTGCAATATATCATATTATTTGATGGATGACGCGGTCTTGGATATGGATCGTATGTCAATATTTGATTCAATGGCTTGTGATGTAGAGGACTGCCAAAACCTTATTAAACAACCTATCAATTCCCTCATTGTCCTTACGCAGAATATATGTAGCCTCTCAGCGCATTTCAGTGACCTGGTTGCTATGTTAGATAGGCTCAGACTTGATTGTGATATTATCATCTTAACCGAATGCCGTTTATCATGCTGTCCATTCTTACCGACACTGGATGGGTACAGATCATATGCTTCTAACCACTCACTCGTCTTACAAAATGACGGCGTGACCGTCTACTTTAAAACTAATCTGAATGTTATTGTAGAGGAACCCCATTGTCAGGACTCAAATTGTCTAATTATAAAAATTGGCAAGGAAACTGCTATAGTAGCAGTCTATAGATCTCCCTCATACAAAAACATAGACAACTTCCTTCAAACATTGAACAATGTTTTGCAAAATCTGACCACATTCAAAAATGTCTCCATAATAGGTGATATCAACATAAACATCCGCCCTGATACAGTTTTTACGGCACAAACAGAGTACTTAAACCTCTGCTCATTTCATGGTCTCTGGCCGGCGCATACCCTACCTACTAGGTATGGGAAGACATGCATTGACCATGTGATACTGAAAACCAAATCATCAGCTCTCACTTTGGTACTAGAGTCTTCAATCACAGATCACCAGGCTGTACTGCTGTGCCTTAATTATAAAAACAAGAGAACCTATGCCCATACAGAAATGAATAAAATAAACAAAGAAAACCTATACACAGAATTGGACAGTATTAATTGGGATCCAATTTATAATTCAACCGATGCCAATGTCGCCATGACAATTTTCATTAAAACCATTCAACTTGCAATAACTAATAACACCAGTATTGTGAAATTTTCGCGACGACGTAAAATTATTAAGCCGTGGGTAACACCGGGACTTTTGCGCTGTATGAGGCATAGAGACAGGCTACATAAAATAGCTAAACAACACCCTGAAAATGAAGCAAATGCATTAATCTATAAGCGATACAGAAACTTTTGTAACAAATTAATTAAAAAAGTTAAGATATCCTACGAAAAGGATCTAATAAAGACAGCTGGAAAAAACAATAAAAAAATTTGGGGTGCAATTAAAAATATCACAAATACATCAAAAATTCAAAATACGTCTACAGACTTAATAAATAGGGCTTGCCCCAAAAAATCGGTTGACGATGTCAATAGGTTTTTTGTCACTGTTGGTAAAACCCTTTCCGAAGCGATTATAAATTGCGAAAGCCACCTACATTTCAAAGATTTTTTAAAGAACTCAAGTAGGACTTTGCAGTCACTAGTGCTATTGGACACCGATGAGGCAGAGGTTGAAGGCCTAATCCTAAACCTTAAAAGTGCTTGCTCTGCAGGGTGGGATTCTATCCCTAATTATCTTCTAAAAGAAAAAAGACACTCCCTTATTCCAATACTGACACACATATTTAACATTTGCTTGCACGAAGGTATTTTTCCCTCAGTACTAAAGAAATCAGTTGTTCTTCCTATTCATAAAGCCGGCGATAAACGACAGATCAATAATTATAGACCAATTTCTATCCTCCCCTCGATCTCAAAGCTCTTGGAGCGTATCATTAACAAAAGATTGACAAATTACTTAGAAAAAAATAACCTACTTTCAGACAATCAGTTTGGCTTTAGAACAGGTAAATCTACAAGTGATGCGGTCCATGAGCTTACAGATTATGTAGTAAAGAATATTGACGAAGGTAAAAAAACAATAGGTGTATTTCTAGACCTTGCCAAGGCCTTTGATACGGTCTCAGTGCCACTGCTGATGGATAAGCTCGACCGACTAGGAGTACGTGGGAATCAGTTAAAATTAATTAAAGACTACCTTTCTAACCGATGTCAGTGCACTAAAATTGATAATATTATTAGCGATGACTTGCCTATCACCCATGGAGTACCGCAGGGCAGTATACTGGGACCAACTCTATTTCTAATATATTTGAATGATCTCTGTGATCTTACCTTGTTGGGTGGTAAAATTATTGCTTACGCGGATGACACAGTACTTTTGTTTTCTGCCGATACCTGGGAGGAAGCCTATAGGACTGCCCAGGCGGGCTTCGATACCGTTTGCCACTGGCTGCAGAGCAATAAATTGACACTAAACTCAAAGAAAACTGTCTACATACCTTTTTCAATGCGTAATAATATATCACCAGCTCCAACATGCTCCATAGTTGCGCACGTCTGCTGTAACCGTGGGATCTGCGGATGTCCTTCTCTGACGGCTACAAGTGTGGTTAAATATTTGGGTATTATGATAGATAACAATCTATCTTTTCAAGATCATATAAACTTGACTGCCTCGCGGCTAAGACGACTAATATATGTATTCAAAAATTTAAGAGATGCTGCAGATCCCAAACTCCTCAAAGAGGTCTACTTGGCACTCGTGCAATCAATAATGGGATATTGTATTACGGTCGGGGGAGGAGCACAAAAAACTAATATTAAACCTCTTGAAGTAGCTCAGAGAACTATTCTCAAAGTAAGCACATTTCGTCCCTATTTGTTCCCTACTTATCAGTTGTACCAGTCTTGTGGGGTCCTTTCGGTTCGGCAGTTGTTCATACTTCTGACTCTAATGAAACAACACTCAACCTTCACCTTCGACAAATCTGCCATGATTGCCAAGCGACGTAAAGATATAGTCTTCACTAATAGACCAGCATTTAAACACCAATTTGCAAACAAATATTTCCCCTTCTTAGGTCCATTTCTCTATAATAAGATTAGTAAAATCATTGATATTCAAAGCCTAAATCCTAGAGAATGTAAGAATAAAATATTTGAGTATATTAGTAAACTCAGTTATGTAGAAACCGAACACCTGTTGGACATACCAAAATAAACACACAAAACCTCCTACACACACACAAACAAAAACACACACACACACACACACACACACACACACACACACACACACATTCACACAAAAGGAGGTTCACTCCACACTCCACAATTATAATTTTTTATAAAATGTCTAATAATTATAGTTCTGAAGATAATATAGTACCCGTGGTGTTGTTGATAATCAATCATAGTATTTAATGATTATAATAATATAATATTTTAATTCATCAATTTATTTAATAATTAATTGTATTATTGCTATTTCTCTACAAATAAATGACGTCAATACATAATAAGAGAATTAAACTATGATTGGTTGATAATAATAGGACGCACTTTTTTTGCTGTCATTAATGTAATTATTTATGAATTGTCTGATAATACTCGTATTTTTAAGTTATAATGTTACTGATTTAATTGAGATTTAAGTATATATCTAGTTATTTATAAGGGCCGCTGTCTGAAATACAGATATTAATTTATCTAGTTCAGACACGGATGTTGTATACCCATGAAGAACAAAATATGTATATCCTTGAATGTATAAATGTAAATGTAAATCTAAAATCAAAGAATTGCAAATAAATAAAATTTATTTATTATTTAAAATTTAATTAAATCTTTTAGCGGCTCCTCAACTACTTATTAGTTGACATAATATAGTAAGTATTGTATTCAAATGTAAACTTGAGAGTAATAAGCCATGTTTGGTATCTTAACTAGCACATTTCAAATATGTATAAATTATTAGCTATTGCTGTTCTTTAAAAACCATACATAAAAGTTTGCTTGTTAAAATCTACAACCCGACTACAGAAAAATCACTCAATATTACAAGTAATAGGTACATTATGGTACAAATGTGTAAAGTTGGTGATTACCGCTGAGGAGCCATTGCCACGGTAATCCATAATACACACATGTATTATATGACGTTTTTCAACACATTTTGTAAATAAAATAATACAAAAAATCATTTTATCTACTCGAATACCGAAATGTAAACATTGAAACATTAAAAACAAAACTTAGATCTTGGTCTTTCTTTTTTTTAGTTCTTTCATTCCTTTTGGAACAGGCTAAGGAGTACCTTAAGCCTGTTCCAAAAGCTGCTTTGTCATTAGTGGACGACGGTCTTTACGAACATCAAAATATTTTATTAAACTTTAGCTGGATGTTTTCTAGTTATTGTGTGGTCGCGGCACAATACCGAAAATGGATTTTGGCGCTCAACGTTACTGTCATTCTACGCAAATTGTGTTAATTATTTCATGAGATTAGATAAAGTAATGTATGTAACTGCACATAATTTGGTCTTAAAATACTCGTGTGATACTAAAAAATAACATGTATTTAAGAAACCCTTTTCATAAACCAATAAGAGCAACAATTCTTCCACTATACCGTCTTGCGGTTGTTATTCTGAAGTAATCCAGACAATGTGCATCTTACTGAGACCTAGATGAATCACTTGGTATGTCCCAGAATCGATGAATTTCCTCCACGTTGTTAAGAATGACATTGCATTGGTAGGGTTTTTCCATCCCACATAAAATCTTATTAAGCCCGGTTTGTTGAGCGACTGGTAGGGAGCTGTCCGATGAAATAATGCCATTTAAGATTATAGCTGGGTAAACATCTGCTCCTAGCAATAAGTCGATAGAGCGTTTAATGTAGAATTCTGGATTTCTAGACAACTACAGGATCGGCAAATACAGTTGACCGATCATGAAGTTGTCTAGAAATTCTCAAGAAAGCTTGTTAAAGGTCTGATTTTGTGTGTTATTTACCAAGGTTTTCATGACAAAGACATCATTACCAAATTGATAATCGCTGTATGTCGATTTAAGGACGCTAATTTAAGGACCCCTTTGTAGTTGTTTTCTTGGGCCCCGAGTCCGACAGTGACTCCCTTGGACAGCGTCTTCTGTGGCGAAGTTTGTGAGCCCTGGTCAATTAAAGCTCGCATTTTGATAACCTACTCACGGGCTGATCTTACGTTCACCGCAGCTGTTGCTAGGAGCGTTTCGATTATATCTCTTTATGACGCGTGTGTAACAGTTTTCTGCTGTTTTTCCGATAAGCGTTTTTTTACCGAAATGAGTGAACAGACAATTTGTGCATAGTTAATTTTTTAATTTTTTTATTTATGTGTTATTTTGTGAAACATGGTATTACAAAAGATCTTAAAATCAAATATTAGTGCAGTATGTCCTATCATTTAACATGTAGTCTTTTTCCAACAGTAATGTGAGTAGTTTGTTTTTAAATTCTTGTATATCTAGAGTCGAGCTAATAGATTTAGGCAATTTATTGTATACTAGGTACTGTAGGTGCTATGCAGAACACACTTTTCTGATACATAGTTAATTTACAGGCTACCACATGTTGTACCTAATGTGAGGCTACTAGTCACTTGTGAATATTTCGACCAATTAAGTTTTACAAACACACACATCTCAAAAATATACATAGATGGCATCTCAACAATTTGAGTCTTAGGAAATGTAGCTTTCAAGTGTCGGTAGTGTGTGAGTTACAAATCGCTCTGGTGCATAGATTCTGGGCCTTAAATATTAGATCCTTGTTATCTTTTTAATTTTGTCACGTCTCTCTAGGTAGCAATTTTTAGTACGTGTCACAGTGAAATAAGCCATGCTATTTTTTGGAAAGTCAACGACTTTTTTGTCCGCGTCAGATCATTTTGAACTTTGTAGTCCACACAGACTACAAAGTCTCAGAATGATTGATTTAAATTGTATTATTGTCCGCATTAAAGGTGTGTAACAAATATTAAAACAATCAAATCAATTAAAGTCATATGAGTACTTTTTTCATCAAGATCGATTTGATGCTGACTGTACCTACTCATACGTTTTCTGCAGAATGCTTCAGTCATTATTTAGGTAATTTATTAAATTCCACCGATTCACCCGCGTGAATATCTGTTCCTGTTCTCGTTAGCCATAATTCATCATATATTATTCAGCAACCATCGCCTCACGGTACTCAAACAAGGTGTTTCTCTCCCAAAAGCATGAAGACGAGCGGCACAGTCTATGGGAGAGAGAGAACTTTTAAAATCTTTTCAATTTCATTCCATTTTCGTTTTTCGTTGCTGTACGGGCAAACCCGAACATTTCGCTAGCGTAGCTTTTGTGCTGTGCTAGCACCGGCCGTGTCGCATCATATTCATTTTATTACATAATTATGTACTTTAAGTCAATGCCAATAAATGCGTCATTCTGAACACATGTGTTTCAATCAAGGACACCTCGGCGCGGTACTCACTAGTAGTCATCCCAGTAAAGATCTTATATCATTTAAAAGGTGTTAGTTAGGTCTCTGACCGTACATCTTTTTGGTCCTTCGAAGCCTTTGATCCCTTCGAGCTTCCGTACAAGCGGGATCTGGTGCCGGCAGTGCATATATCAGTGTTCTTTGCCGTGTTTATTTTGTTCCCGTACGTGCGACCTGTGGGGCAAGTCCAACAGCGCCAACGAAAGGGTAATATATAATCAAGGGGAGAGTTTTTTTGTTTATTTTCGCGGTCGCGAATCGGTTCAGCTGACCTCCCCATGCGGGTCTCACCGGTTGAATTGAGACAACGCTTCTATCGCGGAAATTTCAAATTCTCGTCTTGAATTTGATCCTACTTGAGCAGCAACATGGAGGATATACTGGAAAATCAAGAACAGCTTGTGGCGTTTATGGAGCAACAGCTGACGAACTTTAAAAAAGATTCTTCGGACTGGCAACTTTGATGTGTGATAAAAAACAATGGGAATGCCGCCTGCACTTTTATCCCTACAGAGGGATAAAAGCCAATGTTAGCTGTCGTCTGCGTAGATTTCATTGTTTATCTCTTCAGATCTGACAGCTACGAGTTTGTTATTGTCATAGAACAGATTGTTAGTGTTGTTTGGTCATAATATGCTGCTGCCATCTACAATTAGTTTTGCGTCGGCATCCCCATTGACAAACTATTTCCCGCCAATTTTTTTCTTATAACTAAGAAGGTTGCAAATTTTCAAAAAATAACATTCGATATTCAAATAGTTCCGATTAGCAATAAGTGCAAAACTTTTAGTGTGCCCCATGTATTATCTACCTTCACAATATATATAGAGACTTTAATATAACGGTAACCCCTTGTAGACACACTTCATGTGCCTGAAGGAATATGTTATAGTATAAAAGTTGATTTATATACATCGCGTTCCAAAATTCAAGCATTAGCTGGCACCAGAGGGTCGATCTGTTCATGGTTAGGTACTCGAGAAAAAACAGAAAAATATTTTGTCGCCATTTTCTTTTTAAATTAGGTAGGTACTTCAAATTTTTTTTAAGTATTCGGAATTCTTTTTGATATTTTCAACTACTAGGACCACAACGACCAAGAGCCCGTGAACGCTATACATTGATTATTTTATAAAAGCTGATTGTTTGGTATGTTTTATATTGAATCACACCTGGTTATTGCTTCACTGCCGTTAAAAAGGAATTGCAAATAAAATCCTCGGCAATCTAAATACTCTGTTTAATAAGCAGGTTACCGAACAGACACGACGACGATGTGAATTACACTCACATTTCGATCAGAGTTAAAATTGATGACGCCCACACAGCGTCTATCAAAAATCATCATAAATCTGGCACGGGTACGTTTTAGGTCGCCACAGTAACCATTCGTTTAAAAATAAACTCGTGTCCGGCCGCCTGGCTGCCAAATCCGTCCGATCGCAGCGCACTTCACAGATAAGTAACCTTTACATCGGCTGCACTTTCTATTTGTGACACTACAATGGAGCTGTCTTGTTATATATATTTTCGTTATGCACATGCATTTATATAATGTTACACTAGTAGTTCTGTTAGTAGTGTTCTGGCAGTAGTGAACGCAGCCGCTATGCAGGAGGCGCGGTTTCAATGCCCGTTCAGTGGAAATATGTATTTGTATGCATGACTATAGGTATTAGTATTGTGTCGTGCTTTGGCGAGCACGTTAAGCCGTCGGTCCCGGTTATTATAAAACACCTGTGGTAATCGTTACGAGTAGTCGGTACCCTCAAAAGACTGGTCTAACTACAGAACTTCGCTATCACCAATTGGTTGTGAAGGTCAGATGGCAGTCGCTTCACGGAAAATATTAAAATTCAGCCGACCCTCACGTGCCGCTTAATAGCCTGCGGTTGGTAGCCCCGGGTAAGCCCTCGGAAAGATGTTCCAGGACTACCAACAAACCTACGGCTGGGGCCTCGCCTAGGAGGTGATTCGGGTGTTGTCCCGCGTCTATGGGTGGGGGAGGTTCGGGTGTCATCCCGCTTCTTAGGGGGGGGGGGGGGGCGTGCGTGAATCCCTGCTTCTGTAAGGACGGTGAGCGTCATGACCCCGGTCATGGAGGCCGATGGTCTTCGACGGAACTCGGGTCGGAGAGTTCTGTCCCGCTCCCGCCCCGCCGCCTCTTTCACGAGCATGACCTGCTCGCAGAAAGAGACGGCGCAGTCCCATTTACTCCCGCTGGAGACCATGGCTCGCACCATGGTCTCGAGCGAGAGAGTGTCCACACCCAGACCCACCACGAGGATCTGGTACACGAGCACCCTTTCTCACATTTTCCTCAAATCAGCCTGCCGACAACACCAAATAGTCTGGTTAACCAACAAATGTACTACCAACCTGCAATTTGAGTCCCATCTACCTATATCATGCAGTATCCCTAGCACGAAAGACTATCGTAATAGTTTCGTAAACGTATTGAGAGAATAGAGCATAGCGATTGGCCGGCTTCACATGTACACAGGTTCACAGTAGGCAGCCGGCCAATCAAAATGCTTCGTTCTGTCAATACGATTACGATAGTTTTTTGTGCTAGGGGTACAGACTTCCTAGCTTACTATAGAGCTCAAGAGGCCTTCTACCACATCTTTACTTCAAAAAGGTGGTGTTTCTCAATTTGATCGTTTTGTTTTATTTACTTTTACCTTTGATTTTAAAAAAAAACGATACGTATCTTCTTATTTCAAACAGCCCTGAATGTTTCATTAAAAAATCATAACATTTCGTTCATAATAAAAGCTATAATAAACTTCTTAAACTTTCCTTATCTGTTTTTCTTAAAACGAAATTCACCTTTACGGGGGTACGATTTTTTTCTCAACAACCTGTGAGGAACCATGTCCTTGATGATTCAGCCAATAATAATCGAGATTGGTTCATAAATAATTCGACAGTAAACTTCCCTCGTTTTCTCTCCCATTTTCCATCCTTTATAAAAGCTTTCGACAAAAATCGTATTTTAAATGAAAGAACACGTGTACCACAAATAACATAATACTAATGTAAGTGTACTAAGTTTGATGACAATCGATTAAGAAATATGCCCTCTAGACTGGATCTGACTCACTTACAGTCATTGATACAAAAGCAAAATTGGCTACCTTGTCGAAACGGCAACACTCTCGCTCGGTCAATTACCAGGATATTGTTATATTCATTAGTGCATTATGTAAAAATATATTTAGTTTACTCGCTAATGCCCACGGTACGCTCGCGTATTATTCTGATCCCGGTCTTGCATCCCATAGGAACTTATTTAAGGGATAAAAGTTGTATTTCCTGTACCAAATTTTAACCTTAATCTGTTCTGCTGTTAGCGGGTGATTGAATAACAAACATACAAACATCTTTCCAAACTTTTACATTTGTAATATTAGTTGGATTTTGTCCATTTTAATGTTAAAGTTATTTTTAATACCACTACTGTGGCAGATTAGCACATGAGAAACTTTATGGAAGGTGATTACCATGGCATATGGATGTAGCAAGTGGCAGCACTTGAGGAGTCACACTAGTACTGCCCACCCTTTTTTTTAACGTGCGTGAAATCGCCACGCGTACTGCCCCCGCCGGAGAAGAGGGGGAAGTTATGTCAGACTCGAACCGACTAAACCGCACGCCGTCTGTGGGTTGCAGTGCAAGGCCGAAGGTGAAGTAGCTATAGTGCATATCCCTTGCACTCTTCGGGTGGGGGAACCACGAGGCGGCTCCACCTTTCGAGTTGCCTCAGTTGGCGGGCAGCTAGGGCCGCGAGTTCCACTCACGCCCCACCGCCTCCTTCTGCGAGCAAGTTATGCCCGCCGCCCACGCATCCGCGCAGAGGACCATCGCCTCGAACAAGGTGGCGAGCGTGAGAGCTCTCACTTTCACTCCCAGGGCCGGCACTAGCGCCCGCAAACGCTGCCCACCCTGTGAGAACAGAGAGTGTCTATGGCATCAGTGCAGAAGACAAAGCAGGACAAGCTCTGGCTACCTTACTCACCGCCTTAATCACAACATGAGGTTATTCTGTAGTACGGAGGGACTTCCCCACTCGGACTGCTCATTTCCATATATCGTTTATATCCGCAATACCTTTGTAATATATTTTGAAATCTAAAGTTTATGTACATTGTTCTTTCTGCAGGTGGGTCATACTGATTGGTAGCCATGGCCGCCGGCGACGTCACGCGCCGTGCTTCGATCACCGCACCATCGATGCACCGACGGCCATCAGCAAGGCGCGGATCACTCATTAAAGGATCACAATCTCCATCACAGGTAAATAATTTATTAAATTTGTCGTACGAAGAAGAAAAAATTGTAAATGGGTCACAATATCCAAAATGATACAAAAGAACCGTATCTGATCTCATCCTACGGGTCTTTAAGTTGTGATACACTCACGCATGTTATTATTTTCGATAAGTTTAACTTGTTTAGTTTAGGTGTGTTTATACTACCTTATTGCTCTATCTTCAGACCCTGAATACCGTATAACACCACAAATGGGCTGTAACTTACTAAGTTTCTCTTAATATATATTCTACATAATCTTCTACATAGTCTTCTTCATAGTCTTCTACGTAGTCTTCTACATAATCTTCTACATAGTCTTCAACATAGTCTTCAACATAGCCTTCTACATATTCTGCTTCATAGTCTTCTACATAGTCTTCTACATGGTCTTCTACATGGTCTTCTACATAGTCTTCTACATTTTTTTTTCTTTTTTATGCCACTTAGGTGGCAGACAAGCACACGGTCCACCTGATGGGAAGTGGTTACCGTGGCCTATGGACGTTTGCAACACCAGGGGCATCACAATCGTGCTACCGACCCTGTAGATACCTTCTAATACCCTTCTTGAAGAACCCCATATTGTAGTCGCTTGGAAAAACCACGGCAGGAAGTTCATTCCACAACCTGAGCGTGCGTGGGATAAAGTTCCTTTCAAAACGCACTGTGCGCACCATTTCCGGTCGCAATGTGTGAGGATGAATTCCCTGCCTATGGCATTTACGTAGTCTTCTACATAGTCCAACCAACTATAACGTTCTCTACAGAACTCTCAGTTTATGTATCCAACTCGCACTTAAACGGCTTCTTTTATCTGCTACCTCCATGATTTTGCTAGAGCATTTTCCCCCCTAACGCTTAGTGCTTCACCTGCTTTGCTCCACTAGCCTGCAAAAGAAGATATAACAGGTTTTAAATTCAATTTTCTCTTAAATAATTAAACTTAGTGACTTAAAATAATTAAATTAAATTTAAAATTAAAAAACCCCCGTCACGAATTACTTTACTTTTTACAAGCTTTTATTTAACTTGCAATGTATGTTTGTTCGGGTGGAATCTTACAACTTAATTTTAAGGCACTTGCCCTCAACCGATTGAGCTGAAATTTGGTATGCACGTTCAGTTCGGATGACAATGCAAAAAAAAAAAAGATTGTTTTTAAAAAGGTTTTTTTAAACATATTTTGATAAGAAAATTATATTTAAATTGAACTACTAGTTATTAATTTAACATATTATTAATTTTGTAATGTGCACGTGATACGCTTTCATTTGAGACCCCATTCTAGTATATTTACAGTCATTCGGTTTTTCTTCCCCACTCTCACCCCTTACAACTTTTAAATGGCTCAACCGATTTTTTTTCATCAAACATGTCTAAGAACCTTTAATACAATTATAAAACTAAATTGAAATCGCTTCATATGTTCGGGAGCTATGATGCCACATCAGACAGACAGATAGACAGACAGACAGATAGACAGACAGACATGTCAAACTTACAACACCCCTCTTTTTACGTCAGGGGTGAAATAACAACATTAAGAACAGTTATCAATAATTTTTTGAATATAAAAACAAAAAGTAGCCATTTTTAATGAATGGCAAAAACCTAAAGGAACTCCGAAAATGGTGTGTTGTAGTCACGGAGGACAGAATATGATTAAGTTGTAGTCTTAAAATCACATTTTCAGTAACTTTGTTTTTTTCATTTACGTTTTTATTTCCAAAGAATCAAAGAATCAATTTCGTTTATTCAGTTTAGGCACATAAAGAGCACATATGAACCAAACCAAACAAAGGCACATTGTATTTTATTACACATACCACACAAACCATCTGGGGTTAAACAATGATATGTTGACACTCACCTCGCTACAAAATAACTAAAAGAAGGTAATAGCTAGGTAAGAGACTGATAGTATTTCTTTAAGACACGTCACGGGTTTCAGCCGGCAGACCATTTTATACATGGCAACATGTATTCCCACGTCCTTGTTCCGTAGAAATTGGTATGTTTAGGTAACTTATACATAGGTAACGTATACGCCTACTTCTTCTTCTTCTTGATAATGAGAAACGTAAGTCTTCCATGAACATGACTTTTGTCCATTCTTCTTCACCCCACTATACGTGGTCGTGAGCATGACTTTGGAACTATTTCGCGTAGGGCTTCAGGTTTACATCAGCAAGTCTTCTTCTGACCGTGTCTTCGCTAATGTAATCATCTCTCATCAGGAGAAGCTGCTGTTTGACCTGAACTGCATGGAGGTGACGATTTTTCAAAATAGTGCTGACAATATATCGGTCTTCTCTAGCTGGAGTGCTTCTGAGACAGCTATTACATGATCTTCTGAGATGATATCCGATTTCTTCGTAGTTCGTACCTTTGTTTCACGTTTAAGACCGTTCTTAATGTCACACCCACCTTTCTTGCAGTACGATGCATATTGGTGCCTAGTTCAAGATGTGCCTTGTTCTTGCACATTCTACAGGTGAAAGAAGCATGATAATTGTAGTTGATTGAATTTGTTGAAACTTCTTGATGGAACTTCATTTTACTATTTTTATATATATTAAAACACACTTTACCAGTTCCACACAATTATATTTAATTTTGTCACTGTATAATGCTAATATTTGATTTATACTAATACGACATGTTTCAATTAACTCATCTTCAGGTAAACATATTTATTTTGAATGAGGGTACTTATTAAAACTTCATGCTCTTGTTCAATTGAAGTGACCAAAGATATAAAGAAGAAAAAAAAAGGCACTGGGTGTGCCTTAGTGACTACGTGAAATTATATGCTTACGTTTTAATAAATTTGAATGATTCGAATAACACAATTTTTAAATATGAGATTAGATGTCAAAATATTAAATTAAATGTCGAAACTTAGTTAAATATGTCAAAATTAAGGTGAATTGGTCAAATTGTACAAAATAATTCAATAATGGTGAGGGAGATAAATCTTTTTGTTCATTCAATATTAGATCTCTATTAGACCTCCACCTATCATTCTAGCATATTTTATCCTTTTCGGGGCGAACGGGTTCCACGAGCTCGTTTCGCTCGCTGCAGCGCATTATGATTTCTCTCATAATGAACATTGACCAAGTCTTCGTAGTCTATGATAACAGTCACCGGTGAATGACTGAAATCGTCACGGAAATAATAAAATATCTTAACATATACACTGCGTAGGTGAGTGACATGCGTTCAAAGGTCACTCGTTTAACGTTTTGGCCTAAAGTTCTAATTGCTGAACATTAATTAAGAAGTGAGACTAGTACAGATATCGGATAATAATAAACCTATGTGCCTAGATTATCAGCAGCGTGCACAGAGTTTTTAGACAATACATAGTAAGCAGATAATATTAACGTGTGACGTGGGTTTTATTCCCCAGAGAAAGATTATTTCAAGCTAATATAATAATGGTAAAGTGAAAAATCATCTAACAAATTTACAGATACTCTTCAGTTTAGGGACTTTTCAACACGCTTCTTTGATGTTTCATGCGTACAAAGGGAAAATAACCGTGAGCGTGGGAAGACTAAAGAAATCAGACCAATTAATTCATGTAGTTTTGAAAATTGGTATATTTATTCCCTAAGGTGCTCCGATGAACGTACTTAATTCCCCGAGGGTGGAACACGAACCAGCGGTATTAGTATATTGAAAACATTAATAATATCTCTTTTGTTATTTCTACATTATTAATTTATATTTAATTGCCTACAAATTATGTCTAATATTATTACTGATGGATTAATCTCTTATATAAAAGACTTGAGATTTGTAGAGAATGTTTGTTTTGGTGCGTAGAGGTATACTAAGGATTTTTTTTAAATTCAAACCCTAAGGGCGTAAAATGTGCAAAAACGTATTTTCTTATAACTCAAGAACGACCGAAGAGATTCCCATAGTCTTTGGTGTTTTGAATTCGTCGAATATTAATGAATAGCAATTATCACTATTAAAATGAGGTAAATTCACGAAATAATGTATTATTAATGAAAATACGATATATAAGGGCGTAATTATCGTTAACAAATTGTTGTCATGGCAACGGGATGTAAAAGTTTGTCAATTGTCAATCGTGTCTATGATGTATAATATCATGGTACAATAATATGCTTCGTATAATATCTGCTGTCAAAATAAAAGCCTGCAAACTGGAGTTTTTTTTTTTATACCACTGAGCTGGCAAACAAGCTCGCGGCCCACCTGATGGAAAGTGGTTACTGTGGCCTATGGACCTGTGCAACACTAGGGGAGTCAGTTGAGTTCTGTGCCGTCAGTGTAGAAGACAAAGCAGGAATAGCCCTTGGTCTTCCCACTGACAGCACAAAAACTCTCTAGTGAGCTCTGGCTACCCTACTCACCGCCGGGAACACAACACGAGGTTATTATGACCGCGGTATTCTGCAGGGCGGAGGTACTTCCCCAGTCGGACTGCTCAATTGGACGGAAATACCGTCATGTCCTACCTCCTTCTAAAGAGGAGATATAAATTACAGAGCTGGAATTCAAAAATTTAAAACAGTTTCAAAAGTGCCTAATAAATACTCAATTATTACGATCGTGAGGCGCCAAATAAGCTAAATAATGCAGTGTTACAAACACTGCATCATTTAATGTTGTTTATGTTATTTTGGTTTTGCTTGAATTATGTTTTGCGTTGTGTTTTTGTATAATAAAAAAAAACATTTTTAATTAAGTGATAGGATATAATTGTGTAAGCATTATGGCGGTAAGACCCGTCATGGAAGAATGGCAGAAGAGACGCCACGGGAGCCTCTTATACCGGCTGACGCAAGTGCACACTGGACATCTATTTAGGTGAGTACCTGCATCGTATAGGCCGGGAGTCAACACCCGAGTGACAAAACTGCCGGGGCTGCTCCGCATACACACCGATTCACAAGCTGGTAGAATGCCCAGAGTTGACAGAGCGGTGCCGTATCCTCAAAGCAGCTCCGCTGGAGCGGGAAGAATCACGTTGCAAATCCTGGCGTTGGCCATGGTCGGTCGTGATAGTGTGTGGAACGTCGCCACCTTCATCTAGCGCTCTTCCTGTCGTAGAAAGTGCACCGGGCGATGTATATCACAGAACGATCTTAATGCTCCTTGGGGATGAGAGTTTGGACTAGCCGTCACCATAAAAGAACCAGGCCCATGGTGGCAGTGCTTTCGGCCCATGAGTACACACGAATAATCATTACATTTACCTCAGCTCTCTTGATTGAGAAGAAATGATTTCACAAAAGTCTTCAAGAGTAATGCGTACGTCAACTGGTTGTTACTAAAATACTTAGGTATCTTCGATTAAGATGGGTGAAGTATTAATAATCTAAGGGTATAGTGTTAACCATGTTAACCGAGTTTGTATTTATGGAGGTGTTATGTATTAAACTAAAAGAAATAAAAATCAATTGCGATATAAATAAGTGTGTTATCAGGTACTATATTGCTTGACAGTATCTGTGGCGTGACAGTAGTTAACGCGGCTAATAGGCAGAGGACGCGTATTCGATTCCAGCTCAGAGAAAATATTTGTATATGTCGCTGCCAAGTAGCTTATTCAGCCGTTCAATTAACTGCCTAGGCAGTTAACTAAACGGCACCATTCAATTAACGGCCTGAATGGTGTTATGCCATTTTATTAAAAGGCTAGGCAAATAGCTTGGATTGATGACGTTTAACTACTTGCCTAGCCATTTAATTAAACAGTTAAAAAATTGACTTATTTCTGCATGGTTATAAAAAAAATAACCACGATGGCTTAATGCAGGAGCTTCGCTCCGCTCCGCTTCCGCATAGCCATCTAACCTAACCTAACCAAGTCGGATTGCGCAGTTATCACCATAAATCATAAACCTAACACTAATTTTCTCTAAATACATCTCTGTCTACCCCCTCGGGGATTTACATGTGTAAGTATATGTATGTTTGTAATTTTCTATCTTATTTCGAGGAAGTGCCCTATTTTACGAATGGCCTAAGCATTATCCAGCAAGGTTATTAAATGTTGTAATAAACGTTACGGCGGTGCATCATTCAGGCCGTTAATTTAATGGCGCCGTTTAGCTAAAAGCCTAGGCAGTTAATTGAACGTCTGATTAAGCTAGTTTGCTGCGACAGATGAATAATATAGAAGTAACCATAGAGATATTATGAATAGTTTTTAATATATAAGTAAAATTTGAAAATAGGAACCTTTCCCGCAGTCCCCCACATCCGGCTTTCTGGGACTTTTAGTATGTTCATCTTGGCACCTTAAACACTAACTGTACCGGCTTTCAAAACCACACGAATTAATTGGTTTGATTATCAATTTTCACGTTAATTTAAACGGAGTTTCTCAAATTTAGTTGTATTCACGCACATACAAACATATACGAGTCCGTGACCTTATTTTCTGGTTTATTTTGATTAATCAGACTTTTTAGGGCTCCAACTATGAAGATAATGGCTCCAAATAGTTATATAAAGATAGAGGTGCTATCATTCCCCGTTTCAATCTGGCATGTGATGTGTGAGTGATAACTTTCATCCACATTTCAAAGATAATACAATTACTTTTATTTAAAAAATGGCCGAGCCATTCACTGCGAAGTGGGCGTAGCTCCGTTTGTCTATTGCCTGGAGCGCAAAATGTCCACTTTTTACTTCATTTTTTATATGCTTGTGATTGGTCTATGATAACGACGATGAATATGCCATCATGTAGAACTAGTATGTGTAGTGCATATTTCAGTCAGGTTGTAATCCTGCTAATATTCTAAAAACACACTTTGCTTCACACTTTTCGGTTAAAAATATATGTAAATTTTTCAGCCTCTGTGACGTGGCGGTAGTGAACGCAGTCGCTACGCAGGAGGCACGGGTTCGATCCCCGCTCAATGCAAATATTTGGATGCATGAATATGATAAGATAGACCAAGTTAAGCTATCAGTCCCAGTTGCCATACGAATATTTATGGCAGACGTTACGGGTAATTGGAGCCCTAAAAAGTCCAACAACTGGGCTTACTGCAATGCTTCCATCTCGCCATTGGGTTGTGGAGGTCATATGGCAGTCGCTTCACGGAAAATATCGAAGTTCAGCCAAATCAGTTAGACTGATGCGACTGGGATTCAAGCTAAGATAAAAGAAAAAAGAAAATGATTTTTTGATTCATATCTATATACCACCAACTTATATCTATCGTGCCAATGTGTCCTAAATAATAAATATGAACTTACAGTGTCAAGTGAAAACCCGGCCGGCATAAAATACTTTTTAGATATAACAGGTCATTACCGTTACCTTATATTACGTTACATTACGTTACAAAACGCTACATTACGTTCCAAAACTTTACGTTATATTACGTAACATTGCATTAAGTTACATTATTATACAATACATTACATTAGGCACATTACGTTACATAACGTTACGTAACATTACATTACATTATAACATAGGATATTATATATTTCTCTTTTCATTTAGATACTATATTTTTGGATTATGACGTAGCAAAGATATGCAAATATATTAGTTATTTCGGAGGTAAATTGACTAAAACCACACAGTGCCTCTGGTAGTACAATTTGCATCAGGTCGAATAAGAGTTCTCACTCTCAAGAGGACCTCACTAATACGAGACAGGCAATTGCCTTTTCCACCGAGGTATATATATATAGATCTTTCCTCAAAAGAATTCAGGGAAATATAACAACATTTAATATTTTACATTTACCTAATTTAATTAATATTAAAAGGACGGAGCATCGGGAGCAATGGCGGATATAGGGAGTAGCATTATGTTCAGCTGTGATGATGAATATCTCTTTGTTTGGGTATCTTTTATCATTCATGGCATATTTAAAGCAAGCGTTATAATTTTCCAAATTCAGAAAACACTTCTGTAAATGATTCGATTTTCTTTGTCTGTAAATTCGATACTTCGCGTGTTCTTTTCGAAATTATTTCCTTGCACGTCTGACAAAATTATATTCGATAATATCCTTCATGCCTTTTAACTAAACCATTTCAATTTCACCTATTTTATAGGAAACCTGCCTCTGCGTAGTTAATATAATAAATATATATTCCACAACATTTCACACAACGCTATCTAGCTAGATCCATGGTAAGCATAGCTTAACTATGCTACCTCGCTTGTGTTATGGAATCTAGAATGCGGATGAACATATTTCACATAGAAACACCCAGACCAATGCAAATATACAACATATTCATGCATTATATTTGTACTGAGCGGGGATCGAAGCCGCGCCTCCCGCGTAGCGGCCGCGGTCACTACCGCCACGCCACGGAGGCTGGCTAATTAATCAATGGCTAATTGATGCCATCATCATTCATCAAAATCTGTACCAAGTGGGGTGGTAATAGAATTAAACTCATGATACATTTAACATAGCTTCCGGATTAATAACACCCCCGAATAACCGTTTATGGTGAAGGAAATTTTCGTTTCTTAAAATTTTAAATAATTATGTGAATTAATGCTAGGATGAAGAGGTATGTGAATTAAGTACGTACCTATCAATGGATGGATGGATGGATAGATGAATGTTTGGTACTCTTTCACGTAAAAACTACTGAATGGATTTTAATCAAACTTACAATAATATCTTATACATCAAATATAAGATATGTTGTAATAACACATAGGCTACAATAATAATGATAACCGGTATTATAAAATAACTGACATCCATGCGGGCGGTAAAACCTAGTATTATATACCTCTCGACGTTACAAGTCAAGATATTTATCTAAACCTTGTCGGTTTCCCTTCTAACAATATTTACTTTTCGCTACAGGGAACATGTTGATTTATTTATTACGAGCACAGAAAAGCTCTCAACTGGAATCTTTACAATATTCAATTACTTGTTATGAATGCCAAACCTATTTATTTACGTACAAAGTTCCGACATCATTCACTACTAGTTTCATTTGCAGAAATTACAGAGGTCGTTTATTACCATACGGCCCACCTGATGGATAGTGGTTATTATGGCTTATGGACGTTTTATGTACGTTTGCAATACCAAGGGCATTACGCTTGTGCCGCCGACCCTGTACGACCTTTTAACGCTTTTCTTGAAGAACCCCATATTGTAGTCGCTTGGAAAAACCACAGCAGGGAGTGCTTGAGAGTGCGTGGGATGAAGTTCATTTCATATCGCACAGTGCGCACCGATTCCGATCGTAATGTGTGAGAATGAACTTTTTAAATAGGACACGTCAATTTTACTTCACCCCGCCTGATAGTAAGCTGAGGCAAAGTCTCAGGCAAGAGGGTCATCATTACAACATTTTCAACCCTGCCATACAGTGGATACACAACCTGTATTGTTTTCTTCATTAAATAAAATTCTACGTATTTCGAGTTTAAAGTTTGTGCTTAGTGAAGTTTACTGAACTAGGAACCCGTGCTATTGTTATCAGCGCTCAGATCAGCTGCAATTTAGCAGATATCATCAAAGATAAGTTTTAATTTTTTACCCACATATTTCTCAAGAACGCTGTCACTTAATATTTTTACACTGTCAAGATCGTTTGACAGCATCAAACATCAATTTGACAAGTGTCAACTTCAATTGACGTTACGGATTTCGAATTCGACAGTGAAAAAGTGTTGCCAGTTTATAAAAATATCCTTGAATAGTGGCAAATCCAAATATGTCAGTCTGCTTAAAGTGTAAGAAGGCAATCAAGCCCGACGACTTAAAAGCTTGCAGTAATTGCAACGCCGCCTTCCATTATCAGTGCCAGGGAGTGTCTGTCGACAATTTTGCGAGGGAATCTCGGGCCTCTAAGGCCAAATGGAAATGTTGTGATTGCAGAACCACAACTACTACCAAAAGAGGAGATACCTCGTCTTCTCCTTCTCAACTCCTCACCCCAAGCCTGATATCATTGTGTACCGATACGAACGAGGAACTGAAACAATACATCGACATAAAGCTTGAGGAGTCCTTTTCGCGCCTTCTTAAGGAAATTAGACTCGATCTTACAAAGGAAAGCTCTGTCACTCGTAGTAAAATCCAGGAACTAACCGAAAGCCTAAACTATATGTCCACTCAATACGAACACTTAAAGGACGACTTGATTGCTAAGGCCAAGAAGATTGGAGATTTGGAAAGCGAAAATAATACGCTCAAGACCAAAGTGACCGACCTAGGCTCCAGATTGGATCAATTTGAACAGCAATCTCGTGACTGTAACATAGAAGTCCAGTGCGTGCCGGAGCACAAATCAGAGAACATAGGCACCATAGTACGACAACTTACCACAATTGTAGGTTGTTCACTACCGGAACACGAGCTACTTAACTATCACCGCGTGGCTAAAGTAAATCAGGAGTCCAATAGGCCACGGAATATCGTGGTGAAGCTATCTAGTCCCTTGGTTCGTGATAGGATTATAGCTGCGGTTAAGACTTTCAACAAGACTCATCAAAGCGACAAACTTAACTCATCACACTTGGGCATAGCAGGAGATAAAAAGCCAATTTACGTGTCTGAACATTTGTCTTTGTCAAATAAAGAACTGCATGCAGCTGCACGCCGAGTTGCAAGAGAGAAGAGATACCAATTTGTGTGGGTACGAAACGGGCGTATTTTCATAAAAAAGGACATTAGCTCTAATAGTTTATTTATCAAAAATAAGGACATTTTAAACTCTCTGTAATTCTTCGTCTATTGTTGTATTGATCTGTCTGTAATTTTACTACACCAGTGCATGGGCACTTCACAGAATTCTCCACACAAAAGTAATAGTTTAAATATATTTTACCAAAATGTCCAAGGTCTGAAGACAAAGACACACACTATTTTATCCAACGTACTAAAACAGGAAGCGGATGTTGTTCTTTTGACGGAGTCATGGCTTAACGATACAGTCTTTGATCATGAAATTTTTGATAGCAGATACACTGTATTTAGGCGCGATCGGAGCTCTTCTAGCTCTAACAAAGATGAAGGCGGTGGAGTCGCGATTGCAATATTAAAAAAATATTTTCCAATAAGAAAGCCACACTGGGAGTCAGCCGATGAAGATTTATGGGTTGTTATTAAACTAAAACGTAACAGTTCAGTAATCCCTCTATGTATCTGCTCTGTATACTTACCATCACCGGTCACTGACAGTCGATTGGACACCCTGACAGCAAATCTATCGAACACTATCCAACATAAATTACCCCCAGATTCCATATTGTTAATAGCAGGTGATTTTAATCTTCCTCATTTGTCGTGGCATTTGGACCCAACCGAAAAGTTTTACCTTCCCAACCGTAATGTAAGCGTAACAGAAAGTCTATTAACCAGCATGATCTCTTTCAACGGACTTTACCAAATGAACCCTATTCTTAATTCGAATTCACGCATCCTGGATTTGGTCATAACGAATACTTGTGGCTCTCTCAAAGTTTCCAAGAGTACTTCCCCATTGGTAAAAGAAAACATTCATCACCCCGCATTAGCTATTTCTTTAAAAGTCCACTCACAAAATAACCCTAAAGTAAAAAGAACTCTTGGCTTTAACTTTTTTAAAGCAGATTATGAAAAAATCAATGCAGAGTTACAAGAGATAGATTGGAATGATCAGTTCGGTTCTAGTAACAGTATCGATGAAATCATTGCTATATTTTACAATAACATCACCCCAATTATAGCCAAGTACACTCCATTAACTCAAAAAGGAAATAGTGCTTATCCTATCTGGTTTAATCGCTCGCTAATTAAGATGCTAAAGGAGAAAGCACGGGTTCACTCGAGACTCAAAAAATACGCAAACCCTAGGGACTTGCTAACATACCAGACACTCCGCGCTCAGTGTGCTCAGTTACTGAAGGAATGCCTTAATAAATTCAAAACAGAAGCAACATACCTCATTAAAAAAGACCCAAAACTCTTTTGGACATTTGTAAAATCACTCAGATCCAATAGCACTGATATACCTGTCGAGATGTGTCTTGACGGCAGGAAAGCTCATGGTGGACAGAACATCAGCGATCTCTTTTCGGAATATTTTCAATCAATTTACCCTAGACATCAATCACCACTGACTACTACCCCAACTGAACCAATCAGTAATAATAGATCTCTCAGTACAATTTATCTCTCGGAATCTGAAATCTTAAAAGCTCTTCAACTAATAGATATCAACAAAGGCCCTGGGCCCGATTCCATACCTCCCATTTTTCTGAGGAATTGTTCTGCGCAACTCGTAACACCTCTCCACTACATATTCAACAAATCTCTTTTATGCGGACAGTTTCCATCAAAGTGGAAGTTAGCCCATATTACCCCTATATACAAAAACGGAGTTCAGGCTGATATAGCAAACTACAGGCCTATTTCAATTTTATCAGCCCTGGGAAAACTCTTTGAATCCCTGGTCCAACACCATCTTCATCATCATCTGAGACCGCTGTTCGATAACCACCAGCACGGATTTCTTTCGGGGAGGTCGACCGTGTCGAACCTTCTTGAATATGTTAGTGACATAAATGAAGCTCTTAAGGATAGGCTAGAGGTACACGCTATCTACACTGATTTCTCGAAGGCGTTCGACGTGGTCAACCATGATCTACTACTTCAGAAGCTTGGTCATGCCGGAATTTGCGGAT
Organism: Eilema caniola; assembly: GCA_949126895.1. Classification (NCBI taxonomy): domain Eukaryota; kingdom Metazoa; phylum Arthropoda; class Insecta; order Lepidoptera; family Erebidae; genus Eilema; species Eilema caniola. The sequence continues at coordinate 23,945,070 of OX421474.1, forward strand.
CACTGTTGAGATGGTGCGAATCTTATCTTCGCAACCGTTCGCAGCTTGTGATGGTGAGGGGCTTTGGATCCCCACAAAATATCGTACTATCGGGAGTCCCACAGGGCTCGCACTTGGGACCCCTTTTCTTCCTTGTGTTCATAAACGACTTGTGTAGAAATATCATATCCAACTATCAGATGTTTGCCGATGATCTTAAACTTTACAGAGTTATCCGCAGCCAGGATGATGTAATAGTATTGCAAACGGATATTGATGTTATTGTCAGGTGGTGCACGGAAAATGGTATGATATTAAATTCATCTAAGTGCTGCCACATCAAGTTCACAAGAAGGCAGAACCCCACCACGGCCAAATACTATTTGGATGGCGTTCTTCTCCGAGAGGTCTCGAGTATCCGCGATTTAGGTGTAACGATGGATACCAAATTGGAGTTTCACGAGCACATGGACAAGATTAGCAATAAAGGTGGACGACTGGCCGGATTCGTAATTCGGCAAACGAAGTTTTTCAAGGACCCCGAAATTTCCATTCTACTCTTCAATTGCTATGTCCGGTCTCTCTTAGAATACTGTTGCCAAATCTGGAGTCCTTCTTATGCAGTTCATATCAACCGATTGGAAACACTTCAAAAAAAATTTCTTTACCACCTGTCATATGCACACAATCTTTGCAATCATCTAACTTCATACGACGCTAGACTCACCCATTTTAAAATGTTAACACTCCACAATAGACGTAACATAGCCGACATGGTGTATCTGCACAAGCTAATTAATGGTAAGGTAGATTGTTCCAACTTGATCGCAAAATTAAACGTTGTCATACCGCGCCCTGGCAGTCGCCTCCACAATAGGAAAACGTTCGCACTTCCCCTCTCTCACTCCAACTACGAACAACATTCGCCACTGTACCGCATGATGTCCTCATATAATAAAATATGTAACGATTTGGATCTTTTCGATGCAACGTCCGTCACGATAAAGAAATTCTTTTATGACCAGATCTACAGTAACTGACACTCACATCATAACTATGTCGTCACTATTTTGTAAGTAACTATTGTGTCCATTGTGTATCTACTTTTCTTTTTAATGTTTGAAAAACGCATGTAGTGTTCACGTCAAGAAGGACTTTACATCACTTTCTGACATACTGTTTACGTAATACTTATGCCATATGTAACGTCCAGTTTCGTGAGCCAAATAAAAAAAAAAAAAAAAAAAAAAAATACAAACACGTAACGTGTCAACAATTATGGCACTTAGCTTGACGGCCTCATCATTTGCTTTTTCAAGACCCGCTTAAAGGACCCGGGACTGTACGAAAAAGGAAACACGTGAGCTGGCAAGGAATTACAGGCCTTAATGGTGCGACAAAGGAAAGAGTCACCGAACCGCTTGGTTCTTGATGGAATATTCTGCATAGTGCACCGTATGCGGGTGAGATCTAAGCCCTGCATGTGTTGTCCTGTGTAGGAAGGCCTATGTCTCGTATAGGCCGTAGTGATTATTAAAATGGTACTTTGCTTTGTAGGAGGTGCCCTGGGATATAATCGACCGCTGCGCGCTCCCGATCGTGCTGTGCCATGCCATAGCTGTGGTGTTGTCAACGGTGTTAAACGCTACGCACTTGAGTTCAGTGTCAGTATTCACGCTGTTCCTCTGGTTCTCCATCTCTGTCACAGGATCGTTATGGTTCTACCATAATTTGCAGGTAAGTGAAGTATTTCTGATAAAAATATGTTAATAGAAAACCTCAATGCTGTTAAAAATATCGAAATAAGTTTTATATCAGGCAATACCCATTTGCCAATCATAAACCGAAAGAAATTTAATGGCAACTGATATAAACTACATAGTATGGTATCAGTTCAATTAAAAAGACGGTAAATGGTAACCGACGCCCACGCGGGTGGAGCCGCTGAAGAAAAACTAGCAATTCTATGAATCAGAATTCAGAGACCGTCTACAAATAAAACAAAAACAATGCGATAAAATAAAAACAATGGAAAATTTAAACAGTAAACAGTTTCTTTTATATCGAAAATATTCTAAAATTTCGAACAGATTAAGATTAAATCGTCGCCTTCAGATCGAGAGAGAGAATGATTTTTTTTGTACCATTGAGGTAGCAGACAAACACACGGTCCACCAGATGAAAAGTGATTACCTTGGCCTAAGGACGTGTGCAACACGCGTACTGCCGACCCTGTAAACACAGATAGTTTCTGTGTCGTCAGTGTAGAGGACAAAGCAGGAGCCTTTGGTCTTCCCACTGACAACACGAAAACTCTCTGGCTACCCTATTCACCGCCGAGAACACAACACGAGGTTATTATGGCCGCGATATTCTGTGGAGCGAAGGTACTTCCACAGTCGGACTGCTCAATTGGACGGAAATACCGTCGTGTCCTACCTCCTATAGAGGTCCCGGGTTGGAATCCTGGCCATTACACTATCGATGAGAACCCACTCCTAGCACAAGCAATTTAGCTTAGTTGGAGGGGTTAGACAGGATATTAGTAATTTCGGTTGCTAATTTTTCTGCCTTACGTCGTGGGTTCAAATTGTTTACAGAAACACGTGCGTCAGCAATAATCTCAGTCAAAGACAGAAATATACATTATTTATACAATACAAGCTGATGCTAGCGACACCGCCCGCGTAGATGTCAGTCCTTTCCGAAGCTCTAATCTGTGTAACAAATTTTATCAGGTTATCTTCAAAAACGACGACCTTTCATACAAAATTACATCCCCTATTTGAATCCCTTTAACCCATTTTTTCGCGATATAAGGGAGCCTATTTCCGTAGCTTATTTATGGTTTACGCATGAAAACGTATCAGACAGACAGACAGAGTTATATATATATATAACTTACTAGCTTTAACCCATGATTTCGTTTGCGTTAAGTTCGAAATAGATTTAGATTTGTTCACTTCTGTAACTCTAACGTCTGTGTTAACTGTGCACCTATTTTATAAATTATTAATATTGTGAAGAAAGTTTTCTTACAGTACTGACTAATACATGCAAGACTAAACTACCGAGAACTACGAAATTAAACCGACTTTTTCTATGGCCTAGGCAAGAGCTGAGTGAGAAAAATAAAATGAACCGTTTGTTCCTCCCTCATTGAACTCTCCAGAACGCACCATTAGGTACCACTACAGTACAATACTAACAGGCTTGGAATGGAGATTTGCTGTGCGAGAGAGTCATGAGAATAACTTGAAAAAATTCGGAGCCCTCTTTAAAGTCAGAAGGTTTTTCACGCCGGGAGTAGCGGTATCTTTTGTCATAAGACGCAGGTTCGCTCGTCGTCTGTCCTCCTCACTGGGATGTTTTGTATTCAAATTTACATAGACTAAATCAAAAAGATTTTAGCGTCATCTATTGGAATCCCCATGTTACTAACACAGAATCGTTAGAATCGAATCGAGACGTTGCCTCTATGCCTATTGAGGCAACGTCTTGATTCGATTCTAACGGTTTTTTACAGTCGTATTTTACCATTGCTACACCATCACGACGATTGTTCTGATGAACTCCCTCAACTAATTCCTCCCTCTCCCTTGCCTACCCAGAACAAACATTACGACAGGATGTGGTTTTTCCATTAGAATCAACACACAATACATTATTCATCAAACTATTTATGTGTATGAACACTCTTACATAACCTACATTTATGTCTGTCTTATTCAGATTGTAAAAGTTTGAAAGCTGTCCCCAATTTTTGAGTAGGTATTTGAGGCATGCTGAAAACTTGTCACGTACCTCTCCTATTATACACCTACATGGAGCTGCAGACTTGGCTGGTAAGTAGCAGGGCTAAACCAACCACAATTAAAAAAAAAAATATTTTATTTTCTAAATTATGCTTGAGGAAATATGCAGTTTTTATATAAATGTTCCAATTATGTTCTTAAAATTTTAATGTTTAATATCGAGGGTTTTCTAACATTGAAAGACGCGTGCAGAAGTATTTTACAAAAACATATAAAAATATATTTGAAAAATAAAATTATTCAAAAGATAATTTTGGTGGCATTATCTACTGCCTGGTGATTTAGCCGAATAGTTAAGAGTTGATTGACCTCCGCTACTCAGCAGCCAGGTCCGCAGCTTCGTGTTGGGGTATAATAGAAAAGGTGTGAGACAAGTTTTCAACTTGCCTCAAATGCCTACCCAAAAGTTAGTGCTAGCTCTCCGACTATTATCTTTATGTATAGAATTTCTCAGTAGTCAATTGTATATTATTTGTATAAAATTATACGTTTCTGTTTCTGTTTCAATAATAATCTGTAATGTTTTGTATGAAAGTTAATTAAATAGATAGTAGCTAATAGGTGGTATCTATATATATTATAGCTACCTAAATTGATCTATATTAATTCTATGAAATCCTTTGTCCTGAATAATAAATAATAAATGTAGGTTATGTAAGAGTGTTCATATACATAAATAGTTTGATGAATAATGTATTGTGTGTTGATTCTAATGGAAAAACCATATCCTGTCGTAATGTTTGAGGATAAACACCCGGCCTATAACCAACGGTGCAATGTTAGAATGTAGCTGTAGGCATCATGTCAAACAATTTCTCTGAACACAAGCTATTGTTTAGGCTCTCATTGTGTAGACATTATCTCAGAACTAAAATATTGTAATGAAACGAAGCTCTTTATTTAATCTCTATTATAAAACTCAATGACTTAGAGACAACGCACAGCCTAAGCCGGTGGTCATAGAGACTTGAAATTTATAGGGACGTGTTTGTTTTCGAGCGTGAAGGTGTGCTAAGAAAGGATTTTTTTTGTATTCAAACACTAAGTTTTGTATTCAAAAGCTAAGGCCATACCAAAATCTGGTATAATACCCAGAGTGGGTAGAGCGGTGCCGTGTCCTCGAAGCAGCCGTTGAAGTGGGAGGCCTCACGCTGCAGTTTCTGGTACTGGTCATGGTCGGCAACCAGAGTTGGACACACTCTCACCGCCACCTTCTTTTGCCAAGCAGTGATGCGTGTAAAAGAAGCGGTGGAAAAGGAACGGGAGAGATCTAGTCACTAGATCACTCTGCCGTGCCATAGGTACTACGAGCGCTGAAGATAACAGAACGATCATCACTCCCATAATCTCGGGCTTAGGGATGGCATTTGGGGCTAGCCGTCACCATAAAAGATGCAGACCTATGGTGGCAACGCTTTGTGCTTTCGTACGCTCCTCTCTATTGGGGACGGGGATTTCGATCCCTAAAAATATCCCGAGGTCGTCAATGTTAGTAGCCAAGGTCGGTCATAGTCTCTGGGCCTCTAGACCACACAGGTCAATAAACACTGTGGGGTTTTAGTCGGTTCGAGTCCACCATATTTATGTCATCGTTAGGTTCCTTCTAGATGTACACGCAAAAAATATACTGTATGCTTTCTCTTGAAGGCCATCGTGATACATGTTTTCAGGGAAATCATCAGTATGCACAAATCATCATAATAATCAATAATCAATAATCATTTTCAATTTGATTACTGATTATTGATTATTGATTATTGATCATCATAATTTTTTTTTTATCTCTCTTGACTGAGAAGAGATGATTTCCCAAAAGTCTTCAAAAGTAATGTGTACATCAATGGACTGCTACTACTTCTATCTGTTTCTGTTTATCGTGTTAACCAAGTTTGTATTTATGGCGGTGGAATCCATTAAACACATTAATCTCACAGAAATAAAAATCAATTGCGATATAATTTTGTGTGTTTTACTATATTGCTTGACAGCCTTTGTCGTGGCGGTAGTGAATGCGAGTGCCACGCAGAGGGCGCAGATTTGATTCCGTCTTCATGCAAATATTTGTATACATGAATATGGATACTTGCATTGGTCTGGGTATTATCGTAACTCGGAGAGAAAACGACGTAGTTCAATCAAACACGCAGTTAGACTGGAAAAAAGCGAACCCCGGTCTCCGAGGTCTAAGCTTCAGACACGACCGAGATTAACGCAAGGATTACTTCGATATAATTATACCTCCATCATCAATATATGCTTCTACGACAGGTTAATGCAAGATAATAGTCATCCGCCACCATGGAACTGTGGGCCCATCTATGGGGTTCACACACCTTGCAGCTCAGGCAGACGTGTACCGCCACTCGCAAAGAATTGTCATCCAGTCAAGTGCCCAGGTGAAGCGCAGGCAGCACGTGCAGTCATCCCCCCAAGTCTGGCTGTAACACTGCCAGATTACTGCCCGTTGCATCCTGCACTAAAGCTTGCAAAAATGCCTTCGTTCCAAGTACGCTGGATAACGCGGGACGTCACTGAACCTCTGGCAAACCGTATAGACTCAGCGTCAGCAAAGTCGTCAAAGGCACGGTCACTCTGCTACCATTATTGTGGAGAATTACATTTATCAACTACGGGTTTGGCTGAGCTTCAACATTTTCGTCAATATAAGTCTCCTTGAAGATGTTGACGAAGTGCGTGTGGCATCCAGGACAGCCTAACATGCTCTCCGAGACACTGAATAACCTTATAATGGATGCCGTTATTAGTTTCGAGAAAAAAACGGCACAACTTTGGCACAATATCATCTTTTATTACAGAGGTGATATCGTGCCGTTTTTCGACGACGGGAGTCCACGTTAAATACATATGTATTTCATTTTGCTTTTAGTATTTGTTGTTATAACGGGAACCAAAATACATTATCTGCGAGAATTTCAACTGTCTAGCTGTCCCGTATCATGAGATACCGCTTGTTGACAGACAGACAGACAGATGAACAGACAAACAAAACGTGGAGACTTAGTAAAAAGGTCCCGTTCCTAGATTCCGGGTCTCGTCGTAATAATCGTATTTATATTATTTTGGGGCAAGCAACACCTAAAGATTTTGTATACATATTTGAAATGTGCGAGTTAGGCCCTTTCCACATGATACCTCATGGCAAATTTATCTGAAATTTATTACACAGTACATTATGACCGCTAGAGGATGCCACATTAGATTCAGTGACACATCATATAGCTTTTTATAACTAGCGGTCGACCAAGATGCTTCTATCTATTGTCCAGTTCGAACTAATTATTAGTTGAGGACACAGAAATATATTAGAAAGTATATCCTAACATATTTCTGTGGTTAAGGAGCTGTCAAAATCATAACTCTCCTTTGACTATGCCGTAGTCGGGTAGGCGTGACGATAACTGATATCCACGTGGGCAGAGCCGCAGGGGAGAACCTAATTTAAAATAACAATGTTTTTGTTCAGGTCAAAGTAAAGCGAACTTCTAGTAACGAATATTCATTAGCGATTTTTATATTAATGAATTTTCTTTGAGGACTAGCAGGTAGATTACAGTAAAATTAATTAGTGGCTAAACATGCTGAAATTTGAATCTCGTTAGCACTGATCCCTTGTTTTGCTGAGCTCTTTTATTTTGATAGTCCCTTGCTGAGACGTAGCAAAACTTACAAAGTACAACGTACACAGTTGTACAACTATTTGGATTCTTATAAACTTTGTATTTACGTAGAGTGCTAAAAATTGACCGTACATATAAAATTACTTACAGTAGTCTAAAGCCTCCCAATATTGGGTGAGTCCTATGTCCAGCAGTGGACTACAATACCCTAATTAATTTATCTAATATATAAAATTCTCGTGTCACAGTTTTCGTTGCCAAACTCCTCCGAAACGGCTCGACCGATTCTCATGAAATTTTGTGGGCATATCGGGTAGGTCTGAGAATCGGCCAACATCTATTTTTCATACCCCGATTCGCGATAACCGACATCCACGCGGGCGGAGCCGCGGGCGATAGCTAGTTATTTGATAAAATACTCGTCCTGGCTGACTGATTCATCAACGCAGGGCCTACAAACTTGACATTTTTCCCAGGTATAAAAGTCATACTATGGTGTAAGCATCCACTAAGAAAGGAATTTTGGGAAATTCATTACCTACTAAAGGTGTAAAATAGGCGATGAATGGTTGTATGGAAAATACAAATGTAAAGACAAATAATTTTTTAGAGTCAAGATTCACATTTCAATAGCAAGCCATGCTATTGTCACGTGAATTAAATAAGTAACTTTGTGAATTAAATAAGTACCCATCTGTTTAATATTAGGTAAATACCAGTAACAGTTAACTGTGTCATATTAAGCTTTTAATATAACATATGACAGTGAATTGTCGCACCATAAAGTGCCGAGGAGATTGCAACAATTGTACCATTGTGCCAGCCTGCATACTTACGTCAGCAATCCGTTCGAAAGTCCGATTTAAAATAGGTTAACGGCCGTGTTTTTGTGAATAGCTATGTACTTAATAAAATATTCATGGTGTTTTCTTACTTGTATCAAATAGTAGCGTCAAATAGACTTGCGAGGAGATTTAAACTTGAACTTTCAGTTTTATAAACTGCAAACACTGAAAAGCAGAGCCAAATTGTTTATTATTGCAGTTTTGTTTCCAAATTTTATGTAATTATAATTTCGCTTAAATCAAAGTATCAATTTCGTTTATTCAGCTTAGGCACATAAAGAGCATATATGAACGTCAAAATGTTACAATTATATCCAGAAATAGTTAAAATAATATTAAATAATGTAAATAAATTACTCAATAATCAATCTTTTGCCCACCTGTATTTTTTTAATTTAGAACCAAATACCAGTCACCCCAATATTTTCGATATTTTTCATTCAAATTTTCGATATTATGCTTTTAAAAAAGAAAAGGTAATATCCTAAGTACTATGGAATGTTGTATGTAAAAAAGAGGTCTTGAGAACGGGAGCCATTTTTAACCGACTTTCAATAAGAAGGAGATTCTCAATTTGACCGGTAACTTTCTTTTTTTTTCTTATGGGTGCACATCGATCACTCTGGGATTCTATTTACGTGAGCTTTTTTTTTTAAGTTCCACTAGTGCCACTTTCAAACTTCCTCTTATATAATCATGCCTTATTCTGTCCAATCTCGTCGCACCACACATCCACCTTAACATTCGCATCTTCGCCACATACAGTTGTCTTATATTCGTCGCTTTCAAGACCAAACATGACGATGCATTCATTAAGGCAGGTCTAATCATGGACTTATAGATTTTTCCCTTAAGCTTATGGGGATCACATTTTGTTGCTCTGTGCTTCACTGCTTAATCAATTTACCCATCCGGCTGGATAAGAGAGCCGAGGTAGCGTAAATTGGATTGGTATTGGTGCACCATCTAACACTATGGTTGTAGAAGGAGAGACCACCGAAATCACAGAACATATATTCAGTCATGATTTTCAAGCCTACACTCTCCAGTGTAAACTGCAATTCCTCCAATCTGCACTAAAAATGTTATCTTAATTCCTAACACAGAATAAAAGACGTCTATTTAATATAACTATTTTTTTATAACAATCAGTTTATTATCAAATAATCAAATGATAATGAAAAATAAACAAGCGTTAAACAAACATATAAATTTTAAGGTCAACTTCAGCTTGATCGTCGTCGTCTTCGCTAGATATATCATCTGTCGGTCCAAAAGCTTTACTTTTAAGGGCCCTGTAGGGACAGAGCTTATTTGGTGGATCATAGTTCTTCACCACTTGCGTAACATCTGCGTATAAAATCTTAAAAATCTGCATAAAATCGCTTCTATCATCACTACTTGAACTGGTTGAATTTGAATCGGACTCAAAATTGCCAGGAGGCTAATAAGACGATCCACTACTAAATGGTTCAGAGTCAATCATCTTGTACACAGTTAATGTTACGTCAATCAATAATTAATTAATTCGTCAACAAACACATTACGTATGTAATATTGAGCCTAGCTTGAAAGGTGTAGTGACTTGTCACAAATGGAGCATTAATGGCTAGGTCCAGATTTGCTACTTTCTTGCACCAAGCTGAATGGGGTGGCAGATCCAAATTTTGTTACAACTCGCTTGTTCTTTGCATCTACGTTTATGCATCAAACAAAAGCCATATTTGTAAGTGAGAAAACCGTAACGGTAAATTTGGACCTGCCCCCCTTTTGCTGCAAGGTCCTCATTTTTTATGGCAACCTTCTCCTTGCTACTAGTTAAGGTTTTTTTTAAATTAGGTGGTGCGTATTAAAAATCGATACTATAGTAAAGAATATTGCATGAGAAATATATATGAGACTTGTAGCACATAGTATTGAAAATGTTAGATTATAAGTATGTTATACTTACGCGTGGAAGGTAAACTCGGGTCTTTTGAACTCACTGCGGCTTCGATAGCCACATACACTACTTCCAACCATTATATCTCAATTTTGTTCCCTGTATTAAGTTCGATAATATGGAAAATAAATAATTATCACTTATTCTTTCAAAACATTGCAGGCTACACCCGATAAGCTGACAGCCAGGTCACATACCGTTTGTCAATAAGCAAAATCAATGGAGCCGTCTCGTTCTGTCTTAACGTAAATTGTATATCGCTTGCTCTTTCTATTGACAGTGACGTCATTGACGCTACTTCTGTAACTGTAAATATTCTAAGTTTTACCGTATACTTTATAGGTACCATCGACCGGCGTGTTTGCACAATTTATTATACCACTTAGTTGGCAACAAGCACACGGCCCACCTGACTCTCTCCTTACCTACATACATATTACATAGCAACGGAAAACTGATTACTAAGATGGTTTGATCACCCTGAATGCTGGAAGCTTATTTGGAATTTTGGTATTCAGATCATTTTGAACACTTATCTGGTCAATATTAAGCTGCTCGTGACGTATGTCCTACGTCACTGCAGTTTAATGCAATCTCATCAAAATTACATACTGTGTGATTTGTGCGTGACTTTGTACATTGAGAGGAGTTGGTATGCAATTAAGAATTAACGACACGACGACCCTAAAATAGTTAACCTCGAACGTCACACCGTCACGCATAGGTACGTACAAATGCTGGAATAAAATATTCACTTAACTGCTGTAATAATGGATATCAATCAAGCTGTCGGCGTCTATTTTCGACGAAAACTTAATTTCGTCACTCGCGCGCTATTTCTGCTATAGCAAAACATACTTTACTAAGCTAAGATGTAATTAGTTTAAACATAAACACAATCCATGCTAATATTATAAATGGAAAGTGTAGGTATGTGTGTGTCTGTTTGTCCGTCTTTCACGGCTAAACCACCGAACCGATTTTGATGAAATGTAGTACAGGGGTGGATTACACATTGAGAAAGGCGATGCCGAGGGCAAAAGCTAGTTCTAGCATAATCAGACGTCCAGTCCCCCTAGGCAACTGGCAATTCATTACGCCGGTATTGTAAATTAGACTGAAGGATGTCATGCGTCGAGAACTGTCATTACCTGTATGTACCTGTGTATGGGAGAGTTTGTCATATTGCATCACTAGAATATATTGTTTATAAAAGGACTTAGGCACGGTTAATACAAAAGAGTTGTGACGGGGAAACCTTATGCAGTGTGCAATAATCTAGTCACACCACGCAAATGTAAAAGTCTCTATTTTCAATATTTGAAAAATAGAACACTACGGACGCTGTTATGAATATAAAGGTTATGTTGTTATGAATATAATTCCTATTTATTTGTTCATTGTGTTATCTTCTAAGTTATACTAATTGTCTATTCTCGCTGTTGAAGTGAAATAGTAGATTATGGCACAAGTGTGTAAAGTTGGTGATTACCGCTGAGGCGATATTGACAGCCGAGCCGGTAGGCGAGGGTCTTAAGAGAGCCGAAGACGGTAATCAACAATACACACGTGTATCCCTCGCTTTCCTCGCACAATAGAATCCTTCGCTTATTCGGGACTAAGAATCTGCAGTCACAGCAAAAAACAATTTTGCTCACTTGTTGAACAAATAACTATTTTTATGTAGATTTTATTGTCTGGTAGGATTTAAATACCTATAGTACAATTTAAAGGACTAGTTGGCTAAATTGTACCAGTGGCAGACCTACGCAGAAACTACATTTTAACTAACTTAACGTAGACGCGAGACGTTGTTCTTTTGGTGTATGATAGTCAAGATATTTAACTTTATTTGACATGCCTATTTATAAGTCCTTTCATAAACACGGGATTTTAGTGTTTTTCATAAAACGGTAAGTTTTATCATAAACACGTCTGAGAATAAATAAAAGAACATACAATTATTTATTAAAATCGGTCAAGTGCTAGTCGGGCTCGCGCGTTAAGGATTCCGTACGAAACTCAATTTAAGCGCGCAAAATGCTTGGATTGCATAGAATTAGTAGTTTTGAATTTATTATACTTTCTATTGAGCTAGAATCATGAAATTGGGGAAGAAGCAAGACCTTATATAACAATAAAATTAAAGGGAAAAAACCGAAATCTGTAAATATGTAGCTCATCACCATAAAATGAAATAATGAAATGAAATGAAATAATGGTTTATTTGTCAGAATATGGGTGAGTGGGTACTGAGTTTTTGGATGTTTTACATTCTAGGTGCAAGCCATACTCTACCAATGTGTGGCGTACAAAAATATGTCTTACAATTAAAATTAAATTATTCTATTTATAATAATCTACCTATCTACGGTAGCAGTTCCTTACGGTACGGGTTGCTACATATGCACGGTTTTCTTCTTTCGGTTACGGTTTACTTCATTTATGGATTAGCGAGTTTGGTACGTACCTAAACAGCTTAACAAAATACTTCTTTCTAATGATAACAACAAAAGCAACGAACGAAACAAAGAACGAACAAAGTAATTCCACGAATGATTTGAGAGTAGTCAGATTATAACAAAACGCGGGTCAAAATTGTAACTAACTATAATTTAATTCTGTGTTAATACAGAAAAAACTCAAAAAGTCAATTATTTCGAAAACTATTGATTTTCCCAATTATTTATTCACATATGGAGGGTAAAAATTGTAGCATTTTGAGTCACGCTGTATAGAATGTACAGTTGATACTCGTATGTCCGCGAACGTGATGTCCATATTAAGCTCAAAATGGGTCAAGGTATTTTACCTTCAACAGTCTCGACCCGAACTCGTATTAGGCTATTTTGTCATTAACTTTTCAATTACTTAATATTTCTATTCTAAGTGGAAGGCCTTTTACACGCAAGGCATGCAACAGAAATAGTATGCTCCTCTAGCCCAGATCATTATTATATGGGTTTCCTCAAGGATCAGTCCTGGGCGTATTACTTTTTATTTGCTACATTATCGATTTTCCTAATATTTGTAGTACTCTAACTAATGTCATTATTTGTTGACGACAGCAAGGTCATATTTTACACTGGTGTCTATGAAGAAATTGAATATGATATTAATAACATTAATGACATTAATACAAGCCTTTTTACAATTATTGACGGGCTAAATTATGGCGCAAAAGATTATTATGGCAATAGTATGCTAACTAAAGCAACTTGTGGACTGCAATTATGAGTGGTTCATATTAAGGCACGTATACAGGATGAATGAATGTTTCGTAAAATATAAGTACAAACATAGGTTTAGGTGTAAAAAATGTTAGTAACTAACCTGGATTTTCATTATCTGAATAAATGAATTATTATTATAAATACTAATAATTTCAAAGTTACACTTTAAGTTAAACTAAAACTATGACATTGAAATTAAAACAAATAAATCAATTACAGTTACAGATTATTTAAAAACACGATCAAATAATGGAAACAAGTTACACGAATTTTTAAGGTTTGAATATAGATAGTGATATGTCATGGAGAACTCAAATTGACAATGTCTGTTTGAAACTGTAGTAAATAATAGTCTATATATCCCAGAATAATATGGGTTTATTGAACTAGAAACAAACTATGAAATCGAATATGAAATGACATAACAAATTGACTGACATCCATAGAAAACTAAACTATACTTAGACTAAAGGAGATTATCACATTAACTCAACAGATTCTCATATGCCTTGTATAAGTTAGGTAGAATGGCAAATGAAACTGCTCTCTTAACAGCCTACCATGGCTATGTTGCCTCCACTTTGCGATACCGTTTTACTTTTTTGGGGTAATGCCACAAATGTCAACGATGCATTCATAGAAATGTATACGAACCATCTGTTAATTGCATCGACCAGATACTTGTAAACCGCATTTCCAAAGACTCAATATTTTGACCCTGTCATCTCTCTAAATGAAAGTAGTAAATGTTGTATTAAAGTCTAATATACAAGCCCGTAGAAAGTCAACGTCACTCAAATTGCATTTGGTGCCATTAAAAACGGCGTTTATCATAAAAGACGTTATGACGTTGTATCATAAAAGTGTATATGTAATAGCACCTAAAATATACAATAAATTACCAGATAACATTAAACATTGCAAGAATATTCTTGGATTGAAATGAAAACTTTTTAAATGACTATGTACCAAAGCATACTATTCTGTAAATGAGTAGATATTTACCTAAACAATTAATTTTTAATTTTATTTCTTACGGTGACTCTAATCACGTTTAGCTCTTGACATGAATAATTTTTGACGTTTTCATTTTTTCATGTGGTAGGATTATTCTGACATTTTGTTTTTTGCGATTATGTTCTGACCTATAGTTTAACCGCCCCCTAAAATCGAACCACACGTCCTGATCGTCCACCTGAATCTCGTGGGGAAAACAAATTTACTGGCGTGGCTAACGTGGCTTGACATTGCCGTTTCGCCATTAATAATTTTAATATACATTTTACTTGACATTGACAAAGTTGTTATGGTGATTTGCTGCAGAGGCCATTTTGAAGCTGCTAAAGTTCTATAGTTTGACCGTTACCGCTGTTCCGCGGCTGGACTATAGACGGTGAGACGGGGAAAAATATCGAACGTCAGATTTGGTCAGTCCGCCACCAACGCTCACGGCGGTATCTCGTGTCATTTGTACCGGACTGTCTAGATCAGACGCACATGAAATTACAATTCAAAGATAGGTCATGCGATATATCGTGATGTCAAGAACATTTTTTTTTTATATTTTTTATACAGAACGACTCTGATTCTAGTTCCGATGGTGAAACGGAAGATAAAATTGAAGGAGAATTTGTCAGAATTTATGTCTGTTTTTATTAAAGACTAGTTGTTGCCCACGATTTTTCTTGTCATCAACATCATCATTGGTCCACCTCCCTTTAGGTCTTCCTCTCCCCTTGTAGCCATCCACTTCCATAGATAATGCCTTCCTTACGACATTGATTTCATCCCTACACATTACATGTCCGAACGGACATGATTTTCATATACTTTCTGTAATATAATATTAGTATTAGTATGAAGAAGGATATTAAAGGATAAGTATTTTTCATTTTTCATACTAGGAAGCTCTGGAAATAAATAGGTTATTAAATTCGGATAGAAACCAAATAATAAATCAACAGTTGGATCTGAGCCGCTCACCTCTGTTGCAATGAATAGTGACATCTACATATCTGATTAATTATTTATTAATTTGACTGACATTTTATATATTATGACTCATGTTGTGTAGTACCATTAAGCATATTATTATTTCCATTTGACATCTTTAATTTGACAATTCCTTTAATTTAATTCAATTATAATTTTGACATTTAATCATCTGACATTTACCTTTAATACAACTAGCGCTATACCTATAATGTATTTATTAATTTTTAAACATAATAACTTTTAAGGAAATTCAAACATTATTTTCCCCAAATGTTGGGAAAAAAACTGAACCTGGTATGCACATTTTTAAAACTACCCACATATAAAAAATGTAGTATTTAGACATATAATTGGTAAAAATTATTGTATTTAGTAAACCTTTGATAATGCCGTGAGGTGAAACCGGTCAGGTTAAAAATAAACCGGTGGAGGGATTAGAGGGAATATTAGTCATTTCGGTCGCTAATATTCTTTAAAACAAAAAACAAAAAAAAATGCCATAAGACGAAACCGGTCAGTGTCAATAATAAATACTGTGGAAAAAGTATAAGTGTTCTCAATAGGTGTAACAACAAATTTCACCAAGTGCCATCAATCAACGGCATAAATACAAAAAAGGTCATTCATACGTAACGAAGCAAACTCTCAACACAAGTTACTGAATTACAAACCTATTATTTTCTCTATTCATTAAAATGACATATGAATTACATTTTTAAATATATCCTAAAAAAAAACGGGTTGCACTCCGGGAGTGCCGGCAGAAGTGAAAACTTTTTCTTTCTTTCTTCGTTATATACAGAGAAAAAGATAAAAAGAACATACCATACCATACCATACCTATAATATAGCGCCAATCATAGAACCTATCACTAATTTTCTGTCAGAAGAAATTAATGAATTACAAAAAGAAAAAATAATCACAAAAAGTAATAAATTACAAAAAGAAAAAATTATCACAAAAAGTGTCAGAAGCCCAGGTTCGAACCCGGTAACATCTGAAGCAATAAGGACTCATAGTCGAAGCGTTTACGGCGTAGCTACGAAGCTTCATATTGTACTTGACAAAATAAACAATGTTTTGCTTATGTTGTATGACGTCAGTCGTCGGTTACGGTTCAAAGGTCAAGCGATCCTGACGCAAGTTTAATATTTTTACTCATCCAACGCCGCTAAAGAAGTTTTCACTTAAAAATTTTGTATCGAATACTTTACCGTATTATTATAAATAAATTAATATAAATAACTTTATTTATTGTGTCTAATAGAAAATCGCCATATTGGCGCTGATAGTCATGGTGCGCAGTAGTGAGTGTACTTAGAACTATACTTTGTAAAATGTAGCTTGGTTCCTATGACAGATGTCAAAATGTTATTACTAGAGATGTGAAAGTGTGATAGTCAGTCGAGAATGAGTAATGTATAGGTTCAATGAAAATGCATGTATATATGAATCAGATAATAGAGTACATCCTAAATCATCATCACCATCTTCGTCGTCTTCTAAATCCGACTCGCTGGAACAGTCTTGGAGATTTATAATTAGTTCATTTTCTCTTATGTTGTCAAAACGAACGTCACGTTCCCAGTCTTCAATAATGAGACGTTTGGTACTTTCCATAACACTTTTCCAGTTCTCCGGTGTAACTTTGGTGCAAGCTTCTTTTAATAAACCCATCCTTTTTTTTTTCAGTAAACGGCGGAGTGGTATTGTTGCGTGCCGCATAGCCTAAAACAATTAAATTTTCATTATTGTATTAAAAGTAAAATATGTATTATTATGATTCTTTGTTACTGAACTTTAAATAGGTAAAACATTTTTTATAACTAGCTTTACCCCAGGACTTAGGTCTGCATTTTTTTTTTTGAGATAAAAAGTAGGCTATGGTCCTTCCTTTGTTACTTCATTGCAACAAGTAAGAAGTTGACAAATAAACTCATTTTTTCACATTTGTAACATTAGTAAGGTTTATCATATGACAGGATTTTATATAAAAAGAACTATAAAGATAATTAAAAAAATACGAACCTTTAATTTGAGCCCCTATCATTCATCATCATTTCTATACTGTTGTATTGGCAATGATATGGAGGGAGACGGAGAACAGTGTGGCCAAAGGATTTTGCCAGCTCGTCGAATATATATTTTGGACCGCCGAGTGGCTTATTTAAGTTAACGAGCCTTATTAGCTCCACCTTCAACATTGAGCCTCAACACCTTGGCACCTCGCTATGATTGGCATTTAGCCATGTTTCGTTCAAAAAAAACAAATTTGTTTTGCCTTTCGTAAAAAATCACAACGTGCGAGAGCTATATCTGTCCGTTCCATCAATATTCACAACAGTACTATTGTGTATCGATTATGCCTCACACAGTTGACTGAGTTGACCGATGTGTCCCATCACTAGTAATTTCAGCCGACACACGTAACCTTGACGGAACGGCAAGATATTTTTATGTTGCGCATATATTTAATTTATTGATGTTTGTTTTCCCAAATTATTATGTTATTATTGTGTTATATTATTGTATGATACATTTTATTTGTGAGCTATGGTGGTAACTACAAGAAATAAAATTTATAAATGAATGATCGAAGAGAGACGCCTTTACAATGTTAAAGTCGCCCAGAAAATGTTCAAATGTCACAGGACCCAAGCTACATTTTACAAAGTATAATACTAATGATAGACCACAATTGTCTTGATATCGATAAAAACTTTGCCAGGTTGACAATTAACACAGAAGTAGACAGTAGAGATCATGATGTATAAACGTATAACATAACGTAAGATAGTAGTATCGAGTACTGCTTATATACTGTATTATTACAAACTTCATGTTGCCTTGTAGGTAACTCCCAAGATGACACAGTCAGGGCACTCCCGAAAGATAATAACGCGTCCGAGCTTGAATCTAGACTCATATTCCATAAACGATTTATGATAGGAGCCCAGTCGAACAGAGTGGGGTTGGGAGTACGAGATCCAAAAAGGGACCAGGATATACTCAGGTCCTTTCTGAAGCAAGACGAAAATGATAAATATCGAGTGCATGCGATGAATTTGGAAATCCAAAACGAATGGTTGACAATGGGAGAGTTCTGCATACCGATGGCCTTAAAGTGGCGCACCTTGACCTATGAGTGGTCGCCGGCCTTGTTAAAATTCTATCTTAACGCCTTTCAGATGACCCTCCCAGACCAGAGTACCCTGGTAAGGTAGGGGATGGCCACAGAAAAGCAATGTTATACCTGTGGTGAGGCAATAGGGATGGCTAGGCACATATTAGTAGGATGTAGGGTGCTTCTCGATAGAGGCCAATACTCACGCCGCCACGACAATATCGGTCTCAATAAATGAATAGAAATATAGTTTATATGCTAAACAATGTACCTATTGTCTTAAAGGCGGAATCATACTTGTATGTCGTGGCGTATCGTGACACGCCAGGAGCATAATTATCAGGGTCCTACCCTATCTCCATTCCTAATTTCATCCTATCGGTCTAGCGGTTGTGGCGCGAAGAGGTGCGGAACTATTTTAACGTTTATATTAATATTAGGCATACTGGGATTAGGATTTGTTATAGTATAGAGTTGGTATAAAAAAAAGACAGGTTGCACTCTGGGAGTGCCGGCAGAAGTGAAAACTTTTTCTTTCTTTCTTTCTTCGTTATATACATAGAAAAAGATAAAAAGAACATACCATACCATACCCTCACGCAAAAACCGCGCCATGACGTGGAGTTGCATATACCAGCCCGTGTTACCATACCATACCATACCATACCTATTGTATAGCGCCAATCATAGAACCTATCACTAATTTTCTGCGAATTTTTTGTCAGAAGAAATTAATAAATTACAA
The DNA here is from genome assembly GCA_949126895.1 of Eilema caniola. Taxonomy (NCBI): domain Eukaryota; kingdom Metazoa; phylum Arthropoda; class Insecta; order Lepidoptera; family Erebidae; genus Eilema; species Eilema caniola. Next base: position 23,964,387 of record OX421474.1, read on the forward strand.
AAAGAAAAAATAATCACCAAAAGTAATAATAAAAAAAAGGCCAGTTGGTTTGAACCCGATACTCTCTGGAACTCTCCGAAACTATAAGGACTTACAGTCGAAGTGCTAACCGTTTAGGCTACAACGCTATCTATCGTAACTTGCAAAATAGATAGTCTGTACCTAATCTTGTATGACGTCAGTCGTCGGTTACGGTTCAAAGGTCAACTAATCCTGACGCTGCAACAATACACAATTAACATTTTACACCCATCCAACGCCGCTAAAGAAGTTTTCACTTCAAAAAATTCTTAAATTACACATTTCATTATTATGAACGATGTGTCTTATGTACCAAATTAACAATATGGCCATTTTAGACATTTTTATGGTAAACGCATCTTATCGACATATCGATAAAAACGACATACAACACCCATTTGAAATCAAATTATTTCTCAATACATTCACTGTGGCGCTTCAAATCGATACAAAAACAAAATTGTCATTTTCACTCCTTTAGCATTGACGAATATTTCTGGAACAAATGCTTTGATAGGAACTATGTTATAGGAAATACTCGTATGAATATAAATGTTGATATCATTTTATTACTTTATTTCATTTACTTTTTTTACTATACGCACATTTAATCATGCCTTTATTCCCGGAAGGTTAGTTAGAGGTGAATTAACACCCACATTTCACTAGTCATTGTATTCAGTCCCACGTAATATGGGGTTTTTTTATATACAGGGTGTATTTTTGAAACGGGGCAGTAAGGGCAAGTACCTTAACCGTTGCAGTTACAGCAAAACGTTCTTAGAAGACCTTCCCTAACTTTTTGACATATTTTGAACTGCATTCACAGATTTTGTAAAAAACTTACAGTTGGCAAAAAAAATGCAAAAAGTCCAAAAAATTTTTTTATGCCAATCGATTCTATTTCATGTGGGGATCAAAAACCTCTATGAGACCATTTTAGCTTTCAATACTAGGAAAGACAGAAATCGCCAAAAACGTTTCCCATACATTTCGGCAACAGAAACAAATTTCTACGATGGTCTAACTTTTTGTTATGGCCAGGAAGTGGGTAGAAAACTCTCAAATTTCGAATTTGATTCGAAAATCTGTGTGTTATTCTTAGTTTCAGCTGAGAAACTTCGTATGAGTTATTAATTAAGGATTTTCGCTAAAATGTCTTCGTGAAAAAATTGACTTATTAGAAGCGTATTTTGTCAATAATCGAAATGCGGGAGCTGCATTAGTGTGGTACCGCAATAAGTATCCGTTGCGGCATGTGCCAACAAGAAAGGTTATTACAAATCTTTTGAAAAACCTGGAATTGCAGGGTTCTTTCAAAAGAAAGCGGCAGCCTCGTGTGGACATGGATACGGAGATTGCGGTTCTAACTTATGTCGAAGCATATCCAGAGGTATCGTCCAGGCAAGTCGCCCTTGAAGTAGGTGTATCCCACTCCCTTGTGATAAAGATATGGAAGAAATACGGCTACAAGTGCTATCGATATGGGCGCATAGTTCAAGTGTTACATCCGGGTGATGATGTTCGAAGGCTTACTTTTTGCAGATGGCTAAGAGGAAAAATAAGCAGAGATTATGAATTTTTAAATTACATACTGTGGTCAGACGAAACGAATTTTTCCAATAACGGTATGTACAACATAAAAAATCACCACTATTGGTCCAAAGAAAATCCACTAGGAGTTACGGCAAGTCATAATCAGGTTCGCTTCTCATTCAACTGTTGGTGTGGTATAATGTCCAATCGAGTCATAATGGTGGAATTTTATGAAGGGAAACTGAATTCTGCCATGTATAATGAAGTCATTTTACACCATCTTGAAAACGAGATGGACGAATGGCCCCTGTCGGAATTGCGAAAAGTTCATTTTCAACAAGATGGTGCTCCGCCACATAACAGTCACCTTTCACGTTCCAATTTGAGCCGCCTATTCGGTACACAGTGGATAGGTACACATGGTCCAACACAGTGGCCACCTCGTAGCCCCGATCTAACACCACTTGATTTTTTTTTATGGGGCTTCGTGAAAAACGAGGTGTATAAGACGACGTACGCCAGTGTTCAAGAGCTCAAGGATGCATTAATGACCATTTTACGTAATATTCATCCCAGAACATTATTAGCCGCCATTCGTTCAGTGCAAAAAAGGATAGACTTATGTATTCGTGAAAATGGAAATCATTTTGAGCAATTTGTTTCATAAACCAATTTTTTAAATGTTTAAATGATTTTTTTTATTTAAAAAAGTTCAAAATTTTACCTGACCTATGAGTTTCGAGTTGATTTATCATATTTCCGTACGAAATGTATGGGAAAGGTCTTTGGCGATTTCTGTCTTTTCTAGTACTGAAAGCTAAAATGGTCCCATAGAGTTTTTTGATCCCCACATGAAATAGAATCGATTGGCATAAAAAAAAATTTTTGAACTTTTTGCATTTTTTTTGCTAACTGTAAGTTTTTTACAAAATCTGTGAATGCAGTTCAAAATGTCCCAAAAAGTTAGGGAAGGTCTTTTAAGAACGTTTTGCTGTAACTGCAACGGTTAAGGTACTTGCCCTTACTGCCCCGTTTCAAAAATACACCCTGTATATAGGACACATCAATTTGACTTTAGCTCGCCTTACCATCAGTAAGCTGAAGGCAAAGTCTCAGGAAAGAGGGCCACCCTTATATACACGTGCCACATTAACAATGGTGGCACTCAGCTTGACGGCCTCATCAGATGCTTTTTCACACCCCACTTAAATTACCCGGGACTGTAGGAAGAGGGAAACACGTGAGCTGGCAAGGAATTCGATTGCCGTATTCCGGGCACTATTGTTGACTCGAGTCATGCATCTGAGGCATAGTCTGGGCTGTAGATATCTGTGTGATGTTAAACAACCCTATACAACACTACAAGAGATGGGGTGGGGTGGCCCAAATTCTACTCTGCCGGGAACCACGTGACTTTATTATATCACTGGTAAAACATGCGCTCGTGCTCAATATTGTACCTCCACTGAACTTATTCTAACTTAAACATAATGAAGGTAGAACACGCCGGTATTGCCGTCCAATTAAGTATTCCGACTGAGGAAGTACCTCGGTCCTAAAGAATACAGCGGCCATAATAACCTCGTGTTTTGTTCAGAGCCAGAGCTTCAGAGCTCGCTGTAGGGTTTTTGTGCGGTCGGGTTGAAGACCAAAGGCTTGTATCGCTTTGTCTTCTACACTAACGGCACAGAAACTCTCTGTGCTCCTAGGGTCGGCAGCACGAGTGTGACTTTCCTAGTGTTGCACACGTTCATAGGCCACGGTAACCACTTTTTATCATGTGGGCCGCTGACTACCACCTAAGTGTTTAAAAAAAAAACTACACAATGTTCTTATGCAAAATTCTTTTATTTTATTTGATGTGACGACCGAAAATAGAAACGAATTAGGTAATATACAATTTTTGGAATGAATAGTCGATTAGAATACTTATTAAATCTACCAGTATATTGATTACGACAAACTAAAATCTTTGTTATAATTCTTATACAGGTAACGGCTGCTGGCAAAGCGGTTCTGGTGACTGGCTGTGACAACGTGCTTGGGAACGCTCTAGCAAGACGTTTAGACGACCTCGGCTACCATGTCTTTGCTGGATTCCAAAGCAAAGCTGGCAACATCGATGCTGATATGCTCAAAGAAGACTGTTCTGGAAGATTGCACACTCTACAATTGGATATTACATCGGAAACACAGGTATTTTGTTTTCCTAATCAAGTTCTGAACACATGGACATCGTCAATGCAATTATATTGCCAAATTAAAAATAAAAACATCAGAACCTAGGCTCTTTACTGAACAGCACCGTTCAATTAACGGCCTGAATGGTGTTCAGCCATTTAATTAAACGGCTAGGCAAATAGCTTGGATCGATGCCGGTTAAGTACTTGCCTAGTCACTCAATTAAACAGTTACAAATTGACTTATTACTGCATTGTTATAAAAAAAAAATAACCACGAAGGCTTAATTTCGAGGTAGTGCTCTTAGATCCCATTATCAGCTCTTCACCAACTTTGTAAGCCTATGATCTAAAACGAACTGAAGTCGTATCATTTCCTCAAGAATTTTAGATGTTGGTTTATGCAGTAGTTAACAAATAAAATAAACATCAGTTCGTAAATCAACTAATTGTATAACCTATGTTAACCTAATATCATTTAACTACAGGATATTGCTATGGCAGGTAGTGTAGGTACTGTAAATGTTTAATATCTCAGAGGAATCACCTTGTACCTTGTACCTTGTACCTTGTACCCATTGTAGCCTTATGGTCTTATCTGGATAAATAGAACGGCTGCACGGCTTAAGTCTTGTTAAATTAATTTTGTACGTGTACCGCTCCTAGCAAACCTCAATATAGGGATGTATTCGACTCTAAATTAATTCAACTTGGCAGCATAAAGGAGATGTTAAAATGTGAAGGTCAATGACGCCCACTCTTCGATGACATTTAAGCGGCGTTTTCTCCATCGTATAAAAATTACCCTGATTTGCACAGAGTATGATACTGTTAAAGATATTCTGAACTGTTACTTCAGTTCAGAATTCAGTTATTTTCCACTTTTCAGGGTCTTTTTGCATCTTGATGTCATTTGTATGATTTAATTTAATTTAAGCTTTTTTCTTACAATAAAAAGTATTTACTTTCGTTCTTTCGTTGAATTTCTTCGGCCATGAAGATTCCGAACCAAGTGCCCTTCTTTCTCTGTACCCAACCAATTAAATACGTGTGCTATCACACGCCTGTCAATCGCGTCAATTTCTGGAACGTACGTAACTTTTGATGAAATAATTTCACCGGAACTAAAAGTTACAATCTATTATCAGTTGTTTGTTTGTGCCTAAAAGATCAACAGAATAATTTCATGTTACAGAAAATATACGTCTATATTCTAACTTTATTCTAAAAGCATACAGTCAATACAAAGCCCCTGGATGTATGGTACTTAGTCGATGGAACCATCGGAGGCAGTCCCGTCGTGGTCTTGCGGGATGTGGAAGCACTGGTCCCTGCCTTGAAGGATTTGGGCCTGGACATAAATTCAGCAAAATGCCCGGCCCGGTGACGCATGAACTGAGCGCGAACTTCATGTCCGTCCGTCGGACCGGGACTCGCTTTACCTACTGGGGTCGCATCTTTTCCTAAAAGGTTTGCCCGAGGACTTGACAACCCGGACACGAGTCCTGGCATCCCTGGAGAAGCACTTTTACCACCTCTCCGTTCACGTATCCTTGTCACTGTTGTGGTCGGTGCTTCGGGATGCCTAAGCTTACGTATGTCATACGGACAACGCCGACGAGGTGGGATTTCCGGATGAAGTACTCCGATTTGACGAAACGCTCAAGCACATCGAAGGGATAATCAACATCGACCTTAACAAGCGTCAGTGGTGCAAGGCCAGCCTGCCGATCCGATGCGGTGGACTGGAAGTGCGCCGTTTGGAGTGTGGCCCGATCGCCTTTCTTGCTTCTTCCCATGGGGCCTCGTGGTTGGTCGACTGCTAATTATCGCGAATAGGTGCTAACATTGGCATTCCCTCTTTCAGGGAAGCCTATGAGACCTGGACCAGGTTATATCTGGAGTCGATCCCGCCCGTGAGACCAGGCGTCCAGGTCGTGCATTCTCACTCGTCTGCGTGATGGTGCGTCGGGAGTTGAGTTAATATGTCTCAATGCTTCCTCTGGGCAGGAGCCAGGTGCCTGGCTGCATGCCCTGCCATCCCCTAATCTAAGCATGTTACTGGACGATGATTCCCTTAGAGTGACAGCCGGACTACGACTTGGCTGCACCGTGTGCGATCCCCACACTTGTGTATGCGGTGCAAGCGAACGGTTTGCACGGTCTTAGTTGCACCCGAAGTGCCGGACGAAGGCCCCGATACCACGCCATAAACGAGATCGTGCGAAGGGCACTCGTTTCCGCGGGTATCCCTTGCATTTTGGAGCCACCGGGACGGGAAGCCGCCAGACGGACTGACACTGGTCTCTTGGAGGAGACGTCGCTGCCTAATTTGGGACGCCACGTGTGTCTGGACCTTTGCGGCGTCCACCACGTCGCGGCAACTCGGAGGGCAACTGGTGAGGGGGCTGAGTCCGTGGCGGTGCTGAAACATATCAAGTACGCCGCCCTGTAGCCTGCGGGATACGATTTCGTGCCGTTCGCGCTGAAGACGGCGGGTCCATAGGGCCTCGAGGCTAAGAGGTTCTTGAAAGATTTTTCGTGCCGACTGCAGAGGGAGGGATGGGATTCGCGCTAGGGCCAATATTTAATGAAAAATGTTTCCCTGGCCATGCAGAGGGGAAACGTTGCCAGCCTGATGGGCACGTTTGGGCGAGGAGTCGTAGATATTACATGATCCTCCGGATCAAAAATTTAAATGTATTTATTTTCAATGACATTGTGTAATTGGACTGAATTAAATTAATTAATAAGGTATATAATACTTTATTTTAATAATATAACTTAATCAATTAATCAACTCGCTTATCGCAAAATTAGTAGATGTTATTTTATTTTTTATTTTTTTATTTTTTTGTTAATAAAGAATATTAGCAGCCGAAATTATCGAAATTACTAATCTTCCCTCTAACCCCTCCAACTAAGCTAAATTGCTAGTGCTAGGAGTGGGTTCACGTCGGTAGTGTAATGGCCAGAATTCGAACCCGGGACCTCTGGATCGTAAGGCCGACCCCTTAACCACTAAGCTACCGACGCTTGAATTGTACTTTAGTTGGTACTCCTGATAATTGACGGACGAGGCTCTGGCCAACTTTCCTCTTCGTTTTGGGTGGTCAACCGGCAGTCGCTCCAATAAAGGCCTTATAAACCAAATCAAAAGCGAAAATAGTATGCGTACCCTAAGCTCCAAAGTACTCCCAAGGCGTTAGCCTCAGATGCAACAGATACGTCACAAACCAGCAATACAGTGAATATTATAACTGTATTGTACCGTTTTTTTTTTTTTTTTTTTTTTTCCCACGGAAAAGAAATCCCCACGGATACCCACCCCTCCGGAGCCGAAGGGGTAGGTTATGTCGGACTCGAACCGACTAAACCGCACGCCGTCTGTGGGTCGATGTGCTAGGCCGGAGGTGAGGTTGTCTTTTGACATATCCCTCGCACCCCGGCTGACCCAGGGCCATTCCTCTCGGTCTGGCCCTCCTCGGGAGGGGGGACCACGCGGTCCCCGACTCGCCCCCGGTAGGGGGGGGGGCGCGCATCGTCCTACGATGCGCGCCGCCGCCGTGGCCTGCTTCTGCTAGGGTGACGAGCGGCTCCACCCGTCACCCTCAGGCCCGCGCTCATGGGGGGCGGAGGTCGGTTTGCGCCCTCCGACGCCCGAGCCGCCTTCGAACGCGGCCAGCGATGTCCGCGAGTCTTTCTCGCTCGCTGCGCCGCGCCCGCTCTGCTGTCTCCTTCACGAGCATGACCTGCTCGCAGAAGGAGGCGCTGGCCGCCCACGCATCCGCGCAGCGGACCATCGCCGCGAGCAGGGTGGAGAGCGTGAGCACTCTCACCCCCAGGGCCGTCACAAGCTCCCGCCTCGGCGCTTCAAACGCTGGACACTCGGTGAGCGCGTGCAGCCCCGAGTCCACGCTCGCGTCGCAGTGATGGCACTCGGGCGTTGGCTCTATGCCCATCAGATGCAGGTACCGCCCGAAGTTACCGTGTCCGGTAATGACCTGCGTCTGACGGTACGAGAGGCCACCGTGTGGCCTCTCTAGCCACTCCCCCATGATGGGTCTTACCGCCGCAATCACGGCGTGCCCTACTGTATTGTACCGTTAAAGTATGAATATAAGTATTTACAATTCGACCTACGTTCTCAAAAGTTAATCTGCCCACTAGACAAGAATAGAATAATCAATGTCGGGATTGAGTAATACATTTATTACATTCCTAAACGTAAGTAGGTATGTCAATCCCATACATTAATTATTATATTCTACTAGCTGACCCGTCCCGGCTTCGCCCGTGGCATACTTCAACCCCGTAGCACCCCTAAGCCATAATCCGTCACTCAATTGGTTTGCCTTCCCGGAACCTCTCCACTAACACTTGATCTTTATAAGTTAGACTTTTAAGTATTATTACGAATCGTTTGTAGTTTGTATGGAAAAGTGTTTCTTTTAGACTCTTTCAGACAATTTTTTTTTTAACATTTTCTCAAAAGGACCATCCCCATGCTTACAACGAACGTTTTAAAAAAAAGACGGGTTGCACTCCGGGAGTGCCGGCAGAAGTGAAAACTTTTACTTTCTTTCTTTCTTCGTTATATACGGAGAAAAAGATAAAAAGAACATACCATACAATACCATGCCACCCTCGGGGACCGCGTGGTCTCCCCTCCCAAGGAGGGCCAGACCGAGAGGAATGGCCCTGGGTCAGCCGGGGTGCGAGGGATATGTCACGAGACAACCTCACCTTCGGCCTAGCACATCGACCCACAGACGGTGTGCGGTTTAGTCGGTTCGAGTCCGACATAATCCGTGGGGATTTCCCGCACGTAAATAAAAAACCATGCCAACCTATAATATAGCGCCAATCATACAACCTATCACTAATTTTCTGCTAATTTTCTGTCAGAAGAAATTAATAAATTACAAAAAGAAAAAATAATCACAAAAAGTAATAAATTAGAAAGAAAAAATAATCACAAAAAGTGTCAAAAGTCCAGGTTCGAACCCGGTTCTATCTGAAACCATAAGGACTTACAGTCGAAGCGCTTACCGCTAAGCTACGAAGCTTCTTAGCGTACCTAGCAAAATAAACACTCTGTAGCTAGGAATGTTGTATGACGTCATGTCGTCCTACAAAGTCGTCGGTTACGGGTCAAAGGTCACGTGATCTTGACGCGAGTTAGGTCACGTGATCCTGACGCGAGTTTAACACTTTTTACCCATCCAACTCCGCTAAAAAAGTTTTTTTACTTCAAAAAGAATTAACAAAATCGGTTCAGTTATTCTCGATATTTACGCTTAGCTGTTGCATTTTTATACTATAGAAGATTCTACAAATGAACTAACTAAGAGGGCTGGTTTTCTTAAAAAAACAGGACTGAAACACTGGGAATACATAATAATTATATAATACATAATTTACATACCAAAGGCTCATTTATACGAGTATAGTTTCTCGCCAGCAAGATACAATTATCGAAAGGATATCAATAACTTACTTTGTCCAAACATTTGTAAAAAAAATTGCCACTCGTTCATCCACGCAGGCGAGAATTGCCTCGCAATTTAATATTGATAGGTTCCGTCTAAACAGAATTTTAAAGCAATAATCGTATTTTGACATAAGGCGATATGTCACGAATCTCGTATGACGTAGGCGAGAATTTAGTGTTAGCGTGTGTGTAAACATTTTGATACGATATTCGTAAGGCGATTATTATTCTTGAGCCAAAACTTGCAAGAAACTTTCTCCATACAACACCCAAACGTTATCTAGTGGCAAAATGGTAAAACATTTACGCATGCTTTTTGTTTAGATTCTCTCAGCTTCGTTGTATATCGTGGACCATTTACCAGAGGGTGCTCAAGGACTGTGGGCTATCGTAAACTGTGAATCCTGGTGTGCGCTTGGGGAACTAGAATGGGTGCCGTTCTCCGTGATCAAACGTGCGATGGATGTGAACCTTTTAGGTAAGTAGAACTACAAAGCTACGCCAAGCTACGGTACCGCTCCGTTAGTTATTGTTTCGTTGAACAACCACTAGATGTCTGTAGTTGTTTAAAAACAACTCATTTTCCATAAGGTTTGTTCATTCGGAGACATTCCAACACAAATTTTATTTTATAATTTAGTTATTTTATTCTCTTTGGCGAATTAGAAGCCAATTAGAAGATCTTCCTAGGCAGGTAGTGTAACAAAATCAAGATGCCTTATCATGGTAATTTGAATATGATACAATTGTGTAATTAACACACACCCACGCCTACCCAAAATTAATTTTGGTAATTTGAATAATATATTTCGATCCGATTCCGATTCAGTAAAGTAGTGGTTTACTTAATATAATTTATGCACGTGATCAATTTTGGCAATCAAAATCATCTAATGAATAATTTCTAAGACGTTCAGTTTCGATTACCTGGGATGCAATAGCACAAGGATCGCATTCCGGCTGGTAGTGGGACTATCGAATGAGTGATGGTGTGGTGAGTTCTCTCAAGTTATTATGGACTAGAGCAGTGTTTCCCAAACATTGTTCTACAATGGCCCGGTAATTTTCACACTGCCTCTTCGTGACCCACAAAATACTTTTTATCAAAGCTGGTTCCCTTTATAATACTTAATTATTAATAGTAATGTTTTATTTATACTAGGTACATACATACAATACTTCGGTATCACCTATTAAGTCACTAAATTTTAGTGCGAAGTATGGAGCTGTTGCTTATTTTTTTCTAAAGAACAAACACAAGTTTGTGGAAAATGACGAAAATTTTATCCTGAGGTCTAGTTCCACTTCAAGTCGGTTTCTATATTTATTGTTAAGGTAAACTTGTGTTGATGATCCAGCATCATTAAAATTAATTTACGATGCATCGATCGATAGTGGGTGATTATTTTTTTTGAAAGAGCGGGAATGGTCCGATCCGGTATTCTTTTTTGATAGCCCGGTACCGGGTCGCGACTCGGCAAATGGGAAACGCTGGACTAGAAAGTATACCTACCTAATTGCACGCGTGCACGAAATATGCACAATGAAGTGTGCGCTCACTTTGTTCTTTCGTGTGAGCTGACAATGAGGCTGGACACACCGCAATTTTGGTACAACCGCAGGGTGTTCCATTACATTGGGCTGTACGCCGAACCTGTTACGCCCTGCTGTGCATTTCTTTAAGCATACTACATCATTGTAATTGGTCGGACTGGCTGACGTCACTAGAGATCGACCAATATATATATATAATATAATATATATCTATCAAGGTGACGCAGCGCTGTGCTCGACGCTGTATGCATACAGAATTGCACAGCTGAAAACAATTTCCCAGAAACCCTAAGAGCGTTTTCACACTCATCCGATATCCGATATCGGTGTCGGACGCCGATAGCCGACATCCGATATCTGACACCTTGTGCTGTTTTCACGTTTATCCGATAAAATCGGCCCGATACGGCCCTTTGCTCAAAAGCACAGACTAGTTAGGGGTGCTAGAGGTGAAAAAAAAATGAAAAAATAATGCAAGCAATTTTCAACTTTATTGACATGTCGAGTTTTTTTCTTATGTTCATGATTAGCGTCATCAATTAACGCAAAAGGACTCGTAACTAAGAAAATGGCATTACGGTCAAAACTTGCTTGAAGTCGCTGTTTCAGTCTTTTTGTGATCCGATATCGGAGCAACACAGTGGTGTTGGCTCCGATAACCGATATCGGGCAGGACAATATGAAAGACAGACACATATCTCATACATTTGACTTCCTCCGATATCGGATGTCGGATATCGGATGAGTATGAAAACGCTCTAACCTTAACCACCAACATTATCGCTAGAGACAGGAGCGGGCTGAAACATAGCTTCCTTTTTTGCACCAGGCCCTGCCCGGCTGGTGCAAGTGATGTTGCCGCTAGTTCGTCGTGCCCGCGGCCGTGTGGTCCTCGCGTCCTCGATACTGACGCACGTCGCAGCGCCAGTCCGTGGGGTTCACGCCGCCTCACTAGCTGCCTTGGACGCCCTTGCCGCCTGTCTGCGTCGGGAACTGAAGCCAAGAGGAGTCGATGTCGTAAGTGAAATGCGTCTACATCACCAACCCCCATAGACATGTGGGAATTCGCTAGCCGGCGTATAAAACGATGAATGTATGGTATTGACACGTGTTTTGACGTTTATGACAATAGAGTACGCCGGCTAACGAATTGCCACTTCTCCACGGGGGCTGTTGACTTTGAAACATTGACAATAAACATCTTCGTGTTGATATAACACTGAACTACTCGAATGTTTGTCTGGTTTATTCATATCATCGACTTCGAGGAATAGAGGGCAAATACAAATATGTGAGCGTGGATAGGACCGAGGTTCCGACCTTCACTGGACATTTGTATCTACTGTTTGGATACATATTTAGAGTAAAGTACTTATAGTTTACAGTAGTTATATGACTTACATATTATACTTTTATTTGTAGTTACTTCTATCTGTCATATCAAGTACCAAGTAATGAAGTAAATTATTAATTCAGTTACCTCTACATTACCAACTTTTATTAAATTACTCTGTATAACTGCGATATTCCAGTTCTACTTTCGTTTTTAAAATTCGTCAAATGTAATTTATTTAATTAGATCATAAAACATTTACTAAAACATTCCCCATTTACAATCCGATGTTGAAAGAGAGGTTTTTTTGCAATAAGTTTGTATAGTAACGTTAAAAAAATGCGGCTGACGCGCTATACTAACTTTTTATATCCTGTGACCAAAATAATTTATGACACCACCAGACAAGACGTATGCAATGTATAAAACGAATTTACATACTGAGTGAACAACAAACACACACATTTACCACATCGACACAACTATCTCATTATTTTTTCAGTTTGTTGTAACTATTTATACTCCGTCCACTATATAAATGTATTTTAGACAGCTCACACACAATGCTCGATATAACTTTGTTCTAGCGTCAATACCGAAAACTTCGAACAAAAATTAGGCACCAATACCTCATATGTCATTGACATCGTCACGTCAGCCAGAAAGCAATTTTAGAGATTAAGCTGGTCGATCGACTGTGTTATTACTTATTATAGTAATAACTTAAAAATGTTACAATCGGAATCGACTGTGTCAGAATCTTATGGCAAAATGGAAAATAGAAAAAAATATGTAAATACAATACTGAAGAAATTGGACTAAAACTAAACCATCGTAATACTTTTTATCTACACTCAAATCGAAAAATTCGAATTTCGAATTCAAAGACGATTTTATACATACGCACTTTATAAACGCATATAGGTACATAAAATTAAAAATAAAACTTAATATAGTACCGCCAACTGTATCATAAAACTCATTATAGTACCGCTATCTTTTTTTAGGCTGAATATGAAAAAAGGCGCACGCATGCACAGTTCGAACTGTAAAAAAATGGGGCACACATGCGTAGTTTGAACTTAATTTCCCGCGATTCCCATAAATTTTTTTGCCGATCGTGCTTTTGTATTCGGGATTCCAAAAAAGTTTACTAAAATCTTGTCAGTGATTAAAATATGATTGGAGAAGAAAGTAGTGACGGCGAGATTTTCACTCCGCCAGATATTCTAGACGCGGCATCGGCGTTAACTGAAAGTCTCCTGCCAGAAAAGTCAAAAAAATGTACTACAAAATATACCAGGAATTATGAGTGAAGATAAAGTAATGTATGAAAATGCATATAACTTAGGTATTAAACTGACAGTTGCATAAACTTCTATTAAATTTTTATGCAATCACTATTTTCATCCGTCTAAAATACATTCATATAGTGGACGGAGTATAATGGCTTTCATTCAGTTTGGCCTGCTTGTTGGTGGGTATTTAACATAGTAATTTATATTTTACTGATTTCCCGTTGACTGTTTGATTTGATATCTGGTACTTACAATCAGCAAAATCTCTCAAAATGATCTTAATACCAACGTATTAAGGGCAAGTCAAACTGTTTTATTGATTTAAATTGTGTTATTCTCCAAACTAAGGGTCTGTACTAAATATCAGAACAATCAGTCAACAGGAATAAGGGCACACCACAGTATTACTACTACATACAGTTGCGAAATTGCGACGCGTCGGGGGGCGCGGAGGCGCTGTCCGCCAAATCGCGTCTTTTGCGGGAAAGTTCGCTGAGGGCTACCGTAGCCGCGTATAGGTATCGCTCGCGTGACATTTATTAACATTTTTTTTTTCACTTCATATCATAATGGTGCACTATCGTTCCGTATACGGATGTCTTTCGTCATCAAGTGCCAATAAAGACATACGATTTCATAGATTTCCCCGTAACGCGAGGTAAATTTATTTCTATAATTTCAAAGTAACGTCTAGAATCTATCGATAGAAGTTACGAACAATGTAGTTAAATAAACATCAACATTTTAAGAGTTTTAAATTCTTTTATGCTAATAATAGTTAGGTATTATGAATCGAAAATCAATAATTATTCAGTACCTACCTACAACTACTTTCTCTCGTCGACAATCGTCGCATTTCCGAATGTAAACGAATGCAGATTTACATAAGTATCTATCCATCAATTATAAGATTTATCGTGTATAATAATTAATCTAAAAACGTCTAAAAATAAAGTGTCACGAAAGTATCTTGCAGTACAATACATGTAAATGTACCTATTTCAAATAAATGATTGCGTAATAATTACGTTTATTTCCTCTTTTTTTCTTTTCTGACAACCCTTGAATATTTGCGACGAATAGCGTAGGTACTTACTTAGTAACATTTTGAATACTTTTGTTGTTAGATCCCAATTTGCCAACCCTGGGAAGGACAGATGTACTACGCTATTAACCTACATACGTTTCATGTCACTAAGTCAGAGCCAGAGCTACAACATAGGTGTTTGAATATTTCATCTTTTCCCCCGCGATACCTCCCATTCCACCTATGTGTTAAATTATTTTAACCTCATTTGTAGTTGCTGTCTTGTTCGCACTCGACATTAAAAATACTAGTTTTAATGGAAACGAAACTGTATAGTAATAAATAGATATAATCACATGCCTCTGTGTCGTAGCCCCGCTTAATACAAATATTTGTATGTACTTAGAATATTAGTATTTGCATTGGTCTGGTCGTGCCTCGTAGAACACTCTCGGTTGCCATACGAACATCTATGACAGTCGTTACAGGTAGTTGGAGCCCTAAAGAATCCAAAAACTGGTCTGATTGCAATGCTTCGATATCACCTTTGGGTTGTGGAGAAATATGGAAGTTCAGCCAAATCCACAGTTAGACTACAAAAAGCATACTCGAGACTCCAAGTTGAAAGCTCGGAAACGACTGGGATTTACACTAGGATGAAAAAAAAAGAATAAACAGATATTATACTCGTAGCAACAAGATTATAAGTCAACCTGAGCGTGCTAAGCAGGTATCAATTAGACATGTAGGGTCAGCCTACTTCTACAGTCGCGACGAATCATAACGCGCAAACGATGAGATGTTTAAGACCAGACGCAGCCTCATAAATTTGCACGCATTCAAATAATATAAATAGAATTTCATGCAAAAAATTTCGTACAAAAATACGTATGATTTGCACAAAGTGCTGGCGCTCACATGCGTGACAACGAACTTATTCTGAACATAGAATCTTGCAAAAACATTATCCAATATCAATTTGTAAACAACCACATTTAGTAACGCCAGTCTGCTATTTAGATTTATCATCATCTATTTTAGTTACAATAAAAAACATTTGCAAATATTTCCATAGAATACTAAGCACTTTAATAAAACTGAAATCTCTGACGCACTGTATCTACTTCTTGACGTCAAATGTAGTTAATATTGTTTCACCTCGCTTACGTAAACCGAGTTCACCACAAAATACGTAGGCAAGTTGAAAACGACGGAATTAAAATTATTTACAGGGCCAATTACGCAAACGCCTACTCATTCCAAGAGGAAAGAATTATCGAAGTTATTAATTTTACCAAAGTCTTTACAAATCATGTACATTTTTTCTTTCATCGTTAATAACTTTTAACAAGACATAAGTAATTATGTCTTAATTATACTTGTCTATACATCTATACATACACCAAAATAACATTTTTTACAGTTTTTGTCTGTCTCTCTGTTTGTTCTGGCTAATTTTTCGAAATGGCTGGACCGATTTTGACGGGAATTTTATTGGCAGTTAGCTGATCTAATAAGGAGTAACTTAGGCTCCTTTTTTTTAGAAAAATTTAATGCTTAATAGCGTTGACTCAACACTAAGCGATAATCGACATCCACGCGGGTGGAGCCTAGGACAGCTAGTTTTAAATAAAAACCGACGATGACGACTAAAACTGCTCGCCAACTCCGGTTTCGAATGCCGGAGAGGGAGCGACAGCATCGTGCATCGTCTGCTTTGCTAGGAGACAGGTGCCCTGGTGTTAGCCCTAGGTCTGCGCGCATGATTACCCCCCCCCCCCCTCTGCAGTCGAAGGGGGAGGTTATGTCGGACTGGAACCGAGTAAACCGCACGCCATCTGTAGGTCGCTGTGCTAGGCCGTAGGTGAGGTTGTCAGGCGACATATCCCTCGCACCCCGACTGACGCTTGGTCTGTCTGGCCCTTCTCGGGAGGGGGGACCACGCGGTCCCCAGCTCGCCCCCAGTATGGGGAGGCGCACATCTTCCTGCGATGACCTGTTTCTGCTAGAGTGACGGGCGGCTTACGAGCATGACCTGCTCGCAGAAATAGACGCATGCCGCCCATGCATCCGCGAAGCAGACTATCGCCGCGAGCAAGGTGGAGAGCGTGATCACTCTCACCCCCAGGGCCGTCACAAGCTCCCGCCTCGGCGTCTCAAACGCCGGGCACTCGGTGAGCGTGTGCAGCCCCGCGTCCACGCCCGCGTCGCAGTGATGGCACTCGGGCGTTGGCTCTATGCCCATCAGATGCAGATACCGCCCGAAGCTACCGTGTCCTGTAATGATCTGTATTTCATCCGGTCATCGAAATATTTATTGTGACTTTATAAATAACGTAAGAAATAGCGTACCTGGTAATATAACTTTAATGGCAATAATTGATCATGCATACATATACTGAAGGGGTAGACAGGGGTATATTAACACTCACATTTCACGAACTATAATTTTCGGTTCAGCGAGCCTATTACTGTCAACAGGGCACTTAGTTATGGACTGTTTGTTTACTGTCGAATAGAGAACAGACCCTAACCCTTAGTCGCCTGCTACGACACCTACAGGACGAGCTGGGGTGGCCCTATTGTACTCCATGATAAGTTTTGGACCGCAATATCAGCAAGAACCTTATTTTTAAATGTAGTCTTATAATCTTAACCCTAAGGTATATATTCTATGCTTTATGATATATAGTAAACAAGGACTAAAGGCCCATAAGGAGCCATTCAGAGATAATGGACATACACCTTAATACCCTAAATATCCATTATCACATACCTACGTACAAACTCGTGAGGAATGTACATTCCGGCATTACGCAATCCAACTATTTCATAATGTTATCCAGCCAAGCACATGATGCGTGGATACCTCACTAACATCAATACAGATCGGATGCCAATGCGTGTGATATATTACAATATTGTACTAAACAGTCAGGGTAGAATGATCTCGGGACAAAGTTTTAGAATAGTTAAGAGCAAATAGTTTGATTTGCTTGTTTTATTGATTTCAATTGATCCAAATAAATGCGAAAGTAACTCTGTCCGTCTGTATGTTACGCTTTCACGCCTAAACCACTGAACCGATTTTGATGAAATTTGGTATAGCGGTAGATTAGACCTTGAGAAAGGACATAGGCTATGTTTGGTCGCGATAACCGACATCCACGCGGGCGGAGCCGCGGGCTAGTATAGTTTGGGCCACCCCTTCTCTTTCCATGTGGTGTCGTACATGGCGACTAAGGGATAGGGCTGATTAACTTCAACATCAGACAGATATGTACAGCCCAGACTCAGCATCAGATGCATGGCTCGAGTCAACAATAGTGCCCGGAATACGGCAATAGGCTCACCCCCTATTAAGTGGGACCGAATACAGATTGGTGAAATATAGGTGTTAATTCACCTCTGCCTGACCCTCCGGGGATAAAGGCGTGATTATATGTATGTATGTATGTAATAAAAAACAAATACCAAAACTATTAGTCAACAGGATGGGGGAAACCAAGGCATTGAGAACATTTTGGGAACTTTGTTTATCAAGATCGATCAGACGCTAACTGTACATACACATACGAGTATACCTAATCGTATGTAAGACGAAAGAAAAATGTATACATGTAGGTATTAATTACGTAATACTAGAAGAGTTCTACTCCCTGGACGAGTATTTAACATCACGCTACTAGTTTAGGAGGTGAGGAAAACGATAAAATATCTGAAAGACAGGCAGACGATACGATTCAATGCGGTTGGTGACTCCGGCAATAGAAATAGAGAGACAGGTGAAACCGTAGAAAACAGGTAGTATAAACCTACATTTTTAACCGGCTAAAATAATCCAATAAGTGTAAAAATAAATGTAAAGATCATTTAAACGGAACTTACAAAACGTCGAAATTTAAAAAATCTAGACTAGTTTAACAAATGGACCACCGGTTCGAAACGCGGCCCCGACCTGAGAAGACTCCGACAAGAAACTCAGCGGGCATTTTTTTTTTGTCTATTTAAAAACATTTGCTTAGTCTACTTAGTCTAAATACAATAGTTTGCTTGAGTAGTATAGTTGAGCGAACAGCTCATTTCCAAGCTTGTTTATCATCTAAATATTTTCGGATTTTATAATAGCGTTTTTGGGACAGTTTAATCTTAATTACATTTTTAAATTTATCGTTGCATAGTCGCATATAAAAGCAGCCCTCCTAGCCAAGAAGCAATTCCGGCCGGCATATTGTAGAAACGTATGTGACTGACACTTATTTTGACGTTTAAGACAGTCATCAACGTGTGTCAATCCCAATTGATCAATCTATTTTTTTCTATAAACTTATTGCCATTTGTAGCAGGACAGTTACACTTTTGACATATTATTTACTAGCTTTTGCCCTTGGCTCCGCTTGCGTGGATCGCGACCAAACATAGCCTATGTCCTTTCCCAAGGTCTAATCTACCCCTATACCAAAATTCAACAAAACCGGTTCAGTGGTTTAGCCTTGAAATTCGTACACACAGACACACACACTTTCCCAATTATAATCTACACTACTTTTATAAAGAAGAAAGATTTGTATGTTCCTAATAAATGAACTCAAAAACTACTGTGTCGATTTCAAAAATTCTTTCACCATTGGAAAGCTATATTCACCCTGAGTAACATAGGCTATATTGGATTTCCACGGGAACAATTTTACCACCCGTGCGAAGCCGGGGCGGATCGTTACTATTAATATAAATAGCCATTTGTCTAGAGAGACACTGACATTGTATACTTATATTGTATATTCAATTAGAATATCAGTACCACATTTGCGTTTACCCGTGCCTGGTATATCTTAGCATTCCAACCTTCTATCGCAGCTTACAACATGTTGATACTATGAACAGGCGAGTGACTAGTGTATACGTTACCAGAAATACTCCCGCCAAAGTCGTAAATACGATTTGATGGATTAAAATACAAACATAGTACATGTTTGGTTTATTTATAGTATGTAAATATAGTCAGGGAAGCAGATGACGTGTCTCTAAAATTACGGCGCTCACTCACTATCAGTTTACCGGACGACGGCCGGACGATATAAATCTGTAAGTTAATCACGATAACCCACACACTCATAGTTTCGTATAAGATTTTGGACTGACTACTAATGCGATCCGATAGTGTGTGGCCGCCGAACGATTCCGGACAGGCCTAGGCCACCAGAGCGAACGAACACACACCGGCAAGCGATCGCAAGACGGGAAACTGTCGACTCATAACTACTAGTGTGTGGTCTCAAAACTGACAACAGGGAATTACCGGTAGGCCAAAATCGTTTTAGTGTGTGGACGCTATCGGCTTAGGACTGTGAACCGCCGGACAGATCTGAAACTGCTACCGGACTGCAGGCGGAATGTTAGTGAGTGGTCGCCTTTAGCTAGACCGTGTACGTCATCAAATAACGAATACGTACATAAGTTAGGCTGTGACGTTAGGTCTTCATAAAGGTAGATTCCGAAGGTGACCACATACGACAACGACTGCACGTAGCAGATACGCGTAATTCATTACGGCTTCTCAATGGTCCCCTTTATCCGTATCAAAGTTTAACTAGTAATGTATGTGATGTATGTGTGTAGTTGTCGTAATCGGTCGGCTTCGGAATCATACCTTTGGTCTATCATTTCTATCAAATAACTCGAAGACACGATAGAATTCAAAGTTAAAAACAAAATTTGAGTTTCAGAGCTTTAGTTCCAAGATTTCAGAACTGGAATTTCATTAACTTCGGCTCAAAGCCAATTCTAATTTTGCTAGTGAATGATATATAGAGTTACCTAATTTTTCGTACATCTTCTAAATGTTGTATGTCGTCTTAAACATTTATTTACTGTAAAAGCTATTTATTGAGCTTATTCAAATAAATAAAATATAAAGTGTTTTAGACAGCACTCGCTTGCCTTAAGAAAATATGTAGTTAGATGATAATGTATTTGTTTTGTAATTTTTGTATCTATTTTCATGACATTGTCAGGTGGTGGTCGCCGCGGGTGAATACACAACTGGAAGCGCGTGGCTCTCGGAGGAGAAACTTCTGGAACAAGCTCGTGACATGTGGAAGAGACTTAGTGACGAACAAAAAGGTGCATACGGAGAAGACTATTTTGAGCAAGCCCTGCGAAGTCTCGAGAAATATACTAAAAACGCAGTAAGTATCATCAATGAACATCGTATTCCACAAATAACGTGTCATGAACTATCATTCAGTATTTATTAAAATAATAGTTATGACGACAAGCATATTACAGTGCGAAAGTTCTATTATATGACTGCGAATTTCTATACGGAAAAGGGACTTTTTCCAATCGAGCAACTCAAGGTTTGGACGAGAACTTTCTTGTGTTCCTCACGTATTTGATAGCAAACAAACATTACTTATGGACGAATAGGTCAAAAGGTCACCATCGTTACCTTGCGTTGCGTCCAAAGCTTTCAAATTTTACTCCTCCGCTTGATACGGTCTTTGGCATTTCTAGCAGTCGCTCATTGTCATCATATTTTACTTCGATAAGTCACCATTCCTTGAGTTCCGCGTTATTATGATACCAACCAATTCCACAGCAATATGAAGGTACCTTTATGTCGCAGTCGATGTCATCCCACCTACATTATCAGTCACATAGGCCTCGCCCAATGTACGCCATTTTGTCCGATCTTCCGCCTTTCGCATCCAGTCTGTTCCAGCCACGTTTTCCAGGTCGTCAGTCCATGTGGCTAGGGGGTGTGTCCTACCTTCCGTTTGCCTTCTCGCGGTCTCCACTACATAACCTGACTATTAATACATAAGTTGTTACTTGTGTGAAGGGGTGTGACATCTGTGCACTTCAAAACCAAGTTTTCGCCACATTAATTTTCAGACCGTCGCGCGCCGTCGTTCCCAAGCCGCATTTTAACACGTCGCACCGACCACCCTATCGTCAAAACATGCATAATAAGGCTACTTAGGTGGAACTCTATATATTTTTTGTTTTCATAACATTGGGATTTTTAAATAAGTAATTTTATTTTCGAAAGAAATTTAAAAGAGAAAATTTGCACATTTTTGAATTTTCTTAATAACAAGTGCGTCTACCGGCAACTATACTTCTATATATACTTGTACCAACTTCAAAAGGCACTAAAAAGAAACTCCATAAACGCTAAAGCTTCGTCTTTTTAGTGGCTTGTATACCACGAATGACTAAAAGCCATGTGCAAGAACTTAAATAAATGAAAGTATCGCAGTTCTAATATACAATACAAAACTAAGCTGCTACAGTGAAAGTGGTACAATATTAGGTAACTCAGGACGTGACTACGCTTAATTTACCGTCTTCCTACGACCTTAAATTCGCAGGGGAGGTGTTGCCGCGGCGCTTTAATACTTAATTAAATTTGCATTCAAATATACAAGATAACCAAGAAAAGATTGGTATTTCTAAACGATTTCAAAAAGTCGAAGGTTCTCTTAATTGTATGGTCCCTCCATACAAAAGGTATATTAAGAGGGTTTAATAATAAATAAAAACCATTGGTTTATTACTAATAATCTTTGTCTCAATGAGAAATAAAGGCAAAATCACAATACATTTTCGAAAGCCTTATGTAAGTAAGGAAAATAAATCAAATTAGTGACAGACATAACATAAATATCAGACACAAAAACAATCTTGTAGTCTGTGCTAGTAGACTACACAAAAAATAGTAATTCTTTTCAATATATGCTTTTTGACAAGCTCCCTAATGTAATTAGGGATTTACCTGTAATTAAACTTTCAGATGCAATCTGGAATACGGTCAATTTAGCAATATGTACCTAATGTATTTTCTAAATATTCAAAATATGTACTGGAAGAGAACCCAATCACAGAAGTACAAAACAGTGAATACAAAAGACAGAGAATAATGAAATACATAAAATCTTTATCTGTTTCCTAATGTGAGAAATTTAAATCAGGAGAAGTTCGATCGTGTTCGTAGAATTTACTGACGCAGTGATTACGCTTGTTTTAACAATTTTGAAAGCCAACATCCATTAGCGACCTTTTCCGTAACATCAGCATATCAGGGTCTAAAAATACTAAAACATCCATCACAAACTCTTATAATGATATAGACATGTCGCAGCCAACTAGCTTGATCAGCCGTTTAACTAACTGCCTAGGCTCTTTACTGAACGGCGCCGTTCAATTAGCAGCCTGAATGGTGTTCAGCCATTTGATTAAATGGCTAGGCAAATTGTTTGGATCGATGACGTTTAATTACTTGCCTAGTCATTTAATCAAACAGCTTTAAAATGACTTATTTCAGTTAATTCTGTATGGTTATAAAAAATAATCACGAAGGCTAAGACCTTCTAACCTAACCTATCCAAGTCGGATTGCGCAACTTTCTCAATGAACCTATCACTAATCTACAGGTGTAAGTATATGTATGTATGTATGTAATTTTCTATCTCATTTCGGGGTGGTACCCCATTTTACGAATGGCGTAAGCATTAGCCAGCCAGGTAATAAACGTTATGGCTTAATAACATTCAAGCCGTTTATTGAATGGCGCCGTTTAGTTAACAGCCTAGGCAGTTAATTTAACGGCTGATTAAGTTAGTTAGTGGTAATTAATACATACTGCACGAGCTTCCTACACTGTCATTAATATCTACTTTCATGCAAGCTCGCCGGTTTCGAGTGGGTACTTCTGACTGAAAATTTTATCAATTTGGTCAATGTTTGTACTGCGAAGTCGACGTCGACTGGTGTGCCAATACACCTGTGCCTTATTTACCTGATGTGTAATATACATACTTTCCTCTTATACATTTTACTTCCTGGGCAGTATTTTACCGTATCTACCATGGTGAATGTTCTGATGAGCTATTCCAATTAGTCCTACCCACTCCTTTCCTATACAGGACAATACGTGCAGGGCTTAGATGTCACCCGCATATGGTGCACATTCCTTCACGAACCAACCGGTTTAGTGACTCTCCTTTGTCGCCCCATTAAAACCTGAAATTCCTTGCCAGCTCACGTGTTTCCTTCTTCCTACAGTCCCGGATCCTTTAAGCAGGGCGTAAAAAAGCATCTGATGATGCCATCAAGCTGAGTGCCACCATTGTTAACATGGCGCGTGTATAAAATGGCGGCCCTCTTTCCTGAGACTTTGTTTTCAGCTTACCATCAGGCGAAGGCGAAGTCAAATTGACGTGTCCAATATAAGATTAAAAAAGGTTTAAAAACAGGTACTGATATAGATTTTAGTAAAACAGAAATCAATGTGTAAGTATGTAGTATCTAAGTATACAACGCATTCATAGAAAATGCATCACGTAAAACGGCGTATAAAATCGTTTAGTACGAGTAAACTAATATCGATATTGGTCTATAAACTGTCAATGTGTACATGTCATAGGATGCATGTACGGTCAACTACAACAGAAGTAGTAAGCCATTTTTTACGCCGCGTAGAAATGACACTTGCGGCATCTATATAGTTTGTATTTAGTCTAAGGTATACTATATAATACGCATATAACTAATGAGCTGTATATTATTTTCCTCTAGGACGCCGACCTGACCGCGGTAACACGCGCGCTGAGTGATGGCGTGACACGTACGTTCCCTCTCTCTCGCTACACCCCCGTCTCCCCCAGGGAGAAACTGAAGTCCTTGTTGGCTGAACACATGCCGCGCTCCCTGTACGAAGGCCTCTACACGGATTAAGCGAACGTCGTGCTCAACATACCACCTGATGGATACCTAAACTTGTGCCACACTCATCTACAACACGGCGATTAGAATCTAAGGCCCTTAATCTAAAACGGTACCTGCAGCCCCTCTAAAAAAGTGGCATTTCGTTTGCCGGCCATTGGTAGAATAGAATGACGAATGTATGGGATTTGACGTATTTGACAGTTGTTAACGCATGTCATAAACGTCAAATCCCATACATTTTTCATTCTATTCTACCTAACGCCAGGCAACGATTTGCTACTTTTCTAAAGGGGCTGAATCATTATTTATCTGAGGACAGAAAAGACAGATTGCATAGACAATCCGTCGATCAGTCTATACAATCTGTCCTTAGATAAATCGAGAGTAGTACTGAGTGTCGTTTTAGAATTCGGGCCTAATATATTTATGCAACACAGCCCGCAAGACAGACATTATACCGGTAAAGATAGTGTTTAAACATTTCATTATATACTTACATGTGGATAATAATTTTTCAGTAGAAGTAGTAATTTTTTCGAATAATTCAACAGTGTATCCTAAAAAATATCATGGATGCTTGACTCAGACCCAATGAAATGACTCAAACCTATTTTTACTTTTTACTGGATGTTTTCCTAGTTCGATATGCGTATTTAATTAAATACTGTGCGTTCATTAATGCTGGAAACTAGAGATTAAAAGCATGATTAGATACATTGAACTAAAATTACAAAATTAAAATTACATTGAACTTTTTTTTGGTTTGGTTATCGGAACTTAGGTATCGTACTGCAGCTAACTGAAAAAAAGTGAAAACGGGTCAAAAATAATTAAGACTCGTAATAAAAGTAAAACTCGCACGATGTTGCCATGCAGCTCGTACCAACCATGAAAACGCAAATTTGTTGCCAAGTTTATTTATAAACAACCAACAACAGCACAAAGGATTACATACTTGCATTCACGGTGGGCAAATATTTGAACGATCAATAGTCTCTACAAGCTTATTACCTACATCACAATAAAAGATATCTTAGAAACGTGATACTTTAATATAGCCAAAAGCTGAATCAGCCATTCAATCAACCGCCTAGCCTAGCGGCCTGAATGATGTTCAACCTTAGCGTTAGTAACAACAGTTTTTTTATGTTGTAAACATTTAATAAACTGACTAACGCTTAGACGATTCATGCGAGAGGGTATCACCCACAAATTAACAAAAAGTTAGTGACAGGTTTATTGAAAAAAGCAGCGCAATCCAACTTGGATAGGTTAGGTAAGAAGGTTAATGCGGGAGCGGATTAAGCTAGGCAAGTAATGAAACGTCATTCGTCCTAGTCATTTACCTAGCTGTTTGATCAAATGGTTGAAATAAATAATTGAGGCCGCTAGTTGAACGGCGCTGTTTAGTTAAGTGGCTAGGTTGTTAATTGTACGGCTGATTAAGGCAGTTAGCTGCGGCATAAAAATATCTGGTAGTGATAAAGAGACGCTCAAAGGGATATCTCGGTTTACTCAATTTATATGTATTTATTTATATTATATATATAATTTCAAATACTGTATTTTCACTATATAATCTAACTAGCTGATGCCCGCGGCTCACCAGAGAGCATCGATTTGTAATGTTGTACATAATAATTTTACTTCCAGTACGAGTAACATCATTAAAGTCTTTTTCTGTTAGCTATTATAATTTCCATTAATGTATTTGTCGGTAACAGTCCTTTGTAAGCCAAAATATTGAATTATCCTTGATTTAAATCTAAAAATTTAATCTCTTGAATTATAATTATATACCTACTTAAACATCTTACAAACTTACGAGTTGTATTATAAGCTATAGAGTTGAAGCCAAAACCTAAATAGTTCCACGAAAATGTCAATGTATTTTTAAAACTTGATGAATATAGATAAGTGAGCATATATATTAGCACGTCGGTTGTTTGACCTGATTGTTTGTTGGCGCTCGATCAAATCTGTTATCCCCATATGCTGTTCTTTCTCGCATTTACTATGTATTTTCCATTAGTCAGCCTAAAACTTTTCATTGAAACAATAATTGTGTATTGGCGCTTGTATAAACCTTATTCGTAGTGTTATCACATGGTCTAGTCCTTCTAGTGTATTTATAAATGTACTGTAGATAGTTTATATTTCATATACTTGTAGGTGTATCATTTTTTATTGTATCCTCATTTTAAATTGTTGGAATCGTCTGTTACACAATTTAAGTCTTCTTTATTTGGCTGTTAGTTACACTCTAAGTATGTCATGTAATCTTTTATGTTGCAAATAACTTGCTTTAGGTGTGTATTTTTGTCTTTCGTTAAAAATGCAGCCAGTACGTGAATCGATATGATTATTATCGCTAATTACTTGCTTCACTTTTGAAGTGCATTTAAGTGCGACATACAGACAAATTGATCCGTTAATATTTAGTTTAATTATAGTTTTACTGTGTGAGTTCATTTAATGAAGCCTTTTCTTAATAAAAATGGTTAAGTATATGGTTGTTTTATTTCAAATATCGTGTAAGTGCATTAAGTTTATACTAATATCCTTTTTATTGGTGCTGAATTATAAAGTAGTCAATTGTTACATGAATTTCTATTGATAAGTAAGGTTTCTAGAATTTCTCATCCCGAAAAAGATAAAAACTTAAAATTAAGAATCATAAAAATCCGTTCATAATCTCCCATCTTTGCATGCTTCCTTGACCTGTCTAGGGCATTCGACCTGGTCAACTATGATGTACTATGGCAGAAAATAAGAGACACGGGACAGGAGTACCACTCGAATTGATACAAATCTTTAAATTTTGGCACCTAAACCAGGACAATGTCGTGGGATGGGCTGGTTCCTATTCTGATCCGTATAGGCTGGAGTGTGGTGTCAGGCAGGGGGGACTGACATCTCCTAAGCTCTTTAACCTTTACGTTAACGCACTGCTCGAGGAGCTCAGCAGCACACATGTCGGCTGCCACATTGACGGAATCTGTCTAAACAACATTAGCTATGCAGACGAAATGGTGCTTCTGAGTGCCTCACCTTGCGGTCTATCAACTTTGTTGAGAATCTGTGAAAGTTACGTTCGTAGTCACGGCTTGGCATACAATGTCCGGAAGAGCGAATGCATGGTTTTACAAGCTAGGGGAAAATGTCAAATAAAAACACCCTGCATAAGACTATGTGGGGTTGAACTAAGTATGGTCGAGCAGTTTAAATATCTTGGACATATTGTGACCCCTGACTTGAAGGACGACGCTGACCTAGAGAGAGAGAGGAGGGCGTTGTCTGTAGGTGCTAATATGATTGCCCGTAGGTTTGCTCGTTGCTCAACTCCAGTTAAAACTACCCTTTTTAGGGCTTACTGTACACCTTTTTACACGAGCAGCCTGTGGGCCAGTTACACGAAGCGAGCTTTCAATGCGCTGAGGATTCAGTATAATAATGCGTTCGGGATGCTGATGGGTCTGCCGCGTTTCTGTGGTGCATCGGAGATGTTTGTCGAGCTGCGAGTAGACTGTTTCTACACTACAATGCGGAAGCGGTGTGTATCTCTGGTGCGTAGGGTACGGGGCGGCGGATCCAGTAGTGTCCTGAGCGTATTTGCGTTGAGGTTTGACTGCCACTACCTGAACCACTGTGGTATGATGCAGGCTCTCAGAAATCGGGACATGTAGGTAATTTCTGTTTAATTGTTATTGTTATTGTATTGTTGACATTTTTATATGATTTGACATTTTTAATATGAATTGAATTATGTTTAGTATAATTTATAATGAAATTGATGGTTACTACTAACATTAGGTTAAGTTATGTACTAACAAATTTTATATGACCTACTTAATTGGTTGAAATAAATGATTTAAAAAAATACTAGGCTTTAAATCGCGTAAAAAATATACAAAAAAATGCAAACAAATACTGATCGAATTGAGAACCTTTTCTTTTTTTGAAGTCGGTGAATGAAAAAACACATCTTTTATAGTTGCTAATTAGTCCATTGAAATGTTACAATTTAAGGACCAAATATTTTTTAGTTCCCTCGGGTTTGTGTTCGGCAAACATTTAGTCCCACCACCCTTGTCCCCTTGGGGGACAAGGGTGGCGACCCCACAAACTTGAGGCTAAGCTTCTATTGAACCCCACACATGCCCCAAAAATAAAATAGCGTCCTCTAAAAAATGCAAAGCTCATGTAACATTTCAATGGACTAAATGTTTGCCGAACACAAACCCGAGGGAACTGCGAGTAGAATTCAACTTTTAATTTTTTTTAATTTAATTTAATTTAATTTTAATTTTACATCCTCATATAGCGATCCCACAGTAAACATACAGTCCATAACTAAGTGCCCGGTTGACCGCAATAAGCTCGCCCACTATAATGTGGAACTGAAAATCAAATTTGGCGAAATTTGGATATTAATACACCTCAGTCTACCCCTTCGGGGATATAAGCGTCGGTAGCTTAGTGGTTAAGGAGTCGGCGTTACGATCGAGAGATCCCGGGTTCGAGTCCTGGCCATTACATTACCGACGTGCACCCACTCCTAGCACAAGCAATTAGCTTAGTTGGAGGGGTTAGAGGGAATATTAGTTATTTCGATAAAATCGGTTGCTGATATTCTTTAAAAAAAAATAGTTTAGTTAGAGAGTAGCCGTTTAGTTACCTGCCTAGGCAGTTAACTAAACGGCGCCATTCAATTAACGTCCTGAATGATATTCAGCCGTCTCGTTTATTACATCATTTAATAACCTGGCTGGCTAATGCTTAGGCCTACGTAAAATGGGGCACTACTTCGACATAAGATAGAAAATTACATAGATACATATATATACTTATACATGTGAATCCCCAAGGGGGTAGACAGAGGTGTATTCACAGAAAATTAGTGATAAATTTATTGTGATAGCTGCGCAATCCGACTTGTTTAGGTTAGGTTAGAAGGCTAATGCAGGAGCGGAGCGAAGCCTTCGTGGTTATTTTTTTTAAAACCATCCAAAAATAAGTATTTTTTCTAACTGTTTAATTAAATGGCTAAGCAAGTAGTTAAACAACATCGATCCAAGCTATTGGCCTAGCCGTTTAATTAAATGGCTGAACACAATTCAGGCCGTTAATTGAATGCCATTGTTTAGTTAACTGCCTAGGCTGTTAGTTGAACGGCTGATTAAACTAGTTGGCGGCGACATATACATATCAATTTTATCAGAATCAATATAGTTGTTTAGGCGTGAAAGTTTTATCTTTCTTAAAAAAAATGCAAAAATGTTAGTACTGCAAATTGGGTTTCCTCGAATTTCTTCAATAAAACGGCAATTTCATATGTAACGACCTATTTTTATAGTATACATTATGTAGTTGTACAAAATGTACAAGATCACGGGTAAATTGCACGACCTTTAATTATCTTTACAACGTTACGCGTCATTTACGGAGATGTATTTCAATGAAAGCATAGTGATGAATTGCCTGTTATTCAACGGTAATATCTAAGATAATTAAATGGCTTTTGTGAAATAGCTAACACGCCCCGCTTTTGTTATAGAATTTACTGGTCGTTTAGAGATTTGCCATCTTGATGGTCATCATGATGCAGTAACTTTATAATGTAGGTGACAAAACAACAATCAAGATAATTAAAGCTTAGCGGCATATTTCAATGCCCCGTATCACCCCTTAAGAAAAATAGGCAATATTCGCAATAATGCGGCTCTTCTTATATAGGACAAACCAAAAGAACCGTCACGTGCCGCATTAAAGAACATATCAGGACCGTCAAAAAGAACGAACCGCAAAAATCAGCAATCTTTCAACATTTACTGGAGTCCGGTACAAACCACTGGATTGAGTTACATAACCCTCAGATGCTTGCGACAGAACGCCACTATATACCAAGATTGGTTAGAGAGGCAAATTAAAAAGTATAAATAAATCAATCGTGAGGAAGGGTTTCAACTGCCGAACGTCTGGTATCCAGTGGCCCGCCTATGCAAAAACCGTGAACCAGCCGAATTAAAATCGCGGGTGGATACTGTGAGTGTAGTGAGTCGTGATCGAGTTTGCAGTTCTAGTGAAACCAGTGGTAGTGGTACTGACAATGTAACGCGTCACAAAAGAGTGCGTAAGAGGGTAGACCGATATGTCTGCGCTTAAAACTTTTCTCCGTCAAGCGCCAGTACTTCAGTTCTTCCGTGATCATGGCGCTTGCAACAGTGCCGAAATATCGGAAACTCAATAAATCATTACATGGTAAATATCCCGAGAACTTTCATAATAGTTTACGTTTACTGCTCCGCTCCCTTAAGTAACCTATAATCTTTCCCGATACACCGACTATTCAATAGAAACCCAATTTTTCAATTCGAACCAGTATTTCCGGATAGCGTGTTTAACCAAACAAATAAACTCCTTAGCTTTCGGTCTTTATATGTCCAGCAGGCTCCTGTTGAGGAGCAACTTGCAACTTCAGATTTTGGAGTAGGAGATGGTGCTGGCCTCTTTGGGTTCAATATCTTGAATGTCTGTCGCAGTACAGTAGAGTACTAGTCTTTTCCTATAATCTCACGCTACCACTTGGGCATACAGTACACCACCGCCTAACAAAACCTGCCCCCTAGATGAGTGGTAATTTGTAGGTCGGCGTATTATAGAGTGACATTTATGACTGTCGTCAACGTACAATGGCATATAAAGCATATATGTCGAGGGCCAGATCGATAAGGATGGCCCTGGGTCAGCCGGAATGCGAGGGATATGTCGCACGACAACCTCACCTTTGGCCTAGCACTACGACCCACAGACGGCGTGCGGTTTAGTCGGTTCGAGTCCGACGTAACACCAACGGCTCCGGGGGGGGAGGGGAGTAACCGTGGGAACTTCCAGCACGTAAATATATAAGTACATCATGATACAAGTGTGTAAAGTTGGTCATTATAGGCGTTATTGAGACCCCAGCCGAGTTAGTTGAGGCTCTTAAAAGAGCAGAAAGCGGTAATCAACAATACACATCTGTATCATACGACGTTTTTCCACACTATTTGTAAATAAAATAATACCGGAAATCATTTTAACTATTCTCATACTGAAAGTAAACATTGAAAAATTAAAAACAAAACTTTAAAGGTAGTCTTTACTTTTTGTTTCTTTTGTTCCTATCGGAATAGGCTATAAGGTGCTATAACTATGCTGCCTTGTCATAACGTCTTTACGCTCAGAATCCATACTAATATTATAAATGCGAAAGTAACTCTGTCTGTCTGTCTGTCTGTCTGTCTGTCTGTATGTTACGCTTTCACGCCTAAACCGCTGAACCGATCTTGATGAAATTTGGAACAGAGGTATATTAGAGCTTGAGAACGGACATAGGCTACCTTTTATCACGAGAAAGGGGGTTTAAGGGGGGGGAAATAGGGGATGAAAGTTTTTATGAAAGTTTGTCATTTCTGAAGATATCTTAACGAAATTTGGTAAAGAGGTAGATTAGAGCTTAGGAACGGACATAGGCTACCTTTCATCGCGAAAAGGGGGGTGGAAGGGGGGGACTAGGGCCTTGGGAGAAAAGTTTGTCATTTTTGAAGATTTCTTGATGAAATTTGGTACAGAGATAGTTTAGAGCTTGGAAACGGAAGTAGGCTACCTTTTATCGCGAAAAGGGGGGTAGAAGGGGGGGGGACTAGGGCCTTGGTACGAACGTTTGTCATATTTAAAGATTTCTTGATGAAATTTAGTACAGAGATAGTTTATAGCTTGGGAACGAACATAAGCTACTTTCTATCGCGAAAAGGGGGTAAGAAGGGGGGGGGGTCCAGGGCCTTGGGATAAAAGTCAATCGTTTTAGAAGATTTCCTGATGAAATTTGGTACAGAGATAGTTTAGAGCTTGGGAACGAACATAAGCTACCTTCTATCGCGAAAAGGGGGGAAGAAGGGGGGGGTGAGGGACCAGGGCCTTGGGATAAAAGTTTATCGTTTTAGAAGATTTACTGATGAAATTTGGTACAGAGATAGTTTAGAGCTTGGGAACGGACATAGACTACCTTTTATCACACAAAAAGGGGGGTAGTAGGGGGGACCAGGGCCTTGGGATACAAGTTTATCGTTTTAGAAGATTTCCCGATGAAATTTGGTACAGAGATAGTTTAGAGCTTGGGAACGGACATAGACTACCTTTTATTGCGAAAAGGAGGGTAGAAGGGGGGGGACTAGGGCCTTGGGAGGAAAGTTTGTCATTTTTGAAGATTTCTTGATGAAATTTGGTACAGAGATAGTTTAGAGCTTGGAAACAGATATAGGCTACCATTTATCGCGAAAATTGGGGTAGAAGGGGGGGACTAAGGCCTTAGGATGAAAGGTTGTCAATTTTGAAGATTTCTTGATGAAATTTGGTACAGAGATAGTTTAGAGCTTGGAAACGGAAGTAGCCTACCTTTTATCGCGAAAAGGGGGGTTGAAGGGGGGCGGACTAGGGCCTTGGTATGAAAGTTTGTCATTTTTGAAGATTTCTTGATGAAATTTGGTACAGAGATACTTTAGAGCTTGGGAACGAACATAAGCTACCTTTTTACGCGAAAAGGGGGGAAGAAGGGGGGTACCAGGGCCTTGGGATAAAAGTTTATCGTTTTAGAAGATTTCCTGATGAAATTTGGTACAGAGATAATTTAGAGCTTGGGAACGGACAAAGACTACCTTTTATCACAAAAAGGTGGATAGAAGGGGGGGACTAAGGCCTTAGGATGAAAGGTTGTCATTTTTGAAGATTTCCTGATGAAATTTGGTGCAACGATAGTTTAGAGCTTGGGACCGAACGTAGGCATGGAAGCTTGGGAACGAACATAGGCTACCTATTGACGCGATAATGGAGGCATGGGGGGGCATTTTGAAGATGATGAAATTTTGGTACAGGGATTAATTAGAGCCTGGTAACGGACATATGCTACCTTTGATCGCGAATAATTTGGTAAAAGGGGGGGAGGGGGGGATAAGGACTAGATAGTTAATATGAAAGTTTGTCATTTTTGATGATATGCTGTAAAGGCGAATAGGGAGGCGAGTGGAAAGATGAAAGTAGTGGCGAGTAGAGATCAAATAGAGAGTTGAGTTGAGGTGCGCTCTACTCAAGTGTGGAGAGTCAAGTAGACAGGCGAAAAGAAAATCGAATGGATGGGCAAGTAGAGAGGCCAATGGAAAGGCGAGTATAGAGAAAAGTACAAAGCCGAGTAGAGAGGGGAACACAGAAGTCAGTAGAGAGTCAAGTATAAATTCAAATACAGAGGCGAGTAGAAAGCCGAGTAGAGAGTCGAATATAGAGGCGAGTAGAAAGTCGGGAACAGAGGTGAGTACATTGTCGAGGACAAAGTTGAGTAGAGAGGCGAATTTAATGCTCAATAGCGTCAGCTCAACACTAAGCGATAACCGACATCCACGCGGGCGGAGCCGCGGGCAACAGCTAGTATCAAAATAAATTTTAAAACATCAGATGGATTTTTTTTATATTAATTTATTTCAAGTAATAAGATAAGGTAATGTATGAAACTGCACATAATTTGATCATAAAATACTCGTGTGATACGCTATAAAAAACTCGCCTACGGCATATTTATTTTAAACTCACACTCGTATTTTAAGAACCCTTTTCATAAATTATTTAGAGAAACAATTAGTCAATTTATTACGTTGAAATTATCTACGAACTTGCATGAAATGAGCAAGCAATAGGTAATCATTTTATATATCTTCTCTTCCCCCCTACCGCAATGCCTGAAAACAAAGGTCTTTGACCAGTGCGTCCTACCTGTTATGACTTACGGTGCCGAAACGTGGACACTAACGGTAGAGCTAGTCCATAAACTAAAAGTCGCGCAGCGGGCTATGGAGCGAGCTATGCTTGGAGTTTCTCTGAAGAATAGAATTCGAAACGAGGTGATCCGACAAAGAACCAAAGTTACCGACATAGCTCGCAGAATAAGCAAGCTGAAGTGGCAATGGGCTGGCCACGTCTGTCGAAGGACCGATGGCCGTTGGAGCAGACGAGTCCTAGAGTGGAGACCGCGAGAAGGCAAACGAAGGGTAGGACGCCCCCTAGCCAGATGGACCGATGACCTGAAAAAGGTGGCTGGGACGGACTGGATGCGGAAGGCGGAGGATCGTACGAAATGGCGCACATTGGAGGAGGCCTATGTCCTGCAGTGGGCTAATTGATTGACATGTCTAGGGGGGCAGATGGCTAAATCCCCAGCAAAGTCACTCTGATATGTAAGAACATGGATAGAACAATTTTCCACAGTGAGAAACTTTCTGCACTGACGAATTTCACGAGGACCAGACACAGCTACGCTATAGACTATTATTTGTTCTGTGGCTATTTAGTGTCTTCTTGGACTTGGAGTGTGGGCCCGCTATACCTAACAGCGGATTTGACTAAACTTCGATATTTTTCCGTGAAGCGACTGCCACCTGACCTCCACTATTACACAGTAGTATGATTAGTGCTAAGACATAATAATACTAGACTAACTGAACAAACGCAACTTTCAAGAAAATGGTAGGCGAGGTGCCGAAAATTAAGAATATTAATTCAGAAAGCCATTCTGAAATATGTGAGGCCATCCTTAAAGAGTTTCGTTCAACATTCGTTACATATTTAACACAGCACTTAAGTGTTTGTGGAACCAAGTGTATTACAAAATGGCAAAACTTTCGCTAAAGTACCATCCTGACACATAGTACGACGGGTACGACCTCACGAAGCTAGGCAAAGTTCCCGAAAGCATCATATCGGCCAACTTACCGCTCCACCGACTCCCTTTCGCGTTGACCCACTTTATTTTGTTATAATCAAAATATGTTATTAATAAGCCTTTGAGTCGGTGAATGTGTGCTCTTGTATTGTAGAAATACATGTGACCTTTATATCTCCGATTCTTCTTAATCATTTATTAACCATTGATTAAATACAAGCTTTTGGCCGCTGCTCCGCCCGCGTGGATTTCGGTTTTCGCAACCTAACATAGCTCCTTTCTAAAG
Source organism: Eilema caniola (assembly GCA_949126895.1). Classification (NCBI taxonomy): domain Eukaryota; kingdom Metazoa; phylum Arthropoda; class Insecta; order Lepidoptera; family Erebidae; genus Eilema; species Eilema caniola. The sequence continues at coordinate 23,999,595 of OX421474.1, forward strand.
GTTTAATATACACAACTTCATCAAAATCGGTTCAGTGATTTGAGCGTGAAAGCAATAACATACAGACAGAAAGAGTTACTTTTACATTCATACTAAGTATTAGTAAATAAGTAGGACATGCATTTACATTTACAACCAACTAAGTGCCTACGCTGTTTCTGTCAGTTATTTAATAGTTACCTGTTTACATTACTGTCAGAATATTTACAAACTAAGTAGATTAATATTGTAAATGACTTAGGAATTATTAAAAAAAAATCTTTTTCATTTCAATTAGCGTAAGTAGGTACGTAAGCCGAGGCGCACCACCGCACCGCGCCGTAATAATTCTATGAACAAAAAAATTCTTTATTAAATCATAACTAGCCCGCTGACTACCGCTTGCCTAAGAATTAATGGTGTACATATAATATAGCATTATGGCAGGTATTTCAATTATTTGTTATTAGTGTTTAAACCACGGAAATATACCCTGTGTCTTAGCCATCACTACCTACCACGCGACCTTATGTACACAGTGGTAGTCCCTATTATCAAGGACAGGACGGGGGATGCCTCCGACGTTTCCAACTACAGGCCAATTTCACTGGCCACAATAGTTGCCAAAGTCTTGGACAGTTTGCTTGATAAACAGCTGGCTGATCTTAGGATCCGATCTTAGGAAGCTGGTAGCCTTATGTGAAGCGTACGCTGTTTCCCATGGGCTCAGGTACAATGTAAGGAAAAGCGAACTCCTTTTGTTTAGGTCAGGTCCGTTAAGGCATACAGATGTGCCGGAGGTCTTGCTTGGCGGGGTTGGCTTGAACTGGGTAAGGTCTTACAAGTACTTGGCCACTGGGTCACAGATGGGCTCAACGATGACCTAAATGTTGAGAGGGAGCGTAGGTCGCTGGCTATCAGGTGTGACATGGTTGTTCGGAGGTTTGCACGTTGTACTAACACAGTCAAAGTGACTCTCTTTAAAGACTTCTGTCAGTCCTTCTACACGTGCAGCCTGTGGTCGTGTTACACTCTGCGAGCATACAGCGACCTGCGCGTTCAGTATAATAACGCATTCAGGATGCTGTTGGGGCTGTCGCGGAGGTGCAGTGCGTCAGGAATGTTCGCTGAGGCCCGCACAGACGACTTCTATGCAATTATGAGAAAGCGTTCGGCCTCTGCCTTGGCACGACTCCGCTGCAGCACCAACAGTCTCCTGAATGTGTTCAAGGGAAGGTGGGACTCCCCTCTTGTTGCGGCACTGGATGACACTCCACACGTGTCACAGGTAGTGGAATGTTATTTATTATTTATACTTACTAACATTAGTTCTTAAATTGTTACTAACACTATGGATCAATGGTCTGAAAATAAATGAATTTTAATTTTTTTAATTTAATTTGGTTATTTTAAGAGCGTTGTCACATTGTCCGATATCCGATATCCGACATCCGATATCGAAGTCAAATGTATGATATTATCACATTAATGTATCGCCCTGTCACATTGTCCGGCCTTTTTTTGGCCGACAACGTGAATCTCTTTTTCTTAGACTAAAACAACGACTGCAAGCAATTTTCGACCTTAATGACATTTTCTTAGTTACGTGTCATTTCGCGTTAATTGATGACGCTGATCACGAATATAAGAAAAAAAACTCGATACCATGCCATGTCAATAAGATGCTCGCACTTTTTTCTTTTTTTCGATCCCTATCATCCCTAACTAGTCTATGATTATGAACAAATGGCCGTATCGGGCCAATTTTATCGGATAAATGTGAAAACAGCACAAGGTGTCGGCTATCGGATGTCGGATGAATGACACACTCTAAAGTCAAAAGTAAAAAATCATTTCTTCTGTATATACTACAGTCTTCACTTTCGCGACTCAACCGATTGCGTTCAAACAAACGTAAATCTCATCAAGATGTTTCATACAAAAAGACCGCGTCAAAATCCACTCTAGCTTTTACATCTGCAAATATCTTCAAAACCCATACACGGCCACATTACAATATTTTTTTTATTTATTTAGGAAACAGTCACAAATATTTTTTTACACACAATAGTTCAATAGATACTTATAAACTTAGAGTTCCATAAAATATACATTACTACTTGACCCGGCGAACTTCGCCCGCAGAACAACCCTCTACTATATTAAACTTGTATTATACATATAAACCTTCCTCTTGAATAACTTTATCTATTCAAAAAAAACCGCATCAAAATCCGTTGCGTAGTTTTAAAGATTTAAGCATACAAAGGGATATAGGGACAGAGAAAGCGACTTTGTTTTATACTATGCAGTCATAAATATTAATAACTATATAATAGTTATAATTATAGATTTCAACACCACTGACCAAACATTAAAAACTTTAAATTAGACTTTCTACACCCATATTCTAAATTGTACCTGTATTAATCTTACTTAATTCACCTGTTCCGCATCGGTTTCCGATACAACGTGAATTTGCCGGTGAGCTGAAACTAAATGGTGCTACTATTGTGCCGACGCTATGCGCCCGCGGGAGCCTGAGGTCATACGTGTGACCTCGACCTGGAAACCGAGCTGTAGAGGTCACAATATTATAATATTGTCTGCATCCAAAAGCATGTTTACCTAAAGACACTTGCAGCTTCTAAGGTTTTACATGAAAAGGATTTTGCTATTTCTATTGCTGAGGAGATATTGTATCTTGATAAATAAAAATAAATTACAACTTCTGCGGCGATAGTGAACGCGGTCGCTACGCAGGAGGCGCGGGGTCGATCCCAACTCAGTGCAAAATATTTGTATGCATGAATATGGGTATTTGCATTGGGCTGACCGTAGTGGTCGTGCCTCGAAGAGCACGTTAAGCCATCACGTTACCATACGAACAGCTATGACCGTTACAGTCGCTTCAAGGAAAATATCGAAGTTAATTAAAATTAAAAAAATTAGTGGTAAAGCGGACCCCAGACTTCGAGGTAAAAGCTAGGATGAAGAAGAAGAGAAATAAAAATAAAAATTATTACTCGATATTATATATAGAAATGTATATCATAGATGGTAAATTGTGAGTTTTCTCTTTTTTGCATGATAATGTGTATGATAATTTTAACTATCGAATAATTAGATTTTAATCGTAAGTCATATTTTTATTTTATTTTTATTTTATGCGTTCAGGGTATTGTTGGGGCTACCACGCTATTGTAGTGCGTCGGAGATGTTCGCGGAAGCGAGGGTTAATGGCTTTAATGCCATCATCCGACAGAGATGCGCTTCCGTCCTTCGTAGGGTGCGCGACAGCCCCCACAGCATCCTGAGCGCATTAGCTGATAAGTGGGATGGTCCGATGCTGAGGCACTGGGTACGAGCGCATGTACTGTGACGTGGTCGGTGTCTGGTGACGTGAACATGCCTACTTATATTTATTCTTTTTTGTTTTCTATGTGTACTTACTAACTATAGGATAAGACTTTTGTTACTAACACCTTATGGATCATCTGGTCTGAAATAAAGATTAATTATTATTTTTGGGAGAGTATGGCTTGCACCTGAAATGCAAACATCCAAAATTCTGTACCCACTCACCCATATACTGACAAATAAACTTTCATTTCATTCCAAGTAAGTAGGCACCTAACCTAAGAGTCTTCACTTATTGGTCCCATCATCATTATTCTCTTAAATTTTTTTTTAACTTTGTCAATGGCGTAAATGGGAAATTGCGTAATCCGAATAGTGGTTACAGGTAGGTAACTACTACTACGTAACACACTAAAAGCTTTCATATTTTTCACTTCGCGAGTTTTGAGAGTCTTGCTCACGGGGTTGCCACTTGCCACCCGTACTTTTATAATAAAGATACATAGATAGATATATAAGTAACTCTTTATTGTACACCTTTTTTTTACGTGCGGGAAATCCCCACGGATACCCACCCCTTAGAGGTTATGTCGGACTCGAACCGACTAAACCGCACGCCGTCTCTGAGTCGTAGTGCAGGCCGAAGGTGAGGTTGTCATGCGGCTGACCCAGGGCCATCCCTCTCGGTCTGGCCCTCCTCTTTATTGTACACCAACATAAGATTACAACAGACAGTAGTATGGATTACAGTAATTATTGTACGTTATTACTTATTACCCGCGCCGGAACGGAGAAGGTATATGCGTTTGGGGTGAGAGGATGTTTGTGCTAACACAATGTTGCCATTTTTCTCCAAAACTACTTGTTCAATTTTGATGGAGTTTTTATTATAGGTACGGGTTTAATGGGAGCATGTTCTTAGATAGGTGTTATAGTGATGGCTCACCAGGTGGCGCTGCAGCAAACATCGTTTATGCAAATTCATCTTGCCATTTTTCTACAAAACTACTATAGTTCGATTTAGACGCAGTTTTCAGTGCTTTTGATGGATTTGGATTGGTGTATTTTCTTAGATTTATGTTACTATAGTAGCTCACTAGGGGCGATGCATATGACTATTATAGCAGAGGCGTATCTTCTAAAGAATGATTCGGGTGACCGTCCGGGGCGGCACGTTATGCACGTAATATCTATTCATGCTCTCTAAAAAGTATAAAACAGCATGTAGGTATCTATATCAAAGTTAAAGGTTGTTTTCATGAAATTTTTAACCATTTTTTATGCTAAATATGTAAATCGAATAATGAGAAAATATTGAATTACGAGTAGGAATGGAATTAGGGCGAGGTCTGGTAGCTTAGTGGTCAAAGCATTGCCCTTGTAAGGCAAAGATCGCGGGTTCAAACCCTGCCTAGACCGATTCAATATTTTCTCTTCATTTTTAGGGTTCCGTAGCCAAATGGCAAAAAACGAAACCCTTATAGATTCGTCATGTCTGTCTGTTTGTCCGTCAAAAAATTAGAACTATACTGTTGAAACTTGGTAAGAAGATCTATTCTGTGAACCGCATTAAGATTTTCACACAAAAATAGAAAAAAAAACAGTAAATTTTGGGGGTTCCCCATACTTAGAACTGAAACTCAAAATCTTTTTTTTTCCATCAAACCCATACGTGTGGGGTGGAGTCTATGGATAGGTCTTCAAAAATGATATTGAGGTTTCTAATTTAATTTTTTTTCTAAACTCAATAGTTTGCGCGAGAGACACTTCCAAAGTTGTAAAATGCCCCCCCCCCCCCCGTAACTTCTAAAATGTGAGAATGATAAAAGTAAAAAAATATATGATGTACATTACCATGCAAACTTCCATCGAAAATTGGTTTGAACGTGATCTAGTAAGTAGTATCTTTTAATACGTCATAAATCGTAAACCGCAATTTACCTACTTGCTGCTACGGAACCCTTCATGTTCTCGCACTTGGCCGCTTTTTAATTATTTTATGCTTTTTGAAATACTTCCAAACCGTCGTGGAATCTTTCAAAAGTAAACTTTATGAGATCAATAAAGTACACGAAAATACTTTATTTCGCAATATTTGATTTCTTTGACGTATGGAATAGTTTATTCGTAATTCTGTATTCTGAGATTCGTATATTATTACTTCGTTAATATAGATATTATTTCGTTGAACAAAATGTATCCATTTGTTTCGAGTGCATTATGAATAAGTTTCATAGATTTATGTTATAGTAAATCATGGACAAGAATGCTCCTCGTAACTGCATCTTTCTATCACCACACCGACGCTTTCTGTCATCATACGACCGGAAACTGTGCGATATTACAGGAAATTCATCCCGCGCACGCTCAAACTGTAGAATGACCTCCCTGCTGTCCTTGTAAATGTATGACTCGTACTAATCACGAATCATAACACAATTAAAGTTTAAACGAGGCCTAGTGCTCTAACTTTTGAATAAACCACTGGCAAAATGATTTAACTTGCATTGTTCGTATCTTCGTGTGGCAAGTCCGTTCAAAATTGGCAAACTTTTTTTAATCATTTAGAAATATCCAAGGTTTCCAATTGTACTGTTTGGCATACACGTTTAGTTTGGATGCCAGTTTATTGATATGGATCCATGGAGCAGGTCTCAGGATCGAGTATTGAAGTGGCCAACGGAACTCCTACACAGGGCCCTGATTCGGCTTTTTTTTTCATGGTAAAACCACTGCGGTAACGCAGACAGTGTAACCAGTGCCATTTAACTTAAGACTTTACTGCTGTACTGTTAAAGTCTAAATTGAAATGACAATCTTGTAGAGTAAATGAAAAATGTTATAAACTCTGTCTCTTTTTATTTTGGACTTTAAAAGTCAGCTGTAAAATCTAAAATTAAATGACATTTATGCAATGTCAGCAGTTTGACAGATGTTTTGTTATGTCATAAAATTAGTAGAATCGAGGGCCTGAGCAATATAAATCCATTTAGTTGGGGCTTATTTGTTTTGTCTTGGCAAACACTCGGGTATTAGATGGTATTCAGGATCTGAAGATCAGTAAGTATTCAGAGTCAGAAGGCGACAAAAGGAACTCCTAATCTCATCATCATCATCGTGAGGTTACATTTTCCTGATTGCATGCGAGGTTAAGGTGAACTCGGGGCTCAGGGTCCGTTTTCTTCAAGAACCGGATCTTGGGCGTCCATAGTAGTGAGACCATTGGCACGCATGACACTCTCCACGATGTCAAGCTAGGGTTTTCTTGGGACTCTCTTTTCAGAACGGTATTCCTTGGAACATTCTGATGTTTCAAGGTATTTAGGGTCTGAAGATGAAGTAGCAACACGTTGCTGCTCCATCTTCAAATCCCATAGGAGCCCTAGGAACTTCTTAATGGCACAAGACAAACCTATCGAGTTAGGGCGTGTTTTTCTTGTCTTGGCAAGCACTCTGGTGCTAAAACTGTTTTTAAAACAATCTTTTGTCAAAGCTTATATTGCACAAATACTGTTTTTGCTTTTGATATCAGTATAACCCTAGCATACTTTCTTTTCCTTTTTATTTCAGTTGAATTTTTAAATTATTTAATTTTTTATTTGACATGTTATTGTTTTGAGAGAGCTAAATCAGTCGTAGATGATTAAGAAACATAGTACACTATAGCAAGTTTCACGTAGAGTACGTGCCATGAAATAAGTCCCTTGGACGCGGCGTGGTTGCTGCAAACATGTAATGTTGTTAGTATCGTAGTTATATTTCCTTTCCAGATCTATTATTGTTCAGATATGAATATAATAGTAGTTGAACTGCAGAACTTAGAAGTTATATTTTCGCATTTCCAACGTTAGAACGTTAGAATGTGATTTAGTATGTGAAATACCTAGAAGATGACTATTTTAATAAAGATGAATTAATCGATGCAACAATGGATAGGTTCATCTATCAATAGAGAGTACTTAATAGTGATACAGAATCTGATTACGTCTGTGACACTGAAAATAATGGCAGCTACTTCACGTTACCTACTGATGAAAATAATTTCGCGCTTGAATTACACTGCTATTATACAATAATAGTGTACCACCACATGCTATGCTCAATTGACACTAAAAACGCATTCTGTACATATAGAATACCTTCATGTTGTGACGTAATAAAGATCTTAGATTTTTATGCTGGTAACTATAACTTCAACTTCAACTTCTTCGAAATGGCCTCTGCAGCAAATCGTCACAATTTTGTACAATGTCAAATAAAATGAATTATAACATTATTAGTGGCGAGACGCCAATGTCAAGTGTACCAGTGCCACGTTAGCCACACCAGTAAATTTGTTTCCGTGTGTCCGCCCCCCACGAGATTCAGGACCATCAGGACGTGTGGTTGGATTTTAGGGGGCGGTAACTATAATTCCCACTAGTACAATATAAAAAAATGCGCTGGCAACTCTAGAGCTTCCCGTCATGGCCTCAACCAGTCAACAATAACAAACAGTATGGCGGTGATTTAATTTTTAGTTTCGAGTAGTGTATTTGTTTAGTTTATACTGTGTATATGACTAAACGTGTATCTGACATCTGAAAATTTTAACTTTCCAAAAGGCTGGAAGCTGGCTACGCCCACGCCAAGAAGGTTCCCGTTTGTAGTGTTACATCGGAGCGCTTTCATGCTTCGGAGGGCACGTTAAAAGTCGGTCCCGGCTGTGAAATGTCATTAGGTCAAGACGGAGGCCTATATGGGCGATCTGAACAACTCTGTTACAGGTTGGCCCCTAACCACACGAAAAGAAGAAGAAGGAAGTTCCGAGACTGAGTTTTTCACGAATTGTATGGAGAATTTGTCACCATAGACGTAAAAGTAACACCCATTGTGTTAGATGTTGCACCACTACCAGAATACCAGTCTGCTCCAATTTCCGTTACCTCAGCTTATCCAGACGGATGGGGAAATCGATCGAGCAGTGAAGCATGCAATAACTGCAGGTTGGATGAAATGGCGGTAGGACAGAGCCACAATTTGTGATCCCCAATTTCCCCTCAAGCTTAAGGGGAAAATATATAAGTCTCAAATCAGACCTGCCGTAATGTATGGATCGTCATGTTTGGCCTTGAAAGCGACGAATGAAAGACAACTGCATGAGAGATGCGAATGTTAAGGTGAATGTGTGGTGTAACGAGATTGGACAGAAAAAGGAATGACTATATTAGAGGAAGTTTGAAAGTGGCAACAGTGAATGGAAAATTAAGAAGCGAATGACTGTCGTAGTACCTCTACATTCATCAAAGAAAAGATGAATGGATTACTTGAAGATGATGTGGCAAAAAAGAGAGAAACTGAGGAAAAGACATCTGACATGAATTTATGGAGGAAAGAGACATGTTGCGCCGACCCCAAATAATTGAGACCAGGACAGGTAGATGATGATGATGATGAGACGTAAAAGTAAATAGTTTTAATGACGTTTTGAATTCACAAACTTAGTGTTCTAAATTCAAAATTAGCTTTTGGCCTCTAAAGGATCAAAACTATACTCGTCCCCCTCCAAACTCAAACAGACGTAGATTGATACCAGTGTGTCCTGTGCACTACTTTCGCCAGAGAAGAATCAGAAAGTACTAGAGATGCGCCGAGTAGCACTTTTGCCGAGTAACGAGTACCGAGTTTTACTCGGTTCAATTTTTTTCCTACCGAGTACTCGGCCGAGTAACTCTGTTCAATCAAATCCCCGTTTCGGGCGCGTTAATAAGTACAAACAGATTCGTGCGGCACGAGCGGCCGGCTCGCGTTTATAAACCCCTCACCCCGCCCCCGCCTTTCATCTATCAGTCAGTTGCTAGTTTACAAACAAATGCGTCACGTTACACGTCATAGTAGATAATAGTAGTTTATCTACTCTGATACTATAATACAAACATTATAAAATTGAAATCAAAACTCTTATGACAAACATTACGCACAGGCCAAAAAAAAAGTTTTATTACGATACAGGTCTTGTATGGACACCTATATCATAAAATAACTTTTTAATCATAACGATACACCTATTACAATCTCCATCTGGACTGAACCTCTACTTAAAAAAAACGGCCAATTCGGAAGAAGAAAAAAAAGAAACGCGCATGCGCAATCGATGTTTGCGGCCTTGGCTTGGCGTCAACTTTTTTTTTTACATTTATATTAAACAAAGTTTGGTTTTGTTTGTAAATTAAATTAGTTTATGTATTATAGTATGAGAGTAGTAGATAAAGTAGTGTATGACACTGTACATAACTTTGTCTTATAACACTCGTGTGATAATATAAAAAAACTCGCCTACGGCTCGTTTTTTTAAAACACACTCGTGTTATAAGAACCCTTATTATGCAACAGTATCATAAACTACTATTATGATACTGTTGCATAATAAGGGTTCTTATAACACGAGTGTGTTTTTTTATAGTATCACACGAGTGTTATAAGACCAAGTTATGTACTGTGTCATACACTACTTTATCTACTCTCATACTATAATACATAAACTAATTTATTTTACAAACAAAACCAAACTTTTTTTAATTTAAATGTAAAATGTTGGCGCCAAACATCGATTGCGCATGCGTGTTTCTTTTCTTTTTCTTCCGAATCGGCGGTTTCTTTTTTTAAAGTAGAGGTTCAACCTTCTTGGTCCAGATGGAGGTTATATAGGTTAATGATATAGGTTTCCATACAAGACCTGTATCGAAATAAAACTTTTTTTTGGCCTGTACGTAATGTTTGTCATAAGAGTTTTGATTTCAATTTTTATAATCTTTGTATTATAGTATCAGAGTAGATTAATAATTTAAAAAGTTTGTTAATGAACAATTGACTGTGATGACTTCACGTAAAAGATTCCGAATTTGGACGTTTTACGACGAAATTGAAGAAGATAAAACGAAAGTGAAATGCACCTTATGCAATTCTCTGATTTCACGTAGCGGGGTTGGACGTAAGGCTTCTACGACACGACAATGTTAAGCCATGTTAAAATAAAACACACAGAAGAGTTTAAAGGTTTGGAAAATGAAACTTTGAAAGAAGAAGAAAGAAGAAAGAAAAGAAGAAAGAAAAACCTTTTATTTTAGTGCAGCACCGATTACACAATTAATTGTGTACTGACACACGCAAACAAGTTAATCAGGCACAATTGTTCTTCGCGCTACACCAAAAAAGGAGCCAGTTCAGCATGGTATCAGGCACAAGTACCTGACGCTGGTTTCCAACTGGCTCCTATGTGGAGGGCATGCGACATGAATAATAAATAGAAAGATATTAAATTTACAAAAATCTAAAAACTGGAAAAAGAGAAGGAACACAAAGCAAAAAATAAAAACACAACAGCAGAAGCCAACATGCTGGAAATATCTCAAAATCGTGAGCCATTTGCGTCAACGTCAACAACCTAAATATATTGCTTTACCTAAACCGAGTATACTCGGCATTAAAACCGAGTTATTCGGCCGAGCACGAGTATCAAAAAACCCGCCGAGTACGCCGAGTACCGAGTAGCAACCGAGTACTCGGCCCATCTCTAGAAAGTACCTACTAGTTGCAAACTTGACAACTATACAAACAAAAAAGTATCTATTGTAGGCCTCAGCCGATATCAAATTCAAAGACAAGGTTTGAAATTTTAATTGAATACCAAGAATAACAAATCATACCATAAACAACCATAAAAAACAACGCACACAGACACACACAGTCACACAAGCACGCACGCACGCATGCACGCACGCACGCACACACACTCACCATATTCAGGTTGTTTGAATTTAAGTTATTATTACTCATTGATTCCGTTGCTATAATTTATGTTCACTTTACAATAAAAATAATGATTGTATCTTCACCTCACGGCCGATACTATCATCTAAAAATGCCTGGTTTGGTCGATAGCTATCAATACCTTTCGTATCAAATTGCAAATGTTCCATCAAGAATTTTTTTCCTGAAAGCGAATATAACCTTTTGAACCAATAAAGATTTGATTCGATTTGACTTTTGCACTCAAATATCGAAGATCAAACGTAAATTGTAGGTACTTTGTTTATTACTGCGTACATTTTATTTTTCTATACTGGCCAATGAACCTACTTTAACTACACAAAAAAGGTGGAACCCCTAATTGCTGACGTCATAATATAAATAATAAATAGTACAAATAGGAATTCGTGGCTGGTATGAGACTGTTAGGAGAGGCTTATGTCCAGCAGTGGACTGAGGTGGGCTAATCGATTGATTTTAAGTAATGCGACTGTTAATGGGTTAAATATTTTATTCCAATAGGTTTGCCCGCGAAAATAGTTACATGTACAGTTAGCATCAAAGCGTTCTTGACTACAAATGTGACTGCAACGTTTCAAATAGTTAATCGTTAAAAATGTACATCCGCGGATACAGATCCGAATACGGATATTTGGTGTCAAGATCCGCGGATACGGGTCGTTGCTTTGTTTTGTTTATAGTTTAGTGTGACACTGGTCAGCATAGATATTATATAAAGGCCAGTATAGAATCATGCCACACATTATTCGAGAGTCAAGTCCTTATGTTATCTAACAATTGAAAATCAGCCCTTATTATCTTTGAGTTATATACTATTGGTTTGGTAACTAACAACGGTAAAAATTGTACCATAAAGAAGCCAAATATTTGACTTTAAGAAATAAAAAAATATCTGTATTGAATCAAATAGTTTTTTATTGCTACTTAATCACCTTTTTAAATAATTTCATATATTTATAAATTTACAAATAATAAAAAAATAGATCCGCCAAAAAAGTGACGGATACGGACACGGATACGGATCTTTCTTCTGCCACGGTTATCCGCGGATACGGATACGGATATCCGGCACATAACTAGTCTCAAAATGATCTCAATACCACTTACCAGTAAAACTATTTTATTAATTTAAATTGTATTATTGTCCGAACATGCCAAATATCAGAACAATCTGTCTGGATGCGGGAAAACCACCGCATTATGATCTTTGAGTATTTGCTTTGTTCGTCAAGATCTGATGCTAACTATAACTAGATACATGCTAATGGCACAGTCTAACAATTTTGGTGTGTACCTGTCGTATTTTATTGAAGGCTATTATTATTTTGATTCAGTAAGTATCCCTAATCAAATGTTACGCACCTAAGTACCTAATACATAAAGCCTAACTTACTCATTCAAAAAGGTAGTAAGATTCTTTCTACTGTCATTTTGGATGTTCAGCAATATTTTATTTAACCACTTTCTTTTCAAATTAAAAACGTAATCATGCCTTTTAGTTTAAGTATTGAGGTAAACGTCCAAAATAATATGGATGATAGCGTTTACTAGAATTATTTGACCCCAGTTTTTGGCTCGCTCGCATTACGTTGACTTTGACTTTGGAATCACTTGACCCCAGTTTTTGGCAAGTTCGCATTACGTTGACTTTGACTCTGGAATCACTTGACACCAATTTTTGGCACGCTTGCATTATGTTGAGATTTTGACTTAACTATCAGACTGGACCTCGATTCTGTTAATTGTCAATCTCTATCGAACAACTGACACTGCAAAAAATGCCATTAAATTTTAGATTTTAAGAGCAAAACGTTAAAGCCAAAAACTTAATTACTTTTTTGCAGTGTCTGCGGTAGCATAGTGGATGATAATTGTAGAATTTAAAAGTTTAGTTACTTAGGAAATTTTCGTTTCTTTTACTTTTTAAGTTAAGTTCGTAGGAGGTTACTACTGCTTAACCTATCAATGGGACAGCAGGTGATGATTAGAGGGCCTTATGAAGCATGAGTCATACAAAACTCTCTAAATCATTTTACGAATTATCACCTGAGAGGAAAGGATCAATAAAATTAGTGCCTGGCTCGTGGACTAAAAATAAATATTTTATAAACTCACGTAGCTTTGCTAGATGTTCTCTTTACATAAAGTATCAAGGAAGACCTATTTAGCGAATTGAAATGCTAACCGAATATAGATGACCTCGTTGGTGTAATTGAGCGCAGTAGCACGCTGTAGACTGTTCATTCAACTGCTAAGCCGCAGGTCGCTGGTTCGATCCTCACTCAATGCAAATATTTGATTTCAGGCAAATACATAGAAACACCCATAGATGTTTCTATGCATAACGATTACTTGTGTAGATATTTTTTAGGTACCTACGTGCCTAGTTTGGGTCTAGGTAACAGTGTAATATGTATTTCTGAAAAGGTTTATTTTAGGGTGTTCTTCAATCCCTTTTTTTTACGTGCGGGATATCCCCTCAAATGCCCCATCCCTCCGGAGCCGAAGGGGGAGGTTATGTCGGACTTGAACCGACTAAACTGCACGCCGTCTCTGGGTCATAGTGCTAGGCCGAAGTTGAGGTTGTCATGCGTCATATCCTTCGCACCCCGGCTGACCCTCTCGGTCTGGCCCTCCTCGGGAGGGGGGACCACGCGGTCCTCGACCCGACCCCGGTGTGTCCTGCTTCTGCTAGGGTGACGGGCGGCTCCACCCGTCACCTTCAGGCCCGCGCTCATCGGATAACCGAGGGGCGGATGTCGGTCTGCGCCCTCCGACGCAGTGTTCTACAATCCCAATATTGTATACCTATATGTTATGGGGCAAGTGATAAATCCTACTAATTTTATAAACGCGAAAGTTTGTGTGTACGAATGGATAGATACACGGAGAAAACGAAGCTTTAGCAAAGTACCCATTTGGCTAGGTTAAAAATTATTTGGCTATATACAACCAAGATTTATTTAAAACGCGCAATATAGGTGTGTTAAGATTGGCCAAGCATGTATTGCTAAATCTTCTTGGTATTATTAACAAAGCACTCGTTTCTTTTCAAATTAGCACCCATCTTAGTAAATGTAACCCTTACTGCAGTTGGTTCAAAATAGACAAGCGTACCCTGTTATCTACCAACAAATTTTTTATTTGATTTCAGATCTATAATACTTGGCTAAAATTAGATAACTCGCTACAATGAATATAACCGTGTAACTTGTTAATAACACACAAGTTACTTATCTATCTATAAATAATGATAGTTCGGTTAGAACACGACAAAGTGTACACTGCAATTTACTTACAAGAAGATATTATTTATTTTTAGACTAGGTACTTATACTTGGCTAAAATTAAATAAGTCGCTATAATGCAAATAACCGTATAACTTGTGTAAAACCATACATGTTACTAATCTATCTTTAAATAATAAGATTTCACTTAAAAGAGCCAAGCATACACTGTAATTTACTAAGAATTAGATGTTATTTCATTTTAGGGTATTAATATACTTGGCTAAAATTACATAAATCTCTATGATGCAAATAACCGTGCTTACTTGTTAAAAAATAAACATCTTATATTTATCTATTTTCAGATAATAAAAAATTGCTTAAAATAGACACGCACACATTGTTTTTTACTGCCAAGCGTGTTATTCAATTTTAGACCAGCGTCGAGTAACTTATTTAAAATTGAACGTGACATTAGCTGCGAATGTAATCTAAGTCGACTTCCGCGCATCCGCCCATCTAAGAAATCTTTCTCTTTAGCTTCTTACCCTTGATCTAGACGGACGCGACCGATTTCGTAAAAAGGCATTTTTTTATTCTAAAAGTAAAGCAATCCACATGCATTAGTAGTAAAGTGTTATTTATTTTATTCTGTGGTATGACAATAAGGAGGATGGACGAAGAAGTTAGAAATCTTTTCACCGCATGGAGTTTGGAGGAGTATATCGATGTATTTAAACGTAAGTAACCAACATTATAATATTATTGTTTATCTATTACATCTGCGTTAAAATGATGACTTAACTTAATGTATATGCGGTGCTGTTTATACTATAAGGTTTTAGATTTAGTTTTGATCGGACTGGTAGTTCCTAAGTTCAGTGTCGTTGTTCAAACAAGTACCTACATTAAACAATAAACACACACGAACTGCTTTATGGTATAAATGGCTAGCTGGATAGGTAAGTATTATAGGTACCGGAAAATGTAAAAAACAGTAAACACTTTCTGTTGTCGCGCTTTATTCAGAGGACCAACCCACAACCATTTTTTTCTTTTTAATTGTGATAAATACCTACTTACTAATCATTATTTTGTTTGTTCACAGCTACAAAAAGATTTTGAACACCTGTATACAGGATCATATGTCGAGAAAACTGAAACTTTCCCCGCTTTAAAAGGAAAAATCTTCGAATTGGCTAAGACGAGCAAGAACAGCACCAAAGATAAAAATTTAAACCTTCTCATAAGTTATGAGCACGGTAATTTATTTTCATTAATATAATTTTTTAATAGTATTTTAGTTCAAACATGTATTTAAATGTAAATATGTAATGTAAATTAGACCATGTCAAATAGATAAAGAACATATTAATCGGGGTGCACTGCGAATTTCTTCTGGAGAGATGCTAACATTGTTACGATTTTTGGGGATAGGTACACGTGGAGATTTTGTTTCTAGAGATGATGAAATATGGATACTATGTTAAATCTTGAGCAACTAATTTTTTCTAGAAATGTGTTTTGACTAAAATTACTTTGCATATCATGTACCTAAAGACCTCACATGAATACTGTAATACATTTTTAAAATCGTTGCTATCATCAATTCCAAATACTTTATGTATGTTATTTAATGATGAACAATATGTAATTCTAAGAAGTTCAATATGAGTGTGTGTGTAATTTAATCAAGATTTTTCTATTTGAAATGAATGACATAGTTAATAAATAATACCATGTAAATAGAAAAATCTAGATCTTGATCTTGTGTAATTTAATGAAGATTCTTTTATTTACTTCTATTTACATGGGATATTGTTGAACATATATGTATAGTCGAGTAAATTTTTGTCACTTTTGCACCTTATCACATTGCAATAGGCTGCAAAAGTGACAAAGATTTACATTCCCCGATTTTATTATTAAAATAATATATTATTGCACTTTACTTTAAAATCTACACCATAGGCATGGAACAAATTTATATATCTTTTATTTAGTTTCTGACTTATTTTCCTTCAGGGTGACAAGCTAAGCTATGCTAGGGCTAGACAAGTGTAATTTTTTGAGTTGTAAGTCGTGTTTTCAGTTTCATTTGGTTTTAACAAAACGTGTCACACAACTCAAAATAATCTGCTTGACTGCTTCACCCTTAGTTGATGAAACACCTGTACAATTGTATTAATAATTAACCTTACGCTACTCATAACATGAATAAAGCTTTTATTCTAATTACATAAACTTTCTTTTATTTATCTTTCAAGTTTGTTTTGTCGGCAAATTAAGCATCTGATAGTACAGATCTAATAAATTTACCAAACAACTAGCTTTACTACCAGATAAACGATCTTTTGTAATTTCCGACACACTGACTTTTTTCCCAACTGCAGGTAACCTCAGCCATGTACAGTTGGCGCACCGTAAGATAACACCCGAGGTGCTCAAATATTGGACACAAGGACCAATTCTAGATAACGCACTAAGCTATACATTTTCAGAACCTGACCATACATCGTACGGAAAGCATGGGCGAGGACAGCTCCTACAGAAAATGTGTTACTTGATACCCATCAAGTTGCACATTTTCAGTATGAGCTGACCTCTCTTAGGCTTGCCGTACAATGAGAGGTCAGCTTATATTGAAAATGTATAGCTTAATGTGTCATCTGAAATTGGTCCTTGCAACAAAGTATTTTAGCTGTGATTAACCAACTAACCCACTTAAAAATGCCAAGTAACATGGCTAGAATTACAAAGCAGATCGGTTGTAGATACCCAATGAATACGATTAACAGTACAGAGTAACTTCGCTAGGTGTACCGATTTGATTTGACTATAAGTAACAAAGCAGGTTGGTTGTGGGTGCCCAATGAACACGATTGATAGTACCCAGTAACTAGGCTACCTGTAACAATTTGACTTTGCTAGAAGAACAATGCAGATTGGCTGTAGCTACCCAATGAACACGATTAAAAGTACAAAGTACATGGCTAGGTATAACCAAGCAACTTATTTGTGCCTACCGAATTAGTTTCCTAAACACAATTAAGCTCGTTGGTTGTGGTGACAGTTTTGTTTTATTAGTAATAAACAAGTTAATTCGTTACAGTTATCATTAAATTGGTTTATAATACTAGGAAGCTTGGGTATAATTAACCGAGTCATTCGGTTCACAGTAACAATTTTGGGCTTACTAAATTTACTAAGTGTATATGTTAGAAATAACCAACCCAGGTTACTCAGTTTTTAACAAACTTATTTGGGTTTATTTTACCAACGTGCGTTAACAAACTTCACGCGTCTAGTTTTAGCTGCAAACTTTGCAGGCTCCCTCCGAACCAAGTCGCTAGGTTGTAAATAGAAACAAATTGACTATTTATAGCCGTTAGGTTTTCTCCGTGTAGATGTATAGATGGATGTTTGTAAATCTTTCACGTAAAAACTACTGAATGGATTTTAATAAAACTTTACGAAAGAATATAGGTTATACATCAGAATAACACATAGGCTATCTATCATCACGCTACTTTTCAAGGGAGCGGAGCAGTGATCATTAATGTCAACAAATCCGGCCGGCGTATACAGAGAAGTGACAGCGCGGACTTAGAGGTTAGCGGTCGAGCCGGCCGCTACAAATTATTTAAAAAAATAATTACGCGCTTAAAGGACTGGTACTTGATACCTACAAGGATGGATAAAGCTTAGGAACGGACATAGGCTCCTTTTTATTGCGACTTCTATCAGGGGTTGAAAGTAATTTTTGAAGATATCCTGATGAAATTTGGTACAGAGGTGATTAGTGTATTAGAGCTTGGGAACACTACGCAATAAGCGACATCCAGGCGGGCGGAGCCGAGGGCAACAGCTTGGCGTAAATAATTTTACCTGCTCATCAAAGGAAGTGAAGCAATAAATTCAGTGATTCATTTAAATATTAATATAGTGGAATTTTATAAACTAGGCAGGTATTCAGTCGGGGTGCCTGGGTCAGCCGGGGTGCGAGGGATATGTCGCATGACAACCTCACCTACGGCCTAGCACTAAGACCCACAGTCGGCGTGCGGTTTAATCGGTTCGCGTCCGATATAACCTCCCCCTCCGGCTTCGGAGGGAGGGGTACCCGTGGGGATTTTCCGCACGTAAAAAAAAAGGTATTCCATACACGTAAGTACGAAGAAAATCTTTCTCTCAATATTTCAGTTGCTGTTTCTGCAACATTCATGTACTTAAACGATGCCACGATGTATAAACTTGCATTACTAGTGGAAAATTTAAAATTAATGTAGTTATCTATGTAGTGATCCCGCGGGTTCATACCTTCTTACATCGTAGATTGCGGGCTCTAGCTAGCTCATCATTGCCCTGTCCTTTTATAATACACACAGCCTCACACAGGTGACAATTTGTTGCACTTAAACGTAAAATATATACGTACTTTGCTCATCCTTTTACTTTTAACAAGTGCACAGATTCATTAAGAAGGGTGTATGGCAGTCACGGATACACGGGACGTGATTTCTATAAGGAAATTAAATCGTATAAGTAACTAGCTGACCCGGCGAACTTCGTACCGCCAATATTTTTCCGCCCGCGTAGCGTGAAATCCCGTTCCCGCTGCACCCTCTACTATATTTAACACGTATACATTTGAACCTTCCTCATGAATCACTCTATCTATTTAAAAAACCGCATCATTGCGTAGTTTTAAAGATTTAAGCATACACTGGATCGTCACCTTTTTGGCGTCCGTCATGAGTTCCGCTTTTTCGTCACTCACCTCCTTGATACGCTTTGCTGGCGTATCGGTGATGGTTCCGCCTACCACTGAGCGCTGTTTGCGGAGACGCCTAGCCCGGCGTTTCGCTGCTGCACGGCTGCCTTGTTGGGGATTGGGTTGGGTCCCGACTTCCCCGGCGCCGTTCGGGCCCACTTGGGCCCGTTCGACTAGCCTGGTCGGCTGGTTCCCTTTCCCCCGAACCTTACTGCCTCCCGGGTTGGCTCCGGTTCTTCCCTAGAGGGCCGATCCCGAGGATCTCTTGCGAGATACTTCGGTCCAGCCACTCTGACTCCTTCGGTGACCACGGTGGCGGCCTTGTTGCTGTTTCCAGCCTTTGGTGCTGTTGCATCTCGAGTGGTATTTTTTTTTTATATAGGACACGTCAATTTGACTTTACCTCGCCTGATGGTAAGCTGAAGGGAAAGTCTCAGGAAAGAGGGCCACCATTTTGTACACCTAAAAGGTTACGATCCAGGATTCTTACAGGGACACTGCTGCAGGCTTCAGATCCATATCGTACCTTAATAGAATTCGTCGATCCGACTCCTCACCCTCCATGGAGCCCTCAGATGAGGATGCTCTAAAGCATCAAGGCTATCGGACGGATATAGCACTCCGAGATGAGTTGTCCACGAAACTGACCTGAACGAGAATCCTCCCCCGGTCACCACGGCCATGAGTAGGACCGCGCGCCGCCACGTGCAGACCCCATCACCCCAGAGAACTCGCCAGTGGCCGTCTGACCGGACACCACAGCCGATTGATTACGAGTTGCTACCTCGTAACCTCCTGTGTAAGAGGAAGTCCAGACCAAAGGGGTGTGTTGCTTCCCAGCAGCCGCAGCTACTGTTACGCTTAACCACCAGAATTCTTCCATCTCTTCATCTTCTTCTTTCTGTCCACCTTCGGTATTTTACGGTGATGAACTCGCAGCAGCGTGACCTCGTCGATGCTGCAATTTTCACTTACTGTTTTTGTTATGTTCATTTCTGAGGGAATTGAACCAGGCACAGGGCCAGCAACCTCGTGAAGGATAGTCACTAAACTTGCCTTCGGGGATCTGCACGACTGCTGCGCTCCTCCCTGTTAAGACCAAGCTCCCCCTGCAACCCTGAGGGGGTTTACATCTATGCTACCAGGCTGTAAGCAAAAGCTAAAGCACTGTCATAAATTAACTGCAAAAGCAGAAGCCCAAACTAGCCCCTTGGTACTGAGATAGATTGCAGTCTAGTATAGCACATCATAGACTCTTTGTAGGTACTTAAAAGATCTCTGTAAGTTGCACCGCTTAAAAAAAAAAACTATCTTAGGATCCAGGCAGCAATCTCCACCTTATGCTCATAGAACTGTGGAAGAAACGAGCTGACTAACCAAGCAAAGGGCATACTGCAATTGGTACGTTAAGACACAGTTAAGACTTCTCATGGAGGTATGAGTTTGGGGGTGTCGACCTATCTATGGTCTGGGATCCAACGTCCGTGTGTTGTCAGTTCACCACTGCCGAGCCTGAACCGTGGGTACACACTGGCAGAGTGTGAAGCGATCTGAAGGGATTGGAATGCACTGTATTCTCGTAGCAGCCGTCGGAATAAGATGAATCTAATCTAAAAAATCCCTGCTACCCTCAAAAGACAGAAAGAAAAAACACATACTGCACAGCACAAATTGAGCATATTTTGGGGTCAACAGATAGGATCTAATTTTACTATAATGATTTACAAAAAACGCGTAGGTCCCGTGCATAAAGAGCACATTTTAGGTCTAAGATTGCCCCGAGGTATGGGTACATATTATGATACGTAAGTCGACTGGTTATTTTGTTACATAACCTTATGGAAAGGAAATTTAAAAGTTGATGTAGGTAAGTGTAATCCTCTTTATTTTGATCAAATGGTATCCTAATAATTAACGATAGCCAAAAGTGACAGACCAGCCCCTATGAGACTTGCAAATTTCATGCTGTTGTCTGTGCTGTTGGGAACTAACGGGAGGATGGGTGGTAGGGGAGACTGTATTGATCCTCGGCTGTCGCGCCGCTTCGTGACCGAACATGACCCCGCGACCGCCCTTGTGTTATATACTCACCTAGCCCTTCGCGGATGGATTATTCACGTTTACTTCTTTATGCCTAAAATTCGGTATAAATATTTGTTACTAACTGTTGCCCGCGGTTACGCCCGCGTGGATATCGGATATCCGCTTCCTTGAGTAGTAGCGTGATGATTATAGCCTATTCTGATATATAAGCTATATTATTGTAAAGTTTCATTAAAATCCATTCAGTAGTTTTTATGTGAAAGAGTAACAAACATCCATACATATCTACATCCATACACATATCTACATTTTTCCATACTCACAAACTTTCGCATTTATAATATTATTAGGATGTACATACAGCGACAGACATATCTTGACTACAAAGTCTCAAAATTCGTATCTAATTAATATCTCGTATTAAAGTAATAAATTTCGTATTAAGAGCGAATCAAACTGATTTATTGATTTAAATTGCATTATCGACCGAACTAAAAACGTGTACCAAAATATATCAAAGCAATGAGTCAAGAGGAAGAGGGAAATTAAGGGATTAACATCATTTTGAGTACTTCGTTCATCAAGATCCATCCGATGCTGACTGTACCTAACTATTTACAAGTTTAATTGTAACGTATCGAATTATTTGAGTAAATTGGTAAGTATTAGGTAAAGGACAGTGTATGAAATGAAAACGTCCCCACTTTCTATTCGAAGCGTCTAGGAGGATAGACAATTTTTTACTATTGCGACATACTCGAAATGTTTGGGGTTTGGATTTTACAGCGCATTTAGAAAGGATTAAAATGTCTACAAGTACTAGTTATGAAAAAACGATGTGTGTACCTAGTACACCGCCCGATATAAACACATACTGTACAGCGTCCGATATATGATGTGATTGATGTGAAGTCCTTAACGTTATGAAATGTTTACTATCTGAAAACTGCAAGGGTTAATTTTAATTAATAAATAACTGTAATTTCACCAGTAAATACGAATTGCGCAACTTTGATACTGGCGGACTGGCGGCAATATTAAAAAATAAAAACACTGACTACTCTCTTTTTTCTCTTTAAAAAATGGTAATTTTACTTAAAGTTTTAAACAGAGCGAAAACAAAAGTTATATTTGAGTAAAAGTTTTTCAATTTCACTTCCATATTATGAATATGGCTCTAATCTTACCGAAATTAGGCACATAATGATACCTATTATCAAACTGTGGTTTTTGATTGTTATTAAATCACGAGTGGGATAATAATTTTTATTTTATCGGTGGAGTTGCATTATTCTTAAAAAAAGTTAGAAACAAAAAGATCGTATTCAATAGAACAGATAAATTAATATACCTACCTACCGATTGCTTGTTTCATGCAACTACGTATTTAAATAGAAAATTTCATCTTGTATGTGTATAAAAACCATAGTAGATTATGGTACAAGTGTGTAAAGTTGGTGATTACCGCTGAGGCGATATTGAGATAAAGATAGCTGAAGACGGTAATCAACAAACACACGTGTATCATACGACATTTTTCATTTTAGTTCTGAATAATATAATAATAATATAATAATAATAATATAATAATGAGGATAGGTATATAGTCATGTTGGAGCGTATCCAGAACAAATTTATTAGGTTCCTATATCTAAAGATATATGGGGTATACCCAGGATATCCGTCATTGTATCCTACTTTGTTTGTTCTGGGTATGGTGGGTTACTGTAGGCTTGAGGTGAGACGGGAAGTGGCGTTAGCAACATATGTGGTGAAAGTCTTGAGGGGGCTAATAAATAATCAGGCAGTACTGCAGACGACCTCTCTGTGCGTCCCGGACGAGTACATAGGACGACGGAGGCGACCGCCCCTATTCTCGGTGCCGTGTGCTCGTACCAACCTCCTACAGCTAGCGCCGCTGACGCGAACGTTGCGTGTGCTCAACGAGGTATCTCAAAGGGTAGATTTGTTTTCTTGTACGCGTAGTGAGTTCACGGAGGCTATGTTTACTCAGTTATGTGTATCAAATTAGTTTAAGTTTTATTGTTAGATATTGTAAGCTGTTATTTATTATTTAATTTCCTTCTGCCATTGTATTAGGTTAATCCTGTAATGATGGTTGCAAGTATGAATAAATAAATAAATGAATAAATAAATAAATAAATATACTAAAATAGATATTTAATACGCTTGCAGTTTTCAGGTAGTAAACATTCCATTACGTTAAGGGCTGCAAGAAATGAACAAGTAATAGGTAGGTATATTAATTTATTTGTTCTATTGAACACGATCTTTTTGTATCTATTTTTTTTGCGAATTATGCAACTCAACCATTAAAATAGAAAAAAGTCATTTTCCCACTCGTGATTTCATAACAATCAAAAAACCACAGTTCGATAATAGAGATAATTATTTGCCTAATTTCGGTGAAATTAGAACCACATTATGAGCAAGTAAAAGAAAAAATATTTGTAATAAGCTATAATATTTGTAATAGCTTATTACAAATATTTTTTCATTTAAAGGAAAATATTTGTAATAAGCTATAAATATTAGTAGATTGTTCAACAAGGGACTAAAACAAGCCATAATGACACGAGATGTTTTAGCCACCCGAGCGAAGCAAGGGTGGCCAATAGTTCGAGTGTCATTATGGTTGTTTAGTCCCACGTTAAACACTCTACTTTTCACTTTGAATGCGAGGAAAAAAAGCGACATTTTATACAAAATTATAATATTTAAAAAAAAATAAGAAACAGGTAAATATCTTTTTTATTTATTTATAATAACAAAGTTTCTAAGTTGCACAATTAATTGATGTAAGTATTTGGTGATTACAACGCAAGCTTATTACGAATAATCTATTCAAAATTCGAATTGCAAAGAAATTTGTCCCGCGGTTTTTTTTTGTTATGTGACGTATTTTTTTTATACCACTTAGGTGACTTACTATATGCTTGCATATATATTTAGCCAACAGATACAAACTTGAAAAATAATTTAATACTAATTGGAAATGCATAATAAAATGAATTAATCCTTAATACTTACATAATAATTAATTAAATTTATATCATTAATTGTGGTTCACGTAATTAAATGGGATTTTTTTGATTTTTACAAATGTCATTTTTAGGTGTTATTTCTATACACAATCACTATATAAAAAGGTGATAATCCTCCCATTCACAAACACCGTGATTGGCCGTGTAGGAGTTTTCAACGTAAATTAAAAAAAAATTACTTTAGTCCCTAGAGATTAATAAGGAACTTTAGTCCCGATATGCAGGGACTAAAGTAACATTTTAAGAGCATGAGAAGTGAAAAATATATTATATTTATAGCTTATTACAAATATTTTTCATTTTACTTGCTCATGTTTGTTATATTATATGTTATTTGTTATATTCAACATTTATTTGTCTATTTTGCTATATACAATGACATTGCAGTAATCACTGTACTTTTACGTCAGTGCTCTAATATAATAAAATTGATATAAACAGCGTCTTTCAACTAGCAGCCTGAGTGATGTATGATTTGAGATTGAAATGGTGATTCACCATATTTCTGGGGCTCGTCCGGCTCGTTGTTTTTGACTATCCTGATGTACTCCTTGATCCATGAGACAGTGCGTTAGGTGCCTATGTGTAGTGCTTGGATAGACTTTAGGCGGCGGCGGGCGCGGGTGAGGGCGCGGGCGCGGACTCGGGTGCGGACGCGGGTGCGGACGCGGGTGCGGACGCGGGGGCGGACGCGGGTGCGGGCGCGTGCTCGGGTGCGGAAGCGGTTGCGTCTCCATACCGACACGCGACAAGCGACTAGAGATTTGGCCTACATCAGCCCCTCTATACAAGTGGCAATTGGTTGGTCGGCGTTTGATGGAATAGAATGACGAATACATGGGATTTGACGTTTTTGACAGTCGTTAACGTATGTCAAATCCCATACATTCGTCATTCTATTCCATCAAACGCCGAACAACGAATTGCCACTTTTCTAGAGGGGCAGGTGTTCTTTTTTATATATACCACTTAGGTGGCAGACAAGCACACGTCCCACCTGATGGAAAGTGGTTACTGTGGCGTATGGACGTGTGCAACATCAGGGGCGTCAGCTGCCAGCCCTGTTAGAACAGAGAGTTTCTGTGCCGTCAGTGTAGAACTGTAGACGATAAAGCAGGACAAACCTTTAGTCTTCCCATTGACAGCACAAAAACTCTCCAGTGAGCTATGGGTATTCTAAACTATGGGTGAGGTGTTCGGTGTACATGTTGACATTGAACATGTGACGTGATACCTGACAACTACTAGACAACAACTAGATAATTAGTATACTAAAAGCGGTCATCGCCAACACAATTGCATTGTTTTCGATCCCATCCCGACGGCATGGACTCATCATTCGCAACAATTTTAATTCAACATTCAGTATAAACACTTGCTAGCAAACATACCAACTTTCACTCACGAATTTCCGAACCCTTCTAAAGACTTTCGTCTTATCAATTTAGTCTTAATAGAGTTGAGATCTTTTCTACAAAAATTTTCGCACTTAAAAATAATCCAGTCCTAACCTACCGTCATTTAACGCTAAGAATATTATACCGGGTGTAAGGGAACCGCTCCCGAAGCCGAAGGCCCGAGTTAGTACTTCGGGTACATCACATATTGGGCTAATTTTTTTTTACTTGGTGATAAACAATAAAATTTACTTCATTTTTTTCCATCGACTTAGCAATTTCATAAATAACATGGCTACAAAAAAACATGCGCTTGGCGCCATTTGTTTTTTTTTCTGTAGGGTTTCATTGAGCTTTCCTAATACGATGGAAAATAAATAATGCAAAAAAAAATCGAAAATTAATGATAATATTTTTTTTTTCACCAAGTCGAAAATAAAGCCAATAAGTAGTATAGCGTTTCCCTTACAACCAGTAGTGACGCGTAACCAAGTCTTGATCAGAATTAAAATGTAAAGTTTGTTTGATCGCAATCGGTTGAGTAGAACCGAAGACATGACCAAAAGTCTTCTAAACAAACATCCACGCGGGTAGACCCACGGACGTAAGTAAGTGTATAATATCAAAAAATAACTATAGATACATAATAAAATTATGTAGGTATCGCATAATATACTGAGTGACAACTGCAACAAGACCGAACTAGTTCTTTACCCCTGCCCGCCCGCACATTTTGACAGTCGCCGTCATGGAGAAGGAAATGATATTCTGTCCTCCGTGGTCGCCGTATAGGCTCGGTAAGTCACTCAAACTCAAAGCCGTCGCGCCAGGTTCCCGCCGCCGCCGCTTTTAATATGGCCAATGGGCCAATCGGTTTACCATGGCCAATCACCTACTACTCCACCTAGCTCCCACAGCTACTGTGAACTTTATGGACACCTTGAGGAGTGAAGATAGTTTTTATTGAGAACTTCTTTAAAATGTTAGCGACAGTTTTTTCTGTTCTGTGATCACGCAGTTTGGCGGCTTGTCGTTCGACCTTATAGTCAGGGCAGGACATTTAAACGGCACTTACTGTTTTTTTAATTTCAGATATAAAATGACATTAGCTGTGTTGCCGGTTTATTGCAGTTAAAAAATAGTCTTAGCCACCAGTATCGAAAGTTGTCGATAAATTAAATTTTGTACAGATTTTTGTAGGTTATTTTATAGTTAGCTTATATGGATAGTGTACGAAACTTAAGGCCACATAAATTATCGATAGTTTCGAGCACGTCACTAAGCACTAAAAGCTAGATTCATTATCTCACAATTTGACATTTGCATTTGTCAATTTACAATCTGAATTAAAACAACGGACTATAGCTGAGTAAATGAACCACCGGTTCGGAACGCGGCCTACACCTGAGAAGACTCCGGCAATAAACTCAGCGGGATTTTTTTTGGGTCTATTTTTAACCATTTGCTTAGTCTCCTTAGTCTAAATACAATCGTTTGCTAGAGTAGCATAGTTGAGCGAACAGCTCATTTCCAAGCTTGTTTACCTATTATCTAAATATTCTTAGATTTTACAATAGCCTTTTTTACACAGAGTCTTACTTACATTTTTTAATTTATCCACAGGTAAAACCCTAATTTCGTTAGTGAGCTTGTTAAAAAAGCGAATACACTTGCCCCGGAAGGAATTACAAATTTTATGGAGTCTACTATCATAAACTAGAAGATTGTTTTTATGACACACTCTGTATAATCGTTTCTCGGTAAAACGGCTCTTATATGTTCTATTTCAGCAACCAAGTGTTACTGGTTGCAGTCTTTATGCGCAGACAGTAAGCGTAAGGTCTGCCTAAATGAAAACTAGCATGTCAGCCATCAGTTCACCTTGATCATGACGCTTGGAACAGCGCTGAAATATTGGTTACTCAATAGAAAGAAAAAAACATGGTAAATATCCCGGTAAGTGCAAGTGGCAATTCGCTAGCTAGCGTTTGGTGGAATAGAATGATGAATATATGGGATTTGACGTATATGACAGTCGTTAACGCATGTCAAATACGTCAAATCCCATACATTCGTCATTCTATTCATTCAAACGCCGGTTAACGAATTGCCACTTGTATACTTGTATAGAGGGTGAGTACACCTTGATCATGACGCTTAGAACAGCGCCGAAATATCGATTACTCAATAGAAAGAAAAAACATGGTAAATATCGCGTTGAGTAGTATACTATCAGCCTGAATGATGTTCAGCTATTTAATCAAACAGCTTATGAAATTACTTGAAGCTGTCGAAGCCAACTTGCTTCATCAGCCGTTCAGTTAACCACCTATGCTCTTCTGAACGGCGCCGTTCAATTAGCGGCCTGAATTATGTTCAGGCATCTAATTAAACAGTTAGGAAAATGGCTTGGATCGATGACGTTTAGCTACTTGCCGAGCCATTTAATCAAACAGTTAGAAAAATGACTCCGCTCCCGCCTTTTTTTGTTTGTTTTTATACCACTTAGGTAGACAAGCACACGGCACACCTAATGAGAATTGGTTACCGTGGCCTATGGGCGATTGCAACACCATTTTGTAGTCGCTTGAAAACTGATCGATTAGTGCCTACTGGCTTAACCTTCTCAACCCATTAGATGCCAGACAGTAACTGTCCTTCACTATCCACCAGCTACTTGGGCCAGTGTAAATCTTTAAAGTCTGTCTAAAGCTTAAATTGATTTTTTGTCATATTATATCAGGTGTAGGTATATTATTATACCTAGGTAGGTACCATTCGTAATTTTTATTAGAAATTAAGGGCTTAATTACTATTTATTCTGTACCTAAGACTTCACACTAACACCTCTAGATGCCAAAAAATTTAACTGCGTTCTCTAACTTTTGCATCCTCAAATGTAACTTTCAGTGCATAGGTTGCATCCGTACAAGTGAGACGTATTATATTTTATTGAATAGGTTGTTTACGTTACGCGTGTGCGGCGTTATCAATTACGAGAACAAAAGGTGTTTACCTGCCCGGTGGCCGGGCGGGCCGACGCAGGCGCAACACAATTATGAACTTTAATTGCTATGAATGTAAGTGAGATTTTTCGTGACATAATGGAAGAGGATCGGTGCGACAGTGAAGTTGTATCAGTACAAAATGTTGAAAAATCTAAAAGGATGAGGGATGATACTGAAGAAGAGTGGACATTAGTTGCAGGGAAGAGTAAGAAACAAAAAGATTCGGATTCAATACAAATATACATTACTAGCAATGATAAGTTGCCGAAGCAGTTTAAGCTCGCTCGCTGGTTTAAGGAGTGGGAGATTAAGGATATTTCTCGTGTGAAATTTATCTCACTGTATAAAGTACGTCTTGATTTTGTCAGTGAAGTTAGCGCAGAAAAGCTAGAACACTGTGAGAAAGTTAAAGAGCTAGGTTGGCGTACCCAGAGAGCTATGGAAAGGAATTATTCATATGGGGTGATCAGAGATGTTGATATTGATATGTCGGAGGAAACAATTTTAGGTAATTTATATTGTCCGGAGCCAGCTCAGCTAATATCAGTGAAGCGTTTGCAACGAAAAAACTGGGAGGCAAATGATTGGTGTCCGAGTGAGACGATTCGTCTATGTTTTAAAGGTTCATTTATACCTCCTTATGTGTTCACGCACGATTTGCGAATTAAAGTAGACCATTACGTGTTTCCCGTCACACAATGCTCCCGCTGTTGGAAATTTGGTCATATGATTAAAACATGTTCAAGTACACGAATAGTATGCCCTAAGTGCGGACAAAATCACGAGAACTGTGACCCAAAAGTACTGAAGTGCGTCAATTGTGGTGGGAACCACATATCATTATCTAAAGTATGTCCAACTTATTTAAAGGAAAAACGTCTGCGTGAGCTCATGGCGGAGTTCAATTGCACCTATCGCAAAGCCTTGACAATGTACGTCCCCACAAGTAAGGACAACGACGATTCAGACCAAGTTGAGATTACCTTCGATGAGGTCCTTGACTCACCCTTTCAGTGTACAGAGTCACCAAAAGAACAGTCTAGCAGGAGTACGTATGCTGTTATGGCTAGGACAAAATCTACTGGTGGTACAAAAAGAAAGATTAACAAGCGGGCATCCCATCACAAAAGTCAGCTCGAAGATGATTGGTTGCAAAAGGAGGCTGAAACGGTGATAGCTAGTTCCAATGTTCAGCAGCCCACAGAACATAAATCGAAAAGTATAAGAGATATGAAATTTAGCGAACTATTAATAAGGTTACAGGAAGTTATATTTTTGAGAGATAGTACAATACATCATAAAGTGAAGGAAGCGGTAAAGATTTGTGCAGAGTGGTTAATATCCGTTTTGATTAATGATATATCGGAGTGGCCTTTACTTAATTTGATTCTAAGTCATTTTTCAACTAATGGTTAACACACAAATAATTGTAAAATTAAATATAATACAATGGAATGCGCAGAGTATAAGACCAAAACGAGTGGTGTTTGAAAGCATGTTAGCACAAGAAAAGGTTCACATTGCAGTGGTAAGTGAAACCTGGTTGGAGCCAGGTAGTCTATTTAGAATAAGTAATTATAACATTCACCGGAGGGACAGGGACAGGTATGGTGGTGTGGCCATTTTCACGCATAGATCAATTAGGTCAGTAGCTTATAATTTCGATACAAACAATACAGGCATTGAGGTTTTACATGTTAGATTGTTTAACTGTGATCAGATTGAAAATATCGTGGCCGTTTACTGTGCTCCATCGGTATCTACTAGTCAATCGGATTGGGAACAATTACTTTCGGGTTTGAACAAAAAATCGTTATTTCTAGGGGATTTTAATGGACACCACAGCAATTGGTCTAGTAAAAGCGACAGAAGGGGTAATCAAATATTCGATGCGCTAATAGGTAATCAGTTTATTTCATTAAATAACGGCGATCATACTCGTATCAAATGGGTAGATGGGAGGCTTCAACAAACCTCACCAGATATCTCTTTAGCCTCCTCGGACATAACCTTAGGCATAAATTGGCGAGTATTAGCAGATAATTTAGGCAGCGATCATGTTATTATCAAAATAAATACTGACTTTACAGCTAATAATTCATTTTTAAGAAGAAGGAACTTCAAAAATTCTGATTGGAATTCGTATGCAGAATCTTTACAGTACCTCTATGATGCCTTCAGCTTACCTGAAGATTTGCAAGAAGGATACGATAGATTTGTTAAACACATTAATACGGCAGCTGATTTACATATACCGTATATAAAAAGGAGGGGGTAGGACATTGCTACTGCCCGTCGAGCGAGCTCAGAGAGCGATCCTCAAGATAGCAACGTTCCGCTCCTTCTTATCTCCCACCGATCTCCTATACAAATCCTGCAAAGTACTAACAGTCCGCCAGTTATTTATATTAAACACAGTACTAAAACAACACGCAGCACTTCCATACAGCACCGAAAGTACTAACAAAAGACGGAAAGATATTGTATGTACTGAAAGAATTGCGATAAAACACGAGTACACAGGCAAATTTTACTTGTTTTTAGGACCGCTTCTGTACAAAAGGATAAATGCTTTATCTAGCATTTATTCTCTAAATTATGTTTGTTGTAAGCAAGTGGTGAAGAATTACCTCCAAAGCTTGTCCTACGATGACACAGAGGAGTTGTTGTCTGTGTTAAAATAGGTATAATTAATGATAAGTTGCATATTTAAGATATTACTTTAGTTAACAGTAGTAACAACTTTGGCTTTATATTATTCAAAGTAATTATAATTGTTATTGTATTTGTAATTGTATTATAGGATTATTATTTATCTGCACATGACGCCTGAAGCACAGGACTACCTAGTTCAGGCATAACTTAGATTATCCCTAACATAGATAAAAGCTATGTAAGACACCTAACTGAGCATAAATATATTTTACATATCTAAGATTACCCTACATGCACGATGTACTAACGCACACTAGATTAAGAAAACATGTAAATTACTGTACAACGATTATTAAATAAATAAATTGAATTGAATTGAATTGAATTGAATTGAATTGAATTGAAAAATATGCCAAAATCCTAATAGTAGATTTTCCCCCAAACCATACTGGAATGCCACGCTGTCCAAAGCTGTAGCGGAACGTCGCTTAGCACTCACAAGGTTTCGTCGTAACCCTACACCTAGAAATTTAGACATCTATCGGAATAAAATTCATGAAGCTCAACGTATGATACGGTCGGCAAAGCAGGATTCATGGCAAGTATTTTGTTCCTCACTGGATCAAACAATTAGTCATGGTGAACTATGGCGCAAGATGAGATGGATTAAGGGGTATAGGACACAACCACACGTTGACATAGCTAAAGCCAGTGAGGCACTACATAGTTTAGCACCAGACTATGTTCAGTGCGCTCCGCCTATATTTACATCCATTAATCTTAAGCTGGAGGAACAGATTACTATGCAAGAGCTAGAAAATTGTATAAAAGCTAAGGATACATCGCCCGGTAATGATAATATCTCGTATAGCATGATAAAGTATCTTCCGTATAACGGTAAAAGTTTACTGGTGAAACTCTTCAATAAATTCTATAACTCATCGTTTATACCATGGCAGTGGCGAGAGATATTAGTGATGCTAATTCCCAAGCCCGGACGTGACCCAGGTTTGATCTCCTCACTTAGGCCGATTTCCATGATTTCGTGTCTAGCAAAAATCTTTCATAACATTCTATTCAATAGACTAGAGTGGTACATAGAAAAGAATGATAAACTATCGCCACAGACAATAGGGTTTAGAAAATGCCGGTCTACGTTAAACAACCTTGCAAATTTGACAGGTAGAATCCAAACAGGTTTTGCGAATAAACAAATAACTGTGTGTTGCTTTATTGATTTGGACAATGCTTATAATAATGTTGATTTACATGATCTACTAGTTACAATGAACCGTTTAGGCGTAGGTATTAAGATGTGCTCGTATTTATGGTGTTTTTTAAAAGAGAGACACTTGAAAATTCGCATTAATGATTCGAGTATATCCAGGACAACTTACCGCGGATTAGCACAGGGGGATCCTCTATCGCCTTTATTGTTTAATGTTGCCACAATAGACATTTGTAAGTCTTTTCAGAAGGTGTGCATTGAACAGTTTGCGGATGATTTTGTGTTATATGTCACATGCGATAGTGTGATGGAGGCTAAACAGGAGCTACAACAAGCTTTAGATTTATTCAACAACCTTGTTAGTAAAGTTGGTCTATCTATTTCTCCAGATAAAAGTTCAGTGTGTATTTTTAGAGCCGGATATAACAGAAGTATTAATTTTATGGATTTAAGAATTAATAACAATTCTTTACCAGTACTTAATAATGTTAAATATTTGGGCGTTTGGTTGGATAAAGCGCTGAGGTGGTCCAAACATACTACTGAGATTAAAGAAAAATGCTTGAGGTTTTTAAATGTGTTCAAAATTTTAGCTGGACCTGGATGGGGTATGCATCCCACATCATTACGACGTCTTTACATGGCCATAATACGCAGTAGAATAGACTACGCTAGCTTTCTTTACGACAACAGCTGTCAAACGAACTTAGATAAACTAAAAATCATTCAAAATCAGAGTATGAGAGTTATAGGTGGATTTCTGAAGAGTACACCCATTCACGCAATGGAGTGTGAACTACATCTGCCACCATTACATGTTCGCCGATACTATTTAGCTGGAAAATTCTGGCTCAAACTTAAAGCGTTTTCTAGTGGTGAAACAAGTAACATTGTAATCAATCTCAGTAGCCTCTGTCAAAGCCCATATTGGAGGCGAAAGAAGAAGCCCCTCCTGGTTATAATATGCGATAAGTTTAATAATGTCCCCATGCACTTCAGTGAGCAGCTAGGAAGATTTTCACTCGATACCTGGATGAGCAATGTGGACCTTTCTAGTGCAATCAGAAGTCGAGTTCCCAGTGTCTTGGAATCAAAAAGGTCATATAGTATTTCTATACTTCGCGGGATGTGTCTCAGGTCTTTTAGTAATAATTATTCAGGTTTCTATAGACTATATACAGATGGGTCACGGGCCCAAGGAAAGGCTGGGGCGGCATTTTTCGACCCACAAATCAATAGTGCTGTGAAGTTTAAGATAAATGGTAATCTTTCTATTATGTATATTGAACTTATTGCCATTGCTGAAGCTATTTCGTATACGGATTCTGTTGATTTTAATAATTTTGTGATTTACACCGACTCTAAGAGCGCGCTCCAACATGTATCTAGATGTAGTTTGAATTTTTGCGTTAACCCGATCGCTTATAGTATTTTACGAGCAATTACCAGCAAAGGGAACTGTAACAGAAATATAGTCCTGCAATGGTTGCCTGCACATATTGGTATCCAAGAAAATGAAAAGGTCGACGCCTTAGCAAGAGAAGCATGTGTAGATGGTATTACTGTCTCTTACCTACCTTATGTAACAGATATTCTGTGCAAAGTAAAGTGTAAAAGTCAGGAGTTATGGAAAGAATATTTTGATGATAGGTCACTAACGAAAGGTATCTGGTACAAGACAGTCCAACCAACTATATCCCGGGGTCCCTGGTTCGACGCAGCTGATATGAGCAGGCAGGAGATTGTAACTAGCTTCAGGCTGAGAACCGGACACATTCCATTAAATAAGTTTGCGTACTTAATGGGTAAAGTACCATCACCAAACTGTGACGAGTGCAATGTCCCAGAAGATGTGCACCATATTTTGGTGGAATGTGTACGGAATGAGGCTGAAAGAGCCATAGTTAAATATCAACATGATATAGATATTAATATTATAGGTACATGTAATACTATTCTTGCTTTCCCGGCCAGCCGGGAGGCAAGAATACTATACAGATTAGTGAATATAGGTATTAAGCGTAGATTGTAAGATATGAACATTGTGAGATATGTTTAAGTATAGCTCCTATGAGGGTGACATATTCACATTGTGAAAAAACCCTCTTACAAAATAAAGATTTAAAAAAAAAAAAAAAAAAATGTAACTTTGCAAGAAGCTATTAGAAGCAGCAGACAGGTATGTGATGGATGTATACCTAGTTATAATTAATAAAGTAAGAGGTAAAGTATAAAAGCTAGTGACGGGTCAACTCGAAAAAATACGACTCGAATTAACTCGAGTTGAAATTCAGTTAACTCGATTTTTTTCGACTCACACGAGTATACAACTCAAGTTAGCAGATAGAAACTGAGTGTGTGTATGATTTGTAACAAATGAATTGTCTACTTTTGAAAAGATAATACATACCTACACACATTTTATACGTACACACACATAAAACATCACACTCGCTAATGCAGTCGGTTAAAAAGTAATTTGTAATAAATCATACAATCAGCTCCTTCCTTGTGACTCGAGTTGTGTAACTCTAATTAAATTCGGTTACCTAAATTTCAATACGATTTAACTCGATTCGTATTCTTCCAAATTGACCTATCGCTAGTTAATTAAATAATCGGAAAACTCTAAAATTATTTATGATTATTATAATATATAATCATAAATATAATCGCGCTTCCATTCTCTTTCGCGTCGTCTCTTACATCATGTACCTATACAACCCAATTCAGGTTAAGAAGAATCCAAATCGAGTTAATTCGATTTAAGTAAGTTAAATCGGGTTAGCGTCCCGACTAGAGTTGACCCATCTCTAATAACATAACAGCCGTAAAAGGTGCGGCGCGCTGTGATGTGATGTAGTAGACAAAACGTTAGTCCGTTAGTCGTACTTGGACGACTCGGGAGAGTCCAGAGTTATATTGAAGAGCTTGTGACAGAGTCATTTATAAAAACATTTTACGGTTACGGTAAATGGAATTCCTATTGGAAAAGAAAGATAGAACATATTAAATATAATAGTGCTTGGGAATAACATAAAAATCGTTGGAATATTTTACGAATTTTATTTCTGGCAATTTTTAGTAAAACGTCATACTTCTCATCAAAGTATTCATGTTCTACCCAAAAACTTGAACTATAAAAAATTAATTTCCCCATTTTCTGTAGTTTACTGTGCCTAAAAAGTGAACATAAACGATTTTACAACTCTAGAATCTGTATTGAGCTATAAGTTTACATAGCAAACAAAATAATGGATCATGACAATATCAAGCCCTATAAAATTTGTGATGTGAATCGTGATAAAAAAAAAGGAATAGTCGCATCATCGCTTGAAGATCTGCTTACAAAAGTGCCAGATAAATTAAGTATGCCCTCGGAAAATTTAACAGTAGTTCTTGAATCCGATGGCACAGAAGTTGATGATGAAGAATATTTCTCGACTTTAGATCCTGATACATCACTTATGATTTTACACGGAAATGAGAAATGGTCTCCTAATATGCCTAAGTGCCAAGTGTCTTTAGATCAAACCGACGATGTGACCTTAGGAGACAAGGGTCAAGTAGCAAGTTTGGTTGGTCGACTTCAACACAACCTATGTCACATTTCACTCCTGGGTGGTCAAGACTTAGAATTATTATCAGATATGGATCCAGATAGCCTTGCAGATATTGTAACGGATAGAGACAATAGAATAATTTTAGAACACATCAAGGAAGCCTCTGGAAGGTAAAATTTGAATTAAATAATTTATGTTGAGTGTGCTACTGTACTGTCTGTTCCCTTAATTAATCTCAACCAATAATGAAGTTGTGCACAATTGTAATGTTGTAAGTGTTAATGTTTTACTTCATTTTACAAAACATACACATCAGAGCTGATTACTGATATGTTTGGTAGTTTTAGGTTTATATGCAAACTCTTTTGAAATATTAATCTAAACATAGTTATTCTGTTTTCTAACTAGTCCCTTTGCATCATTACAGGATACTGCTAGAAAAACGTCAAGCTCAAGATGCTATGGAATTGTTGAAACTCTATCATCAGAGTGTAGCCAATGGAGCAGAAGATTTATCACCACCAAAACAAGAGAGAGTAAAAGAGTCAGTGTGAACAACTACCACATTTTCATAACTTGATTCAAAATCGATTTATTTTATCACTATATATTATTTTCATAACCATATCCAGGACTGGTTCACTCACCAGTTTTAATAAAATTGCACTGGATGTTAAATGGAAATATTTATTTTGTCAGCAAAGTTATATTTGTCATCAAAATTGGAAATTTGTTGTCAAATATATCAATTGTTGTCTGCAAAGAGATATCTTAAGGATATATAATATGTTAGAATCTCATGGCGATAGGTTACTTGTGATGTGCACATGGAACTAGAGGCCTGCTGAACAGGGCCTCATCAAATTTTTTTACTAAGGTTACATATTAATCATGCAATCATTAATCTCTTTATTTGACAGTTGAATATATATCCTGATGATTTTATGTGATTTGCTATTTGGCCACAGATATTTATACAACAAGCCACATTATTAAGGAAATTCAAAACTAATCAGCAACAGCTTAAAACTCAACCAATGTTTATTTATTTAGGTTTCCTCCGTTTTAGATACTTAAATCTGAATCAAGCTATGTAGAATGTAGACCAAACATTACCCCTTTTTTAAAGGGATGGATCATCTCAAAAGTTTACAAAAACTGAACTTTGATGTGTTTTCTGGATCATAGGATGAATAGATTATACTTTGAATAATAGGAGTATGATTAAAATAATTACCTACCCGTGGTGAACTAATATTGAGGCCTTTTGATAACAATTTAGTTTTTTATTTGTAAGTTTCTTGTAATATAATAGGTATTACAGATAAAATATTGAGCATGCCATTTTTTACTGCCATTCAAGAAATATCCCTATTGCATACTGCTATATCCTCCACTGCTATTTAAATATATGAATAATATTCAGTAATTAATAAGTTTGTAAATTATAATAAAGTAGAAATTAGTGATAATACGACGCTAATCTTATGAATATGAGCTGAATATGAAAGTTATGATAATGGTTTAAAAAGCATGTAAGTTAGTATATTTAGATGTTGTACATATTAGAGCTAAAGTATTATGGTACAGAAGAGTCAACTATTAGTGTTACCTAGCAAACATTTTATGTGCTTTAAAACTCTTTGTTAAACTAAGTTCTGTCTATTTTTTTATCTACAGTAGCTGGTGCTGACTTTCTTCTCATAAATTAAAAAAAAAGAAGAATAAAAAAGATATTCACAGATCTGGCAACAGGTGTGCCAGGAATAGCATTTGTGGTGTTCCATATTAAATTTTTTGAATCCTGAATTTTGTACTTTTGAGAAACAAAATGCCACATGTTTGAAATACAACATCAATTTAAAAGACTGATAGACGGTAATTTCTTTTTTATATAGTTTTACCCCTAGTGTAAGATCCATTCATTTAATTCCAAATTTGCTCAAACTTTTTACAAGATAATAAATAAGTTTTCTATGTTTAATTCACATTATGTTATATTATATGATACGTTATTGGCATTTGTAGGTAGTTATCTCCTACAATGTTAACAGCTTGCTAATTTTCTTCCAAATCATAGCTTAGAAGGGTAGGTAGTTTCGACGGACGAGACACGAGAACTTTTCCATTTTGCTTGTACTCTTTGTGTGCTTGCACGAGTGCGAGTGAAATGGTTCTATAGTATAACCTTATGCGGCACGCACGCTCAGGCTGTGAGTTTCCCAAGCTACTACAATATGGAATTCTTCAAGGACTTTAGAAGGTTTCTTTAGGATCGTCAGCACGAGTGTTACACCCCTGGTGTACGTCGCACGGCAACCACTCTCCATCAGGTGGGCCGTGTGCTTGTCTGCCACCTGAGTGATATAATATAGACGGCTTCGCACGCGAGTTCTATGTATTCCGTTTATGTTATTATTTTAGTCTGAGGTTTCTGTATTGTGTGATGTGATGTGATTATGATTAATATAGATAGTCTCATCAGTAGGTATCAGTACCTGACTAATATGGAATTGTAACAAAACTGCCACTAAATGATGAGGAAGTTTCAATGTGACTAGATGTTTCTATGTGATTCTATATTTTGTATGATTTAGAAGTGAGGCCTTTAGTTTCTGGGCACACCATTATGAACACTTCATACTCTACACAGTACTACCACTACTGCACATTCCTCTCATTGCAATTAAACATAATGGCCTGTGTGGATGGGTTGGCAGATGAATTTCACCAGTGAAAGTCTGTTTCAACTAAATTAAATTCTCACAATTTACTCAATTCATGGCATATAATGTGATAATGTAGTTTAGTTTCGATTGATCTAGATGCAGGTTCCTATCATTGGCATAAAGGATAAGTTAGTCATCTCCAAACCATGTTGGTGTTAATTCATTAATGTTTGTGATATATTTTTAAATGAATATTCATGTTAGCATACTAAATTACAGTGCTAGATTAATATAATATAAATTATAATTTAATACATGTATTAAACCCAATATACATAGCTGGTGTATACACTACTAAATTTACTGCACTTTCCATTTGAGACCATTGTGATTATGTAGGTAACCATTTCATGTTGTCTAGTCATTATTTTATGACTCATGAGAATTATTCTTAGAACTTTCCTGTAGATTGAAAGCAATTCTAAAGGTTGTTCTACAATCAAGTCTCATTGAATTAAAACTATTCTAAAGATTAGCACTTTGTGTAAATAGTAGGTAACACCAACAATTCATCATGGTAGAACTTCAACACACTTTGAACTACTACACAACTCACTATTGTACCACCTTTAGTCTCCCCAAGACCATGGTTGCTGGAAAGCAACCAAAATATCAGGATCAGTATTAAACAATTCAGGACAAAATCCATTAATCAATAATCATTACAATAAATTGTAAAGGGTATGATAATCTTTATTTTAAACTAACTGACCCTGCAAACTTCGTCCGCCTCAGAATCATTAAATAAATAAAGTTGCAATTTACCATATTTCCTCACCGTTTAAACCCCTGGACATCCACAAATATTTCAAGACTAAAATTGGCCAAATCGGGTCAGCCATTCTTGAAACTAACACAATTGCAATTCATTTATATATTTTAAGTTAAGTACTTTTTCCCACATGAAAAATCAATGATCTTGCATATATTGTACCTACTTATCATAGCAATACTTTTGTGCTAAACACCAAAAATACCATATACTTGTATGAAAATATTCCATTCTAAGCACCAAGTTAATCACCGTATGATGTTTTGTGTATATTGTAGCCAAAATAATGCTATAATGTAACAGTTTAATTACATGCATATTAGGCATTTATTTCTTTTTAAAGATTTATT
The DNA here is from genome assembly GCA_949126895.1 of Eilema caniola. Classification (NCBI taxonomy): domain Eukaryota; kingdom Metazoa; phylum Arthropoda; class Insecta; order Lepidoptera; family Erebidae; genus Eilema; species Eilema caniola. Next base: position 24,039,554 of record OX421474.1, read on the forward strand.
CTCTGAAATTGGTTGTAGTCTGCAATAGGAATTGGGTTTCAGTTTAAGTGTGCACAAATAAAATATTAAAAAAAATATTGTTGTTATTATTTATTCACAATCAGCAATACATATAAATAAAAGTTATACATCTTATATTGTTTAAATTTACTTATTTCACTTCAACACTGATACCTAATATGTCATACAATAGATATAAACCAATAGTGACATATAATAATGCTTTGTTTATGTGTGCATAGTCAAAAGATAAATTCCATTTTAAAGCATTATTACTTAAATTAACAGATATTTTAAAGAACGGTGCACGAGCTTTTTTCGCGGAAAGGGTTGACTTTTTGGCTGGAGAAGCCAACAAGTAGGCAATCTTCCTGTTCGTGTTCATTGATAAATTTTATAATGTCTGTTACGGCCACAGAAACGGGTATACGTTTTATAGACGCCTCTCGACGTAGTTGTTCTGTAACAGCTCGCTGCTGTTGTAACGTTGACACCATCATATCCATAACGGCGGTATCTGATAGGCCTATGTTGAAAACAAAATTATACTCTTCTATGTATAAAATAGGGCGTAGCCGCACTTCTCGGAGGATCTACCTAAAACAAGAGTACTTATTGTTACTTTCACCTTCAACAATAACACACTAAATGCATATTTAGACACTCACAGCTAATTGAAAACGATGTAGTTCGAATTAATATAAGGATATAATAGAAAATATGTGAAATGTCGTAATACTTGCAATAATTATAAACGGAATTTGACAATTGACTTGACAACAGATCATCAACCATAAGCAACAGACAGCTACAGATATATAATCAAATACCTAAATAAAGCAAAGAGGATATAGACCATAGATTATTATAACCACTAACGGTGCGTCTACAGCTCAAAATTTTCTCAAAAAAGCATTAAGGTAAAAGCACCAATGGTAGACACTTTGAGGACAAATCAAACTTCACTCTACAAAATAAATCATATTAATTTCAGAATGGTCATTGTATCCTTTTTTAACTGTCACAGTAACATTCAGACAATAACTTTTGAAGATAAAATCTTTTTAACTATCATACTTACGTATTAAAATTATTATACACTTGGTTGTAAACACCAATTGTAGACAGCATCTCCCCAACAGAAGACACCCGTCGGCATCAATTATAGACACTTTAAGGACAGTCAAATTTTACTCTACAATATTGAATATATGTATCAGAGAATGACCGTTACATATTTTTAACCCTTGACACAATAACGTAGGGGTGTTTCAAGTGTATCGTATCTATGTTATGTTGTTGTTGCTATGTATATGATGTATATATGTATATGATGTTGCTAATATTCGCAGCTACATCCGTAAATGTGGAACTTCTACATCAATTTAGAGATCCGCAACCACTTCCGCATCCGCAATAATCGATGGGGGGTTGCATGCGGATGCGGATGTTATTCCGGCGTTCCCGTGCTTGTTGCTACATAAAAGAAATTTAGCAGGGCGCGAAATATATATATCGACGGTAAAAAGGAAAAACACTTTAAGCGACACTTTTGTCGAAAATGAGTTATATACATATTTGGAATCAGCGAATTTTTCCGCGTCGATTGGTCTTGGTTTAGTAGCGATCTGACCACTTTGGTGTCGCTTCAAGTAATGGCACTTTTAGGCATATTTTTTCCAGACGCTAAATGAAGTGACACAAATTGTTGTGAATTTGGTCAAATTACCGCTTAAAGTACCGACTCCATAGTAAGATTGTTATTTGATGTGTTTTTCTTTTTCTATTTCGGATATCCTAAGTCACTTAAATCGTTTTTCTCCGTCATAGAAAATGCGGTGTAAAGCACTATAGGTGTTTTAGCTCACTCTTGTGTTACTAGTGCCGAGTCGCTACATTCGTTTTTCCTTGCTTTCATTGTATCTGTAAGATGGAGTTAATGTGTTTTGCTTTCTCGATCATTATGACATATTATGGATTTCAGTATTTTTTGCAATTGCAGAAAGACTCGATAGTGACGGTTAAAGTAACACCATCATTTTTTTCACAGAAACTTTTAAATTAACCGACACCGTCTTTTATTCCCATAACGTCGGTTCATTTAATTTCGTCGACTATCTAAATAAAGACGACTGTCGCTTAAAGTAAACATTGTTTTCAAAATTGTGTACTTAAGTTAACTATTCAAAATCATTCATGTCGCTACATGCAATGTATTTTTGTCTCTTTTGTGGAAGTTGCGTAACCTGTGTAAGGAAGTGACACGTGACGTGGCGCTTCATTCACCGGTGAACTGTCGTTGCGGCACATACACAAGGGAAGTGCTTAGTGGCATTCCGCTGTCGCAGGGAATTGTTCTGGGTGGTGACCTAAACGGTCATGTGGGTGATAGGTGTAAGGAGTTTGAGCGTGTCCATGGTGGTTTTGGTTTCCGTAGCCGTAACCCAGAGGGTGAGCACATTTTCAGAACGTGTGCAGCTACCGACCTTTCAATCGTGAACACGTATTTCCAAAGGAAAGCCGAACACCTTATCACCTACAAGCACGGGGAGCATGCTACCCAGATCGATTTCCTACTCACTAGGAGGCACAGCATCAGCAAGGCAGCAAACTGCAAGGCCATCCACGGGGAGAGTCTCACTACGCAAAATCGTCTCCTTGGCATAGACCTCTGTGTGAAACTCAAAGACAAGCGTGTTGAGCGAGGCCAACGCAGAATCAGGTGGTGGCTGCTTGATGAAGCCAAGCCCCAGAGTTTCGTCTCCGTTATCGGTGACAAGTGCGCCGATGCTGAAGCCGAATCAGTACAAGATTGCTGGGACAAGTTGCAGGCAGCTATTCTTGAGGCAGGAACGGCCGTGCTCGGCATGTCTAAGGGTAGACGCAAGTGTAACAAGGATACTTGGTGGTGGAACGACACAGTCCAGAGGGAGATCAGGGCGAAGAAAGCCCTCTTTAAAAAGTGGCATGCGTCTAAATCTCCCGAAGACCGCGACGCGTACAAAGATACTAAACGCGCCACTAAGCGAACCGTAGCCAGGGCCAAACGAGACCACTTGCAATCGCTGTACCACAAGTTGGAATCGTCTGAGGGGCAAAAAGCTCATCTATAAGTTGGCGCATTCCAGGCCTAAAGCAGCGCAGTCTATATCCAACGTCCGCTGCATTAAAGACCATGGGGGCTATTTGTTATACGAGGAAGTCGCGGTGAAGGAGAGATGGCGCTCATACTTCCATGAGCTGCTGAATAAGCAGCATAAAGAGGTGCAGTTATCAGACCTCCCTCCAAATCAGGGACTAATGCCACGGATAAGGCCTGCAGAAGTCCAGACTGCCATTCGACGCATTAAGGACCGGAATGTCGGACCCGACAATGTCCCCATCGAAACTTGGAAGGCAATGAGTGCCCGTGGTGTGGGCATCCTGACTAATCTTTATAACCGCGTTTTCCCCAGCGGTAAGATCCCGCACCAGTGGCCGCTGAGTATCATAACGCCAGTCTCCACGGGCAAGGAATCGGTGCAGGAGTATGGCAGCTACCGTGGTATTAAGATAATGTCCCACACCATGAAGCTCTATGAGCGGATAATCGACACCCGTATCCGACAGGAGAATGCACACTCGGAGTGTCAGTATGGGTTTCGTCCCGGGCTCGGGACCATGGTCCCGGTTTTCGCCCTAAGGATTGTTACGGGGAAATATAGGGCGAAGAACACGCCCCTGCACTGCCTATTCCTAGACATGCAGAAGGCCTTCGACTATGTTCCTCGTGCGGTGATCTGGTAGGCATTGCGGTCCAAGGGAATCCCTGAGGCCTACATTGACACCATCCGAGGCATGTATCACGATTCCGGTTCTGTGGTTCGGTCCGCTGTTGGCGACACTAAAACCTTCCCCATCACCGTCGGGGTATACTAAGGATCCGTACTCAGTCCTTACCTGTTCAGCTTGGTGTTAGACGTTTTGTCGGACAGCATCAGAGACTGATGACATTGCTTTGATGGACACAGACAGGAACAGATTGGAGCGACGCGTGAAAGTGTGGAAGGAGGTGCTTGAGAACGGCGGTCTGAAGTTAAATGTGGCGAAGACAGAAAACTTGGTATTAATCTCAATAGATCCCACACCCATCCGCATAGATGACTTGGTCGAGCGCACGGACCAGGTTAAGTACCTGGGATCTGAACTCCACGTGACCGCTGACATCGACCACGGCGTCAAGGCACGTATTGCCACCATGTGGGCCAAGTGGCAGGAAATGACTGGCGTCACATGCCATCTACAAATGCCAACCAGGTTGAAGGGACAGGTCTGTGAGACGATCATTAGGCCTGTCCTTTTACACGGCCGTGAGGCGTGTTAGAGCGACACAAGCAGGAGCTGCGTGTCACGGAGATTAAAATGCTGCGGGGGTATGCGGAGTCACACGTAAAGATCGCGTGAGAAGCTCTCGCATCCACGGCAGCCTTCATGTCCGTGACATAGTAGATAAAATGCAAGAGGGTCGCCTTCGCTGGTGTGGCCACGTCTTACGGCAACAGCCAGGCTACGTGGCTAACAAATGCCTGATAATAAAATAAAAAAAATAAATAAATGTTTATTGCAAATCTTCAGAACAGTACAACTCTAAGGTATTTCGATTAAGTACATTGCACTCACAGAATATTAGTATTATATAAAAATAAACAAAGTAATGATAATGGCGCCCCCACCGGGTCCAGGTAGAAGGGGTAGGCCCAAAAAGTCCTGGCTTGACGTCGTGCAGGGTGACATGCGTGTAAATGGTCTCACTACCATGGACGCCCAAGATCGTGCGAAGTGGAGGAGGAAGAGCCGGAAGGCGGACCCTGAGCTCCGAGGCCGGGACGGCGACGGATGCAATCAGGATAACATCTAAATATCGATAATGATGATGATGATGATGATGACTAGTAGGTATTCCCCGCTGTGAAGTGTTTGTTCACAGTCCCATCAGTCTGGCTCAACATTTTGCAGCGAGTTAAAACTGGGTATAAATATAGTACTAATTGCTCTACAATATTTTAGAGGATTTTCCTCTTTTTAACTATTTTCTAAAAAGAAATTTTGTATTTTGTCCCTGGAATGGGTATTATTTGTGCAATACTGTAAATCAGTAAGCTTTTAAAACAATAAAGATTATAGTTTATTTATTTTATCCTTAAATTCTTGGTTTTATTTTGGTATCTATCGGTAGCGTAGGAAGGATTACAGTTAAAAATTCAAAATTTAATGATAATTTACTAGTGGTTATTGGGTTTTTCCTTTAGTTAATATTTTATGGTTTTGTTGGAAAACTTGTTTTTCCACATCCTTGTGTCTCAGGCTGCATGGCGCTTCAGTTGTTTTTCCTCCAAGCTAGATCACCCATTGCTTGTCACTTAATGTGATTTTCCTCGCATTTGTCAAGACACTGGTGTTGTGGTTAATGCGTTTTTCCTTGCGCAGTATTTAATGAAAAAAACTGAAGCGACACATAACTCCTCTTATATTGCTTAGAGATTTTTTGTAAGTTTAATGGAAGAAAGTACCTAAAAAATTAAGAAACTGTTTTTTCGCTGGTTTTTCTAACTTCGAATTAGATTTTTTTATGATTTTTTTTCGAAAAAAAATAACTTTGATTGGCTCTCCTGTAAAATTCAAAAAATGTCGCTTAAAGTATTTTTCCTTTTTACCGTCGATATAATAGGAGCGAAGTTTCGTTCGATGACAAGATTCGACGCGTTTGTCATTGTGTATGTGTATCATTTGATTCCCATAAATTAAACATTACATATCCCGCTCCGCTTATCATAAACAGCGAGCATTGTGTGTTAAGGGAAATTTCTAATAATTTAGGTGCGACAAGTTAATAACAATGTCACCACCGAGGCTGATTGCCGAAAAGCCCTATTAGTGTTATGTTACCCTAGCAAGGGCCGTGCCACCTCTTCTTTAAAAAATCACCTTTATTTGAGAGCTCGACTAAAAAACACAATTAGGAAAATATTGACACAAGTAAGTTAAGTTTTATCATTAAATAATGTTAAGATCCCGTCTAGGTAGCTATACTAAATTCGAGTAGGTACTGAACTAAAGGTGAACAATCTTTTTTGCGACTAATTATATAAATACATATTAAAGAAATAAACTAGGCTATCTAACTGACTAGCTAGTGGTTTGATTTCGGTTTTTAGTCTATAAACTGAGTTTCCAAACATAAAAATATTAATAAACTGAGTTTTTTATCAAAACATATTAAAAAGACACATCAAGTTGTTTACGTTTGTGCCTACCTGATCGAATGGAGTACCTATTGATTAGTTTTACTGTTGATTGATGGCACTTAGTAGAATTTTTGTTGCACATATTGAGAACACTTGTACTTTTGCCACAATATTTATTATTGTATCTAGCCGGTTTCGCCTAACGGAATTTTCAAAGGTTTACATTATACTTGCAGCACGCTATGATTGCCGTTTTGACATATTAACTAAGTTACGATATTGGCCGAGTAAAACGGTCTAGTCATCTGACGTTGAGTTGATAAGGTAGTAGATTAGGTAATAAATCACGGCCGTTTCAAATAGGGAGAGAGCAAGCGAGCTCTGCCAAGTTCACTTAGTAGGTACTTAACAGCCATCATACCATGCCGTTAGTGTTATGTTTATGCACATCATAATACACACATCAATATGGTCTAGCCATATTTCAATTAAACCTAAATAACTGAAATTCTATTAACTTTTTGTTTAGACACATTAAAATAAACCTTGTTTAATAGCCTATCTAATTTGATAATAATTTAGATAAAATTAAATTTTAAAAAAACTTAGAAGAAGAGAAAAAACTCAGACAAAATGTCAAGCTTAACTTTATTTTGAAACATCAAAACCTAAACAAAACAACATTTTTTTTATTAACATGTTTAAAACTTAAAATTAATAATCCGTGGATCCATCTAAGACTCTCCTGACACAAAACAAGGGTGTCAATATCCTGTTGTGGAATACTGTCCCAAGTCCTGCTAAGATGCAAGAAAAGCTGGTTTTCATGCACGATATCGTCAGGAATATTCTTAAGAGCTCTTCTCTGAAGTATCCCAGGCATGCTCAATAGGATTTAAGCAAAAAAATCCGCATCCACATTCGCATCTGCGGATGTGAAAAAATTTGCATCCGCAACATCCCTGCTATGTACGTATGTGGGTGTGTTGTGTTGTGTATGTTAAATAACGAAATAAAACATAAAATTGAATGCACTAAAGGAGCAATGGAGAGAAGTGCATTGAAGATTAGAAAAATACACAAAGTAAAAAGTGAAAACATAGCACATCAGTCTGGACTCTACTCGTCTACGTATCAAATTTTACCAGAATATCTTCAAAATTACATACTTTTGTAGGTTCTAATTTTCATCCCCTGTTAACCCCTCCATTCAACACCTTTTTAGTGATAAAAAGTAGCCATGTCCGTTCCCAATTTTGTACCGTTCTAATCCAATTTTGTACCAAATTTCATCAGGATATCTATAAAAAAGACAAACTTTCATACACACTTTCACCCCTCTTTCCCCCTTTATATCTCTTATTCTCGATAAAAGGTAGCCTATGTGCGATCCCAAGCTTTAATTACCTACCCTCTGTACCAAATTTCACCAAGATCCGTTTAGTGGTTTATTCGTGAAAGCGTAACATACAGACAGACAGAGTTACAAAAAGTACTTTCTCATTTATAATAATAAAGTATAGATTACCAGTACCTACAGTTAATTATTTCCAATATATTTATCATATTAACCAAGACGCCTTAATGACATTAACCGTAGGTATACGTATAATATATACTTTTCAAAAAAGAGGTATTTGTCGAAAGTGTTGACTTTTGGGTATTTTACATTTTCCGCTACCAATAGTAGACATCACTTAAACTGCTAGAAAATCTAGCCACAATACTCTAAAAATTTATAACATCCATGCTAACATTATTAATAATCATTAATAATAAATTTAATATCACAACTATTAAAAATCAGTACCCTTAACAAGAATATTAACAAACTAGACGACTGTGTTCGTCGGCCTACATTATTTGCTTTCAACAGTCGTCATTGGGTATTTGACAAATTTTGGAAACCTATCTTAAACGATGTAGAATTTAATTTTATTCCTCTTACAAGTTATCTTTTTCGCGAATGCGTTTTTACTTTGTTAGCTTGAAAAGTGCGTCAAATTTGTGTGTGACGACATTAATAAGATGGAATCTTGATACAGAATTTTGTAAATCTACGAGTACAAAAGATGAATGAATGAATGAATGAATGAAAAACTCTTAATTGTATGGTACACAAAGAAAGAAAGAAAGAACATATTACTATATAGTGGTAGGTACAGTTTTGTAGCATACAATTGGCGGCCTTATCGCGCAGGGCAATCTCTTCCAGGCAACCATGGGATGGAGTTCAAAGAGAATAAATAACCACTAAATTTTAGGTCGATCTAGAGACAAAAAGAAGGGGGTACTTTCCTAATAATTATTTTGAATTTTGGTCCATACTAGATATATTATTATATTCAGGTAGTTAATAGATATAATAATACTATATAAACATTACTTACTATATACAATATATAATACATAACTAGTGAAACAGTATCTATCATTAGGTACATGAAATAGATATACTTAGATAGAATACTAAAAACAGTAAAGACATAATAGAATAAATTATAAAGATAGAAGGTGTAAGACAGTGACTATCGCTCTTGCAAATAGTAGGCCGTAACCATTTTTTGAAGACAGGCAGAGATTGTGCACGTCTAATGGTAATGGGTAAGGCATTCCACAATCGAACAGCCTGGACGGTATAAGATTTGTCCATGAATCTCGTGGAGTGCGGTGGCATCTTCAGCCTCAGATTCCCAGACGACCTCAAGACCCTAGAATGCGAGTCGCATAGGAAGTCAAAGCGATCTTTTAGGTAGAAGGGAGTGAGAGGGTGAAATAGAATACTATACAGTAGATAAAGAAAATGAGCATTCCGGCGAAGGCGTATAGGTAACCACTTGAGCTTAGCGCGATATTTCATTTCAGTACGCTTTCAATGTTCACACGAGCAAGATGTTTATTTTGCACGAACATAATAAAATAGAAATCGTGTACAAAGCTGACTACTTTCTTCGGTTAGCGAGGCTTTTGAAAGATTAGCGTGACAATAACAGAAGTAAGTAAATGGTCATATATTTTTGAGACACAGATAGCCTGCTAGGCGCTTATGAGCCCATCGCCGGCATTGTACCACTCTTCTTCTTCGCTCGAAACTTGCCTCCATTATAGAGCGGTCTTCAACAATACTGAGCATAAATTGCTTAGTACTTTACTTCCACTTTGTTGTGACTGCCTAGCCGGTAAACTAAACCTACGTCGATTGGGTTGAATCGACGTATCAATATTAAATCGCATGTCGATTCCCGGATTGAATCGTTATCGTTTAAACGACCGCACCGGCACTCCTCAACAGACTGGCGTGAATGGAAAGTTTTGAACCCTTCGATCGAAGAATTATTCGGCGGTGCAGAAAGATCGAGATTAAGCTAAGATTCGCCATCCCAACCGTGGATATCGCACGAGCCTGGGATTCAACCGCTACGACATTATCCGAACGTGCATATACAAACATCCGTAACTTCATACTCAGACGGCCATTGGGTAGAGCTCTATTATACTCCCCGCACAAATTTACAGAAATAATACACGCTCAATCATACGATGTCTTTACGAACACAGTGAAGTCACTAAAACATTTATTTATTAAACGGACGGATGCTTCCTCGGAACTAAGTGGCAGCAAAACTTCTCGTTTGAAAAAGAGGACAATCGGCACGACAATTACCAATAAAAGAGAATCCAAACGCAAGCGAATTGAAGGTCATACTGATAAGCATTATTAGGATTCCACAGCTTATGAGGATGTTGATGATCGCGCTTATTGTAGCACCCCTCCTGCATGTTCAACACCGAAGGAAAGCAGTGATGATCAGCTATTATTGAGGGTTCTAAACCAGCAAATGATGTTAATCAATAAATTGCTTACTATTCAATCACAGCAGGGCGAAAATGTCAAGCAAATACTTAAAAATCAGAGAGCATCAGCCATTCAGCCGTCATCATCGGGCATCTTAGATAAATCGTGGGAATCACAGCCCAATAGCACGAGGTCTGAAGAGGAACCTGAGTCTCCGCCCTTTGAATCACTAAGTGTAACTAGTAATCAAACACGGAACGAAAAGGAAACCGAATTACGAAATAAAATAGCCGAAGCACAGCGGCAACTAGCTACATTACAGAGGGGTGATAAAAGCGAATCAGGTTGCGAGTCAAACTTGGAATTCGATTTGCTCCAAAGACATTTGAGCAAGAACCCAAAATTGCTAAGGCAGATCCAACAGCGGTAAAGTATGGCATAGAATATCAGAGACTGGGTCAAAGTAGTTGGCGTAACGTTCGGTACGCCGAAACTCAAAATATTTTCAAGCTACTCCTGTCTTTAGCGCCCTGAAAGCTAATAATATTTTAGCCGAAATTACCCCAAGCTGGAAATCCATATCAATTCTAGAGAGGTCTGATTTGACTCTCGCGGTTATTACAAATGGTCTTATTCAACAAAGTGTTACTTTTCAGACTCTGCTGAATAGCCTCCCAAAAGAAACTAAGAATTAAGTAGGAAAAGAATTTGTAGCTGCAGACTCCAAATTCAGGAAAATCTCGGACTCCTTGCTTCAATATGTATGTGGCCGTCGCGCTGAAGTATTGCAAGAAAGTAGGGAAGTCTACACTCCTCAAAACAAAGCTTTTAAATTTATTTTAAGAGATAATAACTCCCTCGGAGACGCATTTGTTTGAAGAAAAATCTCTCACCGAAGCAATAAAAAAACAAGGCGGTAGTCCAATCCAATATTAGCGCGCAACCGGGGAAAAATTGGGGGAGTGGAAGAAAATGACTCGTTCGTGGCGGGTCGCCTAGCAAATTATATTCCCTTCTGGGAGGAGGTGCCCCAAGCTTTACTAAAAATTATAAAAGGATACAGAATTCCGAACCATACCTCCTCTTCCAAAATTTTCAAACCAAAGTCACCCCTGAAATGACTTTAGAAATACATCATTTCTCATCTTTGTTCCTGAGGAAGAAAGCAAATGGCGAAAATCGACCTGTATTCAACCTAAAAAGACTGAACCAGTATGATTCAGACTCATAAACCTACAACAGATTCCTTCCCATCTGCAAAGTCAAGACTTCATGATTTTTTTTAATCTTTATTTATTTTGGGGTTTTGATCCAGTGAGGATATGTCAACCCCATCGTACCCTAATTCATAGTGGACACAGTCTTACAATGATTGCTATAGTTTAGGTAGCTACCTAGACTTCATGATGAAGGTAGATATTTCACAAGCTTATTTTCACATACCAGTGAGTCAATATCATCGGCGTTACCTGTCCCTGTCATATCAGGGGATACTATACGAGATGACGTGCCTTTCATTTAAGTTAGCGAGCGCTCCATCAGCCTTCGCAAAAACGTTAAACTGGGTTGCCCAACAACTAAGAAACCAGTGTCTTCGAGTGGTGGTTTATTTAGACGATTTTCTTTTCATCAACGAAAATCCACTAATGCTAGTCCAACAAACAAATTTTGCGATAGAGTATTTAGGGAAGTTGGGATGGCAGGTAAATCTTAGCAAGTCATCCTCCAAAGTAGCAACAGAACTAGAATATCTGGGAGTTAACTGGAACACGGTGGAAAACATAAAGCGTTTATCAACAAAAAAAGTTATGCAGTTAAAAAGTTCGGTGTTCAATCTAATGCAAAAGGGTCGATGGAGTTGGCACGATGCGAAGATAATTTTAGGGAAGTTAAACTTCGCGACTTTCGCGGTGCCCTTGGGCCGGCTTTGCAAAAAATTTTGCGTCACCGAGAAAATCCGCACCGGAAAATTGCCATCCCGGAAACTGCTATAGACGCACTGGCATGGTGGTTGGAAAACGCACACCGACCATCTCCTATCCATTTTCCCAGATCCATCTTCTTCATCACAACCGACGCTGCAGACTCGGGCTGGGGTGCTATTGCAAACAGCCATCACATGTGGGGAAAATGGCAGCCATTCCAGAAAAATTGGTACTGCAACATGAAAGAGCTATGGACAATATACGAAGTTCTTCAACGCTTGGCCCCGAGATACAAGGGAAAACAGTTACTAAACAGAAAACCGAACAAGCGTTGCTGACATCACGAAATAGGGTGGCACAAACTCAACGGGTTTACTGGAATCCTGAACTGCATTGGCCAAGATGCATTGATTGCATGGGTAATTACTTCGATTAATACAAATAAAAAATACATGCAAAAAATTGTTTATTTTTTTCATACATAACGGCAATTTCATAGGTAAAGACCTAATATTAATAATTATATTCACGCCGAGTCCTCTAGATTATTCTTGAAAATATATATAACTACATGTAGTATCGCCTAGTTATAACCACTCTTGCACTAAGTTTAGAGAAAATAAATTCTTTTTTTTTTTTTGTGAGTAGACATGTATTGTTACCTTTGCCTTGCGACATTCGTTCAAGCTCCCATTCGCATTCTAGTGCTGAACCACTCAACACGTTATCTGGGGGTCGATTCCACTAATGAAATAGTGTTTGAATGGTGTATCGTCGTAATAATTTTGCCCTTTTCGTATTCTGCTAAAATTTAAGAGCGATGGCTTCTCAGTTGCCACCGTGAGCGTAGCGTCCTTGTGGTCTTGTGATACAAAATGGAGTCATGTCTGCTATATAAATAGTCTTTCGATGGTGTATCGTCGGATTAATTTTGCACTTTTCGTAGTCTTCTACACGTAATAGTAGAGACATTGTGGTCAATTTTACAAATTTGTAGTCTGCAAACAAATAGCGCCTCAATATCTTCGTAATAATTTAAAAAGTCGTATTCTACTAATTATTTGACAGCTGTCAGAATGAATATTTCACCGTTCTGAAGAAATAGAGCGTCCACTATGCAGACGCACCTTTTTCGTGTAATTTGAACTAATTTGCCGTTGTGTTTAGGTCTAGGTAAACGATGTTTCCCTTCAAAACTCCGTACTAGAAGCTGCTCACGACGGAGATCGTCACCACGACGCTCTCAGAAATAGCTGCCAAGCTTCTGAGGCATAGCAGCGCAATTTATTAAGACGTTTAAGCTCACAAAAAGCCTAGTGAGAGAAATTGCCAAGGATACCTATCTCTGTGCGGCAAGAAAGGAATGACAAAGTGAGTTGATTATTTACAGACATTCTATATTTGCATTCTATAGAATGCGTCGATAGCTTAGTGGTTAAGGAGCCGGCTTTACGATCGAGAGTTCCCGTGTTCGATTCCTAGCCATTACACTACCGACGTGAACCCACTTCTAGCACTAGCAATACAGCTTAGTTGGAGGGGTTAGAGGGAATATTAGTAATTTTGGTTGCTAATTCACTATTACATAATATATGATGGTAGTATCTCCATGATGATGACTGATTACCTAAGTAGGTACTGACCCATTATCACTAAGTAGGTTATATAATAAATACACTAACATAATACACACTAATATAATTAATATTTATATACATAGGTATGTCTATTTATTCATCAATCATTAGCTTATCAATTAGGTACCTACATATTTAATTTACAAATAATAACAAATGAATATTCTATGCCATTGTATTCTAGCGCTATCACAGCACAATTCTTTTACTTTAGTACTATCTAGACCCATAATAAGCATAGCTTACTAGCTTGTGTTATGGGACCTAGAAGAATGCGGATAAACATACTACATCAGAAATTGTATAATAATTTAATGTTATCTAACCAATTACAGGTACGTGAAACAGTACTGAACATTATGTGTTGATGCCAGTATTCCTGGTACGGCCGATGATCATTATGCCGAGCAGCCAACTCAATCAAAGAATCCAGAGAAAGAAGCCAAATGATCATAAAAAACTATGCAAGACAAATTTAAAGCTCAAGTTATGGTACAAATGTATGGTGCAGACACAATGCCTCTTTTGTACAGCTGACCCTACTTATGAGCAGTTAAAGGTATTACATACATACTGGGTACAATATGATGAAAACTATGTTAAGAACATATTAATTTCTGCTGAAGATTTTTAGGAAAATTATATACCTATTTGAAACAAATTTGGAAAGTGCGAAATAAAAATACATGTTTAATTTTATTCAGTTTTTTATTCATTACTTATAATTCAATTTGTATTTGTAAGTACTTCCTTGTTTTGGAGAAAGCGCTTGCGCAGTTATACTTTCTTTTATAAATGCATCTTCCACGTTGAGCCTATTCTTTTCTTAAGAAATAATAGAAAAATATGTAGTTCTCGGTCTGCTATCTTGGGCTTCATTCGCACGGCTTTAGTACCATGGTCTGTCACCTTATCCATTTTCACAGGAAAAGATGAAGGAAATATGTACTAGATTCAGGTTCACATTCACTAGTTTGTTGTACTAAACTTACCAGACACTTAGGTTATATAAACCTTGGTTCAGGCCTAGCTTTCATGGTGGTCCAATAATAGTAACTTTCTTTCTACTGAAACAAATGACACTTTAAATTATTATTATAATCATTAAAAAGGGTTAGGGTAGTCCTGCAATGGATATAATACATCTGAAATACACATAAAAATCATGTTGTCTATATTTTGTGTGTATTTTAAAACTAAGCTACAAAACATGATTACGTTAATGCTATCAACTTAAAGTAATACAGGTTAGGAATACTCACATTAAGATGTGCTTTACATATAATAGGGCCCATTTCAACGTCGTGTTTTATGCGTGTTTTTATTTTGTAGTGATTTGACTCCACTTTCCTTTTATAGCAAAATTTCATTCCTACAATGGTACGTACTTTTGCCTGGAATTCATTATATATTGTGAGGACATTCTACTACAAATTATTCAAACTAAATGAAGGGCTATAGCTAAATAAGAGACAGACTTATTGTTTTCGAAAGATGTTTCGAAAAGTCAACGAAAACGGAGGTGACAAATTGACAACAATGACAGCTGACAACTTGTCATTTGGAATAGGCTAAGGTAATATGACTATTCTGTCTTGTCATCAGTTTATAAATTAGAACTAAAGTCGGAAAAACCCACATTTGAAGTTGCATCGAAATTCGACAACGTAAGCTTGTAACAGGGGATAAAAATATTTCAAAGTTAGAACTGCACTATTCCTTAACTATATTCGCATAAAAACTATCGTGAGACATTTTTCAATTATATTTTATTACGGCTACACTCACGTGAATCGTCTGGATGCGCCCGACTAGTTTCTTTTCATAGTTCAAAATGCATATGATAATTCTTGCTCTAGTAACTGAGGGTCATTACTAGGTTCCGTCAGTGTTTAGAAAAAATACAGTCGTCAGTGCATCTATTTTCTTTATAAAAACTAGGGATGTTACCCAGTACCTTATGTATAAAAACTAAGTACCTATTTGTAAAACTTGCTACTTTTTACTCATATGCCAAGACATTAGAATTTGTATTAAATGCAAAGATACCTACTTGCGAAGGAATGTTAAACCATAAAATTATAACTGCATTTTGTGATTATATTATAACGTCTCGTTACAAGATCACTTTGTTGAATTTTGATGAAACTTCAAAAATGGATTTTAAGAATGATCCGACTATGTGTATTTATTAGAACGGTCTCTAACAGTATAACAAGTGTTAGACTGTGGTTCTATAACGGGTGTTAGGGGAAAGCTCCTGTAGCCGAAAGCCCGTAGTAGTATTCCGGGTATACTACATACCTATTGGCATAATTATATTTTCAATTTGGAGAAAAAAAAAACTCAGTTTTTTAGCATCATTTATTCTCCATCGTATTAGGAAAGCTTAATGAAATGACAATTTCATAAAAAAATCATAACTACAGAAAAAAACAAATAGCGCCGAGCGCTTGCTTTTCTGTAGCGATGTTTTCTTATGAAATTGTCCTTTCATTGAGGTTTCCTAATATGATGGAGAATAAATAAAGCTAAAAAAATTAATAAAAATTGTAAAAAAGAATTAAATTTTTTCTCTAAATCGAAAAAAAAAATGCTAATATGTAGTATACCCGGAGTACAACCACTGGCTTTCGGCTTCGGGAGCGTTCCCCTAACACCCGTTATACTGTGTACTTACATATATATCGACAAAACGGAGTTGATACTATTTTTTTATTAGATCTGTCTATATATTATGTTAACTTAGTGTATTTTGGTATAAATCCCTTAAAATGAAGAAAAATTCATGTGCGTTTATGCAGCAAAAACAACCAAAAAAATTTAAATGTCTGTACTCTACATTACAAAAAAAAATATTTTTTAACTATTCTTTTTACATAAATTATACATATAATTGCGTCTTTTTTCACGGAGAGTTAGGTGCATTAATACTCGCATTTCATCAATTTGTATTCGGTTCCACGTAATAAGGGGTTAATATGGCATTTTGGGGACTATTGTTAAATCGAGCCATGCATCTGAGGCTGAGTCGGGGCTGTGAATAACTGTCTGATGTTAAAGTTAACCAGCCCTATCCCTTAGTCGCCTTGTACGACACTACATGGGAAGAGATCGAGTGGCCTAAATTTTACTCTGCCGGGAACCCCGCGGCGGAGGTGCTCATTATTATCGACCTTTAGATTTTATCCTGATTGCATCCGAGGCCGAGATGCCCTCGGAGCTCAGTATTTCTTACCCACGTAGCCTGGTTGTTGCCGCAAGACGTGGCCATACCAGCGAAGGCGACTCTCTTGCATTTTATCTGCGATGTCACGGACATGAAAGCTGCCGCGAATACAAGAGTTCCTCACGCGATTCTTACGCAGCTCCTGCTGGTGTCGCTCTAACAGCGGTCGCACTTCACAGCCGTGTAAAAGGACAGACCTAATGATCTTCTTATAGACCCGCCCTTCAACCTTACTGGCATTTGAGGATAGCATGTGACGCCAGCCTTTTCCCGCCACTTATCCCACGCGACATCAATAAGTGCCTTGATGCAATTATAGTGGATGTCTCCAGTCACGTGAAGTACAGATCCCATGTACTTAACCTGGTCCGCGCGCTCGACTAAGTCATCGCCTATGCGAGGTACGGTTGTGGGATCTGTTGAGTTTAACGCCAAGAATTCTGTTTTCGGCACATATAGCTATAGACCGCTGTTCTCAAGTGCTTTCTTCCACACTTTCACACGACGCACCAATCGGCTCCTGTGCGCGTCCATCAACGCAATGTCATCAGTATACATGAGCAACCATGGAGGCTGCTCATGTGAGTTTCTGATGCTGTCCGACAAAACCTCCAATTCCAAACGAAACAAGTAAGGACTAAGTATGGATCTTTGGTGTACCCCGACGGTGATGAGGAAGATTTTTATGTCGTCAACAGCGGACCGAACTACGAAACCGAAATCGTGGTACATGGCACGGATGGTGTCAATGTAAGCCTCTAGGATTCCCTAGTTCCACAGTGCCCACCAGATCACCGTACAAGAAACACAGTCGAAAGCCTTCTGCATGTCTAGGAATAGGCAGTGTAGGGGCAGATCCTTTGACCATTTTTCCCCGCGAAAATTTCTTAGGACACACACCGAGTGATTATCGTTATACCACGGTAACTGCCAAACTACTGCACCAATGCCTTGTTATTGAAGACTGGCGTAATGATTCTCAGTCTCCACTGGTTCGGGACCTTACCGGTGAGAAGTACGCAGTTATAAAGATTTGTCAGGATGCCCACATCACGAGCACCCATTGCCTTCTATCGTCGGATCCGACAGCTCTTTTTTATATCGGACACGTCAATTTGACTTCACCTCGCTAGAAGGTAAACTGAAGGTAAAGTCTCAGGAAAAAGGGTCAACATTACAAACGCGTACTATGTTAACAATGGTGGCACTTAGCTTGACGGCCTCATCAAATGTTTGTTCACGCTCCGTTTAAAAGACCCGGGACTATAGGAAGAAGAAAACACGTGAGCTGGTAAGGTTTCAACGATGCGTGGTTATGTCGGACTTGAACCTACTAAAAGCGCACTCCGTCTTGGGTCATCAACTCCAGAATGTAAGCTCTGGCACCCTGGTTTACCAGTTTCCCTGTCTTCCACAGCTTAGGAAACTGGCATCACTGAGAAACCCTCTCATTTGAGCTAGAAAGCGTATTCCCCTAGAGCTAGAATCCAGCGTCCTTCAGGGGTTCTTGGCCTAGAGCCTTCGCACCGACAGCTGTAATTCTACCGAAGTGACTTAGGGAAGGTCGTCGAGATCACCGCTGTATGCATCCGAGGCTGAGTCATCTGTGGTGCTACATATTCTCCGAGCTGTGCACAACAACAGTGGGTCTCGAGGGCGCAGCTTGCTTCTTACCATAAAGTAAACCCGTCCCCACGGGTTCCGCTCTAGCGTCAGGTTCGTTGCGGGCTTCATCGATCGGTCTCGGTGTGATATTTTAGTTCATTGAACTTATCCTTGTTTTCATTCCAGTTTACACCAAGATCGACGCATCTAGAGGCTCATGCGTTAGGTACCCAAATCAGTATTTAATTTTGGCATAGCATTAATTTAATTTTCCTAAAATTTCTTAACTTCGGGACAAAGAGCAGGTAGGCAGGGCCCCACTTGACCTACCTTTGGTACGCCCATACTCAAAAACCTCTTTTGGGAATTTTTGACATGATTGATTGTATATTTTACAAAACCCTCCAGGCAGAACTTTATATTCTATCTGTGTTTAGATTTACGGGACAGGCATCTGACAAATTTACTAAACTAAAGCCCTACCAAAAACTCCCTACTAAAATACCGACCCAAAAATTGGCGTCATTTCTTGGACTAACTTATACCTACGAAAGTAATATTAAATACTAGATGTTGCCCGCGGCTCCGCCCGCTTGGATGTCGGCGGACTGTATGGCTTAGTGTTGAGCCGAGGCTATTGAGTATTAAATTCGACTTCCTAGTCGAGTTTCTACTCGCCACTATACTTGAATCTATGCTCGACTCTTTACTGGCATCTCTAGTCCCCTCTTTGCTCGACTCCGTACTCTTCTCTATAGTCGCCTCTCTATTGGTGTTTCTCTCTCTACTCGCCCATCCTCGATCCTCTTTTCGCTTCTCTACTTGACTCTCCACTCGCTTCTTTACTCGCCTCTCTACTCGCCTCTCTACTCGCCTCTCTACTCGAATCTCTACTCAACTCTCTATTCGATCGCTACTCGTCTATCCACTCGCCTCTCTACTCGATTATCTACTGGACTCTATTTGATTCTATACTCGCCTCTCCACTGGCTTCATAATCTGGCTTTTATCCATCTCTTAAAATTAAAATTAGCATACTTAAATTCCCTAGCTCTAGCCCTATAAAGCCCCCCCCCCCTCTTAAGCCCCTTCTGTCTCTTCATCATTAATCTATCTCTGCTACAAATTTGGACACCTTGTCTTTAAAAAGACAAACTTTCATATATACTTTTGTCCCTTAGCTTTATTCTCCACCTTCTACCCCCTGTTTAGCAATAAAAGGGAGCCTATGTCCGTTCTCAAGCTCTTATTCACCTCTGTATAAAATTTTATCAAGATCGGTTCAGTGGTTTAGGCGTGAAAGTGTAACATACAGACAAACAGACAGACAGACAGAGTTACTTTCGCATTTATAATATTAGTATGATTGGATATTCAATACGTTAGTGCCAAGCACATGCTACCAATTAGTTTCAACTTTGCAATGTTAGGTAGGTATAGGTGAATTAAGCAGTTATTGCCACGTTTGTACATTTGTATCAATAAATACGTTTATAATGAGCTACTTTGAGAGAGAAAATGAAAAAACGAGTGCGTTTTGAATTTACCTATTTCAAGTTGGCATCTTTAATTTTATTGATATGGCAATTTTGGCAGTATACTGTACACGGACCACTTCGAAACAGCGGTGAAGTGGCTTTATTAATGTCTACTATACCGTTGCAATAACATTACCCCAGTGATTTTAAGTTAGCAGACTACTGTTTTTTTATCTACGATTATAGATTATCAATAGAGTCGCTTCGAATGAACGCTAGCTATGCCTCGAGTCACACATCTTGAACCTTATTTGCGAGACAAACGAGGTCAAAAGTTGAGCCTATAGAGTACATTTTAGGTCTGAGATATATGTCCCGGGGTATAGCAGACTGCAGTCTGCCATTGTTACTTTACGTTTACGACGTACGTTGAAGTTGCAGTCGGCCATGTTTGTTTCTGTTTGGTGGAGTTAAGTTTGCGTCGCATAAATAAATTCCGTCTCTTCTCTCAGTCTCAAGCTATATCAGTACTTACAGATTGCAATTCAATTCAAAACATTTAAGCTCTCAAAAAGCCTTGTGTGAAAAATTACAGAGGATATATATCAGTAACATTATTTCATTAGAGCATAAAAGTGAGGGAAATTCTATGATGATGAAGATATGGATATGACTCAACGGCAAAAAAGGAATGCATAAAGACAGTGAGTGGATTATTTACACATTTATTCTATTCTATAATATATTGTAGACATATATATTTTCGTTATCGACTTATTTAGTTACTTAGTTTATTGGAAGAAAACTCAACTTTGAGATAAACTTTCCCTTGAACCTACATTATTATACTACATGATGTTTTTTAATAATGTGATTCACATCACTCATCACTATACTCTATAAATATCAAAATAATTCTTTAGACCTCGTACTAATATTATAAATGTGGAAGTTTGTAAAATTGTTTAGATGATTGTTATTCAGTTACACCTAAAAAAAATGTGTGGTATAACACAAATGCGCTTTTATACTTATACATTGTAAATACTTTGTTTTAGGTGTCAATGGATACCCCTTGCGCAGGTGAATGATGATCACTTTAATCCTAAACATCATAGAGGGACACACATATGGCACACCAAATGGATCTAGAAGTAATAGATGAATCTAGTAAAGAATACCACTTACGCACTAGGAAGTCCCTTTTTAGTTCTAGTTCACATTCAGAGGCTTCTGTGACACTTCGTCAAGTATTGAGCAAGAAAATCTTATATGTGAGAGTACCCAATGTGAAAGAAGACGGACAAGTGATATGTATAAAAAATATGAAGAAAATCTTACTTATGATGCTAGCTATGGAAGAAGAGTAAAAATCATTTCAAGAAAATAGTGCATGGGTCTTAGTGAACAAACCTATATAGTGATGGCTATGTAGTGCAGTGTAAATGTATCTAAAACAAAAAGTTAAATAGTGATAATTCAGTGATATATAGAGCAAGACTTGTGGTTATTGGTTTCCCCTTGTTCGGTGGACACTATGTCCTGTTCTAAGTATTCTTCAATTAATTGTTGTTTGCTATTAGCGTTAACTTAGACTTAAATATAACTCACTTGGATGTGACTATTACATTCCTCAACAGCCATCTCGATGAATGTGTTTTGTATGTAAAAATCTCAGCATTTTAAATTTAATGATAAAACTTAAGTTTTAAAGTTAAATAAAGCTATTTATAATCTTAAGCAGTCTGCTAGATCATAGAGGTAGCTGAATCATAAAGGTAGATGATTGTTGGAAAAAGAAAGGTTATATAAAATCTGTTTAGGAACCATGTTTATTGTAAAATCATCTGGCAATTTTGAAACTCTAACTGTTATAATGAAGTATATCACCTTCAAGAGAAATAGTTACTAAATTTTCATATGGTGTACTATGTGTATAAAGTTAAATTAATGAATAAATAAAATAAAAATGTTCTAAAGATTTAGCAACTCCTATGGAAGTTAATTTAAAACTTAGTAAAGACAATAATAATTGGTATTGTAAGTTTACACATCAACAATTAATAGACGGCTTAATGTATTGTATTTTATAATGACACTCATTGTAAACATGCAAAAAGAGTTTTAAAGCTGTTCAAAATCTTATGGTTTTATGTTTGTTAATAGTTATATATATAATAGCTCTGATATTGTTGGTTTTGTTGATGCTGATTAGACATCTGATGTTGTATTCTGGATGTGTAATATCTCATGAAAGTAAAAAACAGACAGTACAGACGGTAGCCTTGTCAAGCAGAGGGCCAAATACATGGCTATGTGTAAAGTGTTTGAGGTTGAAGACAACAAGGTGCCAATTACATTATTTAATGATAACCAAAGTGCACAGAAACCTTCAGAAAATTGTATGTGCCACTGTACTGTACCGATGTAAGGCTTCATTTTTTTGAGAAGCAGTTGCTAAGAATTTAATTAAAATTGTTTATTTAAGAATATCTCAAATGCTTGCTGATGTGTTCACTAAAAGTCTTTGTAAAGTACCTAAGGTAAAAGCACCAATGATAGACACTGACCCAATAGTGGACACTTTCGAAAAAATACCTTTATTGTAAAAAAGTAACTATTTTGTTTACATGACTGTTTAACTAAAAGACATCTAATGGCATAAATAACACATGTTCAAAAATTTGCACAACTATTGTAAGTAAATATTAAATTGGCGCCAGTTGTTTCTTAAGAAATTTGTTCAGAGGGGTAATTTTATTTGTGTTTGCGACCATGTATATAATAATTGTATTTAAATAAAAATATGCTGCTTGTAATTTTATACTTTACTATACTTTAAGGACAAATCAAACTTCACTGATTTGTCCTTAAAGTTTCTACCATTGGTGCTTTTACCTAAAAGCATTTCAGTTTTATGCAGGAATTAGGCATAGCACATAAAGTTAAAGTAGGTATTATCAATTTATCATAGGCATATATACCTACTACATAGGTACCTACTTAGTGTTCATTTAGTGCAATTCTTTTCTGATTCTCTTATTAGATTATTTTGCTAAGTGGTGAAGTAGAAATATAAAAAAAATACTAATAAGTATATTGAAATAATTTTAAAAAAATGAACAATTTAAATAAATGGCTGTTTTGTTTAACTCACTTTGTGTTTTAATAGGTCAAATGTGAAGGTTTGTGAGCTAAATTATAAACTTTGTTACATTTGACGTCTTCATTCCCAACAAAATCAACTTAGCTTGGTTACAGAGAGACCGACGTTTGTTTCATTATTTTTTTAAGAAAAGATAATTCTGCAGGAATACCTACCCCCAGCACCCAGTGTAATGAGAGAACTGTTAGACATTTATAGGTAGATGTTTGAGGCCTATTCGTCGCCTATCATACATTCACCGTGCGTAATCTTGAAAAACGCTGAAACATACCTATTCATTTATTTCCAACTAGACGTAAGTATGCGATACTTTAAATTTTACGGATTTTCATACAAACTTTTATCACAGTATAAACGAGTAGACCAGTAGGTACCAGTACGTCGTCGCCTTTGATGTTTGCTGAAATGTCGTCTTTCGCAGTTTTGTCAGGGTTGTCACTAGTTTTTTTTTTATCTGTAATATTTATTAAACCCCTATTTACTCTCTTTGTTATCTCAAGGCACATCAACTCTCAATAATATAAATAATTAGCTGACGCCCGTGGCTCCGCTCGTGTGTATGTCGGCAATTGCGACCTTTGGTCATATCTCCAGTTCTACTCAAACAATCAAAGAATCAATTTTGTTTTCAAGTTTAGGCATAAAGAAGCACATACGAACGTTAAAATTTTACAGTTAAAAAGAAATATTTAAATTAATGTATATAATAAAAAGAGTAAATACATATTTTGAAAACGATTCTTTCGCTGGTTTTGTAAGTTGGTTCTACTCAACCAATTATGATCAAACCAACGTAATACTTTAAGTCTTGAATTTGAATCTGAACCTGAATCTGCATTTGAACATTGATTTTATTGAAAATTTTGATGCTGCCATCGCTAAATCGATGATATATTCGTAATCGGCAACCCCAAAAACCCTGTAAACGATACCCATATTGATTTTATTGAAAATTTCAAGACCACCATCTTTTATCGCTAAATGGATCTTATATTCGATATTCGTAATCAGCAATCCCAAAAGCCCTTAAAACGATACCCATATCGATTTTAGTGAAAATTTCATCCATTTAGATATCCAATACGATGGGATATCTAAATGGATGAAATATTCGTGATAAAGGACCCCAAAAATTCTGAAATCGATATTCATATCGATTTTAGCGAAAATTCCGAGTCCACCATCTTTGATCGCCTAATTAAATTATTTTCGTAATCGAAATTACGAAATCTTTTAACTAATAAAACGAATCAATAATATATATTAAAATAATAAACGTGATAACAAATGGGAACAGCCCTGAATCCTTAGTACCAAGTAAAATATATGGCTACTTGGAACAGTACTCCTTCTCCCGCCATTTCGCTCACCTCGCACGATTGCTCTGTCTAGACGGCTTCGTCGACAGGCTGTGCTTTTATCTCCTATTTTAACCCATTAGTAGTGAAATTTTCAAAAATTATTTCTAGGTTTCCAAATAGTAGTATTTATTGTAGTAGAGTAGATCTTTGCAACGGAGTAGGAGGATCTAAAGTCGTAATGTATTGATATTTTTATGAGGTAGGTACTTTAAGGAAGAAAATAGAAAGCCAAGCGCATTTTAAATTTATTTCAAATTGTCATGTTTACTTTCGCTGATATGGCAATTTTGGCTGTAAAGTTAACACCACTTTGAATCAATGCAACGATGCGCCCACTGTGCTGCCACTACGACATGTCTCATATAATATTATCCCACTTAGCAGATCACCGCGCTTATGTCTATGACAGTGCTATCGCTATGGACTCGTTACCGTCATCGTCTTTAACATAACTTAGCAGAATCGGGGGCCTGTTCTCTCACGGTTTATTTAAAAAATGTTAAAACGTAAAACGACTTATGAAGAGATATTGACCGTTATAAAAATAAAATACAAAGATTGGAGAAGAAACTTAGTAAACGACGAGTTAGTGCATCAGTACTGACTGATTGTCTCCATCATCTGATGAGGCCGTCATGCCCGAAGAGGATCTGGGTGCAGGTATTTACTTTTTGAATTTTTTAGTAATATAATGAGTGATAAGTGTAAAAAAAAAAAAAAAAAATACAACCGGAGCAGTCGCTAGGGCTGTCCACCGCATTATTAAACTTCTATAAAATGAGCTTGTACTTACGTAATTAAAACGTTTGCAACCGGAGCAGTCGCTGGGGCTGTTTCAACGCATTAAAATACGTCGGCACTTCTGCCGATATTATAGTTGATAGACACGTATCGACGTGTTCAATATATTGTTTTATGCAACCGGAACAATCGTTGGGGTTGTTTCAACGCATCAAAATAAGTAAAATTGGTCTTTTCTAAGAAAATATTTCAAAACAAGTAGCTACCCACAATGTGGTAACACAAATTATTTTATGCAATCGGAATAGTCATTGGGGCTATTTCAACGCATTTAAATAAGCTATCAAAATTATCATACACGTGATAATCTTCAGATACTCCAGCTCTACGACCTGATGACTGGTTATTAGACTGGCCTGAAGATAACATACATAACTCCAATGAATCAATTGAAACTTTGCCAGGGCCAAGTACGGTTTCTGAACAAAATGTTATTGTCCAAGATACCGATCCAAACACTCCTGTTTTGAATACAGAAATTTTGGGAGATGACCCTAGCATTACTAACAAATATGGCCCAGAAATTCGTACTGTACTTGCTAACCGCTTATTGCATATAATTAAAGAAGGCCTTACTAAGGAAAACAGAATAAACCTATTGGCTCAGTGGTCAGAGCATTCCCCCTGTAAGGGAAAGATCGTGGGTTCGAGTCCCACCTGGGCATTCACTTGTTCCTATCTTTAATCGATTTGAAAAGTTAGCATAGTAAATGCTTCAAAATTTCACTCAAGAAAAAACTTAGTTTCAAAGTACCTCCCACCGTCAAATTGCATCGAAATGGATTCCCCTAAGTTAAATCTAGAAATCAAAGCAGTAATCACTGAAGCCGCGTAAAACGCGATAAAGGCATTTTAATAAAACAAAAACAAATGTACAGTGGTATTGTGGGTCTCACGGACATAATTAATTTTCAATTAAATGCTAAAACTAAAGATAATAATATGCTGCAAAAGTTGATGGACGTAAACAAGATTTTATGCGATTTGCAATATGCAGATTCTATCACAAGAATAAGAGATATGAAAGAGCATCTTAAAAATACCAAAATTGATACATATCTTTTCGGTAAAAACTTAGCAGAAAAATTAAAATCGCCCAGAGCCGTCAATAAATCTGGCATTGAGCTGAAAGATTCTAATAACAAACTGTTGAAAACATTAAAAGAGGCCCTGCGAGACCTTTAAACCGCAAGGCTCCTCTCCAGGCGCGCAGGCCACCTGCGGGGACGGCGCTTGCGCCGATGACGAGCCACGAGCCTGCAGCAGCGCGCGGTCGGTATGCTACGCCAGCGACTCAACACCAGCCGCCGCACGCACTCTCATCGAAGAAGTCATCACGGGGCCAACAGTATCCCAACCGCCGCTACTAGACTCAGTTAAGTATGCAGGCCTTTTATCTCAGTTCCATCATAGGTGGACTCTTATCACTGATGATCAGATGGTGTTATCATGGATTAAAGGGTATAGAATACAATTTGATTCGCCTGTTGTGCAACATGTACTGCCTCATAAAGCCAACTTATACATACAACGAAAAGTTACACTATTTAGAAATTATTAAAGACCTAATCAGAATAGATGCTATATCGCAGTGCTCCCCGTGTAAGGGTCAATTTATATCGAGCACCTTCTTAGTGCCAAAACCATACGGCAAAATGCGATTTATATTAAATTTTAAAATCTCAATAAATCATTAGAACTGAACATTTTAAATTATGAGATTTAAGAACTGCATTAAAAATTATAAGATATAACTGCCAAATGGCATCTATTGATCTCAAAGACGCTTAATTTTTAATTAAAATACACAAAGACTCTCGAAAGTATTTGAGGTTTATTTTTGAGGATCAAATGTTTGAATTTAACGTTTTACCGTACCGAACCCGAACGGTTCAGGGGCCGTTACAATGTAAATTTTTGGGTTTGATTTTGGATTCACACAAGTTCCAGGTTAGGTTACCATTAGATAATAAATCGAAGATTAAGACTCAGCTCCAAATCTTTTCAAAATTAAATCGTTGTTGAATTAGAGATATTGCTCAATTGCTAGGGTTATTAGTATCTTCATGCCCAGCTATAGAATACGGTTGGCTGCACACGAAAGAAATGGAACGCTGTAAATATCTCAATTTGATAAACTGTAATGACTATAACAAATTTATGACATTACCCACATCACTCCAAGCTGTTTTCATTGGTGGTTAAATAAAATAGAACATTCAGTCCATTAGAGTTGACGTTTATCATGATGAAATATTCTCTGACGCCTCAACGACGGGGTGGGGGGGGCTGCCTGTGAAGGATTAACTGCAAGCGGCCAGTGATCTACCGTGGAAAAAGGAAAACATATTAACTATTTAGAGCTCCTCGCAGCCTTCATAGCTTTAAAAATTTTTTTTGCAAATCCATATTTTAATTGTCAAATACTGCTGCGCATTGACAATTCAACAGCAGTTGCGTATATTAATAAAATGGGGGGCATCCAATATCCACATCTAACGCAAATAACTCGTGATATCTGGAACTGGTGTGAGACCAAGAATCTCTTTATTCTTGCTTCATATATTAAGTCAAGTGATAATACTATTGCAGATTACGAATCCAGATATCGAATGGGAATTATCTGGTTGGGCTTTTAATACTCTCACAAATTACTTTGGAGTCCCAAACATAGATCTTTTTGCAAGTCGCATTAATCACAAATGTGATACATATATTTTGTGGCATCGCGATCCAGAGGCTTTTGCGATAGACTCATTTACAGAATCATGATCTGACTTAAATTTCAATTATCTTAAAACATTGACAAAGATTATTACAGATAAAGCCAGAGGCATCATGGTCGTGCTTTTTTGACCGACTCAACCATGGTACCCTTTGTATAGATCTCTTCTCACAACAAAAACTGTAATTTTTTCACCTAAAAGCAATGCGTTGTTATCTCATTCTAGCTCGCGTTGGATACACGACTCGATTATCCTGGTGGCAGGAATATCTTTAGCGCCAAATTCCATGAAACAGTATAATGTATATTTGAAAAAATGGTGGGTTTTTGTTAAACGAATTCTGCAAATGTTTACGAGGCATCTGTACCAACGGTTATTTATTTTTTAACGAAGCTCCTTAATAAGGGGTTTCAATATGGCTCTCTTAATTCATATAAGTCAGCTCTGTCATTAATTCCGGGACCAAGTATAAGTCAGGATGATAGGTTAAAAAGATTCCTCAAGGGTGTTTATCGACTAAAGCCACCAAAACCTAAATACAGCTTTACATGGGACACCAACCTAGTCCTAAACGAGCTATCTTTATGGCATCCTAACGATGAACTTAGTCTAGAAAAACTAACAAATAAAACAGTTACTTTATTAGCTCTTTCAACCGCACAAAGGGTTCAAACTATTTCTAAGATAAAGCTTAAAAATAAAATTAATAAAAATTTATTCCCAGCGCATCGTTATTAAAATTCCCGATATTTTAAAGACTTCTAGACCAGGTTCATATCAACCTATTATCAACTTGCCCTTCTTTACAAACAGGCTTGAAATTTGTCCGGCAACAACATTCCAATGTTACATAGAACGCACTACATCTTTGAGGAAATCTGAAGGACTATTTATTGGTATTAGACAACCCCATAAACCAGTAGGTACACAGACACTTAGCCGCTGGATAAAGCATACGCTCGGTGAATGCGGGGTCGACACGAGCGTGTTCAATGCACATAACACGAGTCACGCCGCCTCGTCGTGCGCGCACTCACTTGGCGTAAAGAACAATGGCAGCCTCCCATACATATTTTTATTTGAGAATAAAATGATGCGTCTTTAAATGAAAAAAATACTATTTAATACAGCGTGATTTCTTGTTCACTACGTACTAGATTTTGACTCTTGAGAAGGCCGAGTATAATAGATATTCGGGCTTGAACATTTTGTAGGTTATATCTTTACATCACCTTTAATGTGTCAATGTTTTTTGATTAATGGCATACCTATATACACTGAGGTAAACCAATTAAATCAATACTTATATAGGTACTCAATTTTTGTTTATATTTATGTACCTACCTACCGACATGAATCACATTTCGCCAACATGATTTTCAGTCCCATTTATATGTGCAAATGCCTATGTCGGTAAATCCTTTTTTCTTACTTGCCTATTTCAAGATGTTATGAATTGGAACTTCTAAACTAGTTAACATAACACACGTAGGACACGACGGTATTCCCGTCCAACTGAGCAGTCCGACTAGGGAAATACCTCCGCCCTACAGAATACCACGGCCATAACAACCTCGTGTTGTTTTCCCGGCGGTGAGTAGGGTAGCCAGAGCTCACTGGAGAGTTTTTGTGCTGTCAGTGGGAAGACCAAAGGCTATTCCCGCTTTGTCTTCTATACTGGCGCCACAGAAAGTCTGTGTTTACAGGATCGGCAGCTTAGTGTGACTTTCCTGGTGTTGCACACGTCCATAGGCCACGGTAATCACTTTCCATCAGGTGGTCCGTGTGCTTGTCTGCCACCTCAGTAGTATAAAAAGAAAAACCGGCAACAGCCACCCACGCGCTACTCGCCGTCACGTCATGTGTTTAATCTTCAGAGAGTGAGAGAGAGAGAGGGGCAATCTTTATCATTCTATTAGTTAAAAGTTTAAAACATTATATTAGTATATTTTAGGGTAAAAAATTAAATCATTTTATTTTAAAGTAAGTTTATTCATCATCTTCTCGGACAATAATTGCATCAAGAAATTCTGCCGGTGCTGAAATATTTTGTTGACGTCTGGCCCATCCCAAATACCAAACAAGCGTCATCACATGAGCACAACAGCCTACAGTGCGACGACCAACCAAACAATTGCAGCAATATTCTAAGATTCCTGCCCGGCCTGGAATATCATTTTGTATTAAAATATACACAAAGTATTGTTTATTGCTAACATGGCGTGACTTTATTTTACCTCTTATTAACGTGGTCATGCCAGAACTTCTAAGATTATATCGAGTGGGATCAATCTGTTCACTACACACTTCAATTCTGTAGCCTCCATGGAAACGTACATGCTCGCCATAATATGAGCGTGCTTGTCTTATTTGGTACGTTCCCAAGGCAAACAAAATTAAATCCCTATATTCCAGGGTTGGGAAGTATAATATATTATTTTCATCCGCTGTAATATTTTCAAAATGGGATGACCTTCTGTTCATATTTATGAACTGGACCATGTCAGCCAGGTTATTATTTAAAGCCATGCGTTCTCTTATAATTTCCAAGATTTCATTCGCATAAACGTTGTCATGAAAGCGAACACCAAACTTGTTAAGGAGAGCCGCTGCTATTTGGAATGTCTGCATCATGTGTGGCAGAGACCTATGGAAGTATTCTTGTCTGAAGAGTTTAAAATCTCTTTTGAAATGACCATTTACAGCCTCTACCACCCATCGACAAATAGTAACGCAGCGGTTACGGTTAGCTTGAGCTGTAGTTAATTGGTGTTCACCTTCTAAAAGAGATTCTGGCATACATGGTCTATAGCCACATCCCTCTAATAAACTAATACTGTCCCTAAAACCCCGGTCTAAGATGAACACATCACCTTCTCTGAAATATGGCCTTAGAGAACCCGTTGCAGAAAAAAGGTTAGCCATTATTTCAGCGTCTGATGTAGTTGCTTTATATGGACCAAAACAATCAACAATATATCCATCACATGCAACAATCATAAATGGCTTTAATAAATTCCTGTATTTGTGCAGAGAATAACTCTGTTTCTGGAACATATAATTTGAGCTCTTATGTATGTAAATGTAGGTGCCATCACATATTACAATGGCATTGCTGCCATTACCGTATAATCCGTTTGGGATCAACATATTATGTTGTAATAATTCCTCTCGTGTCATTTGATTAATTCCCAGGTGCTCAGGAACAAAATCTTGTACTAAAACCTCCCTCACTTTATCCATTAGACATTCTAATGTGCGACGTGGTACTTCCACCAATGTTGAAATTCTCTCATCGGAATCACCAGTCCTCATTTTCAATAGCAGCGCTGCCAGACCTAGACTGCCTCTTTTTATTTGTGTTATTCTAGGTACTTCTTCAAGTAAGAGATTGAACTGTTCTTTAGTGTACCCCACCCAATATTCAAATACTCTGTTGTCCATTTCTTCTAGATTTTCAAAGTCAATTGCTGGACTAAATGAATTAACAAATGAAAACACATGTTGTATTTGGTCTGCGGTAAATGAGTCAATAC
This sequence comes from Eilema caniola, assembly GCA_949126895.1. Classification (NCBI taxonomy): domain Eukaryota; kingdom Metazoa; phylum Arthropoda; class Insecta; order Lepidoptera; family Erebidae; genus Eilema; species Eilema caniola. Next base: position 24,071,038 of record OX421474.1, read on the forward strand.
TATTTTCTGATTCAAATAGTGTCTGCCATGTATTACTCCTTAAATGTTCAGCACAAACACGAGCTAGGTTTGGTACATAATAATGGTGATTGTGAAGAATAATTGCACGCAATTTATCTGATATACCATGCAATGTGGTACTATTGCAGTTAGGGAAAACACAATGATTATTTGAGTTGGCCGCTCTTCTGTACTCAGGTAATACTATTGTATGAGTTGCCACAGGTTGAGATATCTCTTGTGATACTGCTGTTGATTCCTCTATTGAAATATTACTGCTACTAGGCAATGGTCTAGTATCATCAATATGGGTCATACGGCGTACCTCTCTTTGAGTGCGTAACCAGCATGGGTGGCACACACGATCAGATGCTGCTATCTGAAAATAAAGAACACTATTTTAATTTTCAACACTCAGAATTAAAACTATATATGCATTTTCCTATCATATCTATTCACATTTAAATGCATAACACAGACTGCTTTTTCCATGCATAACGTTTTTTAAATATTTGATGGGACCTTACATATGAAGCTAAGATGATGATCACGATGAAATACCATTTTATTGTTTTTAAAAATATAATATAACCAACCTGTCTTGGCGCTATTCTGCTTTCTATAATATTAATCATGGACTGCTGCAGTTCAGACGGATTGTCCCTCAATATTTTATCACTTTGACGTCGTAAAATGGAACAACCACATAAAATACACACATTAGTATGGCCATGGTGGCTAGGTCCAGCTTGTGGTTCATCATTTTGATTGGCTTCTTGCTGCAAATTAACATTCACGCTGTACATAGCCAGATCTCTACATGCTTCACATACATGGTCTTCATCAGTAATCTGAAAAACAAAACATAGTAATATGAAAACTCAGTTTTAATGTTTGTATTAATCAAGCAATGTGATGTTCTGCTTTCTAAATAAATTGAATGGTATAACTCATATGAATGGTTTTGGGATCACTCAACTAGTTTCTAATGTAAAAGGTATGCCTAATAAAAGTAATAAATCTCAATACTTACGATTCGGGGATACACCCAGCTACAAAGTAAAGTGGTAACTCGGGTATCAAGTTCCAAGGCTTGATATCGGCGCAGTGTATTGACGCATATATTGCAATTGATGCATAGAATACGGGTTGGCCTACCACGTCCTCCCATCTTGGCGGCAGCAAACAAGTTTCAAAGCAACGAGATCCACAGAATAGGCAAAATCGGAATCCAATATACAAACAGCACAGACACTCGGGTAAGTATCGGTATCAGAGTCCGTAGGAATGCAGGGGGTCACAAATGGGAAAGATCAGAGTCCTTAAGCAGTCCGGGTCACAATACACTTTAAAAAACGGTATAGATGATCGAAAAATTCGAAAACACTCGCCACGACAAAACAACAGCGCAAACGTCGAATGTTGCCATAGTCATGTTTTTTTTTTGCAATGGATATAGGGCTTTTAGAATCTTTGAACAGTGTACACAACACAAGGTATGTTTTTATTTATATAGCTTATACATTCATTACAGAAAGCCTGTGAGGTTGAAAAACATGCATTTATAAATATATCACTTACTAACATATTTCATTGATTCAGTTCTTACAATAATTTATTGTAAAAAACTAAAAATAATTACAAAGTAGACTTTACTACACATTTTACGACCTGTTAGAATAGCTGCAAAATGGTAACACTGAGTTGATAAGGAAATAAATTAATCAATTAAGCTCATAATATTTGACTTTCTTTTCCTCGGCCCTTATTAGCTTAGACGATAATTTCGTAAAACGTAGATATTTACTAGAATCATTTTGCTATTAATGACATTTTAAGACGCTTAAATTTTAGTCAAATATGATTTCGCCATTGTTCTTTGGACACAATCAGAAAAACCGCTGGCTGGAGTAAGAACTCTTCAATTTTTGCCAAGTTTTATCATAGACCCATCCTTGATAATGATGATACTATTCTGGCAGAATCAGTGATAAACGGTTAAATCATTAGTTAAAATCTTGATTTCTGTCGTCACAGAATAGGCATTATGTTTTCTTTACTATTGAAGAAGCTTATTATCAATATTTTGTATTTTACATCTAATTATTGTAAGAATAATTATATTAAATATAGTCAGTGAAGTAGTCCAGTACTGCGTATAAAATTACTAAATACTTTTTCGTTACGTGATTATAAATATTACAGAGATAAATACAAATTACATAATAATAAACAAAACGTTTATTGATTTATATTCTCATTGATGATATTCCCGAAATACCCAATGTAAAATGACTCTCAAAGTCTACATGTAGTTATATATATTTTCAAGAATAATCTAGAGGACTCGGCGTGAATATAATTAATGATTAAACGAACTTACCTGTATGTGAAGTTCTATCATAATTATGTTCACGCCGAGTCCGAATAGATTATAAACCCACCCGCCCTATGCTGCCCATATTTATTTTACCTAATATTTCGGCGATACATCAATGATTTCTATAACTCTGGAAGAACTCTAAACTAAATGAGCTTGAACGAATGTCGCAAGGCAAAGGTAACAATACATGTCTACCCACTAAAAAAAAAAAAAGAATTTATTTTCTCTAAACTTAGTGCAAGAGTGGTTATAACTAGGCGATACTACATGTAGTTATATATATTTTCAAGAATAATCTATTCGGACTCGGCGTGAACATAATTATGATAGAACTTCACATACAGGTAAGTTCGTTTATATTGTATATTTGTCTATTAAAATAAATATGTTGTCTATGATTGTCTATGATAGCGCCCTTGTCCCTGGACGGTACCGGCGCCCGACATTCATTCCTTAACATGTAACTCAAGTGTGTGTGTCTCACAAAATAAATAATAAGTCGTAAAGTCGTAAAGTCGTTTTCCTTCAATATCAGCCATCTCACCACGAACCCAAAGCATGGTGTCAAAAGTGGTGTCAAAAGTGGTGTCTAAAGTAATATAAGAAGTAATGTAAGAAGTGGTGTCATAAACGTTGCTTGTTGGAACTAAAAATAATCGCGGGTAAGTCAAAAGTAAGAATTTCAAAAAATAAAAAATACAAGTCATAGTCGTCATGTCAGACAAAGGAATTCTTGTCCAACTCAAACCGTTAACGATTCAAAATACTGAGGATCCATCTAGTAAATGGAAAAAATGGAAATTACGTTTTGAAATTTTCATGGATGCGAACGAATTTGAGAAATTTACAGACAATAAAAAGACTGCGATTTTCCTAAATGCGATTGGTGATGATGGCATAGAGATTTTTAATAGCTTCAATTTGGACAGAACTAAAACCAAATTCGAGGCAATTCTGAAGAAATTTGATGAAAAATTTAGTCCACACTCTAATTTGACGGTAGAGAGATATAATTTTTTTACACGCTACCAGAAAAGTGATGAATCTACGGATGAATATCTAACGATTTTAAATAATTTAAGTGGATCTTGTGAATTTGGAGATCTAAAAGAATCATTGATAAAAGACATGTTTGTAATCGGTATTAAAAACACTCATATAAAGGAAAGGCTACTACAAGAAGAAAATTTGACTATAGAGTCGGCAACAAAAATATCCAAGAGCTTAGAATTATCACAAGAAAGATCTAAAACGCTAAATCATGAACATAAAAATGAGGTTATACAAGGAATCACTCAAAATCAAAATTATAGGGGTAGATCAAGGTCACGACAAAGAAATAATTCAAAGAATAGAAATAATAGTCATTCTCGAAATAATAGTAGAACAAGAGATCAGTTGTGTTTATCCAACAACAGAAATAAGTCACAGAATAGAAACTGTACTCGATGTGGTCAAGTACACAGACACAAATGCCCAGCAATGGAAAAAATTTGCTCAATATGCAAAAAACAAGGACATTTTGCAAAATTTTGTTTTTTCAGGCTGCCAGGAAAAAGTAACAATCATAAAGTGAGCAATATTTCATGCAATGACGCAGAACCACAGGACAATTAGTGCCAAATGTAGGTACATGTAAAATTGATTGTGAATTTGAAAATGGTATAAAAACAAAATTGTACTTTGTTGTGGTTGAATGTGACTGTAAAACAATTATAGGATGGAATTCATGTGAAAAACTTGGAATTGTAAAAAGAATCTATGGAATTCAGAACAAATCAGTGCAACAAATTGTTTCTAAATATGCTAAAACATTCGAGGGTCTTGGTTGTTCACCATATAAAGCTCATCTAGACATTGATAGCAATGTACCTCCTAAAATTTGCCCGGTACGTAGAATACCATATTCTTTAGAAAAACGTCTTAAAGAGGAATTAGAGAGTATGGAAAAATTACAAGTCATAGAAAAAGTTGTTAAACCAACTAAATGGGTTAACTCAATAGTCTTGGTAGAAAAACAAAATGGTAAATTAAGGATATGTCTTGATCCTAGAAATTTAAATACAGCTATTAGACGTCCTTACTACCCGTATCCAACATTTGATGATTTAAGATCTAAAGTTGCGGGTGCATCAATTTTCTCAAAGTTAGATGCTAGTTCAGGCTATTGGACTATTTGTTTAGATGAAGATAGTAGTGATCTCTGTACCTTCAATACACCTTACGGAAGATACAGATTTTTGCGATTACCCTACGGAATTAGCTCATCTGGTGAAATTTTTCATAGGACTATGAATCAATTGTTTGGAGATTTGCCTGGTGTAATTATCTTTGTAGATGATATTTTGGTCTTTGGGTCTACCGTCGTGGAACACAATCAAAGGTTAGAATCTTTATTTGAGCGTGCCTCTACAGTCAATTTGAAGTTCAACAAATCAAAATGTCAATTTGGTATGTCAGAAATTTGCTATGTAGGTCATATTTTTAATAAGGAAGGTGTTTCGCCTGATCAGTCGAAGGTTGAAGCAATTTCAAAAATGTCAAGTCCTACTAATGTCAAAGAGCTTCAAAGATTCTTAGGAATGATCAACTATTTAGGTTCCTATATTCCAAATCTTGCAGAAGAAACCTCTCTTCTAAGAGAACTTCTCAAAAAATTTCATAAATGGCAATGGTTAGACCAACATGAAAAACAATTTAAAAAATTAAAATCAGTAATATGTCAGTCGCCTGTTTTAGTCCACTATGATATTAAAAAACCAATTAGGTTGTCAGTCGATTCTTCTAAGAATGCAGTAGGTGCAGTAATTTTGCATGGAAAAAACCCCATAGCATATGCTTCCAAGTCATTGAATAAAAGTCAAATAAATTATGCACAGATAGAAAAAGAATTGTATGCAATAGTCTTTGGATGTAAAAAGTTCCACCAATATTTATATGGCAAACCTATTCAGGTTGAAACAGACCACTAACCATTGGTTACGTTATTCAAAAAACCTTTATCCGAAGTGCCAGCTAGATTACAACGTATGATGATAACGTTGCAAGCTTACGACCTAATTGTTACATACACAAAAGGTTCAGAAATGTATATTTCAGATACTTTGTCACGTGCCCCAATAAATGATAATAATTTTAACCAAGAATTAGTTTCTTTAGAAGATTTAGACTCAAATATTAATATTCATGTGAATTTTTTGACCTCTAATTTGGCTATTTCTCCAGAAAAACTTGAAAAAATTTTGTCTCATACTAAACAGGATTTAGTTTCACAGAAATTAATTGAATACTATAAAAATGGATGGCCTAATTGCAAACAACATTGTGATACTCTGTTATTACCATACTGGAATATCAAAGAGGAAATCCATGTCATAAATGATATTATTTTCAAAAATAGTTCAGTTATTATTCCACAGTCTATGAGATCAGAAATTCTGAATATACTACATGAAAGTCATCATGGTATTGAAAAGACAAAAAACTTGGCAAGAGGAGTAGTTTATTGGCCTAATATTAATCAGGATATAGAAAATAAAGTTAGACAGTGTGAGTCATGTGCTATTTATTCTGCAAATAAAACAAAACAACCTATGTTATCCCATGAAATACCATTGTATCCATGGCAAAAATTGGCTACCGACTTGTTTGAATATAAAGGTAAAAAATATTTACTTGTAGTAGATTACTATTCTAATTACATCGAAATTGCCAATTTAAATAAAGATAGTCGATCATTTAATGTCATAACACATTTAAAGTCTATCTTCGCACGTCACGGCATTCCCATGCAGTTAGTTTCAGATGGAGGTCCACCATACAACTCCATTGATTTTCAAAATTTTTTGTATGAATGGGACATTGAACAAGTTGTCTCTAGTCCGCATTTTACAAGGTCTAACGGCTTAGCTGAGGTCTCTGTGAAAATAGTAAAAAATATTTTCAGAAAAAGTGATTATTCTGGTACTGATCCATACATAGGATTATTACACTATAGGAATACACCTAGGAATAATTTAAGTTCGCCTGCACAATTGTTAATGTCTAGAACTTTAAGATCTAAACTGCCTAGTCAAATTAAAAACTTGCGACCTAAGATTGTTAAGCATTCTGAACATTATCAAAAGAAACAAACTAGTTTACAAAAATCAAAATTTTATTATGATAAAAATTGTAAAAGTTATACTGAATTTCGCATAAATGACAAAATTTATTTTAAGAAAAATCCTAAAGATATAATTTGGACTGAAGGAATTATTGTATCAAAAACAAAATATCCTAGATCATTTATTGTCAAGGATTGTAATAATACTACTTACCGTAGAAATAGCCAACATATTCGATTGAAATATAAGTCAAATAGTCAAAATTCAAGTCAAAATAATGTCTTACAAGAGAGTGATAATAAAAGTTCACTTTAAGGAAACTTTTCCTAGCCAGTCGATAAGTCCAAGTCAGTCATTAAGTTCAAGTCAATCTAATCAAAAACATAATAAGTCAAATAAAAAGTCTTATTTTGTAGAAGAGGAGGATGATAATTGTACATTCTTCTATACTCAAATATGTGAGTCAAGTCCTGATACAAAGTCAAAGTATCAAAGTCAAAGTCAAGAGTCTAGCAATGACTCAGATTCATTTATGTCGCTTGAATCAAACTATTCTTGTCACACAGAAAAACAAAAGAGTCCTAAGTCAAGTCAGTCCCAAAATGTACGTAAGTCACCCGAATTTGTAAATATGGATGATACCATTGTTTCACCTGAAAGTTTACATGACTACAGTGAATATGAAAGCGAGAATCCAATTCCTATATCATTGTCGTCCTCTGATAATTTAGATAATTTAGAAAACATACTTACAAGTCCTATTGAAACAATTGAAACAAGTACTTTACCTCAAGCAAGCTCAAGTAGTAATATTTTACCGTCACAAAGTCGCAATAGTAACACAGTATTAACTTTTAGTGACGATGCAACAGCTGAAATAAAATATAGCTCTAGAGGTAGATTGCTTAAGAAAATACAAAGACTGGATTTATAATTTCTGTAATAATGTACACAATTGACACTTTTACAAAATTAAATATTGACATGACAATAATTTGTAAGTAATCTAATAGAATGTAATTCAATTTAATAATATGTTGAAAAGTAGACTCTAATTATATTAATTGCACGAAAACACTTCAATATATGTTTTTATCACAGTAATCTTAAATAATTTCATGTTAATTGTTTAACGTGACTTTGTTTAGAAAAGTAAGGTTATCTTTTTGTTTATTGCGGGTTCGATTCCCGCTCAGTGCAAATATTTGTATGCATGAATATGTATATTTGCATTGGTCTGGGTGTTTCTATGTATAATATGTATATATTTACAAAAAAAAAAGAACGTATCTAAGTATGTTTATCCGCATTCTAGATTCCATAACACAAGCTAGTTAAGCTATGCTTACCATGGGTCTAGATAGCGTTGTGTGAAATGTTGTGGAATATTTATTTATTTATTTATTTATTTATATTCATATGTCATATGTCAAAGCCAGTGTCAACGTCAATTGTCAAAAAAGAAATAAATGTCATTTCTTTTTCTTAAAGAAAAAAGGGCATGTTGTATATTTGTCTATTAAAATAAATATGTTGTCTATGATTGTCTATGATAGCGCCCTTGTCCCGGACGGTACCGGCGCCCGACATTCATTCCTTAACATGTAACTCAAGAGTGTGTGTGTCTCACAAAATAAATAATAAGTCGTAAAGTCGTAAAGTCGTTTTCCTTCAATATCAGCCATCTCACCACGAACCCAAAGCAGTTTAATCATTAATTATAATTATTACGACATCCGATGATTTTCGATCGCTTGGACTAAATATATACTACTTATTATTAATGTTACGTTTGAAAGTATGAGTTGTGAGTTTATGACATAAATTTTAGGCCTTTCAAAATTAGGACTTAAAAGATGCGCTACATAAAATATGCTGTAAGATGTACATATAATAAATGGTTATACATGATTAAATACGTTTTTTATTTATTCCATGGATTTTCTTCCAGCCAAGTAAAGCGTCACACTTAGACACGGTCTGCGGTGGTGGTCAATACAACTGGCAGCTTTCAATTACGAAATTTGCATTGACACTTAAGACTAGACTCACTATATAACAATCACAATCTTGAGGACATGCCGTCTAGACTGTGATTGTTTAATCCTCAGTTCAATTTAGAAACAGAATTTGTAAGTATTAAAACCTCCCGAGTCTTGAGGGAAATTCATATTTTATAGCAACACTGCAATCTTTGACTATTGACCTTAGGTAATAAATAATCTTCTATTTCATTCGGCCACGCCGTCCGTTACTCTATACTTACTGATACCTACTTTCTTTATATTCTCTTTGGTCTGAATCTATGTTACTCTGTGGTCATTTTGCATGGTCGACTTTATTTTCTGCCTGTTGCCCAATTGTTTATAAATTGTTTGGATTTACGCCAGACCATAGAATAAGTGAAAGATATTAATTGAGTGAGTAAGTTCAAAGTATTTTTTAATTACCTTCTTCGTGTTATAATATTATTTTAATAATATCTGTATTATTTACAATTTCAGCCCACTTTAAAATGGATGGCGATGGAACCAATACTTCTAGTCCGAAGTCATATTCTGGAATACCAGAAGCCGTATTTGTAGTAAGTGGGAAGCATTTCAGTAAAAGAACCTCTTATTGATTCTATTATTTACTGATTAAAATTTTGTGAATTATCAAAGCAAACCATGGCTAAAAATAGTAGCAACTAAAACCATAACGCTGACCAGAAGTATCATAAAAAATACATAACCTTTTCTCTTACCTAATTTCGTTGTTGTTTCAAGAATTTTTGAATAAATATACATATCATTACATTAGTTATTGACCCATTGCTGTTATTAAGAATCTTGCATATATGTAAAATCCATTAAAAAACATCTGTCACACCTGCAGATGTACAACTCATTAGGGAAATATTATTCTGTGTGTACTCGCTATGCATCAAAACTATTTTGCTTGTAGTTGCTATTATTATTAAACTGACAAGAATCTTAGGTGAGGTTATGTCAATATTCTGTTGAGAACTTAATCAAAATTTGTGTATTAGGATAATGTTGATGAATTTATGAGCAAACCTGAGAATTCTGGTGGTGTGGATAAAGTACTTAGAAATCTTGATGAACAACATGCCAAGTACAAACACATGGAGTTATCGCTTGCCACGAAACGTAGACGGTTGCGACAGCAAATTCCTGATCTGTCACGCTCCTTGGAAATGATTGAAAAGCTCAAAATACAGAAAGAAGAAATGGAAACAAAGTTCCTTCTTAGTGACCAAGTTTTTGTGAAGGTAATATAATTTATTTATACTCGAAATAACCCAATAACCATATAAAACTGAGATTTCGCCTGTAAAAATCTGACAACATTGCCTGGGCAAAACACCAATTTAAACTAGCCTTCTCTAGTATAGTGATAGAAATAACTACCAAAGTATGGTAGATCAAAAATAGGCTGCATTCTTTGGTTTATGTTTGTACTATTTGTCTCAAAAATAATGATTAAATTGACATTCCAATCTTAGCTAGAGTGATTATATATACATTATGCTCATAGAGAGAGGATATTCTTAGCAATCCATGGATTCTCCGTGTGGGTGCCGGGTCCATCGTGTTGCTGAGTTGGGAACTCGGGACAGTGCCTGGGACTTGCGACCCAAGTGTAGGTTTAGAAGGGGCCCCTTTTGTTGATGTACATCAACACTCACCTTCACTACCCAAGTTCCCCTCCCTGCCTAACCAAATTTGATACGAACCTACTAGTGCCGCTTTAGACATTCGTCCTAGTAATGAGCTTATTGTAGCTCTCGATAGGCCTAGATCTTTAAGTAGGTTATAGAGAGATTTAGCTGGTATACCTCTAGCTCCCACTTCTACTGCATACAAATTAACCACGTAACCGTTTTTGATTAATTCGTTTGTGAGATCGTAGTATTTATTTTTCTTAAGTGTGTGGTCCTTCGGTATATTTGTTTCCCACGGTACAGTAAGTTCCACAAGGACCACATATTTAGTCGTTTTCGAGTATAGAAATATGTCCGGTCTAGATGACGAAACCCCAACATCCTCCGGAATTTTATAGTGCTTTTCATACGTGTCGATTAGGAGAGTCCAATCTGGGGCAGTATCTAAGATTGAATAAGGTTTGTTCCTGGATTTTATGGATGAACCTTCAGACACAAAGTTGATATGACGTCTGTTAGTAGTCAATCCTTTTTGGGCTCTAGCTACTGCCAGGCTCATTGCTTCGCGTATGATGAAAAGCACCTTATCGTGGCGGCGTGAGTATTGGCCTCTATCGAGAAGCACCCTACATCCTACTAATATGTGCCTAGCCGTCCCTATTGCCTCACCACAGAATAGGCCGAGATCATAGCCCACTGTTTGCTTTTGTCTAATTATATACTTTACAAGCTTTCTCTACTACCATTAAACATAAGCAAGCCTACTTTTAACATCCCTTTTTCAATACCTCATTAATTTGGTCTGTTTATAAAATGATTTTTATATAAAAATATGGTTTTCAGGCAAATATCTCACCAACAGATAAAGTATATTTGTGGCTCGGAGCGAATGTTATGTTAGAATACGATTTAGAAGATGCTGAAAATCTGCTATCATCAAACATGGTTACTGCCAAGAAAAATTTGACCCATGTGGAACATGATTTAGATTTCTTAAGGTATTTTTGTTTTTGTTTGTATTCAATGACTGGATGTAAGGGTGGAGAATCGGGAGCAATGGTGCACATTGGGGTAGACCTATGACCAGCAGTGGTCTGCAATAGGCTAATTAATTGATGGATATATTCTGTTGACCTCTATCTCACTATGATCAGCTGTCAAAGATGAGGAATGCTTGCCTAGAAGAAACCTGTAGACTCAACTTGAGGACATTGTTATGACTAGAGATGCAACGGATAGTTGTTTGGCCGGATACCGGATACCGGATATTCGGCTTGATCACCGGCCGAATATCCGGTATCCGGCCGCCGAATAATCGGCCGGCCTAACGATACCTACATTCTAGTTTGGCGGCGCGGGCGCGTCGTGCAGGTTTCAACCTGTTACGTAATGTAGGTTCGCGCGGACCGTTTTCTAGGCAAGGAACGTGTTTTATTAGGCCATTGTACGGAACTATTTCGTATGCAGTACACGTGCACCCGCCTATTTTGTTGAATAGATAAGTTTTTTTTGTGTTTAATGTAATAGTAGTGTATACGTAATTGTGAACTCGTACTTCATTCTGTGTTTATTTATTTGTTGTTATTTGTTGTTGTTTTCTCGTATACTAACCATTTTTCAAAGTTAAATACCAAACAGAATCACTATTCGGTATACGGCCGGATAGTGCGCAACTATCCGGTATTCGGCCGGATAGTAAAATAATGGCCGGGTAGTAAAATAATGGCCGGATAGGCCGGATACCGGATTACAACCGAATATCCGTTGCATCTCTAGTTATGACACAATTTAAAGCCTCTGGAAACATAGACTCAGCTGGTCAACTAGCATCCAAAGTGTAGAGAATCTGGGTTTTTCAAGCTATCCTAGGCCTGCTTCTCTTAGCATGATGACTAGCCTAATCGTCACCCTCTTGGGCCATAGTCATGAAAGCCTGAAAATGGTGCCTTCTGAGGGACAGGAAAATGCTAAGGCACTCTTTCTCCTTTTCAGTAGCATCTGGACAAACCTATTACGGGTTTATTGATGCCACTTTAATGTTATTTAAGTATCGTAATTATGTATAAATAAATAAATTAAAAAAAAAAAAAACACCTACCAGTGGCAAGGGATTGCTATATACCGTTACCTGTCGGCTTGCTCTGTAAAGGGTGGCCGTGATAGAGATGTCTTACATTTCTACCGAGAATTACGACCAGCTTACCTTTAAAAATGTTCACCCTTCGCCACTGCCAAAAACGTGTAAGTAAATGAGTTCCAACCTAATTACTTTCCTTATCTTCTACTTACAGAGATCAATGGACAACTACAGAAGTAAATATGGCTAGAGTTTACAATTGGAACGTGAAGAAACGTCAAGCTGCTAAAGCGTCTAGTTAATGGTTCATTCTATGCGCCTCGGAATTATATGCATAACATTTAGTTATAACAAATTGCATACTGCTGTAGTTTAAAACTGATTATTTCTCGTTTTACTAAATGATTGCTATTTCGAACAACTTTAATAAAAAAAAATTTATACACAAACTAATGATTAAAAAAGTAAATTCTCATTTAATTTATAAACTCATTTAACTTCTATCCTCTAACCAAATATGTTTACATATAACCCACATTTCGCTCCTAATTTCTTTTGTGATTGCTATTGAGAATTTCCCTCCATAAAGAAAACGAGTTATATTATGAGAAGAAAAATAATAATTATTGTTGCTTTTACTTGCATTTTTTTTTACTGTTTAACCAAAAAATTAATAAATCAATATAAATTAAAACGCATTCCGCTTATTCAAGAAATTTTAATTATTTCACTTTGTTTGACCACATTGTATTTGGCTTATTATGCCTTTTGTGGAAGCAACTGCCGTTCTCTACTCGTCAGCGTGCAAGACAAGTAGAGACACATATGCTGAATATGATTGCTTTATCTAAGAAAAATTGATGCGTATTTTTGGTTGATTAGACGTAGATTGACCGAGAAAGAAGGGTTCGTGTTTACAAAGTAATATAACGAACATCCCTCCTTTCCCTATTGACTGATGTGTTAGGTGCAATTCTTAAAGCGCAAATAGTATACACGCTAGCCGAGCGTAGTGAGTCGGTAAATAGATGTTGTTGTTGGTTTGAATGTTTTGGATTCCAAATCCATTTTGGTAATATTACAAAAATGTTAGTGTTTTCATTTGTAAGTACCTACTTAATGAGAGACATTATAACAAGAATCACTGCAATTTCAAAGTTCTAATTAAATTAATATCCAATACAATTCTGCTTACCATCAGACGAGCTGATGATCCCTATAAAAAAAGAAATATCTATAGATACTATTATATAATTATACATTGGAAACAACTACAGCGCTCGCCCCTGAGCGAGAGAAGGCAAGCGTTGATATGGAAACTGTTAGTGAAGGTGCCTTTATGTTTTAGATAAGAGATCCACGCGAGCGGAAAGCTAGCTAGTCAAATAAAATTATAATCCTGACGAGCATCACACATCTGATGCGATAGATGGCCACCGAGTAATGGCGGGTAGACCAACGCAACGTGTAGACGCTATTGGCCTTTGATTTGTGTACAAAAACCAACACCGTTTCAAAGTGAAGCAAGTGATGGATAGCAAGTTGACCAGATAAAGCAAATAGGCTGTCTACATGTTGGCGTTCGCCATTAATCGGTCAGCGTGTATAGACGCTTTTAGAGCGTGCGCACACAGAGAGCGGTCGGGAGTTCGGCGTGGTTCTGCGTTTCGCGTTCAAAATTCTGCGTTCTTTCGAATGTTACGGAGTGCATGCAAGAGCGCAAACAGTGGGCAGTCAGACTGCGGCGGTCAAAGCGGACGGGATGCCGCGTTCTAGCGTTGTGTTAATTCGCTCCGTCGCTGTATATCATATTCTTAAAAGACCACATTCGTAAACCATCACATTCGTAAAACACGATATTCACAAAAAATCATATACTCATAATATCATATTCTGAAAACATCATAATCTTCTAAGACCATATTCGCAAAACACAACATTCTCTAAACATTGTATTTTCAAGAAAGGTGAAAAAGTACACTGGTCTTCAAAAACTTTACGGTTTTATGACTGTTTGTTTGTTTGAGCAAACAAACTTTGTTTGTTGGTGACTTCAACAGCCAATGGATGAAAAAGATAAGTAGGTACATAGTAACATATTATGCTGTCATGACCAAAATAACTAATAGAACCACAAATGGTATTGAGGGTTGGCATCGCCGCAGCAACACTAGAATTCCATCAAAACCCAGTATGTACCAGTTCATATCGCTGTAAAAAAAGAAGCTAAATTGCAAAACATAAAATTAAAAAGAAATTATTTACATTGTACTGTTCTAAAACGAAATAGAAAAAAAAAATAAAAAAATTGAAAGTATAGTCAATGATTGTGTAAATAAAACAATATGCATTCAAGTGTGTTTGAAACGCTTATGTGCTATAAGTACATAATCATGAAATAAATGCTTACTAAGAAATGTCAGGATAAGATTTTTAGGATAAGTTTTTTTTGTTTTGTTAAAGAATAGTATTTTTTTTTTGTTGTTTAAGAATAATTTAGTTTTTTATTTTGTTACCAATTTCGTTTTTATTAAAAACAATAAAATATCAGAAACTGAATTTTACTGTCCTGAACTGTACTTGAATGTGGTAACACAAGAATATTGTGTTTTGCGAATATGGTCTTAGAAGATTATGATGTTTTCAGAATATGATATTATGAGTATAATAATATGATGTTTTGCAAATATCGTGTTTTACGAATGTGATGGTTTACGATTGTGGTCTTTTGAGAATATGATATACAGCGATGGAGCGGTGTTAATTAAGTGCATCAATACTTTCCTTTATATTACTAAGAAAATGGGAATTAACGTGATCATGGTATAGGTACCTACTTACATACCTTTTATTGCCTGACGTATTCTGTAAGCAAACTGTCCGGTGTCTATCCGACTGCGCAGAAAAGCGAGGTTGCAAGTTTTTCATCACTGGATTCCATGTTGCAGATAATTTAAAACCATCTGCCCGATTGAAATTTTTATGTTTCTTGATTTCAATCGCTTCACGTACAGCTCTTGAGTAAAAGTGACGTTCCTTGGAGAGGACTTGCGTATGGGGGAATTCAATCCAGTGATTGGTGCCTGCTATTGCCGATTTTCTTGTCTGGCGATTCTTTACAGCTGCGATGTGTTCATTGACTCGTTCAGCAATAGTCCGCTTCGTTTGGCCTATGCAGGATTGCTAATATTTTCTTTTCTTTTTAATCCAATCTTGTGGCAAATTTTATAAAAACACATCGAAAAAATAAACTAGACTAATAAAGTGAACAACTAGTGGTTCAATTTCGATTCTTAATCTTCAAAATAAGTTTCTATACAGAAAAAATATTAATAAACTGAGTTTGTAAATAAAAAATATTAAAAAGACACATCAAGATTGTTTACGTTTAGTTAAGTACACAACCAATTGGAGCATAGTATTATCTATTCTGTGGCATAGTATAGTATATTATAATTACTTTGTGCGGGCAAAGAAGTGTGAAGTGATGTAAATACTGAAAATAGGACTTTACATAAAGGTCTTAGCTACCAGGTCATAAAATAAAAAAAGAGCAAGGTTTGACGAGTGTCATAAATGTCAAATATCACTGAAGACTGACGTGACGTGTTCATGACGTATGACGTGTATTCGATTGTGTGTGAAAAAAAAAATCTTATTCGTAAATAAGCATTGCAAAATCTCTAACTGAAGACGATAAAAATAAACTATTATAATATTTATTGGCGTTTGCAAAACGTGAATCCGTCAAAGCTCTTGTATTAAAGATTCACCAGAATTGATACTTGCTAAACACATTCTTGCGATCCAATCATATTGACGAAAGTCAGCGAAAGCCGATTTCCTAATAAATTATTTCAAGTTCGGTAACATGGCTCCATCAACGGACTGGGACGAGATTAAAAGACTCGCTGCAGATTTTCAAAAGGCGCAACTTACGTCCACTGCCCAGAGGTATTTTACTCTCCAAAATCATGCTTAAATTTTTGTTTTGAGAAACAATAGCGCTCTACGTGGACAGCTCTTGCTTTGCAACCTTTTGCATTTAAATTTTTGAAGCATATTGTATTATACTCAGTATAAGGAGTTTGTATTATTGTGTGTATTATTTATTTTGCAGATTGTCAGAGAGAAACTGTATTGAGATAGTTACAAAATTGATTGAGTTAAAATTAATTGATGTCATATTTACCACTGATGGCAAAGAATATCTGACTCCTCAACAACTTAATAAAGAAATTAAAGATGAATTATATGTTCATGGAGGACGGATTAACACTGTTGATCTTGCTAAAGAGCTCAATGTTGATTTAAGCCAGATCAATAATTGTGTAACAGATATTATTAAAGGAAAAGAGGTACAGCTTGTTTCAGGCTACTTGATTGCTCATTACTATTTAGAAAAGGTTGCAAGAGAGATAAATGAGAAGTTACAACTCCAAGGTCAAATATCAGTGGGAGAGTTATCACTACAATATGACTTACCAGCAGAGTTACTGCAGCACAACATCTTAGAAAAATATTTGGGAAAAATAATTATTGGGAGACAAGATGTATCTGACCCCAGAATATTCTATACTGAGGAGTACATTACGAGAACAAAAGCTAAAATTCGTGGTGCACTAATGGGTCTGCTGAAGCCAACTCCTATAGCTGTAATAGTCAATCATTGCAATTTATCTGACCGCCTGTTCTTGTCATTATTTGATCAAATAAGTGCTCCCGGAGTCCTAACAGGACGTCAAGCAGGAGCACTGTATGTGCCATCATGTTATACTAAGTCTCAAAATGAATGGGTGATTTCTTTCTTTAAACAAAACAATTATTTAGAATATGATGCATTGGCTCGATTAGGATTATCTGACCCTAAAGGTTATGTGAAAAGAACATTGATAAATGAAGATTTGACTTTTCTTAGCAGCTGTGTTATAGGGGCCCAGATAAAAGAACAATTGGAGACAGCTCTAGAAGAATGTATTGCCTCTAAAACATATTTGGATGTGGTATCATTATTGCCATCAGTTTTGACAGATACAGATATAGAAAATATTCTTGATGACTTATTAAAAAAATCGAAATCAATAACATTATTTGATAATACTGGTAAGTGGCAAAAAATAAACTTTTTTTTATACAACTGAGGTGGCAAACAAGCACACGGCTCACCTGATGGTAAGTGTGGCTTATGGATGTGTGCAACACCAGAGGTGTCACACTCATGCTGCAGACGGTGTAAACAGAGAGTTTCTGTGCTATCAGTGTAGAAGAAAAAGCAAGAAAAGCCTTTGGTCTTCCCACTGACAGCACAAAAAGTCTCCAGTGAGCTTCTTTGGTACCAATCAATCCTATATTCTGTGGGGATTTTCGGAACTTTAGCAGTTTTCTTGCTGACTGTATGATTTTATCAAAATCTGTTAATGCAGTTCAAAATATCTTAAAAGTTTATAGATGGTCTCCTAAGAATTTTGCTTTAACTATAATGGTCAAGGTACCTGCCTTTCAAGCTGGTTTTTGAGCTGTTGGTATATTAGAAGACTTTTTCAGATATAATTTGTCTTCAAGCCCATCGGAATAAGGCCATCAAATATGTGTGAGGAATGTACCCTAAGCTGGTTTGCTTTGAGTTTTCCTTGCACAGGAACCTGGATGAGCTTTCCTGATATTTTTTTTAAATTATGTTCTTATGGGGTTCCGGTTGTCAAAATGACAACAACATAGGTAAAAGTGCCCTGAGTTCTTTGCAATGTTCATTGTCAATGTTCTAACACTAAGGACTTCTAAAACTGAATGAAGCACTCAAGAACATTAAATGGAATATCCTAGGTCTCAGTGAAGTCAGAAGACTACATTCTATACTAGCTTTTGCCCCTGGCTCCACCCGCATGGATGTAGGTTATCATTGTAAATTGTAGCCTTTGTGTTATTCTGATGCCATGTAGCTTCATTTGTTAAAATCCATTCAGTAGTTTTTACGTGAAAGAGTAAGAAATATCCATCCATCCATACATCTACACTTACAAACTTTGTATAGAAAGGAGTAGGTATACTGGGTTACACAAGAAACAATAGCAAAAGAGCCGCAGACCTCAGAAGGATCACGAAATGGGAGGATGTGATGACTAGAATCAGAAGGCTGAAATGGAGATAGACAGGACACCTTACTTACTTCCAGCGGGGGACGCTGTAGACCGGACGGGTGATCTGTCCTTTTGCGGGGGCCATTTCACCTAATTCACCTAGTCCTCCCATCTGGAGGCCAAGAGGCGTCCGGCAATGACGGCGTTTCGTCGAACCTACCTGTTCTTTGCATAATCTTACGATCTGATCCTTCAGATCCTTGAGGTGCTGAGCTTCTAGGGTGTCCGTCCCCATGTTCTTCCATCTTATCATTGAGTACATGGGGCATTCGGCCAGCAGGTGGAGACTGGTCTCCTCTTCCTCCATGAACCCTGGGCATTTGGGGTCGGTTTTCACCTCTATAAGGGTCATTGCATATTCAATCGGCAGTGTCCTGTTATCACTTCTACGACTAGCCTCATGTTTCCTCTGGAAAGTTTCAACAGTCGGCTTGTTTTCCTTGTACGCCTTCAAAAAGAAGCATCCCAATGAGTATTCTTTATTGCTCAGCGATCTCTGCACTCTGTTTGCCGAGTTATGTAGAGCTGTCTCAATCGACTTTCCATCCATGTAAGCATGTTGGTTCCTGTGCGTGTAGTCTTCACTAGAAACGAGGAAAGACTTATACATCGGAAGGATTTAGCTTCTTGGTATGTGGCCCTTCCCGGCTTAGGTATGAATATCGCTATGTCCTTCATTCTGATGCTGCAGTTGTATAACATCGGAAGATCTTCTCCTGTACATTTTATAGCTGCTCCTCATATATTTTGCATTCTGGGCAGTGTGTGTTTAGCATCAGTTCCAGGATCTTGTCCGGGTCAGAAGTCAGGTCGTTCACGTTCTTGATGCTGCCTAATTTGCAGGTGCTGTTTTTTGGAACATCTTTGCTAGCCTTGCTGCATCGGGGTATTTCTCTACTCCTTCACAGAAAGCCTTGCAGCTGTTCCTGTTCTCTCTTTTGTAAGGACAGGACTTCTACTCAAAGGCCAAAAGTCGAAGTTATCCAGGAAGACCACAGAGGGGACACCTCACCACAACACCAAGCGTAGAAGAGGCAGACAATATGCACGGTGGTCGGATAACCTTAGTAAGACTGCTGGCCCTCTGTGGCAGAGGCTGGCAAGAAACAGGGAGAATTGGGGTTAATGGGGGAGGCCTTTGTGACTCAGGGGCAGATTGATTGATTATTTGATAACTTTTATGTAATATATCTCGAGCGTAAGGTAGACTCCTTAATCACTTCTTCCTATAATTCTCGGTTCTTTGACAGTGAGCGAAAATACATGTTTCGAGACAGTACCATTTTAGAATTCTCACCCTGTTTGCTCATTGTTGTATGGATTGTTATGTATTAACATGTTTCTTATTGAATTATTCTTTGCTCTTAATGAAATATTATCATAAATAATGTACACAAAAATAATTTTATTTCAGTCTTCAGCAATCATTTCATTGAAAACTTGAAGCAGGCCTGTATGCCAATAATCCAACAGAATGCAGAAAAAATAGTTAACTCTGGCAAATATCAACAGTTCCACTTAGAAAAACAACTACACAAATCAACTGATACACAAATGGGTCAAGTTGACCACAAAGCCGAGAGGAGAGAAGAGCGTAGAAGAAAGGCTGCGACTGGTAAAGGAGGTGGGGGCACTCAGGGGCGAGAGACTAAGACAAAGGCAGTTAAAAAACATGCCAGATCGAAACAAAGTGCTTATGACTCTGATTCAGATGATGGCGCTGGTACAAATAAAAAGGCACAAGCACAATTAGAAGTTGTCTCTGTTAAAGATGTTGAGAATATTATAAAACCTGTTCTAGAGAGCGAGGGTCTCGAAGATTTACTTATTAAAGTTGCGGAGTATCTGCAAGTGTAAGTTAAATCTGATCCTATTTTATCTGTGGTTACCGGCATATTCTTGTCTCCAATATGCTTTTTTGAAAAATTTAAAAACCTTAATAATGACCGTCCCACTGAGTTTCGAAGTTCAAAATTGCTATGTACAGTAGTTCAAACGTTCGGAAATGCGATAGAATCCGTTGAAAAGTGATTTTAGTTCAATGCGATTCACGTTCACGCATTGTCGAATGTTTATCACTGCAATGTAGGTTACCGCGAAAGTGCGAAGAAATTTTGTTAAATGTTCATCACCGCGAAGCACGTTACAGCGAAAGTACATACACCGCATCTATATGTCGCCGCCCACTACCTTAATCAGCCGTTCAATTAACGGCCTGGGCTGTTGACTGTAAAGCCGTTAAATTAACGGCCTGAATGGTGTTCAGCTATTTAATTAAACGGCAAGGCAAATAGCTTGGATCGATGACGTTTAACTACTTGCCTAGCCATTTAATTAAACAGTTAGAAACATGACTTATATCCGCATGGTTATAAAAAAAAACCACGAAGGTTTAGGTAATTATTAGCCTTCTAACCTAACCAAGTCGGATTGCGCACTATCGCAATAAATCTATCACTAATTTTCTGTGAATACACCTGTCTACCCCCTCGGGGATTTACAGGTGTGAGTATATGTATGTAATTTTCTATCTTATTTCGAGGTAAATATTCCACAACAAATAAATATTCCACAACATTTCACACAACGCTATCTAGATCCACGGTAAGCATAGCCTAACTAGCTTGTGTTATGGAATCTAGAATGCGGATAAACATACTTAGATACTTTTTTTTTGTAAATACATACATATTATACATAGAAACAGCCAGACCAATGCAAATACCCATTCATGCATACAAATATTTGCACTGAGCGGGGATCGAACCCGCGCCTCATGCGTAGCGGCCGCGTTCACTACCGCCACGCCACGGAGGCGTCAGGTAGTGCCCCATCTTACGATTGGCCTAAGCATTAGCGAGCCAGGTTATTAAATGTTGTAATAAACATAAAGACTAAACATCAATCAGGCCGTTAATTGAATGGCGCCGTTTAGTTAACAGCCAGATTAAGCTAGTTCGAACAGTCGAATGTATTGCAGTCGATACACGTTCCTGCGAATAAGAATATTCAGTTAGAGCGAACGGATGCTACTTTTTACTTTGAAATACATCAGGATAGGCTTTAATCAATAAGAATCCTTTTATAATATAACAAATTAATGCTTTTATTCCTTTCCTTTTTCTAGTCCATCTAGTACATATTACGAATAGCAATCAGTACCTACTTACATGCTATTATATATTATATTCAATTCATTATTGCATTATTATATTTAATCCTCTTATATACATATTATATTCAATTGTATAATATTAATAATATTATATTTATTCAACGCGAAAGAAACAACCAAAACCAAACCGGTGGCCGTGTGCATTCTTTTTCTGGCGGCAAAAACGAACCATAGATAATGAGCACAGATGCAATATGTAAAATAAAAGAGTATTTATGTTGAACGTATGCCTGAAGTAGATATTACATAGCTATAGGTATGTTGAGGCCGAATCGATTCAAGCTAACAGTAGAGAGTAGAATATAATAGAAATAGAAATATCTCTCATGACTTGGGGTCTAGATATATGCCAGGACATATAATACTTTAAGCTATTCAAATATTGTCTTATTAATTTTATCTCAACATTATTTACAGGAGCCTTAATCAAACTGGTTTAACAATAGCTAAAGAAACTGCAGATAAATTGCTTCAGGACGCTAGTCAGAATAAGAAACTGACTCACACATCCACTCAAGATAAAATTAACATTTTAGTCAACGATATCAAACTGTATGAAAAGGGTTTGAAGTGTTTACCCTCTGATCAACAACCCCATTTCATAAAATATCTTCTTAAATCGTTGGGTGGCGATATACTTGGGGAGCTTTGCAAGTATGCAGCAAATCAGTGTAATTTGTCAGTACAAGCCGATGTGTTATCTGTTGAACAGAGAAATAAAATTATCAAAGATTTGTCAGATGAGTTTGCGAAGCCAATAGTGACGTTAAATGCTGCATTGTTAGAACAGAATATGGAGAATTTCTACCAAGCTGTTGATGTATGTTTGTCTGAATTTGGAATGATTTTAAAAAAAGTGGACAAGAAGAAAGATAAGTGAGTAGAACAAAGAATTTTATTATTTTGAATTAATTTTTATACTTATGATATAATTTCATACGTTATATATTCTTTCAGAGCTCTTGTTCAGAATCACAGAGAAAAGTTAATTTCGGAACTTGAAAACTGTGAAGATCCAGCCTTAAGTTTGCACATAGCTGTGTTGGCCATTTTCACAATTATTACTCAAAACATGCTCCATGCATCTGGAAGACAAGTACCAATAATAGTTTCATATTTGAAAACTCAACTCAAAGAAGATGATTATGAGCGCCTTCAGTCATGGCATGGTCAGTAATTACTAACTATTTTGGTCAGTAAATATTGCCACCAGCAGGCACATGCTTTAAGAATGTTTCAAACGATCGAACGGACTTTAGAGCTGAATTCGCGGTGTGATTGCAATGGGGATGCCGACTGCGCTTATATCCCTACAGAGGGCGCCTCGTAATGGCCAATGTTAGCTGTCATCTACGTAGATTTCAATTGTCTCTTCAAATCTGACAGCTATGAGTTTGTTATTGTCACAGAACAGATGGTTATTGTCGTTTGGTCATATGCTGCTGCCATCTACAATTAGTTTTGCGTCGGCATCCCCATTGCGCATGCTCTAACGTGACGTTACCAAATATAGAGCATGCGCAATGCTCGGACGTGACGTCACCAAATTGTCATTGGTCGATCTCCAGTGATGTCACCCAGCCCGACCCTTTATAATCTATCAAGGCTGATGATGATGAGCATTACTATAAATTCAAGATGTCTGCCAGCCACTCCAAAATAGCGGATTACATTTCTTTTTCTTCATAACAAAATGGATTTGAAATGAACGGGCTTGATAAGTATAATTATATTAGGTCCTTACATATGAAATTGGTGTTTTATATGGAAAAGAAAAGCAATATTTTTTAACACTGTTTTTGTATTCGAAAATAATGCGATATTTAAAGTTTTCTATATTGTGCACAGAACGATGTCAAAGCAAAATTAAATAGTGCGAAAACAAATGAAATATCACATTCGAAACACAAATAGACAAGCATAAAATTGAAATGAATTTGAATTTGGAATTCCTAATCAAACGCTGGATTTTTGAGATCAAAATGTCCAGTTCGATGAAACGCCATTTTTATATGTAAAGATCTAATATTTTAACCTCTCCGCACCCCTTTCCGGGTTTCGTTGGGGACGCCGTGCTTCCCACACCCTAGGGGGCCAGACTTAAACTGAAGATGGCCAAAGCTCAGCCGGTGCCCAAAG
The DNA here is from genome assembly GCA_949126895.1 of Eilema caniola. Lineage (NCBI taxonomy): Eukaryota > Metazoa > Arthropoda > Insecta > Lepidoptera > Erebidae > Eilema > Eilema caniola. Next base: position 24,094,722 of record OX421474.1, read on the forward strand.
GAAATACCTTATTAGGTAACCTTATACACCGGTAAGTGCGTCGTGGGACAGCATGCGGTTTTAGTTGATTCAAGACCGATAACCACCCTCGATGATACCCGAGTAGTACCTATCCATAGGGATAAAATATGATGCATCCTTATGGAACATGAAGGTTGGTTTTTGGTTTTTGGGAGATGGAAGTGGTCAATATTTATATTATATATCTGAAAATTCCTGTTTACAGTGTTAGTTTCAAAATATTTGACGTCCACTGAAGATGAAAGGAGCACCATTGAGGAGAAACTTAGTCAAGAATTGCCAGCTCTGAAAAATATGGTTCAAGAAATAAAAAAATATAAGTAAAGCACCTTCTTTGTTTTTAGAGTTGGTTCAAATTTATGTATGGATGTTATAAATAAATACGTTTTTATTTTATTTTAACAAAATATTTCACAATATTTATACAGTTTTAACCTAGTGCACCCCCCCCCCCCTTCCTTTCTGAACATTTGATGCAAAATTAGTTTTTGCTATTTAGATCACTACTGATTTTTCTATTATTTGCAAATTATTAATTATTTATGACACTGATCCTGGACGTTGACACTTGACTCTGGCAGAATCGCAGCAATATGCAGTGCCGCACTAGCCACGTAGCAAGAGTAGCAAATGCTACGGGCCCCGCGGATTGGAGAGCCCCGCGCCCCAACGCCAACCTGACCTCTCTCGACTCTCTCATGGTTCAACCCCAATCAGCACTAACCTTAAGCAAATTGGTTCAAATAGCTCTTTCCCAAAGATCATCGATTTTTTCAATCTACACATCAAAAAAAGTTTGAGATCACTTCGACAATACGAAATCGTTTTTGTTACGTTACAATAAAATGTTTATTTCTTTTTTTTCTAATATTCTTTATTTAAAAATCAAATCTTTTTATAACAAAAGTATTCAAAATATCAATTGTTTTCTGTATAAAAAGAGATTAAATCCTTGTTTACACTCATTTAGAAACCTGACCAACTTGATTCAAGCGTTTTTCTTGACTTTTTGAAGAAGGCGTTCATTTAAAAAGATGCCGATACGATTATCAGAAGTTTTACGAGCAAAAAAACTGGGCGAAGAAGGACATTCTACAAGAGAAATTGCACGCAGAGTCGCTGTATCCCAATCGTGTGTCGTGCACACATTACGGAGGTATCGCGGCGTGGATATCTTTGCTGATCGACCTCGCAGTGGTCGGCCAACTGTTTTTACTGCTGCTCAGAAGCGTTACATCAGATTGCTGACTGCCCGAGAGCCAACAATCAATGCCACTAAAATAAAAGCTGATTTGCCAGCTGCTGGACTAGAAATTAGCACTCAGACCATCAAGAACTGCTCACACCAATCCAACCTGGATTACGAACGAGGAGATCCGGACAAGCACTCCTGAACTCACAGTAACGACAGCGACGCAGATTGCAGTGGACTCCGCTAAAATGATGAAAACGACGAGGAAAACATTTGGCGGAATTATTTTTTCGTTGAAGAGTCCAGAATTAGCACTCATTCAGGCAACCGACGTCTTCGTGTCTGAGACGTGGGGACGCTGAAAGACAAAGAACTGCCACCGGAACCGTACAACAAGGCGGGCAATCGGTATCCTTTTGGGGCGGTATAATGATTGGTGCTAGAACGCCGTTGATCCCGTATTGTAGCTCGATGACCGCAAAGTGGTAGCTTTGTACCAAACTAGTGCTATAAATGGAATTATCAGGTCATTTAAAATAAACCATGACATCGAGCTCAACGAATCAACGCTTCTCTACGTGAATACGACATTACCAGGTTAGACTGGCCTGCCGGCTCACCTGACTTAAGCCCGATAGAGTACACGTGGGATGCTGTCAAGCGAGCTGTTTGGGACCGTCAGCCTACTCTTCAGACATTGCCAGAGATCAGGGAAGCCGTTATTCAAGAATGGGACAGGTTACCACAAGAAATGCTGGATAACTTAATTCTTAGCATGCCAAGAAGGATTGCTGCATGTGCTCGAGCCAGGGCGGGAGGAGTTATCTTGTACTAAATAAAAATAATTTCATAATAAATGTTGACCATATTTAGTTAAACCTCTTTTTCTTTAAATTATTTTTTAATCGAAATTGTATTAGGACTTTTAAAATTCAATTTCTGTTAATAAAAAAAAATTAAGCAACATTCCATCAAAAAGCAAAATTTAAAAATATTCAATTTTTTGCTGGTGATCTCAAACTTTTTTTGATCTGTGTATGTATGGGAGTTGGACCAAGTGCTGTCCAAAATGAACACAGTGCATTTTGTTCCACATGGCAATAGTCAAGCAAGAGTCCGCAGAGTCAAGGGAAAATCAAGGTTTTCATTGTGAAATATTTATTACCAAAATTGAACTTCAAAACAAATATGTAAATGGACTACTTACCTCTAAAAGTTATTTATAATAAATGTTTAAAAATAGCTATTATCGATGAGTTTGACTTATTACTTATAAAAAAGTATTAATAATCTCTACTATTGCTGTTTTTAGTCATCTTCATCCTTATTTAATACAATAATGTCAGGGATAACGCAAGGTGACTTACACTTGGTGCACTATCTTAGGGTGGGAGGTCGGGTAACCTTTACGTTAGTTTTCCCCTTTGAACCTGGGGAGCGGAAGCGAGGGGGCTAGCGCACCCTGGACAGCGACTAACAGACCTCTGGTAACCGTTGACGAAAAACTCGACAGCAGATCCCATTGCGTGAGGGGATCATGGGATGGCGGGCGTGCACGCTCCGTGAAGGGAGATTCCAAGGATCCCTCCTAACAAGGTGGGAACGGCCCAGCTACCGCTAGCCGTCGGGGTTGGAGCAGGTGGCTAGTCAAAAATATAGGGCGATTATTGTTCAAAAACTGATATCATTAATACACAAACTCCGGGTTGTCACGCACACATCTGTTTGGTTTCATTCTCTCATCTGAGTTTAAAACTATAAAAATAATAAACCTAAAGCAAACTGAGGGCCCCTTGGCTGAATTTGCTACAGGCCCCGGGCTGGCTTAATCCGGCACTGGCAATATGCAAGCGGTGCCGTAAACCAAGAACTGAACTGAACTGAACCTTGTGCACTCATTATTTTCTACCACCTATACGCACACAGGCGCTAAGACAATAGGGGCGCCGCCACCGATTTTTTTTTATATTAAGTGGGCCACACACCAAAGCAGCAAATGCACCAAAACAGTATCTTTACCTACATAAACGTAGCAAATGTTTCTTGATATGCTGCAACATATACTGCTGCCTTCACACACCAAAGTAGCTTATTTGCCGCGTTAAAATGTGAAAAAAGGTGGTTTTTTAGTCTTAACGTCTTGGACAACTTATACAAGTGTTGGGAATGGCATATGTTATATGTGTTAGTGAATTGTGACTTTTCGTGTTCAAATCAACTCTCTCTAGGGAGCTTCTAGTAAAGGCCTACAACTTTACTGAGACAGTAATCATCTCATTGATCGTCACCATCATCATCATTATCGTCATTAATATCATCAATCCATTATCATCTTCATCAAAAAAATGAAGATATATATATAAATGAAGATGTGACTTAAAGGTTGAGTTACCAGGTCATAAAACCCAAAAAAAACAACCATCATTATCATCTCATGTGTCAGCTGTCAAAACAATCATTTTATTTTAGTTCTGTGTTGTTGACCGCAGGCAGGCTGCGCTTTTCTGATTTATTATAAATTGGTTAATGAATTAAAATTGTCTATTTTATAAAATATATATCGCTCCTCTCTTCAGTTTCTTTCACGGCCCTGCGTTAATTTAGTGTAATAGTGCCAGCTTTAATTAAAGACAATACATACAAAAGTACCATGTGCTTTTGAAGTACTATTTATTTACAAGCTAATTTACATAACTGACATGGATATAGAACCTAGAGAACGCTCAGATTTACTCAAGACGAAGGAAAATGGAAGAAAGAAGGATGCAACTGAAACAAATGGCACCTTAAGTTATGAAGAGGAGAGAGGTCCACCTGATGGTGGCTTGCGAGCATACGCAGTGCTACTTGGATCATTTTTGACCAATGGGCTTTTATTCGGTGTGATTAATTCATACAGTGTGATCTTCCCAGTCATAGAGTCTTCTCTACGTAATCAAACTGTGCCAAATGCTTCTAGTCGTGCATGTGAGTATATTTTAATTCACAGCTATGGTATCCGTGATAGAGGTAGTTCTAAGATAAAAGGATTTCAGTTGTTCTAGGATATGGCCATCGTGAAATGTTTCAATTTATTCATTAAACATATATTATGATATTGGTCTGGTTTATGTACCTTCCCACGAAAGGGCAAGTCACTTTATATATATTTTGTTACTTTCTGGAAGGCCAGGGGAAGTACATCGAACAGGGTAGATACATATTTAAGAATTTAATGCAATACATAAAGGAAAAAACATTAACAAAATAAATTTTTATTATATATTGTGTCTAACTCATAATCAGACTTTCATTTTTGTCAGATTATCATATTTCAGTCATATTGGAATAAATCTAATTTCAAATTCAAATAATCATTTCAGATAACAAGATCCATATCTGGTTTAGTAACAATGTAGCTTAAAACTGGTGTTAGTATGCAATAAATAAAAAAAAATACAATTAAATAAATTACACATTAGAACATTTACATAACTAGTTAAATGAAATATAATTTGCATTATAATTGACTAGTTAGTAAAATAATATTGATTAAATAATTATTAAATTAGAAATAATTTTGTTGCAATAAAAATGATGTCCGTTAAAAGCAGAAGTAAAATACATTAAAAACACATAAGATCATTAAAATCACATAAAAATTTAAAAAGAAAATAATTAAAAGAAAAATTTTATACAACGAAATAACATAAAATAAAATCTAATACTAATCAAGATCATAATCCGTAGTACCTTCTCTTCGGCATTGGGCCAGCAATATGTCTGCCGCAACAATGACGAAGGAAGGGATAGGCGTTCAGTCGTTCTGCTACCATCGACAGACGTTAGACCATAAGCCAGCTGGTTCACTATTTGCCAATGTTCTTCATTATTACTCTCTTGTGTTATTTTGTTAGACATGTCTTTCGACATCGATGCTCTTTCCGTAAAACCGGGCGGCACGGTTACCACATGACTCATCGGGGATCCGCAGCAGACCCCCGCTCCCCTCGGGGTTTGAACAGCCTGTAGAGGCTCGGTCAAACCATTATCGCTTTTATTGTCGTCTACCCTCATTGATTGTCCTCTACCCTCATTTACTTATATTGTGATAACGGTTCTCCATTATTTAATGAGTTACTTTTACTGTCTATAGTCGCTTCTTTTTTTGTAGAATCATGTGATAGACCCATGAATGCCCACGGCATTAAGTCCGCCTTTGTGCATTTATTTTATATTTGTGCAAGAAGAATAAATAAATAAATAAATAGACCCATAGGGCCACTATCTATCCATCCACCTCGCTTAAAATTTATTTTGAATGCCGAGGGCAGCGGCAGAGGATCATGTCCCATTCGTACCACACCGTTTCCCAATAGGTCTGTCCAAGGTAGCATATGTAGATTTAATGTTTACGATCTCGTTTTTTCGGATTTCAATATCCTTCAACAACTTCGAGCAGTCTAGGTGGTCAAAGAGTATGGGCGGTAATTTTTCCAGTTGTCTGGCTACAAATATTGGTATAATATCCAGCTCGACTGACTTAAAAATACCTATTTATTACATCCACGAGGTCTCGTTCTTTTCATTTATTATTGCGTTATATTTTTCGCCTCCGTTAAAATCGATTCGATAAGAAGCGACTTCGCATTTTTTATTTCTTCCGCCGCACTAACATATTATCTTCATCTACCACAGACATTTTATTTTGTAAATAAGAGAGAAGTTCACTTATGACAATATTACACACATTATATTTTATAACTTATAACGTTCGACATATATTATTTTACTAATACTCGCTTTGCGCTGCGAATAAAATACACGCGCGTCCTGTGAGGGTATGCGCCAGCGACTGAACAAGCCATCGTGGACGGACGCCGCTCGGACCGCGTGGACATAAACGCTGGAATCCCACACGGTTTCGTGTTGTCTCCAATCATGTTTCTGCTGCATATCAATGACATACTGTTGGATGACTCCATTCATTGCTATGCCGTGCATACACCTCTCAGTCCGAGGTGGAGGAGAGTCACGAACAATTCGTGTCCGAAATCGAGACTACTCTCTCGGGAGTTTCCGATTGGGATTCAACCCTACTAAGAACCAAAGTATGTTTATTCACGGCTAAAAAAACCCCATTTATTGTAGCGCCGTAATTCCTGGGCACACCGCTAACTATGTATCGGGATCCTAGGTGTCGACATCTCAAGCGACATCCAGTACCGCAGTCATTTAGAAGATAAGGTCTAGGTGGCATCAAAGAAACTTGAAGTTAACAGTTAACAGGGGGCAACGACTCCATTATAAGGCACAGGTTCGGCCCTATATGGAGTACTGCTGTCACCTTTTTTGCCGGAGCGCCTGCATGCAGCTTAAGCTCTTCGACTTGGTACAAAGACGGGCGTTGAGGTTCGTCGGCAATCCCATACTCGCAGGTGACGTGGAACCCTTCAGTCTCAGGAGGGACTTTGCCTCGCTGTGGGTGTTCTACCGCCTATACAGTGGTTTGTGCTCAGATGAATTGTTTGACTTGATACCTAAACCTACATTGTATCATCGCACCGCTTGCCATAATCAGGGAATTCATACACATACACATTGCGACCTGAAACGGAGGGCACCTTACTGTATGAAAGGAACTTCAACCCACGCACGTTTAAGCTGTGGAATGAACTCCCTGCTGTGGATTTCCCGAGCGAATACAATATGGGGTCCTTCAAGAAGGGCATTAGAACTTTTCTTTGGGGTCGACAGCACGAGTGTAACACCCCAGGTATTGCATACGTCTATAGGCCACGGTAACCACTTTCCATGAGGTGAGCCGTGTGCTTGTCTACCATCTAAGTGGAAAGAAAAATGTTAGGGAAATGAATGAAATGGCCCGCAGAAGTCGAGGATGGATCATCCTTCCAGCCTCCAGCCTGTGGGGACACCACAGTGAAATAATAAACAAAAATCAAAACCAAAAGCGTAGGTACTGAATGTATGTAAATTAGCATGGCTACTACGTTATCTTACCAGGGAAGATACGACAGGGGGGAGAGACATGTCATCTCTCAAACTACGGCTAGTCGCTACTACAACGTGCCCTGCGGTCAGTCGCCTCGGCTTCGTTGTTTCGGCTGGATTCGGCTGGCGTTAGCGCTGTCCCTGAACAAAACCTCAATATCACCTCGCCCTGGACAACCGCAGATTTCGCCAGAGCAATCACACATCTCAAATTATAGTTAATTGCAAAGATGAATTCATGGATTGGCCCATAACGTTAAAGAGTCGGCGATTCAATTCTCAACTCAATGGGATGAGTTCATTTTACCAATTATTGAATCATTCTAGTCGTCATATTAAGCGTTAGGTTTGGGATGAGAGAGTACGACAAGCGATAATAATTATTAACCAAAAGAGAAACAATAATTTTAAAAACTGGAAAAATTGTGTTATAAGAAACTCGAAAAATAATATATCAACTGGTTTTAGATGTGTCCGTTTTACCCTGTGTCATTCATCGACAAATTTGATAGCGAGGAATTATTTTATCTGTTACAATCACTGCAACCTGACATCATAGTGTAGCCAATGAAATTCAATGCAGACCATTTGTTTCACTAACGATGCAGATTTTAACAGTTTGTTTTGTGTGTTAAGTGTGTTGGTTATCAAGATGTACGGCACATACTTGTTTGACCTAATTTTATAATCTATTTGACTCTGTTATAGAGCTCTTGGAAAATACTAATCACATCACATCAAAAAAATGGATACATGGACGTATTTGACACCCCTTAAGTATACATTTTTCAATGTGTGGCCAGTGGACTGCCATAAGCTAATTAATTGGTTCGAGCAACCAATTAGCCTATCGCCATCCTTCACCCAATTTAAACCCAATGTTGGAAGGCTCTGGACTCTGGACTACTGTTTCCGTGCTGGCCAGACTTTCTCTGGCAAAGATATCGTCTGCGTATTTTTGTTAGTCGCCTAACGGAAAATTACACAGACTATAAAATCGACAACGAGCGGCAAAATAAAAATCAAATTATAAAATAGCTATAAAGATAAATATATCTCGTCTACAAAAGCCAATCCCGTAAATAGACCCTTTTACAGTGGGTATGATGAAGCAGTAATGACAGAGTTGAAGATTTTGATATCTCTCGATTTCACCCTCGCAACTTCAAAGAGAAGTCGTTTCTGTCCGGGCTGTTCAGGGTTATGGCTAACCATAACCCTAAACAGCCCGTTCGGAAGAACCATATCCAGCTCTGTAGATCAGAGAGTTATAAAAAAACAGTGCCCCAAAGGGAGGAAGGGCAACGTCTAGGTCTTACCCGTGTTGGGTTGCAATTGCACCCTAAATAGTTATTAATAGACAGTATTTTCAGACATTTTACAAAAAGTAGCTATATTATGGTGGTTCAATGACGTCTTTGAGTATTTCATAGCGATTTTACGATATAACAGTTATTAACACTATGGGTGAAGCAAAATTCATACCTTTCCGGAAAAATACAATACACATACCACTGAACAAGTAGTAGTAGGTACTGACGCCCATTGGTATCTGTTTGTTGTATTCTTCCTCCTAAATTACAAACACATTTTATAAAGTAGTTTTTAACAAATAGTACTTAGTATAAAACAAAGTTGCTTTCCCTGTCCCTATATCCCTTTGTATGCTTAAATCTTTAAAACTACGCAACGGATTTTGATGCGGGTTTTTTTTAATAGATAGAGTGATTCAAGACGAAGGTTTAATATAGAAGAGGGTGCATCGGGAACGGAATCCGACGCCACGCGGGCGGAAAAATATTGGCGGTACGAAGTTCGCCGGATCAGCTAGTACATAATATAGTGCGCTCTCTTGTTAGTTTTTATGCGCAGTGTCCTACTTAATTATTTTTCTATAGTACAAGTGCATCTTATAAAATCAGTATAAGCAGTAAAATTCCCGTCAAAATAGGCTCAACCACTTCAGAGATGCCGAAAAGGTAGTTATCTGTTAGATTAGAAATCTGTTCGTATTTCAACTATTTAAGTTATCACTGGTATCGGCCCCTATCTCACGCATAGATAAAATGTTACGCACATTAAGTAGTAGCTTGAAGCAGGTTACCTGTTCATGGGGGATTTTCCAACACACAATCACACCAGGATAATCTGTGAATATCGTAACATAACTGGTTTTGGTGAAATACAATCTTATTTGATTTGAGATATTGATTGTAAATGTACAGTCTTACAGCCTGCTGTGTACCTACCAATAATTATAATTAAAGATTGTATTCATAAAAATATACGGAGACAAGACTTACTAATAAACATATTTACTGATGATAATATTATAGTAAGTGTATCAGTGAATGAGGCCACTGTACCAACTTGATGTTCAATGTAATAATGTGTGTTCTTATCAGAGTTATTTTGTTTGCATGTGGCTGGAGGGCTTGGAGGGTTATCATAATGTTCATGCGTCTACTGTGCTGTTTGGATATATTGATTTTTCTTTGTTTCGTTATTAGTTTTTGCCCGCGGTTACGCTCGTGGACCAAAAATAGCCTATGTCTTTTCTCAAGGTCTAATCTACAGGGGTATAAAAGTAAGGATCTTTTTATACCATTGAGGAAGCACACGGTCCACCTGATAGAAAGACGTTTGCAACACCAGGGGAGTTAATCTCGTGCTGCCGACCCTGTAAACGCAGTGAGTTTCTGTGCCGTCAGTGTAGAAGACAAAGCAGGACTGGTCTTCCCACTGTCAGCAAAAAACCTCTCCAGTGAGCTCTGGCTACCCTACTCACCGCTGGGAACACAAGACAAGGTTATAATGGCCCGGTATTCTGTATTTAGCGTACAGATATATAACCATGGTAACCTAGTGGTATGGGTAATGGACTGCTGAGACGAGGTCTCGGGTTCGATCCCGGGTTTTCCATGGCACACACCAATGACTTTTCTATGCTTTTCGAAGTTATTGTGTGTATTTATCATAGGTTTATAAGTGCCCGGTTAATGGCAATAGGCTCGCCACCTATTACATTGGGATCTAAACATAAACCGGCGAAATGTGGGTGCTAGCACCTCTGCCTACCCCTTCGGGGATAAAGGCGTGAGTTTTTGTTATGTTGGATACAGCGTACCATTCAATAGACTTGAATGTGATAATATTATATACCTAAACCAAAAATACTAATGTGCCTAACCGTTTTGGTTCCCGGTACAGTAGATAAGGGCTAGCCCATCTTTTCCTGTGAGTATCACAGAAGGCGAACAAGAGATAGGGCAGTTTTCCATCTGTCAGTAGACTAAGTGCCCCTATTACGTCTGACCGAAAATCATAGTTTGTGAAATGTGGATATTAATACACTACTGCTTACCCCTCCGGGAATTACAGGCGTGAGTATATGTATAGTATATAGCGATCCGCCCCGGCTTCGCACGGGTGGTGAAAACGTTCCCGTGGAAATCCAATAAGTATAGCCTATGTTACTCAGAGTGAATGTAGCTTTTCAATGGTGAAGGAATTTTTAAAATCGGCACTGTAGTTTTTGAGTTTATTTATTACAAACATACAAATCTTTCCTCTATATACTAGTATATTGTGCGTTTTAGTTCATTGTGGCTTTATTAAATAGGTAAGCGGCATTATTGAGAAGCCGCATGATTAATTCACTGTGACTTCTTCCTTAATGGTCGTCCCACAGCTACAGCTTGCCTCTCTAAACAAAGATAACATAATAATTTACCATGACGAGACCACCACATTACAACTTCAAAAAAAGTCAAAACTTACCGATAGGTAGGTATAATTTTCCAGCTATTTCATAAATTTGGTTTTCTCGTACAAAACCATCGGTTTCTCATTGCCCCTCCATTTTTGGGGTGATATTCATACATTTCGGGATACATATCTGGGACCTAGGTCGCAACACAAACGAGGCATAGGTACGCTCAGATTGTTTTGTAACAATCTATGCTTCATCTACTATATAAAAATAAGTCGGGTTTTCCTTCCTGACGCTATAACTCCAGAACGCACGAACCGATTTCCACGGTTTTGCATTCGTTGGAAAGGTCTCGGGCTCCGTGAGGTTTATAGCAAAGAAAATTTAGGAAAACCGACATCCACGCGGGCGGAGCCGCGGGCAACAGCTAGTGAGTTATAAATTTGTCCTCAAACACTGCCTCCACCACGTGCTATTCTCTAAAGAAACCCAAGAAACACGTACTGAGCACATTTTGAACACATTTTAGGTCGAAGAAATATGTTCCGTTGTATATGTCACCGCCAACCAGCTTAATCAGCCGTTCAATTAACTGCCTAGGCAGTTAGCTAAACGGCGCCATTTAATTAAACGGCTAGGCAAGTAGCTTGGATCGATGACGTTTACCTACTTGCCTAACCATTAGGTAAACAGTTAGAAAAATGTCTTATTTCATCATGGTTACAAAAAATACCACGAGGGCTTAATGCGGCCTGCTAACCTAACCTAACCAAGTCGGATTGCGCAGCTGTTACAAAAAACCTCTGACTACCCCCTCGAGGATTTACAGGTGTAAATATATATGTATGTATGTAATTTTCTATCTTATTACGAGGTAGTGCACCATCTTACGATTGGCCTAAGCATTAGCCAGCCAGGTTATTAAATGATGTAATAAACGAGACGGCTGAATATAATTCAGGCCGTTAATTGAATGGCGCCTAGGCAATTAATTGGATGGCTGATTATAGCCGCCTAGTTGGCGGCGACATATATAAAATGTAGAGAGCGCGATAATGAATCGATTGACACCTAATTCTATTGCCTCATTCATTACAATCAGTTCTGTATCTTAGTGAAACATTACGTAAACACATATGATATGTGTTTACGCAATATGTTCTACTCTATGTGACATATCTACATAGACTGCTGACCACAGTACTATATTACACACAAAACCCTTTAGGAAGTTCAGGTTATAAGCTGTAGTCATGTAAATAAAATAAATTACCTATTAAAAACAAATCAACAACATAAATTTTTATCTGGTTTAAGATTTGCAAATGGGTACCGCCTACTATAAAGCTTGTTTCGATCTTTTTAGCATCAGACGAGATTTTTGTTTTTAATAATTTATTTTATTTTATACTTTTTAGTTATGAGATATATATTTTTGTAATCGTCTTCTAATTACCTTCATTTTGATACCCCACTCAATAAATAAGAGTGTTTTTTTTTGCCACATACATTTTTGCGTCAAATCCCAACATATAGCTTTTGTTCATATTCTATGTACCCAAGAACACTTGGGCAATATATACCTTTCATTTGAGACATGAATCATTGAAATCCGTACGGTGGCTCAGAAGATATGAGGTCATAAAGAATATTACAAAAATACATACAAACATACAAGATACGCGCGAAAAACATAACCCTTATAAAAACGAGCTTGGGTACCTCGGAATCACAATCACTTCCATCCATACTAATATTATTAATGGGAAAGTGTGTGTATGTGTGCGTTTGTCCGTCTTTCACGCCTAAACCAGCGAACCGATTTTGATGAAATTTGGTACATGTGTAGATTAGAACTTGAGGAAGGACATAGGCTATATTTGGTCGCGATAACCGACATCCACGCGGGCGGAGCCGCGGGCCAAAGCTAGTAATTATATCATTGTAAAGTAGCTGTGTCTGTACATTGGGGATATTAAAAAAAACTTGGGTTATATTACTTTAACGATACTGAACACAATTTCTTTATTGGAATTCTTGCTTAAAGTACATACGTACGTCTACTTATACCTGTAAATCCCCGAAGTCGCAGATGTGTCTTAACACCCACATTTCGCCAACTATGATGGGCGACCCTCTTGCCGTCAAGTTGGATGGAGACCAGCTCTATCCCTCAGTCGCCTTCCACGAAACCCTTATCCTACTCCATAGCGAACCAACACAGCATAATTGTTCTAAGAAAGTTGGTCATCATTATTAGGATATAATTGTCCAGTGGCGCCAGTGCGATACGCTCCTGGCGGCAATCGATCAGCGTGGCGGCGCACAATGGTTCATTTAGCAAAATAGCGGAGGACATTAGGGGTTACAGATTTATTTTAGATAATTTGACAGTTTCTCAACAGCTTATGACTTATACCGATGATAGTAAGCTTATTACGTTTGATAACGCTATCTTTAAGTAGGTTAGTTCATATTTTTGTGCGTAGCTTGGTTTTCGTACGATAGTTTAGTACTTTCATTTCAGTATATTGTTTTCGGCTGGTACCTAGTTTCATCGTTCTACAAATAGTGTTGAACAGATCTAGTATCTCCGAGAGGCTATGGTTATTCTTTTGCTTGACAAGGAGTTTGGTCGCAGCCAAACAGCTTAATCAACCGTTCAATGAACCACCAAGGCTCTTTACTGAACGGCGCCGTTCAATTAGCGGCCTGAATGATATTCAGCCACTTGATTAAACGGCTAGGGAAATGGCTTGGATTGATGACGTTTATTTACTTGATCGATGACATTTAATCAAATAGCTAAGAAAATTATTATTTCAGCATGGTTACCAAAAAAAATAATTACCACGAAGGCTTAAGGCGTTAAGGCATGAGCCTTCTAACCTAATCTATCTACGCTATCTCAATAAACTTACCACTAATTTTCTGTGAATGCTGAATATTTAGGGTGCTGTCCCATCTTACGAATGGTCTAAGCATCAGCCAGCCAGTTTATTAAATGTTGTAATGAACGTTACGGCTGAATATCATTCAGGCCGTTAATTAATTGGCCCGTTTGGTTACCAGCATATGCAGTTAATTGAACGGCTGAACAAGCTATTTGGCTGCGACATATCCACCACCAATCTGACCAATTTAATAGTAGATAATAGTGGTGAAACGCTAGCTCCTGATTATCTGCTTTAATATAATAATAATCTAAGTTTTTAGAACCAGAAAAAACCTTTGGTTGGTGGAGGTGGAACCTAGGTGAAGTATCAGTTGTTGACCCAATGTCCATTATTTTAGAAAATCGAACCAGTATGCGGTGAGTGCTACCGTCGAAGGCCACTATTCATTGCGTCCAATTTTATTTCATTATCTTACTGACGCTCTGTAAGTGCAATAGTTTATCGTTTGTCTGCATCAATACTACGACTATGTGTGGTTCTAACTACGCAATGATTAGTGTAGTAGTACCGAAATCTCGGTAAAGTACATCGCGGTAATAAAATTCGGAATGAACTTTTGCAGTGGGTAAAATACGGAATTATTATTATTCTTTTAGCTTGTGGGTACAGTTTCGCGTGTAAGAAACGGAAAACCTCCTATTCTCATTATTTATAATCTGTATTAAATTTTGTTTTTATTGGCCGCTTGGTAAATTTAATTCGATCTTCAAAAACAGTACTTACTTCCTAAATGCTATCCATTTTGATGATAAATTTCATTTTACTTTTTTACAGCTGTCACTTTTCAAAATCTAATGATGTTGTTGTTTAGCTTAATGTTGTCTCATTCATACACAAAAAAACCATAAAATTTGGCTTTGTCATTCCTAAGAAAAATGCAAAAATGTTTGTACTGAAAATTGGGTTTCCTCCAATTTCTTTACAAAAACTGCACTTTCATATGTAACGACCTATTGGTAACCTATAAAGCAAATGAAATAAGCCCCACCCTTGGGAGAGGCTTATCTCCAGCATTCAATGGTTTTCGTTGAAATGAAAATCGACAATTTGTGTTTCGATTTCACGTAGTAAACCCGCATTGGACTGTTATATGCTAATTGATTAACCGACGAAAAACAAAACACGGAGGAGGTTCTCAAGTCGACGTGTATATTTTTGATTGAATTATTTCAAAAAATACAAATACTTGCTCGTTAGTGATATATGGAAATCTTTAAAGCAAACGAGACCCAATTAGTAGCAGTTAAACAGCTCTGAGATTCCGGCTTGGTCGTCTCATTAGATTGTAAAATATATTGGCATCCAGGCCCCCGATTCTGCCAATTTTATGACAAAACAAACCATTGTCACACCGCGTACATTGCGTTAAATGTCATTAAATTTTAGACTTTATAGCTGAGGTTTAAAGTCCAAAATGAAAAGAGAAAGAGTATAACATTTTCATTCACTCTACGAGAGTGTCATTTAATTTTAGACTTTAACAGTATAGCAGTAAAGTCTAAAGTTAAATAGCATTGGTTACAGTGTCTCTGGTACCGCAGTGGCTTTGCCATGGAAAAAATAATAGCAGAATCAGGGCCCTGATGTCACTTATCATATTAACAAAGGGCCGCGTATGTACAATTTTATTAGTTAGTTAAATTCAGTTAAATTACACTGCTAAGTCTTTTTACGTACCTACCTGCATAGTTAGTACAGACGGAGTTGATAAAACTGTTAAGTGTACATTGTTGATGTACGTATTTAACACTATATTATGTTAAACTAACATTACTGGGTTAATGAGTGGATATGCGAAAATGTAATATGAAAGGGAGTTCATGTACAGTCAGCATCAGGTCGATCTTCGCTGGCATGGTGCCCAATAAGGTCTTAATACCATGGTATTTAGATCATTTTGAGCAGTTTCCGAGACTACGACGATCGACGATGTACGTATGTGTTGAGTAAGGCAATGGCACTCAAAAATGAAGCGTCTCAAACCACTTGCATACCCTCTTGCCGGGGCCAGTGGGGGGAAGGGGGGCGGGTTATGTCGGAGTCAGACTCGAACCGGCCAAAACCCCACGACCGTCCCGGGCCATCAGTTGCCAGGGGTGAGGTAGTCTGCCAATACCGATAGTTTAACGCCTTTCCTGCGATTGTCAAGGGGACCGTCACACTCGTTCTGGCCTCCGATTCTGCTAATATTATGTCATAACAACACCACTGTCATACCGCTGACATTGTTTAAAATGTCATTAAAATTTAGACTTTAAAAGACTTAAGGTCCAAAATGAAAAGAGAAAGAGTTTATAACATTTTTCATTCACTCTTCAAAATTGTCATTTAATTTTAGACTATAACTGTATAATAGTAAAGTCTAAAATTGAATGGCATTTATTACAGTGTCTGTGGTACGGAAGTGGTTTTGCTATGATAAAATAATAGCAGAATCAGGGCCCTGTTCTTTTGGTAGTTCATTAAGTTAAAAATGATCTTGACAATCTTCTTAATATATATAAATCTCGTGTCACAATGTTTGTCCTCAATGGACTGCTAAACCACTTAACCGATTATAATAAAATTCGCACTCCATGTGCAGTTCGATCCAACTTGAGAGATAGGATAGTTTAAATCTCAAATTATAGTCCGAGTCGCGATAACCGACATCCACGCGGGCGGAGCCGCGGGCGACAGCTAGTAATAATATAGATCACAAAACCGCGCCTATTAATAAGTCGGAACATTTCAATTTTACAGGGTAATAATAGTTACAATCTGCTAGCCTCCAGCCTAGTTTTTGGGTCCGCAAAATGTGTGTGTTACCCCAGCAAAATGTTGTGCTTTAGAGTTAAAAGTATAACATTTTTAGTGTGATATGAAGGATAATTTTTTTACGTATTGCAAAATTTGTACAGATTGTAGTTTAAAACAAATTTTGCTGCAGTAATTCTCGAAACGTACCCCAGCAAAAAGTTTTAACCTAGCCGGGAACCAAATACTGGAATAGATAGCTTATATTAATTATTAAATGTTTGCCAATAGCAAAATTTGTGTTTTTTGTGGTTTTTAAATTATTCAAGATTTTGCTGCGGTAACGTTTTGGAATTTCCCAGATCCCGAAAACAAAGCAGCTACGCAGATGTTTAAAAAAATATCATTATTCAAACCTTTTTGTTTATATTTTCTTAAACATTCGTTTTATTCTGTTTCGAATTGATTAGGTACGCCGCGCCGCGCACGACACGAGAATTCGTGTGCACTATTAAAACCAGTTGATATAACAATATTAATTTGCCTATAAGATGTTATTATTTCATTGAATTAGTCAATGTAATATTATTTATAGATTAATACATAAACGATGAAATTGATGCTTGATAGGCAGGCTTGCTGGTATTACGGGAGGCAGATTAAAAGTAGTTATGACTCGTGATTTAAGGTACAATTTCGTAGCCGACCGCAGACCGCAGCAGCAGATACAGCGTACCGTGAAACAGACTTAAAAATGTTAATATTGTTTGAATTCATTGCGGTTACTCAATGGTGCTGCTGCTGCGGTCTGCAGTCGACAACGAATTCGTACCATTATTCTGCGTCTGGTGGAGTAATGACCCAGTTAGCTTACATTGTGTGTCACTTGTCAACTTGCTTGTTATAAATTTAGATTTTTATTTCATCGTTGATCGACGAACACGCTTGTAACGCCTACGAATATGATATATGATCCGAAACTATGAGAAATAGCGAAAAATGCTCAAAGGAGCCTCAAGCCCGATTTTGATAAAAACTGCTTCATTGAATTTAAAGAATAATAATTTTCCTAGTCAGCATTCGATCCTCAAATCGATTTCGAAACAACAATACACTTCCTTTACATATTATTGCGCCATTCAATGGAGTGGCTATAAATTGCGAAATTTTCAGATTCGACGTCAGTGTAGGAGCATTATTTTTGAATAATATAGAGTATATAAATATCGATATATAAATACAAAGCACTATGTTCACACATAATTTATGTCATAATCAGCAATAACTTCTTTTGTAAAAAATATCTATTCGTGTTAGTTCCATTCGAGCTCGGGACCACTGAGACGAATTCAACGGTGTGCTACTTTTAAATTTGCGGCGCGCGGCGGTAGAAGCCTTTAGGTCTCGGTCGTGATGAGATAATTGGACGCAACGTTAAGAACTGTGGAAGCATCTGAATCCCGACAAGATCAAAGATAATTTTTGAAAGATAGTTTAGAGTCCCTAAGCCTAAATGACTTCATTCTCCTTTATTGCTTACTTAACCACCCTTGACTCAATTGTAATCCACGTAGATTTGACCTTAGTTGCAATTGATTTAAACTAATACGATTTTTTTTTATATTTCAGCTTTGGTGGGCAGTTTAGCAATGGGAACTACATTCCTCCTATCGCCGTTGTCAGGTGTACTTACCGGGCTATTGGGCCTACGTATAACTGCGGTCTTAGGAGGCACTATCGCCGCAGCGGGAATGTTTTTTTCGTCATTCGCTGTCGAAAATGTAGAAGCACTTTATTTTACATACGGCATAATGTATGGTATAGGAGCGTCGTTCGCTTACACGCCGTCTTTGGCTATTTTAGGCCATTATTTCAAAAAACACTTGGGTAAGGTAAATGGTTTTGTTACTATTGGTAGTTCTATATTCACAGTAATTATGCCCGTTTTAATGGATTATATGATCGTCCATCACGGATTAAATTGGTTGTTTCGTCTGTTAGCAATTTTCACTTTTGGTATAGCACTTTGCGGTTTATTATTTAAACCTATCCCATTAATGACCATCAAAAAATCTAGCGATAGAAAGGGGTTCAAAACTTTCTATAGTGCAATAATTAATGTTCAAATATGGAAAAATAAAAAGTATATGATTTGGGCAATATCAATGCCTGTCGCCCTATTTGGATACTTCGTACCGTATGTTCTTATTGGAGAGTACACTAAAATGAACTTTCCTGGTGCAAATGGGAAAATACCGCTACAATGTATAGCTATAGCATCTGGTATGGGTAGATTGATCTTTGGGTGGCTAGCTGATAAACCGGGTATCGACAGAATTATGTTACAGCAGATTTCATTCTACGTCATTGGTGTTTTGACAATTATTCTACCGTTCATGGACGTGTTTGGATTAGTGATTGCAATATCTTTAGGAATGGGATTATTTGATGGCGCATTCATTTCGTTAATTGGGCCAATAGCATTCGAGCTATGTGGCGGAGCATACGCTGCGCAAGCTATAGGCTGCATGCTGGGCCTAGCTGCCACTCCACTGTCTGTAGGACCTCCGATAGCAAGTTACCTGTTTGACGTCACGAAGTCTTACACGCTGCCTTTTGTCCTTGCTGGTATATCTCCATTAGTTGGCGCGTCTCTTATGTTTGCTGTTCGTTATTACCGGCATGCTCCAAATCGCGCCGCTGCTAGAACAAACGGTGTTGCCGCACAACCAACTGCTGTATGTGTAGGTAAGTTTGTTTATACAGTTTGTATATTATTTCATTTTAAATTGTCTTCTAGTTTATCAATTTATTGTTCTTTATGTTTAACATAAAAATATTAAACATGTGTGGAACATAGAAATTAAAAATTATTTTCTTCAAGCTAATATTTAAAACCATCGTGGTAAAACATTATAAAAAATATTTGAAAGAAGTAAATTTCACTCAAAGGAGACATTCCCTTATTTTTCAACAGAACGAAAACTGCATTCAATGATTTCAGAAAAATCGCTTGCAACACACTAATATCGAACCGAGTCAGTTCCGAAAATTAACACCTTATTTTTATGGCGTTAATTGATAGGGAGGTCAATCATAAGAATCAAAACTCTCTAACAAACATGGTAAATTAAATAAAGAGGAATCCATGTTACTAATGTGATGTTTGTTTGTATACTGAGCATTTTTTATTATATTACAGAAAGATCGGCGTCGACCTCCTTGATTAAGAAAACAGAGGAAAATGAGCAGGCCCCGTTATAACCAACTATGCCTTTAAAGAAATCATCGAACTTATCGAAGAAAGTTATTGTTAAGACTCCACATGAACGTTAAACGTTATTTGAAGTTTTTTTTTGTAAGTTAAGTTGCATTTTCTTAGAATCAAAATACATTTTGGAACTACAGCCGTCCTAATAGGCGGCAATTCGTTAGTAGAATAGAATAGAATGATGAATGTTTGAAATTGACGTATGTTTACGACTGTCATAAACGTCAAACGTCAAATGTCAAAATGTATGGAAACGTTGATTATTTTATACTATTTTGCTAACGATTAAGCCACTTGTTTAGGAGGGCTGATTAGTATAATTAGGTATTGTACGAATGTAATGATAGATCCAAACAGGTGGAGAAACTTTAGCTGTAAAAATGACTCAGAAAGATATGATTTTGGTTTATGAGACATATCTCTTAAATTTTCACTTTAATGTACAGTCGACAAAAGGGTTTACGGTTGCACATTTGCATACAACTTTATATGAAAATGTGCAGCGGTAATTATCTCCTTTGTCGACTGTACTATAACTATAGGTAATATATCTTGTAAAATTTTAGTTGATGATTTTGACAGGTCACCGTAGTGATAATGAAAGTATTGTGTTTCCTTTACACCATAGCGTTAATCCCAGTCGCATCCTAAGCTTTTTCAACTTGGCGTCTAACTGCGGATTTGGTTGAACTTCGATATTTTCTGGGAAGCAACTACCATCTGACCTCCACAATCCAAAGGCTACACGAAGCATTCCAGTTAGGCCAGTTGTTGGACTTTTTAGGGGTGTAAATACCCGTAACGGCTGCCATATATTTTCGTATGGCAATCGGGACTGACGGGTAAACGTGCTCTCCGGGCACGCTCAGACCAATGCAAATATCCATATTCAGGCATACAAATATTTGCATTGATTTATTTAACTGTGACACAGTTTTACCGAAGAAATAACTACAATTCATAAGTTAGAGCTGTCAAAATTATATCAACTCAAATTTTAGAAGATGGCATGATAGGCATTTAAATTGGCCAGGGAAACAAGTAGATGAAAAACCCTAGGTACCTACATATCTAGTAATTTAATAAGCATAAGTATAATGCTATATTTTATGTTAATTATTTAGGTAGGTATGTTAATAACAGAAAATGTGTAAAATATGAAATATTTTCTTCTACATGACAATTAAGTAAAATGAAATAATTCAGATTATTTTCTTATACATAAGTCTATTTAATTTATATGGACGTGTTTAGTTCAGTGTACATAAATAGTTTTAGTTTTTTTTGCGCTAATATTTAGGCATTATATATGACACAATAATATACTAGGTACATACATATACTTATCGACAAAAATTGCGTTACATAAAAATATTTACAAACATTTTTGGGGATCCATAAATGATACACAAGTAGTAATTTATTATCCCTGGCTGCCTCAGCGGGAAAAGTTAATATTATTACATGTTTAATTTATAATAGACTTTCGATCCGCCCCGGCTTCGCACGGGTCGTAAAAACGTTCCCAATATAGCCTATCTTACTCAGGGTGAATGTAGCTTTCCAATGGTGAAAGAATTTTTGAAATCCGCACAGTAGTTTTTGAGTTTATTCATTACAAACATACAAAAATACAAATCTTTCCTCTTTATAATAGTAGTGTAGATTTAGAGCCAGTGAACGACAGACATTTGTCATTTTATTAAAGCTGAAAGTTTGTCAGCGCATGCTCCCAACCATAGATATAGTATAATTCCATAGATCGGTAATGTCAACTAGTGGACGAGACTAAAATTGAATTGTCTATGTGTGCACGTAATGTCAATGTGTGCGTTAAAAATGTTGCCCCACTGATCATTTAATCTAGGTGACGATAGTGAATTTTGATTTTAATACATTACACTAAGCTCACAAGAAGCAAAATAACAAGTTTTCAACCTTTCAGCCTTGCTATGTTGCGTCACATCCCTACAAAGTGAGGTTATAATTTTTCTGAGTTTCTGTATTATTTATATTTTAAGAATCACTCAACTCAATCACATGTAGAAACACTTTCATGTATTTCAGTATTCATTTCAGTAATTTTCCTATGGTTACTCGAAAAGAAAAGGAAAGACATCATTCACGCTTCATATATTTTTGGTCCAAAATTGAAAGTGCCGACCAAATGAAAACAATACGATATTTCGTTAGAGCTCGTCCTCGCTAGTATTTTTATTGTCGTTAAAGTTGAAATACCACTGTGCTAGAATTTATTCAAGTTCAAAAATCTTGGAAGCGTACATTTTTATGATATGAATGATTGAAAATGGATGAAAAAATTGTTCTATATTGGAATAATAGTTAATAAAATCAATAATCGAAGTACTCCAGTTAGATCAGTTGTTGGCCCGTAACGAATACAATAGATATTCATATGACACCTAAAAATCACACTTTGTTATTGGATGAAAATAATTTTCTTTTTTCACAAATTCAGTACCGTCTATCTACCATAGCCACTGCGACCCAAACTTCAAAATACGCTATCGTTCTTACCTGTGTTTGGAGCATGCGCTGAAAAACTTTTAACTTTTATAAAATGACGAAGGTTTGGCGTTCATGGACTCTTAGACCATTACCTACTTCGTGACAGGATCAAAAGTGATGAATAAATTAAAATATGTTCAACTACTTCTGCCGTTGACTGTACGTAGTCCTTAAAGTTCCTAATTATTCTAAATAGCTTGCCCAGTACCCGTGGGGTACTGACCATAGCTTGTGATAAATATACAGGGTGTATTTTAGAGATGGGTGAGTAAGGGCTAGTACCTCAACCGCTATAGTTCCAGTAAAATGTTCTGCTCCGTCTTTAAAATACACTCTGTATATATAGTACATATAGTAGGCTAGTAATCAATTGTCAAGAGGTGTTTATATACCGGGTGTATTTTTGAGACGGGGCAGAATGTTTTGTTGTAACTATAATGGTAAGGATACTTGCCCTTACTGCTCTGTCTCAAAAATACGCCTAAGTATATTTTTTTTTATAATTTAGTCTTATTTATATGTTTTTTTCTTATTATTAATAATGATAATAATATAATGTTGAATCTCTGGTTAATTATTCCGCTTTATTACTGAAGAAAAAGAATTTTGAGGTACTTATTTATTAAACTAGGTATATATTTCGTAGGTACATTCAAAATGCTAAGATTGTCATAGCATGTACACCTATTATTATTGATATATTATTTGTCAGTAACTTTATAGATTCATCAATTAACTAGGAACATAACAGTTCACTACCGGACATAGGCCATAGCTCTTGCTGTGCAATAGGTAATATGCATGTGATTAAAATACCGCACATTTTTTTTACATGTGGTCTTTTCTTTTAGATTTACGTACATAATTATATTTTTCAATTTAATTACGATTTGATTAAGTAAATAATTGCCGAAAAGTGTGTAAGTTGAGAGGGAAATTCAAATGAGTTAAAACGTAACGCTATTGGTACACAGTTCCGACCAATGGCGTTTCGACTCGGAGTGTGCTTTGACGTCATATCCCATAGTAAAAAATATCAGTTTATGTCGTCTGGTGTCTATTTGTTGTGAATAATTGTCCAGTTGCATTATTAAATTGAAGTAAAACACAAAATATGAATATTATACAATCCAAAACACGCAACTATTCACTACATCATGTAGTTGTTAGCTATCATGTACATTGACGTCACGACAAGCGTGCCAACATGGCGGTCGTTTGAAAAGCTGATATCAGCCTACTATTTGAAATCTTTTTTTAAAAACCGAATGTTGATTGTTTGGCACTGCTTCTTTTTTATATTTATATTATGATGTAAATAATCTTTTAAAAATATAAAAACAAGACATGCATATTCCCTATTCAATAAGCTTACAGCTTCAGGCATAGCACTACGATCGACCTTGATTGAGAGAGATTGTTATTGGTCTATCATCAATGACGTCACCTATTCCGACCACTGACAATCTCTACCAAGGTCGGTTGCATTCGCCGAAGACCATCGGCCTCCATGACCGGGGTCCTGAGGACGGTGAGCGGGCTGCTCACCGTCCTTACAGAAGCAGGCCCATGACGGCAGCGTGACGTGAGAGATCCACGCACGCCCCCTCTAAGAAGCGGGATGACACCCGAACCCCCCACCCCCCCATAGACGCGGGATAACACCCGAACTACCCCTTAGGCGAGGCCGCAGCCGCAGGTCTGTTGGTAGTCCTGGGACATCCTTTCGAGGGCTTACCCGGGGCTACCAACCGCAGGCTATTAGGCGGTACGTGAGGGTTTTTAGTCGGTAGGAGTCCGGCATAGCATCCATGAAGGATTTTCCCTCACGGTAAAAAAAAAAGGTTGGTTGCATTGCTGTGCTCGACGCTGAATGCATAAAGAATTGCATAGTTAAGCTATCCGCACCCAGGTTATATCAACCACCTTTCTTAGTTCCTTCAGTCCAGATGGACTTCAGTCCAGGTGGGACGCCTCCAGCCAGATGGCTGGAGGCGTCCCACCTTCCGCCTACCTTTACGCGGTTTCTACTCTGCCCCTCTTGATAAGTGGCAATTTCTTGGCAGGTGTTTGGTAGAATGGAATGACGAATGGGATTTGACGTTTATGACATGCGTTAACGACTGTCAAATATTTGAATGAAATTTTGAAGCATTTACTATGCTAACTTTTCAAATCGATTAAGATAGGAAAAAGTGAATGCCCAGGTGGGACTCGAACCCACGATCTTTCCCTTACAGGGGGAATGCTCTGACCACTGAGCCACCGGGCCTTACAGGGGGAATGCTTTGACCACTGAGCCACCGGGCCCGGTGGCTCAGTGTTAGAGCATTCCCCCTGTAAGGGAAAGATCGTGGGTTCGAGTCCCACCTGGGCATTCACTTTTTCCTATCTTAATCGACTGTCAAATATGTCAAATCGCATACATTCGTCATTGTTTTCTACGAAACGCCGGCCAACGTATAGCCACTTGTCTAGAGGGGCTGGGACTCGTTTGCTCGAACGGCGATGGTTTATCCTAAAGAGAGTCCCAAGTAACGCTTGCTCTATAGTCCGCTGAATTCTTGCACTAGCTTCACTGTGCCTACGTTTAGGCATTGTAAGTTATGAAGTCAACAGGACCCCGATTCTGCTAATAGTTAACTATAGACATTACAAAAATGTCACTTAATTTTAGACTTTTTTTTTTTTTTTACTGCTATGATGCTCTTAAAGTCTAAAATTGAATTTACATTTCATTAATTAAAACTTCTATACAGTAAACACTAAAATTTCCTGGCGTTTTTTACAGTGTAAGTGGTATGACAAGGGTTGATAATTAGCAGAATCGCGGTCCTGGCAGGACGCGCTAACAAATAAACATGTAACCCTGCACAGCTATTTCTTTGGCCGTGTGTACAGTTGACGTAAAAAGTATCCTGACTACAAAGTCTCAATATGATCTTAAAGCTCAGTTATTAAGAGGAAATCAAACTGTTTTATTGATTTAAATTGTATTTAAGTCTTCAGGCTTTCACGGCCGGCGTTGCATGTAGAATATACTGCTTCCGGGCTGTTTGGCTCCGCCGGCGGCTGACTTGCGACTAATGCCGAGCCTTAGTCGCAAGTCAGCCGCCGGCGAGGCAAGGTCTCCGAAGTTTTCGTCGCCCGGCCCTGCGCCACTGAAGATGTCGACCGCAGTGATCGACGAAACGTCTGGAACGCAAGTTTCACATCGACCACGGCCAAACAGCCCGGAAGCAGTATATTCTACATTAAATTGTATTGTCCGAACTAAAGGTGTGTACCAAATCTTAGAACAATCCGTCAACTGAAAATCAAGGCATTAAGATCCTCTTGAGTACGTTGTTCAACAAGATTGATTTGATGCTGGCTCGTCCGCAGTAATATAGAAATAAGATATCTTCTTAAAAACTGTGATATAAAAAATCAAAATAGATAGGTACTTATTGTCATAATTCGTACAAGATATATTCATATTTATGTATTCATGAGTAGGAAGTATTTTTATAGGAGTTATCTTTTAAACTAAGTAGTATAGAGTGTTGATACTTATATAAAATAGTTACTTATATCAAAAGTGCATATATATTTACATTTATAATTATGAGGTAGGTATAGATACTTTCCTATTTATTAGGTAGGCATATACATATTGTTTATCGGTAGTTAAAAAAGAAATGAAACTATATTTTATGTAATGAATTCATACACAAAATTATCTACATGCAATTTCACGTAATTCTATGTATTTTGATTGTACCTACCTACGATAATTTTAAGCCTTTGATTTTTTATATGAAGCTGCAGCAGTGTTGGTCAGATGTTAATTGCAATTAAAAAATATTAAGCAATTAAAAATCCCAATTGCTGTCTAAATGATCGAAACAAGTTTGTCAGCATGCTCGGAGAGAGTATGCTGACAAACTTGTTTCGATCTTGTTGCCAATCAAAAACCGATAGAAAAATTAATGGGTACTGCCTTCTGTCAAATTTGTTTCGATCTTTTAGACAGCGTTAAGGTTAATTGCAACTTTAATTGCAATTATAATGTACCCAACACCGAGCTGTAAAGCCCATTCATATATCAGTCTATTTTACAAAACGCCGCGCCCACCAACGAATTGCTATTTTTCTAGGGGGCTGTAGGATGACTTGCTGCATAGTTTGCCACGATCAGTTGGGCCATCAGCAATTTGAAGTTACAGGAAAGACTTATTTTGCATAACAGTTTTGATTAGGTAGGTACATAGTTCTTTAGTGGCGTGTTAAGATTCATAAGAGCAAGTCAATTATATTTAAAACGGATTGTAGGTCCAATATAGATGAATAGACATTGGAATACATTAGTGGTAGTTTCTTGCATTTATATTAATTAGTTTTGCACTGTATTGTGGTGTAAGATTATGCAGATACATAACAGGGTGATTCAATGCTACATATAATATAGTACATTTTAATTAATCTATATGTGTATACTCCTAGATTGTCTAATGATGTAACTGTGTGCATATATTGTTAATAATAGAGCAGGCGCTCAAGGATGTTTTGCTTGCAATATTTGCAGGCTGAATAATTTAGTGAATCGGTAACGGCAAGTCATTATAATATATTTGTTTAGAAAATATCTTTGCTATCTGGATAGCTTATTTGGTTCCAAAAATCAGCAGCTTCATTTTTTAAGGTTACGCCACTGATATATGCCCGGTCACAAGAGGTAAAGTTAAGGGGACGCTGCAGGAGAGTTGACCACGTGTGCCGATGGCAACATGACTTTAGATAGATAAAGGTCTCAGGTGCACAAAAAAATGACCTCGGTTTTTGGGCACGAAGGTCCCTTTGGCACCTGCTCTATAATATACAAAGTAAAATATTCTCCGGAACAGCAATGTCGTCTTTTAAGAGAGGCTACGCAAAAATTCAAAGGTATTAAAACATAATATCTGATCTGTTACATTATTACTATGAATCTGAAGTACCTACAATTGACTAGATTGAATAAAACTAGGTACTACACTGTTGAGACCGAGTGTTATGCCGTGAGACCATAATAATTAAAGTGGATACTTATAGTTGTTAACTCGTGGAAATATCTATATTGTGTGCTTGTTATAGTGGCTCCTATTTCAGAGTACCCAGTGAGATTTTTTTTTCACATTTACCGCTGACTGGTTAACTGAAATTTGCAAGTTTGCCGCCAGGTGACGCTAATGTAAATACATAGTACCGATTACTCGTCACAAGCGACTGTTAGAAAAAAATCGCACTGGGCACTCAGTAGTATTAAAGGTTGAGGATATCACATAAAACCTCCTGCGAGGTACAATAGAGTGCCTTATCTATTAGCGTCCTTTCCCTTTAGTGAAGTGTTAAGTCTGTCCCACGACGACATTATAATAAATTATGTATAATTTTTCCGTTGCTTTGGGTTAAAAGATTCATTAGCCCCCACTAGACTACTGGCAATTCGTTGGCCGGCTTATTGTAAAATAGAATGACGAATGTGTGGGATTTGACGATTATGACATACCTATATTATGTTGACGACTGTGATATACCTCAAATCTCAACATTCATCATTTGCCGAATACCTACAAACATCATATAAATTAATTTGCCACTTGTCTAGGTCGGCTGTTGAGATTGAGTCAGCTCCTTGTTAGTTTTATTTAAGTAATATTAAATAATACTTATTTTTGTTGTTAACGTAACATTGATATATTAGGTACCTACATCCCGGCATAGGTTTGGCTTCTCTGGAAGAAGAGGGAGCTTCAGCTTGCTTCTATTGTGTAAGACGTTCTCCCTATCGCGTAGTGAATATCAGCTTGATATCGTCTTTGTAGTAGAGTAGAAAAGACCTAAACATCCAATTTTAATAGCTCTATGACGGTACTGTTAACATAACGCTGTAAAAAGAGCCACAAAGCCAATCTAACGGCATTGGAGTGTTGGGGCAAATTTTAATTGCAATTACGCATTGCCACTCCTTTTTTCGATGAAATGCCAATTCAAGAGTCGGGTGCTGCTGTGCAGTTCCCTAAGCATAAAGCGTCGAGCGCAGCGCTGCGATCTGCGACCGACCTTGATATAAATTGTCATTGGTCGTTCTCTAATGACGTCACCCTGTCCGACCAATCTCAATGTCTATCAAGGTCGGTCGCAGCGTTGTGCGCGACGTCGTATGGTTAGAGAATTGTACAGCGCACTTGCGGGCCGGACAGCTGTGCGTCGTACCCGCAAGTGTGTAGTGCCTCTACATTGGCTTGCCACGGTGTGAGGTTTCACGGACGCGGACGAGGACGCATTTACTGTAACAAATGTGTTTGGACTATCACAGATGATTTTATGGTACGTAGTCAGCGACGTCGCGCACGCGTCCGTGAAATCGTGAACCATGGATAGGTGGCTTTAGTGTTTTATTCAGCCTCTCTAGACGACAAGTGGCAACACTTGTATAGGATAGAATATTATAGACTGATCAATGTGATATACGTTGAAGACTATCATTAATGTCAAAATACCTATACCCACCTATGATGAATGTATGGGATTGACAATCTCATACATTCATCATTTTATTCTACAAAACAATATGCCGGCCAACAAATTGCCACTTGTTTAAGGGGCAGTAACAAGTAGTATACTTTTAGCGATAGCAAACCAATAATTATCTTAGTATTGTTATAAGAGAGTAGTTTATTATTGGATAACGAATTTGTGTTCTTCCTCGCAAATAGATTTTAAGTATATTATATTTACTTAATTAAATTTCATGAAATATAATATATTTCAGTTAAAACTATTGCTTATGTATGTTATTATTGTTGCAATAATTTAAAAGGTGTATTATAACAGTTGTGGTCTAGGGTTGGAGTGTCTTAAATCGGTTGTGAGAATAATCGATTCAAGTTACAAAAGAGTAATCGCATCGTTGCCAGAATGTAACTTTTGTTTCATTTTACGTTACTTTCGACCCGTATAACATTTAGTCGATACTATTTAATTTACCAGCTGTATCACCGGTAATAACAACTGTATTTCATGAGAGATCGTTTGAACGGTAGAGGTGTCGCCGGGGATACCAGAAACACGACTTTTCCTTTTTAATACAACAATATTTTTATTTTATTGCAAAAAATTATAATATTTTCATGTCATTAGTCTGGTAAAACTGTTTTTGTCTTTGTTACATAAATATTTTAATAAAACGTAACGAAAAGTAACGAGCTTAGATAAACTTCTTCTCATTAAATGTAACAGCCTAAGATATATAGCCACAACACTAAAATTAAAAGACAAAAACCATAACACGTAGCTGTCTTACGAGGCCTCGCAGAAATAAAGAATCGCACCATAGTTTAATAGTAGAATATGGTACAAATGTGTAAAGTTGGTGATTACCGCTGAGGCGATATTGAGACCCTAACCGCCAGGCGAGGGTCTAAAGAGAGCCGAAGACGGTAATCAACAATACACGTGTATCGTTCTAATCGTGCCAAATTACCTTCTATGACTTAAGCACCCTAAGCATCTGTCATACCTAATGCACCTATTTAATTATTTCAACTATAAGTAGATTTTATATGTGTTTCACGTAATTTAGGTACTATATATCAGTTAAAAAATATTGATTTGTTGTTAAGTACATAATATTACTTATACCTACATTTTTCATCTAAGTTATTGCAATTTCTTCAATGAAATCACTTGTACTGTTCCACATTATTTATTGATTTCCTGACCGGTTTCGCCTTACGGCATTATCAAAGGTTGATACATGTTTTTTGGGTATCAGATGTCAATTAGAGTAATATATTGACTGTGTTAATATCCTTATTTTATTTTATTTTTTATAATGTATAATACTTTGACATTGATGACATGATGATACAATCGTTTTTTGACATTTTATTTATTTATTAATTATTGAGAAGGTCTTATACTGCATTTATTTTATTTTTAGTCGTTACTTGTTTTATTCTAACATTTTTGTATTAATTTGACATTTAATTATAATAATACTTCAAACATGACTTGATTTATGGTAATGGTCTCATATTGTGATTCTCCCTAAATTTTGGGAAAATTTATAAAGTGGTATCCCAATATTTTTGTCTACCCACACAGTCAATATATTACTCTAATTGACATCTGATACCCAAAAAACATGTATCAACCTTTGATAATGCCGTAAGGCGAAACCGGTCAGGAAATCAATAAATAATGTGGAACAGTACAAGTGATTTCATTGAAGATGTGTAGCAAGTTCCACCAAGTGCCATCAATCAACAGTATAAGCAGTTATTGCAATTTTGTTAAAAAATATTGACTTGTTAAGGACCTTCCTACATATTTAATGCATATTACTGTTTTTTTAAATATTATTGAATTGATAAGTATGTAACATTATGCGTTAAATGTTTGCAGTAATTTGAGTTTATTGTTACATTTGTCGTTTAGGAGGCATTTATCTGATCTGATTTTATTAATGTTTTTATTAAAATAGTACATATATGTTTAAAACCTACAATAATGTAATGTTGGTAAGTTCGTGTTTATATGTTGATGTTAAGTATGTTACTAATGCAATGCAAATATTTTAATCGATATTACAGACTGTACTTTACAAATGTTTATTATTTTATTACTTTACAAAAATAAATAATGCAATAGGTACTTTAGATAATTATTTAATTTATTTTACTTACAATGATGGGTACATTTAATGTTAAGTACATTAAATTTGCCGTTTTAATAGAATAGGAGATTTTAAGCAAAGGTTCCAAGGGCTTTACACATGGCACTAGCTCATACAGTAAACAAATAACATAATCTATAGAGGTTTTCTTATAACTAGGGTATGTACAGTCAGCATCATTAAAATGTCGCTAACAAAAGTACTCAAAATAATCCAAATACAAAAATCCCAACTTTATATTGGTTATTAGAGTACTCAAATAGTTGTAAGTATCCAGAGTGCTCTAAATATCTTAACAATCGGTCTTCCAGTATTATCTAAGTTAGTAGAGTACTCATATCATATACACAATCACGCCGGTCGATGGTATCCAGTCAAGTATAATTTCAAAAATCTAGACATTCATACTTTTCTCACTAATGGAAATTGATAGTTCATGGCTTATGCAACTGTAAACTATAAAAAATACAAAAGACATTGTCAATTGATACATTTTGTATCTTTTTCTTACTCATATACCCATCTCTTATTATCCCGCCATTGTGTGAAAGAAATGGCTTTACAAGTAAGAAAGGGATACATAATGCGATTAAATGACAATGTCTAGATTTTTTGAAATTATGCTTGACTGGATACCATCGACCGGCGTGATTGTGTATATGAATATGAACACACTACTAACTGACATAATACTGGAAGACCGATTGTTAAGATAGTTAGACCACTCTGGATACTTACAACTATTTGAGTACTCTAATAACCAATATAAAATTGAGATTTTGGTATTTGGATTATTTTGAGTACTTTTGTTAGTGGCATTTTAATGATGCTGACTGTACCTATATTTGATTTTTCACATTATATATGTTATCATTGGATCCAAAAAATAAACAAGAGCCTGTATTTTGGGAATCAGAGCTCTAACAATATACAGAATAATTTTGTTCTTGAGTGAGTCGTTTAAGTATTTATTTATTTATTTATTCATTTCTCAAAGTATACTTATCAGTTCAGAAAATAATTTAAAAACTGAGTGAAATAACTTTGTCTTATCAATTGTCAGCTACTTGATTATCAAAAAAAGGTGGCGATTTGCGCATTGAATGATCTGTCAAAAAACTGTTAAACTCTAGTGCTGCACTCTGGCGCCAGAACATTGCAGTATTATCTCTCACTACCTATCTATCTCTATTCACTTGATTGCCAATCTTTGGCTGATACAATTCGTGATGAAATGCCACAATCTTATCCAACCTATTTGTTGCGCTGGTAATCTCTCGTCAGACTGGTGGTGGAGCAAGCTGCGTCGGCCTGCGCTCCCAAAAGAGTGCACTCTAATCTGAACCTCTTCATGAGACGGTGAGTTGGTTTTCTGTGTAGCCCAGCGTAGTGGTTTTGACAATCTGCTTGACGAAAATAATCTGTTTTGCAATTATCTGAGCATATAACATTGAGCACACCGCTGCGACGCCCTTGATGAAGGTTGTCATTGGTCAGACTGGGTGACGTCACGATATCGACCAATGACAATCTATCAAACGCAGTGCCATACTCGACGCAGTATGCTTAGAAAATTGTATAGCTGCTAGTCAAAATGAGATTAGAATAACAGAAAAGTACCGTTCATAACGACTGCCGGGTTAGTACTGAGCCACGACTTCACGGTAGGCCTACCTACCATCTACCATGACTAAGGGATTGTCTTAAATAATACTTATGATGATTTAAGTAGATACCTATAACTCGGGCCTGAGGGCGACGAGTGGAGCCGCCCATCGCCCTAGCACAAGCAGGCCACGGCGGCGGCGCACATCGCAGGACGATCACACATCGTACTACGACCCACAGACGGCGTGCGGAATAGTCGGTTCGAGTCCGACATAACCTCCCGGCTCCGGAAGGGGAGGGGGGGTATCCGTGGAAATACCTTAAAGACTTCGACGGGGTGCGCGAGGGATATGCCAAGGGCTACCTCAACCCCAGCAACTGATGGCCCGGGATGGCCGTGTGGTTTTAATCTGTTTGAGTCTGACATAACCACCCCTGTGTCTGTGGCGGGGATTACCCGGTAGTCCCCACGGATTGACGTTAAAATCCTATTCCTGTTGGGGATAATGAATCGAATCTAACTTACTCTGAAAAATAATCCATATCCTTTAAAATATCTGGTAGCTCTCTTCGGTCGACGTCAGGAATTGTGAAGCACAACCCAACTAGAATGATTGTAACAACTAACTCCACTGTCATTAAAGTTAATTCATTCATAGGTTTAAAAAGGAACATCAGGTAGCTGATTATCGAGCCCAGTTGACCCGTAGCGTGGCAACATCCGAAGACAGTTGCTCGTATATTGATGGCAAAAAGCCGTGGCGTTATGTTTAGAATTAGTGCGTGAGCTAAAAGCCCTGATGCTAATGCCACTGAAGAGATGAACGTGTGCGTAGTTCCCTGAAAGTTAAAATATGGAGGTACTTAGTTTTTATTCCTCCAAATCTGATTTGATTTGATAGAGATAATCAGAGGAATATGTCAATATTTCTGACTGATAATGCAATATAATTTATATATTTATAGTCTATAAGCACGCACGTAAGGTCAGAAGTCAGTGTCAGAACGACCTTAAATACAAAGTCTCAAAATGATATTGAATCAAGGTATTAAGTGCAAATCAGATAGTTTTATTGGTTTGAATTGTATTATTGTCCGAACTAAAGGTGTGTAGCAAAAGAACAACCAGTCAACAGGCAAACGAGAAACTAAGGCGGTTAGATCATTTTGAGTTAGTGGGGTTCACTGTGGGTGAACATTTTGAAAAGAGAAGAAATTCTTCCCTCTTTTAGAACGACCACAGCCATTTTGTATCGAATTCTAGCACGGCTTCTCTTTGCAAAGCAAAAAGGCAGGAATTGGGTTATAGGGAGACCTCGCCACTGTTTTGAGTACATGCCTACTTTGTTCGTCAAGATCGTTCGATCTGCTAATATTTATTTAGGTATATAATAGTGCCGATTCTCTTGCTACAAACTTCACTAAACTAGTCTAAAAATCGCTAAAATTAGGTATAAGCTGGTATAAGATTATGTGAAGAGACGTCATTTAGTGCTTGTCAAACTCAATCTTAGTGATGAGTTGGATTTTCTACTTTTAGTTCAATGCAGAATGCCAATATTGAAATTGGAAAAAATTAGAAATAAGTAGTTTAAGTTTGTTAAAAAATAGAATCACCACCAATACCTATTATTATTTATACGTAAAATTAATAAAAATCTTACTTTTCGAAAAAATATGACGCCAGTGGTTAAAACTCCTGTTATCAAAACATGAGCTAAGAGCTGATATCGTAACGTTAGCTTCACCGACGAAAATACAGTCAGGCACGTCAGAACAGCTATGAAACAGAACACTTTTAACAAAAAATAATTGATATTCTCTTCACTGTACATTCTTACATAGAGTGAACTCCATAGGAAGTAGTATAAAATCCAGAATATTGTAGCCACTATAAATATTACTCTAATATTATAGGTCGACATGATATCGATACATGTAGCCGTTTCATCTAGTGAATTGTACGCCTGGAACAAAATGAAATAAATAAATAATGTTGCAGAAAAAGTGGCCGGACGCCATGTAGCAGGCGCAGGTTAGATCTCATTGGAAATATTTGTACTTTGAGGTGAAATGCGACTTCGCATGCGACTGGATTTAGCGCTAGAATGAAGAGGAGAATGTTGAAACGGAAATTAATATCTAACATATTTTTGAGACACGCGGTTATCATGTAAGCACGTCTTACTCTCTGATTAATGGGTCTTATCTTGAAATTACTGCAAAGTTTGACATTATTCGTTTTTGCAGCCTTGGCAAGGATTTTTTCGGCATCAACTATTTTTCTATTATACAATAACCACTGAGGTGATTCTGGACTCCATCTGAAAAAAATTTGTTTAAGAGTTAGGACCACGGCAGATAACTTGTAAAGGAGTCACTCAGCACTAGCTAATGGGCCTACCATACGCACAAACTTCAGCACAGTTTTGCCTGCGGAGGCCGGTTGAAACACAGGAAACCGTGGGTTATGTATTTTATTTAATACTACTTAGGTGGCAGACAAGGCGGCCACCTGGAAAGTGATTACCGTGGTTTATAGGCATGTATAATACCAAGGCAGTCACATTGGTGCTGCTGACCCTGTAAGCACAGAGAGTTTCTGTGCCATTTATTTAAAAGACCAAGCAGGACAAACCTTTGGTCTTTCTACTGATAACACAAAATCTCTCCAGTTAGCTGTACCAATATCTACCAATACCTACTCACCGCTGGGAACACAACACGTACTTCCCCAGTCGGACTGCTCAATTGGACGGAAAAACCGGCATGACCTAACCTCTATTATTATTGAACTGTACCATTATTGCCAACCACACGCACAAAGTTCCGTATACAAACCGGATTACGCAGGCAAAACTGCGGTGAAGCTTGTACGTCTGGTAGGTCCGTTAGACAAGAACTAGAATTTAGATTACTTTTAAAATAAAGAAGTATTTTTACAAGAAGAAAAAGTACCGTAGTAAAAATAAACAGAAAAAACTGTAGAAGCAGGCGATAAAACTGTAAGTTTCACTGTTCGGTGCACTGTTGGCAAGTGGTATCATGCAGATCATTCTGAGGAGTCTCGGAGACATCACGATAATGCACAAACAGGATCGCCATTGGTTACTTGCAATTTCGCACACTGGAATAGTAAAGATAATTTTAGAAGGCACTATGATCACTGTGCACATTATCTCTTACATAAAACTCTTTATCCTGACTGATTGACTTAGAGACAACACACAGCCTAAGCCGCTGGTCTTAGAGACTTAAAATTTGTAAAGAATGTTTGTTTTAGTGCGTGGATATGTACTGAGAAAGGTCTTGAAATTCAAACCCTAAGGGGTAGAATCATAGCCCTACATTGGCTATGCCGTAGTCGGGTAAAAAGACTTGGTACCGATAACCGATAACCACGCGGGTGGAGGCGCAGGCGAAAAGCTAGTACCACATCTTGAACCGAAAATAACGCAGCTGACGTTTCTTGGGTGTCTTTTGAAGATATCAAGCTACGGCGGTGGATGAGCTCAAATTTACCAAGTAGGTATAGATTTTTATAAAACAATCCGCGTGCGCCAAGGCCTCATTTGTCTCCCGACTCAGGTCCAAGACGTGTCCCGAGATATACCTACTTACGAGTATTTATTTTATTATGTAGTAGAATAGAATTTCTCACCAAGAATAATTCCCATATAAAAATTGGCACTGCCCAATAATGATTTAAGAAACGCCACTAAACTGAACCAGCCTTCTGAGTCACAGAAAGTGATTACTAAACCACATATGAGCTCCGCGAAGACGTCGAGAATGATTGCTTTCCTTCTTCCAAAGCTGAAATGTCAAATTAAAAAAGTTAAACCGCAATCGGATTACCCATTTTAATAAATTAACCAATCAATTAGCCTACTACAGTCCAATGTTGGACATAGGCCTCTCCCAATGTGTGCCATTTTGTACGATCCTCCGCTTACCTACCCGTTTGGGAGCCTCAAAATAAAGCATATGAGCTTAGTGGTTAAGGAGTTTAAAACCGAGAGGTGTCAGGTTCGAGTTGCCAAATCATTATATTATAATCGTGAACCCACTCCTTGCACAAGAATTCTAGATCAACTAGAGGGGTTAACGAGAATAGGTACATACTATTATTAAAACTTTAGTCATTTCTTCAATAAAATTACTTGTACTATTACACATTATTTATTAAAATCCTGACCGGTTTCGCCTTACGGCATTATCAAAGGTTGATACATGTGATGTCAACTAGAGTTCGGTCCGGTCCGGTCAGGATTTTAATAAATAATACGGAATAGTACAAGTAATTTCATTGAACATGTGTAGCAAGTTCCATCAAGTGCCATCAATCAATAGTATAAGCAGTTTAGTCATTTCAGTTTAATTTTCAACCGACGAAAAAACAAAAAACGGAGGAGGTTCTCAAGTCGACGTGTATATTTTTTTATATGTATGACCACGCATAACTTTTTACGGCGTAGTCCGATTTTGATAATTCTTTTTTTATTGGAAAGAGTATACACCGAATTTGGTCCCATATAAATTTGATAAAAATCCAACCCTAAGGGTAGGAAAACAGAGGATTATTGATTATTCATTCAGATTGCAAGGTAGGTATTACCATGCATCTATACATATCATACAACGGAGACTGCAAAAAAAATGGACTTTAGCAATGTAGTTGAAGTCTAAAATTAAGTATCATTCAGTATTTTTTATACCACTGAGGTGGCAGACAAGCACACGGTCCACCTGATGGAAAGGAGTTACCGTGGCCTATGGACGTGTGCAACACCAGGGGTGTCATACTCGTGCCAATGACCCTGTAAACACAGTGAATTTCTGTGCCGTCAGTGTAGAAAACAAAGCAGCCTTTGCTCTTCCCACTGAGAGCACAAAAACTCTCCAGTGAGCTCTGGATATAATTATAAAAGTATAAGTTAAATAAAATAAAATAAAATAAATTATTAAAAATAAAAAACCCGACTGATTCTGAAAAGATCGAAACAAGCTTTATAGCAGGCGGTAGCCATCAATTTTCATCTGGTTTGAGATTTGCAAATCGGTACCGCCTATTTATGTAAGCTTGTTTCGATCTTTTCAGAATCAGTCGAGTTTTTTAATAATTTATTTTATTTTATGCTTTTTAGTTATGAGGTTATGACATATATATATATATATATATACTTTTATAATCGTCTTCAAATTTCCTTCATTTTGATACACCTTTTATTTGAATAAATTAGAGTGAAATTTTTTTTCCCAAAAATACTTTTTGGTGCCCAAAAACCAACAACAACTTTTGTTCATATTTTATGTACCTACCTAAGAACACTTGGGCAGTAAATGCCTTCCATTTGAGATATGAATCATAGAAATCCGTACGGTGGTTCAGAAGATATGAGGTACATAATAAAGGATCTTACAAACATACTACGTACAAGATAGGCGCGAAAAACATAACCCCGTCTTGACATTGGTTTTGTTTTAGTAGAATGAAGGGTCTGGATTGCGTTCACGGAGGCGCTCATAAGTATATTATGGGCATGACTTTTGTCATTCATTATCATTGTTACCTACTATATTAACGATTTGTAGCCATGAATAGCATTATTTAATATTTTTGACTGAACAACCATACCTGTCGGAAATCAACCCAAAGATGATACAACCGAATACCAAACCAAATCTGCTTATAATTGCTGTCGATAACAACTTCAGCTTATCAGCACAAAACACAAGCCACTGAAAAAGGAATTAAATTTAATCAATAAACCTATCACAGTTTGCAGTCCACTGCTGGACATAGGCCACTCCCAGTGTTGGGTTGGGAGGCTCTGGCCTACCTACTTCCACGCTGGCCAGACGAGTTGGTATGGGTTCCATTTCGAATTTTCCATCTGTCGCAGTGATATCGTCTGCGTAGTTTACGCCGAATGACCTTCGGAGGAGATGGGGAGGGACACTTGTATTTTTTCTGTGTCACTATACGGATCAGGAAATAAAAATAGAATAGAGAATGTTATTGGGTGTGCAAAATCACTTGAAAGTTCATTAAAGTGTGGCTCTTATCCAAACTAATATTATAAATGTGAAAGTATCTGTGTGTCTGTTCGTCCGTCTTTCACGCCTACACTACAACCGATTTTGATGAAATTTGGTATAGGGATGCCAATCGAAGGTTACAACTCGTCCGTTAGACCTTGAGAAAGGACATAGGTTATGTTTGATTGCGATAACCGACATCCATGCCGGCAGCGCCGCGGGCAAAAGCAAGTCTCGACAGGTTGAAGCGACGCGCGGTCCGCATTATTGGGAATCCTGAGGTCACGAACACCCTCGAGCCTTTGCAGATGCGTAGAGATGTTGCTTCCTTAACAGTATTTTACCGCCTCTACCATCCCTCTCCTTTCCTACACAGGATACAGTCCCGGGTCCTTTAGGCGGGTCGTGAAAGAGCAACTGATGAGGCCGTCAAACTATTTCTAACATGGTACGTGTTTGTAATGGTGACCCTCTTTCCGAGACCTTGCCTTTAGCTTACTATCAGGCGAGGTGAAGTCTAACTGACGTTTCCTATATAAAAAAACGAGTTAAGATGCATTCCCCTCAAGTGTAGGTAACATGATGCCCCCTGTACCCTGCATGCCTGTGCTCAGAGAACCAACCCACCCCTTACCTGCTCTCCACTGTGTGCTTTGCTAGTCAGAGGGATACGTGGAAAATCTCCTCTGGAAACGTAGAAATTTTTCATGGGTGTGGGAGATAGTTACTGCCGAATTATTTACCTAAGAGAGGCGCTCCCGTAAAAGCCTAAATAAATCAAATAATGGGGTTAGGAGAGCAGGCACCGGGTTCCAAATTGCAAGCTTTGGATGCAATCGGTATTGGGTGTGTCTGCCGTTTGACCATCATTCAGCAGGTATACCGACTTGCAGGTGCGGTGAGGAATCCTGACAAATAAATTCATTCATAATATTAATTATACAAAATTAGTGAATATTCTCCATCTGGTCCAAATATATCTACAAATTCTCTAATTACAGAAATTATCCCCGGTGCAAATAGTATGGTCAGATATTTGTCTCCCACATAGGTACTCAACAGCCACTGCATAGATAGATAATAGGTCGTTACATATGAAATAGCCGTTTTATTGACATCTGATACCCAAAAAACATGTATCAACCTTTGATAATGCCGTAAGGCGAAGCCGGTCAGGAATTTAATAAATAATGTGGAATAGTACAAGTGTTTTCATTGACGATGTGTAGCAAGTTCTACCAAGTGCCATCAATAAACAGTATAAGCAGTTTTATTGAAGAAATTGGAGGAAACCCAATTTGCAGTTCAAACATTTCTGCATTTTTTAGGAATGACAAATCCAAATTTTATGTTTTTTTTTGTGTATGAATGAGACAACATTAAGCTAACAGCAACTTTTATTAATTTTTTGAAAAGTGACAGCTATATAGCAGAATAAAGTAATACGAAATTTATCATCAAAATGGATAGCATTTAGGAAGTACTGTTTTGAAGATCGAATTTAATTTTCAAGCGGCCAATAAAAACAAAATTTAATACAGAGTTGTCAGATCTTGAAATCAACTTTCAAACAAAGTATAAATAATGGAAATAGCTATTAAATTACAGGAATAACGAATCGACGAAACGAATCTGTAAGAAAATCGCGGCAATTTCATTTGTAACGACCTAATACTTGTACTGTGGTATGGGTACGAATTCGTAGCTGATCACAAACCACAGCAGTAGATACAGCGTACCGTGAAATAGACTTGAATGAGATAATATTGTTTATTCACATAGATTTAATTGACCGAGCGAGCGAAGCGAACGATAGTCTCTGTTTTGACAAGGAAGCCGATTTTGCTTTTGTCTGTTTTATGTATGTTTGTCAGTTTCGGTCTAGAGAGCTCATTTCTTAACCGATTTTCACCAAATGCGGCCGGTGACATGTTCTGTGATTTAAAACAACGTTTGTCTAGAGCTTTTTTGATAGGAGGAAAAATAGGGGAGAAAAGGGGGGAACGTTTTCTGTCGCCTTGATGGCCCCACGGATCTTGATGATTTCTGCCTGAAACATCATGGACAAGTTTCCTAACAGATTGCTATGAAAAGAAATCAAGCCTCGTTAAAGTAAATTTACTTATATAAAAAAATTAATGAGGTAAAAGGGCGGAAGTTTGCTGAAGCGTTAACTAGGTATGAATGGATCGTCATTATTTTTTGGTTAAACATCCAGAGCTGTTTAAAGAAGGAGATCCGTATCCTTTTTACTTTTTATTGGATACCAGATAAGGGCACCAGAAAATGTGTTAAAGGGGAGTGCTTGCGAGGTCTATTGTTTACAGAACTACTAGTTTATAAGCAGCGGTCTTCTTTTATTCGCCCAATACATGTTAATAGAAAGGTCGCTTAAATTAGAGACTGGGGTAACAGTTTGATTCCTATTCCAAGATATCATCTTCAAACTATATTTAAAAGCCAAGTATTGCCTTCTCAAAAACAGTGGCATTATATTTAGTTGGCTTTCCATAACATGGATTGATGTATGTAATTTATCAAGCTTTATTAAATGTGTATTCGCACAAAAGTCGTAGATAAATAATTCGTAATCCATTCGACTTCTAATATATACAACCTACGCATGCGTTTTGTGTGCACTCCCCAAGTACCTACTACCTACCTATACTACCTATCTACCTACCCACCTAGACTATAGACTATAGCAATCATTGTAAGACTGTGTCCTTGACACAGCCCTACTGGACCAAAACCCCCCAAAATAAATAAAGAAAAAAAAACTACTAGTTTATTTCGTTTTCTCAATGGATGGTGCTGGTTACCCGTACTCGTTGAAATTTAATAAATAATGTATGTGAAGACATGAAAAGTCATCCACATCACATATTATATGGTCCATAGAAATAAAAAAGTGCCATTAGTACCTACCAGTCGCGCCATCCACTTATTGGAGTAAAACTACAAATTTTTAATTTCTTACATAGGTATACTTACATTACTTGTTAAACATTTATACAGGTAAACGGCACCATTTAGAAACAGCAATGTATTAAACAATACAATATTATGACATTCAAGTCTATTTCACGGTACGGGGTGTATCTGCCGCTGCGGTCTGAAGTTACTGTGTACGGACGGTACGTATTCATAGTTCACGCCAGCTCACTTGCAAGCTGGCGGTGTGCGAAATAAAATTTTGACAGACAAAAAAAAGTGCGTAGGAAGCTAATTTGGAAATAGCTCATTTACATATAGATTACTGTAATAACTGGAACCACCCACCGTCTTTCTCAACCAAATGAACCACAGCAATTGTAAGTTCCATTTGTTACACTTCAAGCTCTCCGATCTATTGCCTTCGATTGTGATGAAACAAAGACTGGAATTGACAGCTTCAAACTCGCTCGGTGATATGCAATACACATTTGCAGAGTGAAGCAAAAACATGTCTTCGTATTGATTGAACATAGATGACATCATAAGAGCCGCTGACACGATAGTGACTAGCCACTGCCACGAGCCAATCTTACCCATAACCTCTGTAGTTACATCTTCATGCACTGTTCCAATTCTATAAAAGTTGAGCTATATTTATTAATTGTATCATCTTATTTTTAAATACATGATAACAATGGATACATACATAGACATAATTTCACATTTGTCATACTTGTCAATTATTTAAGCTCTATAGATTTTTTGTAGGGACCTACCGAAGATTTAAAAAAAAAATTCAACACTAACGTTACGAATGAAGACCGGGACTGGGCCGCAGGCTTACTTATTATTATTATTATTATTATTATTATATACAAGCCAGCGGGAATCGTTTTATAGGGAGGCCTCGTCACTGCATGTTAGTATGAATTCATACTGGGTTTAATTTTCAATATGAATCGACTTGGTGGGTAGTATCTGATATAACTTGTACACTACACTAGCAGCACGGTATGATGGCCGATAAGTACTAAGAGAACTTGGCAGAGCTAGCTTGCTCTCTCTCTTTTTTACACGGCGGTTAAGAACCACCTTGTCTACTACCTTATCAACTCAACTACAGATGTCTGTGTGTGTTTTCAATTTTACAAATATGGTATTATTTTTCAGATATATTTGGAGTCACAAAGACTCAAATTTCATTAAATATTTGCAGTTATATCACTGCTCAATGTCAATTCCATACTTATCAAAAAAGCTTGGATATATGACAACTACCTAACATCACGTC
Organism: Eilema caniola; assembly: GCA_949126895.1. Lineage (NCBI taxonomy): Eukaryota > Metazoa > Arthropoda > Insecta > Lepidoptera > Erebidae > Eilema > Eilema caniola. Next base: position 24,137,710 of record OX421474.1, read on the forward strand.
TGACTTAGCCTTTTCTGGTATACGATTTGGGCAAAACCTTACTCGCGAAAATAGACGCAACTGTCATAAAATCACTAAAATCGTGGCTTGGACTAGCGCACTCTGCTGATCCCTCTGCTTTATTTAGGGATCAGAATAATTTTGGGATGAAATTAAAGAAACCATCGGAGCTCTATAAACACCTTAGAGTTACCAAAGCCCACATCTTAGGTAAATCCCAAGATGACACAGTCAGGGCACTCCCGAAAGATAATAACGCGGCCGAGCTTGAATCTAGACTTATATTCCATAAATGATTTATGATAGGAGCCCAGTCGAACAAAGTGGGGTTGGGAGTACGAGAGCCAAAAAGGGACCAGGATATACTTAGGTCCTTTCTGAAGCAAGACGAAAATGATAAATATCGAGTGCACGCGATGAATTTGGAAATCCAAAACGAATGGTTGACAATGGGAGAGTTCTGCATACCGATGGCTTTAAAGTGGCGCACCTTGATCTATGAGTGGTCGCCGGCCCTGTTAAAATTCTATCTTAACGCCTTTCAGATGACCCTCCCAGACCAGAGTGATCTGGTAAGGTGGGGGAAGGCCACAGAAAAACAATGTTATACGTGTGGTGAGGCAATAGGGACGGCTAGGCACATATTAGTAGGATGTAGGGTGCTTCTTGATAGAGGCCAATACTCACGCCGCCACGATAAGGTGCTTTTCATCATACGCGAAGCAATGAGTCTGGCAGTAGCTAGAGCCCAAAAAGGATTGACTAATAACAGACGTCATATCAACTTTGTGTTTGAAGGTTCATCCATAAAATCCAGGAACAAACCTTATTCAATCTTAGATACTGCCCCAGATTGGACTCTCCTAATCGACACGTATGAAAAGCACTATAAAATTCCGGAGGATGTTGGGGTTTCGTCATCTAGACCGGACATATTTCTCTACTCGAAAACGACTAAATATGTGGTCCTTGTGGAACTTACTGTACCGTGGGAAACAAATATACCGAAGGACCACACACTTAAGAAAAATAAATACTATGATCTCACAAACGAATTAATCAAAAACGGTTACGTGGTTAATTTGTATGCAGTAGAAGTGGGAGCGAGAGGTATACCAGCTAAATCTCTCTATAACCTACTTAAAGATCTAGGCCTATCGAGAGCTACAATAAGCTCATTACTAGGACGAATGTCTAAAGCGGCACTAGTAGGTTCGTATCAAATTTGGTTACGCAGGGAGGGGAACTTGGGTAGTGAAGGTGAGTGTTGATGTACATCAACAAAAGGGGCCCCTTCTAAACCTACACTTGGGTCGCAAGTCCCAGGCACTGTCCCGAGTTCCCAACCCAGCAACGCGATGGACCCGGCACCCGCACGGAGAATCCATGGATTGCTAAGAATATAGTCCCACTAATGTTTTCGCAAATAAAAAGTCACCTTGTCTAAAGTTCCTTGGCAAAGTCAAACTTCATTATAAAGAAAATGTCGAATTTTGTAAATAAAATTTAGACTAGGTGCTTGAAATATTACTAATTCTGAGTGTGGTCTATCTTCATCAATTGTAAGATTTCCATTTAAAAATAAAACGTCATCGTGTCACAGATAATCTGGAAGTTACGGCAGAGTCTGAACATTTCGTAAACATACCTATAGTACTTGATTAGGTACCCAAAAACTCCAGTCGTCTACCATCATATCCGCTGAGCCTTGTGGAATCCATGATGAGACTGGATAAGACCGAAAAAGTCCGCTGTTTTTAATGCTCTAACTGAATAAATTATTTGTTCCTTTGCGTAAGTAGGCAGTTTTTCTTTATTTTTCTCGGACAGCTTACAAATTAGATTGCTTTAAGAATACAATTCTCACAAGTATATTAATTGACCTACTGGTAAGCACATACCTATTTAAGTCACTGACATTAACTATCAATCATTTAGTAGATAATAAATACTCGTATATAAAAATAACGTATAAATATGCAGGCATATGGGGTTTACTTCGGATCTGGGGCCTCTTAGTAGCCCATTGTAAGCTTGCACTTACAATCTGCGTGGATTTTACGGGCGAGGAGATAGGACAACCTAATACACGAATCACCATATTTCAATTACATCAATCACTGACTACACATTTTACAGACACACTCGCGATCTATAACCAAGTATATTCAACCGAACTAGGAGCGTTCTACTAGACACGTAGTGCTCGGTCGAGGTTCACAGCGACACTGATCACGATTCTCCGCGCGCCCCACCAAAGTCAATGATCTGTCAAACTCAAATTGACCGAATGAACGAATGACGTCACACTCGACCATAGAGCACTAGAGTCTTGCATTACGCCAGTGTGAATTTCATTCACCCTAATCACACAATAATTATAACGCGCCGTCACGGCCAGACTGACATGTCGCTCGTCCTCGTGCGACCAATGCCAGAGATCCGTCTGTGAACAAATGTACGAGGCTTTAATTCTTCTCGCACTGACCCGCTCGTCCATCACTGACTTCCATCGCCGCACAGGCCTAACATCTCTCGTTGGTGTTCTTCGGCCACAAACGAGCAGAACCGGGCAGCCACTCATTGGTGCCCCTACGACTATGAACTAGTCGGACCGGGCGACCACTCATTGGTGCCCCTGCGACCATGAACCGGTCGGAACCTGGGCGACCACTCATTGGTGCCCCTGCGACCATAAACCGGTCGGAACCCGGGCGACCACTCATTGGTGCCCCCGCGACCATAAACCGGTCGGAACCCGGGCGACCACTCATTGGTGCCCCTGCGACCATAAACCGGTCGGACCCCGGGCGACCACTCATTGGTGCCCCTCCGACCATAAACAAGTCGGACTCCGGGCAACCACTCATTGGTGCCCCTACGACTGCAAACCAGTCGGGCCGGGCAACCACTCCTTGGTGCCCCTACAACCACCTACACTGTCCTCCAAAGCTAGCAACATTACATAGTTCGAACATCGACCCTCGTGGAGCCAGTCCAAACATGAATGTGAGTCTAGACCTACGTACAACCACTCGGTGCCCCTACAAACACCTACACTATCCTGCAAGGCTAGCAAGAATACATAGTTCGAACATCGACCCTCGAGGAGCCAGTCCGAACATGAAAGCGAGTCTGGACCTACCTACTTACAATATGCATCAAGATCTGTGGAAGGTGGACTAGTAGTAATGATGTGAGAATTAATCGCTGAGAATGTGTCGTTGTCGTGAATTCTTCCTTCGTTCTGACTATAGACCGCCGTCTCGGCCAGCTCGTTGTCAATTTCTGCTACAGTGGTATGACTAATCTCTCGAGATCGGATTAAGGCATTGGGGTTCGAAGCTAGGAGATGAAATGTACTGAAGTCTGCCCAAACACGATGTGTCCCAGCTCTATCCGCCATATTGGAAGCGAGTAGCGTCTACATCCTAGCCCAAGCCGCGGCCAGGCTTTATTTGAATAGGTTTCCAAAGGTAGTAGTAGCAAGTAAAGCAAGACTGGAAACCAATAAACCAACACTGACTATACTCCATTTAGTGCTCTATCCGCATACACTCGAAACCGATTAATTAGAACAAACTTATGGTTCAGAATTAGTTAGGAGCCAATTTTGTTACACTTCGCTTTCCTGTACCAAACTACCATACGCGCTTCGTTTCAAAAGAATATTAGCAACCGAAATCATCGAAATTACTAATATTCCCTCTAACCCCTCCAACCAAGCCAAACTGCCCGTGCCAGGAGTGGGCTCACGTCGGCTGTGCAACGGCCAGGACTCGAACCAGGGACCCCTCGATCGCAAGGCCGACCCCCCCAACCACCAAGCCACCGACGCTTCTCTCGCAGAGGCTCTCGTAACCGCTCCATTACCCTGTCTATTAACGAGGGCACGAATCACGACTACGCTTCCCCGGACCATTGGCGGAGTCGCACGGATGGAGGAGCACACCGCCCTCCCACAAACTAGAACGGTTTCATTACCACCCTGGCCATCATCCGTGTGTTGATCCATCGAAGTCACTATCGGATCAACACGATCGGCTGTGGAGCGAACATATCTATCACACTTACGGGGAAGCTGTCATTTTCATCTAGCTCATTGATTGCCTATTAAACAGAGTAGCCGATACTACCCTGTAAAGTAAGAGAAGTCACCCAAGCACGCATCTGTTTGAAGTAGTAATCCTCAACCTGGATGTCTCTGCCAATGCTTGTCAGTATCTGGAACTTTAGGTCTTCTCCTGTTCTAATCATATAACATAGATAACCCATATCCATGTAGTATTTCGAAATGGCGCACATTGGGAGAGGCCCACGTCGAGCAGTTGACCATGGTGGCCTAGTTGGTCGATTGATTGATCGATGTAGAATTTCGTCTGTGACCACGTACGACGAGAAACCGTTACTTGAGATAACAATGAAACATTACTTGCTAATAGAACATCTTTCCCTAAATCTTAGGTACGCGAGGGTATTGAAATCAAAGACGTCCTAATTTCACCAAATGAGACATCTCAAAGCAAAGGCACACAGCTTGTGACGACTTTATCACTCATACCCGAGAACACAGTACCAAAGCACTTTATTTTCACTCCTTGTACACCACTTACTGATGTGACGGATTACAGCCCCCTTCATCTGATTATAGTCTGTACGTCAACTTCTGACATCTGATCAATGATTCGTACTTAGACACAATTTTGCCTGAAATTTCGTAACAGTTTGAAATTTACGTGTTAACGCTTCGGCACGCATCCCGAGCGGCATACCATCTTGTATCCGCTTCCGGAATGAGTCCGCCATATTGCTCTTGCATGTCAGCCACACAAGTCACAAGCACTAGCTAGTTACCTTAAGATTATTGTAAAATATTGCAAACACTGTCCCAACCTTAGAATAAAAGACAGTTAACAAAAGAATCTTGTCTAACCAAAAAAACCCAAACAACACGAAATCCTCAACATTACGCACCTCACCTTGTGCCCGTGATTGCAGTGAGTCGGGTTCAGTTTTCCTACCACCAGAAACCTTCTACAGTTAATAACCTAGTGTCAATTTGTTACCACTCAGACAACGCGGAATCAGCTGGTAGCCATTCTGGTGGTGGTGGACCCGTAATTACACACTTTACTCCACTTCATCATAATAGAGGGTATATGACAAATAAATAGCAGCAACCGCCGCTCCTAGCAATCAACTCCAACTCATTCTATCGTCAATCTCCGAACCCTTTTCTCGACCTAGTCGGTCTCGGCTCTCCAGTACAAACGCGGCGCGACTGGATCTCTAAACACCCCGAAGCGAAGCGACCGCCATCCGATCCCCACAACCAAGCGGCACACCGATGTTCTGCAGCTACACCAGTCGGACCCCTGTGGGCTCTAATCACCCGTAGCGGCCGCCACAGACGCTCGCATGACAACCGGGATATATGACGCAACAGGCCCTCCGTAGCACGTAGACCAGACCAATGCCAGCAGACCCATACGAGCACACAAACACCCGCGCCGACCGGGGACCGAAACCGAGGCCTCGCGCAGCACCCGCACCGACCACCGCTATGCCACAGAGGCTTTCACCAGAATGTAGATAATATAATCGCCCAGTAAAGACGAGAGACAACTCGGGGCAGTTTATCGGCCTCAATCTGCCAATTTGGCGACGAGAACTATTCCTTTAGTCGACCCGAAATATTTGGTTACCAAACTGTTGGTTCGTGTATTCTTGCTAAGAATCCGCCACGCCTTTTCTACCTAGGTATACAATAGTGTGACCTCAAAGTGAAGTACACCACGGTGAGTCAACCCACTACCCACTTGAGAAATATTTCACGAACAAAACCCGTCAGAGCCGATGCTGCATGGCTCCTTCGCTACTCAGCATCATAGAAAATTAGACTGACAATCCAGCACGCGATTATTAACAGAGTTCAACCTTCGTCATAGGAAGCTATATCTTACACTGTACAGCTACATTCACCTATCTGTCCACCAACAATTAAACACAGTTCGAGCACTCCGAGGGACCTATACATCTCAAGACAAGACACACCGGGTCAGTACCTGCTACCGAAAAGATATGGAAACCAAAAAAGCAAACGCAAAAACCAACACGTAATACATCGGGATATAATCGAAATCGTACTTCGCTAGTTTTTACTGCAAACTACTCACTTTTACGTAAATTATGTCACTTAAATAAAAAGATTAAATCGAGAACTGGTTCCTTTTATCTCACTACCCTCCCACTCAATGGAAGACGATTTAACACGAGCCTTTGCACTATGGTGACATGGCATCTGCGTACTGACAATAAAGAACTCACTGATGTTAATATAGGGTAGTTCGTTAAAATTTATCGTTCTCACTTCTTGTACGTACTGATTGCGTCACCGCATTCCAAGCTAATCTAAGCAATCACAGTAACCCTTTGCAGCGTACCCTACTCAATTCGAGTAAGTCTTCTTACCGTATTAACAGCTACAGATAGTATAGAAATTAGCATAGTTAGATATTAGGGATATTTCGAAACTTTCTCGTGTAATGACAATATGACCTAGCCACTATATAATTAGGTGCAAACTCCGCTACCTCATAAACCTCTGCTCACGGATTGCCAGAACTGCTATCGTCTCTTCTGGCACTACATGGAATAGTAGAAATAGGACGAGACTTTTTATTCAAACACGAATTTGTACCCACGAGTAATACCTTTACAACAATATCTTTACCTGGAGGGTGGAATGCGATATTCCGCTACCAGGAAATTATTTGGCACTTGTTATTAAAAATAAGCAGACACACTGTCTACGAAATAAAAAGGAACGGGCTCACCGGGTCTTGTAGTCGGGATGCAGCCAACAATCAGGACAGACACAGTTTCACGTTATTTCATGTAAATCCGACTAGCGAGTCTTTCGGTTGCCACTGCTATTCTCCTCAGCTTGTTGCCCTGGGATCCCACTTCTGATGCAGGCATATGGGGTTTACTTCGGATCTGGGGCCTCTTAGTAGCCCATTGTAAGCTTGCACTTTGTGCGGTATGGGCAACATAATCTGTGCGGTGATTGAGAAAAAATACAAGGTTTAACACCCCATCGCATCCGTAAGCTGTAGCAAGAGGCGACTAACTAAAAATACGCAGACGATATTACTACGAGAGAAGGAACACTCGAAATAAAACCTCGTACCATCCCGTTTGGCCAGCGTGGCAACTGTAGGCAAAAGCCTCTCAACATTGGGAGAGGCGAAGAGATGATGCTTAGGCATCATCCCTCCGCGTCAGTTAACGATATTTCGGACTCAAACCTATCAAAATCACACGCCGCGTACCGTATCGGATCTCATATAGGAGGCGTAGATTCCATTCTCGCTCAGTCTAAGTATTTGCAAGCAACTAGAAATTTAAATTTAAGGTAATTTAGTGATCTTTATACATTAATTGTTTGGCGCCAACTCAAAATTACTTATCTATAGGTACTTGCATTTTATTTAAGAACTTAGTTAATAAGGTTAATTAAAAACAAAAAAAAAATAGTTTGATTACTTTAAGAAGCTAGCTATTTAGGTTAAATAAAAAAGGTTTATTATTTTTTACTTTTCAGTTTTTCAGCGGTTTAATTTTTTGTTACAAAGCTTTAGATACGTGTGTGCGGGGAGGTGCGGTACTGCGTTTTTTACGTTCGTAGACCACCTATTCGCTCTTAACGCATCGTCTCTTAAGGCGCCCACTCACTAACAGTCCGCCTGCAGTCCACCTGCAGTTCCTGATCTGTCCGGCGGCCTGCAGTCCTAAGCCGATAGCGCCCATACACTAAAGCGATTTTGGCCTGCCGGCAATTCCCTGTTGTCAGTTTTGCGACCACACACTAGCAGTTGCGAGTCGTCAGTTTTAGGTCGTACGATCGCCTGCCGGTAATGGTCTGATATCAGTTACATAGACTACGAAAAAGTGCAAGCGATTTTCGACCTTATTGACATTTTCTTAATTACATGTTTTTTCGCATAAATAAATGCTGCTGATCACGAATATAAGAAAAAAAACTATATTTGTTGTGATGTCAATAAGGTTGAAACTAGCTTGCACTACGTTATTCTTATATAAGTACGTGCTAATCATTGTGAGAAATAGGTGTTAGCCATTTTGAATCTAATGGACTATGTGCATAAGAAATATAGACGATTATGTACAAAAAATGAATAAAATCTTAGTAAAAAATAGTGATGTAGGTACATGTCATCATAATGTTATTACTTCAGACAAAAGAATAAAATTAATTCACTGTTTTATTCTAAGTTTATTACGTAAAAAAGCTGACACGAAACGTCGATCGACAGGCCGTCGTTCGACATATGCTCGTTCGCCCTGACGGCCTAGGACTGTCCGGCTTAGAACTGTCCGGAATCGTTCGGCGGCCACACACTATCGGATCGTAGTAGTCGTCAGTCCAAAATCGTTAAGGAAACTGTTAGTGTGTGGGTTATTGCGATTAACTGACAGATTCATATCGTCCGGTAAACTGTTAGTGAGTGGGCGCCTTTATAAGCACCCTAAAGGGAACTAATAGATACGCGCCACAAAATATGAATCCTATCAACACCGTTGATGATTAGTGTCATAACATAAGATATCATAAACCGTCATTGGTATATTCTTGGATTCTCGAAAGGAGACAAAAAAGTTGCTTCTAAAGATTCGCAGAAACAATTGCCGCTGGCTCGTTCACGCCTGGCGAGGACTGAAATTGATAGCGTCAGTCTAAAAAGAATTTTAAAACAATAATGGTGTCGATTCGGGTTGGCAAAATTCCGACTAAACTAAACTATAATTAGTTTAGTCACGTCAAATTGCGGTTTCTTATTCGGGAAAACACCAACTAACTTAATTTGACAGGACTAAACTATTTTTAGTTTAGTCGAATTCAATTTAGTGAAATCCTCCATTTTGCTATTCGGTAAGGCAAAATTTTATTCCTGTCAAACTAAAATCCGACTTATTTTAGTGGCCATATTTTTGGTCGCGATTAAACTAAACTAAACCTTGTTCTGCTGATTGTTTGTACTGGTTGAAATTTTTAAATTACAGAAAAATGAACGTATGCGTTGTGGCTGCTTTTTTCGAGGAGCAAGAAAGGTAAATAAGAAAATTTATCAACTAAATATGTGTTTATTTGTTCAAAACTGACCTAGCAGTAAAAAATTACGCATCAATGTCATTGTGGAGAAGCAGTTGACGGACTCGGACACCATGGCCTGTCATGCTGCAGGAGCGCGGGGCGAATTCCACGGCATGCCAGCCTCAACGACATAATCCGCCGTGCTCTTGTCATTGCTGGTATGCCAGCTGTGCTTGAACCAAACAGTTTGGCGCGCGACGATGGCAAGAGACTGGATGGTATGCCAATAATGCCTTGGAAAATGGGTAGGACTCTGGTGTGGGACGCAACATGCGTCGACACCATTGCCTCTACCCATATATCTGGCACTGCTAGCTGTGCCGGTGCCGCTGCAGCTTCTGCAGAGGCTGTTAAGCGGCGCCAATACTCCAATCTTATTGGAGATTATGAATGTGTGCCGTTTGGAGTCGAAACGTTTGGGCCTTGGGGTCCGAGCGCCCGCAATCTCTTCAGGGAGATTGCGAAATGTACGGCTGACGCTTCTCGTGACCAGAAGGCTGGCCTCTTTTCAGGTCAGAGATTAAGTATTGCCATACAACGTGGCAATGCTGCTAGTCTTCTGGGAACGCTACCAAAAGAGGCATGCGATGCGGATGAATTCCACGACACATTTTAACTTTTAGTTTTAGTTTTCTTATTATATTTAGTAGTGTGTATATATAGTAACTTTATTAATTTAATTTAATATTTGCCAATACATCTTTAATATATGTCAAAATTGTGTAACAATAAAAATAATTGAAAAATTAACTATTATCATAAAGGTTGGGTTTGAAATTTATTATAAGGTTAGAAATTTATTTGTTTTACAGAAATTGGGAAGAACGGGCCAGGTTGCTTCGGTCGAGGGATGCATCAAATCCGTTTGAGATGGCCGACCGTAAATTTAGAAAATTCTTTAGGGTCATCAGCGGCCAAGTTCCTGTTGGAGATACTTGAAAATCACCTTAAATTAATCGAAGAGGATTTTTTTGTGATTGTGACATACACACACATACACATACATTGTTTATTTTTCCTCTTTTCACGTAATATTCCCATTACCATGCCGCCAAGTTTGTTGTTTTGGTTTGTTTACTTTTTCAGAGGTTTAATTTACTGTCACGTTTGAATTTGAACACGTTTTTTGACAAGAAGTTAAGTTGTCTCTCTCACACTTCAACAACAAGGACGTTGTCATTCGTTCATTGAATTCACAGATTAAAAAGGGTTTATTCAATTTAGTCGTGTGACCTTGACTAAAAATGCATGCACTATTTTTAGTTCGGTGGCCAAACCGAATAGATAAAGCGTTGAACTAAACTAAAATAAGATAATTTTTAGTTTAGTTTAGTTTAATCGGGTGGACATGCCGAATTAACACCAATATAAGGCATACATTGATATTTCACTTGTGAATCTCATATGATATAATCGTATTTGAGAATTGAGCGTTTACCTGTTTATATGACGCCTTATTCTTGGATAATAATTGAATATGTAATCCATACATTTCTGACATAACCACTGACTCTCATTGAATAAGTCCTTTTATATTTTATGGTAGACTTCCTTTAGGACTTAGTTTTTGATCATTATCAAAAGTAATAAAGTTTCATACTACTGTACACCATACTTAACGTATCTTCATATTATAACCGTTTACTACACACTGTCATTAAATATAATAACATTAATCCTTATTATTATATAACTCAACATTTTCAACAAAGTCATGTAAATATTGTAACAATGTAAACTCAAAAAGTGATATGAACAAGGATTTTTTTGATATCTTTTACTTGTTATTTAGTGTAATTAAGGACTTTTAGATAAAATGTCGCAACCAGGTAACTTAATCAGTCGTTCAATCAACAGCCTAGCTTCTTTAGTAAACAGCGCTATTCAATTAGCGGCCTGAAAGATATTGAGCCGTAGCGTTTGCTACAACATTTAATAAATTGGCTGGCTCATGCTTGCTGCCATTCTTACGGTAGTGCACCATTCTGAAATAAGACAGACAGTTAGAAGAAACGCAATCCGACTTGAATGGGTCAGGTCAAGTTAGGTTGAAAGGCTAATAAAAGGACTAGGCTAGGCAAGTAATGGCTGAATATCATTCAGGAAGCTCGTTGAACGACGTTCAGCGAAGTGACTAGGCTGTTGATTGAGCAACAGATACATACCTGCGGTTAATTCGCACATGCTAATTGCTACAACAATAATGTCTAAACACACGGAAGTTCCTCTTAGTTGATATGTTATCAGTATCCGCTTCACGTGTCATCTTGGTATCTAACAACTTCTTCTTCATCCTGGCGTTAATCCCAGTCGCCTCTTAATTATTTGAAATTGTTTATATTTTAATTGAAACAATTGAATAGGTGCATTATGACAGTCTAGGGTTGGAGTCTTGAATCGGCTGTGAGAATAAATCGATTGAAGTTACAAAAGAGTAATCGCATCGTTGCCAGAATGTAACTTTTGTTACATTTTACGTTACTTTTGACCCATATCGCATTTAGTCTAGTTCTAGCCTAGCACATTCTTCTTTCCTCGTGCAAGCTATTCTCCTCTGGAATGCGCTTCCTCTCGAAATCAGGTTGACCAGCAACCGTGCTACGTTCAAGTACAAAGTACGACAACTCTACAGGAACCCCTAGTGGCAATGGGTAAAATTAGAATATTATATTTCATCATTCATTATATGTTAGTATATATTATGTAGGTGTATTATAATGTTAATATATAAGTAATATAATATGTATGTAAATGTGTATGTATGAATTTTGAATGTAAGTAAGTAAATGTAATTTTGAGTGTGTGTCTTTTGTAATATATTTGTTATAATTGTGTACAAATTAGACTATAATCCGTTTATTAAATACTCAGTTAATTCTTGTGCCTACACCTACCTCAATGTATCTCTGCATCACCCTAAGGTAGACTGTAAGATTAATATTAGGCCTTTGGCATTAGGTCCGCCTTTGTACTAACTGTGCATAAAGCTTAAAAATAAATAAAGATAAAATATTATCCAATTCACTGGTGATAAGAACTGTACCTATTGTATGAGAAATCGTTTGAACGGTAGAGGAATCGCCGGGGATACCAGCGACCACGACTTTTCCTTGTCATTAAAATAATAAAGTTTGACCATTAATCAAGTTGCAATATTATAACAGTAGTGTGGTAAAACTATTTTATTTATTTTTATTTATTCTTTATTGTACACTTACATAGCATTTAAACAAGTAAGAGAAATAATATGTACAAAAGGCTATATTTTGTTGTCTATGTTACTTAAATATTTTAATAAAACGTAACAAAAAGTAGCGAGTATAGATAAAGTTCTTGCAATTATAATGTTTGTTAAGACAATATAGCCACAACACTAAAATTAAAAGTAAAAACTATAAAACGTAGCTGTCTTAGAAATAAATTGTCGTAGAAGAATCACGCCTTAGATTATTTTACTCTCAATTTAAATTAAACATTAAAAAAATACTGGAATATGTCACATATATTTTTAAACGTACCTACTATCAGAAGTTATTTATTTACAAATTATTAAATTTAAATTATAATAAACTAGCTGTTGCCCGCGGCTCCGCCCGCGTGGATGTCGGTTATCGCAATCAAACATAGCCTATGTCCTTTCTCAAAGTCTAATCTACCACTATACCAAATTTCATCAAAATCGGTTCAGTGGTTTAGGCGTGAAAACGTAACATACAGATGTTGTATATTTGTCTATTAAAATAAATATGTTGTCTAGGATTGTCTATGACAGCGCCCTCGTCCTCGGAGAGTACCGGCGCCCGACATTCATTCCTTAACATGTAACTCAAGTGTGTGTGTCTCACAAAATAAATAATAAAGTCGTAAAGTCGTTTTCCTACAATATCAGCCATCTCACCACGAACCCAAAGCATGGTGTCAAAAGTGGTGTCAAAAGTGGTGTCAAAAGTGGTGTCTAAAGTAATATAAGAAGTAATGTAAGAAGTGGTGTCATAAACGTTGCTTGTTGGAACTAAAAATAATCGCGGGTAAGTCAAAAGTAAGAATTTCAAAAAATAAAAAATATAAGTCATAGTCGTCATGTCAGACAAAGGAATTCTTGTCCAACTCAAACCGTTAACGATTCAAAATACTGAGGATCCATCTAGTAAATGGAAAAAATGGAGATTACGTTTTGAAATTTTCATGGATGCGAACGAATTTGAGAAATTTACAGACAATAAAAAGACTGCGATTTTCCTAAATGCGATTGGTGATGATGGCATAGAGATTTTTAATAGCTTCAATTTGGACAAAACCAAAACCAAATTCGAGGCAATTCTGAAGAAATTTGATGAAAAATTTAGTCCACACTCTAATTTGACGGTAGAGAGATATAATTTTTTTACACGCTACCAGAAAAGTGATGAATCTACGGATGAATATCTAACGATTTTAAATAATTTAAGTGGATCTTGTGAATTTGGAGATCTAAAAGAATCATTGATAAAAGACATGTTTGTAATCGGTATTAAAAACACTCATATAAAGGAAAGGCTACTACAAGAAGAAAATTTGACTATAGAGTCGGCAACAAAAATATCCAAAAGCTTAGAATTATCACAAGAAAGATCTAAAATGCTAAATCATGAACATAAAAATGAGGTTATACAAGGAATCACTCAAAATCAAAATTATAGGGGTAGATCAAGGTCACGACAAAGAAATAATTCAAATAATAGAAATAATAGTCATTCTCGAAATAATAGTAGAACAAGAGATCAGTTGTGTTTATCCAACAACAGAAATAAGTCACAGAATAGAAATTGTACTCAAATATGTGAGTCAAGTCCTGATACAAAGTCAAAGTATCAAAGTCAAAGTCAAGAGTCTAGCAATGACTCAGATTCATTTATGTCGCTTGAATCAAACTATTCTTGTCACACAGAAAAACAAAAGAGTCCTAAGTCAAGTCAGTCCCAAAATGTATGTAAGTCACCCGAATTTGTAAATATGGATGATACCATTGTTTCACCTGAAAGTTTACATGACTACAGTGAATATGAAAGCGAGAATCCAATTCCTATATCATTGTCGTCCTCTGATAATTTAGATAATTTAGAAAACATACTTACAAGTCCTATTGAAACAATTGAAACAAGTACTTTACCTCAAGCAAGCTCAAGTAGTAATATTTTACCGTCACAAAGTCGCAATAGTGACGATGCAACAGCTGAAATAAAATATAGCTCTAGAGGTAGATTGCTTAAGAAAATAGAAAGACTGGATTTATAATTTCTGTAATAATGTACACAATTGACACTTTTACAAAACTAAATATTGACATGACAATAATTTGTAAGTAATCTAATAGAATGTAATTCAATTTGATAATATGTTGAAATGTAGACTCTAATTGTATTAATTGCACGAAAACACTTCAATATATGTTTTTATCACGGTAATTTTAAATAATTTAATGTTAATTGTTTAACGTGACTTTGTTTAGAAAAGTAAGGTTATCTTTTTGTTTATATTCATATGTCATATGTCAAAGCCAGTGTCAACGTCAAGTGTCAAAAAAGAAATAAATTGTCATTTCTTTTTCTTAAAGAAAAAAGGGCATGTTGTATATTTGTCTATTAAAATAAATATGTTGTCTAGGATTGTCTATGACAGCGCCCTCGTCCTCGGAGAGTACCGGCGCCCGACATTCATTCCTTAACATGTAACTCAAGTGTGTGTGTCTCACAAAATAAATAATAAAGTCGTAAAGTCGTTTTCCTACAATATCAGCCATCTCACCACGAACCCAAAGCAACAGACAGACAGACAGACAGAGTTACTTTCGCATTTATAATATTAGTATGGATTTATGTTTCATTCCAATCGTGCCAATGACTTAAGACATCTGTCTCTTAGGGCATCTGTCTGTCTTTAATAGGTGATAATGCATCTGTAGGAGCATTATCGCCTATTAAATTATTTCAACAGAACTATAAATAGATAGTAATGTGCCTATCAAGTTCATAATTGCTCGTCTCTGAAACTCAAAATTGACCAGAAGTAGGTACATTAGTAGCGGCAAACCCTAAATGTTCAAACCTGTTCAACAATCCTTTTTAATGCAAAACGTTGAGAGACACATAGACAGTCCCGATACTTAATATCTTTATCGGTGCGCACCGCATGACCACAAGACCACAACACATATACCTCACAATACATGGACACATACCTGGGACACATTCATCCGATATCCGATTTCGGTGTCGGACTCGGACGCCGATAGCCGACATCTTTGTGATTTTTTCACATTTATCCGATAATATGGGCCCGATACGGCCATTTGTTCGAAAGCACAGACTAGTTAGGAATGCGACGGATGAAAAAAAAAAAAAAGAAAAAAAGCAAGCAATATTCGACTTTATTGACATGACATGGTATCGAGTTGTTTTTCTTATAATCGTGATCAGCGTCATCAGTTAACGCGAAAAGACACTAACTAAGAAAATGTAATTAAAGGTCGAATTGCTTGCAGTTGCTGTTTTAGTCTCTGATCCGATATCCAGCCAAAACATGGTGTTGGCTCCGATAACTGATATCGGGCCGGACAATGTGTAAGAGAGATACATATGTTAAACATTTGACTTCCTCCGATGTCGGATGTCGGATATCGGATATCGGACAGTGTGAAAACGCTCTAAGTCATGAAACAACGATGCCCGGACGCGCGCGGATTGTTTTGTAATAACCTTCTTCATCTTAGAGTTAATCGCAGACGCATCCGAAGCTTTCTGCTTGGCGTCTTGTTTGGCTGAACTTCAATATTTTCTGTGATGCAACTGCTACCTGATCTCCACAACCCAAAGGCTATAAATGATGTTATGCTTGGTGAATTTGAGGCCACTACTCTGTAGCACCCTGCGCTACCTCAAAAGATACCCAAGAAACGTGTACTGCGTAAGAGCATATTTTAAGTCCCAAATATACCTAGGCCCTGATTCTGCCATTTTTTTTCATGGTAAAATCACATAATCACACAGACACTGTAACCAACGCCAATTAATTTTAGACTTTACTGTTATACAGTTAAAGTCTAAAATTAAATGACAATCTTGTAAAGTGAATGAAAACTGTTATAAACACTTTCTTTTCTCATTTTGGACTTTAAAGCTCGAACATGAAGTCTAAAATTTAATGACATTTTATACAATGTCAGCGGTATCCCAGTGGTGTTGTTGTGTCATAAAATTAACAGGATCGGGGTCCCGAGATTTACGTACCTATAGTTACACAGGCGACACCATGACGGCGATAAATAAAATATCTCTGTCGTATTTACCTATGCAGGTATGTGTAAATGTTTCTACCTCATGACGAATTGCAGTTAATGAAGTGGCCCATAAACTGTGTACGTTACTTTTATGGCTTGGCCTTTGGCATACGGAAGATATTTACCACTGAACATTATGAAGTGTCGTACTAAACACAACAAAACATGTGTGCCGGGGTATAAAATTAAAATATAGGCCATCTTTAATTATATATTCACTGAAAATGTAAATAGATGCTCCATGTCGTATCTACTGAATTTCAGTATCTATTTAATTATTCCGACCCAAGTAAAATCAGTAGGTTTGTTATTTCACAGACTAGCTTTTGCACGCGGCACCGCCCGCGTAGTAGTCGGTTATCGCCTTAATATCGGTTATTTAAATAGATTATATTGTAGCCTGTGTATTATTCTGAAGTATAAGCTATATTATTGTAAAGTTTCATTAAAATCTATTCATTAGTTTTTACGCGAAAGAGTAACAAAAAATTCATCCATCCATTCATACCTTTTTTTTTACTTGCGGTAAATCCCCACGGATACCCACCCCTCCGGAGCCGGAGGGAGAGGTTATGTCGGACTCGAACCGACTAAACCGCACGCCGTCTCTGGGTCGTAGTGCTAGGCCGAAGGTGAGGTTGTCATGTGACATATCCCTCGCACCCCGGCTGACCCAGGGCCATCCCTCTCGGTCTGGCCCTCCTCGGGAGGGGCGGACCACGCGGTCCCCGACTCAACCCTGGTGTGGGGAGGCGCGCATCGTCCTACGATGCGCGCCGCCGCCTTGGCCTGCTTCTGCTAGGGTGACGGGCGGCTCCACCCGTCACCCTCAGGCCCGCGCTCATGGGGGGCGGAGGTCGGTCTGCGCCCTCCGACGCCCCAGCCGCCTTCGAGCGCGTGCAGCGATGTCAGCGAGTCTTTCTCGCTCATCGCGCCGCGCCCGCTCTGCTGTCTCCTTCACGAGCATGACCTGTTTCGCAGAAGGAGGCGCTGGCCGCCCACGCATCCACGCAGCGGATCATCGCCGCGAGCAGGGTGGAGAGCGTGAGCACTCTCACCCCCAGGGCCACCACAAGCTCCCGCCTCGGCGTCTTAAACGCCGGGCACTCGGGGAGCGTGTGCAGCCCCGAGTCCACGCTCGCGTCGCAATGATGGCACTCGGGCGTTGGCTCTATGCCCATCAGATGCAACCATCCATTCATACCTACAAACTTTCGCGTTCATAATATTAGTAGGATAATATAATATATGCAATATGTACTAATGTTATAAAGCTAAAAAGTTTTTTTATCTGTTTGGTTGAAAACGCTAATCTCAGGAACTACTTGCTGCTAATTGCAGGCATGAGGGGTGCTACGGGGTTTCCCACGGGCCCAGCCGGGGCGGGCCGGCTAGTAGAATATAAAGTTTTAATCTTATAGGTATCATGTTGCCGCTGTAAAATAACTATATACTTTAATAGACCTGATAACACAGTTAGACGTATTCCATTTTAATGCTTTTATTGAAAATATAGAAGTGGTTCCCGGCAGAGTTATATATATATGTATGTATATTCAATTAGAACCTTTAAGAATGCCTTAAAGCGAAACCAGTTTTGGTTATCGCTATAATATCGGTTTATCGTTATAAATTGTAGCCTATGTGTTATTCTAATGTATAAGCTACCAGTCAGATTTGTTGAAATAGTTTTATTTCAATGAGTGAGGTTTGCGTAAACTTGCTCTTGCTCTCGGAACCATACAAGGGCATTAACCCGGCCCTAGGGAGGACAGAGTCACCTTCTCTACCCACCATTAGGGTAACTCCTGTCCGGCGCGTCCTTGTCGCGGGGGTGGGCGCCACACCCCTCAGTAAGCCGGGGTGTGCTGGTGGCTGAATTCGGCAGGGACCCAGGTCTGCGGGGTATAGCGCGGAGCCCGTGCCCAGGGTTACGGGTGAAGACCTCAACGGCTGTGAAGGCGGAAGTGGAGACCACTGGTACGGCGGAGCAGGCGGAAGAGGCACTATCCCATCGACAGGCTGCTCTCACATATAGAGGTACCAATGTTAGGCAGGACATTGCAAAAGGGATGGCAGCGGATGAGACTAATCCAACGGTGGCACCCCCACTACTCCTGGAGTAATGCTGCCTTGGCGTCAGGCGGCAGCCGGCTGTAAAACTTCAAAGCCAACCAATATAGTTATCATGAGGCAAAACAAAGAGAGAGAAACGATAAAGGCTAGGGCGTCCCCCTTAAGCGACGGCACGAGTCAAGGCACTATCAACAATAATAGGGCGTCCCCCTCAAGCGACGGAAGAAAGAAGAAACACCGGAGCATGATTCCAATATCTAAGGTGCGCATTGCCACCTGGAATATTGGATCGATGACGGGACGTAGCGCGGAACTTAGTGCCGTACTAGAACGCAGAAACATAGACATATGTTGCGTACAGGAAACCAAATGGAAAGGTGCAAAATCAAGACAAATCGGCAACGGTTACAAACTCATCTACAATGGCACCATAAACACCAGGAATGGTGTTGGTGTTATCCTGAGCCGACATTTCAGTGACAAGATCGTAGAGATAAATAGAGTCAGTGACCGTATCATCTCACTCAAAATTGGATCGGCAACCATGTCTGAGCGTCATATCTGTCTACGCACCACAAGTAAAATGTCCAGAAGCCGAAAAGGTCGAGTTTTGGGAGGATCTGCATACCCTTGTGGGCTCAATACCCAGAACAGAACAAAAACTCATCTGTGGTGACCTAAATGGACACGTGGGCCGTGGAAAAATGATGGTTATGAGGAGTTCCATGGAAACTGGGGTTTCGGTGCCAAATACCCGGATGGAGACAGGATCCTTGACTTTGCAGCAACTAATAGTCTGAGTGTAGCTAACACTTATTTCTAGAAGAAAAACGAACACTTGATAACCTACAAAAGTGGTAACTCCATTTCGCAAATAGATTACTTTCTCATGGATAAGCGGAATATGACACTAGCGAGAGACTGCAAAGTTATTCCGGGCGAACCTTTACCTTCACAACACAGACTTTTGCTGCTCTCCATGAACCTGGGACATCCACTTAAAATCAGAAACTCCAAAGTAAATAAAATAAAATGGCACACCCTCAAAGGAGCTAAGGCCAAAGATTTGAAACACAAGTTAGTAACACATATTAAGGATGACTCCAATAGTATGGAAACACCAGCAGATAATTCATGGTCCAAATTTGAGGAGACTTGTGTTGCATCCGCGAAACATATTCTTGGCATCAGTAAAGGGGCCCTACACAACTCTAAAGACCCTGCATGGTGGAATGATACAGCCAAAGAAAAAGTGGTAGAAAAGAAACGCCTCTTCAAGATATGGCAATCATCCAATGCAGAAGAAGATAAAGAGAGGTACACAGAGGCCAAAAAGTAAGCCAAACGAACAGTTGCAATACAAAAAGACGACTCAGAGAAAGATCTGTACAAATTTCTGGAACAAGCCAATGATTATCAAATATTCAAAATTGCTAAATATAGACACAATAATACTAAAGACTTCGCAACCACTAAATACATTAAAAGTAAAGCTGGCGAATTGCTCACATCAAATACAGACATCAACAGGAGATGGTACGAGTATTACAAAGACCTCATGAAAAAAGAGTTCCCCCGACATCCTGAAAACGAAGAACCTAGAGTTCTAGGACCTATCGACGCGATCAGCGAAGGTGAGGTTAGACGGGCCATCTCCAAAATGAAAAACTGTAAAGCAACTGGACCGGACCAGATCCCTGCGGAGGTGTGGAAATTACTCGGCGTCGATGGCGTCACATGGCTAACGGGCTTATTCAATAACATTCTAACAGAAGGCCAAATGCCCCAATCTTGGCGAAACAGCACGCTATTACCTTTCTATAAAAATAAAGGAGATGTACGTGATTGTGGAAATTTCCGAGGCATTAAACTCACCTCTCACACACTAAAGATTTGGGAACGGATCTTAAACCAGCGACTACTACCATATTGTTTCAATCACAGAAAACCAATTCAGCCTCATGCCAGGAAAGGGTACGATGAATGCGATTCATGCTGTTAGAACGGTAATGGAGAAGGCTAGAGTAAACAAGCAAATGCTTTGGATGGTCTTCATTGACCTGGAAAAAGCGTTTGACAGAGTTCCCAGGCCAGTAATATGGCAAGCTTTGAGGAAACACAGCATACCTGAACACTACGTGAGACTCGTCCAGGATACATACAGTCAAGTCCGAACACCCGTAAGAAGCCCAGCCGGACTCTCAGACAGTTTTGACGTGAAGGTCGGTGTTCATCAAGGTAGTGCCCTTAGCCCACTACTGTTTAATATTATCATGAACTACTTAACCGCATACATACAGAAACCTGTGCCATGGAATATGCTTTATGCCGACGATGTGGTTCTCATATCAGATAGTAAGCAGGATGTCCAGGAAAACCTAGAGCTGTGGAGACAGGCTCTAGAAAACAATGGTCTCAAGATAAGTAGAAGTAAGACCGAGTATATCGTTTGCAACTTCGACCAAACGCGAACTCTGAACACTGGCGTTACCCTGGATAACATCAAGCTGCCGCAAGTACACAAATTCAAATACTTGGGATCTGTGATATCAGATGATGGTACCATAGAGGCGGACGTCAAGCATAGAGTAGCCACAGCATGGAGCAAATGGCGCTCACTCACTGGAGTTCTTGTGATGCTAAAATACCTGTGAGAACGAAGGGGAAGGTATATAAAACCGCTGTTAGACCAGCTTTATTATATGGCAGCGAAACCTGGGCAGCTAAAAGAACCCATACACAAAAACTTCAAACAGCCGAAATGCGAATGCTACGATGTTCAGCAGGCGTTACAATGAAAGACAAAGTTCGAAACGAATACATCAGAGGAAGCCTGAAGGTGGTACCCATAGCCGATAAAATGGTAGAGACGAGACTGAGATGGTACGGACACGTGATGCGCCGTCCTGACGATTATGATGTAAAAAAGTGCCTATCCTGCGTAACACGCAATCGACAACGAGGAAGACCTCTGGCCACCTGGCTGACGACCGTCCAAAAGGACGTGAAGGACATGTCCCTCACCACGGAGGAGACAAAGAACCGAGCTGAGTGGCGCCGCAAGATAACAAAAGCCGACCCCGTGTAACGGGATGTGGCGAGGCCACTTCAAACAGTATCGGTCTTTATTAAACGAGTGATCCTCTTATGCCAGTCATTCATTCAGATCTATTCACCCTATAATTCAGCGACTAAATTCTAAATCCAACATTTGTTATCTCGAATGACGGTCCTCTTACAGTATTACAACATTTGACGTTTTAAAAAAAAAGAGGAATTTAGTTCAATCGGCCTAGAATTAAATCCCACTAAATGCGATATTTTTCTCAATGATCAGACTAAGCTTTAAATGCTTGGAGACTTGCCCAAATACCGTCATGCCCGCCAACCCATCTTCTCAAAGGCAATGGGATGAGCTGCTCTGTATTGGTGTTAAAAACATTTAATTAGTACAGCTACCAGTGCTGCTGAACGTGCTTACTTATTGACAGTAGGGAATTAGGAATCTGGTGTTTGGCTTCAGGCACTTTCTTTATTGTACCAATGTTGGACGACACGACCATCCGCATCCCAACTTACCTACTTATGAGAGCACCGTGTTTCTCCGCATCTATGTGTATGTGAGAAACAGACGATTGCCTTGGACATCACGGATTATCTTGACGCAGGAGCACGGGATGCATGTCCCATCATGCCAATATTAACGATATAATCCGTTGGGCTCTTGTCACCGCCAGCGTACCAGCTGTTCTTGAACCTGTTGGCTTGGCGCGCGACGATGGTAAGAGACCGGACGGTATGTCCTTTATGCCTTGGAAGATGAGTAGGCCTTTGGTGTGAGCCGCTACTTGCATTGACACCCTGGCGCCTTCCCATCTTCCTAGTACGAAATAGTACGCAAGCGCTACTGCTGCATCAGCAGAGACTCTCAAACGGCGCAAATAGACCAATCTAACAGGTAACTGAATTTTTGAGCCGTTTGGGCTGAAACGTTGGATCCTTGCGAAGCGACTAATCGACTCTTTCCGTGATCATAGGACTGGCCTTTACCTCGCTCAAAGAATTAGTATCGCTATTCAGCATGGTAATGCCGCCAGCCTTTTGGGCACGGTACCAGTAAAGATCGATGGGGAGGGCTTTCTTGATGCCTGAAGTTGCAGTATCTGCTCCTTTTTATTTCATTTTGTATGTATTATATAGTTAGCATAGTTTTGCATTTTATTTATAACCAGTTGTATACATTTTATCTACTTTGAAAAATAAATAAAACGAGTGAATTATTCAATTTTGAAACTAAATATAGCAGATTTTTATTGAAATAATTCAATTGCAAAGGAGTAACAGGAATACCAATCGAATTAAGAACCTCCTGTTTAGTCACGGCAATGTTTTATGATGGTTAAATATTCGATCTTCAGAAATTAACACGATCTATTAGAGGGATAGAGAGGAGGCCTTACCATACCAGCCACACACGCACTGACCTGTAATAGTATTCGCTGGACTGGTGATCGGTACCCATCATATCTTGTGTCCAATGGGGATGCCGCCTGCGCTTTTTTCCCTACAGAGGGCGCCTCGTAATTGTCAATGTTAGCTGTCATCTACGTAGATTTCATTGTTTGTCTTTGGTTTGTCTCTTCAAATCTGACAGCTATGAGTTTGTTATTGTCACAGAACAGATTGTCGTTTTATGGGAAATTTTGTTACACTTGTACTTTCACATGTTATTTCGATCAGTATAAAGACTGAGTCATTGGCGGAATCGTTGGGATCGCCATAACACACAAAAAGAAAAATTGTTGTTTGGTCATATCATAGATTTAGTATTTTTCTTTTGGATATACTATATCTATGGGTCATATTATTATGCTGCTGCCATCTACAATTAGTTTTGCGTCGGCATCCCATGGCGCTGATAATTACGGCACGCAGTAGTGAGTGTACTTGGAACTAATACTTATAATGGATAATAATGTCTTGGTATCGATAATTTATTATAAACAATATGGCCTTTGTAGACATTTCTTATGTTAAACACATAAATAAAAACAACGAACAACGTCCATTTGCAAACTAATTAGTTTTCAGTATACTCACGGTGGTTCTTCAAATCGGCACAAAAAGAAAACTGTCGTTTTCTATGGAATAGCCAGTCCAGCTTGTTATAAAGGTCAGTGCACACACGCCACACAGATGTCTCAATCTCTCTCCCTCTAAACCTCTGAAGAATCTTAATGGTAATTGAATGGCTTATGTGGTGGCTCGCAGGTTGCTAATTGAACCATACTTGGAAAGGCCACGTAAAACCAGTCGTGCGAGAAGCAGCCCTCCTTAGATCAACGACAGCTGATTTCAGTGAATAACCTTGATACTTGTGAAACAGAGGAACGTGAATGGATAGGTAATTTCGTCGGTATACTATTGATAATTCGCTATACAATTATACCTCTTTATATATGCTTCATCTCAAGCACAGCAAGGAAATGAAACTATTGTCCCTTTTATGCCTTTTGGAGTTATTTTTGCTTTGAAATGTCGTTTTACTTTTATCGCACAGCAATAGGAGCTAGGGGACATAGTTCTGCTTTTAGTAGAGTGTTGTTTTAAAGGGCAGGCAATAATTGGCACTAAGGGCGCTCATTTTAGTATAGTGGAATTTTAAGAGGTGCTGTTTAGTGTCTAGTATGAGGTATTACAAGTGTTACTGCGAGACCTAAGTATTCATCACCGCTACTATTCTCGGTGCCGTGTACACGCACCAACCTCCTACGGTTAGCGTCGCTGACGCGAACGTTGCGTGTGCTCAACGCAGTATCTCAAAGAGTAGATTTATTTTCTTGTTCGCGTAGTGAATTCACGGAGGCCATGTTTACTCAATTGTGTCTAATTAGTTTAAATTGAATTTTAATGTAATTGTAAGCTGTTCATTATTATTTAATGTTCTTTTTGCCATTGTATTAGGTAACCCTGTGGTAAAACCATTGTATGAGAGCCAACTGGGCCCTGATTCTGCTATTATTTTCACCATAGCAAAACCATTGCGTTACCACAGACACTGTAACCAATGCCATTTAACTTTAGACTTTAAAATGAAACCTTTTAAGTCCAAAATTAAATAACAATCTTGTAGAGTGAATGAAAAATGTTATTAACTCTTTTTCTTTTTATATTGAACTTTAATGCTCAGGCATAAAGTCTAAAATTTAATGACATTGTACGCAATGTCAGCGGTATGATAGTGGTTTTGTTATGTCATAAAATTAGGAGAATCGGTGGCCTGGACTATTCAAAAATATTTGATCAATTTCTTTATCAATATTGCTAAGGATATCTATAATTTTTATTATAACCATTAAGTTGTCAGTAACTTACTAACAAAAAGTCAATAATGTGTCAAATATACTGTCCACACTTGGCAATTGCGTCGGTAGCTTAGTGGTTAAGGAGCCGGCCTTACGATCAAGAGGCCCCGGGTTCAAATCCTGGCCATTACACTACCGACGTGAACCCACTCCTAGCACAAACAATGTAGCTTATAATTTCGGTTGCTAATATTCTTGCATATGCAAATACAAATAGCTAAGTGAAGTGTCACCATTAGCACAGATAACATAATACTAAAGTACAGATACCTCATCCCATACAAAAAAATGAGGCCATCATAACTCGGGCAATTTTACGGGCTAAATTTAAATATTAATATTCGCCACTAGATGTCAACAATATAGCCCGAGGTTCAGCTTACGTTTTACAGTAGTAGCTGCTAGATGGTGGTGTACTATATTTTCAACGATAAGAAGTGTCATACATAAATGACAATATAAATAAACATAGGTAGGCACAATATTACTACTATTTATTTAAGAAGATTGACTGTGAATGATGTTAGTATAGACCGCATCTCCAAACTCGCAATCGGGCTTTTTCCACAGCGGATCTGCACAAGAAAAAAGGGTAATACCCTCGTTTGCCAGATAAGAGGGTTCTTGAGTGTGTTGATAACGAATTAGATGTCATTTTTGGAATCCATAATGGCCACCACGGTGTCCTAGCTAAATTGCAATATGGGTATGGTTTTATGGGTTTTCGAGTATGCTGAGTTCGAATTTGACGTCAGTTTTGGCCTCCAATATGGCCGCCGCGCTGTAGATAGAAAATTGCAATATGGGTATGGTTTAATAGGTTTTTGAGTATGCTGAGTGTGAATTTGATGTCATTTTTGGAATCCAATATGGCCGCCACGGTTTCCTAACTAAATTGCAATATGGGTATGGTCTAATGGGTTTTCGAGTATGCTGAGTTCGAATTTGACGTCAGTTTTGGCCTCCAATATGGCCGCCGCGCTGTAGGTAGAAAATTGCAATATGGGTATGGTTTAATAGGTTTTTGAGTATGCTGAGTGTGAATTTGATGTCATTTTTGGAATCCAATATGGCCGCCACGGTTTCCTAACTAAATTGCAATACGGGTATGGTCTAACTTGTTTTTGAGTAGGTGTGCTGAGTACGAATTTTGTGTCATTTTTGGTGGTTATGTTGAACTCGAACCGATTAAAAACGCACACCTCATGCCAGACTAGGTATATCCAGTCAAGTTCAACATAACTGTTATCACCGGCGGCTGGCGCGGCGGCACGGCGCGGTGGTCGGTGGACATGTCGGACTCGAACTCGAACCGACTAAGCCGTCGCGGATGCACCGCGTATATGTCGAGTACGACATAAGCAATCCCGCCTTACATATGTACTTATGAACGACGTGGGACGTCGGCATACCTAGAATGGGACAAGAATATGTAAATATCGTATGTAGGTATCTATGCACCTATATACACGAATAAATATGACTAGGTTCCTACTCTCGCCATTTTGTTCCGGCACGACGAACGGCTCAAAACAAAGTGCCTCAGCCCCTTGACTTTTACATGAGCGACTGCCGTTTGACCTACTATCCTCAAGAAGCAAAATTGCACGACAGTCGCCTCCATTAATCAGTGGGTGGTACGAATAGCTCAAAATGACTCAGCCCCTTGACTTTTACATGAGCGACTGCCGTTTGACCTACTATCCTCAAGAAGAAAACTTGCGTCAGAGTCGCATGCATTAATCAGTGGGTGTACGAATAGCTCAAAATGACACAGCCCCTTGACTTTTACATGAGCGACTGCCGTTTGACCTACTATCCTCAAGAAGCAAAATTGCACCAGACTCGTATCCGTTAATCAGTGGGTGGTACGAATAGTTCAAAATGACTCAGCCCCTTGACTTTTACATGAGCGACTGCCGTTTGACCTACTATCCTCAAGAAGCAAAATTGCACCAGACTCGTATCCGTTAATCAGTGGGTGGTACGAATAGCTCAAAATGACTCAGTCCCTTGACTTTTACATGAGCGACTGCCGTTGACCTACTATCCTCAAGAAGCAAAATTGCACCAGACTCGCATCCTTTAATCAATGGGTGGTACGAATAGCTCAAAATTCCTCAGCCCCTTGACTTTTACATAAGCGACTGCGTTTGACCTACTATCCTCAAGAAGCAAAATTGCACCAGACTCGTATCCGTTAATCAGTGGGTGGTACGAATAGCTCAAAATGACTCAGCCCCTTGACTTTTACATGCGCGACTGCCGTTTGACCTACTATCCTCAAGAAGCAAAATTGCACCAGACTCGCATCCGTTAATCAGTGGGTGGTACGAATAGCTCAAAATGACTCAGCCCCTTGACTTTTACATTAGCGACTGCCGTTTGACCTACTATCCTCAAGAAGAAAGCTTGCGCTAGAGTCCCATCCGTTCATCAGTGGGGGTGTACGAATAACTCAAAATGACTCGGACTCCTTAAATTTTACCTGACCGACTACCGTCTGACCTACGGGTCCTACCCCTACTGTTAGGACAGTAGAAGAGCTAATGGAGCTAATGGAATCTTTCAACAAAAATTCTTTAATTGAGGAATGGTCACCAAGTCACCAATCCTATGAGAGATTTGACATCGGTCTTCGAAGGGCTCCAACTTTCTTTAACGATTGCCATTTCGCATTTGCGATATTCGTGTAGAAGCGAGAAAGTCGTCTCATAGGAGCTCGTTATAGGTAGGTATATCATCCGCTTGCTTGGCTCGTCGCCGTGTGTCGTTGTATGTGCGGTAGGTACTACTACTACTGACTACCTTGATGTAGATACATTTTATTAAGTTCGCTTTATGTACTTAGGTATAAATGTTACCCTATTCCTGTTGAGTAATTGATCTGATATTAAATTTGATAGGTAGGTAGGTAAGTAGGAAGGCGTGTGTCTTTTCAGACGACAATATACCTGCCTGAGATGTCATACTTTCAATTAATAAAGCCGTTTAACTAAAAGGTATTACGTAGATACCTACCTACCTTCTTGTTATTTTCACGGTCACCCATCCGACCCACCGACCTGGCTAATATCGCTTATAACTTCAAATGTTAAGAACGGTCACCCAGGGTTGTGCAAAAGTAGAAAGAATACTAATTTGGATACGGATTCTCAGTCGGGCGTCGGCCACCGGGGGTCTAAGCTCCAAAACCCGGTACTTACCTATTGAAAAAGTAATTTTAAGAGTTCTAACTCCAGTGGAAACTGGAAAAATGCCTGTGGCAAAATTATATAAATTCATTATTTACACTACACCAACTCAGAAAGTACCCCAGTAGATAGGTAGTCTTTAAAAAATGAGGCAGAAAGTAGGTACCTACCGTTATTATTTCAGTAGAAATATGCGAGAAATATTCCAAATATCATTTTTTTTTCAAATCCGTACTCAGCATGTTTAAAAGCCCTTGTTATTTCTAATAGGTAAGAAGCAGGTACTACCTACCTATCTAGTACTACCTACCTAACCTAGTATTACCTACACAAGGCGCGCGCCACAGGAGCGTTATTTTTCTTAATTTGTTTAAATTGCTTTAAATATTTCAAATTGACTGCTCCCCGCTTAATGGTAAACTGGGGTGCAATCCATAAAATAGTGACCGCCATTACAAAATGCTGTCCCTAGTTTGACAGTTTTGACACCCTCAGAAGGTATTATGCAAGTGCCTTCTAATTTTCCCTTATTTTAATAACCTTATTGATAACTTAGAGCGAAAAAAAATAACAAAATACATTTTGGCGCCAAAAATCCAACGTTTTGCTTTTGTTCACCCAAGTACTAATATGTGAACTAACATGAACAAATATGTACCCTAGAACACTGGGGAGAGTTTTTATAATTTTTTAATTTTAAACAAATAATATTATTATGACTTATTCTTTTCGCGTGGGGGGTTAAAAATAAATAAGCATTCTAAACGTTTTATAGGATTGTTTAATTTTCATTGGCAAAGTGACAACCCTAACACTCAAGTTGGCGGCGTTGTATGTTCGGAACAAAGGGCGATACCTACGAAATTTCGTAGATTATAAAAACAGCGGTTTTCTTCAACAATAAACGTTAAAAAAATACAGAACAGAAGTAACTTTTTAATTGTTAGTTTTAATCATACTCCTAAAATAATTAAAAAAGAAACTAATCAATTGTTAATTGCAGTAAATCTCGTTCGATATGTTTTTTGTTTGAGTAACAGCCGTGAAAATATAGAGAATTGAATAACACGCCATCTATTGTGTGTAACGTAGTGCACAGTATCGGCAGTATCATTATAGTACCGATAAAAGACGGGAAGGGCGCTGCATAATTATAACAAATTGTCGAAATTAGGTTTCAAAGTTCATTATTATATGTTTATGAGGAACAAATATTAAAGTTTTATGAGAAAATAATATTTATAGGATTCAATTCTTGTTCATTTAGAATTTTATGTTAAATTGATACACATAACGCCATCTAGAATATTTTATTAGTCACTAATAAAATTTGTTCGTAGTGGGGACCCAGTGCCATTAGCTAACAACTCTTGTATGAGGCATGATTTGACAACTTCAAGTATTCCCAATTCAAACTGTGCCAAGTCGTACCCTGTACCAATTATGTGAACATTGTAGATATTCTCTATATTGTTCATTTTCTTCAATTATCACTTCTGTTTGTGAGTCACAGTAGATTGGAAATGTTCTCCTTATTACCCGGCAAAGCCAGAGGGGGGTTATTTCACTATGGCATTAATTAATCAATATTATTAATTTATCGACTGTTGAAGTCGTTTTCATAAATTACAAACAAAAGTTATGAAAGTAATAGTTACACATAATGTGACGTGACGGTAGGGAACTGGGACTGCTAGTCAGGGGACGCGGGTTCGATTTCCGTTCAGTGCAAATATTTGTAGTTATGCTTAAGTCTATTTGCGTTGGTATTTCAGAGCCTCGAAGAAAATATATAAAATAATAAATCAAAATATTCTTGGTCTGAAATGGCGACCCAATTTCCTGAAACTTAACCTTCAGTTTACCATCAGACGAGGTGCAGATATATTGACGGGTCGTATATATTATATAACAAAAAAGACATAAGTCAAATAGCAATTTACTGAAAGTATCAGATAATACAGAAATAACCGAGAGGTCAACTTTTTTTCGATTTTTAGCTTTCCAAGTTTTTATGTACGTATAGCAATAATTAAGATGTTTTTTTTTGTATCTTTCCGTGAAAGCTAAGTTGCAGTTACGAGCCAGAACGTGACCGGTTGCCGGCGACGACCACCAAACAGCAGTTATTGGACATGGAGATAAGAAGTGAAGTTTTTTCGCGCGATTGCGGTAACTGACACGCCGGACGAGGCCTCGACACGGCGATTGCCGTGGTTTGCTTTTCAATTCATTCGCTCGTCCGCCGGCACGCACGCCTGGCGTATGTCTGCACAGCTCGCGCCGCCGCGCGTTCCCCATAACTTAAAACCATCAATGGTGTTAGTGAAAATCGTTACAGAACCTAGGAAATACCATCCCAGCGCTACGAAACAGCCACAGCCATGGATAAGGATCATGCTTTAGAAGAAATGATGGGAAAGCTCGGTGAGTGATAATAACGTTGGTTATTTAAACCATATGGATAGTTACAAGTTAAGTTAAGTATAACCCTTGATAATTTCGTAAAAGTTAAATTCTTTTTATTTGTCTCGTGCCAGTGAGCCGCGCGTGTAACGTGGCCTCGTTTTCGTTGCAACTGGTAAATCTTGTATTGACTGAGAAATGTGATCAGTGTTGTAATTAGTAAGCTAACCTCATGTCATTGAGACGTGGGGTTTAATCGGTGTTGCGCTTTCTACTTGATCATAATACTCAATGTCAAGCTTATCACTGCCGTTGGTGCAGAAATAAAAGGATTAAAATATAATCTGTGAAATTAACAATTATGCACTGCTATGTTTCATTTCAAAAGATAAGAAGTAGAAGATAGCGACACATAACCCTTAAATATTCTGTTTACAGGGTAGGTATCTACATATAGAGACGGTTGATATTGTTAGCAAGTCCATTAAAATGATTGCTTGCCCCTAAAACAATTACATAATAAGTCATTATCGCATTGCTACATTAACAATGTTACTATTTGTAATAGGTATAGATAGTGTTGAGTTGTTGATAGTTAGGGTTAAAAGATAATATTAATAATAATTAAGTGAAAATAATATTGTAACAACGAGCTGTTACAATTGTAAATTTGCGTCATATCACACGTCTAACATAAATCAGTGTCCAATATTCAGCAACACAAAGCCCTTGGATGAGTAAATATATTATTCGAGTAATATGTGTCTGGCTACGCAAATAATTCTGCTCGATTGGAAATAACATGTACCTAGTATTTGTATAGACTTATTAAACAAACTGTTGAGCAACTATTTTAGTAAAGCCGTAACGATGTTTAGCTTCCTATTTCGTTGACATTCCTGCTATAGTTCATCTTAGTTCTTCATTTAGGAATTGATGATCAACAGACAGACAGCATTTACGGTAATAGATATGTTCGTTTGCTATCAACTAAATAAAAATAGGACACTTGAATCGATGACCGATAGGAACAAGATAAAAATATTTATTACCCCTCGTTCTGATTAGGTAGAGGTTATTTTCTATGAATAAAGATGCTTATTACTTATTCAGCGGCAATACGTCGTCGCCTGTTTACATGTTGTTACAATGTGCAGTTATTTATAGGTACAGTAAGTACTTAGCTACATACCTCAGTAGGCAGGTACGTCAGGAACGGGATGAACGAATACTTATCGGGACATATCTTGCCCCACTAGGCAAGTGGCAATTCGCTAGCTGGCGTTCGGTGGAATAGAATGACGAATATATGGGATTTGACGTATATGACAGTCGTTAACGCATGTCAAATACGTCAAATCCCATACATTCGTCATTCTATTCCATCAAACGCCGGTTAGCGAATTGCCACTTGTCTAGAGGGGCTGGACTTATTTCTTTTCTCATAACGCGCAGTAAAGTAAAGCGGGGCTTAGTACCCCGCTTTACGTTACTGCGCGTTTTGAGAAAAAAAAATAAGGAATAGAATGACGAATGTATGGTGGTAGAGCTAGAGAAATTCACCAAGGATAGTTGGCCCTGTTCGTCCCACGACTTAGGGCTAAGCTATGTGTCCTGAGATATAACACGATTTCCAATTACTTGGGTAGATATGGCAATCAATCAGCCGCATGTATGGGATTTGACGCATTTGACATGCGTTAACGACTGTTAAATACGTCAAATCTCATACGTTCGTCATTCTATTCCATCAAACCCCGGACAGCCAATTGCCACTAGTCTAGAGGGGCAGTTCGGATAAGTTTCGAGTCAAGTTTTTAGAATAGAATAAATATTTAAATGTCGTTGTAAGATTTCAGAAGCATAATAATGTTGTAGGTTTGTGTTTAATTTACGTGTAGTGGGAAATTAACCCCGCGTTTATGTCATTTATCGCGTAGAATTTTCTCTTGCAATTAAAATAACATATATCAGTGTTTCCCAAACATTGTTCTGCCATGGCCCGGTAATTTTCACACTGCCCCTTCGTGACCCACTGAATACTCTTTACCCAAGCTGGTTCCCTTAATAATACACATTTATTAATTGTAGAAATGTTTTATTAATACTAGGCGCATACAATATTTTGGTATCACCTCTTTAGTCACTAAATTGTTGTACCAAGTATGGAACTGCTGCTTATTTTTTACTAAAGAATCCAAGTTTGCGGAAAATGACGAAAGTTTTATCCCAAGGTCTGGTTCCACTTCAAGTCGGTTTCTATATTTATTTTTAAGGTGAACTAGTGTTGAAATTCCATTTAATTAAATAATTTTAAAATAAGGGCGGGATTGGTGCGTTCCGGTATTTTATTTTGATGGCCCGGTACCGGGTCACGACCCGGCAAATGGGAAACGCTGGCCTATATTAATCGGTGATAATGTAGCATTATAATGATGAAAGAATTTTAAAAATTGGTCCAGTATTTTTTGAGCCAATTCGTTACAAACATACTTACATACGAATCTTTCCTCTTTATAATATTAGAACAGATATTCTTGACACATAGGTAGGTTGACATATATCTAAAATCTGTTTTTAACGGATTCTATCGTGGTACATTTGGTATTACATATTACTTTTATTAGCCCGACGTTTCGGCTGCTTTTCAACAGCTATGGTCACAGAGTAACTAAGATGGTAGGTGGTTAAAAAGTGGTCTTATTTCAATAAGTGAGATTCGCGTAAACTGCAGACAAGACCATATAGGTACTTAAGATTGTAAAATTTTGATTTTCATTTATGTACTCCTCATGTGCCTAAACTGAATTAACGAAGTTGATTCTTGATACTTTTTATCATTTTAGTCATTACAATACTTGTACTTGAGAGCTTTTACATTGAAATAAAATCACTTTAACGGAGTCTATCGCGATTCATTTGGTTATATAGTTATATATTTACATTCAACTTTTATACTTTTCATTCTCGCCAATTCCACGTCTTTTGAATGTTTTTGAAATTTGCCAACTTAATTATTAATCTTACCTTGTGTTCGGTAACCTAAAACATTATAATACATGTCAAATACACTGCTTTGACTCCTAGTACAGTTACTGGCACATAATTTTGACCCTAATAATGTCACGAAATGTAACTACTCTATGCACGCCTACGATAGGACCAATGACATTCACCAATCATAGAGTATAATCAAAAACTAATCCGCACGCCCCAGAAGCCATGTTTCTTTTGCGAGTTTGGCTTAAGATATTATGCCGGTAACTATACATATACTTATACATAAAAGTAATGTCATCAATGTTATGCTGCGTCACCAATTCAATGCTGCAGTCCAGCCGTGGTAACTAAGGCAAACATGTTTTGTGCATCTTCTTAAAAGTTGTGATCGATTTGGTGAATTTATATGAAAAGTGTCCAACCTGCCTAAAATTCAGTGATTTTAGTCAGTCTATCGTGTAATGATATGAATTTTCCTATTGTTTATGCAGGTCGCATTTCACATTCAAATGAACACTGCGCAGTTGGCCGATTTGACGTCTGTTGCCAGATTTAGAACATTTTGTAGTTATTATATTGCATATTGTACCTTTTGTGCGTGCGGAAATATCAATGGATTTAAGCAGGTATCGAAGCCGCGACCTCTGACGTAGCAGTCCAACGCCCTACCCTAATTTAATTAATACAATGCACATAGAAAGAGCACTAGCTTTTCAACTGAATGCTATGGTAGTAATAAACTTAGAATTTAAGAAAACTTCGCGTGACACAGGTGACCTTACTCCATTGCAGGGGAGGCAGGGGGGGGGGGGGAGTCAGAGGGCTCTATTGAGTGCTCCATCGTAATTACAGTGCCAATGCTAATATTGAACTACAGAAGATAATAATTAGAAGGGATTCGAAATATAAAGAATAAGAAAGCAGAAGTTGCAGTGGGCTGGCCACATCTGTCGAAGGACCGAGGGTTAGTTAGTTAGTTCCGATGGGCATTATAGAAAACGAGCCCTAGAGTGGAAACCGAGAGAAGGTGAACGGAAGGAGGGACGCCCCATCCCACCTGATGGACTGAAGAGGTGAAAAAGGCGGTTGGGGTAGTCTGGATGGGAATGGCGGTTGATCGAGAGCAATGGCACACCTTAGGAGAGAGCTATTTTTTATATATTTTTGTAAGTCAAAATGCTAGATTTGCTAGTAAATGTTGATATTCAAAATGGTAGATTTACTGCTTATATTTACTGATTTACTGATTTATCGCCAAATATACTGTCCGTGTTAGGTTACTTGTGACTGTGAAATCTCACGAAAATAGAGACCGCAAAGTGAGGCCCAGTTGACGTCTCTCGAGACTACATAGAGCTTGTCACCTTGTATGAGAAAAGGTCCGATCCAGTGCCGCAAAGATTCTTACTAAAGAAACTTTATTATAATGTGCTGCACACCTTCTAGTGTCAGTTTAAATCATTGTCTATTACGTTAGATCACTACTAAGCTAATGTCGCCATGTGTAAGTACAAAAAAAAATTGAATTTTGGGACGTTGACCACTGGGGGCCTATGCCACTTCGTAAATCAGCATAGCTTGAATTATCTTAGGCTGCTGTTAATTCAGTTATGGTTTTAATGTATCTAGTTTCAGACTGATAGGTCGATCAGTCTGAAAAAAAGTGATAGCAGTGGAAGTCTGCTTTCACATACATTTTATCAAAGTGATTAAAATTATTAGGTTACCTTATCATAAGATCATAAGAGAAGAAGTACAAGTAATTTATCTGTATTGCACTATACTTGACATATCTTTAACTAAACAATTACCTCAGTAGCAGGTAGTTGTATTTATTTATTCATGTACACACAGGAACAAATATAGAGATACATAGTTGGAAATAATAGTACAGAGGCTCTTGTATCAAGGACATTATACAAATCCAGCTGAAATTTATAATTATAAGGTTTTCTTTTTCTATAATAATAGATTAGATCCTTATAATCAATCAAGTAGAATAAAAAATAAACGAAATAATACTAAATTAGATTAGGTAACCTGTAGGCAGGTACCTTCTGTTATTTGCTATCCAAAATTCAGCTTGGTACGGTAGGGTAGGGTATAAGAATTGGAGAAAGTACGGTATTCAAACGAATATGGCAATAACGAGGTCTCTTGTCTTTTCACGACTACAAGTCAATAAGAAAGTTGTTCTTCAAGAAGGGCATTAAAAGGTTTTTAAAGGGTCTGTAGCACGAATATAACGCCTCCGGTACTCGTATTATTGTTACTGTGGCCTATGGACACCACGGTAACCGCTTTCTATCAGGTCGGCCTTGTGCTTGTCTGCCAAAGAGGTGGTATAAAGCTGTGACTTATAAAAAATGACGTCCTTTTGACTTGATATTGCATTTAGAAAGTGACTGTTCCTGTTATTATTCTTATTAATCTCGCATGTTTGTGCGAATAAATTATTCTTTGCCCATTACGATTGTCGTATGATATTACTCTCCTAAAATTTGTCTTTGAGGTAGGCTTGATACTGAAGAAGGATGGATATTATGCCTACCATCTTGAACCCAAATCCGGGTCAGCATTAATATATAATCGACAACCACGTGGAGTAAGCCACGTGCAAAAGGGACCGGTTTTATAAAGAAAACTATCGTATTAAGTAATGAGATGATAATATAGTTTTATGAATATTTTATCTACCGCTAGCCTCTGTATCATCGACCTTGACTGCCTATACGTATAGCAACTAGATTATTTAACATACATCCATATACTCCTGGCTTTAAATCCTTAAAGGGGTAGGCAGAGGTGTATCAACACCCACATTTTGGCCACAATGATTTTTGGTCTCACGTAATAGGGGGTGAGCCTATTGCCGTCACGTGGGCACTTAGTTATGAGCTGTATGTATACTGTCGGATGGCTGACCCTTAGTCGCCTTTTACGATACCCACAGGAAGAAATTTTGTCGCAAAACGAAGAAGGTGGGATCTATAGGGTTCATGTCGTCAAACGAAGGGGAGTTCAGTAACTTGAATGCAGGCATCCATGATTGCTGATTACTTGTGATTCTGTCATCTCTCACCGTGGTCTTAGAGATCTGGGGACAATACATATTTATCTATTATTCGAAGATGGAATATAGCTGGCATTTATTTTACCTGACATGAAGAACGCACATTGCTGCGGTGCAGCTCCGCCCTCACATTCAATCTTCAACAGATGAAGTGACTTCGCCGAACTACCCGGAACGAACGCCGAACTACGGCGGAAACAAGAGTGCTTGCCGTACTGCGAATCGGAGTCCGATCTAATGGGGCGCAGATTTTGGTCTTCCAGACTACTGGGAGCATTTACCAACCATCCTGGGCCCGGATGAAAACACCAGGTGGGCGGTGAATCACATAAAGTTGGCAGCAACTCTCTCCTTCGTGATACTCTAAACGGATATGACTTAGATCGAATAGATAAAATGAATAGCAGCCTTTTACGAATCGAAGCAATGTTTATTCTTATACAAGGGCTTGGTGACCGGGTTTATATTCAGAATTCTGTTCATTTTATTATACAAGAAAACTAGAAAATTGACGTAACTACAAATGAAGTGTTCGGTTTATGCAGCCTTGGACATATACTCGTAGAGTAGCTTCTCCCCTTATCAAACTGATTAGGGTCAAACGTAAGCTGACTTTGTTATAGTACTAAAATCTTTTGCATAAATAATTGCGTTACAGTGAGCACATCACAATATTGAAATAGTAGTGTAGTACGATAAAGCGTAGGCTTCAGAACGGCACGTTGGGCAACTTCAATACTTTTTAATGTGCCTTTAAGAACCCCCAGGATGTTATACAATATGTGATATTTGACTGACATAACGCGAAATATATTTTTTTTAGCAATTAAGGATCTGCAACGTCTTAGGATCTTGAAAATATAGATGATTTTCGTCATCCGAGCAGTCAGGGCCTTAATGTGTTCTTTAAAAGAAAGGTTTCAATCGATTATAACACCTAGATTTATTTGTTTAATACACTCTAGTGGTTTACAATGGAAGCCGTTAGTAGAACTGCACTGATGAAATAATTTTACATCTCGATCTGTTTCGAATAGAGAATGTCAATAATTTGGTGTTATTTACGTTTAAAGTTACCATGTTACAATTAATTTTGTACCAAATTAAGTCCTGTTTGGGCTGTGTTGTAGGCCTCTTACCATGTATCGGCGGAAAAAAGGAGAGCAGTATCGTCCGTATTTTACCAAGGGGTAGCTTTAAGTTAGAACGGTCATTAATAAAAATTAAAAATAAATTCAGGCCTAAAATGCTCCCTTGTGGGACTCCGTAGGTTACAGGAAGCTCATCACTAGTAAATATTGCCACTCGCACACATTGATACTTTTTTGCAAGATATCTTTTAAAATACTTCAGTTGTACTTCCCTCACACCAAGCGCCTCCAGCTTTTTTATGAGGTAGGGAACCGAGATGATGTCGAAAGCCTTAGCGAGGTCCAGGAAGATTGACATACATTTTTTCCGCTTATTCAAAGGGCTGTTGATATAGTTGGTCAGTTGGTGGTTCATCCGATGATTCACCCTCACGAAAACCATTGTGTTTCCCTGATAGCAGTTTTTTTTTGGAGATAACCGATCAATCTAATGTTTATTGTTTCTCCAGTATTTTTGATAATGAAGGATAGATATAGGACTTTAATTCTTCACTACATTTCTATCGGCATCCTTAAGAATGGGACGAACTGCGGATTTCTTCAATTGAGTGGGGAAGACACCAGTTTGTTAGTATAGATTAAAGATGAACGTAAGTGGGGGAACCAAAATATTTTTAATTTGCTATGGTCGACTATCGGCGTCCGAAACCTATATCGGATATCGGATGAATGTGCTTTTAGGGTTATAAATATAATTGTACTATTATCTATTCCGTGGTAGTTGATTTTTTATAAATCAATTAAATATTATTATATTAGCGTTGCCGTGTACTATATTGAGCTATTTTTATAAAGAGGAAAGATTTGTATTTTTGCATGTTTGTAATGAATAAACTCAAAAACTACTGTGCCGATTTCAAAAATTCTTTTACCGTTGGAAAGCTACACTCACCCTGAGTAACATAGGCTATATTGGATTTCCACTATAACGTTTTTACCACCCGTGCGAAGCCGGAGCGGAACGCTTGTTTTCTATGAAGTAAGTCTGTTTGACATCTTCGACACATTATGATAACGAGCACGTTGCTGTATCAATGACACTGAGCGCGAACAGGAATAGGCACCCGTTCTGTCAACATAGTGCTGATTGATAGAGTACGCAAACAATGTTATGACTGCAAGGTTGTATAGTGATACAACCTTGCAGCCTTACAGACAGTGGTTTGTGTTTCTTTATTCATTCTTTAAAGCACTTCATGTGTATAAATACAAATACAGATGAGAGATGACGGGTGTGTCGCGATTCCCCCTCAAAAAAAAATCTGTTATTGCATTTAATCACGTTATTATGAAACAAATAATTTGGGGGTATCACGACCAACCCGAAATTGTTACCCATTTTCTGACAAAAGATTAGAAGAAATTATTAAGAGGTAACATCAACAAGTATCAAAACTCTGTCCAGCGCGAGTCGGACTTGGTTGTGGAGGTCAGTGGCCATCACTTCAGCCAAATCGCAGACTGGAAAGCCGACTTCTACTGAGTTGGGGAAAAGACCTAGACAATGATTGTACTTAATCACCTAAAGATATATTATTTTAGTGAATTTCATTTTCAGAATGAATATTTCGCGCTTATCTATTACAATTTACAAATAGAACGTGACGTCATATACGTTTTTCCTTTGCCAAAAAAGTACGCCAGTATTAAGAGCGTATGTTCTTGAAATGTCTACGATGATTATTATTTTTAAGAATAGGTCGCACGCTTCTAAATAAATATACTCGTCATGATGTTTTGCGATCCCCAAGGATGTCAGCTGATCTGACGTAGTAAGTAGGTCGTAGCTCGGAAATGCGGTACACAAGAGGTGTGTCTGAAGTGTGTGGCTTACGCAAACAGTAATGTATCAAAATAAACGAGTAGGTTAAATATTAGTCATATGAAATACTAGTATAAGCCCGCGGTTCCGTCCCATTACCGCAGCTTTGGTCTATAAGATTATGTCTATATGATAAGATTTGAAATCTTACGTTGAAGTAGTATGAAAATATAAAATTAGCATCGAAATACGTTCTGTAGTTTTTGCATCCATCGCGGACGCAATTTGGTTTGTTGGACCAGTGTCATTATAGTTTTATCTTCGGGAAGCTATGTTGTAGGAAACTAATATTTTATTAGTTCATATTTTATTCAAAGAACATATTTATTGTCAAGTCGTAGTTAGTGAAGCCTTAAAATTCCAGATTTTTCGAGTTTTTTTTTTATTTTTACATCGTTGGACCTTGTTCGTAAAATCACTTTCTATTTTTTTTTGTTCTTGAAAAAGTTGAAAAACGAAAGACCACCTTAAAGAAAGTAGCCTCTATATAATATTATACTTTTTGATATCTATCCCCCGAGAATAAAATAAACATTATCCTAATTGCTGGTACTGTATATTTCTGGCTCAAAATATTTTGTATTTTGAGCTGTACGTAATTCAAACATTTATAAAAAATAGATGTTGGCCGATTCTCAGACCTACCCGATATGCGCACAAAATTTCATGAGAATCGGTCGAGCTGTTTCGGAGGAGTTTGGCAACGAAAACTGTGACACGAGAATTTTATATATTAGAAGATAATTAAAAATTCAAACATTTATTTTTCTAAATCTGAAGTAAGCCTAGCTTGACAAGCTTGTAACGTAGGTTCTAGAATACAGTTTAACACATTTAGATACACATACCTACATAAATACATCTGGAATGAAAATAAACGCGAATCGCGGCCTTAGACCTAACAGTCGATCGCTCTGCCACCACGCCACGTACAGGTAAGGCGATTTAATGCTACCGGCCCCTCTAGACAAGTGGCAATTCGCTAGCCGTAGCTAGCAAGTAAATGACAGTCGTTAACGCATGTCAAATACGTCAAATCCTATACAATCGTCATTCTATTCCATCAAACGCCTGCTAGCGAATTGCAACTTGTCTACTGGGGCAGATTATTTGATAGTCGTTTCGGTCCGAAAGGAACAGATTCGATAGTAAAATCGTCAGGAGAAAACAAATAGCGGCGTAAAAATGGCGTGAAAATTTTTTTTGTTTCTAAATATCAGACGATTTTGTTATCGAAATTGTGCCCAAAATCTTTCGCTTCGAAACTACTATAAAATTAGCGTGTATTTTACTCTCTTTGTGCTCTTATTTTAAAAATATTATATTTAATGTAAATGATTGCGTTGTTATTGCAAATAATTTTATTGTCGCTATGCATATTACATTGCGCTATCATGAGGAAGTCGTCGGCATTTTATTTACGTACGTATATTACGATAATATCTCTCGTATGCTCATTAAATAGCATCTGGTGCCTACCTTCCACCTCACCACCATCTCTTGATAGTAGCATTATTTCAATCTTAATTTACTTTTATAATGTGAATCAGAGTCGAACCGTCGTTGTCGTCCGCCAATATTCGTGTACCAAAAAAAAACATCCCTCAGATTATACTCGAGAGTTAGAACGATCAGAAATGAGAAATGTGAAAAAGTAGATAAAGCTTTGCATTATATTCTCTTATTGTTATTACCATTATTTCAAATCATAACACTATTTTATCGTTAACTAGATGACCCGGCGAACTTCGTACCGCCAATATTTTTCCGCTCGCGTCACAGATCCCGTTCCCGCTGCACCCTCTACTATATTAGACATGTATTGTACATATAAACCTTCCTCTTGAATCACTCTATCTATTTAAGAAAACCGCATCAAAATCCGTTGCGTAGTTTTAAAGATTTGAGCATACAAAGGGATATAGGGACAGGTAAACCGACTTTGTTTTATACTATGTAGTGATGTTGTTAATGTACCTATCTATGTAGCGTTAGTTATATTTTCACTTTCACTGCTTACGGTAACCTACTGTTTGAGCGCGGAAAGTAACCGAATTGCTATAATATTCAGATTCGTGTATTCGACCTTCATGACATTCGCATACTTATATGAACTTGTACAAAAGTGTAGAACTGCCTATAGCAACCGCACAACACAAGTCGTTCGGATGATGGAGAATCGATTCTTTCAGAACTTACCTATACCTTGCGAACTATATTTAAACTGTAGATGCTTGTCCGGGCTCTAAAATGGCAACAAAAAAATTACGAAGTTGGTCATTATTTTATGCACCAATCAGCGACTTTACGAAAAAAGAATAGGTCTATCATAATAAATTCGTAATAATAATATTATTTTTAATTCAAATAGTAATCAATAATTCATATAAATTAATAATATTGACGTATTATTAGTAAGTAGCTATTTTATTTAAATTTAGTGTTTGCGTCATTTTTGAAAGCGGACAAGTTACTGCATGACATATTTATATTAAATCTTTGCTATTATATCTATACTATTATAAAATTGTAAATCAGTTGTGTCTGTGCATTGGAGGTGTTTAAACAATACTTAGGTTATGTTAATAAACAACGATTCTGAACGCAAAAATATGCGTATAGTTATTTATAATGCGGAAATTCCAACGTATACCCAAGTAGGATATTATTAGTGAAATACCTATACTAAAGAAAATGTTACGGTTGTACCATGTAACAATATAGGCTTCTGAACAACGTTGCAAGGTGTATTATTTTCATTCAGTGTTCATTCAATAAAGCAAAATTGTTTCCTTGTTTGCCAAACACATTAAAATGAATTGTGTTCGGTTGCAGATGTTTCTTGTGACGGTAATGGTACCAGTTAACTCACTGTTCTCATCTTGGCTAAGGATGCATTTGTTTATATTTTTACCTGACTACCAAGAAGGGTTATGTTTTTCGCGCGTATCTTGTATGTATGTATGTTTGTAATATACTTTAGTATCTCATATCTTCTGAACCACCGCACGGATTTCAATGATTCATGTCTCAAATGAAAGTTGCTTATTGCCCAAGTGTTCTTGGGTACATAATATATTAACAAAAGCTACATGTTGGCTTTTTGGCGTCAAAATGTAAGTGGTAAAATAAAAATTCATTTGGCTTGAGACTTGCAAATGTGTACCGCTTGCTCTAAAGCTTGTTTTCAATCTTTTCAGAATCAGTCGGGATTTTATTTTTAATAATTTATTTTATTCGTATTCCATGTATCAGGCTATCAGTCTTAAGACAAATTAATGAAATCAAAGAGTGTGTGTACATTAGTACAGTACAATCTCACTAATCCGGCACTATTAAAAACAGAAGGGTGCCGGATTATTGGAATGTTCGGATTACTGGTATTTGACATTTGTAACTATAAACCGTGCGCGGAGCGTGCCGGATTATTGGACGTACCGATCTATCGAAGTGCCGGATTAGTAAGATTATAATGTATATAATATTTCACTCCTAAATAGATCGTAAGCAATGCAAAATCCACTTGGATGCCGACATTTTTCTAAACATTTCCATATTTCTATATACGATAAAAAGTTTTCAGTAGAAACACTGTTAAACGACAACAAGTTGAACTGAAATATATTGACAATGAATAGGAACCAATAAAATCTTTTGATGTACGATGATGATGAAAATATTTTTGAATCGATCGTCGTGGACGCGTCGGTAGCTCAGTGGTTAAGAAGTCGGCCTAACGATCGAGAGGTCCCTGGTTCGAATCCTGACCATTACACTACCGACGTGAATAATTAAATGACTCCGGTTGCTTAAAATTCCTTTAAAAAAAGAAAAATATAAAATGTTAATTAAAATCACCTACATAAAAATGTCGTTGAATTATGTAAATACATCCGTCAGGG
Organism: Eilema caniola; assembly: GCA_949126895.1. Taxonomy (NCBI): domain Eukaryota; kingdom Metazoa; phylum Arthropoda; class Insecta; order Lepidoptera; family Erebidae; genus Eilema; species Eilema caniola. The sequence continues at coordinate 24,181,192 of OX421474.1, forward strand.
TATCACCTTCAACATTTTTTAAATTGTGTCAACGCAATTCAATGTAAATTTCAAGTACCGTTAGGTGCTATGACTATTGATAATTAAAATAAAATAAATTTTATGACTTGCAATAAGTAATGATAATAATTTTTCTTTTAGTACTTAGGTAGGTACTTATGTTCGCAAGGACACGAGAATTCGTGTTTGTGGGCTGTCATAATTTTGTTTACACATCTGCCAGAAACAAAAATCATTTCACCAACTGCATGCCTTTGTAGAAACCCAGTAAATATTTTTGCCTCCGTCCTACCAACATACGACAGCGTACAAAAATATCTTCAATGTGGTCCGCTTTTAGATGTGCTACATTTATCATCTGCTTAGTGGGCACAGTCAGCTTTAGAATAACAAAGTACTCAAAAAGAAACAGAGGTCCCCTTCCCGTTGGCTAATTATTTTGATATTTGGTACACACCTTTAGTTTGGACGATAATACAAGTTTGACAATTAATAGTTAGTACCTTTTTTTAAAAAAGAAAATTAGCTACTGAAATTATCGAAATTACTAACATTCCCTCTACCAACTAAGCTAAATTGCTTGTGCTAGGAATAGGTTCACGTCGGTAGTGTAACGGTCAGGATTCGAACCCGAAACCTCTCGATCACAAGGCCGGCCCCTTACCCACTAAGCTACCAACGCTTTACCAAACGTACGGTACTAAAATCATTTTGAGACTTTGGTATTCTAAATCAGTCTGATGCTTACTTTGCCCTTTTTAGTTTTACTTTGCCCTAAACTTTTTTAATAATAATCATTCATACAAAAAATAACAAAAATTTAGCAAGAAATACATTCAAGGATATACATATTTGTTCTTTATATGTATATATGATGGGTGACTGATGCCTAAGCTAGGCTCAGGGCCTGTGTGTCAGGTCACCAGACCCTCTCCTCTACAGCGTTAGTTATTATTAATAATCATTTATACAAAAAATAACAAAAATTTAGCAAGAAATACATTCAAGGATATACATATATTGTCCTTTATAGGTATATATTATGGGTGACTGGTGCCTAAGCTAGGCTCAAGACCTGTGTGTCAGGTCACTAGGTCCCCTCCTCTACAGCGTTTGTTATGTACACATTATTATTTTTAAATAATATTGATTAAGATGCTTTAATGAACGTCACATTAATAATTACGAAATAGGGTTAAATTCCAGCAATTAATCCTATGGAAAACCATTAAACCAGAAAACTGCCACAACAGGAATCACCATTTTCATCCCTATTAAGTACTAGCTGGTGCTGTTACCCAGGACATCGTTTCTTGTTTAACTCGAACACGTGTGTTTAATTAAGTAATTGAGTTACTTTATCAATTATATTTATAATGAAGAAAGTCTTGTTGGAGTGTGATAAGTTGATAACACAGTCAATTATATAGGCTTCTTTTCGAAAGGGTTTTGAAAAATACTACTTTTTGTTGACCAAAACGTAATCATGCATCCATCATGCATTTAACAATATTTATCAGTTATAATGATTTAAATATCCTTCCTTCCTTGGTAGGAAGGAAGGTTTACTAAATCATTATAACTTGTACATAAAGTGTAGAACTGCCTATGGCAACCGACCAACACTAGTCGTTCGAATGGTGGAGAATCGATTCTTTCAGAATTTACCTGTACCTATATCAAATGCGAACATTAAATCTTTGCTATTATATCTATACTATTATAAAATTGTAAATCAGTTGTGTCTGTGTATTGGAGGTGTTTAAGTAATACTTGGGTTATGTTAAATTAGAACACACTACAACCACTTGAGAACTGAACAAATGAAACTACATAGAGAGTGACATGTACATAACTTTATCCAGCAGCCCTGCATAAAGACGTTTTTTCATGGCGGAGCAGTGGTCCCCTTCTTTGCCGTGTTCATGGCTAATTTTTTCACGGTTTATGTTTTTTTTTTCAAGAAGACCACTGGAGTTCATGTCCTCGTGACATATTTCTTTTGGTGCTGAAACAGAAACTTCTATATTTAGTCATTTAGTTTCAGACTTATGCGTTATCAGTGTTATCACTCATCGGTTTCCATACAAACGGTATAGAATATTTGTTCGAATTTATTTCCGGGCAAAGCCGGGACACGGGGCCGTTAGTCATGATATACACAAAATGTAAGAAAATTTGCTAAAATGTTAACTTGTTAAGTGAGTTTAACAAAAAGCTATCAACAAATAGAGTGATATGATTTAGACCAGTAAAAATTCGTCTCCATTATCATCAAGCCCTATTTACACTTATATTAATACTAATAAATTACATAATTCTTAAATACATAATTTAAGTACAGCGAACACAATTGAATGAAGTAAGTAGGTCAATGAATAAGTTGAAAATAAAACTATGTATGTTTGTAAATTTGTTAATTACCTGTAATCGGGGTTAGATTTTTAAAACATCTTGCTATTACTTTTTAAAATAAAACCTTTCGTGTTTTCTTTTAATGCTGAGACTAAATGAGTACATAAGGAAGTAGCTTGGTGTAAGACTATATAAGAGCTCAAATGCACATACTTCTGTGTATGCAGAAATATGAAATTGATATTTTAATTATTGAATGTTTTTTTTGGTACCTATCTACCAACTTCGGTCCGCAAATACACATATCAAAAATGTTTGAGATCACTAGCAAAAGATTGAATATTTTTTTAAATTTTATTTTTATAAGGAATGTTGCTTACGTAACATGTTTTTTATACAAAAGATAAGTACACTTGTTGAAATAAAAAAATTAAATTTTATTTTTTATTAACAAAAATTGAATTTAGTCGTAATGTAATTTTGACTAATAAATAATTGGAAGAAAAAGAGGTTTAACTAAATATTGTCAACATTTATTATGATATTGTTTTTATTTAGTACAAGATAACTCCTCCCCTGGCTCGAACACATACGGCAATCTTCTTGCGGTAACCTGTCTCATTCTTAAATAACGGTTTCCCTGATCTCTGGCACTGTCTGGGGAGGAGGCTGACGGTTCCAAACAGCTCGCTTGACAGCATTTCACGCGTGCTCTATCGGCATTAAATCAGGCGAGCTGGCAGGCCAGTCTAACCTGGTAATGTCGTATTCACGCAGAGCAGCGTTGATTCGTTGGGCTCGATGTGCGGTTAAATTATCGTCAACCGTTACGAATCGAGGGTCATGGTTTATTCCAAATGACCTGACAATTCCATCAATAGCAAAAGATTGGTACAAAGCTGCAGTCATCGAGCCACGATCCACGATACGGGATCAACGGTGTTCTAGCACCAATCATTATACCGCCCCAAAAGGATACCGATTTCCCGCCTTGTTGAACGGTTCCGTTGGCAGTTCTTTGTCTTTCAGCGTCCCCACGTCTTCTCCAGACACGAAGACTCATCAACGAAGAGATAATTTAGCCAAATGTTTTCCTCGTCGTTTTCTTCATTTTGGCGGAGTCTAGCCCACTGCAATCTGCGCCGCTGTCATTGCTGTGAGTTCAGGGGTACTCGCCAGGATCTCTTCGCGATCCAACCTGGTGTAAGCAATTCCTGATGGTCTGAGTTCTAATTTCTAGTCCAGTAAGTAGCAGCCCGCAACTCAGCTTTTATTTTAGTGGCATTGATTTTTGGGTCTCGGGCAGTCAGCAATCTGATGCAACGCTTCTGAGCAGCAGTAAAAACAGTTGGCCGACTACTGCGAGGTGGATAAGTTGTCAACGCTGAAACCTCCGAAACGTGTTCACGACACAGGATTGGAATACAGCCACTCTGCGTGCTATTTCTCTCATAGAATGTCCTTCTTCACCCAAAGTAACAATTCTTGCTCGCAAAACTGATAATCCCCGGCATCTTTTTGAATGAACTCCTTCTTCGGAACGTCAGAAAAAAAGGTTAAATCAAGTTGGTCAGATTTCTGAATGAGTGCAAACAAAGATTTAATCTCTTTTATACAGAAAACAATGAATATTTTAAACACCAAGGTTATAAAAAAAAATCTTAGAAAACGTAAAGAAAAAACGTTTTATTCTAACGATTTCGTATTATCAAAGTGATCTCAAACTTTTTTGATGTGTGGACGCGGCATTGCGAAAATCAGTAATAAGTAACCTGGTATAATTTAACGAAGAGCAAAATTGTCGCTGAGACTAAATCCTAAAACAATGATTTTTGTAGCTCAGCGGTCAGAGCATGTCCCCCTTTTTTAACGTGGGGGAAATCCCCAAGGATACCACCCCCGCCAAAGACGGACTGCGAGGTTATTTCGGACACGAACCGACTAAGAGCATCGCCCTGTAAGAGACTTGTCGCCAGTTCAAGTCCCGTCCTGAGCGTTTCACTTTTTTCAATATTAATCAAAGTTTTTTGTTTATATTACTGAGGTGGCAAATAAGCACACGGCCGTGGCCTATAGACTTGTGCAACACCAAGAGAATCATACTCGCGCTGCCGACCCTGTAAACACAGAGAGTTCTGTGCCGTCATGGTAGAAGACAAAGCAGGAATAGGCATTGGTCTGATTTTATAAAAGTGAAAATTTACTTAATTTTCTGCCTTCAGTGGAAAACTTCTTTAGGTTCGTTGGGCAGTATTCATAGGTTTTTTTTTTCTATTTAACCAATTGCGACAATTCACAGATACCTCTTTGAAGTAAAAATTTCTTTGAAGAGCATTGATCACTTGTTTTGTGAAGTTAAAAAAATAGAGTTTTCTCTTTTTATACAGACTGTATTCACTTCTGCCGGCATTCATGGGATTCCCGAATGCCACAATTTTTAAATTTTTTGAATAGTTGTTACCTACATTTACGTTTATGTGGTTTACATTACGGACTTTTGGTCACAATTTCAATCTACTTCATTAGACTCTATTGACCTAATTTTGGCATTTTGAAGACATCCTTATATGCGAAATTGTAAGCATGCTCGTTAATATCCGTTGCGGCTTGATGACTCTTATTAATGACGATGAAATTCAACTTCCTATTTTGTCCTATACTTCTTATGGTATCCCAAGGTCTTTAAAGAAGATTTTCCGTTGTGATGCGAAATAAAATTAGGCATAACATAAAAAGTTATTCGAAAAATGGGTTAACCAATTGGAATTGACGCTGATGCGGATAACGACACTTAATTGGACAGCAACCGACTTCAATAACTGTAAGACTTTCTTAGTTAAGGCGGTATTTAAATCTGTTAACATTGAAATTACGTCTACCTATAGCATTGGACCCAAAACTATAAGCAGACGGTTTGCGATCGTACGCTTGTGTGCTACTATAGCGGTATCAATGAACGAAACACTAAAAATATAAAATGTTTTCTAAAATACATACAAACATACATATAATCACGCCTTTATACCCAGAAGGTTAGGCAGAGGTCCACATTTCACCAATCTGTACTCGATCCCTCGGGGCCAATAACGAGGACTCGATCCCTAGGGGGTGAGCCTATTGCCGTATTCCGGGCACTATTGTTTACTCGAGCTGAGGCTGAATCTGGGCTGTACATATTTGTCTGATGTTAAAGTTAAACAGCCTTATCCCTTAGTCGCCTTGTACAACACGACATGGAAAGCGAAGGGGTGGCCCAAATTCTACTCTGCCGGGAACCACGCGGCCATTTTTAAAATGCAAAAGTTAAATAAACATGTCTATATTGCTCTTTTCCTATCGTTGATACGATAGTGTTATCCTTAACACCCTCTTGCTGTGTCTGTGTGATCGTTAATCTGCATACCTATAAATTATAAACGATGTCTATCTGTCTGTCGATTGCGGCCTACTTATAAAATACCTTCAATGTGTTTATACAAGAAAATAGTTCTAGGCATATATTTTGACCCCAAGTCGCGAGAGAAACGCTGCGGACCGGCCGGGCGTGGTTTGGTTTAATATAAAACGGTGATTGGTTAAGCTCCTCCGCCGCCATAGCACTTCATACTATCCTCAAAAGACACCTAAAAGACGCATACTGCGTTAAAAAGTACACTTTATGTAATGTGTTTGTGGTTAGAGCCGAGATATATGCCGGTAACTATACACATAATCATGATACAACAAAATATTAAAAAAAAGGATACGATTTCTTACACTCACAGTGTTAGACCCCGGTTACAGACAAAGCCTGTATCTACCTGAGGCCCGGTCTCCTAAATTTTCTTTTCACTTCACCGTCTATAAGGTGAAGCTTTCTTATACCCCGAAGAACTTGGTGATACCTCCGTAAACCCCAATACGTTTAGTTAACATTGAAAAACTGAAGTAAGGGGTTATGGTGTGGTTGCAGATATAGTAAGTAAGATAGAGTAGAGGGATGCTTAGATGGTTCGGACACGTGGAGAGGATGGATGAGAGAAGACTGACGAAACAAATTTATGAAGCGAGGGTGTCTGGACATCCCGGTAGGAGTCGACTTAGACGTACGTATGTCAATCAGATCGAAGGCTTTTGAAGAAACGACATGTCAAGAGTACTCGAAACCGGCGAGCATGTATAAAATATGAAATATGTGTAACGGAAGATGTGTGCCAGGATCGTATTAAGTGGAAACATGTGGTCTCTGCATACTCCAATTGGAAATAGGCGTGTATGTGCATAGATCAGTGATAAACGCAGAGATCTCCAGAGGTGTATGTACCTACGTTCATGCATTGTGTTGCATCAAACTTTTATCATGTTCAAGTGTCCTCCTGCTGAAGGTAATGGAAGATATTGTGGTGACTGAGTTCTTTAATAAGAACTTTGATCATTTGACCAAAGATAGCATTTATTACGAATACAGTTGTTTCCTTTTTTACACTTTCCATAAATAAGATCATTGTTTTTGTAGTCGTCCCGTAACAAAGAAGGCCTTTTCATGCTTATACAATACATAATTTGTTATCCATCATCATCATCTTATCAACCACACACAGTCCACTGCTGAACATAGACCTCTCCCATAGACTTCCAGAATGACCGATCTAAAGCAGCCCGCATCCAGTGCTTCCCGGCGACCTTGATGAGGTCGTCTTTCCACCTCGCCGTTGGGCGTCCTACAGTACGTTGGCCCGTACGCGGCCGCCATTCCAGAACTTTTTTGCTCCATCGGCCATCTGTTCTCGCTATGTGTCCCGCCCACTGCCACTTCAACGAGCTAATCCGCTGGGCTACGTCTGTTACTTTTGTTCTCCTACGGATATCATCATTACTGACGCGATCACGTAGAGAAATACCGAGCATAACCCTTTCCATAGCTCGTTGAGCGACTTTGAGGTTTCTTAAGAGACCCATAGTCTGTAGTCCCCGGATCTGAAACGTGATCCCTCACTATAGGTCTCTTGTTATCTATACTGTTATTGAATTTTAAATTGGAGATATTTAAAAAAAATACTGTGCCATGCACTGAATTTTGAAGTTCAAAATCGCGATGAATGTTAGTGCGAAAGTATGGACACGCGAAACACGACTGAACTCCTGAGTTATGTTATATTTACGATACTGAACACAAGTATATCTTTTTTAATTCTTGATATGGAAATATACGAATTTTGATATGGATTTTTGTTTGAAAACTCTTGGTGAGGCAAAAAATTTTACGTTTGTTTGATCGCAATTGGTTCAGTAGGAACGGAAAGATGACCAAAATCTCAATAAGGCGACATCCATGCGGGCGGGGCCGCGTTCGTAAGACTTGCACAGAAAAACTACTACAAAGTTGCTCTAAATGTTTCTCCAGACTGTTTGACACAAGTATTCCTGTAGAATATACTGCTTCCGGGCTGTCTGGCCGTGATCCATTTGAAACTTGCGTTCCAGACGTTTCGTCGATCACTGCGGTCGACATCTTCAGTGGCGGTTGAAGTTGTTGGGATGCTTGAATATTATTCAAGCATCCCAACAAATTCAACCGGCAAAACGAGGGATTTCAGCTCCAAAAAAATTGGTACCCAGCACTGAGAGCCACTCGGTATCACAGTGCAAACGACCAATCAGGATCGAGTACGTCGGTGCCACAGCTCTCGACCAATTAGGATCGAGTGAGTCGATTGCCCCCTCCGACCGCGCCTATAAATATGCCAGCGACTGAAGATTCCATATCAGTCGCAACGACGCCGTTGTCGAGGCAAGGTCTCCGAACTCTTCGTCGCCCGGACCTGCACCACAGAAGATGTCGACCGCAGTGATCGATGAAACGTCTGGAACGCAAGTTTCAAATGGACCACGGCCAAACAGCCTGGAAGTAGTATATTCTACATGCCACGCCGGCCGTGAAAGCCTGAAGACTTATATACTAGTATTCCTGTGTATACTGAAATGAAAGAAGAGAAATCTCGATACTCTTGTATCATTGATCTTTATCTGTATTCCTGTATCTTAGGGAACGTACCCATATTACGTGACCCATTTTTAGGACTTTTCGACCCCCTCCCTGAAGGGCACCACCGCGTTTGCCCATGTCGTGGAACGGATCCGGCGGCTCCGACGGATCGTGCGCAGGGCATTGATATATACACACCAGGGATCCAACCACACAGTGGGAGACATTCATCAGCATTAAGCCCCAGTTGAAATATCTTGGGCTCGTGTTCATCGGTCGGTAGGACTTCGATGAAACTCAAGATAGGTCTTAAAAACATCGCCAATTTTTTCTCGACCAAATCGACTACGTAACAAAAATCTAAAACACCCCCCTCCGGACCCGGGGTCCTGTGACTGAGCGTAGTATTTTGGAGACCCCTCCCCCCTTAAACCGGTCACGTAATTTGGCTACGTTCCCTTATATCCTTCGGTAACGTCTAACCTACGTGAATAAATCCTTAGCGAGAAAAAAAAAGCTTTACAATACATCTGTGACGTGCCGGTAGTTGGCGCGAGTTGCGGGCGCGGATTTGGTTACCGCTCACTGAATTTTTTTTTATGCATTAAAATGTCTATTTGCATTGGTCTAGGTGCCTCGGAGAGCACGTCAAGTCGTCGGTCCGGAAATACCGCAGGCGACAGTTCATCACACAGTTTAGCTGTGCGAGGCAGGAAGTTGAGGTCTGCCAACCATCTGTCGCGTAGGGCGACGGCGGACTACTACAGAAACTACAGAACCTCTAGATCACCAATTGGTTGTGGAGGTCAGATCGCAGTCGCTTCATGGAAAATATCGAAGTTCAGCTGCGTCACAGTCAGACTGGAAACCCGACCCCAAATGAATTGGAAAAAGTCTCAGAGAACGATGATGAAGACTTTGAGAAACACTGACGTAAATACACACACCGACAGAATTAGCGGCATACAAAAATATGGAATGGGGAGGGAAATGTTGTGGAGCCCGCACGGAGTTAGTGGTAGTCGACGGCGGATATCTGACTGCTGATCAGTATATCAGGGAGATTTTAGAGAAACATGTTGTGCCATTTGCCCCATTTATTGGTAACGACTTCATACAGGATAACGCTCGTGCAGTGCTCGCTCAGTACAGACATACCTAAACCATGATATGAATCCGATTGAACACGTTTGGGACTTGCTAAAGAGGAGTGTCAAATCCAGAATGCCACCTCCTAACAATCTGGGCGAGCTGCGAAACACATTAGTTGAAGAATGGCAGAGGTTGCCCCAAGAAATTGTTGACAACATCATTCGCAGCATGCCCAGACGGATGGAAACCGTAATCAAGGCACGAGGGGGAAACACTCGTTATTAAACATGTTGTTGTTGTTTCATGTTTAATTATTATTTGTTTAAAAATAAACCTAACTATTTTATACTCTCCTTTTTTTGTGTTCCGCTAATTCTGCCGGTATGTGTATTACCGAGTCAAAGTTAACGAAACACAAATAACTGTTGATAGAAATTAGATGGCACAAATTTGTCACTAATTTCGGCCGGGTATCACCGTGTACGATTGCAAAAAGCCCTCCATAGTAATCCAATCTCGGTTGGATTGCGTTCAGCGGTCAGCAAGTGCATAACCGGGCAGATTGTTGCTATCAAGCTGAGTGCCACCATATTTAACATGGTATGTGTATCTAATGGTGATCCTCTTTCCTGAGACGTTGCCTTCAGCTTACCATAAGGCGAGGTGAAGTCAAATTGACGTGTCCTATATATATCTATTTAAAAAAAATATATCTATCACATATAACTTTCATCACTACTGTATATGACTAAATATTATTTGTTACGCATTTGACTTTTTATTAACCATTACGTAATTGTAAGGAAATATTTTATATTATGCCAACGTGCGTGATAAAACTATCGGTTCACGTTATCGGTCACATAACTTACAGAGCATGTCGAAATCACATCTGTGTCAATATTCTATACATGTTACATACAAGCCACAAGCCACAAATGTCTCCTAATGCCGATATATATGTCGCCGCCAAATAGTTTAGTCAGCCATTCAATTAACTGCCTAGGCTCTTTACTGAACAGCGCGATTCAGTTAACGGCCTGAATGGTGTTCAGCCATTTAATTAAACGTCTAAGCAAATAGCTTGGATCGACGACGTTTAACTACTTGCCTAGCCATTTGATTAAACAGTTAGAAAAAGGATTTATATCTGCATGGTTATAAAAAAAATAACCACGAGTTCTAACCTAACCTAACCAAGTCGGAGTGCGCAGCTATCCACAACAAACCTATCACTAATTTATTTAAATAAATTTACTACGGCTACACTCACGTAAATCGTCTGGATGTGCCCGACTAGTTTCGGACCCGACCGGAGTCCTTATTCATGATTTTCTGTGAATACACCTCTGCCTACCTACTCAAGGATTTACATGTGTAAGTGTGTAAGTATATGTATGTATGTATGTAATTTTCTATCTTATTTCGAAATAGTACCCCATTTTACGATTGGCCTAAGCATTAGCCAGCCAGGTTATTAAATGATGTAATAAACGAGACGGCTGAATATCATTCAGGCCGTTAATTGAATGGTGCCGTTTAGATAACTGCCTAGGCAGTTAGTTGGACGGCTGATTAAGTTGGTGGCGGCGACATTTGTAATACCACAGATAATATAATCTAATTGTTATGTACCTAGTATCAATACACTTTGATTACAAACGTTGTAATTATAGGTAAGTCGTGACTTACCAAGCCTTGTGGCAAGCCGTATTATAAAACAGAATAATGCATGTATGGGATTCACACGTATTTTGCAGTTTATGACAGGTCGTCAACGTATGTCAATCCCATACATTGGTCAATATATTCTATTCTACTAACGTATTGACATTTGCCTAGAGGGGCTGTACTTTTGTTAAAAGTTATCATGACGTCAGTAAAGATATCATTATTATAATTAAACTCATTTTTATACCAAAACATTCTCAGAGTAACGGTATTTTATGTGGATCTTCTGAAAATCTGAAAAATGGAATTTGTATTCTGGGGGTGGTCCTCTTAACTTAAAGGTTTAAAAATAATATAACACCGATTCGCAGACCTACCAAATATGTCATCCGAGTAGGGCCATATGCGTTGTCAACCTCACCTTCGGCCTTGCACTGCGACGCACAGACGGTGTGCGTTTTAGTCGATTCGATTCCGATATAACCTCTTCTCCCGGCACGTCTGGGCTCCGTGGAGATTCTACCAAAAATCTAACATATATGCCCATTTTTAAAAAAAATCGTTTAAGCCGTTTCTGTGTAGCTTGCAGAAAACGCTGTGACACGAGAATTCTATATATTTTTTAATATTTAGCTTTACAAAGGTCCATGAGGTCATTTGAAGTGGAAAGGACTATTCGGTGAAGGAATACTTGGAGGAATCTGAAAGCATAGTATATAAACGGAATAATTAATTAATTACAAGTGTGACATAAGCTGTATTATTATTTGAAATTATTTGACATATTATTATTATATAATGAACTTAATATTTCTACACCTATTATGGTAGAATATGTATGAACAATGTAATAAAATTAAGACCTCGATGTACCATATTCATAGAAATAAATTCATTCATTCATCATCATTCATCAACAATGATAAATATTCGATGAAATGTCATTTCGACAATAGTCCACAGTGCAGTATGCAAAGACGTAGGTATATAGGTAGTCATTATAAAAACAATGTGAACAATAATTTAAAAAGGTAACAACTGCCAGAAATAAATCAAAACACGATCTTTTCTTTTCCATCCTAGAGTTAATCCCAGTCGCATCCGAAAGCTTTCACCTCGGAGTTTGGAGTCCACTTTTCCAGTCTAGTGTGTGACAGTGACACCCATCTGACGTTCACAAACCATTGTTGAAATCTAAGTGTTGCAGTTCCACCAGTTGTTGGACGTTTAAAGCTCCAACTACACCTTACGACTCCCCCCCCCCCCTCCCATAGACGCGGGATAACACCCGAACTACCCCTTAGGCGAGGCCGCAGTCGCAGGTCTGTTGGTAGTCCTGGGACATCCTAAGGGCTTACCCGGGGCTGCCAACCGCAGGCTATTAGGCGGTACGTGAGGGTTTTTAGTCGGTAGGAGTCCGGCATAGCATCCATGAAGGATTTTCCCTCACGGTAAAAAGAAAAAAAAAACAACTTTACTACTGATACAAAAGTTCATATGACAACAGTGTCGGTGTCCTAAATTTATCAATTCCGATTAGGTACTATTTCATCATTCATTATTCAATCTTACAGCGAGCCAAGCCCCTAACGGCTGGTTCTTATATGCGATCTCAATCCAAATATGCCAATGCGAAACAAAAACTTCGATCGATTCGTTGCTCTAAACGTTCATATATTCAATCGATGGATCACTTTGACCATCTTTTTTCACTATCAATCTCATATCATGATAATTTCTCCAGTTATTAATTTATGCCTCCATTTATATAAAGTCATCAAAGATTATTACGTACACGTTATTATCATTTCTTTCTTTTCATACATATTTTTATTGCTTTTAACTTTAACTATTTAGCAACATCCAAAAGAAATTCTAACGTGCAAAGTACGTTAGAATTTCCTATCGTACCAAGTACAATGTCCCAAAGTCGAGCACTCGCCAAGTTTGTTTTTAAATGACAATAAAAAATCTAGAATGATAATCTAATTGAAGATTAATATATTAGTTCATAAGATGTACATATACTTACTATAAATAAGTAACAAATTACCAACTATTAAATCAATGACGGTTGATACACGCATTTCTTAAAAAATAGTTTTAACGATGACATAAATTTTCAGTTATAATAATAGAGCAGAACATAAATTTCAAATGAAACAACATTTTATGATGGTCAAGGCCAATCGTTGATATCAAGGGCGCTGACCGAATTATCCTCATGAAACTTGGAGGTACGGCTGCGTGTGAAGCCGGGGGATAGAAGGTGGTGGGTTTGCTTCCCCTCGCAGTAGAACCTCCCAATAAGTTTGTGATGGGTGCTGTCATTTCAAAGTCACACAGATATGGCCCTCCTCTCTCTTCACAGAATGTGGTATAAGGTGAAATGGGAGGTTAATTCCATGGGATAATCGCGAGTCCCCCCGTTCTCGACTCTTCAATAGTGAAAATTTTGCGTGATAAAACGTTATTTTACAACAATTTTTTTTAAAAGGCCACATTGAGCGATTATGCCAAAAACGAGTTACTTTAGAAATTTCCAGTAGATCGTAATAGATTCTTATAAATTCGTAAATAGTCACTCTTATGAGCAGAATCACAATAATTCATTTAGTAACCAGATTGTAATTGCGTGTATACATTGCCACATGATAAAATATTATCCTAATACGATTGCAATAAAGTGGCCAGAGCTCACTGGAGAGTTTTTGTGCTGTCGGCGGGAAGACCAAAGGCTATTCCTGCTTTGTCTTCTACACTGACGGCACAGAAATTCTCTGCGTTTACAGGGTCGCCAGCATGAGTGTGACTCCCCTGGTGTTGCACACGTCCATAGGCCACGGTAACCACTTTCAATCAGGTGGACCGTGTGCTTCTCTACCACCTGTTGGTCGTACCAGAACTGGTCTGTTTAACATGCTTCGATATTGCCAATGAGTTGTGAAGGTCACACACTTCCTAAATAATATCAATATTCAGTAAACCTGCAGTAGAGAAAGCACACTTTACTTAACACTTGGATGAACATACTGAGAACGAGAAGAATCGCAAGTAACGTATTTCCGTGGTCTCAATTCTACGTCGCCGCTTCCCTGTGTCGATATGTTTGCGGATGAGGTACATTCTCACTAAAGCAATAAAACCCATAAATAGGTACCACCAACATTCAATACTATTTGCTAAATATTGATTAAGTTATTTATAGGTTAACGTCGTCCCGTGGTTCACACGCCAAACGATTTACTATAGTTAGTCGCGGAAAGTTCAAGGCCTGAGTAAAGGAATGATTATTATTTTTACTGGGTACATTACATAAATACGAAAAACTTGATTCCGAAAGTCACAATCGAATCCGAATGATTCGAAATTCCGCAAGTCAAATCCGATGTTCCATAAATCCTATTTATTGAAAACCCGAATTTCAAAAATGTCAGAATAGCGAACCATTACAATTTCGAATTAAGAATATTCCGAAGACGAATTGAGATTATCAAAATTCCGAAACAACGCAAACCCAACAATCCAATGCCTTACAATCTCTTCTTACTTTATCGATGTTAGTTTTAAGTATAATTAATCATATTATCAAACATTATTTAAGATTATAATGAAAATTTAAAATCCAAACTGAAGTCGGTATGTAATAAAATCTATCAAATTGTATTAAGTATGTCCAAATTAATTATTATATGGAATTGAATTTAAAAATTATTTAATTGTACTATAACATTTTGGTAAGGTATTGCATACGTCTATAGGCTACGGTAACCACTTTCCATCAGGTGGGCCATGTGCTTGTCTGCCACCTCAGTGGTATAGAAAAGAACTCGTTTTAATAAAATTGCAGTTTTTGTTCTTTTCGTCATACGTTAAAATTCTATATCATTGTTTCTTTTTTAACAAACTCTTTTTTAAACCACAACCATACCGGTTCATTATGTTTACATAACTTGTTTTCAAAACATTAACATATTGAGCACAATTATGATAAGTTATCCGCATATTATACTTGTTTTCCAAATTAAAAACTTATATACCTATTATTGAATATGTTGAAAACAAGTTAACATTAGGAAAGGAAAATAGAACCAATGCGACCATTCTCGCAGACGGTATAGGTATAGTACTTTAAGTTCGAATTTTCTAAATGCTAACAGCGTAAATATTCACCTGTCTAAATTTGACAAAGTACAGAATCAGGCGCTAAGGATTTTAGAAGGTTTCATACGTACTACATCTGTACATAGTATGGAATGCGAGTTATGTAATTCTAATCTGATTTTAAGACGAAATATTTAGCTACTAAGTAATGTTTGGAAGCTCACTTCTTAAAAAACCGGACTGATTCTGAAAAGATCGAAACAAGCTTTATAGCAGGCGGTACCCATTAATTTTCATCTGGTTTGAGATAATTTGCAAATGGATACCACCTGCCATAAAACTGGTTTCGATCTTTTCAGAATCACTCCGGTTTTTTATTTATAATAATTTATTTTATTTTATACTTTTAAGTTAATGACATATTTATATTATTATAATCCCTTCCTAATTTCCTTCATTTTGATACCCCACTCGATAAATTTGATTGAAAATATTTTTTTGACAACATACATTTTGGTCCCTGAAATGTAACATTTAGCTTTTGTTTACATTTTAAGAACCCAAGAACCATTGGAAGAGGAATACCTTTCATTTGAGATATCAATCAATGAAATCCATATAGTGGTTCAGAAGATATGAGGTAATAAAGAATATTACAAACAAACATACATACATACAAGATACGCGCGAAAAACATAACCCTTCTTGGCAGTCGGGTAAAAAATAGCCAGCTACTGTAACGAAAGGTACTGGTAAAATAAAAAAGACGGGTTGCACTCCAGGAGTGCCGGCAGAAGTGAAAGCATTTCCTTTCTTTCTTTCTTCTTTATATACAGAGAAAAAGATAAAAAGAACAAACCGTACCATACCATACCTATAATATAGCGCCAATCATAGAACCTATCACTTATTTTCTCCTAATTTTCTGTCAGAAGAAATTAATAAATATGTATGTATGTGAATAAAATATGACGTAGGCACTTATTGTATATCCTATTAAAATATTCTGTAAAAATACCTATCTATTTGTGTACATGTTTGTGAATTTAACAACAATTTTAATTCTCCATAATATTTTTATTAAACGTATAAATTAAAAACAGAAAAAATAATTTCAAAAAGTATTAAATTACAAAAAGAAAAAATAATCACAAAAAGTGTCAGAAGCCCAGGTTCCAACCCGGTACTATCTGAAACCATAAGGACTGACAGGGGAAGCGCCTACCGCTAAGCCACGAACCTTCTTAGCGTACCTAGTAAAATAAACACTCTGTAGCTAGGAATGTTGTATGACGTCATGTCGTCCAACAAAGACGTCGGTTATGGGTCAAAGGTCAAGTGATCCTGGATGGCGCGCGAGTTTGACAATTTTTACCCATCCAACGCCGCTAAAGAAGTTTTCATTTCAATAAAAAGATTACATTACTTGTCACTTTATACAATTGTACTAAAAATGAAATGATATCTTTAAGCTTTCCTTTAGAGATGTTTAGCTTAGACACATGGGTTTCCAATATAAACATTGACAATGTGATGTCATATCATACTTAAGGTATTAGTCAAGATAGGTCTGGTTTATCTTAAGTAATTTAACTTATAGGAGCCCTTACTGAATCTTATTTAGTCTAGAATTCTAAATGATATGTTATCACATGGATTTAATACTAATGTCTCTAAGTACACTATTGTACTAAGAGTAAATCTAGTTATTGGCTTAAAATCTATACAGATGGTTTAAAAAAAACATGGTATTTGTGGAGCTGCTTTTTATGATTCTAATAATGACAACGGAGCTCATTGCAATATCAGAACCATAGGTTAGAACAGGCAACATTTAATAATAGTAGAGGTGTAGTCTTTGTCGACATCAGGAGCGCGCTCTAACATATTGCTCAATGCGCCTCTGGCTACAGAGATGTATCGATAGCTTGTAGTATTGTTAAACAGATCCTACACCTAACAATGCAATGCAATGGGTTCCGTCACATGTTGGTCTACCAGGTAATGAGAAGGTGGATTGGCTGGCAAAGAAGACTATACATGAAGGAAGAAGTATTAATATACTATCAAGTGATTTTGAGCTTTTGTCTAAATATAAGGCTATATATAAATTAGAATGGAAAGAGTACTTTAACGAACGATCGCCTAATAAAGGTATCTAGTACAAAACTATGCAAAGTGAACCTCCCCATATCCCTTGGTTTGCCAATACCACCCATCCACAGAAAATATGTTGTTATAGTTCATAGACTTCACTCCAGACATGCTCCGCAAATCAATAGGTTTTTGCGTCTTATAAGGAAAAGTGCCATGCAGATGCGTAGAATATGCTATGGGCAATCTTTACACCTAGCATCATAAGAATAGATGGTTTAAGTCTGTAGACCGCTTCGTCGGTGTCCAAGGTGACTTCTGCAGTAATTTTTTACTGTAACCGTTTACCATTAAATAGCCCAAATACGTCCATGTACTATACCATATCATCACAGTAAAACGAAAGTGAAATGAAACGAAGAGTGTTCGTTAAATTGCGATATTTTTTTGCCTCATGTCTGTCAGACTAACTAATAAGAATGCACTACGAGCGCTATGAACTTTTCAAGAGCAATGAACTTATCTACGTAGTTAAACCTATCCATTGAATAAAAGTGTTTCATTAATAATATAAACTTTAAAACACGTGATCAGAAATGGTGTTAGCGGCGTCATTCGTACAGATGAAATAGACGTCGTGTCGGGGTTATCATCACAGGTCAACACCGATAACGTCGCTGTACAACACTATCGTATACAACGACCCCCTTTATTTATATTTCAAGCTTGTGTAAGAAAATAACATCACAGTAAGGGGGTCTCACACTAAAGGGGCCTACACGATAAAGGGGACCATACATTAAAGGGGGCCTACATGCTAAAAAGGGCCACACACTAAAGAGGGCCAAGAAAAATGCTTCTTAACAAGAAATGTCTACAAGTAGGTGCTCGTAGATATTTGTCAGCAGCAAGCAGCAAGCACACAGTAATGTCAAGGGCACCTAATGCTCCTTGACACTGTCAGGAGGCTGCGTAAATGTAGGCTAACTTGCTGTGTGCTTGCTGCTTGTGTGACCCCCCTTAAACGACAGTAATATAACTACCGTTTCACGTCTATTATTAACTGCCTAATCACAACACTATTCGATGAAGTAAGTAAGTGGACATAAACGAAGTTTGATGACTGTTGAATTGACGGTTGGAATTCTTCTTTAATAATGTGGAATTTTATAATCCACTAGCAGATGCTCGCAGCTCTGCCCGCGTGATAATTTGATCGCGTTCACTCTTTATATACAGGACACGTCAATTTGACTGCACCTCACCTGTACCCATGGGAACGTATTCCTGGAATTAAAAGTGTTATTCCAGACTATAATGTATCCCTGTACCAAATTTCAGTTCAATCCATTCAGTATTTAGAGCTATAGGTAATATCTAACTATTATGAATTACCATTACCGTGTACTTGTATAACCTTCTGTGTTTATTATAGACTGCATCTGACCGATACAGGTAATATTGCATTTACGCTTGATTATTCACGATATGACTTATCGTAACAGTGTTATAATCCGTGTTGTTTATAGTGGGTATATCTGCTGTTGAATTGAGGGATTACGGAATTGGAAATAGATGCGTTTTTGATATACCAAGCGCTCATAAGTCCAAGCTTACCACTCCTGTAAACTGCCGTCTCTATCTCTGACGCAGGTTTTTCTTTGTCAGTTACGAAGAGACGACGAAAGGCTCTCAATGACTTGTGCTCAATGGAAAAAAATTGTAGTTTTTTTTTTTTGTTAGTATAGCGGGAGTCCTCAATTCAAACAATTTGGCTATTGCAGTCCACTGCTGGACATAGGCTCTTCCAATGTTGGGAGGCTTTGGCATAATGTTTCCTCGCTGGCCAGGCGGGCTGGTACAGGGTTTGATTTAGAATTTTCCTTATCTCGGGTAATGTCGTTGGCGTATTTTTCCAATAGTCGCCTGTTACGACTCCCTTCGGAGGATATGGGTGGTGATATTTGTATTCTTTCTCCGTAACTAAGCGGAAGTCATACAGACATTCAATAAGTAGATAATTACCTTCAAGATGGTTCTCTTAGGGTGCGTTTAGACCAAACGAGCGAATGCTCATTCTATCCGCTCAACGTCAAGTTATTTTAGTGTAAATAGTGACAGAACATTCGTTCGTATGGTTCTTTGACAACAAGGTTTCGTTTCCTGTAAATTATTAAGAAAGAATGCTCATAGAATGCTTTTTTTCTAGTTCTAGCTGTATGTTCGATTGGTCTAAGCGCACTATTACAAATGTATTTCCACATAATGTGTTTACAGCGTATTCTAAAACAGACCGAGTTAGCATAACAACACTTTTATTGTTATGGCGGCATATTATTGGAACAGACATTAGCAGATCTGGAGGTTAACAATGTACTTGTAGTGCTAGGCGTACGTCAGTTCACGTGTTAGAAGTTTAAGAATACACGTTTATGTACTGAATAATCACAAAGAGGAAAGTTTTGTTTGTTTGTAACGAATAAGCAAAAAAATTACAAGACGGATTTTCAAAAATATTTTATATAAACCGATATTATAATATACGGATATTACGTGGGTTTTATTGTTAAGTAAAATATAGCGGTATAAACGGTGAAAAAATAACATTGACATTCCGGAATTGCCGGCAGGTGATTACGCGAATATCGGGACCATTGGAAAATAAAAAAAATGGTAGAACCACCCTCTACCGACTACACTGGATACGGTAGTAGTTACCAAACCCTCTCTTAGGCGGCGCTATGCTATGAATTTTAGAATAGCGCCGCCTTGTAGAGTGTTTGAGAACTACAATGGTGTCAAAAATTGTAACAGTAACAGTGTCTTAAGCTCAATGATAATTTTCCGTCACAAAATTTCCAAAACATCTAAAGAAGTTTTCACTGCTAAATAAATTTTTTATACCACTTAGGTGGCAGACAAGCACACGGCCCACCTGATGGAAAGTGGTTACCGTGGCCTATGGACGTGTGCAACACCAGGGCCGTCGCACTCGCGCTGCCGACCCTAATTTTAAATTAAAATTATGGTAAAGTAGACTGATATAGGAGTGTAGCTGCTACTTAAGGCTTCTAGTAGTTGATAAAATCAGATAATAAATATAATTCTTATCCAGACGCACAATCAGAAAGAAAAAATGTTCACACTCGTAACTTCCAAAAGACAACCTTGTTTTGGCGACAATGTTCTGGCAAACTTTACTAATTTGTAGGTACTACCTATTAAAAATGTCTTATTGAAAATAAAAAAAACACCCTAAACACATTTTTGAATATGACTGAATGAAACTTTAAATATTCTATATTGATTCTATAGTAATTGTAAAAATTATAAACAATATGCATTATGCTGCTAGATGGTAGCACTATTGTAACGAAATCTTTATTTACATTACATTACCAACGAGTTTTATATGCTTACATTATCATATGTTTAAGTTTTGATATAATTTATGTGATTCCAAGTAGGGAAATAAGTATTTTAACTATTTTATTTCCTCAAATGAGATTACTAGTTCCAACTATTGATTTTTGAGTGTTACTAAAGATATTTACTTTGTAGCGGTACCCCATGATAAGACCAACTGATCACGCAAGTAACTATTGCCCTTGGAATAGTAAACATCAAAAATAACAATATACAAACCCCATTAAATAATCGCTTAATTTTGTTATTCGAGTTTACGAATATCACTCATGGGACTATTCGAGTTATTCGAGTTTTACAACTTTTACGAATATCATTTTTATTTTTAGGTTAATGTAACTAAAATCGTGTTTATGTCTTATTTATTATCAAGAAAATTGAAACTAATTAAGTAAAGCTGGTAAAGGTTCTAACTAACCAAAAAGGTGCTTCTACTAACCTACATTTAAAAAAGACGGATTCAAAAACTGAAAAGTATAACATAACTTAGATAAAAATATCTGAATTTACAGGTTTTACTGATCTGTTAGAAGCCGGTGCCTAGCCCGAGAGGTCATTTTACATTGATTTTAGTATAGTAGTTCAGGCACCACAAACAAAGTTGACACCGACTGCTAACAAAACAATAAATCTGTAAATTCAGTTATCTTCCTCTAAGCTATTTTTATACTTTTTGGTTTATGAACTCGGTTTTTTAACACGTAGTTTTTTAATTCATTACTTTAGTTTGCAATAGGTTATTATTAAAATTGTATTTACTTTTTTCCCAATTATTGATTTAATCGAGTCCAACATGCATTCGACCATAGTTTTTTAGGTTTGTTTTATATGATGACATGACATAATGCTTTGAATAACATAAACCATATATAATAATAATCATCAAATATAATGGATTTACGATTGAATACTTAACATCTTATCATAGTTGGATATTATTCGAAAAACTCGAATAATTAGAATATCTACCTATTTATAGAATTTTACTATGAAAGCTATAAAAATTCTGATTATACGATGAAAATTTTATACATTTTTTAATGTCTCATGGTACTTATTACCATGCCGAGGTCAGTTAAGTCGCAATTCCCTCCGTAACGAAGTGGTTAGGTATATTAGCATCAAATCAGTTGAATAAATCCATATTTATTTCATCGAAGATCCAACCGACTAATGCACCATGCATTGTTAGGTTATACGCAAGTACTATTATTGTAGTAAGTATTGTTTAAACACACCTAGTAGTACAGTACAGTCAGCATCAGAGCGATCTTAGTGAAATACTCGAAATTATCGATTTAGATCGCACGGTATTAGAATTTAAATCAATGAAACAGTCTGGTATTAACATCACTAGTAGGCATTAAGATCGTTCGTCGTGCCTCAGAGAGCACGTTAAGCCGTCAGTCCCGGTTGCCATACGAACAACTATGGCAGTCGTTACGGGTAGTTGGAGCCCTAAAAAATCCAACAATATCGCTTTTGAGTTGTGGGGATAAGATGGCAGCGGTCTCACAGTAAATATCGAAGTTCAGCCAAATCCATAGTTAAGGTGCTTTTCCACCAGAGGGGCGAGACGAGACGAGGCGAGAAGAGAATTGAAATCGCACTGACCCTTTTCCACTAAAAATTGCCATCGCGAGCTCGCGCGGGACCGCCGCGCCCTGCCGCCCGTATGCTTCATATATAAATGTATTTTAGACAGCTCACACACAATGCTCGATATAACTTTATTCTAGCGTCAATGCCGAAAACTCCGATTAAAAAAAAGCGGTCAATATTCACGTCAATCCACACTGTTTCCACCAAAGATGCACTGGCAGAGGATTGAAAATTTGTTATACAAATTTCAATTCTCTCCTCGCCTCGCCCCGCCTAGCCACACTGGCGGAAAATCACCTTGAAGGTGATTTATACTCTATATCGGAACCAATACGGTTCATTTTTGCACAAACAAATATTTCAATTCACGCCTCGCAAATTCTCGTCAATCCACACTGTTTCCACCAAAGATACGCTGAGAGAGGATTGAAAATTTGCCATACAAATTTCAATTCTCTCCTCTCCTCGTCTCGTCTCGCCCCTCTGGTGGAAAATCACCTAGACTTGTAAAGCAGACCCCAGACTCCAAGTTGTAAAGCTTCGAATGCGACTGGGATTAACGCTGGGATGAAGAAGTAGGTAGTTATAAAGTTAATTTTGAGTACTTCGCTGGTCAAGATAGATCTGAGGCTTATTATATTTCTATGAACTCACTACATACAAAGATTAAAATTACAAAGCCATAAATGTGACTGATATTGACTTATGTATTAGCAGTGTCAATAATATCTAATAGACAAGTATATTTGCAGTACAATATGTCCGGCGTGTCGTAGTTGAAGACATCAGGGGTTTTCTAAGACAGTGTCCTCACTCAACAACAGACATTCGTGTCTGTTGTTGAGTGAGGACCAAAAAGACATTGACGTATGTATTTTTGTTGAGTTGACGAACAATTCATAGAAACTAATTACCTACTATTCTTAACTCAGCTAACTCGAAAAAACATCTAAGAGATCGGACGCTATTTTAATAAATAGTAGTGCCTAATAAATATCCATGTGGTGACAGAAAAAGAATACAATTACCATTTGGAATCGTCTCCCTGAATGTTATCTAGTTGTATCGTTTGGTGATAGTTTTGGAACCTTTTTTTTTTTTTTTTTTTTTTTTTTACCTGCGGGAAATCCCCACGGATACGCGGGGCGGGTATCCGTGGGGATTTTCCGGAGCCGGAGGGGTGGGTTATGTCGGACTCGAACCGACTAAACCGCACGCCGTCTGTGGGTCGTGGTGCTAGGCCGAAGGTGAGGTTGTCTTGCGACATATCCCTCGCACCCCGGCTGACCCAGTTTTGGATCCTTCAAGAGAATCAGACACATCACAACGGTGTAATATATATAATATTGCAGCACACACAATAATATAATTGTTGGCATGTGTGAATTAAACATTTATATTGTGTGTTTGGTCTACTTAATATAATTAAGTATTATATTTTAACCTCCCAACATTGGGAGAGGCCCATGTCCAGCACTGGACTGCAATACGCTAATTGATTGATTGAATATTTTTTATCCTATGACTTAATAAATACTTTATACCTTATTATTTCGTGAAAACCCTCTGTAACTATCATTTACAATGCTTTGAATGTAGCTAGGCATGCTGACCTTTAAATTCAGGTGCACAGACTAATTATAATATTCGCTATTGTTTCATGGAGCATTACATTCATCAATTGCAGTGAAGCACAGTATTTACTTCCATCTGAACACCTGTACCTGGTAGCAAAGAACTGATTCAAATATTGCGTTATACCTATATCAAATCAACACGACACAATGATCAAACTAAAATCTAATTTAGAGTTTATTGATTCAAGAGTATTTTAGCTTGGGAAAAGTAGTAACTTTAAGGTCATTTTTAATTTAATTTTCCTAATATAAATAGATAAAGGGCACATTAAATTTTAATGTCAAAGAAAACCATACGGTGCATTTTTGGTACTTACATTGTGTGTTGACAAAGAAAAATGTTCCTCAATCTTATCAAGTTTGCTAGAGTTTGGTTTAAAAATGAAGGGAATATATATGTCATAATGACTTTTCATTTATTCACTTCTTCTTTTTCACTTTTCTTTCAGTTTATGATTGGAAAATGGGTACTGCCTGCCAGCTATCAAACTTGTTTCGATATTTTCAACAGCAGTCGGGTTTTTAATTTTATTTAAGTAATTTATTTTTCAGGTTACGTCGTACTGTCGATTGAACTTTATCTTCCAGCACTTATTCTTTTTCGTTGTCGGTTTCAGGTGACTTCGGGCGGTACCAATTTTTCCAGTTCGTCTTGCATGTACTTGGCGCCATGACAGCTGGTATGCATATGCTGTCGCTCGTGACGGTGGGTGCGGTCCCTGATCATAGGTCAGTTTATTTTTTATATGCCTAATGTATTATACACGTGCGGGTTATTATAGAAAGACGATTGTGACCTTTCGCATTTCGTTTGGAAGCAAAATTAAAGATTTTTGTATGTGATTGGTGCGAAATTTATCTAATTTTGATAATCAAATATTACATGCTTAAGCCTAATTTAAACTAGAATACTAAATAGCAAATTATTGCAACTTTACATAAGATATTTAAAAAAAAAAAACAATGTTTTGGATTTCATCTTAATAACATACTAAATATTCCTTAAGATTTTACTTAAATCTTTGTTGTGCTTAAACCAATAAGAACCAGATTAATTTAAGTAGTTATGGTCATGTCACGTATTTGTTCAAGTTTTCTTTTTCTGCAATTTCGGCAATCTGGAAAAATGCTCAAAGCTCAAAGCCTCTCCCAATGTGCTCTCGATCCTTCGCCTTGTGAATTGTCACAACTTGTTAACATGTACTACTGACCGTATACAATTAAAAAAGGTAACTTGTAAATTCTATCGTCGTGACGCCACCGTCACTGTACGTGGAAGAGAGATCCATGATTTCAGTTCTCCCAAAAGAAATCTATGATGTGCCCAACGCGCCTCAAGGGGGTTTCCCTTCAAACATTGTCAACGCAGACACAGACCTAAGTAACCAACTACTGTTTGGTATCTATATAAATAGACGTGACCGTACCTACTTCCATTTTTTTTATACCACTGAGGTGGCAGACAAGCCCACGGTCCACCTGATGGAAAGTGATTACTGTGACCTATGTACGTGCGCAACACTAGGGGAGTCAACCGAGAGTTTTTGTTCTCGCAGTGCAGAAGACAAAGCAGGAATAGCCTTTGATCTTCCCACTGATAGCACAAAAACTCTACAGCTCTTACTACCCTACTCACCACCGCCGGGAACACAACACGAGGTTATTATGACCGCGGTATTTTGTAGGGCGGAGGTACTTTCCCAGTCGTAATGCTCAATTGGACGGCAATACCGTCCTTTATGTTTTAAATATGTAATAACTTGCTAATTAGTTCACATTGCACAGTAAATTTGGCACAAGTGTAATAATAAGTTTTGATTCAGGTATATGACATAAAATAAGTAGATATAAGGTATACTTTGCATGAGCATGGGTGGGTAATCAAACAATATCCGGAATTGGTCGAAGATCAGGAACTGGTTTGTGCGCATACCATGGAAGATTACTTGCTGTGCAATTCTCTAAGCGTACAGCGTTGGGCAAAGCACTGCGACACCCTCAATAGTGATTGTCATTGGTCGGACTGTAGACGTCACTAGCAATGGACCAATGACAGCTTCTATTAAGGCTGTTGCAGAACTGTGCTCGACACTGTGTGCTTAGAAAATAAGAGAGCCTGGGCTTCAACGGAAGAAAGTATTGTTCATTGTATTACTTAATTGTTTCTTGTTTTAGATATCCTTTCAATATAATTATGATTAGTGAATATATTTGGTGCGTCTGGTATGGGTTAATCTTGCTTTTGGTTAAACAGCGTGTAAGTTTTGCTTGCCGAGGGAGGAGGGGAACAGCTTTGGTGTTCGTTATTGTACAAGAACAGTGATTTTATCGGAGCAGATGATTATCTGCTGGTGTTCTGAATGTAAGTACCTTATTCTGTAACATACATGTCCTTGGGCTAAGGTTTGCTATGTGTACCGCTTCTTAAATGTATTTGTTTTACTAGAATGATTAATTTATATTAGAGTTCAACCAAAGACGTAATAGCCTATGAGTGGATTTCACCAATTGTAGAAACTGAGATGATTTAAATGTAATTGCGTTATCACTTATCACGTTTTATTCATTCTACCTCTTGATTAAAGAGAGAGTTGTCATTGGTGAAATCAAGTCTTGCTGATGATTGAGTCTCAATTCTGAGTGATAAGTAGGTACATGAGGTGAACTCCTTAATGCATTTGATTTTGGCCGTTTTTTTTTTTGATCGACTAACACCGATTAGCCAAATGTGACCGTTTCTGACTAAGATCTGTCTCATTTCACTTTCGAAGTTTGGGGTCCGCTTTTCGACTTTTACTTCTCCATTTCACACGGGCCTGGGCATCTATACCATTCTCATGTGCATTTTCTATGACGCCAAGCCAGCGCTTCTTGTGTACTCCTTCTGGGGCAGAGCGGAGGCGACATGGCCAGACATTTATTTTTATTAAATATAATATAAAGCCGCGGGTGCATGATTTATCTGATTACATAAGTTTATTAAAATCTCACGCAATCCAATGCCTACTTTTGAATATAACTACATTACAAATAAGATAAGTCCAGAAATGTGTTCTTCTCTTCTTCTGTATCTATAATGCTAGTCATCAAAAACCACACGGTATTACCAAATGAATGCACTGGCCAACAGCGAATCCGATTTAAGATTTTTGAATATTTATGTATTCCCGGTCAAATCAGGAATTTAGACCTCTAGTCAATCAACTTAGTTGACCTAAACTATTGGACTAAGAGCCCGTGAACGCCAGACCTTCGTCATTTTATAAAAGCTGAAAATTTGCCAGCGCATGCTCCCCACACAGGTAAGAACGATGGTCCTTTATGAAATTTGGATCATAATGGATTTGATAGGTAAACGGTACTAACGGTGTAAAAAAGAATAGTAAGTAGAAGGTGCTGTTGTATGAAATCAGCTTTTATAGGTACTATATCATATAGTTTCATGAACATTGAAAGGGTCTGGCTAGGGGTTACCACTATGTTAAAGTATCTGTATATGAATGACGCGATTTGTAATAATACTGTGAAGGTAAAATACCTAAAAAACACACTCTATTATTTGACAAAATATCGATTATCTCTTTTCAAAACTTTAACACCGTTCACCTGCCAAAGCCAATATGGCCCAAACTTCATTATGGGCCATCGTTCTTACGTGTGTTGGGAGCATGTGCTGACAAATTTTCAGTTATTTATTAAATGATGAAGTTCTGGTGTTCACGGGCTCTCAGTCTATATTAACTACAAATATCAGTTGAAACCTTACTTGATTTATGAGGTTGATATTCATTTCATCATTCATGAAAAATAAAGCAAATAATATCATTTCAATTTGTATGTCTCCATTTTTTGTATGTAGTGAATTTGAATACGTATTTAACGAAACCCTGCCTATCCGAGCAATAAGGGGTGCATAGGTATCCTAAATGGCTACAGGTATGAAATTTAAACTTATCTATTAATGAAAACAATATAATGACAGAAATTCAAATACTATTTTCTTGTAAACCCAAAATCGTACCTTAGTAATTACCTACATCACTCCAAAACATTACAATATAATATCACAATAAATAGATATCCACTAATAGTAAAAAAAAAATTAAAGAAAAAAGATCCTACATGTTGCCATGGAAGTTTTCTCATTGAGTTGAATTTGATGGCAGTTTTTGTGAGATTTTTTTTAATAAATAAAACTAAATATTGATACCGAAATACAAGGTGTATTTGATATTCTGATCGAACATAGGTTGCGTTACATATTGTATAATATTATTCAATCTATGCTATCTATGTATACGTAGCTTAGCTAATTAAGTACCTAATTAAAAGTTACTTGTAAAATACTATTACATATTAGCACCTAGTAACACACTGCTTTTATAAATATGTAATACGAGCTTATTGTCCCTTAGACAGGATAACAACATTTACTACAATTAAAAGCTAAATAACAGCAACTAACACGCACCTTGGCCTGGCACGAAAATAAAATAAACGATAAGAAAATAATAATAAAAAAATATTTTGAATTTCAGATGTTTCCTGCCAGGAGTGGACAGTGCAAATCATACAGAACCTTGGAATTCATCACTTGTTTTGGCTGCCATACCTATGAACGAGCACGGAAAACTCGAGAGTTGTATAATGTACGGGGAAAATAACAGCCTAGTAGATTGTCAGTCCTGGGTCTATGATGCACAGTACTATACTTCCTCTCGGGGTATCGAGTGGGACCTCGTCTGTGGTCGTCGCTGGATGGGCGCTGCTGCTCAGACAGCATACATGATTGGTGTTGTTTTTGGGTCCCTACTATTTGGACGTTTATCCGATAAGTTAGGAAGAAAAAAAGCCTTTCTTTGGTCTGGCATTTTGCAGCTTTTACTTGGCACATCTGTTGCTTTCACTACTGACTACTACAGCTTTATGACACTTCGATTTCTTTACGGTATCTTTGGATCAGGTTCATATATAGCTGGGTTTGTGTTAACAATGGAAATAGTCGGACCAAGCAAGCGTACAATATGCGGTGTTGCATTTCAAATCATGTTTGCTGTTGGAATAATGCTAGTTCCCGCTTGGGGATATTTAATTGACAACAGATTCTATTTACAAATACTTTATGCACTACACGCAGCCGTATTGCTTCCCCACTGGCTCCTTATGGATGAGTCTCCCAGGTGGCTGTGGTCACAAGGTCGAGCACGTGAGTCTGTAGCCATCATAGAGAAGGCATTAAAGTTTAATAAATCGACGGAATCTATCGATACACCCGCTTTAGTGTCGCACTGTAAAGCGACGTGCGCGAAATATACTGATGAAACTTCCGCTGGAACTACAGACTTGTTCAGGACACCCAAAATGCTTCAGAAAACTTTAATAATTTGTGGCTGCTGGTTTGTCAATGCCGTAGTATATTACGGACTCTCACTTAATACCGGCAAACTAAATGGCAACCCTTATTTACTAATGTTTTTAATGGGTGTGGTTGAATTACCATCGTATGCAATTATTGTATACTTTTTGGATCGTGTCGGCCATAGAGCACTTATAAGTACCATGATGGTGCTCGGTGGGATTGCTTGTCTAGTCATCGTCGCTCTACCTCATGGTTCTACGCCAACCACAGTGTTCGTCATGATAGGTAAACTTTTCATATCTGGCTCCTATTCTATTATATACAAGTATTCGGCGGAACTGTTCCCGACTGTAGTGCGAAGTTCTGGAGTAGGTCTAGGCAGTATGTGTGCTAGTGTTTCAGGTGCATTCACCCCACTTATCAATTTACTGGACACTTTAAATCCGAAGATACCCACGGTTCTTTTTGGATTTTTGGCCTTGTTATCTGGTTTTTCGACGTTCTTCTTGCCTGAAACTATGGGGAGAAGCCTGCCTCAGTCACTAGAAGATGGTGAGAAGTTTGGTATTGGTGATACATGCTTCACGAATTGTAGCGGTCGACGGATGAGCACAGAATCTGCAGAGCTGCCTGAAACGATGGTGCCTCTCGAAAGTATGGAGAAGAAACCTTAAATACAGTAATAAATGTAAAAACTGTGCAAAGCCATGTATCGAGAGTCAAATATATAAATACGTAAATCTAATTATACAACTAGGTTTTAAGAATATCAGGTTAATAGGTACAACTACTATAATGTCATTATTTGCAATCTGTTCTAATTCGCAAATTTTATTGGGACTTTGTTTATAATGAAATTTTAAAGCAATTATGTATGCTAACTCTTCTTATATTTATGTCGCCGCCAACTAGCATAATCAGCCGTCCAATTAACTGCCTAATTAACACCATTCAGGCCATTCATAGAATAGCACCGTTTAGTTAACTGCCTAGGCAGTTAATTGAACGGCTGATTAAACTAGTTGGCGGCGATATTTATATATTTTGTTCCTATATTTATTGGTATTTCGTTGATATACCAACGCTAGCAACCTATCTCTAAATACTATTAAGTGTTTCTTGTTTTTATACTGTTACTGTTGAACAAAGAATTTAGATTTAAGTGTTTGCGTACCACCTACCTACGTAAAAAAATATATATTGGTACTAATTTTAAGTGGTCTAGTCAAATGTAATACAAACATTTTGCGTTCCTTGAAGCATTTTTGCTTTGGACTGGATATGTATATCATTAACAATTAGTTGCTATAAAGTTTGAGATATTTAATGGGCAGCTGTAAGTAACCAGTAGATAGGTACTCAAAAAGTACCAAAAGCAGTTTTTCGTGAGGTTGCAACGACTGATTGGAGATCACCAATAAATTCACTTTCAGTCCAGCCCCTCTTGCGTTTGCGGCGTTTGGTGGAATAGAATGACGAATGATTGGGATTTGACGTTTATGACATGCATTAACGATTGTCAGATACGTCAAAGATTCGTCATTCTATTCTTCAACTTCAACTTTAAAGAGTGGCTTTTGCTCATTCTATTCTATCAAACGCTGGTCAATGAATTGCTACTTATCTAGGGGGGCAGAACATTTTGTATGATCTCAAGATATTTTATTCGCGAAAAACCGATTTGGCTCTTTTTGATCACTTTGACCCTCGTGCCAACCTTGAATTTTCCTCCATATTTGACCACACCTTTGTTATGTCAAAACCTAATAATTATAAAAATATACTATTTACCTACAATTCTATTTTTCATAAAAGGGGTCTATGAGTAGCTACCTATTGAGGTTTGTGAGTGTTATGATGAGTGAATGTATAGTTATACAAAGTCTCACTACTTGTACATAAGTAAATGAAAGACGCCATTACGAAATTTGTAACCATTTTATTATATTGAGTTAAATTTATTATTCGACAATAAAAACCCATTGGCGAAATTAAAATAAAGTAATATGTCATACTTAATTTTTATGGAAATACACCATGGCAAGAAATAAATTAAGTAAGACGAACATGAATTGTGATAGATCATGGCAATTATGTATAAAATTTTACAAGATAGAACGTAGTTACCTAAATTATGATGTTTATATGTTCCATTTATGTTATATCAAAACTATTTAAAAGAAATTATTGGTTCCTCTTTGTGTGTGGTCTTAAAGGGGCGGTAATAGCCCGGTCTATCTACACTAAATTAGAAGAGTGAGGCTACAATAATTCGCACCCAGCTGAAATTTGGCAGGATTGTTCGAAACACAAAATGTTTATCGATCTAATACCTGGATTTTTTTTTATTTAGGTCAAAAGTAATAAAAATAGGTATTTCACGATTTTCAACAAAACGGTCAGTTTTATCATAAAAATGTAGGAGACAAAGTTAAAGACCATGAAATGATCTTTAAAACTCGATCTAAAATTTCAATATTCTAGCTCAGCGGGCAGTATTTTAAAATCAAACTTGTAATTCAATGCACATTGTTTCGTACGGAACTCTCAACTTTTGATGATAAATCTTTCTTTTTTTTTTCTGAAAATCACGAATATCCTCTTTTAAGGACGTTTGATACCGAATGAAAAAAATTCCAGGTATCGGATCAATGAGCACTTTTTTTATTTTATTTATGATAGTGTTCCAAATAATCCCACCAATTTTCTGCTGGGTGCGAAGTATTGTAGCCTCGGATTTGCCCGAGGTAATCAGCTATTCAGACTAATGTCGTCCCTACAAACATGGACCCGATGATGTTACAAAACTACTGAAAATTAGGTATTATAAGACAGTTTCTTATGCTCCATTTCACAAAACTATCATTAATTATATAATCGGGCATTTTTTGTGGTAAGTATTTATTGGTTGGGCGTTGGTTTAGAAACTCCGCCCTGGGTAATAAAGACAGCAGCACCTCTCTCACACGGGGGAGCCACGACCATCGATTAAATGCCGACCGAGACTGGAGCGGTCCTGCAGGAGGCTACTCGGAGACTTTCCGCGTATCATCTAAAGCCTCCCTAGCAGAGGGTACAACTCAATGATCGCCAGCGAGAAGTAAGCATCGAGATGTGTTTTGCTCTGCTCAACAGACAGCAAAACGAAAAGATTTTAAAAGGCTATCTGCACGAAAAATGGATGCTGTTTGACAATCACTAGCGGTTAGCAAAATTGATGTAATTGAAATATAATGCAATCCTAGATAATACTTAGAAAAGATGACAATTTTGTTAATGATGTAATATATTAAAGACACAATTTAATACCTTTTGAAGAAAATAACCACTCACTACACACAATCTTTAGTAAAAATAGCGTGAAGCTGAAGAATGTAATGAAACTGTCGACTAATATAGGAATAATGCTGTCTCCTTCCCTCCCTTCCTACTCTGTGGACACACTGCCACTGCAGGAGTATCTAAATATACTTGTTGTGGATGTCCGCTGTCTGCTATAAACTGAACAACAAGTACATTGAGAGCATTCTTGATAATATATTGTTACTTTCAAAACGGCATCGCGTCAATCGGAATCCTAACAACGTGAGATGGGTTTTCACGCCCGAGCAGAGTTGTCTCTTATTTTCTGTACCAGACATAAATAAGTTCTTTCGTGTAATACTGCTCTTATATGTCTGGGATGACTCTGCTCAGTAGATATGAGATGCTCTCGACAGGTTGTAGCGACTTGCAACCAGCATTATTGGAATCCTGAAGTCACCAATACCTTCTAGCCTTTGCAGTTGCGTAGAGACATTTATTACCCAATAAAAACCTGCCATGGCGAATATTTCGATGAACGCTTCCAATTAGTCCCAGCCCCTTTTTTTCTATACCTACAGTACAACACGTTGCGGAGCAGAGCAATCGTCAATTCCAGGACATCTCCAATCTACTCCAGTCTTGTTCAAGCGGAGACCACCAGAAAACATTGGTTATTATAAGTAGTAAAATAAACCTACTTTTCTATTTCCTGGATATTATGATAATTAATTGTTTGATGATTATTCAACTAGGTACTACCTAGGAAATAGAAATGTATATTTTGTTATGTAGGTATTAGGAATACCGAAAGACCAACGTTGCCGGTTTGGGAAAAATGCCAAGCTAGCTAATATTTATGTATAGGCTATCAATGTGATAATGTTTGTATGTTCTAACGGTTGAACGAATTGAGCACATGGATAGATTTTTCTGGAATAACATAGGCTACAATAACATAGGGATCAAAATTCAACGAGGGCGAAGCCACAGACCACAACTAAGTAGTCAATTATAAAAATGCCAGAATTGTAATAGTTAGGTATTTATGAAAATATAATATGGCCCTACAACAAACAGGGGAAACACTGGCAGCCTAATGGACACGTCCTGACAGGACAGCCTGGGGGATGCGATTAACGCGAAGATGATTATGGTGAATCGTAAATTGATTTACAACCCATAGTTCGATTGGTAATTTTGCAATATCAAATGGTGATAATGCGTTAAATTGCTCGAGGAAAACCAGTAGGTACTCGTAATTAGGTGATCTACCACGACTCCGATCTTGTTTTCTAGACAAGAAATTAATAATTACATTTGATGGTTTAGGTATGCTGTGTAACATATTAATAGCTTACACACCCCCTGGTGTAATTCACTAAGCATATAGCGTCAAGCTCAGCGCTGCTATAGCCTTGATAGAAATTGTCATTAATCTGACTGGGTGCCGTAAATGGTAGCCGGAGTGCGAGGGATATGTTGCATGACAACCTCACCTTCGGCCTAGCACTACGACCCAAAGTCGGTTCAAGTCCGACATAACCTCCCTCTCCGGCTCTGGAGGGGGGGGGGGGGGGTATCAGTGGGGATTTCCCGCACGTAAAAAAAAAGTGTGACGTAAATGGTGATTGACCAATGACATTCTCTATCAAATGTGTCACTGCGCCGGGGATGCATGGGGTGCCACCGCCTCCTTGTGAGAGCAGTAATGCTTGTTATGAAAATGGTGGAGCAGGAACGGAGAAGACTCGCCAAGCGCACCGTCCACGAACGGAAACGATCCGCTGGGATTTTAGCTCATTTCCTCAACAATTCACTACATCTATAGTTTACGAGATCAATATGAATGAATGAATGAAAAACTCTTTATTGTATGGTACACAAAGAAAGAAAGAAAGAAAGAACACATTACAGTATAGTGGTAGGTACAGTTTTGTAGCATACAATTGGCGGCCTTATCGCACAGGGCAATCTCTTCCAGGCAACCATGGGATGGAGTCCAAAGAGAATAAATAACCACTAAATTTTAGGTTGATCTAGAGACAAGAATCAATATTAATTAGGTAATCGATTCAAGTAGAGTAAGTGTTGTTAGCATTAACTTTAACGATACTCAAGTAGGTAGACGATAATACAATACCGAATTATGCATTTATATACAAATTCAATATAGGTAGGCTTTTTCCGGAGCGACTGCCGTCAGATTCCAAATTCAAATCTAAATGATGTCGCCGCCAACTAACTTAATCAGCCGTTCAATTAACTGCCTGGGTAGTTAACTAAACGCCGCCATTTAATTAACGGCCTGAATGGTGTTCAGTGCAGCCATTTCGTCCACGGCATATTTATGAATGTTAATAAAAAATATCTGCATATTTGTGCACCACTTAACTGCCCATGCATAACTCCACAGCGCAGACTCCATTATCTCACGTTGTCTGTAAGAAATCGCACCTAGCGATAAGACCGCCACTTGTACTGCCACTCCCCCATGATGGGTCTAACCGCCGCAATCACGGCGTGCCCGTAGTTGCTCAAGTCGTTCGCTAATTTAGATAGTCGAAAATGTATAGTATTGTCTACCAAAAATACTCAAATGCTATAAAATGGGATTCAGTTTCTGAGAGCAGGAACGGAATAACGTATCACGCAATTTGTATGACAATGGGGTTGGTCCCGCGGCGTGGATGTCGATTTTCATGACTTAATTTTCGGTTCTACTGAAACTGGCATAAATAAAACTGACTAGAATTTTATTATACTATAGAAGAAATAAAATATTCAAAAATCGGACAGTTAGTAATAATTTTTAATGGCCTCGTTATCGATACCGTTTTGAAAGGAAGATGTTAATTATTAGGTAACTCAAAATTTAATAAAACCAATAACAAAACATATTTTTTTTAAATTTCATCATCCTAGACGCATCCGAAGCTTTCAATTTGGAGTCTGAGCACCGCTTTACCAGTGTAACTGTGGATTTGGTTGAACTTCGATATTTTCTGCGAAGCGACTGCCATATAACCACCACAACTCGAAGGCGATACCGAAGCATTGCAGTTAGACCTGTGTTGTTAAAAAGGGCTCCAACCACCCGTCACGACTGCCATAGATGTTCGTATGGCAATCGGAACCGATGGTGCTCTCCGAGACTTGACCAGACCAATGCAAAAAAATATTTGAATTGAGCGATTATCGAACACGCACGTTCTGCGTAGCGGCCGCGTTCACTACTGCTACAGAGCCTTTGTGTACCTATATTTTTGAAAATATTCACACCCAAATATTTTATTCCTGCTACTACAATTGAGAATTTTGTAAGACAAAACTTGAGTGTCTAATCAAAATTTACCTAGCTACTCGTGGAAAATTACCTTGATAGTAGGTAGGTACAGTCGACAAAAGAAATATGGTTACACTTTTTCATATAAAGTTCTTTGTAAAGGTGCAACCGTATCTCCTTTGTGACTGTACTTATGTTAACTAATATGTTTATGTAAACAAAAACAATAGTAAAAATAATTGTCCAGAGCGCCTGTACTGAGAGTGTACGACATTTAGATTTAATTAATTTGCTACACTACGACTTTTGATGACTTATTTATATATTAAATTATTATGTTCGACCTTGTATCCTCGGACCTTGAAAATGTCGGAAATTTCCAAACCCTAAGCACACTAAAGCGCTCTTCTCCCTATGACGAATTAAAGTCCTTTAAGAAATTTTAAGTTTCGAATTTTGATCTCATAGATATTGTAGTAAATTGTTGACAAAACTAACTGCTGATCTAATGAACTATTAAACTCATAACTATTGATTTAGTATAATGTTTATCTAGTGGCGTTGTTGATCTATTGAACTATTGATCCGGCGTATGTATTCCTAACTTACTTAATTAGATTGAAATATATATGTAATGGACCAAGTGATTAAGCCTCGCACCGCGTCAAATTTAACTTTATCAAATTGCCTAATTGACAAGCAGTACATATAATAATGATCGGGCTGGCCGTTTAGTTAGATAGTAAGTAATCACTTTGCCCGATAGAGCTCGGCTTTATGCATAATCATTACAGGAACTTTCCCGTAGAAATACCATTAAAAATAAAATCACACCAAAATTGGATAGGTATAGCTAAGCACTGTTCTGCATACCAAGCAGTAAAAATCCATACTAATATGATAAATACGAAAGTAACTCTGTCTGTCTGTCTGTCTGTCTGTCTATCTGTATGTTATGCTTTCACGCCTAAATCTCCAAATTGATGAAATTTGGTATAGGGGTTGATTAGACTTTAAGAAAGACATCCATGCGGGCGGTGCCGCGGGCAAAGGCTATATTCAATAAATTGCCAAGACATCTGAAGGAGATTGTCTACATAACTAAGGTATTTTAATCGACGCTTAAAAGTCTGCTATTAGAAAGATGTTTCTATTCTGTATCGGAGTTCATGTCGATGATGATGCAATTGTAGTGTGAGGCATTTTGCTCTTTGATCTCAATGTTTATTAATGTATTTGATTTGTTGTTCTTTATTGGTATTTGCTTTCTTAGTTCCTACGTAAGTCTTAAATTGACATTGATTTGTATGTATTATGATGACTGTAGAATCATCGCCACAAAATAAGTCCCGCGACATAACGCGGAACTAAAAATGAGAGCTCTACCATACTGTTTGTTGATTGGTTGGGGCCATGACATAGTTGCCAGCAAATTTTTTATGTTGTACTACTGGGAATTATATTAATCCAAAATCCCTAACACGTAACAACATGTAGGTACTCTAAATACACAGTACGTGATTTTTTGGTGTCTTTCGACGATAACATGAGGTTGTACACCTTTATGGTATATAAAATATATACACCAGTATAGAGAAGTTGCTGTCGCTATCGTTAGGTGTCACATACGTAATCAGATTTTGTATCACTGACACTCTCAGTTGATATATCTTTGTTGCATCTATTAATCCATTGTTTTTAAAACAATCATCTTCTAGGTATTTCACATGATCACATTCTAACGTTCTACCGTTAAACGCGGGAATTTAACTTCTTAAGTTCTGAGGTTCAACTACTATTATAGTCATATCTGAACAATAAAAGATTTGGTAAAATAAAAAGACGATATTGGCAACATTATATATTGTGACAGCCACGTCGCGGCCCTCGGCCAAGGGACTTATTTCGTGGCGCGTACTCTATTTATATACTGCCCCTCTAGACAAGTAGCAATTCGCTAGCCGGCGTTTGGTGGAATAGAATGACGAATGTATGGGATTTGAAGTAAATGACAGTCGTTAACGCATGTCAAATACGTCAAATCCTATACAATCGTCATTCTATTCCATCAAACGCCTGCTAGCGCATTGCCACTTGTCTAGAGGGGCTGAAGTTTGTGACATTTTTTTGTTGACATATGATTAGAATTTTATTTTTTACTATTGCACTGTTGGCATTATGATAGATATTATGATAATTATTTCTCTGTGTATTTTCTTTTAATAGTGTCTTTCTTAATGTTTTTTATAATTTGATATATATTTTGTATTAAGACCTGTGTGTATGAATTCGGATATAATGTAAATTGTTATTGAATAAATAAACAAACAAACTTGGTCCATAACATATTATATACTTTATCTAGCAATTAACTAGCCGATAGAATTTGTAAACAGCTACGGTAATTGAGTGATCGTATGAATCTGGTTGTTAACGAAGAAGTGTCTTAATAAGTAGATAGATATATCTCTTGATCTAAATGAATAAACATATTTCAATTTGGCTTCGTTTTTTACTTTCTTATCTACCATATCAAATAAACCATAACTAACCATAACCATACATATACCATACCGAATAAACCCTTCGTGGTTTTTGGTGTGTTAATTTATGTTAAATGTGTTTTATATGAAAGTAAATAAATAAAAAAATAAAAAAAAACATCGTTCTATTTAAAATCGAAATGTTTGTTACCTATTTAATAAAGCTCGAACTGCTGAACAAATCTGTCTGAAATTTGGTGCAGAGATCAAGAGGTTTCTGTTGTTGGAATTTTGCAATTTGCTGGAGCTGCCCAGCTAACCTCACCTGCATACCAGTGCACCTGCTGATTGACAGACAAAGATTTAAACATCTCGTCGTCGTGTTGGGAAGTCAGATAGCTAGTTCCTATACAAACCAATAAAAAGGCGAGGCGCACTTCATATTCCTAAGCGCCTGCTTTTGCTGCGACCAGCAGGCATTCGTTGTTAAAAAGTTTCGAAATATCACTCACTTGACAGCTGAATTCGGGAAGAGATCAAAACTGCGCATGCTTTATATTTGCTGATGTCACCTTTGAGCTTGCGCAATGGGGATGCCGCCTGCGCTTTTATCCCTACGGAGGGCGCCTCGTAATGGCCAATGTTAGCTGTCATCTACGTAGATTTCATTGTTTGTCTCTTCAAATCTGACAGCTATGAGTTTGTTATTGTCACAGTTGGTTGGTTATTGTTGTTTGGTCATATGCTGCTACCATCTACAATTAGTTTTGCGTCCCCATTGAAAAATTACCGCGAATTCAGCTGTCAAGTCCGTTCGACCGTTCGAAGCGTTCTTACAGCATGTGCTTGAAGCTGTGCAAATCTCTAAGCGTAAAGCGTCGAGCATAGAGCTGCGACAGTCCTAATAGAGCTTATCATTGGTCGGACTGGGTACCGTCACTGGAAATCGACCAATGACAATCTCTTTCAAGACTGTCGCGGCGTTGTGCTCAGCGCTGGCTACAGAATCGTACAATAGTATTCAGCGCTCGGATGGAGAAGAGGTATATTGCCCTAAGATAATGACAATGAGAAGTTCTAAGTAGTGGATGACGTAGTCAATGACAATCTCTTTCAAGACTGTCGCGACGTTGTGCTCAACGCTGGCTATAGAATCGTACAATAGTATTCAGCGCTCGGATGGAGAAGAGGTATATTGCCCTAAAATAATGACAATAAGAAGTTCTAAGTAGTGGATGACTTAGTCAATGACAATCTCTTTCAAGACTGTCACGGCGTTGTGCTCAACACTGTCTATAGAATCGTACAATAGTATTCAGCGCTCGGATGGAGAAGAGGTATATTGCCCTAAGATAATGACAATGAGAAGTTCTAAGTAGTGGATGACGTAGTCAATGACAATCTCTTTCAAGACTGTCGCGACGTTGTGCTCAACGCTGGCTATAGAATCGTACAATAGTATTCAGCGCTCGGATGGAGAAGAGGTATATTGCCCTAAAATAATGACAATAAGAAGTTCTAAGTAGTGGATGACTTAGTCAATGACAATCTCTTTCAAGACTGTCACGGCGTTGTGCTCAACACTGTCTATAGAATCGTACAATAGTATTCAGCGCTCGGATGGAGAAGAGGTATATTGCCCTAAGATAATGACAATGAGAAGTTCTAAGTAGTGGATGACTTAGTCAATGACAATCTCTTTCAAGACTGTCGCGGCGTTGTGCTCAGCGCTGGCTACAGAATCGTGCAATAGTATTCAGCGCTCGGATGGAGAAGAGGTATATTGCCCTAAGATAATGACAATGAGAAGTTCTAAGTAGTGGATGACTTAGTCAATGACAATCTCTTTCAAGACTGTCGCGGCGTTGTGCTCAGCGCTGTCTACAGAATCGTACAATAGTATTCAGCGCTCGGATGGAGAAGGGGTATATTGCCATAAGATAATGACAATGAGAAGTTTTAAGTAGTGGATGACTTAGTCAATGACAATCTCTTTCAAGACTACAGCGGCGTTGTGCTCAACGCTGTCTATAGAATCGTACAATAGTATTCAGCGCTCGGATGGAGAAAAGGTTTATTGCCCTAAGATAATGACAATGAGAAGTTCTAAGTAGTGGATGACTTAGTCAATGACAATCTCTTTCAAGACTACAGCGGCGTTGTGCTCAACGCTGTCTATAGAATCGTACAATAGTATTCAGCGCTCAGATGGAGAAAAGGTTTATTGCCCTAAGATAATGACAATGAGAAGTTTTAAGTAGTGGATGACTTAGTCAATGACAATCTCTTTCAAGACTACAGCGGCGTTGTGCTCAACGCTGTCTATAGAATCGTACAATAGTATTCAGCGCTCGGATGGAGAAGAGGTATATTGCCCTAAGATAATGACAATGAGAAGTTCTAAGTAGTGGATGACTTAGTCAATGACAATCTCTTTCAAGACTGCAGCGGCGTTGTGCTCAACGCTGTCTATAGAATCGTACAATAGTACTCAGCGCTCAGATGGAGAAGAGGTATATTGCCCTAAGATAATGACAATGAGAAGTTCTAAGTAGTAGATGACTCAGTTCTTTTCCTGTTTCAAAGTTCCCTTATGGCCTTCCCTCTTTCCCTTTGCAGGTAGTAAAACACGGGTAACACATTTTAGTCATAGGTAAGCCCTTAGTATCAGGTTGGCTTTGTGCGTATTATATTTGGTACTAAATTACAGTAAGGACTTCATATATCATTACAAATACTGCACCTATGATAGGTATCTACATGGCTTAGACTGGAAAATAATGTAAAATCTATTCTATTTTCAACAGTATCCTACTCTCTACTCAATATATCAATCAATCAATCAATTAGCCCACTACAGTCTACTGCTGGACATAGGCCTCTCCCAATGTGCGCCATTTTGTACGACCCTCCGCCTTCCGCATCCAGTCCGTCCCAGCCACCTTTTTCAGGTCATCGGTCCACCTGGCTAGGCTGCGGATTTCTCCAAAGATACAAATACGCCCAAGTTCAGCAGATATTATGTTACCAAGGCATGACTTTTTTCCTTGTTTAAAATTCACCAATATATATTTATATACGTGTACTAGCTGTCGCCCGCGGCTCCGCCCGCATGGATGTCGGTTATCGCGAATCGGGGTATGAAAAATAGATGTTGGCCGATTCTCAGACCTACCCGATATGCCCACAAAATTTCATGATAATCGGTCAAGCCGTTTCGGAGGAGTATGGCAACGAAAACTGTGACACGAGAATTTTATATATTAGATTTGTAGGTATACCTGCTTAGATAAACTTTATATGTAGGTACCACCTATTTTTAAATTTTTGCTATAGGTGCACAAACTTACAGTTAAAAAGAATTAAAAGTCAAAATCAAAGTCAAGTGCACAAACTTACAGTTAAAACTAATTAAATTTACGAACAATAACTTTTTAAGTATTAGAAGCGCCATTACTGACCTAGATCAGGTTCTTATCATGCAACCCTAGTTTTACAATAGGTGCAACACAAAAACCTCTAACGGTTGTGTCTTCTTCATTTTCAGATGCTGGGTAGAAGGCGTCGATACAAATGAATCTATAGCTGACTGGAATTCTACTGAAATATTGGCAGCTATCCCCAAAACGCTAACGGGTGATCTACACACCTGCTTCATTTATGATACCAACAACGCAACTACAACCTGCTCTAAGTGGGTATATGACACAACATACAGGGCGTCTTCTCGAGGAATGGAATGGGATTTAATTTGTGACAAGCGGTGGATGGGCGCATTGGCACAGTCTTCTTATATGTTTGGAGTTTTTAGTGGGGCGGTTATTCTCGGTGGAATGGCGGACAAATACGGCAGAAAAGTTATATTTTGTTGGTCGGGAGTACTGCAATTAGTTTTTGGTGTGTTGGTTGCATTTATGCCTGAATATTGGTCATTTATCGCGGTTCAATTTTTATATGGAATTTTTGGATCAGCCGGGTCGTATATAACCGGCTTTGTATTAACAATGGAAATGGTAGGACCTAGTAAAAGAACTATTTGTGGAATTACTTTTCAAGCGGCGTTTGCTTTTGGTATTATGTTAGTAGCGGGTTGGGGAGCAGTTATAGACAACAGGCAAATCCTGCAAGTAGTTTATGGACTTCACGGTCTTCTGTTAGTCCCGCATATTTGGATCATGGATGAGTCACCTCGTTGGTTGTGGGCTCAAGGTCGGTCTAAAGAATCAGTTAATATAGTTGAAAAAGCCTTGAAATTTAACAATTCTGAAGAAACGTTAGATAGAGCTGAACTAGTGTCCAGTGGAAGAGCCAAAGCATCTAAAGGCACTGATCAACCTTCTGCCGGTACTGCAGACATGTTTAAGACACCAAATTTAAGAAAGAAAACGCTCAATGTCTGTTTCTGTTGGTTTGCTAATTCTATAACATATTATGGGCTCACTTTAAGCACTGGGAAACTTGAAGGCAATCCTTATTTAATTACAGCTATTTTAGGGTTTGTTGAAATACCGGCTTACGCAGCTGTTGTTTATTTTCTAGATATTTGGGGTAGAAGGTCTTTGATGTGTTCATTGATGCTTGTGGGCGGCATATCTTGTATAATTGCAACTGTGCTGCCTTCCGGGGGAACAATATCTACGGCCATAGTAATTGCTGGCAAACTGTTTATCGCTGGATCCTTTGCAATAATATATAACTACTCGGCAGAACTGTTTCCTACAGTTGTGCGCAACTCAGCCCTTGGTCTCGGTTCTATGTGTGCCAGGCTTTCTGGCGCTTTAACACCGTTTATTTCCTTACTTGATTCGTTCGATCCTAAGATTCCAGCTGTTATATTTGGAGCGATCGCTATTATATCAGGAATTTTATGTATGTTCCTACCCGAGACGATGAACCAACCCATGCCTCAATCATTAGCCGACGGTGAACGATTCGGTGAAGGTGATACTTTATTCACCAGTTGCTTAGGAAAGAAACGAAACAGAACTTATTCCGAAGATAACAAACCACCAGAAGCAATGGTTCCCTTGGATGATACAAACAGGAAAGTTTGAGTAATTTATCGCTTAAATATTAGGTACCTAGTTACCAGGCTGTTCAATTATAATTAAGTCCCTATATGAACAAAATGGCGTCCGATAAGTTATAATAATATTTTGTAATAGGAGTCAAGTAGGTAAGTATACAGATAATAAAATTATCTAATGTATTTTATATAAACGATTATCATTGTTAAGTTATAATAGGTTATTTTATAAATAAATTAATGAGTACCTGCCTTAACTATGTGCAATGTTGCCACTAAGACATATCATGCTTTACTTTGCCTAAACTAGTTAGGATTATGTAGCAAGATGTATGGGTAAGTATTTGCAGGTATACTAAGCCACATCGAATGCCAAATATCAATTGAACGACCACCATTACCCGATGGCCCAAATAGGTACTCGAATTTTCATTATATCAAACCTTCAATAAATTGAACATTCAATACCTACCATGTATCTGTTATGGACCAAGTGATAAATTGTGCATTATACACAATGCCCGTTTATTATGAATAATACCCAATATGAAAGGACAATTTGATAATAATTATTCAAATAATCTCTCAAAAAAAATATATATTAAAAATAAAAATCAACTATTTTGCGGTTTATACAACTACAATTTAAGCTAAGATTGATTGAACGGTTATTACGGTATAAAGTTTGTTTTTTTTTTTCATTTTTAGTGGTCATTTTGATGTTTGATTATATTTGGCACTCGAGTTTCGTCTCCGAAAAAGTTATGGGTACCTATATGATATAGAGAGGTCGAAAGGGATACAGAGGTCGAAATTCGGACTCACGAGGTTAGACATTAAAAAAAAAATATACCTGCTGTACAATTCTCTAAACAAGCATACAGCGTCAAGCACAGCCTGCGACAGCCTTCATAGAGATTGTGATTGGTCGATCTCCAAGTGACGGCAACCGGTCCGACCAATGACAATCCCTCTCCAAGCTGTTGCCATGCACAGCACAGCAGTTGCCATGAACTCGTTCGCGACTTGTGAACATTTTTGAACACAGATGTTATAAACATTTTGTGATCAACATGCCCAATTCTTACATTATGCCGACTGCGCTTTTATCCCTACAGAAGGCGCCTCGTAATGGCCAAAGTTAGCTGTCATCTACGTAGATTTCAGTGTGTCTCTTCAAATCTGACAGCTATGAGTTTGTTATTGTCACAGAACAGATGGTTATTGTCGTTTGGTCATATGCTGCTGCCATCTACAATTAATTTTGCGTCGGCATCCCCATTGATTGACCTAATGTAGGTGTTAGGTACGTGTTAGACCTTTTTACTTGAATGGAAGTAGATCATTTATACATTTTTATCCTTTTTTTTACATTAAATGTGAATGAAGGTAGAAATGATAGGTAGGTATGTAAGTTTACCTTGATTATTCTAGGAAGCA
Organism: Eilema caniola; assembly: GCA_949126895.1. Taxonomy (NCBI): domain Eukaryota; kingdom Metazoa; phylum Arthropoda; class Insecta; order Lepidoptera; family Erebidae; genus Eilema; species Eilema caniola. The sequence continues at coordinate 24,226,035 of OX421474.1, forward strand.
GTATAGTATGTGCTTATGAACAGAGGCGGCCTTACCCATTACGAGGCTCCGGACGGCAGGTCTTTGCGAGGCCCTTTGTCCTTCATAAAAAGTATGTGATGCGAAAGTAGGTCTGGTTGTTTGGTTTAGGTATTTGTCATGTTTAAGGAGAAATGCTAAAATTATACAAATAAATCAAATTTGAGTTTTAAAATATTTTACATTGAAAGATTTTCAAAAGTCAACACGAGAAACGTCGCGAGTACAATCAAGAATAATCGAGTAATATTTATTATTTCCTATTTTTTCAACAATTTGAGTCTTCTCGTGACTTACCATTATTTGTATGAGCTCATTTTGAATACTTTTTCCGATATAGTGGTCATTAATCGTCTTATCCTTTACTTGTTTTAGGTGCCTGCTTTCAATTGATAGCTTGTTTCCTTTTTGAACTCACTGACTCAAATTTTCTACCAGCATCACGATCACGCGAACTGATTTTTTTTTTTAATGTGCTTGGATTGTTGCCCGAGGCCCCTATAAGGGCGAGGCCCCGGGCGATTGCCCTGTTCGCCACCCCCTAAGGCCGCCACTGCTTATGAAGTATGTGATAATTGTTTGGGTATTAGTCTGATCGACGAAACATAAAAAAATATCTATTTTTGTGACGTGTGAGTAGCAGTTTCTTTAATTCTTTTACAACAAAGGAATCGCTACGAATAGTTTTTTTATAACATGGATGGGGTGTGTGCGGTGTGCTTTATCAATCTGTCTAATACCCATATATGATAATGTTTTGTTATTCATAAAATTGTACAAAGATAAAAATAAACCTTACTGGTACTAATATTTGTTTCATTACCTAATAAAAACAAAAAACCCGACTGATGCTAAAAAGATTGAAACAAGCTTTATAGCAGGCGGTACCTACCTATTAATTTTCATCTGGTTTGAGATTTTTTAAAGCTTGTTTTGATGTTTTTAGCATCAGTCGGGTTTTTGTTTTTAATAATTTATTTTATTTTATAAGTACTTCTTAGTCATGTCATATATATTTTTGTAATCGTCTTTCAATTTCCTTAATTTTGATAAAATAGAGTAAATTTTTTTTTACCACATATATTTTGGCGTCAAAAACCCAACATAGCTTTTCTTCATATTTTATGTACCTAAGAACACTTGGGAAATAAATACCTTTCATTTGAGACATGATCATTGAAATCGGTACGGTGGTTCTGGAAATATGAGAGAACATAGAATATTACAAACATACATACAAGATACGCGCGAAAAACATAACCCTTCTTGACGGTCGGGTAAAATAAAAGACGGATTGAAAACTCAATATACTTTTCTATTTACACCAAACAATCACAGTGAGATTAAAACATCAATAGATGATACATCGATGTATGAATATTGAACATATACCTACATACCTAATTGAATAAGCTTGGTAAATATTGAAAATTCACAACTGGGAAAAAGCCCCTTTTAACTTAGCGGGTTAGGCCGCCAGTAAAGATAGGTTTAGTCGCGATTCCCACAGATTTTTTTTTGTTTGAATAGCATTGTAGTAAAATGCTATATTAAAAATACTGCTCGCATCTCTGGGCTGGTTCCGCAAAGTACGTATTAGATGCGACAGGTTGCAGCGACGTGCGGTCCGCATTATTGGGAAGCCCGAGGTTACGAGCACCCTCGAGCTTCTGCAGATGCGTAGAGATGTTGCTTCCTTGGCAGTATTTTACCGTCTCTACCATGGTGAATGTTCGGATGAGCTCTTCCAATTGGTCCCGCCCTCTCCTTTCCTACACAGGACAACACGAGCAGGGCTTAGTTGACACCATTGTTAACATGGTACGTGTATGTAATGGTGACCCTCTTTCCTGAGACTTTACCTTCAGCTTACCATCAGGCGAGGTGAAGTCAAATTGACGTGTCCTATATAAAAAAAACTAAACTCTTTCGAGGGGAATCGAGAACTTGGGGCATCGCGACTAAATCAGATTGTTATCCATTGACTAGTCTTATAAACATAAGGATACACTTATGGCAGCGTAATTCGCACTGAAAGAGCGAACGTTCGTGCAGTTCGACTATGAACTTTCTCATCATGTAGGTAAGCTTCAAAATGGTTTGTAACACCCTCAAAAAGTCACTGCCGGCCGCTGCTTATTTAGTGGAAATTGACCCTTAGGGAAACGGACGAGTGGAGACCAACCTTATTTTTACAAGGAAAATGCATGTAGTCATAGACACATATAGAAGTTTGAAGTTGCAATCTAGAGACGCTGACATAAAAAGATTTATAAACCCTGCCGGTGAGGTTACACAAACACTCTATTTGATTAAGGAGAGGCCACACTGCCATCTAGCGAGCGAGGAAACTTCGCATCGATTGTATCGCTAATATTGCATATCTCGTAGCTCGTATCGTTCCCTGTGTAATTCAAGTATGAAAGGCAGTGATGTGGGGAGGATCACAGGGGACATGACCCCCCACCTAAAGTCGTGAAGTGTTATAAAAACTAATTTTCTGAAGGAATTGCCGCACATGGCTAAAATTCCGTAACTCGGAATCTGTTATTAAGTATCTCAAATCGGAATATTTAGATAATAATCCATACGAAATTGCTGTGGTCCCTCTACAAGGGGTAAAACAGCAAAGGGGGAAAATTTTCACCCTTCGTTACTGAAAAGAGGTGAAACCAGATATTATTATATCGCTCGCTCGTTAGCTGGCGGTGTGGCCTATAGGAAGGACACTTAGTCTATAATTTTATATCAGTATCACCTACTTTAATATATTTGTCAAATTATAGGCTTTCCATCGCTAGCTAAAATTACAAAAATAGAAACAGAAAAACTAGGCAGGTTTATGGATATAAAAAAATTTAAATATGAACTAATGACAATAAATGTAATTCAAAATCGTTAAGATTAGGTACCAACTAGCTACTGTATACCTCTCCATACATTGTCAGCCCCCCCAACCTAACCCCGCTTCGAGTAATGGCAATTCGTTTGCGTACGACGCATGTCAATCCCGTACAATCAAACAATTCTATGCTACAAACGTATTGCCACTTGTCTAGTGGGGCTGTTATCGATTAGGTTCAGAGTTCAAGTTGAACTGCACTCACTCATTAATAGGCACCTACCTACAATCGAGTTCATTCATTTACGGCGTTACAATTTAGGGTATGTAATAGATACCGAAGTTAGTACAGACGACAAAGGTGTTGCTATTTTTCATTTACCTAAAGTTGAATGTAAAGGTGCAACCGTATCTCATTTGTCGACTGTAGCTACATTGGCGTTGGAAGGCCTAATAAATTCTATACAACCAGTATGAACTGTTCAATGAGTATAAGCATGTCACACTTTGAGCATTTTGATGTGTGTCGAGAACAGCAGAGAGGGGGCGTGGCAATAGAGGTTTGAGAGTGTATGGCACAAATTGCAGAATCATTTCGTCAGGTAGGTAGATTATTCGTAATTTGGCGGGCTTGTTAGAAAGTCTTAATGACAGTGGAAGAAGCTCGTAAAGTATGTAAGGATAGTCATATGGCGGGCTGTTGTCTGTGCCTACCCCGGTGGGAAACAGGCGTGAGCATATATGTATGTAGGTAATGTTAATGAAAGCTTCGGTCACCCTCGCGATCTACTGAACAAGTTATTGAGAAGGAAATTTTTGGTTCAGTGTAGCCGGTTTAGTAGGTACTAGGTATACATCGACTTTGCCTTCATAAGGCTCAACGCACTAGCGGATACCCGCAAGCGACTATGAAACGAGTGGATAACCACACGTGTTACCCGCGCGGCCCCCGCAGGCTTGCATTAAGTTATTTGTCCCAAATGGCTATGTGCGAGCCACCGGGCATCGACAGCATCGCCTTTTCGTAACGCTCCCGACATGGTGCGTGCCTCAGGCTGCCACTTGCCCCACCACAAGGGCGGTCGAGCAAATTAATGGCTTACTGCGATCGAACCCGGATGTTGATGTGTTCTCCGACAACATACATCAAATGGCGAGAAGCGTCCTAACGAATCTAAATGCACCCTCATGAGATTTAGATACATCCGAATGGCCTATGAATTGATTAGCGTAATTAATGTAGTAAGAAAATTGTGATATTTGCATATACAGTCAGCGTCAAAGTGATAGTGACACTTAAGGTAATCAAGCAAAGAGTCAATATTTTTGGTACAAGTAAAGTTTCCATATTTTTGACAACCAATATAAGCGCTCAAAAGTCGGGACGTTCAAAATGCCATAAAGATAGGTTCAGTCAAACAAACATAAATATGGTTACAGTCATCCCACCAGTCGTATCCAAGCATTCAAAAATGTGGCACAAATTAGGTAAATAAACTTTAATGCTATACATTTTAATTGTCAATTCTCATATAAAGTGTCATATCACTTTGACGCTGACTGTACCTAGTAGATTAAGTTAGCTAATAGATAGTTAGTAAGTAGCTAATTATAAGCGCTTTGGTGTATTATCACTGTTAGCTTGTATTATTTGTAATAAATAAATGAATAAATGCGGTTCGTTTCCGTTCGCAAATGTGTGTTTTGGATCTTATATTAAAGTAAATTTTTGCAGCCGAGGTAATGGTAGTAAGAGAGCAGCGGTTTTTTTTACGCAAAATATTACAAATTATTTTAAATCTTATCTACGAGATAAAAAGATCAGTCATTTGAAGGCGAATGTGAGGCCGCGTGGCGCGGCGCTCCGAAACCTCGTGCAGGCCGCCTGCATAAATTTCTGGTAGGTACAAAAGTCTGGCCGGGGACCCTCAAGGGCACTTTCTCTAAATGTTATATTCCGTGGTCTCACCCAACTGTGAAACCAAACATGGCCGTTAGATTTGGTCCAAAACTTATATTCCATCTGTTTAACAAATTACATTCTACGTCTTGTTTGCCGACTGTTACTAATTGTTTTACCTATAGGTACGCAGGTATAGTGGCAGTGGTAGGTATATAACTTGACCCTAATCACCTCACAAAATGTACTCTAGCAGTACGTGTTTTTTTGGGTGCCTTTTGAGGATAGCGAAAGTGCTACGGTGGCAAAGGTGCTGAAATAGGTAGGTAAATGTAGGTCGTTAGATATGAAATTGCCGAAATTTTCTTATAGATTCATGAGTTCGTTATTATTGTAATTTAATAGCTATTTCCATTATGTTAAAAGGAAGATTTCAAGATTTTACAACTCTGTATTAAATTTTGTTTTTATTGAGCGCTTGATAAATTAAATTCGATCTTCAAAAACAGTACTTCCTAAATGCTATCCATTTTGATGATAAATTTAGTACTTATTACTTTTTTACAGCTCTCACTTTTCAAAAATATAGGAAAAGTTGCTGTCTGCTTAATGTTGACTCATGCATACATAAAAAAAATCATAACATCTTTCAACTTGAAACAAAAGGGCCGCTCGTGGCGCGCCTTGCTTTACTGTAACTCGACACTGCGCAAGCGACTTTGGCTATGAGGCGAGAGTTTCTGTGCCGTCAGTGTAGAAGACAAAGCAGGAATAGACTTTGGTCTTCCCACTGACAGCACAAAAACTCTTCAGCGAGTTACCCTAAACACCACCGGAAACACAACACGAGGTTATTATGGCCGCGGTATTCTATAGGGCGGAGATGCCTCCCCAGTCGGACTGCTCAATTGGACGGAAATACCGTCGTGTCCGACCTCGTACCTATCTCTTGGCATAGACATGCATTGACATGAACATGATGATTCATCTGGCATGTAATTAATATCAGTTAAATATTTTTAAATTGTTGTTTAGCAGCTTTCCAATAGGGATGCCAACGCAAAACTAATTGTACAATAACAAACTCATAGCTGTCAGATTTGAACAAACAAACAATGAAATCTACGTAAATGACTAGATGACAGCTAACATTGGCCATTACGAGGCGCCGTTGAATCATCCTCATTCAATTTAGTGATTTATAATAACAGAGAGCCAATTCTGCTAATTTTTATGATGGTTTATATTCAGTTTGAATTCCACCTCAAATGTAACGGTGCATTAGGTACAAAAAACGGTATTTTTGTACCTAATGCATTTTTTATGAAAGAACATACATTTATATTGTGATGGTTTTTAACATAAGATCCAGACAAAATTAGTGAATTTATTCAATTCAATCGTGTCATTTGTTTCTCTATAATGATATTGTCTCTATTTGTTCTAGTAATAAAATAAAACTGAGTTGTTGGCGGAATTGTTGGGATCCCCATAGATAAAAAAAAAACAGAATTAATAAACCTAACATGAAACCTAACCAAGATATTATTAAGTACCTGGATGACCGAGCTTCGCTCGGTATTTTTTTTTTGTAACAACGCCATCTACTGGTAGCTTTAGTGTTGTTGTGTCGTTAAACCAGTAAGTTGCTCACATCGCCAATAGATGTCAGGAAGAGTTTTTTAATTAAAATTACACTTTCTAAAAATGAATCATAGCTAGATAGATTTATCACCCTAGAAACCCCCTGTATACTAAATTTCATGAAAATCGTTGGAGCCGTTTCGAGATTCCAATTATATAAATACATGCAAGAATTTCTCGTTTAAAGATATAAGATAATGTAGCAAGTATTTCTAAAGTTATTCTCAATGTGAGATTCACTATAAACTCATTATTACAATAAAATTCATTGGGAGAACGCACATGTTGCATTGAAACATCCAAAAAAATATTCGAGGTGATGTTATGTACCCATTTAAACAACAAATTTAACATTTATTTAGACATATTATCACAAAATTCTATATCTACAAATTTCACAATTTCATATCACTTTAATTTAAAAAAAGCAAATCATTTCAATAAATAAAAAATGGGACAAAACTTGGTTTCATAAAATAAATATAGACTATTACTAAAATAAATAAAAGTTTGAGATTTGAGACACACATGGGACTTACAAGACTACTACAATTAGATTTATGAAGACAAAGACATCAAGAGGTGAACCTACATTATTACCCAAACACAGAGAGTATTACTAACAAGTATAAAAACTGTGTAATGCACAATGAATTTCTATAAATCATAACATATACCTGTAAATACTGCATGTGTGTACCATAAGAACACAAACACAGCAAGTTTATGAGACTATAATATATAGAATACATAGAGTACAGAGGTAAGGAGTTCTTATATCTTCCTGCCAACTTGCACGGCAAAGGGAATTCATGGTAGAGTTATGTAAATTTATACTCTAATAAATAATCTATAATAATACATTATGTACAATTTAATTTAATTCAAAATCAGCATTTGGCATTAGTAACTGAAATTTTATACCTATCTAAATTCAAAACAACCAGAATTTCATATTAATTTGCTACGGTTCTTCCATAAGAGGTAAGATTTTGTCCACAGGTTTTTGTTATAACAATTTTCACCCTTTGCCACTGTTATACTTTATGATTCTGTACAGCATTTTGAATACTAACTTATTGTAATGATTTTGCTTTCAACAATGGATAACTAGACGGTTGAAACAACAAATACAAGATTGAAGCACATCATAATTTCATTGAGCAGCTGCCTTATTTTTATGGTTTTAATAGAAGGCTTGTATATTGATATGTTTCCCAATGCTGTCCACGCTACATTTTGTCAATTACAATATTTGCAGAATGAAATTATTACAATATGTTTTTAATTAATAATAAATAATAACAATAATTAACACTATTACTTTGAGAAAGATAAGTATTAGTAAATGAACCACTTAAGTGTTATTTTAAGCATCTCTTGAATTATCTCAATAATAAAATATAGCACCAATTCAATTATGTGTAATTTGTTTCAAAACAAATATCCATTTTACCAAGCAAAACTACTGACTAACATTGTTAATGAATTTCCTAAGCTCAATTTTCTGGAGCGTGTTCACTGTTAGCCAATTCTAAGACAGAATGTTTAGGGACATTCTCTAGCCCACCGTGTCATAAAATTGACATGCAGTTGAATAAAAAGCATTTATATTCACTACTCTTCATTCATAGTCACTAGAATAAGAAAATTGGTATCAATAATCCGGACAACGAGTTTGAGGTATTTTGTTAAGGAGAGCAGCTTTTGGATCTGATGATATTGCAGTGTGTACAATTATTGCAGGCTGTGTGGGAGTCGGAGCATGCAGCTCATGGCTCTCTCCTGGTGTTAAACTAGCTAATGCCGCCAACAGATCGTGGTTCACTAGTGGTTCATTTTCTTCACGGGGTTCCCATCCCACTGGAGGGCTGGACGGCGGTGAGATTAGAAACTGCTTGACAGGTGCAGGCGGCCGTAGGTTTTTAAACGAAACCGGTGTCACTGGCTGCGCGAAGTAACAGTTGATACACGAATTATGAAATTGATATTGATGCAGCTGCACGCGAGCATTTGCGGCGGCCAACGGACTATCATAATTAACGCGCAATCGTTTGAAACTGCGGAGCCATTGAAACGTAATATTATCTGAAAAAGTACGGAACAGATCTTCCATTCCTTTCTTTAATTTTTCATCGCCGAATACGTCACTATGAATGTTCGTGACAATCACAGACTTCGGTATATCGTCCAAATCATCAAGTTCATCTTGAACGTCGCTCTCTTGCTCTAAATTAGCAATATTTGGGTGAATATTAGGCATGCCATCTTCTGCATTGATGTAAACTTCGTCTTCTTGAAATGAATCTTCGTCCTCCTTATGGGCCATAATGCGGTATGGCTACCTAACGAAAAACAAACTGAATGTTTTATTTATGCAGTTCCCCTATTAATTAAAGATTTAAAAAACCATAATATCAACGTGTATGTAACTTCAACAATATTTTTATTTTTCACTTTAATCGATCGGTGTCTTCAACTGTTAAATAACCACAGAACATAAAACAACCACAGAAAATTATACAGCACCAGACCACAGCGCTTTACAGCGTTAATAAATGTCAATATGACAGATTGACAGACACAGACAATTTTAATGTCAATTGTAAAATGACATTAGGTAAGTTAAAACCGTTGTTGCCACGGAACAAAAATTCGGTTCTGTGGTTTTTGCCCTGTTGCCGATTTTTTGCAATTAAAAAATAATTATGTATATATATTCTTTATTGTGCACACAAAAATACAATAAACAATAAAACAATAAATCTAGTTCACAACGGTGAGCTTATCTCTATAAAGATATCTCTTTCAGCCAACCTGTAAAACTGAAAACGAGATAAATACATACGGGGACAAGAATAGTACACGCAATATAAATTCTACATAAATGTAAAACAGTAATAATATGAATCTATATCTATAAATACATAAATATAATATATATACATATTTATATATACATACACACATACATATACATACATAAATATACAAGAACAAAATACACATATTTACACCATTGTTTAATATAATATAAATACATACATATTATATATCTACTTATGTCTGAAGTTTCGATAGGAAGTGTTCTTTCACTCGTTTTTTGAAAATAGAAATAGTTGGACAGTCTTGGACTGTTTTTGGGAGCTTGTTCCAAAGTTGTGTAGCTCGAGTAGTAAAGGAGTTGGAAAAGAATTTAGTATTAGCACTAGGGCACTCAAGTACCTTGGTGATACATGCGCACCTAGGCCGGTCAGGAGATAGAAAATTGAAACGGGAGTAGAGATACTCAGGAGTGGACGGATCGTGAAGGATTTTGTAGAGGACAGACAGGATGTGCACATCACGACGAAGGCGGATTGGGAGCCATTTTAACTGAGCACGAAATTCGGAGATGTGATCATATTTGCGAAGTCCGAAGATAAACCGAATAGCAAGATTTTGTAGGCGCTCAAGTTTATTCAAAAACTCCTCTGTCACATCCAAGTAACACACATCGGCATAATCAAGAATGGGAAGGAGAAGAGCTTGAGCAAGCATGATTTTAGTTTGAAAGGGTAAGAAGGTCTGGAGCCGTTTGAGAGTATGAAAAGAATAGTGCATGCGCCTGCTCACCTCGCTAACCTGTGCTGACCAAGATAACGTGCTATCAAAAATAACCCCCAGATTTTTTGCCTTATCTGTATATGGCATACAAATTCCATTGTAGTAAATTTTGTGGTCATCAATGACGTCTTTAAGCCTACCAATTAATCTACTGCTACCTATAATGATAGCTTGGGATTTGGTGGGATTCACCAACAAACCAAAATTTTTTGCCCATGTCTGTATAGCTAAGAGATCCGAATTGATAGCTGCAACTGCTTCGGAAAATTCAGAAACAGAGAAATGCCTTTATATTTGTAAATCATCTGCATACAGATGGAAGGGAGTAGAAATTACACAGGAAATATTATTTATGAAAATAGAAAAAAGCAGAGGAGAGAGAATACCGCCTTGTGGGACACCAGCAGTGAGATCCGACCGAGTTGTTTGTGAACAACACTTTCGAGAACTTTCGAGAGTACAGGAAGGATCGAAATAGAGCGATACTGAGTGAGGGAAGTTGGGTTAGTGGTTTTGGGAAGAGGGATTACAAAGGCCTTCTTCCAGTCAGTTGGAAATACATTAACCATCAAAGGAAAAATTATAATGTGTGAGATAAGAGGCGTAATGCTACCCAACACTGGAAGGATCATTTCTAAACTTAGGTCATCACTACCCACTGCCTTTGTGGAGATAGAAATTATACCTTTCTTAATATTGTCCTCGGTGACCGGTCTAAAAGAAAATTAAATGCAGTCAGGTGGGTCAAGGTTGACCAGATAAGAGAGCGTGGAGGTTTTAGTTAAACTATCAAGTACCACGGGAGGGGTAGAAAAGTGTTTATTGAGTGCTTTAAGATCCATGGCACCATTTGAGGTTTCCATGGCCTTTCCCACACCTATGGATTTTAAGAATCGCCAGGTAAGAGCCTGAGAGAGATTTTCTAATTTAGAGTGAATGTAGCGACGTTTTGCATCCCTACACATTCTGTTGCAGATGTTACGCAGTTTTTGAAAACCATGGTAATCACGTTTAGAGTGAAGAGAGGCAACTATATATTCCTTTTTATCTATTCTTGGTGATTTTGACACAATTTTTAATTGAGACTTGAAGTACTTTATACTCTCTCTCATTGCTTCGTACAAACATCCAGATATAGATTTACTATACAACTGCCGCCCTGGCTTCCCCGTGAGCATATCTGGCATCCCTATTCCAACCTATGACTTGCTACAAACTGAAGCTTACAGCGTGTATAATAATACTTTTGTGTAAATTGTCAATTATATGTCTGTGTGGAATGAAAGTCAGTACATAATCTGAATTCCAATGGAAAGTCAATTAACCGCTATCTTTCATTACATACATTATAGTACAAATCTATTTGTTCCCTAGTACGGTCACCCCAAACAATATTATTATTACCAGAATTATTAAATACATTACACATTCCTGGCAACGGGCTTGCTCTTCCTGGTGACGGATCAGTTCCTCTTGGTGACAGGTTTGATCCTTCAGTAAGGTCATAATCGCGTTCAGGGTAATTTCCGATGATCATCCTGAAGCACCCGTCGACGTACTCGGAGTACCCGCAGCCTCTTCCGCGGTCTGGCTTCGGGTTTTCACTCCCTCCCTATCGTCTCTCGGCGTTACCGGCATTTTCTATCCCGCTTCTGACACCAGTTGTTACGAGCGTGGGTGTCGGTTTAAATAGAAAATGCGAGAAACAACCGTTAAAAAAAGATTTAATTCAGCTGCACTTAATTACAGCAAAGCGCGTAGAAATTCGAAAACTCTTCCTTACACAATACACAGTCACTTGTATAATCGCACTGTATCGCTTGGCACACTCTATCGCGGTGATTGCTTCGAATACTAGTCGTAGACTGACTGAGCGGAGGCTGCTAGCTCACCATATATATCCGGAGCAGCCGAGTAGCGAATGTTCTCAAAAAGACAGCAAGAGTCTAGAATGTTCGATTAGGTCTTGCTTGTGTCTCTTTCTAGCCTGACGTCTCGTTCTATTCATTCGATTCCTTCTAGAACAGTCAAGGCATGCTGTCTCTTTCTATAGTGCCGTCTCGCTCACTCCTACGGGAATTTGGCCATTTTTTGAAGCCTGAAAAAGGGTGCCCTGGGTAATGCCATGGATCGACGGGGAATGGTCTGAAACGGCCTGAAAATAACAGCAAATTGGTCAAAATTTTGATTCTTCGGGAGGTGAAAGAGCACGTTCTGAAACGTGCCAAAATGTGGTTGCAGCCTGAGAAAAATGACGATTGAAGTTGCCAAATGCCCGGCGTAGCAATACCATACATAAGTACGTTTCAATTCAACTACGATCGGGAAGCGCTGTAACTATTCGGGTAACCTCGTGAATGACGGGCGCGCGGTGCGTCGGGTGCGCGGTTCGGCGGGTGTAGAACGGAGACCGGGTACGAACAGGTATACATAGGTACATACGGACCGGATTCGTTCGGCGCGTAACTCGTGCGATAGCGATGCGCCAATGCGGATGCGGATGCGGGTGCGGGTGTGGTTGCGGGTATCTGCCGTACACACCCGGTATGCGTTGTGCCATGTTCATACCGGGTATAAATACCTGTACCAATATATACGCCTCATCCCTCATTGATTGAATAATGCACGCCTGTGGCTGACGCATACGCAGACGATTTATACTGTTGATTGATTTCACTTAGTGGAATTCATTGTTACACATATTGAGAACACACTTGTACTTTTGCCACAGTATTAATTATTGAACCTGACCGGTTTCACCTTACTGATCATATCAAGGATGCAGTAAAGTGAAACCGGAAAGGTTCAATAATAAATACTGCGGAAAAAGGACATGATTATTATTACTAATGAATATCTAAAAATAATATTTGAATTGTAGATTATGAAACAAACACGTGGATTTATTTCAGTTACACAAGTCTGCTCGCTATATGCTGCATAAGTACATGGTCTTTTTTCTTTATATTTAAGGACATAATGACAAAAATTATAATAAACACATTTCATTGAATTTCATTCTATCTAATACATAAAAAAAGTTCAAAAGATAGAAGCAACTTCGTTTTGTCGATGTATGGTCAATGTTGCAACCAGTTGATTTTTCAAATTTGCCGCCGTTTTCTTGTACTACATATCTTTTGCTGGCCAGACTATAAATAAATAAATATACTAATAAATAAATATACTATAAATAAATAAATAAAAGAAAATATAGTAAATAAATAAATAATAAACTAATTATAAGTTTCAATAATACTGCCTTTACTATAGAGATGTAGAGCGTATCATGTTTTTTGTTTTGTGATTCTGAAAATGCTATTAAAATGAATGCTGGGGAAGTAGCTTTAAAGACATAAAGTAGACACTCTAGAGGCTGTCAACTGTCAAATATGTCACACATGTCACATCTATGTGGTGTTTATGGAGTGGGACATGGTTAATTAATTTGGTATTTAGATTAATTACAATTTTTCAAGTGAAATAGCTTTCATTGCTTACCATATTGTTCTTCGTGCAGAATAAAATACTGTTGTGTACTAGTTATACTGTAAAATATTATGAAAATGGCGGGATTAGAATCCATGGTTGTTGAAGAGGTTAAGCCTACGGAGAAGCCGGTCGATAGAGAAAAGGTAAGCAATGTTATTAACGTCTATTTTGTGTTATCTATCAGATAAATCTAAATAATACGTTCTTGTTGAACCATAATATCCAGCAGTCTCACTTAACTGATTAATTGTGTGGCCTAAAAAAAAATATTGGTTGCCTAATATTGTTAAGATGCAATTTAGCGTTTAATGTGCCTTATTTCATATCTCAGATAAAAACACATAGAATAAATAACCATATAATAATTAAAGGCGAAACACATAGAACTCGGGTGTAGGCGCAGAAAGTTATAGTAAAGTTTGAACCTGTCGTCAATGACGTTACACACTGCCAAACGTAGCGAATAACCGGTATCTCAAAAATAAAATCGAAAATTTTATTTTGTGCCATTGGCTAGCTTTATAAAGTGCGCTATCCTGTTCAAAACATATGAAAAAAACTCCTAAAAAGATTTCCCTATCACAGGTTTTGCCTAAATCACTAAGGTTATTAGAGTAGTAGTAGTAATAGTAGTAGTAGTAAGTACGTAAGTAAGTAAGTCTATGCTAATCTTTTAGTCTGAGATGTGATATATTGCTCAAAATGTTTAGAACTGTTAACTGCATTTTATAATATCACATTTGAAATGTTTTTTCATCAATTTTTCAGACCTGCCCATTATTACTCCGGGTATTTTGTTCAACTGGAAGACACAATTCACCCGGTGATTATGCAAGGGGCAACGTTCCTCAAAATGAACTCCAAATATATACATGGATGGATGCCACGCTACGTGAACTTACTGGTTTGGTCAAAGAAGTGAACCCAGAAACAAGACGCAAAGGAACTTACTTTGATTTTGCAATTGTATATCCAGACATGCGTTCACCGACATATAGAATGAGGGAGATTGGAGTCACATGCTCTGGTCAGCGAGGAGGTGACGATAATAAGACTTTAGGACAAGTTAAATTTCAAATTGGGAACTATTTGGATATTTCCATAACACCTCCAAACAGAATGCCACCTCCGATGAGGCGTCCTCAGGGTTATATCAATAATAGACCTTACTAACTGTGCCCATGTAGTTTTTACAACTAATTAGTGATAAAATAAATGTATGACATAGAATAAGTTCATTGTTGACATCCTTAAAACATGAAGTTTTATACACTTTATAATGAAATTTCAAGAAAGTGTTTGTAAAATTTAACACTGACATAACAAGTAAAATTAAAATCTTAATAAATTTTCTCAGGGGTGAGTAGGGTAGACAGAGCTCACTGAATAGTTTTGTGCTGTCAGTGGGAAGACCAAAGGCACAGAAACTCTCTGTTCTTACAGGGTCGGTAGCACAAGTGTGACTCCTCTGGTGTTGCACACATAGGCCACGGTAACCACTTTTCATTAGGTGGGCCAAGTGCTTGTCTGCCACCTAGGTGGAATAAGAAAAGGTATTTTTTTCGTTTGTCCGTAGGCACATATAGTTTTTTAGTCGTAACTTTTTAAGAAATCAAAGAAAATATAATTTGTATTGGTTTAAAATTCAATAAAAATTACAGGTGGAATGTTAAAATATAAATAAATAAGGATATTTTACTGAGAATAGCCTTGTGTCCAGTAATGGCACTTTTAGGCATATTTTTACCATACGCTAAATGAAGTGACACAAAATTGTAGTGAATTTGGTTAAATTACCGCTTAAAGTACCGACTCCATAGTAAGATTGTTATTTGATGTGTTTTTCTTTTTCTGTTTCGGATATCCTAAGTCACTTAAATCGTTTTTCTCCGTCATTGAAAATGCAGTGTAAAGCACTATAGGTGTTTTGGCTCACTCTTGCATTACTAGTGCCGAGTCGCTACATTCGTTTTTCCTTGCTTTCATTGTATCTGTAAGATGGAGTTAATGTGTTTTGCCTTCACGATCATTATGACATTTTATGGATTTCAGTATTTTTTGCAATTGCAGAAAGAATCGATAGTGACGGTTAAAGTAACACCATCAATTTTTTTACAGAAACTTTTAAATTAACCGACATTGTCTTTTCTTCCCATAACGTCGGTTCATTTAATTTCGTCGACTATCTAAATAAAGACGATTGTCGCTTAAAGTAAACGTTGTTTTCAAAATTGTGTACTTAAGTTAACTGTTCAAAATTATTCATGTCGCTACTTGCAATGTATTTTTGTCTCTTTTGTGGAAGTTGTGTAACCTATGTAAGGAAGTGACACGTGACGTGGCGCTTCATTCACCGGTGAACTGTCGTTGCGGCACATACACAGGGGAAGTGCTTAGTGGCATTCCGCTGTCGCAGGGAATTGTTCTGGGTGGTGACCTAAACGGTCATGTGGGTGATAGGTGTGAGGAGTTTCCACGGTGGTTTTGGTTACCGTAGCCGTAACCCAGAGGGTGGGCACATTCTCAGAACGTGTGCAGCTACCGACCTTGCAATCGTGAACACGTATTTGCAAAGGAAATCCGAACACCTTATTACCTACAAGCACGGGGAGCATGCTACCCAGATCGATTTCCTACTCACTAGGAGGCACAGCATCAGCAAGGTAGCAAACTGAAAGGCCATACCCCGGGAGAGTCTCACTACGCAAAATCGTCTCCTTGGCATGGACCTCTGTGTGAAACTCAAAGGCAAGCATGTTGAGCGGGGCCAACGCAGAAACAGGTGGTGCCTGCTTGATGAAGCCAAGTCCCAGAGTTTCGTCTCCGTTATCGGTGACAAGTGCGCCGATACCGAAGCCGAATCAGTACAAGATTGCTGGGACAAGTTGCAGACAGCTATTCTTGAGGCAGGAACGGCCGTGCTCGGCATGTCTAAGGGTAGACGCAAGTGTAACAAGGACACTTGGTGGTAGAACGACACAGTCCAGAGGGAGATAAGGGCGAAGAAAGCCCTCTTTAAAAAGTGGCATGCGTTTAAATCTCCCGAAGACCGCGACGCGCACAAAGATACTAAACGCGCCACTAAGAGAGCCGTAGCCAGGGCCAAACGAGACCACTTGCTACCGCTGTACCACAAGCTGGAATCGTCTGAGGGGCAAAAGCTAATCTATAAGTTGGCGCATTCCAGGCCTAAAGCAGGGCAGTCTATATCCAACGTCCGCTGCATTAAAGGCCATTTGTTATACGAGGAAGTCGCGGTGAAGGAGAGATGGCGCTCATACTTCCATGAGCTGCTGAATAAGCAGCATAAGGAGGTGCAGTTATCAGACCTCCCTCCAAATCAAGGACTAATGCCACGGATAACGCCTGCAGAAGTCCAGACTGCCATTCGACGCATGAAGGACCGGTATGACGGACCCGACAATGTCCCCATCGAAACTTGGAAGGCAATGAGTGCCCGTGGTGTGGGCATCCTGGACTAATCTTTATAACAGCGTTTTCCCCAGCGGTAAGATCCCGCACCAGTGGCGGCTGAGTATCAGTCTTCACGGGCAAGGGATCGGTGCAGGAGTGTGGCAGCTACCGTAGTATTAAGATAATGTCCCACACCATGAAGCTCTATGAGCGGATAATCGACACCCGTATCCGACAGAAGAATGCACTCTCGGAGTGTCAGTATGGGTTTCGTCCCGGGCTCAGGACCATGGACCCGGTTTTCGCCCTAAGGATTGTCGCGGGGAAATATAGGGCGAAGAACACGCCACTGCACTGCCTATTCCTAGACATGCAGAAGGCCTTCGACTATGTTCCTCGTTCGGTGATCTGGTAGGCATTGCGGTCCAAGGGAATCCCTGAGGCCTACATTGACACCATCCGAGGCATGTATCACGATTCCGGTTCTGTGGTTCGGTCCGCTGTTGGCGACACTAAAACCTTCCCCATCATCGTCGGGGTACACTAAGGATCTGTACTCAGTCCTTACCTGTTCAGCTTGGTGTTAGACGTTTTGTCGGACAGCATCAGAGACTGATGACATTGCTTTGATGGACACAGACAGGAACAGATTGGAGCGACGTGTGAAAGTGTGGAAGGAGGTGCTTCAGAACGGCGGTCTGAAGTTAAATGTGGCGAAGACAGAAAACTTGGTATTAATCTCAACAGATCCCACACCCATCCGCATAGATGACTTGGTCGAGCGCACGGACCAGGTTAAGTACCTGGGATTTGAACTCCACGTGACCGCTGACATCGACCACGACGTCAAGGCACGTATTGCCGCCGCGTGGGCCAAGTGGCGGGAAATGACTGGCGTCACATGCCATCTACAAATGCCAACCAGGTTAAAGGTACAGGTCTATGAGACGATCATTAGGCCTGTCCTTTTACACGGCCGTGAGGCGTGTTAGAGCGACACAAGCAGGGGCTGCGTGTCACGGAGATTAAAATGCTGCGGTGGATATGCGGAGTCACACGTAAAGATCGCGTGAGAAGCTCTCGCATCCACGGCAGCCTTCATGTCCGTGACATAGTAGATAAAATGCAAGATAGTCGCCTTCGCTGGTGTGGCCACGTCTTACGGCAACAGCCAGGCTACGTGGCAAACAAATGCCTGACAATGGCGCCCCCGCCGGGTCCAGGTAGAAGGGGTAGGCCCAAAAAGTCGTGCAGGGTGACATGCGTGCAAATGGTCTCACTACCATGGACTCTGGACGCCCAAGATCGTGCGAAAAGGAGGAGGAAGAGCCGGAAGGCGGACCCTGAGCTCCAAGGCCGGGATGGTGACGGATGCAATCAGGATAACATCTAAATATCGATAATGATGATGATGATGATGATGATGACTAGTAGGTATTCCCCGCTGCGAAATGTTTGTTCACAGTCATATCAGTCTGGCTCAACATTTCACAGCGAGTTAAAACTGGGTATAAATATAATACTAATTGCTCTACAATATTTTAGATGATTTTTCCTCTTTTTAACTATTTTCTAAAAAGAATATTGTATTTTGTCCCTGGAATGGGTATTATTTGTGCAATACTGTAAATCAGTAAGCTTTTAAAACAATAAAGATTCTAGTTTATTTATTTTATCCTTAAATTCTTGGTTTTATTTTGGTATCTATCGTTAGCGTAGGAAGGATTACAGTTAAAAATTCAAAATTTAATGATAATTTACTAGTGGTTATTGGGTTTTTCCTTTACTTAATATTTTATGGTTTTGTTGGAAAACTTGTTTTTCCACATCCTTGTGTCTCAGGCTGCATGGCGCTTCAGTTGTTTTTCCTCCAAGCTAGATCACCCATTGCTTGTCACTTAATGTGTTTTTCCTCGCATTTGTCAAGACACTGGTGTTGTGGTTAATGCGTTTTTCCTTGCGCAGTATTTAATGAAAAAAACTGAAGCGACACATAACTCCTCTTATATTGCTTAGAGATTTTTTGTAAGTTTAATGGAAGAAAGTACCTAAAAAATTAAGAAACTGTTTTTTCGCTGGTTTTTCTAACTTCGAATTAGATTTCTTTATGAATTTTTTTCGAAAATATTTAACTTTAATTGGCTCTCCTGTAAAATTCAAAAAATGTCGCTTAAAGTATTTTTCCTTTTTACCGTCGATATGGTGATTTCAATTGTACACAATATGTATATGGGTACCGATCACCAGTCCAGCGAGTACTATTACAGGTCAGTGATTTACTTGTAAAATACCAGTGGATATTGTCATTACGAAATATGAACTGGTCAAAACCTACTTTGTAAAATTTAAAAGTGATACATATGGAGTTGCCGAAATTTTCTTACAGATGCATGAGTTCGTTTTTCCTGTAATTTAATAGCTATTTCCATTATTTATACTTTGTTTGAAAGTTGATTTCAAGATTTTACAACTCTGTATTAAATTTTGATTTTATGGACAGCTTAAAACTCTGTATAAAATGTTGGTTTTATTGGCATCTTCATAAATTGAATTCGATCTTCAAAAACAGTACTTAAATTTCGTATTACTTATTTACAGCTCTCACTTTTCGAAAATGTATCTAATAAAAGTTACTGTTAGCTTATTGTTGTCTCATTCATACACAAAAAACTATCAAATTTGGATTTGTCATTCCTAAAAAATTGCAAAAATGTTAGTACTGCAAATTGGGTTTCCTCCAATTTTTCAATAAATCGGCGAACCTATGATTAATAACGACCTATTATCATTTGACCCGGACTACACACAATGTACCAAAAATAAATTGTTTGAGTAAAAATCACTAGTTTATTATTGTCGCTTGAGTTCCTGAACGCAATGGTTATGGGTCGACCTGCGAGTTGCGACATGCTACCTACGACGATTATGTTTTTTCGACCAGGCGAAAATTCAGGCTATTCAAATCAAAGGTATGATGGGGAGATTTACCCCGTTAATATTATTGTATACCTACCTTTCTTTTTGTGTGGAAATTACCGCAGTTCCCCCGTTAGCCAAAGGGAGTGGTTATGTCGGACTCGGACCAATTAAAACTGCATGCCGTTTTGTGTCTTCAGTTGCCGGAGTGTAACTCAGTAAGATTTGCATATCCCTCGCAACCTGGCTACTGCCATCGGGTACCGTACCGACATCACAGAATAATTAATAGTACTAACCCGACATTAGAAGATATCTTTAGTAATACTCAAAAATCAATAGATGGCACTAGTAGACTCATTTAAAAAAATAGAAAAAGTTAACTACACTATTAAGAATCACGTAAATTATTTTAGAAGCATATAAAACTCGTTGGTCATGTAATAAATAGAGATTTCGCGAAAATAGTGCTATTTTAGTGAGCCGCCATCTAGCGGCATGGTTTAATGCACCAAGCCTCTGTTACTTTATTACAATTACTGCAGAATCTGGCAGAATCAATATAGATTAGAATACATATTTATAGTTTTATTCAGTCATATTCAATAATGTGTTTAGTGTATGTCTTATTTTTAATAAGTTAATTTTTAATAGGTAGTAAAAATTAGAAAAGTCGCCATCTTGTTACAACTGCTGCAAAAAAGTTGCCTGTCTACTTTTGGAAGTCACGAGATTAACCATATTTTGTGATGATGATTGTGAATATAATATAATCCTTATCCAGATGTGCATCTGTAAAAGAATAATATTATATTATTACTAGCTGTCGCCCGCGGCTCCGCCCGCGTGGATGTCGGTTATCGCGAATCGGGGTATGAAAAATAGATGTTGGCCGATTCTCAGACCTATGCGATTCGATGCCAGCACAATGCAAATACTTGTATGCATTAATATGCTTGGTTATTATACATATATACTAGTTGTTGTCCGCGGCTCCGCCCGCGTGGCGGCTATAAATTGAGATGTTAGCTATCCTATCTTTTAAGTTGGACCATATGGTTACAAAATTTTATTAAAATCCGTTCAGTAGTTTCGGAGTTTATCGCGACCATACCTACATCTTTGGCCCATAGCTCCGGCCGCGTGGATATCGGTTATCGCGACCAAACATAGCCTATGTCCTTTCTCAAGGTCTAATCTACCCCTATATCAAATTTCAACAAAATCGGTTCAGTGGTGAAGGCGTGAAAGGCGGACAAACAGACACACACACACACACACACACTTTTCTATTTATAATATTAGTAGTATTTTTGTGTACCTATTGAATTGGTCTGGTCGTTACGGGTAGTTGGAGCCTTCAAATATCCAATATATATCGCCTTTGGGCTGTGGAGGTCAAATGGCAGACGCAGAAAATATCTAAGTTAAGCCAAATCTGCAGTTGGCCTGGTAAAGCAGACCCCAGACTCCAAGTTAAAAGCTTCGGATGTGACTGGGATAAACACTAGGATTAAAAATATATTAACGATACTGAACACAAAAGTATATTTTTTGGAATTATTGTCTGTTTGTCCGCGATGAACGTAAAAACTACTTAATGTATTTTGACGTGTTTTTTTTTTACCAGAGAGGTCTTGGTTAGACTTAAAATCATATGTAAATTTGATCGCAATCGGTTGAGTGGTACCGGATATTACGATCAAATGTCGCAATAACGAAAATCGACGCGTGCGGCGTGCATAGGCTAGTTACTTATAAGGATACTAGCTGTTGCCCGCGGCTCCGCCCGCGTGGATGTCGGTTATCGCATAGTGTTGAGTCAACATAGTAGCTTTATGCATGCAAAGTTTCAGCCCGATCGGTTTAAAATTGACAAAGTTTCATACAAACTTTCATCCCCTATTTTATCCTCTTGGGGGTAGAATTAATCAAAATCCTTTATTAGCGGATGCCTACGTCATAACATCTACCTGCATGCCAAATTTCAGCCCGATCCGTCCAGTGGTTTGGGCTGTGCGTTGATACATGACTATGTCAGTCAGTCACCTTTGAGTTATATGTATTTAGAAGTCTAAGCCCGATCGGTTTAAAATTGACAAAGTTTCATACAAACTTTCATCCCCTATTTTATCCCCTTGGGGGTAGAATTAATCAAAATCTTTCTTAGCGGATGCCTATGTCATAACATCTACCTGCATGCCAAATTTCAGCCCAATCCGTCCACTGGTTTGAGCTGTGCGTTCATAGATCACTATGTCAGTCAGTCAGTCACCTTTGAGTTATATATATTTTGATAACATCGTTTTAAAGTTACGTCATCGATTCGATCACGACCTGTCAGGAATGTATAATGAAACATTTTTGTTAAAGAATTCACGTTTATTTCCTTCTCTTACTAATCAGGGCACAAATAAAACCACCTGAAGTCCACATGTTATGTCACAGATAACACTTGCATGACGAGACAACGAAAGTATCCTTACATTTAGTTTTTTTTCCTACAATAAATACATATAATTATATTGTACACTTATGTCTAGTGATTCGTGGCTGCTCTAAATGGCCTCTTGGATTTTTTGCCCATAGCGGCGAGATCGATCGTAATACCATTTGGTAAAACAGCCTTATTTTCTTGGTAGTCTATAAAACCTTTCTCACCTTGCTCCTCCTTCGTTTTATCACAAGGTATACCTGTTTCATAGTTGTATTCACGCTTCAGGCCATCTGGATCCACATACCCGTAACTGCCTCGTGTTACACAATCCACGCCTATAGTTTCCTCTTTAAAGGATCCATCATCGTTTTCGAAGCCCCAGGTGATACTACCGTCAGGATTTTCATCTCTGTATTTACGAATAATTTGAGCCACCGGTTTCCTTTCTCGCTGATTAGACTGCGTGTACTTCTGCTGAGGTACTGACTTAACAGGTGCACGATTGACAGACTCCTGTGGTCGCGAGTACTGTTGTCTAGCCGGTTGAATGGGTGCCTCGTCATCTTCCACGAATGGTTTTGGTTCCGGTCTAAAAACTGGTCTCTGTGGTCTGCTGGAGAGAGGTTGGAGTCTTACTGGTTGCGGTTTGTTAGCAGGTTCGTTTCTTATAGGAGTGAAAGATTGTGGTGACAGTAAGGGCCTGTACTGAGTAGGTTTTATGGGCTCCAGTTTAGGGGCGGGTGGTGTTGACTGTGAATACGAAGGGGGGTTATAGGCGATTGGAGGCTTGGGTTGTGAAGTTGTTGTGATGTCGTAATAATCATTTTGGGGTTCTGATGTCGAAAAATAATTAGGGGAGAAGGGAGTAGGGGTATTGATCTCAAAGTCATCTTCCGGTTCTTCAGTAACTGGTTTGGCAACGTCATCTAGTGATTGAAGATTTGGACGGGGGGAGGCATCTACGGACTTGAATGAGGGTCGCCCCAGGCCGGGCCTCCTGATCCGGGGCCCTGGTCCAGCTGGGAGCGCTGCAGCCGGGAATCGGCCTTGCCTAAACCCACCTTGCCGAGGGTTTCCTACGGGAATCGCTCCAGGTATTTGCAGTCTGGGTGGAGCAGGCGCGTCATATTGAGCATAAACAGTGATAATACACAGCATACATATCTGGAATAGAAAAGAATATAATTTTTTTAACACTCTTGCTCATATAGTGGCTCTAATTTCACCACAATTAGGCACATAATTATTATAATTAGGCAATTAAACACCTGTTATTAAAATGTGACTTTTTCAAGGCTATAAAATACAATAGTTTCTGTTTAAAGGTTGAGTGGCTTTGTTTAAAAAAAAACAGTTTTATAGTACAAATAAATTAACATACCTACTTATTACTTGCTCAAGTTGATGATTACCGTCATCGGCTCTCGTAAGACCCTCACCCACCGGCTCGGGTCTCAATGGCACCTCAGCGGTAATCACCAACTTTGCACATTTGTATCATAATGTACCTACTATTAATAGGTCGAATACTTAGATATAGATTAATCTAATTCTATGTACCTGTACAATAATAATTATGGATGTTGTTGTACGTTATTATATAGTATACACATGACAAGCAATGACAGCTTGAAATTAGTCAGTTAAAGTTTCTATTCAGTTATCATTCATTTCGGAGGAGTTTGCAGGCAAACACCGTGAAACGTCAATTTTATATAGTACCTACCTATATATACATTATTAGATAGGTTTTTTTAAGTCTAGTTTATATTAGGTATATCATCTGAACTCTTAATTAACTTTCCAGTGGCCTAAACCTTCATCAGCAATATGACTTGTTCTACAGATCATTTTATCAGATGCAGATAATATCGCTTACCATAAACTAATTCTATTGTATGCAATGGCGTACAAGCACGCTTATCTAATAGTTCGATTATATTGCGTAAAAGAATTTCTAAACATGCTTTAATACCAACGCATTGCTATGAATATTTTACACTGCTTTTACACCGCTGTTAACTAAACGGCGCCGTTCAATTTACGGCCTGAATGGTGTTCAGCCATTTAATTAAACGCCTAGGCAAATAGCTTGAATCGTTGACGTTCAACTACTTGCCTAGCCATTTAATTAAAAAGTTAGAAAGAGCGCTTATTTCTGCATGTTTATAAAAAATGACCACGAAGGCTTAATGCTGGAGCTACGTTCCGCTTCGCTCCCGCATTAGCCTTCTAACCTAACCTATCCAAGTCGGATTGCGCAGCTATCACAATAAATCTATTACTAATTTTCTGTGAATACACCTCTGTCTACCCATTCGGGGATTTACACGTGTAAGTGTATGTATGTATGAATGTAATTTTCCATCTTATTTCGAGTTAGTGCCCCATCTTATGGTGGGCCTAAGCATTAGCAAGCCAGGTTATTAAATAATAAACGAGACGGCTGAATATAATTCAAGCCATTAATTGAATGGCGGCGTTTAGTTAACTGCCTAGGCAATTAATTGGACTGCTGATTAAACTAGTTGGCGGCGACATATATATGTGCTTGTTTAGTTAAAGCAACACAAAACATTGTATAGTAGAATAGAATTACACTTTATTTGTACACCATTTACATTAAATTTTAAGAGTTCAATATAATTTCTATACTCAATTGTAACAAGTTTCTAAGACTTGACAGCGTCTGTAGCGTGGCATTTCCGCGCAGTGCAATATTTGTATGCATGAATATGTTTATTTGCATTTATCTGGGTATTTCCATTTTCCATGCCTCGGAGTACACGTTAAGCTGTTCGGACCCGGTTGCCGTACGTACATCGATGGCAGTCGTTACGGGTAGTTGGAGCCCTAAAGATTGCAATAACTGTTCTATCTGCAATACTTCGACATCGTGAAAGGGTTGTGGAGGTCAGATGGCAGTCGCTTCACGTAAAGTATCGAAGTTCAGCTAAAACCCGCAGTTAGTCTGGAAAGAAGTAACCCCGGACTTCGAGATGAAAGCTTCGAATGTAACCGGGATTAACGCTAGGATGAAGAGCTTCTAAGAAAATTGCGTTTTTATCTTTCTAAAGATAGGAGAATAGGTTTACAGTTTTCAGCCTAACTGTAAAGAAACAAACAAGACTACTTCTTTTATACTCGTAAGTAGGTGTGGTAATTACCGCTGTAAAACTAAATTCTGAACAGCATTTGCAACATACCTATTAGCATTAGAAAAAATCTTTAGTGGTTTAGATATTGAAGCTTCAGTTAGTTTATTTAAATTACACCAGCTAGATTGCACAAATAAAATTAATTGGTAGATACCAATAACATGTTGATGTTAACATCGTTTTCGGGTCTTAATTTGACGTAATATATAACACTAATAACTCTAATTCCAATGAACTACAATTATAATGATATAATTTATTGTGAAATAGTGACTATGATATTAAATTTTATCTAAGTAAAAGCACTGCGTTCTTGGTAAGCCCACTCCTTAAAAGTTGCTTCACAACTTTTAACAAATTCACAAACGATATTTGCATTGAAATCTATACTATCTAGGTATATCCACTTAATATTATAAAACTGACTCTCGATTGGACTGGGCGGGGTTTCAACATAGACGGTGAGTAGATCTCACACCTTCGGTTCGCTGATGACATCGTCGTTGTTGCAGAGTCACTGGAACAACTGGGCGAAATGCTGCACAGCCTAGATGGAGCTTCTCGACGCGTCGGCCTCGGTGTAAACTTGGATAAAACCTAGATCATGTTCAACGAAAACGTTGCACCGAGACCGATTGCCATCGAAAGGGCGACGCTCGAAGTTGTTCAAAAATATGTATACCTGGCCAGGTTATCCAGCTCGGTAAAAACAACTTCAAGAAAGAACTAGCCAGAAGGATTTAGCTGGGCTGGGCAGCTTTTCGCAATCTACGTCAAGCCTCCTCTCCTATTCTACCGCAATGCCTGGAAACAAAGGTCTTTGGCCAGTGCGTCCTACCTGTTATGACTTACCGTGCCGAAACGTGGACACCGACGGTAGGGCTAGTCCATAAACTAAAAGTCGCGCAGCGGGCTATGGAGCGAGCTATGCTTGGAGTTTCTTTGAAGGATAGAATTCGAAACGAGGTGATCCGACAAAGAAACAAAGTTACCGACATAGCTCGCAGAATAAGCAAGCTGAAGGCAATGAGCTGGCCACGTCTGTCGAAGGACCGATGGCCGTTGGAGCAGACGAGTCCTAGAGTGGAGACCGCGAGAAGGAAAACGGAAGGTAGGATGCCCCCCACCGAGATGGACCGTTGACCTGAAAAAGGTGGCTGGGACAGACTTGATGCGGAAGGCGGAGGATCGTACGAAATGGTGCACATTGGGAGAGGCCTATGTCCAGCAGTGGACTGCAGTGGGCTACTTGATTGATTGATTGATTATAAAGTGGAAGAGTTTGTTTGTTTGGTTAATCTCAAGTATTGAAAGAATATTTTTTGACCTAACGTGCGAAGCGAACGACAGTCTGTGTTTCGATAAGTTAGCAGATTTTGCTTTAGTCCGTGTTTATGTGGGTTTGTCAGTTCCGGCTTAGAGAGCTCATTCACATAGTCTGTGATTTAAAATACAACTTTTTTTGAAAACTTTCTTTATATAGCGAAAATTGCGGAGGAGATTGGGGATGTTTGCCATCGGGTTATTTATGAACGGATCTTGATAATTATTGGCTGAAGATCAAGGACATAATTCCCTACAGGTTGTTATGAAAAAAAACATGCCTCCTATGAATAACGTCGTCATAAAAAACAGATGAGAAAAAAAGGGGGCACTAAGCTATAGCGTTTTTTTAATAACGGATCGTCATTACAACTGTTAAACATTTCCTGTTTAAAATAAGAAGGATGCTCGCGAGATCTAGGTACTGTTCACAAAACTACTAGTGTATTGCGAGGAACTAGCTTTTACCCGCGGCTCTGTCCGCGTAAATGTCGGTTATGGCGATCAAACATAAGCCTATATCCTTTCTCAATATCTAATATACCCCTATACCAAATTTCATTAAAATCGGTTTAGTCGTTTAGGCGTGAAAGCATAACAGACAGACAGAGTTACTTTCGCATTTATAATATTAATATGGATTTCATCACGTTTCTACCAAGGGAGCGGAGCAATACCTAATCATACTTGAATGTCAATAAATCCCGCAGAAATACTTAAAATTCAACAAATTCGGCAGATACCCAAATATTATTTAAAAATAGCATAATATATAATATGACTTGTATTGTATATGGCTTAAAAGGTATAGTTTGTAGTTGTTGAGACTGTACCTACTTTGGAGTTATGAATGAATTGTCGCAACATGCAAGTTGTTGAACACCTACACAATCAACTTTTGAAAGTCGGTACATTTTGCAATGAAATGGTTTATATGTTATTTCTGTTAACTCACGAGGGTAAGCATTTACAAGCATTTAAGACCCAACATTTTCATTATTCTTTTTTTTAATAGATTTCATATTCAAATAAGTACCTATGTATGTGTACAGTGACAAACAATGTTCATGAACTACCTAATTAAACCACCTACGTATTAAAATAATTTTTTTTTGGTCCTTTTTTACATAGGGACAAGCACACGGCACACTGGTAAGTGATTACCGTAGCCTAAGCACGTGTGCACTCATGCTGCTGATCTTGTAAGAACTTTTTAATGTCCTTTTTGAAGAGCTCCATATCATAGTCTCAGAAAAACCACAGCAGGGGTTCAATGTCAAGTGAATGTAATTTTATTAACTGAAATTCTTATTTGTTTCTAATTTTGTTTATTTTAATTTTAACGCGATATCGTATGAAATTTTATGTAAATACCAGTGCAATTTACGACATATGAATACGAAAACTATTTGTAAGTACATTGCAATAAAACTAGTATTGTATCGCAATTTATGCGGTGTTTTTTTTTATTTGCACCGGTCCCAATATGTCGGGTGCTATGCAGGTCCAATAATCACGGTTAGGTCAATGTAAATTAATAAAATTGTTTTTCAACCCACGGAAATAGTATTTAACCATGCAATATCTGAGTCTAAGTCTTTTTATCTTATAGAGGAGAAAAGTGTTTTTTATTTTTATTTTGTTTCTTTCTTTCCTTTCGGAATAGGTTAAGGTGCTATGACCATGCTGCATTGTCATCACTTTATTATTTTTATTTGATGGAACTAACACGTAAAGTCAGAATTCGCAGTAATATGCCACTTTTTTACTCTGTGCGTTGGCCAAGCTAAGTCGATTAGATCTTTAATGAAAACACTTGTACTATTTCACATTATTTATTAAAATCCTGACCGGTTTCGCCTTACGGCATTATCAAAGGTTGATACATGTTTTTTCATTGACATGCATAGCAAGTTCCACCAAGTGCCATCAATCAACAGTATAAGCAGTTTTAAGACGTTTAGTCTAAAATCTACTATTTAATACATGAAAATGTGAATTCATAACAATTTCGGAAAATACTTTACCCTTTGTGAATTCAAAACATCATTAAACGGTGAACCTATTTACTTTTACCTTCACCTCGTTCTCGTTTTATTCCTTGGCTTGTCTGCCTCCTAAGTGGTATAAAAACCGGCAAAGTGCGAGTCGGACTCGCGCATGAAGGGTTCCGTACTAGAAAAAAGGCTAAAAGAGCTAAAATATCACGTTTTTTTGTATGGGAGCCCCCTTTAATTTTTGTTATTATTTGTCGTTATAGCGGCAACAGAAATACACAATCTGTGGAAATTTCAACTGTCTAGCTATAACGGTTCTTGAGATACAGTCTGGTGACAGACGGACGGACAGACGGAAAGCGAAGTCTTAGTAAAAGGGTCCCGTTTTTACCCTTTGGGTATGGAACCCTAAAAAGACAATATTTTGATTGATTTTATTACGATATATCATAACTTTGAAGTATTTGATTGCTAAAATCAAAAAAGATTTATACATGTAATTTATTGTAATTGTGATGTCAGCAAGTGTCGATGCGAGCAGACAGATCTGAAAGTAGTAAGGACGCCCGGCGCTGTCCGCTTCCGCCACTCAAGGTGAAACATTGGAATGGCGCACTACCACATATTAAATACCTACCTAATTATTATTACGTTATCTATGAAATGTCAGGTTACTCAAGACAATACATATAAATGTTATTAAATTGACCATTTACGGTTTCTTGCAACATTTTATACTTTTATTGATTTTTATGATTTTTGTAACAGTTGTTGGTTGAATTTGCATTAACAGTGTTCTCTCTGGCACATAACTAATAAGACAAAGACATATTGAAGGTATAATAAGCCGTAAAATGTAAATTTGCAATTGGTTACGCAGTGTGCGTGCGATAAATTTTAAACGGTGGCAAATTGCAGAAGAATAATTATGTTTTTGTTAATTTTTGGGGACCTACATACGCCTCTGTGGCGTAGCGGTAGAATGTTCGACTGCTACGCAGGGGGCGCGGGTTCGATTCCCGCTCAATGCAAATATTTGTGTGCATGAGATTGGGAATATTTGTGGGTATTCGCATTGGTCTGGTCGTGCCTCGGAGAGCATGTTAAGCCGTCGGTTTCGGTTGCCATGCGAACATTGCACGATAGTCGTTATATAGGAGACATGTGTGAAATGGCCTACCAGTGAGGCACTGAGCGGGAATCAAACATGCGTCTCTCGCGTAGCGGCCGCGTTTACTAATGCCACGCTACAGAGACTGTCAAACTAAATGCTTCTGTCGAGAGTAATCTGTCAGTGTTTCGTACCGATCGCCAGAGCGTATCGGTGAGGCTGTAGGTACCTCTTCCCCCCCATTCTTATGTCATTCTTCTTTTTTTCTTCTCCTTCTATTCTCTTCTTTGCGAGTCATACGAAGGTAACTTTGTCCCAAGAGTAAGAGGCTACCGTAACGGCTAGATATTTCGGTGGCATATAGAAAAATTCTATTAAATATTTCTCATATTTCTGTACACAGATTTTTTTGTGATATATAATGCAAATATTTATGATTGATGATGAAATATTCAGATTGTTTTCACTTGCCTTTCCTTGAGCAGTTACACATTCAAACTAGTAAGTAATGTAAGGTCAATGTCTTAACTATTGCGCTATCAAAACAATTTCACAAAAAAATTATGTTTCATTTTTATAACAATAAACTATATACCTAGATAATTAAATTCTATATTTAAAAATTGATGTAGCTAAATACAAAAAAAATCATTTTGCATTATCCGGCAAAAATCAATGCAGTTGTAAACAAAAATATATATCTACGTGCGCATATGTGTCTGAAAATATTTAAAATACAGTAAAATCTTTTAAAAATTGACCATAAATTTGATACAAATTTAATAAGGTAAGCGCACTAACGCGTTGATGTCTTTTGTAACATCATTTCACACGAAATTAAGACGATTTACTATTCGAAGTGTTATTGGATAATAAACTGTTAATACTTAATTATCTTTGCACAATAATGCACAAGGAGAATTTTATGGAAAGAAATAATGTAATGATTAAGAGTAAAGTACTAAAACACTTTTCTTGGACATATAAAATACATTATCATTTTCGTACGCAGCCGGTGCGAATTAAAACACTAGTCCCAGCCCTACTGTCAAACATTTGACGTCAATCATTACAAAACAAGGGCACGTTAAGAATATCTTCGGCATGCTTTCATGTAGAACAGGCTATATAGAATAATATATGATTGCTTAAAATACCGAATCTTATCGAAGAAAAAAAGGATTTGCGTGTTAATAAAGAAAATAATATGACTGACGTACGTATCATTCATTTTCTCGGATTCATCGCGTCGTTATAAACTGAAGGTCATATTATTTAAAGGGTGGTTATTGATTCGTCTCATTGTCACGGATTTGTCCGCTATGTAATTAATTTCACTTTCACTCATTACCTACGTGATGATGACCGTGATGTCATACCTCGGGACACATAATCTTGGACCTAAGATGCGGGACAAACGTGGCTTTGAAGAGTTTTTGTGTTGTCAGTGGGAAGACTGAAGGCTTGTCCTGCTGACAGAAACTCTCTTTTCTTTCAGGGTCGGCGACACAAGTGTGACTCCCCTGATGTTGCACACATCCGTAGGCCACTGTAACCACTTTCATTCGCAAGCAATCTGCCTATAAGGCTTGGACCACGGCTTTGCCAACAAGGATTTGAATATCGCTGAGGTGACGCGAAAATTGAATGCTGTCTCGAGGTCCAGTGAGAGGGCAACGGCCAAGACTAAGTTTGGGTTCATCGGCAGAATTGATGAGCAGCTTGTGCGGTATCCATCTGATAGTCGTGCATTTTAGTCGCTCTCCAAAGCCGTCGAGGGAAACTTTTGCAAGTTTTGCTTTCCGCCGCTGCAAAAACGCGAATAGTCTGGCCCATGGTGCCAAGGAGAAAAACGATCCTTTAGGTAATCTCTTTGCGCCAAACTCGACTATGAACGAAGGGAACGGGTGGTTCGGCGGGAACTAAAGTCCCTAGATGTTCGAAAGTAGAGTGGGCTGGATGGTTTACCAGCGATGGTGCTTAAACATTACTACAGAGTTGTGCCCTATTCTTACACGACCTTTCGCGCTTTCATTATACGCGGGATGAGTTCTGGCACTTGGAAGACCGCACACGTGCATCTTGTGCCTAAGAAAGGCGATAAGACAGACCTGTCAAATTACAAGCCTATCACTATAGCCTCCCCTCCTCTCGAAGGTTATGAAGCGTGTTTTTATTACACAGCTCCTGAGATACCTTGAAGGTAACGAATGATCTGCTGAGCGACCGACAGTACGGCTTCCGCTACCGTCACTCAACCGCGACCTTCTTGTGTATCTCACAAACCGGTGGGCGCAAGCCATCGAGACTCGAGGTGAGGCACTAGTGGTCAGCCTCGGTATAACGAAGGCCTTCAATCAGGTCTGACAGAGGTCTTCTCGCAAAGCTACCAGCTGTCGTCGTCGATAACTCTATTCGTTGCTATGCGGATGACAGTACTGGAGACGCCTGTTATACGGGCCTTGCAAACGTCCCTAAGTCCGCGGTGGAGGAGAGTCGCAAACAACTTGATTCCGAAATGGAGACTAGTCTCTCGGGAGTATCCGATTGGGTTAGTCTAGTTCAACCCCACTAAGACACAAGTATGTGTATTCACCGCTTAGAAAACTTCATTTATTGTAGTGCCACAGTTCCTGGGTGCACCGCTTACCATTTTCTCGAGTATCGGGCTCCCGGGTGTAAAATCTCCAGTACCGTAGTCATTCAGAAGACAAGGTCAAGCTGGCATCAAAGAAACTTGGAGTGCTTAACAGGGCGAAACAGTACTTCTCTGCGGGGCAACAACTCCCCGCTCTCTTCTTTACATGGCACTGGTTCGGCTCCACATGGAATACTGCTGTCACCTTTTTGTCGGAGCACCTGCATGCCAGCTTGATCCCTTCGACTCGATGCAAAGACTGGCGTTGAGGCTCGTCGACAATTCCATACTCGCAGGCGATGTGGAACCTCTGAGTCTCAGGAGAGATTTTGCCTCGCCGTGTGTGTTCTACCGCCTATGCAATGATCTGTGCTTAGATGAATTGTTTGACATGATACCCACAGCTACATTCTGTCATTGCACCGC
Source organism: Eilema caniola (assembly GCA_949126895.1). NCBI lineage: Eukaryota > Metazoa > Arthropoda > Insecta > Lepidoptera > Erebidae > Eilema > Eilema caniola. The sequence goes on from OX421474.1 coordinate 24,258,957, forward strand.
TCGTCATAGGCAGGGAATTCATCCACACATTGCGACCGGAAACGGTGCGCACCGTACGGTTTGAAGGGAACTTCATCCCACGCACGCTCCGGTTGTGGAATGAACTAACTGCCCGCTGTGGTTTTCACAAGCGATTACGATATGGGGTTCTTCAAGAAGGGCATTAGAAGGTTTCTTTGTTGTCCGTTCCTGGTGTTGTACACGTCCATAGGCCACGGTAACCAGTTACCACTAGGTGGGCCGTCTGCCACCTCAGTTGTTTAAAAAGAGACACCAAAGAAACGTATACTACTCACATTTTAGGTCTAAGATATATGTTCCGACCGCAAGTTTGCGACATTGACATTAAAATAATGGAAAAGAGGTACGCTTTCAGTACCTCAATCAAGTCAAGTCAAAGATTCAATCTGGAAGAACATTATTGTTTCCTATTGACGTCAATAAATTCTACATAACCTAAGTCTACCACCGCTTCCAAGGCGCTGGTGGAGAAGAAACAGCGCAACAAACTCCACTGCGGCAATTTTTAGACGTCATCTTCAGAAATCCAGCACACGTATGTTCGTTAGTAGGTTCGATTACTGTCACTCGTGTAATGTTCAAAGATTACTTGCTACTTTAGTAAGTTTGATAAGAAAACTTTATTATTTTTCTTTTGAAGAACCTTTTTTAAAATAAACTGTGACTCAGGAGTCATTCCACAATTTGAGACACCGTGAGTATCGACACCAATATTAAAAAGCTGAAGAGATTGTTCGTTTGGTTCAACGCTCTAATCTCAGGAACTACTTTTTCGAATTGATAAATTCTTCTTGTATTGAATAGTCGTTTATCGACATAAATACGAGCTATATACGAGCAGTGATCACAAATGTTTAAATAATCCGTCAGATTTCCATAAGTTAATAGAAAATTAATGAATTGCGGGCATGTATGGTTCAAGAGGGTGATACAGGGATTCGAATCATACCACGGACGGATCGGTTAGTCAAGTATATATGTGTATATATAGTACGTGTTCGTTCTCGTTTTAAAGCATGTGGGTGAACTAAGCATGCCTGTGGCGACTAAGGCTAAAAATACTGTACTAAAGACTAAGAAAACTAATTGCTGGGAAAAGTGGAATCTTGTACTATAGTCGTTGATAGCGATTTGTGCGTGATGGCCGAACTGTGAAAGTTGTTTAAGACTGGATCTCAGTAATCATTAAAAATCTTACAATCGAGCAAGAAATACACGTTTCTATACTAACGATATATTGGTATCTGCGAAACGGTCAGCAGAAGTGTATTAAACGTAAGTATAGTCAACATTGGGACCTATCAGACTTAAAGTTTTTATTTATATATATGACACGTCAATTTGACTTCACCTCACCTGATGGCACGCTGAAGGCAAAGTCTCAGTATAGAGGGTCATCATTACATACACGTACCATGTTAACAATACTGACACTCAGTTTGTCGGCCCCATCAAAATATTACCGATTTCTCTATTTGATATTTAACATATAGCCAAAAGGGCGTAGTTGACGGTAACAGGCTTAGGCATGAATGTCTACTTTTAAACTACATACACTGGACGAAATGACGAATGGTTTATAGTATAGATTTGGCTACCCTTTTGGGCATAGACAAACGTAAGTATATGGTCGTTAAAATTTACTTAAATGAATGTATGAATAATAAAAGCCCCATTTGGAATTAGGGAACCGTGATATGATGAGATTCAAATCGTCGGACGCTTAGTGGTTAGGAGGTCGGCTTTACGATCGAGAGGTCCCGGGTTCGAATCCTGGCCGTTACACTACCGATGTGAACTCACTCCTAGCACAAGCAATTTAGCTTAGTTCAAGGGGTTAGAGTAGGGAATATTAGAAATTTCGATAATTTCGGTTGCTAATATTCTTTTTTTTATTCATCATTATTCTTTTTGCTATCAAAACGACAACGGATGCTGTCAACACAGCATTATAGACAGGAATATTGACGGCCAGCACGAGTGACCAATTACGTAAAAAGGAGTGTAACTTCCTACGGAAGTCCCTATTACAAAATTTGTCGTACAAGCTTCCATAACAAATAGTGAAACTGGTGTGGCGAGTCTGTTTACAAATAAGACTTTGTTGCAAACTGACATAATTTAGTTTACCCACTGTGGAAAGAACAAGTTACGCGTATCGAAGTACGTGTATCTACAATCCAGTGGCCAAGCCCGGTAATAGCAGTGGGCCAGTGAGGCAACGTAACCAACAAGGCATGTGCCCGTAAGAGTTGCGTGCTTTACGTAATTTAATAAATTAACATGACAAATAACTGTAAATATGAGCCATTTTGCTTTGAACTATATGTTCCGCTTTTGAATTTTAAGGGCGTATTATCGGTATGTGTAACGTTAATAGAGCAATAGGGGACTTGCGCCGTACTACACTGACCTGTCAGCTCACGCTCTCTTTCAAGGTTGCTATGCGAAATTGATACTTCGAATGGTATATGTTCGACCTGGATTCAATACACATTGAAGTTAATTTACTTGTATATTATTCATTGAATGTAATCAAGAACTTGTTGAGACGTAATGTCTTATGTAGATATAGTTTAGTTAGATAATATAACCATTTGTATATTGAACATGTTTCACTTTCACAAAGTTATGTCCTTACAATATCTAAGTACGGCAGTGCTTATTTATAGGTCACTTTTTGTATTATTTGTCGTTATTATTCACGCTCAAGGTAAAGTATATATACTTATTTTAATTTCAATAATTATTTATTGTAAAGGATTTTCGAATAGCTATATATATAGCTATGATATGATAGTTTCAGAAAAAAGTTAAAGACATATTTCAAACTTAAAATAAGAATACACAAAATTATTTGTAATTATTTTCAAAGAATTTATAGTCAACATTTAAACACGTCAAGTTCTCGATATAAATAATTATATTATTCACCTTGAAAGGGCTAGGAAATATATAACTGTCACTGAAGTTTAAAAAAAGAATCACTTTAGCGTCATGTACGACATGTAAATGATGAAACCGCCCTTGGAGAGGGCATGCCACTGAAACTCACCAGCAGAGTTCGCATGATGTCTCGCGCGCGGGGGCTCACGTCACTATCACGCAGCGAACAACCAACAAATAAAGGAAACGCCTCCCGCGCAAGCTATATGAGGTCGCCCACTCTCGCCCTGCGCCCGACGCGACCACCATACCTTATTGCAAGGTGACCAACTGTGAACGCATACTGCCACCACATGCTCCTAATAAAATACATAGCTACACAAATTGGTTGGGCTAGCCGCGATGATACCGCTAAACGATCTAATTAATAAAAAGTCCATTGTTTTAGTTTTTGTATTCAACACGCAAAAGGTAACATTTTATATAAATTTTCCATTTACTTCTGGTGTGATGTCTTTCATACATAAATTTAAGGCGTGTGCAACAGCTACTGCAGAGTGGTTGGTACTGGCAAGCATTTCTGCACTATAGTATTTTAGAACCGGATTAGATCTGTGTCACTGGAGTCATTGATTGCCACAGATAATTTATATTTACGAAAATGTACTTTACGCACCTGAAACTTAGGTATAATTATTATTTACTTAAATTCCCGTGTTTGCTTGAGCTGTCTAGGGTTAGGAAGTTAGATGGCTGGAGAGTATGGCTTCGGTACCGTAGAGGAATGGCAAGTGCCAGTCATAGGACACCACATGTGTCAGCGCTGTCTCTCCAAGCTCCCTCGGTTGGTACAGTTTTCGCCACCACTGCTGCCGAGGACGCAGCTGCTGGGAAGTGGCTCAAGTTCGAAGCATTATAGATTCAGTATCTGTTGTTGTCTTCGCAGTTGGGACAATGGACTGCTGGAATGCGGAGGCTAAACGTTTTGTGGATGACATATGGTGTAGGCAGAGAAGTTGGTTGACACACGGTAAGTACATATTAGGTCGACATGTGAAATTTCCGAAATTTTCTTACAGATTCATTAGTTCGTTATTCTTGTAACTTAATAGCTATTTTCATTATTTATACTTTGTTTGAAAGTTGATCTCAAGATTTTACAACTCTGTATTAAATTTCGTATTTATTGGTCGCTTCATAAATTAAATTTGATCTTCAAAAACAGTACTTCTTAAATGCTATCCACTTTGATGATAAATTTCGTTTTACTTTTTTACAGCTGTCACTTTTCAAATATGTAATAAATGTTGCTGTTAGCTTAATGTTGTCTCATTCATACACAAAAAATCATAATATATGATGAATTAGTCATTAATAAAAAAATGCAAAAATGTTAGTACTGCAAATTGGGTGGTTTCCTCCAATTTCTTCAATAAAACGGCAATTTCATATGTAACGACATATTACAATCTTCAAATAGATTTTTTTCCTGATTGCATCCGAGATCAGGATGGACTCGGTGCTCAGGGTCCGCCTTCCAGCTCTTCCTCCTCCACTTCGCACGATCTTGAGCGTCCACGGTAGACTATTGAAATGCATGTCATACTCCACGACGCCAAGCCAGGACTTTTGGGCCGTACCCCTTCTACCTACCTGGACCCAGAAGCGGCGCCATTGCAAAAAAAGAGGTGGTGAGCACTTTTGCATTTAGTACAGATATGGTATTGAATAAGACGAACATAAATTATTATGTGATTGCTTGTGATGTATTATGAATTACTTTGATATGAATTCTGAGTCGTGTAAGTCCGATGCCATATGCTTAGAACTTAGAAGGTAGCTTGTCTCAACACTGAATTGCCTGGCAACCATTTTTTCCAGAAACGATTCAAATTTTAAAACTAAATATATAAATAGATTTAAAATGAAAAGATATTCCTCAAAACTTACGAATATATCCGTTTCAAATAATATAAAAATAAACCATTTGCGCACAATGAAAGTCGTGTGATGTTCATAAATAAATATCCATAGCACACTTTTAAATCAGACCATCTAGAAAAGTGCAATACGTTTTTAGAATAGAATAGAATGGTATTGATCAATGTATGGGATTGACATGCGTTGATGATTGTGCTAGACGTCAGAAAGTCCACTACTATGTAGCTTTTAAGACAAGATGTACAATGGTACGTTTGATAACTGGCTGAATCATCTTCATAAACAATATTTCAAACCTATATATTACTATATTCCTAATAATAAAAAAAATACAATATTATTAAAAAATCAAAGCGTTACATTAATTTAAATAAACACGAGGAATTTTAAAACAAACAAATGATTACACAGACCATTGTAGAAATCCTCTGCAATTTTCATTCTTTCTGTACATTTAATTAAGTAATGCATTTTTTCATAATGTATTTAAATAGTTATTTATAAACTATTAGATCGATGTGTCAGTATGTTTATAATATAATTTAATTATATATTTTGTTCCATGTGGTGAGAGGTGTTTTGAAAGGCGACTAACGGAACAATGTGCAGACAATTTCAGTATGAGAAAAGAAAAATTAGAAATAAATCCCTGTACCAATCCGTCTGGCCACTGGGGGAGGCCTCTGTCTAGCAGTCTGTCTGTCTATTATGATATTTTCATAGCTCTTATACTACGTTAGACCTATTATCTGTTCTGTGCGTATACCTAATTTCAATTTACTATAATAAATTGACTCGTACAGAAAACGGTGCCTTTTAAATTTTTTCAACTATAGTCCGTTTTTTTTTAAATCAGATAGTAAATTGACAACTGCAAATGTCAAATTGTGAAACCTTTTAGTGACGTGCTCGAAAATATCGACAAAGTTTGTGGCCTAGATACAAGTGGTTTGGCTTTATTATATTTTAGAAAAAAAGTTAAAATGAAAAAGGTTTTTCAATTTCGTGCACTATCCATAAAAGCTAACTATAAAAAATCTACAAAAATTTATCGACAACTTTCGATACTGGTGGCACATGACTATTTTTTAATTGCAATAAACCGGCAACACAGGTCATGTCATTTTACTATCTTAAATAAAAAGAGAAAACCGACTATAGGTTATTCATTATAAATAATGAAAGATTTATATATGTCGTAGGATAACTTGATACTTCGAATCTTCGCGGAAATCCTAGAGGTTTTGCGAAAACGCGGATAATTAGACATAGGCGAAAAATTATCAAATCTTACTGGACAAAGTCAGGATTTTTGCGAAAATACTCGTTACTATAGTAAGATTTGATGTGCTCAACACTGATTGGCTACAATTTTGCTGGCTGACTTACCCCGACTCGGATAGGTTAGGTTAGAAGGCTAATGCGGGAGCGGAGCGTAGCGAAGCTCCTGCATTAGGCCTTCGTGGTTATTTTTTTATAAACCACCCAGAAGTAGGAGCCCCGCGTAGCGGGGCTCCGTCGACCTTGTCGTCGGTTCACTCATTATTTAATCGTTCTGTCGGAGATATGTTTCAGACCGATGATACAATACTTGAAGTTAATCATCGGCAAACTAGGAACCAATTAGAAGTCAGCCAGCAAAATTGTAGCCAATCAGTGTTGAGCACATCAAATCTTACTATAGTAACGAGTATTTTCGCAAAAATCCTGACTTTGTCCAGTAAGATTTGATAATTTTTCGCCTATGTCTAATTATCCGCGTTTTCGCAAAATCCCTAGGATTTCCGCGAAGATTCGAAGTATCAAGTTATCCTACGACATATATAAGTACAGTCGAAATAGGATAGGTTTGTGCTGTGGGACGGAGAAGATACGGTGCCTAAAATTTTTTTTCTCGACCAGTCGACATATGTAATTTTATATTTTTTGGGAAATAAAACATTACGACAATCCGTCATAAACGTATACGGTACATAAAGCCCCCCATACCGGGGGCGAGTCCGGGACCCCCTTCCGAGGTCAGACCGAGAGGAATGGCCCTGGGTCAGCCGGGGTGCGAGGGATATATCGCGAGACAACCTCACCTTCGGCCTAGCACATCGACCCAAAGACGGCGTGCGGTTTAGTCGGTGCGAATCCGACATAACCTCCCCCTCCGGCTCCGGAGGGAGGGGCGGTATCCGTGGGGATTTCCCGCACGTACAAAAAAAACGGTGCATAAAGTCTGTGTACAACGTGTCCCAAAATTCAATGACAAGCCCGGCATAGGAGCATGACTACTAGGGGAAAAAAATTATAACTCTTTTTTTTTTATTAACACTTTTATAAATTTTATCGATATTCGATACCCATTATGCAATTTTCAACTACCGACCACATTTTTTTTATATACATATTTTTGATATTTATTGTGCATTAGCAACCTAAGAAGGACGGCTATCTACCACAATTCTTTAAAATTACAGAAAGTCTGTAGTTATTTTACAAAAATCAGTCAAAACATCGTATCTGTAGGATATTTGTAGGAGGTAGGACCCGACGGTATTTCCGTCCAATTGAGCAGTCCGACTGGGGCAGTACCTCCACCCTACAGTATACTGCGGTCATAACATTCTCGTGTTGTGTTCCCGGCGGTAAGTTGGGTAGCCAGTTTTTGTGCCGTCAGTGGGAAGAGCAAAGCTCGTCCTGCTTTATCTTCTACACTGACGGCACAGAAACTCTCTGTGCTAACAGGGTCGGCAGCACGATTATGACTCGCCTGGTGTTACACACGTCCATTGGCCACGGTAACCACTTTCTATCAGGTGGGCCGTGTGCTTGTCTGCCACCTGAATGGTGTATAAAATATATCTATAAATAAGTACACTGTCTAGTAACGTACAAAAGAATTGGTAAACTGTATGTTTGCTCCTTAACGTAATAATGAGCTTACATAGATATTCAATCAGACTTGTAAATGTTTATTGAACTATTGTTTCTGTAATCCAATCTAAATGCTCGCAGCATGCGATATGTCAGGTGTGAGGAAACAAGCCAGCAAGAGAAATTTGACTGTTTGATAATATTGTGCTGCGCTACAATGAACAGAGTATAGGAACCTACCGGCCCATAGTGCTGCTCGACGAGGTGGGCAAGCTCTTCGAAAGAGTAATTGCCAAGCGCCTCGTCGAGCATCTCTCTAGAGTGGGGCCGGACCTGGCGAATACCCAGTTTGGGTTCCGCCGGTGGCGTTCCACTGTGGATGCCATCATGCGTGTGAGGACTCTGGCGGAGGATGCGGTTGCCCGGGGCGAGGTGATGTTGGCGGTGTCCTTGGACATCTCCAACGCCTTCAACACCTTGCCCTGGAGTTGCATCAGGGAGGCACTCGTGTACCACGGTGTGCCTCTCTACCTCCGCCGCATAGTCGGGGCTTACCTGACGGAGAGAGCCGTCGTCTACCCGAGTTCGACCGGAGTCGGTAGGCGTGAGATGTCGTGCGGTGTTCCACAGGGATCGGTCCTGGGGCCGTTACTGTGGAACATCGGTTACGACTGGGTGCTTCGCGGTGACTTCGCGTACGGTGCCACCGTCACGTGTTATGCGGACGACACGCTGGTGACGGTGAGCGGGGCTACGCACCGCGAGGCAACCCTGAGGGCCACGACCGCGGTTGGCCAAGTCGTCGAGCGGATCCGGCGGCTGGGTCTCGAGGTGGCTCTGCACAAGTCCGAGGCCATGTTCTTTCATGGTCCTCGGCGCAGGCCAGGCCCGGGAGCCAGCCTTACAGTGGGAGGCACTCCCATCGACATCAAGCCCCAGCTGAAATACCTGGGGCTCGTGCTTGACGGTCGATGGGACTTCGGACAACATCTCCGAAGCCTGCGCCCCAAGTTGGTCACCACGGCGAATGCCCTGAGTCGGCTGTTGCCCAACTTGAAGGGCCCAGGGGCCTCCTGCAGGAGACTCTACGCGGGTGTCGTGCGGTCCATGGCCCTATATGGGTGCCCCGTGTGGGCGGACACCCTGGGGGCCAGATTCCTGCCTCTGCTCCGTACGGCGCAGAGGACGATGGCCTCCAGGGCCATCAGGGGATACCGCACGATATCCTTCGAAGCGGCGAGTCTCCTGGCCGGATCGCCACCGTGGATCCTGGAAGCGAGGGCCCTTTCGGCACTATACCAGTTCCGAAAGGAGGCGCGGGAGCGGGGATTCGATCCCGAGCCCGAGGACATTCGGGCCGAGAAATCCCGGCTCCACCAGGTCATGGTGGCCGAGTGGGAGCGACGACTTGGGCAACCACGCGCAGGGCACGCCGTCATTGCGGCGGTAAGGCCCATCATGGGGGAGTGGCTAGAGAGGCCACACGGGAGCCTCTCGTACCGTCAGACGCAGATGATAACCGGGCACGGTTACTTCGGGCGGTATCTGCATCTGATGGGTATTGAGCCAACGCCCGAGTGCCATCACTGCGACGCGAGCGTGGACTCGGGGCTGCACACGCTCACCGAGTGTCCGGCGTTTGAGACGCCGAGGCGGGAGCTTGTGCAGGCCCTGGGGGTGAGAGTGCTCACGCTCTCCACCCTGCTCGCGGCGATGGTCCGCTGCGCGGATGCGTGGGCGGCCAGCGCCTCTTTCTGCGAGCAGGTCATGCTCGCGAAGGAGACAGCAGAGCGGGCGCGGCGCGGTGAGCGAGAAAGACTCGCTGACATCGCTGCTCGCGCCCGAAGGCGGCTCGGGCGTCGGAGGGCGCTTACAGACCTCCGCCCCCCATGAGCGCGGGCCTGAGGGTGACGGGTGGAGCCACCCGTCACCCTAGCAGAAGCAGGCCACGGCGGCGGCGCGCATCGTAGGACGATGCGCGCCTCCCCACACCGGGGTTGAGTCGGGGACGGCGTGGTCCCCACCTCCCGAGGAGGGCCAGACCGAAAGGGATGGCCCTGGGTCAGCCGGGGTGCGAGGGATATGCCGCAAGGCAACCTCACCTTCGGCCTAGCACCACGACCCACAGACGGCGTGCGGTTTAGTCGGTTCGAGTCCGACATAACCCGCCCCTCCGGCTCCGGAGGGGCGGGTATCCGTGGGGATTTCCCGCACGTAAAAAAAAAAAAAAAAAAAAAAAAAAGAGTATAGGAACCGTCATATATCTTCGCCTGAATAGTATAAGAAAAACTAATCAGCATTTAAAGATCCTGTATTTTTACCCGACTGCCAAGAAAGGTAATGTTTTATGCGGGTATCTTGTATGTTTGTAATATTCTTTATTACCTCATATCGTCTGAACCACCGTACAGATTTCAATGATTCATGTCTTAAATTAAAGGTATTTATTGCCAAGTGTTCTTGGGTATATAAAATGTGAACAAAAGCTATATGTTGGATTTTTGAACCCAAAATGAATGTGGTAAAAAAACACTCAAATTTATCAAGTGACCTATCAAAATGAAGGCAATTAGAAGACGATTATGAAAATATATGTCATGACTAAAAAGGATAAAATAAAAGAAATGATTAAAACCCATTTGCAAATCTCAAACCAGATGTAAATTAATGGGTACCGCCTGCTAGAAAGCATGTTTCGATCTTTTTAGCATCAGTCGGGTTTTAATAATTTATTTTATCTCCTTTTGATTTCAGGCATTTTCTATTCTTTCATTTCATTTAATGTATATTTGTATAATTTTTAATGTTATTTTTCAGATTTTAGTCGGTATGGTAAGCGATTATCTGAAAATTTTTGAATATAGATTTGTTTCTGTTTAAAAATATTAAATAAACGTATGTATCCTTTGTTTAAAATTTGCTCTAGTATTTAGGGTAGCGTCCAATAATTCCACCCTGTGCAATAGTGGTATTCAAATGTTATGTTGACAGTTGATATGTTACAGGATAATGCATTTAGGGTGTTACATCAGTGTGATGTTTCACTGCACTCGCCGTAGTCAAGTCACGCAGGCACACAGGAAAGTGTATCGACAGCATCACACACAACGTAAACGAGTGAGAGTTGCTGCGTCCATAATAGTTCATTCCCCGCGTTAGGCATACCTCGGGAAATATATTTTAGACCTAAAATATAAACAATACCCGAATTAAACGTTTCTTGGGTGTCTTTTGAGAACAGCTCGAGGTGCAACGATGATAAACGAGCTCAAATTCGCCAAGCATAGATCATTAGCTCGTTTAGACCTCGATTAGACCTCGTTTGTCTCGTGACTTAGGTCAAAGATATATGTTCCGTTGTAAACTCGCGTCACAGTTGCTGCTCCATTAGATTTTCCGATTATATAGAAACATTGTTTGGTGAAGAAAACGATTGGTTCTAATCATACTTCCTACTAATACACACACCGGCAGAATTAGCGGATCACAAAAAAAGGAGAGCATAAAATAGTTAGCTTAATTTTTAAACAAATAATAATTAAACATGAAACAACAGTTAAATTAACATGTTTTGTCATTACGAAATCTAAGAAAAGTGCATTTTGTGTAGTTATGATTTTTTAAAATTAAACCTTAAGTTTTTTTTTACATGTGGGAAATCCCCACGGATACCTCCCCCTTCGGAGCCGAAGGGGGAGGTTATGTCGGACTCGAACCGACTAAACCGCACGCCGTCTGTGGGTCGATGTGCTAGGCCGAAGGTGAGGTTGTCTCGTGACATATCCCTCGCACCCCGGCTGACCCAAGGCATTAAACTTTAAGTATGGTGTTGCAAATTAATGTCAAATGTATCTGTCTTTCATATTTTCATATTTATAACCGTCGGACGATTTTGTTTGTAATATATATATATATATATATATATATATATATATATATATATATATATATATATAGGTACGTGTATATAAATTATCTCTGTGTGCTCAGAGCCCGATGCGCGGAGATTATTATTAATTTATCACCATTTGTAGCTTGCTGAAAGAGTATAAAATCTTTCCTCTGAATTTATCTAGCTCCTACAATGGGATGTATGCATTACTTTATTTTGGACAGATCTTTTTTGCTATTAAAGACTAAGATTTCTATTATGGTCTATAAGAGCTATCGGGATGTTTACTATATTGTATTGTTTGGAGTTGATCAGGGAGGAACTGGGGCATTGATAATAATACCGATCTACCCTCTTTCGAGTTCTCTTGCTACGCGTATAGCGGAACTTCCAAACAATTCATGGCAAATATCCCGATAGCTCTAATAGTAATGTGAAGGACCATGTTGGTTTCTATATCTATATTCTATTATATTGAATGAAATTTTGAAGCATTTACTATGCTAACTTTTCAAATCGATTTAGATAGGAAAAAGTGAATCCCTCAGGTGGGACTCGAACCCACGATCTTTTCCTTACAGGGGAATGCTCTGACCACTAAGCCACCGAGCCACATCTAAAGCTATCCAAATTCTCTTATACTACCGTCTTAGGGCGACGGTGGGAGCCATCTACCAACATTCATACGAAATATCGGAAACAATGAATGATGTTGCAATCATTTTTAAAAATTGTTTTTTCGATGACTCCGCCCAAATAATTGAATGAAATTTTGAAACATTTACTATGCTAACTTTTCAAATCGATTAAATAGTCTGCCTGTCTGCCATGATGATGAAACCACATGAAGCTACCGAGAAAATATCAGAAATACTGTTTTAAATATATGTGAAAACAGCACATAGTGTTGGCTCTCGGCTATCGTTTGACACCGATAAAGGATTGGATAATCTGAAAACGCTCTTACGTACGACCACTACCATCATGCAAACTAATATACGCAAATTATTAAACATACGAAGGATATGGATGCAATCAATCTGACGCGCTCGAGTATGTCTATGCAACTTTTTTTTTTTACATTTTTGAAAATCTATAACCACTGCCCCCTAAAATGGTATACTACAATATTTTTCACGTAGCATGGGTACGGTGACATTTGACTAATTCCATTTCATGCATGATTCATTTCGAAACAATTTACCTAACGCGGAATACAGGAAACAACACTTAATACGAAGATAAAAAGAAAACTGTTTTATTTTGCATTTTTAACTTAAAACTATTTTTATTTCTCCGTAATTATTTAAACTTTAAATATAAACATTCCAAATACATAATTCTTGATGCGTGAATCGGAACAGGTTGCGTTAGAGATTGACATAGTAAAATCGTTATAATCGATAAATTGTCGAATAAAGTATCATAAATCGTTAGTTGTATTTTTAACTAAAATACGATTATAAAATATAATTATGTAATAATAAACTTTAAACAAAGCATTTTTGTCTTTGTGGAGCTTTATTATAATATAGCAACACTGCTTAAGCATGAGCTGGCAGCCATCTTGTTATATCAACTCAGTACGAGTGCGTCTGCCTTGTATGCGGTCTGTTTTCTTTGTTTTGAGCTTGCGTGGTGTTTTTGTTACTTGTTTTTGTTATTGACTATCGTTGTGCTTTGTTGTTTTCGTTACCGTTTTTTGTTATTAACTTTTGTTTTGTTGTTTTTTTTGGCAAAATGCCAAAAAGAACGAAAAAGACTGTGCTTGGTAGTCAAGCCCGTGAATTTGTAGTTCGATTGCGGGATTACTTTGAGCGGGAACGTGAGAATGGCGGAACGCTATTGCCTGTGTCCAACGTTTTGGATCGAGTGGCAGATGCGTTAGACATTGGGCGGAACACGGTTTCTCGAATCACTCGAGAAAAATATGGTGCTCACGATACAGAAGAAAATAAGTTGTCCACCCCTAATAAAAAGCGAACCAAAAAGGCATCTGTAACAGATGTAGACAGTTTTGCGGCCGATGCTATACGGAGCCACATTTATAACTATTACCAGAATAAAGAATTACCGACGCTTCTAAAGCTGGTCAAGTCTTTAAAAGATGCTGATTTGTTTACTGGAAGTCCTACATCCTTGTGGCGCGTATTGAAGGACATTGGTTTCCAATTCAAAAAAGTAAACAAAAGAAAAATTGTCATGGAGAGGGGCGATATAGCACTTGCGCGTGTTACCTTTTTGAAAAAGGCTAAAGGGATTACCGATTGGAGCAATGTCGTCTTCCTGGATGAAACTTGGCTGAATGCCAATCATACGGTCGGTAAAATGTGGACTGACGATACACCTCATGCCTCGACCAAAGTGCCAGAAGGAAAAGGGGAGAGATTGATTATTTGTCACGCAGGCACATCGAAAGGATTTGCAGAAAATGGGCTATTTGCTTTTAAATCGAAAAAGACGGGAGAATATCACGAAGATATGAATGCGGAAGTATTCACGGAGTGGTTTCAAAATATGCTTAGCAATTTAGAAGAACCCAGCACAATTATTATGGACAATGCCCCATATCACTCCGTGCAATTGAACAAACCGCCGACTTCTTCCAATAAGAAGAGCGAGTTGATCGAGTGGCTCCAAGCCAATAATGTGGAAGCCGATGAGACGAAATTAAAGGTGGAGCTAGTGAAGCTCGTAAAAATGCACAAGCCCCAAACGACATACAAATTAGATATGATGGCAAACGAATATGGTCACGAAGTCCTGAGGCTTCCACCGTACCACTGTCAGTACAATGCCATTGAATTAATTTGGGCCCAAATCAAAGGTAACTTGTTTAACCATAGTCTATTTACATACTGACAAAAATATGATTATGTTTATTACTTGAATTCTATGACTCAATTTGTTTTTTATCTTGTTTCAGGATACGCTGCACGAAAAAATACAGCTCCGCCTTTTACAGCCACAAAAATGATGGGGTTATTGAAAGAGGGATGCAAAAATGTCACTGGCGATGACTGGAAGAAAGTAGTGGAGAAAACCAAAAATCTAATCTTACATGACTGGGAGCGAGACATTAGAATAGACTGCATAATTGATTCCCAAATAATTATTCACGTCGACGAGTCAGATGACGATGATAATGATGATGATGATGATGAAGATGATGAACATGTTTGATTTTTAATAAATAATTAAACAGGTTATCAATTTTGTTTTACTTTTTTTCTTCAAAATTATTAGTTAATAGAATCGATTTCTTGTTCATTAATAAATGATCTCGATAAGATATATAATCGATTTTATTTCATGCGATTTTATCTTGACTACATCTCTAGTAACTTCAAATCCCAAACGTCACCGTACCCATGCTACGTGAAAAATATTGTAGGTATATAAAACAATTTTTCTTTTTTTCATCTAGGCTTTGCAACCGGTTAATTAGGTCTATGACACTTGAGTAAATCCCAATTTAGCATCGTCGGCTCCTCTACTAAGTACAAAAGTGTCACTGCGACTGCGCGCCACAACGCGGCCATAATAACCTCGTGTTGTGTTCCCGGAGGTAAATTGAGATTCAGAACTGAGTAGGTACAGTCAGCGTCAGAAATTTCTTGGCTATAAAGTCTCAAAATGATCTTAAAACTATGGTATTAAAAGCAAACCTTACTGTTTTATTGATTTAAATTGTATTATTGTCCGAATTAAAGGTGTGTACCAAATATCAGAACAATCAGTCTACAGGAAGGGGGAAGATCATTCAAGCCCAACGGCCAGGTGGAAGGACGACCTCATCAAGGTCGCCGGGAAGCGCTGGATGCGGGCTGCTTTAGATCGGTCGTTCTGGAAGTCTATAGGAGAGGCCTATGTTCAGCAGTGGACTGTGTGCGGCTGATATGATGATGATGAAGTCCATTTTTGAGCACTTTGTTCATCAAGATCGATTTGATGTACCATTCTAGAATGGTTTTAGACTTGCTCCCGCAGCTGATCTGGTTGGTCCTCTGTCACTTCAGTCCAAGTCTTAATTCTTTGTCACACCCCCGATTTCACCTCACCGGAGCTAATGGTGCGGTGGCATTGTTTACCAACATAGGTGACCGTAAGGTGTAGTTGAGAATCTATATTCCCCGTTTTCCAATAGAGAGGAGGCTTCAATACAATTTATCCTTCAAACCATAATTCGACATAATACCCATTGAATCTATCCTCACACGGTGCAACTTGAAAGAGTACGCACAGTCATGTATGAAGTGAAGTTCATCCCTCGTAACTCGCAAGCTTAAGCTGTAAAATGAGCTGCAGCGGTTTTTCCAAGCGACTAGGGTATGGGGTACTTCAAGAAGAGAATTAGATGGTTCTTACGGAGCTGGCAGCGCGAGTAAGACGCCCCTGCTGTTGAGATACCCCTAGTGTTAAGACGCCCCTGGTTTTGCATAGGCCACTGTAACCGCTTTTATGGACTTCTTTTCATTTAATTTATCATATTTGTTAGAGAGATTGGATCCTTATGATTGACACTATTATTTGATGCCATAAAATACAGAATGTTACATTTTCGAATTTTAGTCAATTCGATTACTGGGTGTGGCAAGTGAATTTGCGAGAATAATTTAATGCAGTTTTGTTTCTTTTTAAAAATAAAGTAGTGTTTCCATTGAGTTATATTCGCTACCTCCTATATAGAGTACTTCCCCTCGAGGTAAGGTCGAAATCTTCCACCTTGTATATTTTAACACAACGTTTTGGGAGTGCGTGAACTGTTTTTAGCGATTATACGATTGGTTGTATATAAAGTTTACGTCACTTTTGGACATCATACGTATTATCCAGATTGCATCCGATGCCAAGATGCCCTCGGAGCTCAGGGTCCGCCTTCTGGCTCTTCCTCCTCCTCTTCGCACGATCTTGGGCACCCATGGTAGTGAGACCATTTGCCCACATGTCACCCTCCACGACATCAAGCCAGGACTTCTTGGGCCTACTCCTTCTACCTAAACCCGACGGGGGCGCGCTTGTCAGGCATTTGTTAGTCACGTAGCAAGACGTGGCCGCACCAGTGCAGGCGCCTCTCTAGCATTTTATCTGTGATGTCACGAACATAAAGGCTGCCACGAATGCGAGAGTTCTTTACGCGATCTTTACGCGCAACTCCACACATCCACTGCAGCATTTTCATCTTCTAAAATTATGTCTAGTTAACTGGCTAGTGAGCAGTTCTACTGCCTGAATTACTTAACACTCAATGGGTGCACAGGCTCCGTTATCTGCCCCGTATCGCCTTTTTCAACACCACGTTTCTGATTCGACACGTATTTAAACTTGACGCCACAATAGGACTCGCTACGGGGTCATATCCACATTGGTTAAATATTATGTATTTGTGTCAGTGTCCAATGGGTGAATGACCGGAGAAATTATTCACTGATCTTGCATTTTTTTGTTACGCAGGATAAGCCATAAATAACTGCAATATCAATTTTCTGTAACGATAACTCTTGTGCAAGATAATATTTTACCTTGAGCGTTAAGTGAAATGAAAAGTTTTAGTGTGAGGACTTTAGAATACAATAACAATAACAATGTGATAAGATCTGGATATTCGGTGTAAGCCTTGTATATAATATCTATATTTATGCATCTACGTGTGGGTAGGTACCTATATTTATTGTAACCGAGCCTTTACCTAGATACATTCAGCAAATTTTTGAGAGTTCAATTAATAGACAGCAGTTACCAAGAATGAATAGAACTGTGAGGTTAGTATTATATACACTGTAATTTAGTTGAAAAGCCTGCTCTATATTAAACGAGAATTTTATTTAAAACACTAGACAAATTTTTCGTTAAGTAAGGCGTTTAAAATCAGTCTTTGGAGTGTCAACATCAGGCAGGAACGTCGCGCCACATTTGCATGTTGTGTACGCAAGTCACGTTTAAGTTGACGGACGGAGCTCATTGCCGTTAGAGACATATTGTAATGACGATCAAGGGACCGCCCTAGACACTAGAGTCAATGTCCTGGCTAATTGATGACACATAGACACTTGGTAATTTGTATGTGATCGCATGAAGTCTCGTCGTCATTGCATAGTTCAACTACCTACATACAAAGGCGACGATACTCGTACTTTGATATTGTGGGTCGCTTTGTCCAGCCCCTCTAGAAAAGTGGCAATTCGCTAGCTGGTGTTTGGTGGAATAGAATGACGAATATATGGGATTTAACGTATATGACAGTCGTTAACGCATGTCAAATACGTCAAATCGCATACATTCGTCATTCTATTCCATCAACCGGCGGTTTTTTTTTTATTACAAAAAACCGCTGGTTAGCAAATTGCAACTTGTCTAGAAGGGCTGACATACGAAAGTTATGCAACATGTAAATATCCAAAGCACTCTTAGGTGCCCACGTGCTGTGTGTGTATTGCGCAGGCCCTACATAAAGACTTCTTAGCCATATCTCAGAAAGGAGTGCACATGATTAAATTATTGACTAACGATTATAATTGAAATATAGATTTTATGTTTATTACTCTTAGTATATCAAATAATGGTATAAAAATGTTTCCAAAGAACTGTTTTCTGCTAATTGTATTGAACTCAAAAGATGCTACTTTGCCACCTTAATGTAATGTAGAATCCATCCTAATTAATATTTTAAGAAGCGAAAGTTGTTAATCAGGGTGGAAAGTGCTAAGAACCGTCATGCTCGGGGCTCAACGATAGCCTCTCCTACAGACTGACGCAGGTAATTATTGGGAATGACAGCTATGGTATAGCCCGAGTACTATTACTATCGGGGCTGTGGATACGCCGCTTTACATACTAGTCATGAATGGATTTGCGTCGTGTTCTTGTAACAGCTGTCACGAAAAACCTCACACACAGAAAAGAAAACACACACACAGTTATTAAAAATAATAAGTTTATTTTCGAATAATTATAATGTCATCTTATCCTAAACAAATTTTGACAATAGATTCTGTTCATAAAGTACCATGATGATACTAGTAGGTAAACACATATTGAATGAGAAAATAAGTACAGACGCCTAAAACTAAGAAAAATATAATTTGTGTGCGAGTATTTACATAGGCATCATAGAACACGGCACCTTATAATATAAGTAAATTCAAAGGTTTGATAATAAAGTACCGAAAAGAGAATTAGTGGCAATTCTTTTTACAGACATACACAGACATAAAAACAATTTTTGTTTTGTGCAGACATAATCATAAATGTATGAAAGACAATTACCTATGTCGTATTAGGACGTCATAATTTTCTTAGTCAAATTTTATATTAACTTCTAGTATGTGTACATACAAAAATACCAAAACACTGGTTTCACGGTAACCAGTACTAGAAATCGTCTGTCAGTAACCGAACTCTTTCGCCTGAATACACTTCATTAATTAAGCAGGATTTGTATTTGAATTCTCTTTATTCTCACGCCACTCTCGGATCTCTAAAAATAATGTACATACAATTGGTATTAAATATATACCACTTAGTTGGCAGACAAGCAAACGGTCCACCTGATAGAAAGTGCCTACCGTGGTCTATGGACGTGTGCAACACCAAGAGAGTCACACTCGTGCTGCCGACCCTGTAAACACAGAGAGTTTCTATACCGTCAGCGTAGAAAACAAAGCAGGAATAGCCTTTGGTCTTCCCACTGACAGCACGAAAACTCTCCAGTGAGCTTTGGCTACCCTATTCACCACCGGAAACAAAACACGAGGTTATTATAGCCGCGGTATTCTGTAGGGCAGGGGTACCTCTCCAGTTGGACTGTTCAATTAGACGGAAATACCGTCATACATCAATGTTTGGGTACATGCCTACGAGAATTGTCAGATTGAATATTGATTAAGTTTGATGAGAATTTTATAAAATATAGATCTCGGTTTACTAACATCTATTTTTAAAACTAAATAGTTACTTAAATCAAATATCAAGAGACAATAAATAAACTAAATGGTAACAAAATACAGGTACATTCTGTTCTAAATTAACTTATTAATATAACTGTACAATAAAAAACTAGTTATAATTTTGTAAAACATAGGTACTTATCTACTTTTAACGACAAAAAATTTATACAGTACTTAAAAATCTAATTTAAAATACAATTTAAATTAACACGTTAAATACGAATATCAAAGCTCTAGAACTTAGAAAATTAATATAGTAATAAAACTTGACATAAACAATCTATTTTAGATGTTCTTAGGAAAATTAACTTCGACCATTGAAATACCTACCTACATAAACCTCTTTGAATGGATGTTATTATAAAGTTGTTGATTCGTTGGTATATAATTCTATATTTAAAATACCTGTGTTAGGTATGTCAAATGAGCGATTCTGAGCGCAACAAATTTGGCTTGGAATACCTGTCTGTTTTTTTAGCGATGGACGCAAACGAATTTCAACGGATGCTGAACTACTGAACGGATTATGATGCAATTTATTCATTAGATCTTTCCCAGGCTTTAAATTTACCGTATTTTTGTTTGCAATTGGTTTAGTATTATTATATTCAGAGATATAGCAGAAAAACAGAACAGAAAACTAAAACTAGGGAGTCCTCAAGTTAGAATAAAATGTTGCATGCATGATAATGATGATGACAGTCGCCAACGTATGTCACGAACGTCAAAATACGTGTCAATCCCATGAATTTGTCATGCTCTTGCAAAAAAAAGGAAAACCATAAAAAGTCAGCTAACCCAATCTGTCAACACAATGATGTAACTACATGTGCATAATGAATGTCAATGTTACAAAAATATATATAACCGTTGACTGTTTAATTTAACATTTTGATATAAAATTATGTACATCACGTAATGTACAAATGATTACAAAATTCCTGGTAATAACACTACGCTCAAATCAGAAAGTTACATTACCTGTTAAGAGTTTTAGTTAGGCAATTATTTTAAAAATAACAAACAAACAATTGTCATAATCACGTAATTAAGGAATGCATGCACACATAATTCTAGTGTCCCTACGGTTAACTCATCCGTAATGAGTATAGCTCTCCATAGAATTTCTCGATCTCTCCGAGAATCTCGAACTTTGAGGCAATTATTCTGCCATCTGCAGTTTTAAGTTTCGTCAGATGGGGCCTCCCCAACTGCTGAGCGAAAACTTTCGACCCCCATTTGCTCAATCGCCTCCTGGACGGTGCGAGTGTTGAAGCGTCTTCATCTTGGAGCTTCTTAATCTGTTGCTTTAAGACTCTCACATCTGACGAAGACGACTGTATAGATGGTTGCTTACGTCTCTTTGTCATAAATTCGAGAACCTCAAGAGAGAGCTCAGACTATTGTTTGCTTAACTCACTATTCCAATTTCGAGTAATTGAACCTAGAATTTCTTTTTATGTAGAAAATGGTATTTTATTCGTGATTCTGAATTTTGGTGGTATCGATCAGCCAAATTAGATGTTTTAATAAGTTAAATACATGATACGAGCACATACGAGTATAATATGAGCTTTAGTCAAGGTATATTTCATAATGATTTTCTGAAACCATTTTTTTTCTTTAAAATAACTAAACATAACTGGCATTTCTGGATGCAGGATGTGCAGCCTAGGCAACAGAAGAAATAAACTTTGAACATACGAGATTTATATTACTTAAACGAATTTAATGTACATGGGGCCTATAATTATTCAAGAGTGCCTTATAACTAAGAAAATATTTTTATATTACACCAAGAGAGTATGTGATTCTGAATTCTAGAAATTAGGATTTATAGGGATCTTAATTTCTACTGGCTAGTAGGTATATCTATTGATTTTTGTATTAATATAAAAACATGGAATTTATTCCCTAGGGCTGGAGTAAATTTTTAAAGGCATTGTTTAAGGGAAATATTTTGCAGCTTAAAAAATATAAAACGCCTTGTGACTAACTTGGCACCTTAAATATGTAACGATACCACTAACTTGTGAAATAATTAAGAAATTGACTCAAGTAATTGCGACTTAAGGAAATCATTAATTTGTTGCCCTAGTTTTAATTACTAAAACTTCATCTAAGAAGTTGTAATAGAAAGCTACTTAGTAAGCGTCTACTAACATAGACCACGGTGGTAAAAATAAAACAACGGTTCACCCTGTGGTTCCATGATTCGTCGCCTTATGAGCTCCGGTAGTAGCTTACAGTTTAGCCTTACCAAACAGAGCTGTACCGTGGAAAATTAATGTTTCCCACAGTACAACAAAGTGGACAAAGCGAACCGATGTAATGTTTTTCAGCACGACACACCTATGTAGGTATTTTGTGTCTGTGCACGGTTGTCTAGTAGCTAAATAGACTCGTGGTCATATCAATTCTATTATGATATTGACATAAAAACTACAATATCAACTGAGATAAGACGAACAAAGAAGTTTATAATGAACGTATGGCTATTTACAGATTGAACATTCAAAATAACTTTGTTGGTCTTATCCAACCAGTTTATTATATACAGCATAGAGTAGATATCTAATTCTAATTCTAACCAAACATAAAATAAATTAACCACAAAAAATATAATTGATTTTCTATAAGTGAAACTTCATTCATCTGGTTCGCAGGTTAGTGGTTCACAAACCAGCGACAGGTTCGCATGACCAATCGCCTCCCATACGATACCCTGTACCATGGCTAAGGATGCTCAAACATGTAAAAAAAGAAAACAAAATTCGCCAGATGCTGCTGAATTTGGTCAGGTCAGCCAGCTGACGAATTTTTCACCGCGGCATGATCAATGCTGACAATTTCTATTCCATATTTTGGCTAATTTTGAGCCGGGAGAAAATGAATGACGATTTTAATTTGTATTAAGAATTTTAAACCACCGGCTGACGAATTTTCCACCGCGGTATGGGCAGCTGACAATTTTTCTTTCTTCAAGACGTTGTCTTAACTGTAATTTAGCCAATTTTCAGTCCGGAGGAAATGACAGATTTTTTTACATATTGGAGCAGTCATTTCTGCTAAACCTACCAACAAAGTCGCAGCTGACAGACACGAAAATTCATAATTCAACTTCCTGAACCACCGTACGAAGTATCGCTCGGGAGGAAGTCTGAGACTTGGGGAATATTTTGTTAACATAAACACACTCTATTCCTTCTAAAAAAAGGTGCAGTTTCAGAAAAACTATAACAGTCCAGTGAGATCATCTTTAGGATGCAATTCCAGTCAGCTATTATTCGTCATATCATGAAAGAGGCATACGTAAGATTCCTTGGAAATAAGGAGTTACACTACTTAAATTTACGCTGTATATACCCAGCCGGAACATTTATTTTGGGGGCTTAATATGTAAAAATCCTGTTTGTGTAAGTCCCGGTCACATTCAAAAGGACCTGGGAGTCCGGTATATGCTGGTAGTATTTAATTGAATGTACAAATCAGCTTCAGAATATGAAACTATAGAAGATCTTTTTATCTTTTAAATCAATACTTAAATTAGATTGCTTGTAACCCGGGAGAATGAACCGATTGCATATTTTAGTTGGCAGGAAAAATGCATTGATCCAATATTAAGCTGTAGGTAGGTACCTATTCCTTAAAAAGATAGACTGTTATCCTCATAAAATAGGTATTCTGGTTGGGTCTCCGCATCTACAATATCTCGGCAAAACACTTTTACATCTAGGATATCCCACATAATCTGCACAAACATAAACTTATTATATGAATTAAGTTTGAAAAACATCTCACTAGTCACTGTCCACTTAACACAAATTGGTAACTAATACGTTTTAAACTATATACAAACTCGATAACTAGATCCGCCGTTTTTTGTAAAAAAGCTGTGTCTGTACACATGGTCTAGTTACGATCCAATGTGTTGCTAGTGTCCTCTATCGTCAGTGATTGTAAACGTGCCGTGCCGCGTAGAACTTTCAGATTGTCTGTGAACAAAAAGTGGTATTAGTTTAAGTGAAGTCGGTAGATGGCGCCTGTAGTTGTTAGTTCTTAGTAAGTTTTAACGAGTGAAAATCACCACGGGAAACCCCCTGTTTAACTCGAATCGACTAAAATAGCACACCCTCTCGGTTGTAAAGTTGTAGGGTGTAAAGTGGCATTTATTAGTTTAAATTATCTCCTCGCACCAGGGCTGCCATCCGTCCGACGTCCGAGGAGCTTTCGGGCCCGCTTCTAAATATAGCCCCGAGTCCTTGCATCACAGTGTTAGCATTCGAACGTTGACACCTTTCAGATCCGACGCAGGTAATCCCCGAAGCACCCGTGAACGGTAATACGAGAAGCCACCGCGAGGCCTCTCCAGCCAGGCCGCATTTAGGTCTTACCGCCATTATTACGGATTGCACTGTGAGTGGTTGCCCAAGTGTTAGCTCCTACTCTGCTACCATGTTACTCCCATAGGACTTCACAGCCCGGATTTCCGTAGTATCCGAGGAGAAAAATAAACTGTCCGGTGTGAAAGCTCCAAAGTCCAGGGTATTCACGCTTTATTGAAGTGAAAACTTCTTTAGCAGCGTTGGATGGGTAAAAATTGTTAAACTCGCGCGTCAGGATCAGTTGACCTTTGACGTCATACAACATTAGCTACAGAGTGTTTATTTTGCTAGATACGCAAGAACCTTCGTAGATTAGCGATAAGTGCTTCGACTGTAAGTCCTTATGGTTTCAGATAGTACTGGGTTCGAACCTGGGCTTCTGACACTTTTGTGATTATTTTTTCTTTTTGAAATTTATTACTTTTTGTGATTATTTTTTCTGTTTGTTATTTATTAGTTTCTTCTCACAGAAATTAGCAGAAAATTAGTGATAGGTTCTATGATTGGCGCTATATTATAGGTATGATATGGTATGTTATGTTCTTTTTATCTTTTTCTCAGTATATAACGAATTAAAAAAGAAAAAAAAAGTTTTCACTTCTGCCGGCACTCCCAGAGTACATACAACCCGTCTTTTTTTTATTTATTTTGGTGATGGCAGCCCTACTACACACTATATACACTACACTATATGCTTCGCTATTGAGATATTTATGAGTTTGCAAAATTACTAAAACAGAAATGGTGATTTCAGCACGACGGCGCCTCAATAACCCATTGGTGATATCGAAGAATTGCAGTTAGACCAGTTGTTGGACTTTTTAGGGCTCCAACTACCCGTAACGACTGCCATAGATGTTCGTATGACCACCGGGACCGACGGCTCTCTGAGGCACGACCAGACCACAATGCAAATAGCCATATTCATGCATACAAATATTTGCACTAGGTGGAAACCGATCCCGCGCCGCGCTTCCCTCGTAGAAGTTGCATTCACTACTGCCGACAGTACATTAATTACAGCCTATCATGGTCTTGTCTCTTCAATTTTAAGGTACGGTATTATATTTTGGGGTAATGCCACTGGTAAGGAGAGGGTTTTCATAGCACAAAAGCGATGCATGCGAGCAATGTGTCATCTACGAAGAACTGACAGTTGTGTACCATATTTTAAAAAACATAAAATATTGACAATACCATGCCTTTACATCTATGAGACTGCTATGTTTGTTAGGCAAAATATGGAAAAGTTTGAGGTAGTTAGTAGTGCACGTCGAGCAGATAAATTGCATTTAGTAACCTGCAAAACGGCACTATATCATAACAGCATCTTTGCTATGGCACCAAAAATTTATAACAAAGTACCAAAATCAGTAGGGCTAGAGACAAATATAAATATATTTAAAAAAGAATTATTAATATTCCTGGTGAATAAGACATACTACTCTATTGTAAGTTTTTTAAATGATAACACTATTAAATGACTAGCATTGATTGATATACCACATGTACAATTGACATTTAATATTGATTGACGTTTATTTAAATATATATAATTAAAGTTTACTTTATCTATACTTAAAACTATTTTTATTTATAATATAAATCATTAGATTTTTTTATTTATATTTGTACGAGTCATATATCGTTATGTACGAGTCATATATCGTACATGGCACGCGCGCATCATTCACATCAGCACTTTTCTGTCGCCTCACACAAGTTGTACATTTTCGTGACAGTACGCATTCGCACCTCATAATAAGCAGTACTCATCAATCTATTTTAGCATTAGTTACGCGATAATTAAGTGATCAATAAACGCATCTCATTTAATCTATCAGTGACTTATCATTTCAAACAAATATCGAAGTGTGTGTGTGCCCCCATTCAACAGCGCATACATATTTTTGGTCCTTCGAGCCGGATTTTTCTGTTATTAAGGATGTTTGTGAACCCTGATCCAGGAGTGCTCGTAAAGTGATTAGGGACCCGTCGCAAGCTTGTACCTTAATTAATGCTGTTGTAAGGAGGGTTTCTGATAGATTTTCTTGGGACACGTGATTGCTATTCACGTTTGACGTTTTCTTGTTATCAGTAGCAATATTATTTTGTTGCCCTGATTTGCTGTTCAATGCCTGTCCTCCCCCTTTACCGTAAGCGTCGTGAAGGATGGTGTTGTGATCCGAACTGCAAACGCGGCATCTTTTTCTTGACATGCATTCAATGCCACGCGTATGGACATTTAAACAATTCTTGCATAAATTGTATTTCGCAACTGCCTTCCGTTTCGCTTCGGGTTGTAATTCGAGGAATGCCTTGCATATCTGACGTTAACGGCACGAGACATACAACAGTGCATTCAATATGACGAATTCACCCGCTTATGTCATTCCCAAAAGCCAATTTTTCAGTTCAAATCGGCAGACAGTTTGTGTATTAAGAATAATAGTACAAAAAGATGTCTTACAAATATCGCAGAATGCCGTAATAACTGGATCGAGTTGAATAAAATAAATACATACCTATTTTATTGCTGCGGACAGTGTGCACTCCGCATCATATGTGAGCATCAGATTACGGCTATACGAGTCACTAAGGCCGGAGTGATAGCTCTCGATTCAGAATGTATAATCAAAGGTGAAGACTTCACAGTTTTTTCACACAAGCTGCGATATACAGAAATGAAAACGTCTCCTGAGTTCGACTCTCCATTAATCGCACCTATCAATCATATCATAAACATCTCTGTGCCACAAATAGAAGTCAACATCACTGATCAGCAAATCTCGCTGCAGCATATCAAACAACAAATTGAACAGATGAAATCTGAAAACGCCTTAGACACCGAAATATCAAGTCATGACATACATCAATATTCAGCGATCTACTTGTTGTTTACGGGCGCTATATTGACAATAGTAGTTTATCTTTGTCGGTGGGCATATCGCCGCCGGCAGGGGAGCGCAATCTTGCGATCGGACTCTGAAGGGCCGCCTATATCGAAGACACCCCGACGACCGACGCCTGCCACCAGAAGCACACATCAATCTCGAGAGGAAGCGGTTGAATTAAGAAACTTCTCCAGCATCCTAAGCAGCATAAGGAGTCACAAGAAGATACCGCCAGTTTTTACAAAGCCAGTATCTAGTGAAAGTGACTAAAACTCAATTTATAAGCATAGAATTAAGTCATGTCATGTAATTGAATGAAATTTGTAAGTTTAGCACTTAAACGTCTTATTTTGTTACTCGTTGTCATCTCATCATTGTCATATTTTGTATCTCATCTCGCGCCGGGGAATATGTACGAGTCATATATCGTACATGGCACGCGCGCATCATTCACATCAGCACTTTTCTGTCGCCTCACACAAGTTGTACATTTTCGTGACAGTACGCATTCGCACCTCATAATAAGCAGTACTCATCAATCTATTTTAGCATTAGTTACGCGATAATTAAGTGATCAATAAACGCATCTCATTTAATCTATCAGTGACTTATCATTTCAAACAAATATCGAAGTGTGTGTGTGCCCCCATTCAACAGCGCATACAATATTTATATATCTAAATTTTAATTTAAATAAATAAAATTATTTTTATTTATTTAAATTATATATCTATTGATTATGAATTAGAATTTTTAATACTGACTCATTTGACATGTGTTGTGTAGCTGCTTAATGTTCCAATTTGTATCTAATATTTAATAATGCTTATGTTAATAATGCTTTTGATTAAATTTATTGGCATCTAATATTGACTGACATCTGTATATGAATTCACTATTTTAATTATTTAATTTTATTTACTGACATAATGTGTGGTGCTTGATTGATTTTTGTATAATGCAGTTGATATAATAAATGCACGCTGGGTAATCATTTTATTTTTAATTTTATTTAGTATAGGTAATAATCTGTAAACCACATGTGGTAGGACATAGCGTACGTAATATAGCTTATAAGACCTTTATAACTAGCCTATGATCCACAGAATAAATATTATGATTATGATTATGATCATTATCGCAATTATTTTTTCCATTTCTTAACGCAAAAAACAAGAAGTTCGGAAACAAGTAAGAACAAACTCTCATTATAGTTGAATGAGATTTGCAAATTTAGTAAAATGTTTGTTTAAAAATAACCGCAAGAATATCTATAACCCTGATTATTCTAAAGGCTATATAGTTAGGTACCATTTTTAATTCTGTGTGTTTATTCCCGAAGGGGTAAAATAATGAGGTTGCTTTTTTTTGTTTATCATTGTATAAAATGGTAAATTTACTTAGTGTTTTAAATAGAGAGAAAATAAAAATGATATTTGA
The DNA here is from genome assembly GCA_949126895.1 of Eilema caniola. NCBI lineage: Eukaryota > Metazoa > Arthropoda > Insecta > Lepidoptera > Erebidae > Eilema > Eilema caniola. The sequence goes on from OX421474.1 coordinate 24,287,224, forward strand.
GTAAAAGTTTTGTTTATTATACGTGTATTATACGCGTACAAGATAAAATTTTCTATTTAAATACGAAGTTGCATGAAATGAACCAGCGTAGGTATTTGTTCTATTGAACACGATCGTTTTGTATCAAATTTTTTTAAGAACCATGCAACTCAACCAATATTTTTTTTTTATCTCACTCGTGATTTAATAACAATCAAAAAACCACAATTTGATAATCACTTTAAGGTCCTTTATCCCCTAGCTGGGGCAGAGCGCGTCCACAGTGAGTTTCCATCCCGTTTGACTTCACTCCAGGTTTTTCCAATGACTTTCGCTTCGCCATTGATAGTTCGCCGCCAGGTCTGTTTTGGGTGACCACGTTTGCGCTTTCCTTAGGGATTCCAGTCTAGGGCTTGCCTCGGTATGTGGTTTGGATCCCTTCGAAGAGTGTGGCCTGTCCACCTCCATTTACGGCGTTTGATCTGCTGGTCGATCCGGACTTCATCACAACGTTCCCAAAGCTGCTCGTTGAATTTTTTTGAAGTTGCTCGTTTTGAAGTTGCATTACTTCGCGGATAGCCAAATCCGCGAAGTGATGTCCTCTTCAAATCCACCAGTTTCCGACACGCAACTACCGAGGTAGGTGAGTTTGTGGACACGTTCCACTCGCTCTGTGCCGATGACCAACGGGAGTGAACTCGTTGCCCCGCACCTCATTTCTTTGGTCTTCCTTTTGTTGATTTTAAGCCCTGTCTTATCGGCTTCTCCTCGAAGGTCGTCCAGTTTGGCCTGCATGTCTGCGCGAGTGTGGCTTAAGAGGCATATATCGTCAGCATAATCCAAATCTTCGAGGATGTTGGTTAAACGCCACTCTATGCCGCGGCGCTTGTTTTCTGTGGTCTTATGCAGGACACCGTCAAAGACGACAAGAAAGAGGAGTGGCAAAAGAAGGCAGCCTTGACGAACACCTGCATGAACCTTGATGTCCTGCGATAGAAGCCCGTTATGTATCACTTGACAAGAATAGTTCTTGTACTTGGCTTTGACGATGTTAATAATCTTGTGGGGGACTCCAATTTTGCGCAGACGGGACCAGATTGCATTCCATCTTAACGTATCAAAAGATTTTTCAAAGGTAGTCCCTTTGTCATTCTCATGCTTGCTCCAGTACTCTAGTATGATACGTAGAGTATTGATCTGGTCTGTACACGAACTATCGGGGCGAAATCCTGCTTGTTCACTGCGAATGAGAGAGTCAACGGCCTTGGAGAGCCTGTTCAAAATGATTTTGCAAAGCACCTTGGAAGGAATCGAAAGCAAAGTAATGCCTCTCCAGTTGCTGCATTGACTGGGATCCAGTCAATGCAGCAACCAAGGCCTTTGTTCCAGTCCTGCGGTAGTTCTTCCTCGTTGCAAATGCATTGTAGTAGAGGCGTTAGGACGTTTGCAGCTGTAGCTACATCCGCCTTCAATGAGGCGGCTATGAGGTCGATTCCTGGGGCCTTACCATTTTTGAGCGAGCGAATGGCTAAGCTTTGCAATAGCAAGCATACTTCCATTGTGGTGTTGGAAAGTTCGCCAGGGACCAGGAAGATTTTCCTGGAAGTGTTCATGTCACAATAGGTTGACCCTCTTTGTTCTTTAGTAGCCTTTTCTTCGCACTTCGTTTACCTGCTAGCAGATTGGTAGCCTTGTACATCTCCTTCAGATTACCGGTATCCGCCGCTCTTTGAGTTTCATCAACAATACCAACGGCCCACACTCTTTTGTCCCGACGGGTGCTGCGATAGATAGCCCTTCGGATTTGCCGGTATTGCGTTGAGATCTTCTTGTACATGATCGACGTCCAGCGCTATAAGTCTGAGGTGAAGTTCTCGCCTTTGGCCGATGAGATTCCAAGTTTCTTGTGACATCCATTCTTCTCTCGTGTTTGTTTTATGTTCGGGAACGACGGAGCTGGTTTCTTTATAGACCATTTTGATGCGATTCCACTCCGCGTCGACACTTGTAGTGGTCGAGGTGCTCAGGTCTAGGACGGAGAAACGGTTTCGAAGTTCCAGTTTAAAATCCCTATTGCCTTGGTTTTTCAGCTTGCTGACATCGAAACGTGGGCTAATTTTAGATGCTTTAATCGAGCGAGATGTCGATACTTTTAGCCGTACTGTTGCAACTACAAGGTGGTGATCGCTATCGATATCGGCACCTCGACGATTAGGCACATCCAGCAGTGATGTTCGCCAAGTTGAGTTGATAGCCAGGTGGTCGATCAGATTTTTGGTGGTACCATTGGGTAAATTCCGAGTGTATTTGTGGTGATCACCGTATATGAATAACGTCCCTCTGATAGTTAAATCATTCGTCGGGCAAAACTCCACAAAGAGCTCTCCATTCTCGTTACGTGTACCCAGCCCGTTAGTGCCCATGTGTCTCTCGCAGCCAGTGTTGTCTATACCCACTTTCGTATTGAGGTCACCCATGACGATTACTATATCCTGTTTACGGATGTTATTGAGTGTGGCGGTAAGTGAGCTGTAGAAATCGCCTTGACGTTGCTAATTTTCCGAGCTTGATGATTACAAGTTGATAATAGGTATCATTATGTGCCTAATTACGGTGAGATTAGAACATGGCTCTATGAGCAAGTGAAATTATATTATTTTCTTTGAAATTCTAGTTTGTTTATTCGCTATGGATGCAAAAACTACTGAACGGGTTTTGATGCAGTTTATTTTGTAAGAAGGGGCTTGCAGACTGAGGTAATAGAGGTCGCTTTTTTGCTGGAATAGATGAATTTTTACAGCTTATTACATCCGGGCAATTATGTAAATAAATAGACTTAATGTATATAAACACAATTGTGTAAACAAATTAGTATTTAATCATTAAATTAAAATTTGTAATTCTATAATTTATTTACAAAAATACAACTAGATGGCGATCTCGCGATTCTGAACAAGATATTATTGTTTCGTTCACAACAGAAGTATATAAGAACTGTTATTTCGCTTCGTAAAAAATATATTAGTTTTCAGACTTTTATTTGACATCCTGGGCCTAGTTCCTCATCCTAGCGTTAATTAAATTTAAGCGTTTCAACTTGGAGCCTGGGGTCTGCTTTTATCAGTCTTACTTTTCCGTGAAGCGAATCTCATATGACCTCCACAACCCAAAAGCGATATCGAAACATTACAGCTACACCAGTTGTTGGACTTTTGAGGGCTCCAACTACCTGTAACGACTGCCATAGATGTTCCTATGGCAACCGGGAACGACGGCTTAGCCTACCATACAAATATTTGCACTGAGCGGGAATCGAACCCGCGCTTCGCGGCCGCGTTAAGCACCGCTACGCCACAGAGACTGTCGATCTTTAATATCCTGGGTAATTCGGCTTCAGCCTCAATGGTAACCAGTGTTTCGTAACCAGTTGCTGAAAGTCTTTTTCATCTTTGATCGTAATAAGTGGCGATCGAGGATGTTTTCTTATTAGTTCGAAATCAGTATGCCGCATCACAATCTTTTCGTAATCAGTTATGATCGCGGATGTCAGCATAACGGGTATGTATGAAAGTTCGTTAAACTTTTTATTTTTATTTATTTATTTTCTCTTCTACGTCCAATAACTGTACTAATATTATAAGTGCGAAAGAAACCTTGTCTGTCTGTCTTTCTATTGCCTATCACACCTAAACCACTGAACTGAACCGATTTTGATGAAATTTGGTGCAGATTTGGATAAGAGTTTAAGAACGGACATGGGCTACTTTTTATAGCGAATAAATAAAATTTTAGCAAAGGAGCAAAAAAGGGGTTCTTAAAACAGAAATATAACTTACTGTGTAAATATCAGCTGATTTACTGAACTATTAGAAGTCGGTGCCTAGCACGACAAAACATATAATAACATCATAGTACGTTAAGCAAAGCCAACAAAATTGGCACTGACCATTTCTTGAAGTCGGTTTGACTTTTTGATACATTTTTATTTATTTTTCCCTTTTTAGCGAGTTATAAGTTTATAACCAATCCATCGTCGATCGTTTGCTCAGATTTTTAGCATCATTTTAATGATGTTCAAAGACAAATACTCAAATTAAGTAACAGCAATAGAAACAGTGTCTTTGCCTACATTTTGCGGGATTTTCCTTGAACCCGTCATTCGATCCTTGCTCTCTGGGTCTCGTCATCCGAAACAAAGATCATAAAAATCAAAGGTTTTTACATACAACGTTCCATCGCCTATATTGCATTTAGTAAAATTTAAAAAAATGCCGATGTGTAGACCCCTCGGAAAGTATACCCTATCTAACCCCTGATGAAATACATAGACTGATTAGAGCTTGGGGACATAGTGGAGTAGAAAAGACAGACAATGGGGAAGAGGCAAGGTAAAGGGCAGAGATGGAAGTAGAGAGTCGAGTAGAGATGCAAGTAGGGAAGTTGAGTAGAGTGGCGAGCAGACGGGCAAGTTTATTTTATATTCTTTATCATTTTCATATCTAGTCTTCATATTTGGTTTTAAGAATTCACTCTTTGTAAACTGACGTCTTGAAAATGCTGCAGTGGAGTTTGTCAGCCGCTTCTTGGAAAAGCCTAGGAAAGGGTAGGAAGCGGAATTTCACGTCAAAAAGATATAATCACATTGCTCAATTTTGAGAAATATATAACTTGAATTTGAAGTAGGGATTCAAGTAGAGAGACGATTAGAGAAAAGAATGGAGAGGCAGGTAGAGGAGTGAGCAGAGAGTCCAGTACAGAGTGAGTAAAGAGTCTAGTAGAGAGTAAAACAGAGATGATTAAACGATCCAGTAGTCGGCAGCACGAGTGTGACTCCCCTGGTGTTGCACACGTCCATAGGCCACGGTAACTACACTTTCATCAGGTGGGCCGTGTGCTTGTCTACCATCTCAGTTGTATAAAAAAGAGAGTCGAGTAAAGCATCAATAAGAGAGGTGAGTAGAATAACTATTCAGCCTTCAACACTAGACTCTGAGTTAAAATTTACTACACCACGCGTAAGCGACATCTACGCGGACGGAGCTAGTTAATAAATATTAATTGATAATGAATATTTAATAAATAATAATAAGTAATAGTAAAGTTATTACCACAATGCACTCTGAAGACTAAATAAAAGCATAAAGTAACTGCCACTAACTTAGCGTTACCACCCATAACTAATTTTATTGTTCGAACTTGTTTACTGTCATAACTGTATCTAAAATGTATCTTTGTGTATGTGTATAAATATGTAAATGCAAAGTGTAAGTTAAATAGTGTGGAAAATATATTGTTTCCATCTATAAACCTAACAATAGAGCTGTCATATGTTATGTGTCGAAAACCATTGAATTCACAAATAACAATGACGTCTCTGGTATGTGTGTTACAGTAATTAATCATAATCTATATCTACTTACACTAAGTAATATGAATTAAGTAAAGTGACTCTCGAGTGTATGTTTGTCTGTTCAAATTCGAAAATCGATTTTAATGAAATTTTGTACCGGACTAGTTTACACCTTAGGAAAGGCCAGAGGATAAGTGACGAAAAATTACCCAAAAAATTCTTATATCGGGTGCGCTACGAAAATTATTGATGATCGAACAAAATAATGTACTACGGAAATGTGTAACTTAAAAATATAACCCTTCTTTGGCAGTCGGGTAAAAAGGTCTACAATAAATCCGATGGCATATAATGTTTTTCTCCTAATGATAACGCCAGTTCAAATAAATACGTTAGATACGTTGTGCATTTAATGTAGATCAAAATTACTATTCAAACTACGTAAGAGGAACCGCAAATTGAAAAAAAATCAATCATGGTCCGTTTCTTTAGCTGGTTACGGGAGTACACTAATCACTTCACACTGATACCACAGAAGCCGGGGCGGGTCAGTAGTTTTTGATATAATTTAACTAATGCATTGCGTTACGTCTATTTTATTTATTCTTTTATTCTGGATTAAAATGAAGTTGTCTATGAATTAATTAATTGTAATAACGTACTTTTTATTTTCAGTTACTTGTGTTTCTAGCGGCCGAGTGGTCTCGGGCAGTAGGAGGACGATGGCCCCGCCGATGACTGACAGCCCAGCAAGCGTCATCATGGGCACGTGTTTGTTGAAAACCGCCTGAAATTTAAACGGATAATGTTAACAAACAAAGGAAAAGGACGGATGTCGTAAGAGGCACTGTCGGTTTCTTCAGGGTCGGCAGCACGACTGTAATGCCCCTGATATTGCATACGGCCATAGGCCTCGGTAACGACTTTATATCAGGTGGGTCGTGTGCTTGTTTGACACCTAAGTGGTATTAAAAAAGCGACTTACGAAAAATAGCACAGACGATGTAACTGCGAGTGAAGGGAATCTCGAAATAAAACTCTGTACCAACCAGCGGCGTGGAAACAGTTGTACTAAGCTTCCCAACATTGGGACGGGCTTGTGTCCAATAGTGGACTGCCATAAGCTACATAATTGATTGAACTAACATAAATTTGACAGGATGGCTCATAGATTCAAGTAGTGAATTAAAAAGGATTTTCAAAATCACAAATCAATATAACATCATCGCATAATGCAACGCCTGTTTGTAAACGCATTTAAAGAAAATATAATTTCTTCTACAAATGAGGAAGCAGATATTATGTAGGTTCTTTATTATATCACATGTACATGGCCTCTTTGGCATTGAATCACTATTTCGTAATAATCGCACAAGAAAGGGGGGTGTGAAAGAAACATAGATTTACACTTTGCTAAGAATTTTCTTTCGGACTGACACACCTGGATTTTGGCTATAGTACTCCATGATAAAAGAAATATCATTAACCGACTTCCAAAAAGTTGTTAATTCTATCGGTATCTTTTTTTCTTATGGATGTACGTCGATTGCTCTGAGATTCATTATCCAATTTACATGATTTTCCTTAGTTCGGTGCGGAATAGTTGCCATTTCGTTCCATAAAAATGATATATACTTCGTTCCGGTAGTTTTTATGTTATGATTTTTTTGTATATTCATACTTTTATCCATCTTACTATTTATGTTGTTCCATATGAACCGATTTTAAAAATTCTTGTTGCATTTTGTATAGTATAAACTCACAGGTGGTACCATATCAATTTCATGGACTCTGGAGACACACCAGAAAACTCAAAATCAATATTAAAAAAAAACAACTTCTTAAAAACTCAAAAGTTAAAATAACTTAGAGTAAATTTACTGTTCTGTAAAGTCAGAAAGAAGTCGGTGCCATATTGTTTGTGGTGCCTGAACTACTATGCTGGAATCAATTGAAATATGACCTTTCGGGCTAGTTTTTTTAAACGTAGTTTTTTTTTCCTACAAATTCATAACTCAAAGATATAATTATTTGCATGATGCTGATCATGTTTCTTCTTGCGAAAGAACATTTCCACCACAATCATCTACCTGTTATTATCCTCATGTGTAATGAAATTAGTATGTCGAAATCATAACTGCATGGTCTTTCATCACAGACGTCTATAACTGAAAATCCGGGTGTGTAACTCCAAAAGAAAAATTATTGTCGCTATACTGGTCTATTACCATAAGACAGTAATAACACAAAACAGTTTTAAATGTTAGTTTTACTCACCAGTCTCCAAAGATACGGTATAATTGCAAGAGCAAGGCCTGCAGATAATTGACTCGCTCCAACGCCCAAATTTCTTACCACTGTTGGATACAACTCGACAGTGAAAATTGGCAACATCATATTAGTAGAACCAATTGCAAACTTCCCCAACATAAGGCAAGCGATCATGATCCACTCATCGGTGAATGCCATCGAAAATAATTCACTGGCAACACACGCGAGTCCACAAACTAACATACTGATAAATATAGGGATTCTTCTTCCCGCCTTCAGAAGTATTGGGATACTAATCGCAATTGCCGGTAACTCGACCGATGCTAGGATTATAGATGTGACGTGTAAGTTACCCAAGGCAAAGTTGCCAATATTCAGTAATAGGCCATAATAAGCAATGGTCATTGTAAACCACGTCACGAACAAACATAATGTTCTTTTACGGAGAACTCCTTGAAATAGCATAACAACACTAGGTCCTTCTTCTTTATTGTCCGTTTTACATAATAATAACATTTTGTCAATGTCAGCTGGTAATTCCTGCTTATTAAATTTGGCAACTTTTTCTAATATCACCTTCGCTTCTTGAGTTTTGCCCATGCTTATGAGCCACCTTGGCGATTCTGGTAGAATAAACCTGTAATAAAAATATAGAATTGTATCATTGCCTAAGTCATACTAAAACAAAGTGGCAAAATTCTCATAACACTAATATGCAGTTACCTTACCTGCGTACTATTACCATTTTATTATTGAATAACGTCAGTAAGAAACAATTGTATTAATCCAAATTGTATGTATGTTTGTATGTACAGTCGACAAATTCCATAGTATCCCACCTTTACTTACAATTTTATATGTAAAGGTTTGATACTATTGATTTTGTCGACTGTACCATAAATAGACTTCATTTAAACTGCACTTTCATTTTTGATTTAGAAGTCATCCTATCTAGACACGCGGCAGCGTGACAAGCCATAAGTATATCTATGTCCATCTGTCTGTTACGTTTTCACGCCTAAACCAGTGAACCGATCTTGATGAAGTTTGGTACAGACAGAGATAAAATTAAAGCTTGGGGAAGGACATAGTCTAACAATTATCGATAGAAAAAAGGGATTAAAACTTTAAAGAGTTCAAATAGGGGACCAAAGTTTGTATGAAAGTTCGCATAAATTAGAGCATGAGAAGGATATAAAATAAACAGTGTTTGGTTTGTTGGCAATAGCAAGTTATTTATGAAACATAGATACTCACCATAACGCCAATAGCAGACATCCAGGTACTGACAAGCTAAGCTGCAAGTCACGCCAGTTAGGTAAAACGATCGACAGTAAAGACACCATGAGGTAGGCCAAAGGCAACCAGAAGAAGTTGCATACTCCAGCAATGGTTACCCACTTGCCGCCCACTAGCTCCACAGATAAGACAAATGCTGCGTATACCACGGAGACGGAGACAAAGCCCATGACTAGTCTCACTAGTAGATACTGAATGTAGGATCGCACCAGAAGGGATAGGATGGCTAACGAGCTCTGCGCTACCATCATGCTCATCAGTATTTTCTTGCGGCCAAATCTGTAAATGTCGATGAGTAATTTGAAAATTTGATATCATAATATCTATCTTATATATATAAAAATTTCCTGTCACGGTGCACATTCGCGATAAACTCCAAAACTACTGGACGGATTTTGATAAAATTTTGTAACCATTTATAATATGGTCCAACTTAAAAGAAAGAATAGTTTTTATCTTAATTATTGATCTCAATATTTATTCTTGCAAATGTCATGTTTATTATACGACATTGGTGTGTATTTATCTGTTAGTTCTATAAATTTCTAATAGATGGTGGTTTAGCATCTAAGTTGCACAGGTATCCGGCAGATGGTGTCGTATTTATATTTCTAGATTATACAATCTTCGAGAACAATCATAGAACAATATTATAAATGCGATAGTAACTCTGTCTGTTTGACTATTTGTATGTTACGCCTCACACCTAAGCCACGGAACTGATTTTGATGCAATTTGGTACAGGGGTAGATTAGCCCTTGAGAAAGAACATAGGCTATTTTTGGTCGCACTTACCGACATCCACGCGGGCGGAGCCGCGGGTAAAAGCTAGTACCATTATATGATTGTAAAGTGGTCGTGTGTGTACATTAAGAAATACTTCGGTTATGTCATTTTATCGTTATTGAATACGATTTTTTTTGTAATGCTTGTCGGTTTGCCCGCGATGGACGCAAAAACTATTGCACGAATTTTGATGCAGTTTTTACACTAATAGAAGCAGTGATGTTTAGATGGTGATGAGAAGCAGTGCTCTGTAGCTGCAGATTTTATTATTTAAGTTGTCAGATAGATGCAAAATGCTAAATCTAATAGGATTATCAAAGCATAACGGTGTAATCTTACAGCGAAAGTCTATAATTTGTGGCGTAAAATGGAATTGTAAATACCCATATTATGTAAGTATTGCTTACTTATATATTAATATAAACATTTTTAACTTACTTATCTGATATCCAACCCCCCACAACTCCTCCAGCACCAACTCCGATTAAGAACATAGATTCTGTCAAACTCGTAAGATATTCTCTATCACAGACTAAGTTCCATTCTGAAATTATAGTACTCCCCACTTCAGATACATCGTAGCTCCATTCTGTACACTTTTGGAACACATCAAGGATAACTGCGGTCCCATTTAGTATACTCTCTGCCGTGATACCATCAGGAAGCTGTCGAACAGAGCAGGCATCTGCAGGTTGGCTATATTTAATCCATACGTCTACTGGCAAACTTGACAAATTTTCCGGCATCTGACACCAGAATTTCTTGGCGGCGGCCTGTAATAAATAAATATGATATCAAAATTGAAAAAAAAAATCTTAATTGAACAGCGCAAAACTTAAGCTTGGATGCAGTTTCAACCGATTACAAATTAATGCGATTTGGAATTTCTTAAAAATCGGTTTTTATGCATGGAAAGAAGGAAGAAAAACTAGAGTGAATAGGTTACGTCTTTAAATTTAAATTCTTTAAGACTATTAAAGTCTTTAAATGGTCCACACATGTGTTCTGTATTATATGCGTATATTGAGGATGTTTTTAATAAAAACATATGAATTGTAATACTTACGGTAAACGTGGGCAAATATATGTGAAAAGTGCATGGTAGTGAGAATAGTGACAGCAGAAAAGTCATGAGCAACTGCCATCGTCCGTAGTTGCCTATTGCAGAGGAGACAACATCGGGCTCATCGCTGTCTGATGACGTCACCGCACTGTTCTTCTCTTTCACTCCTTGGCTTGGGATAACTGAAAAAAAAAATTCATAAATAATAGAAATAGAATGAATGATTTCGATTAAGTGTCGAGTAATTCTTTTTTAACATTCTAACTGCGAGTTTGGCTGATCTTCGATATTTTTTGTGAAGCGACTGCCATCTGACCTCCAGAACTCATTGGTGATATCGAAGTATTGCAGTTAGACCAATTGTTGAACTTTTTAGGGCTCCAACTACCCGTAACAACTGCCATAGATGTTCGTATAAAAACCCGGCCGACGACGCCTAACGTGCTCTTCCAGGCTCGAACAGCAATGTACCATTTGCATGCATACAAACTTTTGCACTGGGCGGGAATCGAACCCCCTGCGTAGCAGTCACGTTCACTACCGATACGCTACAGAGGCTGCCTGATAATAATAAAGCTCGGTAATCAACGTGGAATATGAGACGACGCGCGTGCAACGGTGGAACCTATCACGTGCTATTGGTCGCAAGTATCAACAAGTTTGCGCGCATTTCACAATTATTTATTAACGCACAACATGTGTCCCGCAATGGCGCCTTGGCAATGATCTTGGCATTGCAACTGTAACGAATGACCTACTGACTGTTCAATGTTAATTATAATATACATTTATGTCCCTATTTGTGTTTACAGGAATACTAATGGCTACAGATATCTACAGAATGTAATATAAACGATCTTCACAAGATTCTTAATTTATTATGTGTGAATAAAAATGTCTTCTTTAAATAATTGGTGCTTAAGAGGCTTTTACGTTGGTACAATGTGAATAATTTTAAGACATAACTGTGAGATAAATCACCGAAATAGGTGGTTAACCTCACATTTCAAAATATTAAAATTAAATAAGTGCATGGTTAAAAATATATTGTGGTTCACCGTCCTTATTAAGTTTACCTTCATATATATTATACATTTTATATTATTATACATACAACATACGTACATGCATAAATCTAAATATATCCGCCACTTGAGTTATTTATAAAAAATGAAACTATGTGACCGTTTCCGCCGTATATATGCTATGTTAACTAAGTGAGTATTTTTTTACGTGGGTAAAATCCAAATCCCCACGGAGATTAAGAAATAGATGCTTCGCAAAACTCTTTCAAAGAGCTTGCCTACCTTGTTGAGCAACAATATATGCTGGAAGCCGGACGGTTCGTCCACTGAGCGTCCCGCCATTCGGATGAGGACCAGTCGAAAACTGGCCGCGCTCCAGACATGCGCTGAAGAACTCTCTCAGTCGGGATTCGAGACCATCTTCTCCCAGAGCTAGGACACACGTTCGGCCTGGATTGCCGTCGGATCCCGGGACGATGTTTTCCTGGCTCTAAGCCTTCGCACCGCCAGCTCCAGTTCTACCCAAGCAACCTCGGGCACCACATCGTCAATCACCATCATCTGCGGTGCAACGTGTTCCGCCCGCGCGGGGAACAGGGATTCAATTACTTCTCCGAGCAGAGCTGGCTGGAGAACACGGGTCAGCGGAAGGGCTCGGGGGTGCAGCTTTCCCCTTGTTAGCTGTTAAGGCTTCTCCCATGCGCACCGCTCCAGCCTCTTCAGTAGCTGATTGTACAAAGTGACCCTGGCCCGCTTAACCTTCGCTCGAAGGGCATTCCTGGCCTCCGTGTATCCCTCGTGAAGCTCCGCCACTCGGGGGGCTAAGTGAGTAAGATGTGCTATGAAACAGTACTATGCTATGTAGCATAGCACATCTCCGGTGGAAATACAGCCTTATGTTTGAGGAGTCGGCCTTGCGATTTAGAGGTCCCGAGTTTGAATGCTGGTCATTACATACTACCGAAGTGAACCCACTTAATTTTTTATAAATTAGGTATACGTATGATAGATTTCCTCGATTGAAATCAAACTAAAGAACGATATGGCCGTGGGTCAGCCGGGGTGCAAAGAATACGTTTGGGCCATCTGAAGATTCGTAATGGTTAGAAAGATTTCGTGGTTATTTATTATACTTTATGGTTTTTGATTATAGTACCTATGTCTAGGCAAAATATAGAATACCTTAATAATATTTCATACACAGCCTAAGCATTGTATATAATACCGAATTGAAAATATTGTTGGTAAGATTTACACCAATTTCATAAATATAATATTAAAGTTACATGTGTGGTTTATAATTTATTCCTTCAGAATTACTTGCGTGAATATTAATCTCCATCTCGCAGACTGCATGTTGCATTCGGGGCCAAGGCTGGAGGGCATATCGATTGCGTTTATCGCGATTTGCATGGCTGAATTAGTATAAAGAGTAAACCGTTTTTCATGTAATAAGTTTCTATATAGGTATCTGCTGATGGATATAATACAATTGTGTGGCAGGGCATGCCCTTCCTGTTGAATCCATACTAATATTATAAATGCGAAAGTAACTCTGTCTGTCTGTCTGTCTGTCTGTCTCTCTGTCTGTATGTTACGCTTTCACGCCTAAACCACTAAACCGATCTTGATGAAATTTGGTATAGGTGTAGATTAGACCTTGAGAAACGACATAGGCTATGTTTGGTCGCGATAACCGACATCCACGCGGGCGGAGCCGCGGGCAAAAGCTAGTTAGTATATAAATTATTATACCATAGGTAAATAAATAGTAGGCAGGTACCTATATTCACCATTGGTGAAGGGTATAAATTTCTAAAGATAAACCGGTAGTTTGCCATGCACCATGCGATCCACTGGCAAGCCGACAGTAATCGAGTTATAAGCACCCCTCGCCACCGTTATTTACAAATATACTGGTATGCAGTATACTGCTAGGTCTACCTTGTCACTGACACTACCCATCTCGAAACTGGAACACAAATGAATAAATTGCTATTGAACTAGGTCCTAGGTTTGTATGTCGATTATTGCACGCGGGCAAAGTCTTAGGCCCGTATTCTATAATGAAACTCAGCTGAACCTCGATTTACGTAAGAAAAGATTGTATAGACATTGCCATATTTGACAGGTTGTCTGGCAGATTGTCTATACAATTTTTTCTCAGATTACTCGAGATTCAGCTGAGTGTGACATTCTATAATATGGGTCCTGGTAATACTCAAGTAAAACGTATTGAATAAAAGGCTCAGATTATGAAATTGTCAACTTTCACCAACATGCCCCGTGCAGCTAGAAGCAAGCGACTATATCATGGTGTTCTTCAATTAGGACAATAGCAGGTTTCTACAGCGCTGTGACGCTCCTGGTGCTGCACACGTCCATAGGCTACGGTAACCACTTTCCATCAGGTGGGTCATGTGCTTGTGTATCCCGAAAGGGGCTTAAAAAAGATCGCCTGCTGAGAAGTTAAGTAGAGAAAACCGACAGAAACGTTACAAAATAACATTTTACATTTTTAGTATGCGTTCAATCACCTAATCTACAAAATGACCTCGTAACAATGCGTGCAAATAATATACTTCAAGTTAATGAATTATTCGTTATTTAAAACAATACAAAAACGGCAAATATAATATTGTTCACTTATTTAATTATAGTTAGGCTTAAAATATTCAAATTCAAATTTAAATTCATTTATTTCGTGAAGTATAGGTTACAGAATAGATGTTATAAATAATATGAGTCCCAGTAGTGCAATAAATATATGGTACGAGGTTTTTATTTTTCAATGGTCCTTACGTACTAATAAAAAAATACTCAAAATACTCAAGCCTGCAAATCCCCGAAGAGGTAGGCAGTGGCGTGGTAATACCCGCATTTCGCCAACTATGATTTTCGGGCCTTAGTTGGACCGAGCCAATTCCCGACAAGCGATCACTTAGTTATGGGCTGTATGTGTGTTTACGGTCAAATGAAGAACAGCCCTGTCCCTTAGTCGCCTTATACGACACTCACAGGAAGCAATAGGCCACCCCATCTTGTTATGCTACTCCATTGGGAACCAACACGGCAAAAAAAATCAAATCCATACGGCCGTCCGTACATCAGTTGCCGGGGTAGGGTAGCCTCTGGCATATCCCTCGCGCACCCTGGCTGACCCAGGGCCATCAAAGGCCCCTTCGGTCTCACGCTAACCCGGGAATTTTTTAGACAAAATTGCAATTATACTCTTTATTAAATATTATTATGCCATTTTGGCTACATATCCTATATTCTCCTAGTTCTATATTATCACGCTTTTTTTCTTTATGTATTTGAGCTCTGTCAATTTATAACTTTTCATTCGTGCTGTTATTGTGACATTTATTGATCTTAAATTCAATTATAGTTTGCAAATATTAATGCAACTACAAAAATTATCACTACTGTAATCATAAAATTATTACTACTCTTTAATCTTTTGAAAAAACTAACAAATTGTATTTTTAAATATATATATATATATATATATATATATATATATATATATATATATATATATATATATATATATATATATATATAAATCTTAAATATATATATATATATATATATATAAAAGATCTATTTAAAAATATAAAAAGTAGTGCTCCATCCGTATCGGATAGGTAGAGTAAACTTCCTGTCGATGCGCGCCGTATCAAGGAGCCGTCCGTCTAACCCGAGCTTCTTGCTTGCTGCTTGCTGAGTCAACATTCCACATGTTGACAACCTCGTGGGCCAAGTCCCGGTATTTGATCTGTTTATCTTTCTCAGCTTTCACGAGATTCTCGTCATGAGGAATGGTGACATCAACAATCAATGCTTGACGTTCGGTTCGATCACCACAATGTAAGGCTTGTTGACCTGCGGCTACAACAATCCTTTCAGTGATGATAAATCGATCCCAGTACAATGTGATATGACTATTTTCTAGAACTGGCTCAGGAACATACCTATAGTGAGGCACCTCACCTTCCACAAGGTTGTATTTCAGAGCAAGTCGCTGATGGATTAACCTGGCTACTTGAATATGTCTGTGCAAGTACTCACCATTAGTAAGACGAGAACAACCGAAAGTAATATACCTGAAGGATTCACCAGGTTGGTGACACGCTCGACAGATGTCAATTGTGCCATCCCTCATGATATACTCCCGGTAGTTATTCGTCTTGATAACATCGTCAAAAGAAAGATTTCCCCAGGAAGGTCATCGAAACGTAGCTAGGATACAGATGCCAATAGGTCTACTTCAGGCCTGTGGAGGGCCCGATAGAATCTGCCATGTAGCTCTTTACTCTGCCATACCTCCCTGCGGCTATCAATGCCAATAACTGTAGGCCTACGCCAGTTCCCCTTAGCCAAACCAAGCGGGGTGAGCCCGACATCCACGTTGACTACATCACGATGCATATTCACGTTGTATTAAAAAAAATAGTCTTTGATATTGCACACCTCGCGATTATGAAGGGTCTTAGCATTTAAAAATCCTCGACCCCCACATTTCCGCGGTGTCAATCTCATGACTGACGATCGTGGATGATGCATTCGAAATGCAGTCGTCCGGACTCTCCTATCAATGGTATTGAGTTCAGTCTGAGTCCACTTGAGTATGCCAAAGGAGTACATCAAGAGTGGCATGACCCAGCTGTAACAAGCACGCACCTTGTTACCACTTGTTAAAAGACTGATAAGTACCTTCCCAGGCGACCAAAGAAACGTCCCTTGTTTCATGTCGGCCTCAATGATGCATAACGCCTGTGTAATATCCTAGTAGTTATAGGTCTCAGCTACGAAGAGTGATCTCAGGTTAGTGGTATCAGAGAGTTGTATAGGTACCTTCCGACTCCACCACCCGCCCTCGCTTTACATGAATGACTGCATATATGTCCACACCAAAGGCCGTTACTATTGTTACAAAGTATTATTATTCTATAACTATAAAAACATGTTAAAAAGTATGTAGTTATTTCTACACCGAATTACGGTAGAATATGTGAAACTAATAACATAAAAAATACCCAGATATACCATATTCATATGTTTAATTGGCTTATTGTTGTATAAATATTGATACGTGGAAAATATAATCTTAGTGAATATGAACAACATGTAATAACTAGTTATATTTACCTTCATTTTAATTATGTATAGGCTACTAGGCATCTACTGTAATTGCTGCATGATGAACTGCGATATCGTGTTACAAATAAAACGATGAGTACATGTTAAAATCCCCATGTTTCTAAGACTGATGGAGGAAAGACCTAAGTTCAAATTCCGAATGTTTATTTGACAGAATGTTTAAAATACCATAAAACGGTGATCATGGATAGAAATAAAATAGTCATCTAAATTTTGTTGTTAATATCTTTCTAGTCAAGCTATGGAAATAATTTAAAAAAATTAATAACATTTTTTCTTTCGGTAATGAATTCGGTAATTGAAAATGTTAAAAATACTAAAGGGTTTCCGTGATTGATGTTTCAGGATTTTGATCTTCGGTGTATCGGACTTCATTCAGTACCGTGGTGGCCACTTCACTAAAACAGTAAATTTAATTTAACAGGTCACTAGATGGTCGTCACCTCTTGTTAAGATTGAAACGACGCACAGAGTGGAACCGTCACCGATTACAATTTTTTTTAAATTTCATCAGGAAACTGACCCATCAAAGTAGTGATTTAATTTGTTTTTTTAGGTATTGATTACTTTAATTGAAATAGTACTTGGACAGATTAATATCCTTTACGCCGCACGTCAGACCCTGTGACTAGCCGACCCCGGCTTCGCTCGTGGCATATTTTGAAACCCCATGTCACCCCTTTGAGTCTGTAATTTTTTAGTATTCAAATAATACCTGCCAGATTGGTTGATATTTATGATCACTGCTCCGCTCCCTTGAATAGTAGCGTGATGATTTATAGTCTATAACCTTCGTTAATAAACGCACTTTACAGAGAATTAAGGATATTTTAATTCGAACCAGTAGTTCCTGTGATTGGGGTGTTCGACCAAACACGTCCTCTTCAGATTTATAATTGTAAGTATACTTAGATAAGGAATGATATGATGTTAATAAAACGTGTTACTAAACTTATCTCATAGTTACGGCGAGTCGACACGAACCGTCTGCGCTGGGGGAGTGCTCCGGAAGTAAACGTACTCAATGAAACTGATTCGACGTGATCCTGTCACTCGGTCACTGTTCTGGTTATTCACAGTTACTCACTCCACTTAAGAATATCCAATTGCACCATTACGCACTATCGTTCTCACTATATTGACTTTTTCTGTTTATATTATTATGGAGACTCTCAGAAAGAAACTACATTTTATCCAATCAAGCAAGTATACAATTTCATCTTAATCTTCTGATAAATGAATATCTAATTGGAAGAAAATTTCAAAAAATTGAAACGAAGTTTTTCGTAACGTTTCGAGAATTACTGTAGCAAAATTTGTTTTCTCTTTTAAACTACAATCTGCACAAATTTTTCTATACGTAAACAAATTTTCCCTCATATAAAAATCTGTTATACCTAAATCACCGGCAGAATAAGTGGAACATCTGACTGCTGATCGGAATATTTGGGCCATTTGCCCCATTTATTGGTAACGACTTTATTTTAATGCAGGATAATACTCGGGCTCACAGTGCTCACTCAGTACAGGCATACCTAAACCATGTTGGTGTTACGGTGATGAAGTGGCCACCACGGTCCCTGGATATGAATCCGATTGAACGCTTTGGGACTTGCTAAAGAGTGGTGTCAAATCAAGAATGCTACCTCCTAACACAGCGAAACACATTAATTGAAGAATGGCAGAGGTTGCTCCAAGAAATCATTGACAACATCATTCGCAGCATGCATAGGGAAACACTTGTTATTAAACATGTTGTTGTTGGTTCATGTTTTTATTATTTGTTTAAAAATAAAGCTAACTATTTTATACTCTCCTTTTTTGTGTTCCGCTAATTCTGCCGGTGTGTGTACTTTCAATTCTCTAAATGATAACTTTTTGCTGGGGTAACACACACAAAATAATCCTTTTAGGCCCCCCTAAAAGAATCAAAGGATTTTTCTGTTCTGTCCAAAGCGTCCTTGGTATGTATGACAGTAAATTTGAAACCGATGTAAAGACCACCTTATGTAAATAAGCATAAAGGAGAGATAATATTATTATCTTAAAGATAAAAGTGTCTGACTTGAGTATGGTGCAGGCCTCTCCTAAAATACCATAATTAAGGCGTATGTTGTCTTAGGTATACTAGGTGTCGTTTTTAACTATATTACATTTTTTGAAGTGAAAACTTCTTTAGCGGCGTTGGATGGGTGTAAAATATTAAGGAAGCGTCAGGATTAGTTGACCTTTGAACCGTAACCGACGACTGACGTCATACAAGATTAGGTACAGACTATGTATTTTGCAATTTACAATAGATATCGTCGTAGCTTAAGCGGTAAGCACGTCGACTGTAAGTCCTTATAGTTTCAGATAGTATCGGGTTCAAACCACCTGGCCTTCAGGGATTTTTGTGATTGTTTTTTCTTATTTATAATTTATTACTTTTGGTGATTATTTTTTCTTTTTGTAATTTATTACTTTTTATGATAATTTTTTCTTTCTGTAATTTATTATTTTTTGTGATTATTTTTTCTTTTTATAATTTATTAATTTCTTCTGACAGAAAATTAGCAGAAAATAAGTGATAGGTTCTATGATTAGCGCTATATTATAGGTATGGTATGGTATGCTCTTTTTTATCTTTTTCTATGTATATAACGAAGAAAGAAAAAAAGAAAATGTTTTCGCTTCTGCCGGCACTCCCAGAGTGCAACCCGTCTTTTTTTTATATAAGACACGTCAAATTGACTTCACCTCGCCTGATGGTAAGCTGAAGGCAAAGTCTCAGAAAAGAGGGTCACCATTACATACACGTACCATGTTAGCAATGGTGGCACTCATCTTGACGGCCTCATCAGATGCTTTTTCACGCCCCGCTTAAAGGACCCGGCACTGTAGGAAGAAGGAAACACGTGAGCTGGCAAGGAGTTCCAGGTCTTAATGGTGCGACAAAGAAAGGAGTCACCAAACCGCTCGGTTCTTGAAGGAATATTATATATACATATATAATATATATACGCACTAATAAAATGGAAACAAATTGACAAGTTCAAATGTACATTCGACCACATTAGTGTATTGTAAATTGACGTCTAGAAAATGCTCTGAGAAGTTTGTTGTGCCGTCGTTTCTTCTAAGCTAACTCCTAAGAAGCTGTGGTAAATAGTTTGAATAGAATAAAATTGTTATAAATAAGTTATATAACCATGTTAGGTTTACTTAATTTTGAATTGAATTCAATGTGAGGAATTGTATTGATGTTTCGCACGAGATAGCGTACGAATATATTCGTATGAAAACTGCTGTACCTCGTGCGGTTGCCAAATCAGAATCATCATCATCATCATCATCATCAGGCTATATTAGTCCACTGCTGGTGCTAGTTCCAAATCAGAATAATAGTGGGCAATTTATAATTCGGAGAATCAAATTACTGCTGGAACAAACAGTTTACGAGTCGTAAGAAGTAACACTTGATTGAACTGTTGAACACAGAACGGTAAGAACTTTACCATTCACTTTCAAAACCTTTGGGACGAGTTTAAATCCACCGCACATCGTCCCATGAACGAGATCACGATGGTTTTTTTATACCACAACAGTTTTCATCAAATATTAAAGCCCAACTGACGCTAAGTAACATGCTAAATCTAAAAATGTCCACAAGAGACTATATGATCACATATGACTATATCGAACACTGATCTCCCAAGGAATCTTTTCGCACAGCGTCAGTAGGAAGGGCCGCTCTGCAACTTAGTAAGACAAAATTTATTAAATACTTGCACTAATGCTGCTGAGCGTGCCTGTTACTGGCAGTTGGAGTGTGAGAATCGAGTCTTTGGTTACAAGCTCTTCTGTCATCTAACGTAGGGACTATGTTAGATGACACTACTTTACGCATCGCAACGTGCCTCCGCGTAGGTGCGCTGTGTGTTTCTCCGCATCAATGCCGTTGTGGAGAAGCAGTTGACCGACTTGGACACCATGGCCTGTCGTGCTGCAGGAGCGCTGGGCGAATTCCACGGCACGCCAGCCTCAACGACATAATCCGCCGTGCTCTTGTCACCGCTGCTGGTTTGGCGAGCGACGATGGCAGGAGACCATCATTAATGCCTTGGAAAATGGGTGGGACTCTGGTGTGGGATGCAACATGCGTCGACACCATTGCCCCTACCATATGCCGGTGCTGTTGCAGCTTGTGCACTACTCCAATCTCATTGAAGATTATGAATTTGTGCCGTTTAGAGTCGAAACGTTTGGGCCCGGCTGGCCTTCTTTTTAGGTCAGAGATTAAGCATTGCACAAGAGGCATACGATGCGGATGAATTTCACGACGCATTTTAACTTCTAGTTTTAGTTTTTTTTGTTTAGTATTGTGTATATGTATAGGAACTTTAATAATTTGGCACAGCGGCGTTGTCTCCTGGTGGATATGCCATAGATACTAACCGAAGCACCCGTGCCCGGTAAATATCTGGCACATCCAGTAGGAGATGTCACCGTGGTGTCACCCAACCACTCCTTCATAATCGGACTCACCGCCGCAATGGTGGATTCCCCCACCTTGGATGCTCAAGTCGCACCCTAAATGTCTCCATGAGTTCCCGGCGGAGCTGGGACCGCTGAGCCCTGATTTCTCGGGGCTCCGGCCTATGGCCCCGCTGTAGCGCTTCCTTGCGCCATTGGTACAGCAACGCAAGGGCTCACGCTTGCAGGTCCCATGGAGGAGTCCCGGCTTGGAAACATGCCACCTCGACGGAGATCGTGCGATACTCCCTGATAACTCTGATGGCCATCGCTTTTAACGGGCTGTTTAATGCAGCCACGTTGCGGGCCGCCAGAGTCTCCGCCCACGACAAGGTGAGGGTGGCCTATCATACTTAGCTATATCTTTTACCTGTTTGACCTGACACCGACTTCTGTATTGAATTAATCGATATTTCATTTGATTGCATCATGGTAGTTCAGCTACAGCAAACAAAGTTAGCACTGACTTCTAACAGATCAAAAATCTCTAAATTCTCTCTCAAAATTCAGTTATTTCAAACTTTTTTTACGTATATGTTTTTGAAGTCGGTTTTAGTTTTTGAATTATTTATTCTTCTATTTAGCTAGTTGTAGTTATCTAGTATCACCGTAGTTATTATAAACAATGTTTAATTGTGGTAAGCGACTGTTAGTTGGATACTGTATTTGTGGATCTTAAAATATTATATGGAAGCATGTTAATACAAATCATGTTTAGAGATCTTAACTGAGGTAATTCATAGATGTAACAAGGTGCCAACGACTCATTGAGTTAATGAGTTCATAATCTTTTATGAAGTTGAGCCTGCGTCACATATCTTATTAGATTACATAGTTCAGTGATTATTTACAATAGATTGCTACTAACCTATACATTTTTCGTAGTAACTATGTCTAATTCGGTTAAAACTCAATTTTTACGTGCAAAAAATAATCTTGTGGTCTTTGGCGAGAGTGAGTAACTACCTACTTATATAGAGTACATTACTACACCTAGGTTATTCCGACGGGTGGAGCCGCCCGTCACCCTAGCAGAAGCAGACCTCGGCGGCGGCGCGCATCGTAGGACGATGCGCGTCCCCCCACACCGGGGTTGAGTCGGGGACCGCGTGGTCCCCACCTCCCGAGGAGGGCCAGACCGAGAGGGATGGCCCTTCAGCCGGGGTACGAGGGATATGTCGCATGACAACCTCACCTTCGGCCTAGCACTACGACCCAGAGACGGCGTGCGGTTTAGTCGTTTCGAGTCCGACATAACCTACCCCTCCGGCTCCGGAGGGGTGGGTATCACGTAAAAAAAAAACCTAGGTTATTCCGCATCCATGGAATGAAATACAGCTTACTATAGTCCATAATAGATAAACTTATATTTAATTTATTATCATAACCAAATTTTTTCTTTTTATTGTCATTGCGATTAGATCTGTGAGTGTAGGTAATAATTTTTTGTGGAACCCCCTGTGTTTTAAGTAAATTTTTAAATACTCTAGGCATTGAGAGGCTTTGCGTATCTGGGGGCACCGTAGTGCCCCCGCCAAGACAAGCCAAGCGAAGCGCAAAGGCACTACCTACCTTTTCTCGAAACGCTTCGTCGTTTTTTTGAATTCTCATAACTTTACTTTGGATGATGCTAAATTGTTAAAATTTTCAAAATAGAATGCCATCGGTACAATTGTTAAACATACAAAGTTTTAATATCGTAGCTATTATACTTTAGATTTTATTAATGTCTCAAAACCATTTATTTCATCACTGACTCATCACTCACTGATCATCAAAATTGTTAGGGTACTACCTGAAGTCCTAGAAAGCTAAAATTTGGTATGTAAGCTAATATTACTACAAAGACAACAAAAAAATTAAAAAACCAAACCTAACCTATCCCCTGGGGATAGGAGGTGGAAGCACAGATTACCTACTATGGTGGAAGTTTGTATATGACACTACAGTTTGTGCTACATAAGTTAAAATTAATTAAAATATTTCTTTTAACAAATAAAAAATACGTACGTCATAATTTTAACCAACGTATAAAAATAAATGAAATCCCACCAAAAACATTTTCATGTGTAGTCTTTAGAGCTTGGTTTTATAGGAGATCTGATAACTTTTTCAGAGGGTAAGCTACGTAAATTCGTCGTGGCAACATTTATATGAAAATGTTTTTGTTGGGATTGCTCTTTCTTATATTTCAGTCCACAAGTCAATTGCACCCGTGTTGATGGTAAGCTACAGCGTAGTTGCGCAATAACAGATGCTGTCCCTAGAATAGCGGGTTCCGCCTTGATGGCCTCGATAGAAAAAAATCACTCAAGTTTATCTAGTGGGATATCAAAATGAAGGAAATTGTAAGACGATTACAAAAATATTTATCTATCATAACTAAAATTAATAAAAAAAAAGACGGGTTGCACTCTGGGAGTGCCGGCAGAAGCGAAAACATTTTCTTTTTTTCTTTCTTCGTTATATACATAGAAAAAGATAAAAAAGAACATACCATACCATACCTATAATATAGCGCTAATCATAGAACCTATCACTTATTTTCTGCTAATTTTCTGTCAGAAGAAATTAATAAATTATAAAAAGAAAAAATAATCACAAAAAATAATAAATTACAGAAAGAAAAAATTATCATAAAAAGTAATAAATTACAAAAAGAAAAAATAATCACCAAAAGTAATAAATTATAAATAAGAAAAAACAATCACAAAAATCCCTGAAGGCCAGGTGGTTTGAACCCGATACTATCTGAAACTATAAGGACTTACAGTCGACGTGCTTACCGCTTAAGCTACGACGATATCTATTGTAAATTGCAAAATACATAGTCTGTACCTAATCTTGTATGACGTCAGTCGTCGGTTACGGTTCAAAGGTCAACTAATCCTGACGCTTCCTTAATATTTTACACCCATCCAACGCCGCTAAAGAAGTTTTCACTTCAATAAAATAAATTATTAAAAAAAAACCCGACTGATACTGATAAGATCGAAACAAGCTTTATAGTAGGCGGTACCCATTAATTTTCATTTGGTTTGAGATTTGCAAATGGGTACCGCCTGCTATAAAGGTTATTTCGATCTTATCAGTATCAGTTGGGTTTTTATTTTTAATAATTCAATTTTATACCTGAGAGATAACGAAAGAATATATAGGTCAAGAGAACAGAGATATATAGAAGATTATAGATTTTATCTAATGATTAGCAGGTATCATGAGATAAATATAATCTTATCTATACATATAAATAAAATTGGAGTGTCTGTTTGTAATATTGGAAAAACCGTTTTTCACTACATGCATATGAATATAATACGGTACAGACCTACACTAAAATAACATTTTTTTACAATTTTTGTCTGTCTGTCTGTCCGTTTGTTGCGGCTAAACTCTGAAATGGCTGGACAAATTTTGACGGCCTTTTATTGGCCGGTAGCTGATGTAATAAGGAGTAACTTAGGCTACTTTTATTTTAGTAAAATAACGTTGACTCAACACTAAGCGATAACCGCCATCATCCACGCGTGCGGAGCCGCGGGCAACAGCTAGTACTATATAAATACCTATATATATAGGCCTAATACCTATATTATTATTATATGTAGCTGATTTCCGCAGCTTCGCCCGCGTGTATTTCAATTTCCGTTTCTGTGACCTAGTGTAAAAAACGAAAAGAAAACTAGCCATTTGTAATAAGAAGACTACCTGGACATAGGTCTATCCCAATGTGGCTAGACTTAGTGAATAGACGGAATAGCACGTAAATAATTATTATTTAATAATGACATATCCGGCAGGATATTAAATGTACAGAAGTGAAAGAAATAAGTCAAATCTTGGCGAACAAAATGGCATTACAAAGTATGGGCAGGAATTCGGATATCCCCTATCCAGAAGTATGAAAGGAATAGATCAAACGTGTGGGAAGAATGATAGAGAGGGTATTTATGAACGGAAGCGAGAACATAAAAAAGAGAAAAAAAAAATTTAAGAAAAAAAATCTAACCCCGACTGGGAAATATATATAATAATTATCAAGGTTCATTAAAATATAATAGTGCCTAATAGGCTTCAACTTTGGGTTGAAGGTGTCAGTAAATAAAAGACGAGTTGCACTCCGGGAGTGCCGGCAGAAGTGAAAACTTTTCTTTCTTTCTTTCTTCGTTATATACAGAGAAAAAAACATAAAAACACTTTAAAAAAGTTGTAAGAGTTTTATTTTGAGTTTTCCTTCTCTTGCAGTGGTATCGTCTGCGTATTCTTCCATTAGGCACCTCTTACGACACCCTTCGGATGAGAAGGGGAGGTGATACTTGTATTCTTTCTCCGTCATCACACGATTTACTACCGTGCAGTGTTTATTATCGTAAATTTTCTGAAGGTAAACAAAAATTACCACAAAATTAAGAAATTACATAATATTACGACTCAAACCTTTGTCTGTCTATAAAGGACCTATTAATAGCTATTATTATAATGACTATACAATTTTGTCTTTATATTAAAATTGTTTAAACGCATCCGATCATGTGAATACATAGTTTAGTGACATCTATTTATATTTGCCATGTCATAGATTTAAATAGCCACGTGATATATATTTTGTATGATTAGCTCATTATTTTAAACAGTAATTTTACTAATCTCTCGGTACATTCAATAGGATGAATGATGAAAAAGACATTAATATTATGGTTAAGGCTGGGTCGGACCATCTTACTGTAACATTAACAGTGCAGTTAAGTACCGGTCAGGTATAAATAAGTTGGACCATTTGTCAACAGTTAAAATGACATCAAAACTTGACGCTAACTGTAACCGGCCATGCTTGGGTGCTAATGTTAAATTCTGTCGAACAATACACTTTCATCATCGATTGTCATCCCAACTGACTGACATAAGAACTGACAGCTAATGACAGCTTACGTCTAGTATTACCAAATTAAAAAAAAAATATAAGGAGTTTGAGGTAAATAATGTCTCATTTGACTTGCAACTCTGATAACTTTAATCGAGCTATTAAATACACTCGTGCATTACATTTAGCAGTAACCGTGAGAGTCAGTGTTACTGTTAACGTTGTTGTTAATTTGACGTAAACCTCTTACTTTAGCAGGTCGTATGGTGCAACCAAGCCTAGTGTCACTCCGTCAGTGGTGACGGGTGACTATTGACCTGGGCCCTGATTCTGCTATTATTTTTTCATGGCAAAGCCACTGCGGTACCACGTACACTGTAACCAAGGCCATTTAACTTTAGACTTTACTTTTATATTGTTAAAGTCTAAAATTAAATGATAATCTTGTAGAGTGAATGAAAAATGTTATAAACTCTTTTTCTTTTCATTATGGACTTTAATCCTCAGATCTAAGGTCTAAAATTTAATGACATTTAATGCAATGTCAGCGGTAAGACAGTGGTTTTGTTATGTCATAAGATTGGCAGAATCGGGGGCCTGATTAGTGCGTCACCAACCACTAAAGTCCACAATGCCGGTAACTAAACAGGGAGAGATTTTCTGGAAGAACACATAGACAATTCATTTTATCTCTGTCATGCGTTCCCAGGGCTTACGAAAACGGGATCAAAATTCCACGCGAGCTGAGCTTCAGCATTTATAAGCCGTAAATTGAGCATCAGAATAATATTGACAAGCAAAGTACTCAAAAAGATCTATACACCTTGATATTACCCCTGCCTGTTGACTATTTGTTCTGATATTAGAAATACACCTTTAGTTCGGAAGAAAATACAATTTAAATCAATAAAAAATTTAGTATTAATATCACTAGTAGGTATTAAGATCATTTTGAGTACTTTGCTAATCAAGATCAATATGATGCTGACTGTACCATGTATAGTTGTGTATTTTATTGATATTGTGGAGATATTTACAACTTTCAAGACCATAAAAGAAATGTTGACAAGTAACTTGCTTCCGTTCATGACATTTATCAAATCACGGCCAAGGGTCGAGTTATACGCACTACTCACTTCCTATAACATTGTCGAATCGTTAACTGACTCCTGCCGTTCGGTTCAGAAAACTTACCAAAGGACAACAAGTTAATGATTGGCGCTAACCTAGACACAGAAGTCAGGACGTAATGACCTTTGAAAACTGTACCAAACATTATTACACGCAAAGAATTGTAAAATATGAGGACAAATAACTGTTTTTTTGGCCTTTTGTATCAATTAGAACCAATCAGTCGTTTAATTTTATTAGACGAGGCTAGTTATTAACATGCTATCGATTTATCATAACAATTATTATCTTATAAAAATATTGTAAAGGTCAACAATTGGCCTCGTAATGCTTTAAAATGCAAAATACAAAAATGTTACTATTTTGGAAACTGATTGTTTTGCTCACGAGGATACTTATATACACATCTATACATTTATATAACATTGGAGTGTCTGTTTGTTATATTAAAATAACCGTTTTTTACTACATGCATATGAATATAATACGGTACATACACCAAAATAACATTTTTTTACAATGTTTGTCTGTCTGTTTGTTCTGGAATGGCTGGACCGATTTTGACGGGACTTTTATTGGTAAGTAGCTGATGTAATAAGGAGTAACGTAGGCAAATTTTATTTTAAAAAATAGCATTGACTCAGCAGTAAGGGATAACCGACATCCACGCGGACGGAGCCGCCAGCCAGGCGTGAAAATACTTGAGCAGTTTTTAATTGCTAATAATATCGGGTGATTTAATGGTCGTTTATGAGCGAAAGATTTTGGATACAGTTTCCACATCAAAATCATCTGAAAGTATGAATTTGGCGAAATGAAAATATAACAGCCTAATTTAACAGTGAATACATTATTCCAATATATATATTAAAAAAAAATCGCCAAAGTAATTCTTCCAGCCGATTTTGATATCGAAAAACGCGAAGCTCGCGTATCTACACATTTAGCATTTTGCGCCTCCCCTACTATAAGGTTTAAATCAACGTGTACAATGTACATACCTCATTTAGACAAGGCTCAAAGTATGGCATGATAAAACTGTAGTTGTTGCATACTAATTAACCGTTGTCTAACAAAAAGATTGCCATTGCCTCTTAAAACGTGCTCGAAAATTTATCTGCCTGATTTTAAATTGACCTTTAATCGACTAATTACATAGTTCTAATTCCTGTCAGTAAATTTTTATGTCTCAATTAAACAATATTAATAAACGTAACTAAATGGATTTAGCAATAAATCGCGTGTATTACAGGCCTTAGATCTAAAGGTCAGGTTAAATTTTCCATACATAGAGCCTATTCCCGTCATCCGGGCACTATTGTTACCTCGAGCCGTGCATCTGAGACCGAGTCTGGGCTGTACATATCTGTCTGATGTTAAAGTTAATCAGCCCTATCCCTTAGTCGCCTTGTACGACACCACATGGGAAGAGTAGGGGTGGCTCAAATTCTACTCTGCCGGGAACCACGCGGCTAATAATAAATACTACTATTGAAATAAATTAAAGCCAAATTAGGAAATGATTAATAGCACTCCCAGAAGTTATAACTAGGACTGTTAACGCATTTTTACTTTTCCACAATGTTTTATTATTGAACCCGGATCAATACAGGTTCAATAATAAAATATTGTTGTGGAAAAGTAAAAATGCTTGTTGGAACTTGTTATGAAGTTCCAACAAGTGCAATCGATCAACAGTATACCCAGAAGTTATAATTTTATTACCTCGTTAGGGATTGACAGGCGTTAGTATATGTATTTATATATTATGTAATTTTCTATCTTATTTTGGGGTGGTGCCCCATCTTACGAATGTGTTGTAAAGAGGTGCAATGTATTGCTCTATGTCTGTAGTATGATTTGAATATGATTCGAATATTATAGAATCATGTCCGACTGACGGGACTTGTAGACTTATCAAATTATTTTGTTTCGTGAATGTTTAATTTATTTTAGTAATAAAATATAAGCATATTGTTTACTAAGTTTAAAACGTGTTTTCGTGTCTTGCATTTACTAGCAAGTTATTCCACTCACTCTGCTAGACGTTATAGTACCTACGGGCGGTTACTACATATTTCAACAGAATGGCCTAAGCATTAGCCAGCCAGTATAAGTATTGTTGTAATAAACGTTACGGCTAAATATCATTCAGGCCGCTAATTGAACGGCGCCGTTTAGTTACCAGCCTAGGCAGTTAATTGCTAATTAAGCTAGTTGGGTGCGACAGATTCAAACCATTTACCTAGTCGTTTAATCACGTGGCTGAACATGATTCGGGCTGTTAATTGAACAGCGGCACCGAGCCTAGGCGGTTATTTCAGACATCTATACATTATTATGGTCATATTGTCATATGTTGATCATATTTGGGTCATATGTGGATGTAACATAATTATTCAGCGGTCTATTGATATCGATCAAATATCCGTTTGTGTTCGTGGAAAAAAAAACTGCCTATTTAACTTTCCATTACCTTAGCAATAATAGTGTAACATTTTGCAATAAGTGCTTATAGCACTTTGTTTCATAACTTCGATAGGTATAATAAGTACCTACTCGTACATGTGGAATGTACTGCCTAAATAAAATAATTTATGAGTCAAAATCATGGGCGCTTTCATGGGCACCTAAAACAAAGGTTGTCACCGGTAAAAGGTGTAAGAACAGCACTTCGGGAAGAAGAATGAAAAGTTCGGCTAGCTTCGGTTTTTAAGGCGTTCTCTCTTTCACACATGCCTATAGTACAATTTAACCCTTAAATGCATCTTGACTTTTTGTATAAATAACTAATGAACTATACATATTTTTTTTTTTTACGTGCTGGAAATCCTCACGGATACCCACCCCTCCGGAGCCGGAGGGGGAGGTTATGTCGGACTCGAACCGACTAAACCGCACGCCGTCTCTGGGTCGTAGTGCTAGGCCGAAGGTGAGGTTGTCATGCGACAAGAATTTATATCGAGAGTTTCCAATTACAGTTTTATATTTGCGTGTAACAAAAGCCCGCAGTATTCGTTGACAGTGACGGAGGTGCGGTAGGCGCCCATCATAGACAAGTACAGTTACATACATATATATTGATCCGAAGTTTCAACAAGACGAGTTATTGGCGCGCGCGAATTGGTTTGATATAATCAATGATTCGTGAATTTCAGCTCGCTCACCGTTGTTGCACATCGTGTTATCCTCAGAAGACATCCAAAAAAACGCGTACTGCGTATAAAGAGTCAAAAGTCAAAAATCATTTATTCTGCATAGACCATTAAAACGGTACTTACAAAACGTCATGTTAAAAAAATCTAGACTAGTTTAGCAAATGGACCACCGGTTCGAAACACGGCCTCGACCTGAGAAGACTCCGGCAAGAAACTCAGCGGGAATTTTTTTTGGTCTATTTAGAAACATTTGCTTAGTCTACTTAGTCTAAATACAATAGTTTGCTTGAGTAGCATAGTTGAGCGAACAGCTCATTTCCAAGCTTGTTTATCATCTAAATATTCTTGGATTTTATAATAGCCTTTTTGGCACAGTTTAGGTTTAATTAGATACATTTTGAAATTTATTTACAGGTAAATCTCTAATTTCATTAGGGAGCTTGTTGAAACAGCGTATACCGTTGCCCCGGAAAGAATTACTAATTTTATGGAGTCTAAACTCAGCGGGAATTTTTTTTTGGTCTATTTACAAACATTTGCTTAGTCTACTTAGTCTAAATACAATAGTTTGCTTGAGTAGCATAGTTGAGCGAACAGCTCATTTCCAAGCTTGTTTATCATCTAAATATTCTTGGATTTTATAATAGCCTTTTTGGCACAGTTTAGGTTTAATTAGATACATTTTGAAATTTATTTACAGGTAAATCTCTAATTTCATTAGGGAGCTTGTTGAAACAGCGTATACCGTTGCCCCGGAAAGAATTACTAATTTTATGGAGTCTAAACTCAGCGGGAATTTTTTTTTGGTCTATTTACAAACATTTGCTTAGTCTACTTAGTCTAAATACAATAGTTTGCTTGAGTAGCATAGTTGAGCGAACAGCTCATTTCCAAGCTTGTTTATCATCTAAATATTCTTGGATTTTATAATAGCCTTTTTGGCACAGTTTAGGTTTAATTAGATACATTTTTAAATTTATTTACAGGTAAATCTCTAATTTCATTAGGGAGCTTGTTGAAACAGCGTATACCGTTGCCCCGGAAAGAATTACTAATTTTATGGAGTCTAAACTCAGCGGGAATTTTTTTTTGGTCTATTTACAAACATTTGCTTAGTCTACTTAGTCTAAATACAATAGTTTGCTTGAGTAGCATAGTTGAGCGAACAGCTCATTTCCAAGCTTGTTTATCATCTAAATATTCTTGAATTTTATAATAGCCTTTTTGGCACAGTTTAGGTTTAATTAGATACATTTTTAAATTTATTTACAGGTAAATCTCTAATTTCATTAGGGAGCTTGTTGAAAAAGCGTATACCGTTGTCCCGCAAAGAATTACTAATTTTATGGAGTCTACTATCACAAGTACATTTTGCAATAAAAATGTATAAGTAATTTGTTAATATCGTGATTATTGTGTTTTTCAGCTCATAAGTATTGTTTGTGCGTTGTGCATGTTGCTGCCAATGCATTAGTAACCGAAGCTAGGAGTGAAGCTTTTAATTGACTTTCAGATGATTTTATCAACTGTATGTTTTCCATGTGTAGATGAATAAATAAATAAATTATGTGGTGCATTTGGAGTTAAGATATACGCCGGGAACTTTACCTTTATAGGCATGAGGCCTCTCTGAATATATGAGCAGCCTATGAAAGAGGACGTGGAGCGAGCTTGTTACTTATTCATGAAGCTTTTCCAAGGCTCTGCGAATGGCTATACTAGCCACAAGAGCAAATGACTGTCTAAAATATTGAACGAGATGTTTCAATTGTATTGTGTATTTCGACTGATATTTGGATTTTTGAAGAACATTATTTCGAAAAACCCGAATTAATGAGCCTTCAGTGCAACCAAAACTCATTATAATCTGACTGTAAGTATTTGCAAAAAGTAGTGTGCCTGTTGCAGCTAACTAGTTCAATCCACCGTTCAATGAACAGCCTAGCCACTTCATTTTTTCATTTATTTTCATTTCTTTATTTCTGAACAATGTTTAAATTGTGTTGAAATGTTTAAGTGTAGACAATTATTAATTCAAATTCTATACATTCATGATTAAATAAAATATCATGCAAATGTTATTCAATAAAATACAAAAATAAAAATTAATAAAAAAATTGCATGTCAAAATTAAATGTCAATAAGCACAATTAAATATCAATAAGCCAAATAAAAGTGAGAAATTTTAAAGCCATCAATCAAAATTGTCAATAAAATAAAAATAAATAAGTACTACAGTCCGTCAAATCTAAGAAGTACCGTTTGACAGTTCTGACAATTGAATTATAGGGATGGGATGAAAAAATCGATTACTATAATATCCGAACTTTAAGAGATCGATTACTATAATATCCGAATTTTAAGAAATCAATTGTTATAATTAAATAAAAGAAATGTTTAGGATATTTTTTTATTCACTACTAGTACTAGTATCGTCGTCTTCGTCATCATCGTCATTTAAATTAATGACCAGTTGATTGTCCATGACATTATCAAAGTGTACGTCTCTTTCGAAGTCGTCCATTATTATTTTCTTTGTTTTTTGTACTACTTTACTCCAATCTTCCTGTGTAACTTGGGCACATGCTTCCTTTAATAAACCTTCCATTTTCTTGACACTGAAGGGTGGTTTTGTGTTGTGTCTTGCTGCATAACCTGTAAAACAATAATGTAACTATTTGATAGCAGACGAAAACCATTGTTTAAATTATAAATGTTAGAAGTACTCGTGTTATTATTATAATATTATAAAATATTACCTTTAACTTGGGCCCAAATCAGTTCAATGGCATTATATTGGCAATGGTACGGAGGAAGTCGTATGACTTTGTGCCCGTGCTCTTCGGCCAATTGGTCAATTACATATGTCGGTTTTGGTGGTTTATGCAATTTCACTAACTGTAATAATTCAGCTTTTAATAGTGACATGTCGGCATCCACTCCTTTTCTTTGCAGCCATGCCACCAAATCTGCTTTCTTATTGGCTGACGTAGGTGTTTTATCAATTTGCACAGAGTGGTATGGGGCATTATCCATTATAATTGTGCTGTTAGGAGGGATATTCTGTAATAAATTTAAGAACCACTCTCGGAACCTTACTGCGTCCATTTCTTCATGATACTCTTTAGTGCTTTTGGATTGGAAAGCTAATAAAGAGTTTTCCACGAAGCCTGTAGACGCTGACCCAGCATGGCATATTATGAGGCGTCCACCTTTTCCTATCGGCACCTTCGAGCACGAAGCTTCAGAATCATCAGTCCATGTTTTCGGCACAGAATGGTTGGAATTTAGCCAAGTTTCGTCCAAAAATATTACATTATCCCAGTTTATAATTTGTTTAACTTCGCGCAGGAATGTTAGTCGCTGCATAATTATGTCATGTCGCTCCATAACAATTTTTCGTTTGTCAACTTTTTTGTATCTGAAGCCAATTCCTGTTATTACCGTTCTCAACGACTCTATACTTCCCTTATACAGCCCGGCATCTTTTAAAGTTGCACATAACTTTGCCAATGTTGGAAATTCGCCTCTTGTAAAATACCCGTATATATGGTTTCTAATAGCATGACTATCGAATTCATCGATGCCTGTCACAGGTTTATTTCTTTTTCGTTTTTTCGGTGTGTGAAGTACGTTACTGTCACTCCCCGAAGGCCCATATTTTTCACTTAATATTTTGCCAACGGTGCGGCTACCAATACCGAGAGCTTCACCGACGCGATCCCGAACTTGTGTAACTGGCAGTAGAAGTCCACCATTTTGAGATTCATGCTCAAAATACTCGTGTAATTTCACCACCAATTCACGAGCCTGGCTGTTCAAAGTACGTCCTCTTTTCGACATTATTAATAAACACTTGCTTAGTTCGGAGTCCAGTATAAATATTGCCAAGGTAAACGGATAAAGAATGATCAGTCCAGAAAAGTAATAGCCAAGTCACAAATTGTAAAACACAAACGAGAAAGCAAGTACGCGCACAGTCAGCTTCCAAGATGGCGAGAGACTGCTGACGCCGAACCGACCGAGCGGACCGCGTGCGCTTGTAGTTGGCAGTGTTGCCAGAAAAAAAAATTGGACTTGGACACCTGCGATTTTGCCTATTGACCTAAAAATAATTAAATTAATTTATTTTAGGGTATCTGTGTATTCAGTGCATTATGCGGTCGCGCAGTAACGTCGTTAATTTATAACATCAGGCAACAACATTTTTGTGAATGGGTTCTACATACCTTATTTTTATTAGTTTTAGACGTAGAAATAAGACTTAGAAGAAAAAATTGTAATTGTAAAATCAATGGATGTGCTTGTTAAAAATTTGTTTATTTCTCTGTAATATGCAAACCCATACTATCATACACAAAAATAAATGTAAAAAACACTATCCCTGACTCCATTTACTATTTCGACAGCGTTAGCGCGAGAAACCCCGACTTATTTGGGCGCGAAAATCAAAAATCGACAAATCGCTTTCGACAACTTTTTAAAGAAGCAAATATATTTGATTTATAAATACGTATTTTTGGTGAATGGGTTTTATCTCATATTTTACGATTACATAACTATTTAGTTATGTAATCGTAATATGTGAGATAAATCCCATTCACATGAAAAAATATTTGTTTGGTTGTCAAGTGTAATTTGTAAATAATACATTCGATTTTTCGTATATGTAAACGATTTTTTTGCATACAAGTGTATCCGAAGAGTCGCAACACTACGTGCAGTGACCTAACTACGTAACTTTGTAATGCGGTCAAGAATATAACTATTAGAAATTATTTACTGTGTAAATATGTGTTATTTTGCTTTGTTTGAAAGTTTTCAATTACATTTAGATATTAAGAATTGTACATTTTTAGATACAATAATGAAATCTTTCTAAATTCATGGTTTTATGAAAAAGGTTATCGAAACTGAATAATGTACGTATGAACAAAGTTGTTTCGGTTTGAAAAATATGAAACGTCAAACGGTACCTCTTAGATTTGATGGACTGTAGTCACATTCTTAATTTGACATGTCACTCTTTGAAATCGTCAGTTAAATAAAAACAACTATCCATAAGAAATGCTTTCAACTTCGATAAAAAATTTGGTGTGTACAGACTGCTCCTTATATCCATAGCTAGCTTGTTGAATAGTTTTACTGCATTGTACCTTGAGCCATGTTTGGCCACATTCAATGTAGGTGCAATCGTGGATGGCATATGTTTTACCAAACAGCACCGTCAAATGGCTCCATTTGATGGTATGCCGCCGTTTGCCCGAATTTTATTTGACCGAATATCATTTGCCGTAATAGTCATCAGCCATAATATTATATGACGGAATATTCATTTGCCAGAATTTTATTTGCCATAATATTCATATGCTAGAAGCTTTGTTTCCCAAAAAGTCACTTACCATAACATAATTTGTCATAATCATTGTAAGCCAGAATTATCACATGCCCGAATTATCACATGCCCGAATTATCAAATGCCCGAATTATCACATGCCATAACATCATTTGCCATCGACATTGGGTGTGTAACGGTTGTTATATCAGGAGAAACTGGATGCAATCGGGACTTTAGGGCACCCCGACTCGGATAGGTTAGCTTAGAAGGGGATGGCGGGGTCGTATGAGCGAGCAAAGCGAGTGTTGTCTATTGTTTACCCGAATTATTATGGCATTTAAATATTATGTCTAATAATCATTATGGCGTTTAAATATTATGTCTAATAATTATTACGGCAATCAAAAATATGACAAACAATACTTATGGAATTCGTATATTATGGTATCTAAGTTTCGGGCAATCGAAAGTATGTCATATGTCTTTTCGGGCAAACAAAACATTCGGGCAAATCAAATTCGGGCTAATGAAATTCGGGCATATGATGATTATGGCATATAATTGTCGGGTAAACAATAGACAACCCCATTTGATCTTACAGCTAGATAATTACTTGCCTAGCCTAATCCGCTCCAGCTTTAGCCTTATAACCAAATCAATCCAAGTCGGATTCAGCTTCCGATCTCAATTAACCTATCACTTACTTTCTGTCTTATTCCGGGTGGTGCCTAAGCATTAGCCAGCCAGTTCATTAAATGTTGTAAAAAACGCAATGACTAAATATTATTCGGGAAGCTCGTTGAACAGCGCTGTTTTGTAAAGAGGCTAGGCTGTTGATTGAACGATTGATTAAGCTAGTTGGCTGTGACATATCTATATACAGGTATAAGTCAATCATTAGGCGAAGTTATTTTATATCTTTAAGGCCAGGGCCCGGATTCTGCTATTATTTTTATCATAGCAAAACCACTGTCGTACCACAGACACTCTAACAAATGCCATTTAACTTTAGACTTTACCATTATACAGTTAACGTCGAACATTAAATGACAATTTTGTAGAGTAAATGAAAAATGTTATAAACTCTTTATCTTTTCATTTTGAACCTTAAAAAGTCCTCGATAAAGTCTAAAATTTAATGACATTTTATACAATGCCAGCGGTATGACAGTGGTGTTGTTATGTAATAAAATATAAGAATCGGGGGCCAGTCCATAGGTGACGTGACAGTGTTATATTATGAGGTTTGGTTTAAGCTGAGCCGGCCTTCATTTGATGCACAATGTACTTGTACAGTCAGCTTCAGATTCATTTTGACTAGCAAAGTACTTAAAATAATCTTAATATCTACTTAATCCCCACGGATACCCACCCCTCCGGAGCCGGAGGGGGGGTTATGTCGGACTCGAACCGAATAAACCGCACGCCGTCTCTGGGTCGTAGTGCTAGGCCGAAGGTGAGGTTGTCATGCGACATATCCCTCGCACCCCGGCTGACCCAGGGCCATCCCTCTCG
The DNA here is from genome assembly GCA_949126895.1 of Eilema caniola. Taxonomy (NCBI): domain Eukaryota; kingdom Metazoa; phylum Arthropoda; class Insecta; order Lepidoptera; family Erebidae; genus Eilema; species Eilema caniola. The sequence goes on from OX421474.1 coordinate 24,324,681, forward strand.
GTCTGGCCCTCCTCGGGAGGAGGGGACCACGCGGTCCCCGACTCAACCCCGGTGTGGGGAGGCGCGCATCTTCGTACGATGCGCGCCGCCGCCGTGAATACCTACCCAGTAATAACGCTAACATCAAACTGTTTTATTCATTTAACTACTTATTATCATCCGAACTAAAGGTGTGTATTGAATATCAGAAAAATATTTGAGAAAAAAAATCTTTAAACCGAAAAATCTGTCAACTGGGAAGAAGGAATATTAAGATATTAAGATAATTTTGGCCCGGTGGAAGGATGACCTCATCAAGGTCGCCGGGAAGTGCTCGATGCGGGCGGGCGGGGGATGGATCGGTCGTTCTGAAAGTCCACAGGAGAGGCCTATGTTCAACAGTGGACTATGTGCGGCTAATATGATTAAGATCGTTGTGAGTACGTTGCTAGTCGACATAGATCTGATACGAACTGTACAGTAGGTACGTTGGTAATAAATTACGTACCAAAACAACTTGTTAATGATAGGAACAAAGGTCCTCAAGATTTACGTCTTTTGCATAATAATAATGTATTCAAATGACTTTTATTAATGAGTTTCAATTATGTTTATTAAATAAATCACGTAGCGGCATTCCCATTAATAGACTGATAAAATTAAAATACAATAATTGAGATAAGTGGATATCTACACAATAATCGTTCATTTTTATGTGAGATACTCCAAGGAACAGAATTATAATAATATGCCCTTGTTTGAATTAATTTTTTAAGCATTTTTCATGATTACTTGTTATTATTTAACATCTAGATATTCATTGTAATGTACTTACAGACAGCATCAGATCGATCACCCATATACCGCCATGGATGGTCGCCGAATGGGTGTCCATTCGACCACCAGTCACAGCAAGGGATACCTACCCTCATGGAATCACGCACGCCCCCCCTAAGAAGCGGGATGACACCCGAAACCAATAGTCCTGCGACATCCTTCCGAGGGCTTACCCGGGGCTACCAACCGCAGGTTATTAGGCGGTACGTTACGTGAGGGTTATTAGTTGGACGGAGTCCGGCTAGCGTCAATGAAGGATTTTCCCTCACGGTAAAAAAGCATTAGATAGATCTTGATGAACAAAGTATTCAAAGTGAGCTTAATTCCTTAGTTTTCCCCACTTCCTGTCGACTGATTGTTTTGATATTTGGCACACAATTTTTCAGTTCGGACAATAATACAATTTTTAACAAAAAATAGTTTGATCTGCATTTAATATCTTGGTTAAAAGACAGAAGTATAAGCATTTATACAGGTAGGAAAGAATAACTGTCAAAGGATAAAATATAATTGCATTTGAAAATGCAATTCACTACAGATATCGGACTCCCAACAAAATAAAGACGTTGCAGGGAGTTTCTATACCGTCCGTGTAGAAGAAGTAGGTTTCTTTTTCACCGACTTCTCTTTTTAAGATATTCATTCCTCGCCACTGCCACTGCCGTACCAGAGTACCATTTGCTCCGAATTATCTATAGCACAGAATAGATAATAGTACTAGCGTATCTATAGTCTATTTTTTAATAGACGTAATCAGCTGACATTTACTAGGTTGACAGTTTTTGATTAATAAAAATAGTGTTGTGAAAATAGAATGATTATCACAATCCAAATAAAATGATTGACTTCTTTGATTCTGTCAAGTAAGTCATGACAATTGAGGGTGGCGCTGCTGCGCTTTGAGTGAATGAGAACTGATGCATCACTATTACATTGAAAATGGCATCATTATTTTACAAAATGACATTAGCAGCTGTCAACTGACGTATTCGTACCTCCCTAGACAAGTGGAAATTCGTTAGTCGACGTGTATTGTAAAAAAGAACGAACTAAAGACTTTTATGACAGTTTTCAACTATATGTCAATGTCATACTCTATTTATTGATCAATCTATTTTAGAGACCGCTTTAAACGATTAAACCTAATCTCTACCTTGAGGTTGGCAGAATCATCGGCAACCAAATAGCTGATGCAAGGTGCCATTTGAATAAAATAAGAAGAAGAAGAAGAATCTATTTTATTTTATTGTATATTGTATTGCCACTTGTTTAGAGGGGCTATAAAAATACATGCATAAATTTACCAACTTATAACTGAAATGCGTAATTTTGATTGTATTCGATATAATTAATCCATGTAATCTTTTGTTTATAGGTTATTGCGAAATAATATAAGGCCATTAGGTTTCAGATATCGATAATCGGCTGTTTTCATTGTATCTTTTAATTTATAAGTGTTTATTATCATTAAAGGACTTATCCGAGTATTGCTCTTAAATAAAGATGTTATTCACACATAGATACAAACAAATGCTCACGCCTATATCTCTTTGCGGTAGACAGAGACATTAGCCCGCTATCCGCCTTAAGGCCCGTCGGTATAGAGAGCATCTGACCTGTCCTTTTCTGAATTGCCTTCCAATACAAGTGGCAATTCTTTGATATATAATTTAGAAAACGGGAATTAACGCGATCATGGTATAGGTACTTACATACCTTTGATTGCCTGACGTTTCGACCAGGTTACACCGGCCGTGGTCACAGGCTGACTGGCTCAGCGGTGGAAGCCCACCGTCTTCGAAGCCGTGAGGTAGTAGGTTCTTCATCTACCCGCACATTTTCAATATTTTCTTTTCGCCATGTACCGTCACATACCACACTCACAGTGTCCCTATTACGTAAGCAAACTGTCCGGTGTCTATCCGACTGCGTAGAAAAGCGAGGTTGCATGTTTTTCATCACTGGATTCCATGTTGCAGATAATTTAAATCCATCTTCCCGATTGAAATTTTTATGTTTTTTGATTTCAATCGCTTCACGTACAGCTCTTGAGTAAAAGTGACGTTCCTTGGAGAGGACTTGCGTATGGTGAAATTCAATCCAGTGATTGGTGCCTGCTTCTAGCAGGTGCTCTGCAATCGCCGATTTGCTCGTCTGGCGATTCTTTACAGCTGCGATGTGTTCTTTGACCCGTTCAGCAATAGTTCGCTTCGTTTGGCCTATATAGGAACTACCACAGCTGCAATCTATCTTATAGACACCTGGACACTGTAACGGTAAGACATCCTTCGGTGTGCCCATGATGTTGTTTACCCTTATGCCTGGGGTGTAAACTGTCGGGATGGAGTATGTTTTTAAGACTGAGTCGACTTTGTCCGTTACTCCCTTGACATAGGGCATATAGGCTGGCTGTCTGCTCACCTCTGGACGTCTACGCCCCACTGCCTGTTGCTTCCGTCGTCCGTTCACTTCATATCCGTTGTTCTTGAGTACCTCCTGAACATGATCCAGCTCTCGCTCCAGATGTTCAGGGTCACAGAGATCATACGCTCTATTCCTGAGTGAGGTCACAACGGATTGTAGGTGTCGGGGATGGTGATGAGACGTTTTCTAAATTATATATCATGGAACGCGAGAGTTTAAAAGTTAGTTTGGCAATTCTTTGGTTGACCTATTGTGGAATATAATGACGAATGTAAGGGATTGACATGTATTTTGACGTTTATGACGTCACATCGCATAATGTCCTTTTCTCGAAGTGTCCTTTCTCATAATGTCCTTTTTTCATGGATTTCTGCATGGTTATAAAAAAAATAACCACGAAGGCTTAATGCGGGAGCTACCTCTAACTAGCCTTCTAACCTAACCTAACCAAGTCAGATATCGCAGTTATCACAATATAAAGACTGTAATCCTGTAGTGCATATATTTTGAGAAAGGGACATTATGAGAAAGGACATTTCGAGAAAAGGACATTATGCGATGAGACCGTTTATGACAGTAACCAATGTATGTCATAAACGTGATAAAAGTTAAAAACACGTGTCAATTCCATATACTTATCATTCTATTCTATAATACGTCAGCCAATGCATTGTCACTTGTCAAAAGAATATGATGAGAAAATAAAAGAGCGTAACCTCCTAGACGCGGTGGCGCAAACGATACCTTATTTTTTAGAAATTGCTACAGACAGTTCAAGGTTCAATAACCTAGGTCAGCAAAGTGTCATTGAATTTTTCTTAGGGAATTTACAGTCAGTAGTCAGTCTGTTGTCAAGAAAAAAGTCAGTCCATTTATCAATCATAAACCAAAAGAAAATTAACGGGTCCCGCCTGCTATCAAACTGGTTTCGATATTTTAAGCAACAATCATAGTAGAAATAGAACAGTCGGGTTTTTAAATTTTTAATTTGGTTTGTTCGCTGCTCCACGTACAAACATGTAACTTGCGCCACATACAAACAGCTGCACTTAGGTAAAGATAATACACTACCGTCATAGTAATGGAGCTATCAAATATGTTCAAGGTAATTAACTGTACTAATTGTAGTTTTACAAAAACGCCATGCTAAAATTGGGTATCTATAAAGTATATCTTTACAAATAGGGATTACCTACTTATAAATTATTCTTGTTATTAATTTTTACAGCGTATGAACACAGCGCAAAAAATAATTGAATTACAGATCACCTCTTATCTTCAACATCCTAGCGTTAATCCTAGTCGCATCCGAAGCTTTTAACTTGAATTCTGAGGTCCGCTTTACCAGTCCAACTGCGGATTTGGCTGAACTTCGATATTTTCCGTGAAGCGAGTGCCATCTGACCTCCATAACCCAAAGGCGATATCGAAGAATTTCAGTTACATCAGTTGTTAAACTTTTGTGGGCTCCAACTACCCATAACGACTGCCATAGATGTTTGTATGGCAACCGGGATCGATGGCGTGACGTGCTCTCCGAGGCACGTCCAGAGCAATGAAAATACTCATATTCCTACATACAAATATTTGCACTGAATGGGGACTCACTTCCGCTACACCACGGAGGTGGTCAAGTCTAACTAAAAATAATTCTATTTAATTAGTCTGCCGACCTTCAAAATACATAACATTCAAATTATTGTTCATTTAGTTTTTACTTCAAATATCTAGACAGAAAACTTGAATATATTTCGTAACATTTCGGTTTAACTATTCAGCGGTTACGATTTTCAACAAATGAATATCTCGATAAAATTATTCTAACAATTTCGAGAATCATTATCTAGAAGTCCGGAACGAACAAGAGAAGTTCTTATTTAAAAATTTAAAATAAGTATGTAAATATTAACATACATAGTGCGCCGCAATATAATAATAATAATTTCTAGTTTTAAATCTACACCCACACTACTATTATAAAGAGGAAAGATTTATATTTTGTATGTTTGTAATGAATAAACTCAAAAACTACTGTGCCGATTTCAAAAATTCTTTCAACATTGGATAGCTAAATTCACCCTGAGTATCTGTGCCCTGAGTAACATAAGCTACATTGGATTTCCAGTGAAACGTTTTTACCACCCGTGCGAAGCCAGGGCGGATCCGTAAGTGTAATTATATTGTTCTAAATAAATACAATTTATCCTCCAGTTAACATTTTCTTCTTCATCCTAGCATTAATTCGAAGCTTCTCACCTCGGAGTCCGCTTTTGCCAGCCTAGCTGTGGGTTTGCCTAATCTTCAATATTAGCGACTGCCATCTGACTTTTACAAGACACAACCAGAAAAATGCTAATATCCATATTTATACTACAAATATTTGCACTGAGTGGGAATCGAACCCGTGCCCTGCGTACACTACCGCCACACCAAAGAGACTGTTCAATAACATTATTATATACATATAACTATATATTTTATACCTATATATTTTTATTTTATTTTATCCTTTTAGAAATTCTTTGTTCTTGCCAGGTCGGTAGCACGAGTGTAACTTAAATAGAGTTGCACAAGTCCATAGGCCACGATAACCACTTTCTATCAGGTGGGCCGTGTGCTTGTCCGCCACCTGAATGGCATAAAACAGCAAAGAGTCCGCTTGACCGCAAAAGGCTTGCCCCCAATTACGTGGTACTGAAAATCATAGTTGGTGAAATTTGGCTTTTAATACATCTCTGCTTACCCCTTCGAGGATTTACAGGCGTGAGTATATGTATGTACGTATATAAAAACTTACTGCTAAAATGTAGATTAGAAATAATTGTAATATAAAATGGCTAATTAAAAAAATCATTATAACCTAATATATAGGTACAACACGGTATTTAATTACATATGTTTAGTTTATATGTTAATATGTTTAGTTAGTTTTATTATTACAAGCGCATACTTATAAGAATTTTGCGAGTATTTATAACACAAGGACAGCGGTAAGTATTTATAATGATAATAGCGGTGTAATTTAGGCAAAGTGGTCGCATAGTGCGCCTATTATGTGAAGTTGCATCAACAATCTTGGAGTGAAGGGCGACACTTAGAAATTGCAGGTTGCACTGCGTAACGGTGAACGGATCTTGCCTCACAATGCCGGTAGGCTTAGACAATACTAATAATCGCAACAACAGTTTTTCTTATGAAAAAGAAGTATTTCTATCTGTCTGTCCGTCTGTCTGTCTATCTGTCTGTCAGTGTGTTACGTTTTCACGATTAAGCCACTTAACAGATTTTGATGAAATTTATTTTCTCAGTAAATTAGACTCTGAGAAAAGATATAGGCTATGTTTGGTCGCGATAACCGACATCCATGCGGGCGGAGCCGCGGGCAAAAGTAAGTTGCTCTTACTTATTAACTCTATTGAGTTTTATGTCTATAATTGTTAAAGTTTCGCGTTTTATCACCTCATAAAATTTATCATCAAATTGAATTGCAAAATTCTTATTGCTATCAATCAATTTTAACCCATTACAGCTCAAACGGGATTTTAACCCGCTACCAGTCCCTTACAGGGGGAACGCTCCGACCACTGAGCTGCCGAGATACGCTTGAGCACTATTAATTCTCCTAAACAACCATCTTCGGGAGACATCCCTTATATATTTTTTATTTAGGACACGTCAGTTTGACTTCACCTCGCCTGATAATAAGTTGAAAGCAAAGTCGTAGGAAAGAGGGTCACCATTACATACACGTACCATGTTAACAATGGTGGCACACAGCTTGACGGACTCATCAAAAGAGGATTGTCGTCGCAGCACCGCGTGACACTCAACAGTCCTACTAATGCTGCGACCACAATCCCCCCGCCCGACTTTGCACCTGCTGACCCCTGAAAGCAATTGTGCCATCAAATTTCTATCACAAGTACACTTAGCGTTCATACCGAGAGTGACGAACCCTTTTGGATATCAGTTAAAATCACAATGAGATAAGATAAACTACTATTAACGTCTAGAGAAAATGATAATATAATCTGTTAAGATTTTTATTAGCTACGCATATCTGAGTTATGATAAACGAATAAGTAATAAAAAATATAGATATATACAGCGCAGACTCAGCTTTAGATGCATGGCTCGAGTCTACAATAGTGTCTGGAATACGGTGATAGGCTCACCCTCTATTATGTGGTACAGAATACACTGATTGAAATGTGGGTGTTTATTCACCTCTGCCTAACCGTCCGGGAAAAAGACGTGATGATATGTATAGGCAATGTAATAAAAACTGACTACATAGTACACAAATTGAGAAAGAAAACTGATAAGTGCAAAAGAGTGTTTTTCTTGGTAACTTTTCAATCATGAATCGAATGGTTGCTCAATGGAATTGGTACTTGATGTTATTTATAGACCTAGGAATAATTTTAGTATCTTTAGAGGCATTAGTGAAAGTCCGATACACAGGTCGCCTAGTTTCATAACATCAATGAATTTCTTAATGGTTACTTAAGCTTTACTAACATTTTGCAAGGTGCACATTCTGCATAGAAGTCATTTGAAATGAGATAAACTTTCGGCCACACGGTGACGAAATGTCTGCTGGAAAGTAACCGAAACCTAAGGTTAAATTTAAATAATACCAAATAAATCTTGATGGAATCTTTTAAAAATTAATATACTAATATTTTTAATTACCTCAGACTTCATTTTATTTATTTAGTATTAAATAAATATGTACAATTGATATTGATATATTAAAAAGTGGTTTGTTTCAATAAGTGACGTTCATCATGTTATGGTATACAAAAGAAATACATACATATATAACCATTATAGACTACATTCACATATATAAAATACTGATATATACACATAATAAAGACTATATAAATACATACATATAGGCATACATATATTTACATACATATAAATACACTAGCTTTTGCCCGCGGCTCCGCCCGCGTGGATGTCGGTTATCGCGACCAAACAAAGCCTATGTCCTTTCTTAAGGTCTAATCTACCCCTATGTCAAATTTCACCAAAATCGGTTCAATGGTTTAAAAGTGAAAGCGTAACATACAGACAGACAGACAGACAGACAAACAAACAGACAGACAGAGTTACTTTCGCATTTATAATATTAGTATGGATATGTCTGTTATTGTTGAGAAAGGTAATAGTCTCTTGTTCGTTCCTTAAAGATATTTAAAGAAGGGCTATCGCGTATGGAATGAGGAAGTGAATTCCACAGCCGTACTGCAGCAACCGTAAAGGAATTGTCATAGTAAGAGGAACTATGGGAGGGAGTTCGAACCTACTAAATGAATAAAACCAAGTTACAGTTATTCTTGTTTAGTGTTATTATTTGCAAATAATAAGCAAAACACTTTACAGAGAAGTGCAGTTAAATATCTAAAACTGAGTTAAATTCGGACAAATCGGTCGGTCCTACTCACGGAGGACAGAATATTATGATTAAGTTGTTCGTACTTCATTGGTATGTTATATCTGCCCCTCTAGACAAGTGACGATTCGCCAGCCGGCGAATGGTGGAATTGAATGACGAATGTATGGGATTTGACGTAAATGACAGTCGTTAACGCATGTCAAATACGTCAAATCCTATACATTCGTCATTCTATTCCATCAAACGCCTGCCCCTCTAGACAAGTAGCTATTCGCTAGCCGGCGTTTGATGGAATAGAATGACGAATGTATAGGATTTGACGTATCTAGCGAATTGTCTAGAGGGGCTGCACTGGCATATTTTTTATTTGTAGACAGTCATATCGCAACCTTTAAAGATATCTTTATCTTTTTTCTAGGTAGGTGTTTACAGAATATTAGTGCAATATATTCTTATTTAAATGTATTAAGATTAGGATGTAAGGTTGAAACGAATTTTTGGCACTATCGTACCTACATATGTAATAAAGAGCAAATGTATAACCTTGTCATGCTGCAACTTAATGCCACCCTATTCGTAATAGAAAGGCGTAACTTGAAAATGCGAGTTTTTCAGGCGAAGAAAAAGCTATTTTATTTCAGTCTTATGTAAGCTAAAAGCGTGTAAATTTCAGAATATAGATAGCCTATTTTTTAACTGTCGGATAGATACAACAAATGTCATTCAAAAGTCGCCAATATTTGTAAAAACTTAAAAAAAAAATAATATGAGGTTATTCCACTCACGCAATTAAAGTTAATTTTGTCTTTGTAGATGTATTCTGTTATTGACTAAAATATATGAATTATAAAGGCTAAGTACCTAAAGGAAATGAAAAATTTTTGTACATGTATTTGCTAATTAAATTTGTTGATGAATGAACGAATATGAATATGCCTAATTTAACCACTAGGTAATTAACAATACCATTCCTAGATTCTAAAATTAAAATGTACAATAATACAGAAGATTTACTGATTTAAGTGCTCCAATCACAAAAAGGTTCGATCCTCAGTAACAACAAAATTTTACTGCATTGCATGAACCACAGTTTTGCCAGCTCTGAGTAAGGTGTTTGAGCGAGTGATGCTCAATCAGATGCAACTATAATTCAAGACGCACAATCTTTTCCATAATCAACAATATGGCTTTTCTGGCGGCAAATCTACCACCAATGCGGGAGTGGCTCTAGTTAGCCTAATCACCGACGCTTGGGAGTGATCGCAGGATGCTATTGCAGTATTCTGTGCTCTTTCTAAAGCATTTGATTGTGTTGACAAACACTCTAACTCAAGCTACGTCGATATGGTTTTGATAAGAAATCAGTAGAACTATTAGAGTCTTACTTAACGGATAGGCTTCAAACTATTGATGTGAATAACGCGAATTCAAATGGGTTAAACGTCAAAGTACACCTACTTTGACGTTTAACCCATTTGAATCAATCCTAGGAACCTTTTTCTTTCCGGTATATGTCAATGACTTCCTTTATATGGTTGAGGCACAACATGATACATCGTTAATATTCGAAGTAAATCAGCATTTAAAATTTTATTTATATATTTTGCATCCGTATGCAAATAATGTTAAAAATATTTGCAAACATCATGCCATCTCAAATTGCTTTTCTGCAAACAACCCATTCTTGAATGCATAAAAGACCAAATGTATTAGGTTCACATTGCCCAATGTGAGGCAAACACACGTTTAGCTCTGCTGCCTATGCTGTGAGACGGATAAGGCAGTTGACAGATGTAGCTACTGCTAAGCTGGTATACTTTAGTTACTTCCATAGCTTGATGTCCTATCTAATACTACTTTGGGGATACTTATTTATATTGGAAAAGAGGGCAATTCGTGCAATTTATTGTTTAGGCTAAAGAGACTCCCTCAGGGAATGATTTAAGGATATTGACATTTTAACTGTAGCTTGCCTATATATATTTAAAAAAAATTATGTATGCCAGGAAAAATATCTTTCATTTCACAAAAGTAAGTGACATTACACACAGAAATCTGTGTAATTTATAAAAACTGCCACTTCCATGTTATCGGCTTAGCAAAGTTAGCGATTCTTTCAAGGGGACAGGTAAAAGCTTTTATAATAAATTGCCTGAATCGGTCCTTAGTATGACTATAACAACATACTATAGGATATATGATTATCTTCGCTTCACGGAAAATGTCGAAGTTTAGTCATATCCGCAGTTGGACTGGTTAAAGCGGACTCAGCTTCAGATGCTAATACTATTAACGCTGGGATGAAGAAGAGGACATATGATTATCTTAAAGACGAAAAATTCTGGCTAGCGCATGGTGCAGGCACCTCCTTAAATGCTGTAGTTACGACATAATACTGTACTTTTTGTCATATTTTAACTTAGGTTAATTATTTTATTATTAAGTATTTTAATATACTTTTGTTCATTTAGACACGAGACAAATGTAGACACAAAACTTTCATAGAAAGAAAATCTGCCCAGCACTGACTGGTCGCTGGAGGTTGACACAGAAACTCACCTGCCTGTCCATGCACCTAGTAAACAACTGGGCAGTTGCTTTCGGCAAAGCCGACATAATCATTGAAAAAAAATAAGCAGAGCTTGAGCTCTATATTTGAGAACAACTGCGAAATCTAATAAGGGAGAACGGGCATTAACGCGATCATGGTATAGCTGTACTTACATACATTTGATGGCCTGTATGGTATCTAAATACCTATACCATGATCGTGTTAACTAAGAGTTTTAAAAAAAGTCGTTACGAGAATGATGATAATATCAATTCGCATTATGTGTAGGTATATACGTAAAAAAACAGTTTTATGATGAACTAGCCATTGTCTACACTAATCGGCCCGAATTTTTTCGGCGTAAGTTTCTTAATTTTTCATCCAGTAAGTTTTTGTAAGCAATGATAATGTGAGGTGATAGCGTAACCACCGAATGGTTTTTCATGTATGCATCTATTGGGGGCTTGTCCACAGATGCCTTCTGGTTGAATGCGTGCTTCAAGTACCTAGTCTTTGAACGCCTTTTTGGTAGTTTTTGTTGGGCGAGTTTCCCAGGTTCAACCTACACAGTGATCGGCTGAGGCCTGCAGGCAAGATGCCAGCTCCGTTGCTCAAGTGAGATCACATAATGTCGAGGTCACCATTATTGCGGAGATGATGTGGCCAGGTAGCAGACCTGACAACGCTAGCAACCTGGCCACATCACCTCCGCAATACATCTAATTTGGTATCTAATTCGGTCATCAAAACTAAACCTTGACTAATACTAATAAAACTGTCTTCGGAAGTGAGTGCGGAAGTTGCGAGCTTCCGTTGTAGTCACCTTTCTGGTATATTTGTTTGCATAGCGCCACCAGTAATTGCGACCGGTTATCAGTTACCTGTTGTCATTGAATTGTCATCTTAACTACTACGTGCTCTATACATTAATCGCTATAGAAGGAAACTATGTAAGTTACTGTATATTGAAGATTATTTTTGAAGTGTAAACTTCTTTAGCGGCGTTGGATGGGTAAAAAATATTAAACTTGCGTCAGGATTGCTTGACATTTGAACCGTAACCGACGACTGACGTCATACAACATTAACTTGAGATTGTTTATTTTGTCAAGTACGATATGAAGTTTCGTAGCTAAGCCGCAATCGCTTCGACTGTGAGTCCTTATGGTTTCAGATGTTACCGGGTTCGAACCTGGGCTTTTTGTGACATTTTTTTCTTTTTGTAATTAATACTTTGATTATTTTTTCTTTTTGTAATTCATTATTTTTTTCTGACATAAAATTAGAGATAGGTTCTATGATTGGCGCTATATTATAGGTATGGTATGTTCTTTTTATCTTTTTCTCTGGATATAACGAAGAAAGAAAGAAAGAATAAGTTTTCACTTCTGCCGGCACTCCCGGAGTGCAACCCGTCTTTATTTGTTAGTGTGTTTACGACAAAAAAAAAACAAAATTATCATTTCTCAAAATGACGGTATTTTGAGAAATGATTATTTTGTTTTTTAGTAGGTAGTTTAATTATTTTTTTTAATTTTTGTATTTTTTAATTCTTATTTAATTCATTATATAAAAAATTTAAAGGAAAATGCACAAAGGTGAGCTTAACGAAGATCGTGGTTTGAAAAGGGAGCAGATAACTATCCGTACGAAGCCACTTTTTGAGGGTCGGAGATTAGAATGAGGTCCAGTAGTGAGTGAGTATTGGGAACTTATGTGTGGCTTTTAAGGGAAGAATGTGCATGTCCACAGAAGAGACAAGGGAGCAGAGTTTACGGCTGCGTGAATCTTTTCTTAGCAGACAGGTATTAAAGTCCCCGAGGTATCATATTTTATAGCGATTTATTTTGTATTAGCTATTCTATGATTTATATTTAACTCAACGTTGCAGCGGCTTTTCAGCAGCTACTTTCATGGTCGCTGGGTGGCAGACAAGCACACGTCCAACCTGATGGGAAGTAAAGCCCCGAAGAAACTTCTTCAAGAACCCCATGATGTAGTCGCTTGGGAAAACCATGGCAGGGAGTTAATTTTATAGCTTGAGCGTGTGTGGAACGAAGTTCATTTCATATGGTTTGGTGCGCACGGTTTCCGGTCGCAATGTGGGAGGATAAATTCCCTACCTATGGCGAGCGGTGCGATCCTACGAATGCGGAGCCGCAGGCAACAGCTGGTGACAAACAAAGGAAAAATTTACCTATTTAGTTACTTTACTTAAGTCATACAGTTGTCAAATTATATGAGACTCGCGTCGGATTATGTTATTTGCTTGAATGCCTACGGCTCCACCCGCGCGGATGTAGGATAACACCACTGTTGCTCATATCTCTGGTCTACTTTATCGATTGCGATTAAATAAACGTGAGAATATAAATCTGACCAAGATCTTTGGAACAGAAAATCGTAACAAAATCCAATCAGTAGCTTTTGCGTCCACCTCAGAAACCAACTTTACGCATATTTAATGACATTTTTAAGTAATTAGTATACTGAGGGGACATAGTTTTATATACGGAAGTGTAAGGAGAATTATAATGCAACAGAAAGACGCCAGTCACGGGTTTGTCGGGCTGTATGTCACACACGCTTAGTCTCAGAAATAATTAATTCATTTAAATTCATTCATTCAGACGGGACTTGAACCCCGACCATATCCTTACAGGGGGAATGCTCTGACCACTGAGCTACTGGGTCAAGCCTTGAGCGTTCCAAATTAAAGTCATTTACAAATATAGGTTTTAACCGCGCGCCGGGACCTCTTTTCTTTCCATTTATATTTTCAATTTGATTCCCACATAATGATATTTAAGGAGCCATTTCAAAACCGCCTACCAGTAGCCAAACTAATCGGAGCATCAGATTATAATAATAAGGTTATGACCATAATATACTATTTCTAGAAAGGATTAGTTTGGAATTTAAACTAAAGGCTACTGTGCTTGACTAGTAGGTGACTGATTGTTCATTGTTGCTTTATTGCAATACTTCTACACATTCATTTAACTGCTAAATCACACTCTGACTTGACAATTGCAAAGTGCATAAGAATTATATTATACTATCTGTGGTAGTGCTTATGCAAATGCATCTACAGGCAAAGTACCTACTGGCAAAAAAAATGAAGGAGTCATAAAAGCAGTGAGAGAGTAATTTATACGTTCATCCATGTATACAGTCAAAGTTAAGAGCGTAAAATGCAATTTAAAGAAAATAATGTAGACATGAGTATAGTAAGAAGGTGTAAAAATAAATAAAGAAATCTTTCTATAGCAGGTACACAATAGGACAAGAAATTAAACAAATGGACATAAATAAACATCAGAATATGTCTTCAATGAAAACACTTGTACTGTTCCACATTATTTATTGATTTCCTGACCGGTTTCGCCCTTCGCTTCGCTCTGATACCCAAAAAACATGTATCAACCTTTGATAATGCCGTAAGGCGAAACCGGTCAGGAAATCAATAAATAATGTGGAACAGTACAAGTGTTTTCATTGAAGATGTGTAGCAAGTTCCACCAAGTGCCATCAATCAACAGTATAAGCAATCAGAATATGTATCAGGCAATGGGCAGCCTCCTCATCGCCAACAGCAATCTCTTCCAAGTAAACTTTAATTTCCATCACCAGAATTATTTACATATTCCGATATCAAATACAATTTTAACGAATTCGAATTAATGCTTTTATACTGTTAAAGTTTTGTTTAATCTTTTCCCGGATAGAGGGGAGGAGCTCATCGCGCCACCGCAGCGGCCTACATCTGCTATGGTGACAGGCGGTTTTGGTGGTGACGGAGGTCATTAAGCGACTTCTTACGCCCGAGTTACCTTGACGCGTTGCGAAAAATGCGGGACGGGAGGGACATAAGTCGCCTTCGATCCCGCCTCTGCGCTAAGTGCTGAGCGAGAGAACTCCCATTAATTATTTCTATGGACCGAATGTGCGGACGGTTGACGTGTATGTCGACTTTTCATATACATCACTGTAAACGGCACCATTGATAAGTCGCAATGAATTATGACAATTAATAATATACAAGTCTATATCATGGTACGCTGTATCTGCTGCTGCGGTCTACGTTATGTTGCCGGTTTCGCCAAATGCGCCAAAACGTCATAGATATTTTAGTCTTTTTCTAAAAATGGTAATGGTATCAATTGGACTAAATTAATTTACCTCAAGCATGTTATAAAGGTAAATGCATTTAGCAAAACAGAACAATTAACATTTTTATTGCTAGCATCATAAAAAGTCTAGTGTTACATAAAGACGCGAAAATTTGACGCAAAATACAATGATTTAATTACACAGTGAACTCATCCTGTCAGTGTAGTAGTATAGTAACACAAACATACTTAGTGGGAGATAACTTTACTCTTCAAACTATGTCTTATGTATATTGAGGTACCCCGCGGCCATATAACCGCTAAAAGTACTAAATAATTCGCGATTGAATCCGATGAAAAGGCTTCTTATTTAAATGTATGTAATGGACCATTTTTCTTGAGACTGCTTACAGCTTGTCATCGCGCGAGGTGAGGTATTGACGTGTCCTTTATAAAAAAAAGACGGGTTGCAGTCCGGGAGCGCCGGCAGAAGGCTGAGGCTGAAAACTTTTCCTTTCTTTCTTTCTAGGTTATATACAGAGAAAAAGATAAAAAGAACATACCATACCATACATATAATATAGCGCCAATCATAGAACCTATCACTAATTTTCTGCTAATTTTCTGTCAGGAGAAATTAAGAAATAACAAACAGAAAAAATAATCACAAAAGTAACAAATCACAAAAAGTATCAGAAGCCCAGGTTCGAACCCGGTACTATCTGAAACCATAAGGACTTACAGTCGAAGCGCTTACCGCTAAGTTACGAAGCTTCTTAACGTACCTAGCAAAATATACACTCTGTAGCTAGGAATTTTGTATGGCGTCATGTCGTCCTTCAAAGTCGTCGGTTACGGGTCAAAGGTCAAGTGATCCTGACGCGCGAGTTTACCAATTTTTACCCATCCAACGCGGCTAAAGAAGTTTTCACTTCAAAAAAACATTGATTGAACAAGTTGTAAAGACGATATATTTTGGTTTACATTGTGCACAGATTTTGTACCTGCCTTATTGTAGGATTGCAACGATTGATACGAAGCGCTCTGATTGCTTGCAGCGCTGTCATGATCAATGCGCCCGCTCAACCGAATAGATTGGAACAACTATTGATCAACGACGTTGGTACCACAGAAAAATATTAGGATAGAACGGCCATACGCAGTATTCACCTGCATGTCAGATAAGAAATGCCTTAATTTGTCTAATATACTTTTCCATTTTTGTTTTACAGTTGGAAATCGCATAGTATGGCATTTTCGCGGTTTTTTATGATGTTATTACAAGCCAGTCTTAACAGTAGGTACTAAGAAAGCGTAAAAAGTTTCTGCCTTATACGGCAAAAGTTGTCGCCACTCTTTAGGCGCTCACATGGCCCTTCTATCCTAATGTATTTCTGGGCTTACCCAGAAATACATTAGGATAAATACGTAGGCGTAATCATGGCCAAGCTACAGAGAAGGTGGATTAATTCTTCTATAATGATTACAAAAGTAATGAAATGTACAAAATATACCATACTCAAACATCAAAAGTAAAAGTACTTTTGATGTTTGAGTATGGTATATTTTGCATATAAATATACCATACTCAAACATCAAAAGTAAAAGTACTTTTGATGTTTGAATATGGTATATTTTGTACATTTCATTACTTTTGTAATCATTACCATATAGAAGAATTAATCCACCTTCTCTGTAAGTTGGCCATGACTACGCCTACAACTGCTAGCGGCGAGAGTTCGTTTCCTGCTCAGTGCAAATATTTATGTTCATAAATATGTCTATTTTGCATTGGTCTGGGTATTTTTGTGCCTCGGAAGCACTTTAAGCCGTCGGTCACGGTTGCTGTGCGAATATTTATGACGTCGTCGTCGTTACGAGTGCCTAGTTGGAGACGTAAAAAGCTCGACTAGTCTAATTACAGAACTTCGATATTGCCAATTGGTTGTGGAGGTAAGATAGCAGACAAGGAAGAAGATAAGATACGCTGCGATGAGAAGGGGCTCAGAGAATGATGATAGGAGTATTAGTAAATTCATAGTAGGTATTCGAAACAATTACTTACAAAAATTTAACGGCATGTATTTAACGCGGCGACACATTATTCCGAATTTGGGTTTTTAAAAATATAAAGTGGGTATCAAAACTAAAAGGTTTGCGACTATATTGAAGTATCATTTTATTTAGAAAGTAGCAGCTAAATAAATTAGTTGTACGCTTTCTTTTAATAAAATTTATTTTTTTGTTAATCGGAAAGAATAGAAAATAGGCTTTCTTATACTATGAGATTGTATTTAAAGTGTACTGAGATGTGAAGAAAATAATGAACCAGGTCGTAAAAATCATGCTTTGTGCGACATTTTATTATGAATGCAAAAGATTTTTTTGCAATGAGTGAAAGAAAAAAAATCATTTTCCTTCATTTCTTGACTTTTATTTTTACAATGGCGAAACATTCAACACAAATAGTTATTTATAGTCGAATCTATAGACAAATCGTAGCCCAATAGTTATTTTTTATCTGAAATCCTTAGTTAGTATGACCCTGTTTAATATGTTTGCTGCCTGAAAGTAGCAACCGTTCTTTAGTTTTCATGCATACTTGCATTTCGAAGCTCACTTATTACATTACGGTAGCTTAGTAGTTAAGGAGTCGGCCTTACGATCAAGAGGTCCCGGGTTCGAATCCTGGCCATTACACTACCGACGTGAACCCACTCCTAGCACAAGCAATTTAGCTTAGTTGGAGGGGTTAGAGGGAATAATAGTAATTTCGATAATTTCGGGTGCTAATAATCTTAAAAAAAAAATATCGCTAGAATATTTAATTGATGCCAAGTATTTTATTTAGTAATGAAATAGCTGTCGCCCTTTGTATGGGATTTGAAGTTTATGACATGCATTGACGACTATCATATAATTCAAATCCCATACACCTGTCTAGAAGGGGAGGGGGGCGAGACATAGGCAGAAAGCGGAGTCTTAGTAATTTTCACCCTTTGAGTACGGAACCCTAATGAAAGACTAATCTTCCAACCCGTAGACATTTCATTATATAAAAGAACATGTGCGTCAGTATAACTGCGATAACCTTAAAGAAAGGCTTGAACTTAGTAGAGGTTAAATAAACGGCAGTCGCAATAATCAAAGGTACTCTGTTATAGTTCAAGTTATACATACATACATTCATTACGTCTGTACAAAGTGCCTTAGCTGTGATGTGTTCAGCATACATTTGCCAGAAATGGTGATGAAAACTTTTTTGACATCTACTATTATAATATATGACTAAGTTCTATAGAGACATTACAAATTAATAATACAATTGAGATAATACATTATGACATTGTTCATTTTAATTTCTAAGTAAGCATAGGTTACGTGACATTTTGATTTGTGTTCTGGAATGTATAAATATAAATAATTTGACAATATAAAAATTTCTAGGAGTAAAATATCAGATTATTGTTTAGTATTTTTTTCCTAATAGCTATTAAATTGCATATGCCTATTATGGTGGAATATGGCGAAACTATATACCTAATGAATGTTACATCTAATGATTCATGCCTGTAAATCTCTGAAGGGATAGGCAGAGGTGTATTACACCCACATCTACTGTCAGTGGGGTCGCTATTGACCCACATTTCACCTACCATGCCTAATTGATGTCTATGTGATCTGTTTTATCTAGACGGTAAAATATAAAAAAGAGACACCTAATTCCTATTTTGGTCAAACTATACTAATTTCATAAAGGGGAAAGTTGACTGTTTGTTCTATCGCCTATTGAAGAAGCTCCTAACTACTGAACCGATTTTAACAAATCTCTATTTAAATCGATTAAGACCGAAAAATTGAATTAGTATAGGCGGGGTTTGTTTGTTTGCCTTACAGGGGCAATGCTTTGAACACTAAGCTACCACACCTCGCCCTAACCAATCCAATTTTTTTACAGTTCTTACCCCGCCTAGACCAATTCAATATTTTTCCTGTCTTAATCGATTTGAATATATTGCATGCAAAATGCTTAAAAATTCCACTAAAATTCTCTATTTTCTCCTCGTAGCTATTTTTCAATCACGTTCAAATATTTCACTTTAAAGGTCAAGGTCTGCTTGTTGTTTTCGATTGTTAGGCATATTAACTTTTCCGGAGCAACTGCCGCTTGACTAGCTGTGGTAGAACTTCATGCGTTGTTTAGTAAGTATACTGACTTACAAATGAGGTCGGTTTGAGCCTCAGGGAAGAACATAAATATCCATCTAATTATGCAATGCGACCGGAAAAAGCAACTTCAATAATTCCGCACAAGAGAACATCATAACGACAAATTACGAATAGCGAAAAGTGACAAAAATCAACCATGTACACCAAAGAGCGCATTTTCAATAGAATATCAGTAATAATTAGAAATACGGTAATAAAGACGGTTTTTCACGCCGGAGCAACGGTGTCTTCTATACAAGACACAGACACAAATTCGTTCCTGCGTGGAATACTGCTCGCATCTCTGGGATGGATCCGCAAAATACTTATTAAATGCTCTCGACAGGTTGCCCAACAGGGTTGACGTTTATACTGTCAAAAATAAAGCATCACGTAGATAGGTACAGGCGAATGCAACCACTCGATCTCGAGTAACGCTAGTCCTATCTTACCATAAATAAGCCATATTTATTTTAAGTTTTGTTTTGTTTTTTTAAATCTATTTTTTTATAATTTGTACACAAATTTTTAAATTAGTAAATTTATTGACGTCCGGAAAATGCCGCAGTATAGTTTGTTACACCGTTTCATCCCCACTAGCGCCTAGGAAGCGGTGGTAAATTCGGCAATGAAATATGGCTATGTAAAACTATATTTAAAATAAAGAACATTTCTTCAATGAAAACACTTGTACTATTCCACATTCCAACCTTTTTAAAAAACCACCAAAAAATAATATTTGCAAAAAGTTTAAAATAATTCGTGTTCGTCAGCCCTTTATCTTGCCGTAAGGCGAAACCGGTCAGGAATTTAGTTTATAATATGGAATAGTACAAGTGTTTTCATTGAAGATGTAGCAAGTTCCACCAAGTGCCATCAATCAAAAGTATAAGCAAAGAACTGTTCTTTAGAACATTGAATATTACCCAAATGTTTTACTCACATAAACTTGAGTTTTCAATGATACCCAAATATCGTATTCTAACCCATTATCTGCTATTAATTAGGTAATGCAGTAATCCATGGTTTCAACAATTAATTGAAGTGAACTTATGGTATACCACTCACTTGGTATTGTGGTATATACCACTCACTTGGTATTGTGGTATATACCCATCACTTTAGACACAATAGTAATCCCTAGAGTTACAAGATTTACTGTATTATACTGTAGTACTTATAACAAATAGATGTTGCAAAGTGTAAATCGAGAACGGTTCCACTGATGCGGTTATTTTTTTTTCATATGTTGCAAAAGATCCACGGACTGAATTATATGCGGGCGGAGCCGCAGGCATCAGCCAGCAAGGAATAATTAGATATAGATTGCTCGGGCCATATATCTTGGATCTAAAATGTGATCTATACGCACAGTACATGTTTCTAGAGTGTCTTTTGAGATAGCACGGGGTGTTATTCCGATGGACGAGCTCAAATTCACCAAAAATATATTAAGACTGTCTCATTTTGCTGTACAATTTTATGTATGTATGGATGTATGTATGTATGTATGTATGTATGTATGTATGTATGTATGTATGTATGTATGTATGTATGTATGTATGTATGTATGTATGTATGTATGTATGTATGTATGTATGAGTGTTTGAATGTTTGTTGTATTGATGTATATATGTGTGTAAGTATGTGGGTATTGTGTATATTTTATGCGTTTGTGCATGTATATTCATGTTTGTATATTCATATATAATTTTCTGTCATTTCCAATCACACCAACTGCTGTTCTTACACTTAACTCAAGTCCATCCAAAGGTTGCCTGGAAGATATTGTCTATTAAGGCGATAAGGCCGCCCTTTGTACAACAAGTGTCGAGGATAAAATATATTTAATTTTAAAATGTTATGTCAATGGTGTATATATAAAGTTATATTTTATTTATTCTATTCTATTCTAAGACAAAACAATCCGCTCGCGCCACAGTCTCGTTTATCACGCGATGCAGAACCATGGTACGTTTCCCTAAGTATCCACCGGTTGGCTGACATCCTAACAGATGTAAAGGACATCGACGGATCGCAGAATGCTGGTTCGGTGGGTGGCCATACAAGGCAAAAATATTTTCCGAGTATACTGCCAATGTTTGCATAATATACTATTTAAAACGATGGGATGCAATTTCTTAAACCGCTTAGGAGACACACGACCCACTTGATAGAAAGCTGTTACCGTGGACTAAGGCCGTCTGCAGCACACACCAGGGGATGCTTTCAATGTTTTAATTTGAACACGGATACAATTTCCACGCAAGGTTACCTCATGATATTGAAAATATTTCGATGGTAAGATCCTTTTACGAACGATATAACTATATTAGTACTATCAACTTGGATAGAAGCTTTGGTAGTTAAGTGGTTAAGGAGTCCGCCTTATGATCCGAAGGTCTCAGGTTCGAATCCCGACCATCACAGTACCGACGTGAACCCACTTCTAACGCAAGAAATTTTGTTTAGATGGAAGGGAATTAGTTGATTTACGAGTAGCTTTATTTTTAAATACTCATTATTAAAAAGAAATTAAGTCTTTTTGAATTGGGGGATAGGGCAATAGTACCTACTATTGTACCTACTTATATAAACATAAAAGCAGACTTAGTAGGTATATATTTTGTTTTATACGCCTGATGTGACTGACAAGCACACGGCCCACCTGATGGAAAGTGCTTGTGCAACGCCAGGGGAGTCACACTCGCGCTGCCAACCCTGTAAACACAGAGTTTCTATGCCGTCAGTGAAAAAGACAAAGCAGGAATAGCCTTAGATCTTCCCACTGACAGCACAAAAACTCTCCAGTGAGCTCTGGCTACCCTAATAATTTTACTACTTATACTAACTGCTTTTTAATGACTTAAGGCCAAGTCATTTCTATTAGGTAAGTACTGATAATTGATTATGGAAACACTTTAGGTCTTTTATGTAATGAGCCTTAATTAGATAATACTCACTTTTGAACAACCCCATTTTGAAGCACTTTCTCATAATTTCGGGAAGTGTGTTAACTCTGTTTATGTCGCCCATATATCAAACACTTCGTATAATAAACTTTTGAAATCGAATATCTTTCTTAAAATCACAAGTCCTGTAAGTTACGAAAACTCGTGAAAATAGCAATAAATAGCACGCGACCGTAGGCGGCTCGCTTCGAACTGATACTTTATCACACTGATGATTGAAGTGACTCGGCGCAGCTACCGGGCGACCGGCGTTCGCGCCGCCCGGTCTCATTGCCACGCTCCGTATTCAAACACACGAGGATTTATTAATCTTCGAATTGATACTATAATACATGAATCCGCTATGTGTATACAAACAAACGGATGGTTTTAATTGCGAGTTAATTACGCGGCGATTTAATGGGTGCATCGTTATAATTATGAATGCCACTTGAGCGTGTGCAGCGGTATTGCACTAACATTTAAATCAATATCTATCTTTGAAATGTTTCATTATAAACAATATCGAGCCGTACCTTAATAAGATAAAATGTAATTAAATGCAACTATTTTATAACAGAACTGTTGATAGCCGATGGACTGATGGATGTATCTTGGGCCCTTGCCCTACAAGATCTACCCCGCTAAACAAGTGGCAATTGACTCACATAGACTGTCATAAACGTCAAAAACGGCACAATATGTGTCAATCACATACACAATTGTCTTCTACAACTTGCCGACCTGGCGCGACTACGCCCGTGGCATACTTCGAACGCCAGACTCACCCCTTAAAACCATATATTAATATCATGTACCATGTAATTTTCAAATCATATACCATAAAGTATAAGAAAAATTTACGGGTACCGCCTGCTGGCAAGCTTGTTTCGATCTTTCATACAGCAGTCGGGTTAATTGCAAATTTAATTGCAATTAAAATGTGAATGCAACACTGTTTAGAGGGAATTTAAATATAATATAATATTGCATAATTATCTTAGTAAGACTAAAATTAATCAACCAGACACATAATGAACCAGTATTTTTTATACCGCGTAGGTGGCAGACAAGCACACGGCCCACCTGATGGGCAGTGGTTACCGTGACCTATGGACGTATCGTATGCAATACCAGAGGCGTCACACTCGCGCTGCCGACCCTGAAGAAACCTTCTAATGCCCTGCCACTTGAAGAACCCCAAACTGAAGTCGCTCTGGAAACTCACAGCAGGGAGTTCATTTCACAGCTTGAGTGTGTGTGAGATGAAGTTCCTTTCATACCGCACGGTTCGTACCAGTTCTAGTCGCAATGTGTGACGATAATTAATACCTATTCATGTCTTTGCATAAAAATGTAACTGAGTATGTTTATCTGCATTCGAAAATCAAAATAAAAACTTTACTTTGTGTGTATGTTGTCCATGAATTGTTGTCCCTGGTGTCCCTACCTGCCCTCCTGACATTTATGATGGGTGAAGACTGTTGCAAGAATGTTTATGTTTTCTACCGCCACCGAGAGTGTTCTAAGAAGCTTTTTCAACTGATCCCATCCCTCTCCCTTCCTGTCTAGAACAACTTGTGCTGGTGTATGTACACCCGCGCACGGTAGAATCTACACCATCTCGCACTAACCTAACTAACCTAACTAAAATACGTATCAATCCCATACATTCAACGAACGAATTACCACTTTTCTAGGGTGCCAATGATAATACGAACAAACTTTTAACTTTCTTAGGGTTAGACGGAACACGCACGCATTTAAAGGAATAGTAAAGCGGATAAACTCCAACAGGCAACTTGATTACTACCCAGGTGAGGAGAGTTATTGACAGTGGGTAGATTACGGCATCGGCGATGATTCCTCTAAGCAAGCAATGAAGTAAAAGATAAACTAAGGAATCCAAAATATCCTATTTACTAAGGAGGCGGTCGCTGAATGACCTCCTTGAAGCGAGAATTGTCCTACACCCGAGAGGGCCATTTCGATGGCCCTGATTCAGCCGGGGCGTGAGGGATATGCCATAGGCGATCTCACCCTTGGTAGTTGATGACTCAACAGGGCATGCGGTTTTAGAAGATTTGTTTTTTCTTTAAGTTTTTATTTCCAAAACAAACAGTGGTACATTGCATTTTATTATATATACCACACAAACCATCTAGGGTTTCACAGTGACATGTTGACCCTCACCTCGCTACAAAATAACTAAAAGAAGGTAATAGCTAGGTAAGAGACTGATAGTATTTCTTAAAGACACGTCACGGGTTTCGGCCGGCAGGCCATTTAATATACATGGCAACATGTATTCCCACGTCCTTGTTCTGTAGACATTGGTATGTTTAGGTAACTTTATACATAGGCAAGTATGAAAATTACGTAATGATTCATATCTTATGTTTCTATCTATGTTTACATTGTTGTGATATTCCTCGCAGAGCTGAGCTGAGCTGAGAGTCCTAAATAACATATATATCTGCGGGGATTACCGCACTATAAAAAGGGTATCCTATTTATTGAATTGAAAATTGAAAATTGTATAAGAAAAGTTTTGAAGGTGTTTGGATCTTTGGATTTGGATGTTTGAGTTTGGGCGGTTGTTTGAGCGGCTGAACAGATCTTAAATCCGGTGCAGAAATAGATCAGGGAATAGGATTCCATAGGTTGCAAGAACGGGGTCGAAATTCTATGCGGGTGGAACCGTGAGCATCAGACAGTGTCTACTTATATATTCAGAAGTCCAAATTTCGTATGTACATTGGCTATTTTGTATTATTATATGTTACATAAATTATTGGCAATAGTGTGGGATGATATTTATATTGACATTTTGTTTTGATGGTTAAGTAAGTTGAAGGATAGTGAAAATTGGTAAAACTAATATCACAGATGGTTTGGTAATCCATATTTAGTTTTTTAGCATTCTACTATTTACATAGATTACTTTAAACTCTTGCCGTAATTTTAGATAATCATTTTAGTTAATATTTGGGCAAGATATTACATACTATTTAGTAGTTTTTAGTGGTTGTGATGTATCTAGTAATTACTTAGCAAGGTTATTGAGTTGACATTCTGGTTTCAAGTTTTGAGAGAATAGTATCTAAGCAAAGAATAGAAGACCATTTGAAGGTACTCCCACCTACTAGTTGTTCAGTCTATATCCTTTACTTGAAATAAGAGAGTCAGAGCCAACACTTAGCTAAAGTTCAATGTATAAAGCTCAAAAATATTTCAGAAAGCTATGGAGATTTAAATATAATCACAGTCAAACGAATTCTTCCCTATATTTCACTGTGGTATAACGTTTTTTACCATATTAATGATAAATACATGTTGCGTAATACATTTAAACCTATTATACCATAAACATTGGCTGAATTTCACAATAATATACT
Organism: Eilema caniola; assembly: GCA_949126895.1. Classification (NCBI taxonomy): domain Eukaryota; kingdom Metazoa; phylum Arthropoda; class Insecta; order Lepidoptera; family Erebidae; genus Eilema; species Eilema caniola. The sequence goes on from OX421474.1 coordinate 24,350,549, forward strand.
TAATAAAGTACTCTTAACAATTAGTCATCCTCAGAAATCAATATAGCATTAAGACTTACGAGTCAGTCGAAACAATTGGAAATTACATGATTATTAGATGTACCATAGTTATCTATCATTAAATAATAGAATATCATTAGGCATTTGGTTATAAAGACTAAAAATATCACATCAGGGTTCATTATTAACATCGATTGCAACGAGGAAATAGTCCACAATTACACTATACTGCTGATATTCTAAAGAGTATTACAATATTCTGGTCGACAAGAAAATTTTACGCATTTACCTATGGAAAAGGTAAGTAGATACACATTCATATATGTTATTATTAATCGTTGGTATGATACGAATATACATGTGAATATACCGTCGTGAATATACCGTCGCCCTATGACGGTTTTATAGGAGAATTTCCATAGCTTCAGCCCCTCTAGACAAATGGCAATTCGCTAGCAGCCCCTCTAGACAAGTGGCAATTCGCTAGTTGGTGTTTGGTGGAATAGAATGACAAATATATGGGATTTGACGTATATGACAGTCGTTAACGCATGTCAAATACGTTAAATCCCATACATTCGTCATTCTATTTCATCAAACGCCGGTTAGCGAATTGCCACTTGTCTAGAGGGGCAGGCGTTTGATGGAATAGAATGACGAATGTATAGGATTTGACGTATTTGACATGCGTTAACGACTGTCATTTACGTCAAATCCCATTCAGTCGTCATTCTATTCCACCGAACGCCGGCTAGCGAATTGCCACTTGTCTAGAGGGGCAGGTGTGGCTCAGTGGTCAGAACATTCCCCCTGTAAGCGAAAGATCGCGGTTTCGAGTCCCGCCTGAGCGATTCACTTTTTCTTATCTTAATCGATACATGTATCTTTATATTCCTGCTAAAGAAAACATATAATCCTACTAATATCTCGTACTTCCTACTAATGCTCGTCTAATTTAAGCCATACTAATATTATAAGTGGGAAAGTGTATGTGTGTATCTGTTTGTTTGTTCGTCTTTCACGCCTAAACCACTGAACACATTGGCTACTTTTATCCCGGTATTTAGTTTAAAGCGTCGGTAGCTTAGCGGTTAAGGAGTCGGCCTTACGATCGAGAGGTCCCGGGTTCGAATCCTGACCATTACACTACCGCCGTAAACCTACTCCTAGCACAAGCAATTTAGCTTAGTTGGAGAGGTTAGAGGGAATATTAGTAATTTCGATAATTTCGGTTGCTAATATTCTTTTTTTTTAAGTTTCTCAAGGATTACAGAAACAGGATCAACATTTTTTTATACCTCTGAAGTGGCAGACCTACAAACGCCCACCTGACGGAAAGTTGTTACTGTGGCCTATGGACGTGTGCAACACCAGGGAAGACACACTCGTGCTGCCGACTCTGTAAACACAGACAAAGCAGAAATAGCCTTTGATCTTCCCACTGACAGCACAAAAACTCGCCAGTGAAGTCTGGCTACTCTATTCACCGCCGGGAACACAAGGTGAACAGGATAAACTAGCTTTAAATAATAATAAAATTATATTAATTTTCAGATGCTGTACGGATACATACTTTCTTTAATGGTACTGCTGACGTTAAATGCCGTTACTTCAGAAGCGGCTACAACAAGTAAACTAGCCTTGGATAAGATATCAAATGAAGAAATAGATCCACTACAAACTTCGAAAGATGCAAACCATGAAACGGTCGTACGTCACTCAAGAGAAATAATATCTGGACTAAAGGATATCATTATTGATATCTTTCAGAAAGTAGGCAGATCAGTAAAAAGTTTCATATCAAACCTTATGAATAAACTTTTAAATAAATTGCCATCTTTCGAAATCTCAGACGTGTTCCAAGAATTAATTAACACATTTATAGAATCGCTGTCAGATCCTGATGTTGATTCAGCTTCGGCGGCGGAGGAGAGCGTGCCCTGGGAAGCGGAAACTTATAAAAATTCATGATAATTAGCCTATGTGATATGATAATTGAAACCAGTCAAGTTTTAAGCTAAGGTTGTAAGGTGTAACTAATTAATTTATTTATGATTAAAAATGAATTGAGATATATTTAAATTTTTTTTTTATTCACATTGTTAATTACATAACTCATGCATAATCGTACATACTAAGATTATAAATATGAAGCTGACTCTGTGTGTACTTACAATCTTAAACTACTGAACCAATTTTGATGAGATTTGGTACCAAGATAGACTAGTCCTTAGAAAAGGACATAGGTTACGTTTGGTCGCGATAACCGATATTCACGCAAGCGAACCCCGGGTGTAATATTTCATTCGGTTTTGGTACATTCGGTTCATGAAGCTGTAAAGTATCAAAATGAACGTAATGTCGTTCTTATTCGAACTACAGACGGCATCACTGTTTCTTACGCATGTTATTTAATTTCTATTTAATAATAATATAGAAAATATTATCATTTATTCCTAGAATAGCGGTGGATGTTTAAATGTCTAGTCCAATTCGTGTGGTGAAGCTCTGGAACTATTTATACAGACATTTTGTCTACGTCCAGTACAGTCTAGAGAGATTTGTCTATGGTACAATATCATACTTTCGTAACGAGCATATTTTGAGTGGCTTATCAAGATTGTTCTGCGACAAAAGCTATAAATAGCTCTGCTCTGGTGCCTGAAGGGAATTTCTATTCTGCATCTCTGAGTGAAACTTTATTCGTCACTTGTTACTCTGTGTTTGCAAGCGGCTCATAAATAGTGAGGTCATTCACGGCTACACGCCGATGTCTCTCAGTCAATTTTGCCCAGGAAAGCTGATAAGTCTTCTTTTCTTGTTTAAAAGGGTTCAATTCACGCCCCTCATGTTATCCTCAACTTATTGGTTATCTTATTTGGCAACAGGGTCGTTGGTATTAGTCAAAACACCTCGTCGACGTGTCAACGAACTCTTGTCTAAAGCGCTGAGGTTTACACACGGGCCTAATCTACGCTACTCCAGGCGCCCCGTCTGGAGTAGCGTAGATTAGGCCCGTCGCAGGTCGCAAGGAACGCCGCATGAGACCGATATTCTTAGCAATCCATGGATTCTCCGTGCGGGTGCCGGGTCCATCGCGTTGCTGAGTTGGGAACTCGGGACAGTGCCTGGGACTTGCGACCCAAGTGTAGTTTTAGAACTGAAATGTCAAATGGGGCCCCTTTTGTTGATGTACATCAACACTCACGTTCACTACCCAAGTTCACCCCCCTGCCTAACCAAATTTGATACGAACCTACTAGTGCCGCTTTATACATTCGTCCTAGTAATGAGCTTATTGTAGCTCTCGATTGGCCTAGATCTTTAAGCAGGTTATAGAGAGATTTTGCTGGTACACCTCTCGCTCCCACTTCTACTGCATACAAATTAACCACGTAACCATTTTTGATTAATTCGTTTGTGAGATCATAGTATTTATTTTTCTTATGTGTGTTGTCCTTCGGTATATTTGTTTTCTACGTTACAGTAAGTTCAATAAGGCAAATATTTTCGCAACTAAAGGTAGATATAGGCTTCACATATCAATGCCTATAGGTTCATGTACCGCATAACCTTCTTGCTCGGTTTGGACTAGGTTTGACCCTTTTATTTTACCTATACTTTAGTTTTTTTTTCAGTATGATAAAGGAGAACGTCTAACGGAAAAACACGCAGAGGATATCACTGCGAGAGAAGGAAAACTTGAAATAAGACCCTGCACCATCCCATCTGGCCCTCTAGACAAGTGACAATTCGCTAGCCGGCGTTTGATGGAATAGAATGACGAATGTATGGGATTTGACGTATTTGACAAGCGTTAACGACTGTCATATACGTCAAATCCCATATATTCCTCATTCTATTCCACCAAACGCCGGCTAGCGAATTGTCACTTGTCTAGAGGGGCAGGCCCTCGATTCTGCCAAAGCCAAATCAATTGTCATACCACAGACACTGCAATAAATGGCATTAAATTTTAGACTTTAACACTATAATGTTAAAGTCCAAAATTAAATGAATGTCACATTTCACTTTTTCATTCACTCTACAAAAAGCCATTTAATATTAGACTTTAAATCCATGAATTTAAAGTTTAAAATTAAATGGGTAGGGAGAAGGAGGCACCTTAGCACAGAGGCAGATTTGAACAAGTTGATTTCTGAACGCAGCTTTATGTTAATCTATGCCGCAACTTCATTTTTATATCGGCAACATTGGCTGTGACAAACGTCAAGTCACAAAGCGCGCGTGTTTCGTTGTCAAAAAGAGTTATATCCTGTCTTCGTATTTGTACCAGCAAAGTAAAAAATAAAAATAAATGTTGTAAGGGATTTACAATCACGTGAGTAAAGGTTTCCAACTAATTCTTTCACAAAATTGTGCAATACTTAAAAGTTTTCAATCCACATTGTAATTTTTGCCTGCCAGTTATTTCACATTATTTTTTTTGTAATTTTTTATCTTTTAAGTGACCATGGGGCAGATTTGATCAAAACAAACGGGGCACATTTGAACGCCTCGCCCCCGGCTTAAATGGCACGTCCTGGCACGTCCAGAACTGCAGGAAGGTTTTCTTTTAATTTAGATTTTTCTTATTTTCATATGGGATAAGTAGGACAGGACCTACGTAAGATAATTACTTTAAAATGATTGTGAAACATGATTATTTTTGTTACCAAAGTGGAAGTCTGACTAAATTAAAAATTATTATAAAGTTTTAGAAGTTTGATATTGAGTTTATTTTATGTTTAATTTTGTGTCTGAGGCAGTATATAATTATTTTGGTTAACAAGGAGGAAGTCAGACACAATTAAAAACTATAATTTTTATTTTTGTTACTGTAATTGAAGATTTAACTTCAGAAGTTTCGTATAGGTTTATTTCATTTTTTAATAACAACATTTATTATTATAATAAAGACAAATTATTACTCTTTTCTCTCATTTTTCTAGTTCCTAACCCATTTTTCAAAACTGTCCCATGTTGATTCAAATGTGCCCCCATGGGGAGGCAGATTTGAACAAATTTTGAGTTTTAAAAAAACACATTTTTCTCTTTAACGATTTCAACAAATTCAAACATTTCATCATTTTTAAATTAACAAAGGAGTAAGTAAGCTTAGAAAAATATGTCTTTTCTATTTCTCCTTACAGTTGATTTTTTAGGAGTCCAAATATGAAAAATGTGCTAATGTGCCTCCTTCTCCCCTAATTATTGCAGTGTCTGTGGTATGACAATGGTTTTACTTTAGTAGAATCGAGGCCCAGGGTGGAAACAGTAAACTAAAGCCTCCCAACAGTGGGAAAGGTTTATGTCCAGCAGTAGGCTACGATAAGCTGATTGAATGATTAGTATTTTCAGTATTTTGCTATACAGGCGGATTATAGCGAGCCTTGGACGATTCACGCTTATTCTAGATATCTACCTATCGTAACATTATTAAATTCACAAGCTTTTTTAAATAGTTATACAAAAAGAATCGCAGTCCTTTCGAAAGGACCTCACGTTCGAATAAGTCCTTAAGATATCAATACAGATCGTAGAATAACCAAGTCAAACTGACCGATGACAGCTAGAGTCTCAGAGAGGAAAAAAAAATGTCACTGAATATTTTCCCTAAGTTGTTTACTTAGGGAAAATATAAAGTGACTTTTTTTTAAACCAGTTAAACAAACCAAGCTAGAAACTAATTGACCGTAAATGAAATCGAATTGCTTAACGCTACCTTGGCTTGGCTGAAAAACTGTTGCAAAACAGTTAATTGCAAAAAAAACTACTAATATTCTGAAGCTGAAGAGTTTGTTTGGTTGAACGCGCTAATCTCAGGAAAATTATTTTTGTATTGAATTGCCCGTTTATCGGCAAGTAATAAACTAAATATCATCACGCTACTACTCAAGGGAGCGGAGTAGTAGCCAAAAATGTCACCAAATCCGGCAAATTCTCATAGTTCTGGCACAGTAAAGTCTCATAGTGATACGAAGTTTTACACAGATGAAGCCGGAGTGGGTTAGCTAGTATCAAAATATCAGTAGTGAACCCAGTTTATTTGTCTAAATGTCACTGATTTCAATAGGAACATACAAGTTTTTTATGCATGGCTCCACGAATTTACAACAAATTGCCGAAACGAATTATGGAGATTGCAGAACCACAGATAACATAATGCAGAACTAAGTGTGTACAAAAAAGAAATTAAGAATGTTTTACTGAACAAATGTAATTACACTGAAAATGATTATTTGAATGACAGAATATTAGATGAGAAGTAAATTATTGAATTCACTCAAAATTTTGACATTTCTCATTAGGTAGGTATTTAAATTGTATTTGATTACTTTTATGTTATATGTTGCAAGGTGATTATTATGTTTAACCTCTGAAATACTGAAATCTAAAATTTGGACATGAAATATTTTATCTTTTATATAGTACTAGATGTGAAGTAAATTATTGAATTCACTCAAAGGTTTGAAATTTCTCATTTGACTCATTTTATGTTATATGGTGCAAGAAGGTTATTATTATGTTTAACTTCTGAAATACTGACCTCTAAAATTTGGACATGAAATAATTTGGACATGAAATCTTTTATCTTAAATTTAATTAAAAATTCTTAATTTCAAATTAATTATAATTAAATTCTTGTTGTAATGGTAATAATATCGTGACCTTATTGCATTCCAATCTGGCTGAAATATGGTGGAACCTAAATGTTTTGCCTGTAACATCTCTGTACCCATTTATCGCAATAAAATATATTGAATTGAATTGCATAAACCTGAAAGAAAATCTAGCACCAAAACCTCGTCCGCCGTGGTGAAGGATCTCTATAACCCTATTCCTGCCGGCTTCCCAATAGAGCGAGGTAAGGTTATTTCCACCCTTCACCACTCAGGTAAGGCTGACGTGGCTCTGTATGTAGGTCTTGATGTGTAAATTAAATTGAAATAGAATAATTTTGAAGCATCGGTATATAGCTTTGTGGTTAAGGAGCCTTTCGATCGTAAGGTCCCGAATTCGAATCCTGGCCATATATTACCCACGTGAACCCACTCCTAGCACAAGTAATTTAGCTTAGTTGGAGGGGTTAGAAAGAAAGAAGTAGTTTTGATTCCTAATATTCTTTATATAAATAAAAGTAACCTATAGTCTAACCAGCCAGCATCAAATAACCATTTCAGGGTTCCGTACTCAAAGGGTAAAAACCTTATTAGTGAGATGCCGCTGTCCATCTTTTTTTTTTAAAAGGTATATTAGCAACCGAAATTCTCGAAATTACTAATATTCACTCTAAGCCCTCTAACTAAGCTAAATTGCTTGTGCTAGGAGTGGGTTCACCTCGGTAGTGTAATGGCCAGGATTCGAACCCACGACCTCTCGATCGTAAAGCCGACTCCTTAACCACAAAGCTACCGACGCTTCCATCTGTCTGAAAATTTGTTACCAGGGATATATTTGTAAAGTTTATTTTTTTTATAGCTAACATTAGAAAAGATAAGATAATAATTTATTTCCATAAACTGATTACAGATTTCTCCTTATAACAATGTTTTATCATAGGTAAAAGTTATAGTTGTAGAATTCAAATTCAATTACAAGGAGTACTCAGGCATTGGTACTAGGTGAACCTACGAATAATAGGATACATTATTCGTAGAGATGAACCATGTATCACGAGTTGGTATTATAGTGGAAGGGAAATATTGTTTTATTTAAAAGATTCAATACCATATTGATAAATTCTATTATAGATTTTTTAAGTCAAATTCGTTCATTATGAGTAGATATACAGGGTGTATTTTTGAAACGGGGCAGTAAGGGCAAGTACCTTAACCGTTGCAGTTACAGCAAAACGTTCTTAGAAGACCTTCCCTAACTTTTTGACATATTTTGAACTGCATTCACAGATTTTGTAAAAAACTTACAGTTGGCAAAAAAAAATGCAAAAAGTCCAAAAAAATTTTTTTATGCCAATCGATTCTATTTCATGTGGGGATCAAAAAACTCTATGAGACCATTTTAGCTTTCAGTACTAGGAAAGACAGAAATCGCCAAAAACGTTTCCCATACATTTCGGCAACAGAAACAAATTTCTACGATGGTCTAACTTTTTGTTATGGCCAGAAAGTGGGTAGAATTGACTGTAAAGTAAATAAAAAGAATTTTTACCCTCAAATTTCGAATTTGATTCGAAAATCTGTGTGTTATTCTTAGTTTCAGCTGAGAAACTTCGTATGAGTTATTAATTAAGGATTTTCGCTAAAATGTCTTCTAATCGTGAAAAAATTGACTTATTAGAAGCGTATTTTGTCAATAATCGAAATGCGGGAGCTGCATTAGTGTGGTACCGCAATAAATATCCGTTGCGGCATGTGCCAACAAGAAAGGTTATTACAAATCTTTTGAAAAACCTGGAATTGCAGGGTTCTTTCAAAAGAAAGCGGCAGCCTCGTGTGGACATGGACACGGAGATTGCGGTTCTAACTTATGTCGAAGCATATCCAGAGGTATCGTCCAGGCAAGTCGCCCTTGAAGTAGGTGTATCCCACTCCCTTGTGATAAAGATATGGAAGAAATACGGCTACAAGTGCTATCGATATGGGCGCATAGTTCAAGTGTTACATCCGGGTGATGATGTTCGAAGGCTTACTTTTTGCAGATGGCTAAGAGGAAAAATAAGCAGAGATCATGAATTTTTAAATTACATACTGTGGTCAGACGAAACGAATTTTTCCAATAACGGTATGTTCAACAGAAAAAATCACCACTATTGGTCCAAAGAAGCAGCAGAACGGCAAGTCATAATCAGGTTTGCTTCTCATTCAACTGTTGGTGTGGTATAATGTCCAATCGAGTCACTATGGTGGAATTTTATGAAGGGAAACTGAATTCTGCCATGTATAATGAAGTCATTTTACACCATCTTGAAAACGAGATGGACGAATGGCCCCTGTCGGAATTGCGAAAAGTTCATTTTCAACAAGATGGTGCTCCGCCACATAACAGTCACCTTTCACGTTCCAATTTGAGCCGCCTATTCGGTACACAGTGGATAGGTACACATGGTCCAACACAGTGGCCACCTCGTAGCCCCGATCTAACACCACTTGATTTTTTTTTATGGGGCTTCGTGAAAACCGAGGTGTATAAGACGACGTACGCCAGTGTTCAAGAGCTCAAGGATGCATTAATGACCATTTTACGTAATATTCATCCCAGAACATTATTAGCCGCCATTCGTTCAGTGCAAAAAAGGATAGACTTATGTATTCGTGAAAATGGAAATCATTTTGAGCAATTTATTTCATAGACCAATTTCTTAAATGTTTAAATGATTTTTTGAACTTTTTGCATTTTTTTTGCTAACTGTAAGTTTTTTACAAAATCTGTGAATGCAGTTCAAAATGTCCCAAAAAGTTAGGGAAGGTCTTTTAAGAACGTTTTGCTGTAACTGCAACGATTAAGGTACTTGCCCTTACTGCCCCGTTTCAAAAATACACCCTGTATAGGCAGTACCTACATAGAAACGTACAACAATAAATTAATTATACTTAATATTTCTTACATGAGAGTTTCTCATCATAATACTTAATGCAAGAAGTATACAAATAAACTTTATCAAAACTAGATAAATGTTATCTTTATTAGAACTAACAAACATGTTAAATAAATTCGCTTTTCATTAGATATTATGTTATGTTTATGAGTTATTATGTATTTTTATGCAATGTTAAATTTTTTTAATCACCATTGTAGGTGTTCAATTAGGTAAAAATAAAAACGTTTTTGTTATTTGCTCTACTTAAATTTATGCCTTAAATCTAAATTCGATTAATTTTATTATTATGTAGTAGCTGTGTAATTTACTATTGCCTTCATTTCTTTTTACTTATATACATATTTATTAATATTGTTTCAGAAATATTTATTTCAAAATTAAATAAAAATTACTGAAACAAAAATAACACAATTTAAAAATATAAAAATTAGGACACCACCGGCATCAGGTGCAGAGACCAAACTACCAGTGGTTAGGGAGAGGAACCTCCTCAAATGAACTACCTAAAGCGAGCCTCTTGAGAGGTTATGTTGATGATATAGGAATATGTTATATGACTTTTGCACATACGTACATCTCCGATGTCAGGTTTATTTCGATTTTTAGTTGCGAAATAATGTAAGTGCCTTGTTAAAAATAATAGCAAATGTTAATTTGTCAAACATTTACAGTAGCAGTACATTCGGGGACCGCGTGGTCCCCCCTCCCAAGGAGGGCCAGACCGCCGGCCCTGGTTCAGTCAATTCGAGTCCGACATAACCTCCCCCTCCCGCTCCGGAGGGGGGGGGGGTATCCGTAGGGATAACCCGCCCACACGTAAAAAACACAGTAGTACCTACCTAGTACATGATAATTTCATGGTACAAAAACATTAGACAAAGCCTATTTAATAAAGAGTGTTACGTTAGTATTGGCTTTGTAAGTAAGAAAGTTTAGGTATTTGTAGAACTTAGCAAATCCCTTGATCGGGCGAGTTTATTGCGAGGGAGTTGACGATCAACTCTAAGTAGCGCCTAAAACGATTGAAATCGCAATGTGCGGCATTTTATCTCTTGACTGCTATAAAATGAATTGAAAATTCTTTCATAATTTCACTGATCATAGAAATCTTTATAAATACCTAAAAGAAGAATAGCCTTTTGGGAACGTTTCACGACGCATTATGTATGTAAATATTTATTTATTTTAGATTATTTTATTAATAGCTTCTAGTTTTAAATGTAATTATATTAATAACATAAAATTGTAAATTTGCACGCCGTACTATAACGTCTATTATACCATATTCTAGCAAATAAATATTTGATGCCTAAAAAAAGAAAAAGAAATCCTAATATAAAACATTCCACATTCCAAAATATTTTCTTACGTGGAAAATAATTGGGATGCCTATAGTTAAATTCAGAATGTTTAACTCTATCAATTAAAATTGTAAATGTTTTGCATATAGTTTTTGACAATTCAAATGAATAATTACAACATTAAACAAAACGTTCCAACCTACTTAAAATATTTAAAATATTTATACCTAATGGTAGGAAATAAATTTGCTATTACTAATTTTGTAGGCGCTATGAACAAAATTCTATCAAACTATCTCCTGCAATGAGTATGTAGTATAATAGGCTTTTATCTATTCTGTGATATAGGTATGTGTTAAAGTTTTGCCAGGCCTGGAAGTGGCAGGGGGCATCTGAAAACCGGGGATGGCCCTTGGAAGATATGGAGCTGGGATATGTCTTAAGCAATCTTAAACCGATTTAAAGACCTGAGACGGTGTACAGTTTTAGTCGGTTCGTGTCAAGATATCCGCAAGAAAAAAGGGTAGACATGTGTGTAAAGTGTGTAAAGATCTAAGCGATGGTAAAAGTAAAGAATGCAATTATGACGAGCTTGAACCGACTAAAATGATATTATGATTCTCATATTTTAGATTATCGGATGTGGTGGTTACCATGGCCTATGGACGTGTGCAACACCAGAGGAGTCACACTCGTGCTACCGACCCTGTAAACACAGAGAGTTTTAGTGCCGTCAGTGTAGAAAACAAAGCAGGAATAGCATTTTGTCTTCCCACTGACAGCACAAAAACTCTCCCGTGAACACAACACGAGGTTATTATGGCCGCGGCATTCTATAGGGCGGAGTTACTTCCCCAGTCAGACTGCTAAATTGGACCTCCTACAAACGTTTAGGACGACACTCAACGTAATGTCAATCCCATAAATTGATCAATCTATTCTATTCTATTCTACAAACGTAGTAAGTTAGGTACCTCTCGTATGCTAACGCATTTGACCCAAACATCCATTATTATAATAAGAAAGTACTAAAATATTTTATATGTAATATGACACGTCAATATGACTCCCTCGGCGCAGGCCAGACCCGGGAGCCAGCCTTACAGTGGGAGGCACTCCCATCGACATCAAGCCCCGGTTGAAATACCTGGGGCTGGTGCTTGACGGTCGATGGGACTTCGGAGAACATTTCCGAAGTCTGCGCCCCAAGTTGTTGGCAACGGCGAATGCCTTGGGCAGGCTGTTGCCCAACTTGAGGGGCCCAGAGGACTCCTGCAGGAGACTCTACGCGGGTGTCGTGCGGTCCATGGCCCTATATGGGTGCCCCGTATGGGCGGACACCCTGGGGGCCAGATTCCTGCCTCTGCTCCACGCGGCGCAGAGGACGACGGCCTCCAGGACCATCAGGGGGTACCGCACGATATCCTTTGAAGCGGCGAGTCTCCTGGCCGGATCGCCACCGTGGATCCTGGAAGCGAGGACCCTTTCGGCACTCTATCGGTTCCGAAAGGAGGCTCGGGAGCGGGGACTCGATCCCGAGCCCGAAGAAATTCGGGCCGAGAAGTCCCGGCTCCACAGGGCCATGGTGACCGAGTGGGAGCTACGACTTGAGCAACCACGCGCAGGGCACGCCGTGATTGCGGCGGTAAGACCCATCATGGGGGAGTGGCTAGAGAGGCCACACGGTGGCCTCTCGTACCGTCAGACGCAGGTCATTACCGGACACGGTAACTTCGGGCGGTACCTGCATCTGATGGGCATAGAGCCAACGCCCGAGTGCCATCACTGCGACGCGAGCGTGGACTCGGGGCTGCACACGCTCACCGAGTGTCCGGCGTTTGAAGCGCCGAGGCGGGAGCTTGTGACGGCCCTGGGGGTGAGAGTGCTCACGTTCTCCACCCTGCTCGCGGCGATGGTCCGCTGCGCGGATGCGTGGGCGGCCAGCGCCTCCTTCTGCGAGCAGGTCATGCTCGTGAAGGAGACAGCAGAGCGGGCGCGGCGCAGCGAGCGAGAAAGACTCGCGGACATCGCTGGCCGCGTTCGAAGGCGGCTCGGGCGTCGGAGGGCGCAAACCGACCTCCGCCCCCCATGAGCGCGGGCCTGAGGGTGACGGGTGGAGCCGCTCGTCACCCTAGCAGAAGCAGGCCACGGCGGCGGCGCGCATCGTAGGGCGATGCGCGCCCCCCCCATACCGGGGGCGAGTCGGGGACCGCGTGGTCCCCCCTCCCGAGGAGGGCCAGACCGAGAGGAATGGCCCTGGGTCAGCCGGGGTGCGAGGGATATGTCAAAAGACAACCTCACCTCCGGCCTAGCACATCGACCCACAGACGGCGTGCGGTTTAGTCGGTTCGAGTCCGACATAACCTACCCCTCCGGCTCCGGAGGGGTGGGTATCCGTGGGGATTTCCCGCACGTAAAAAAAAAAAACGTCAATATGACTTCACCCCGCCTGGTAAATTTAAATAAAAGTGTCAGGAAAGAGGGTCTCCATTGACGACACCAATATTGGGTACAATGGTGGCCCTTAACTTGACGGCCTCATCAGATGATTCTTCACTGCCGGCTTCAAGAACCCGGGACTGTAGAAAGAAGGACGGCCGTGTGCTGGTATAATGAAAGCAGTTTTGACCCACACCTTGACTACCTTGAACCATTTTCTTCATCCTAACGTTAATCCCAGTCGCATCTGTGGGTTTCACCCCGGAGTCTGGAACTTTTTCCAGTCTAACTGCAGGCTTAACTGATCTTTGATATTTACTTTGAAGCTACGACCATCTAATCTCCACAATCCACAACCCCATTTTCGATATCAAACTAAACAAAAAGACAAACAAAGCTCTTGGACTTTTTATGGCTCCAACAACCCATAACAACTACCATATATGTTCGTATGACACGGGTATCGACGGCTTAACGTGCTCACCGAGGCACGACCAGGCCAATGCAAATAGCCATATTCATGCATACAAATAATTTCACTAAGCTAGAATCGAATCCGCGCCTCCTGCATAGCAGTCTCGTTTACTACCGCCACGCCACGGACGCTGTCCCACACCAAAAGGTGTCCGACCATGACCCACCTCTTGATACAAATACAAATGAAATTAGTGTTTAGTACCTATTCTCCGTATGACTGTTCACAATTTGTTAACCTTCATGCTTACTGTTGTCTCAATAGCACCATAATTCTACGGCATTGAGTACTTTTTATTGGCACAGTGCCCTTTTCTGAAATCGTTTCTGCTCAAGTTAATGCAATTTAAATGAGGAGTTTAGCACGCACCATATTGTGATACTACGATCCAATCAGATCAGTTTGTATTCTAGTCACAAGAGGCTTAGGTATGCACTGAGCCATTTTATATTTGGTATGCTAAGTTCACAGTTGAACTGGTATCGAAATATCTTTGTTTTGTTTAGAAATTCAAAGTTATACAGAATAAATTTTGGTCTGACCGTCCACGTAAAGGCTTTATATAGTTTGGAAGTAGTATATAATAATAGTTTTGGTTTTAATTTTATATTATTGTGTAAATGTCGCCGCCAACTAGCTTATTTAGCCGCGTAAATAATTGCCTAAATAGTTAGCTAAAAGGCGCCATTCAACGGCCTGAATAATGTTTAGCCATTTGATTAAACGTTGGCTCGGATTGATAAGAAAAATGACTTAATTCTGTATGGTTATAAAAAAGCCTTTTAATCTAACTTATCCAAGTCGTATTGCGTAGCTTTCTCAATAAACCTATCATTAATTCTCTGTGAATACGCCTCTACCTATCCCCTGGGAGATTCACAGGCGTGATATAAGTGTTCGTGTATGTATTTTTGAAGTGAAAACTTCTTTAGCGGCGTTGGATGGGTATAAAATGTTAAGGAAGCGTCAGGATTAGTTGACCTTTGAACCGTAACCGACGACTGACGTCATACAAGATTAGGTAAAGACTATCTATTTTACAATTTACCAAATATAGCGTCGTAGCTTCAACGGTAAGCACTTCGACTGTAAGTCCTTATAGTTTCAGATAGTATCGGGTTCAAACCACCTGGCCTTCTGAAACTTTTTGTGATTATTTTTTCTTTTTGTAAGTTATTACTTTTTATGATTATTTTTTCTTTCTGTAATTTATTACTTTTTGTGTTTATTTTTTCTTTTCATAATTTATTAATTTCTTCTGACAGAAAATTAGCAGAAAATAAGTGATAGGTTCTATGATTAGCGCTATATTATAGGTATGGTATGGTATGTTCTTTTTTATCTTTTTCTATGTATATAACGAAGAAAGAAACAAAGAAAATGTTTTCACTTCTGCCGGCACTCCCAGAGTGCAACCCGTCTTTTTTTTATTTTATTTATAGGTGGTGGCCAATTTTACGGATGGCCTAAGCATTAGCCAGCCAGTTTATTAATTAAATCTATACTAATAGTATAAAGCTGAAGAGTTTGTTTGTTTGTTTGTTTGAACGCGCTAATCTCTGGAACTACTGGTCCGATTTGAATGATTCTTTCAGTGTTGGGTAGTCCATTTATCGAGGAAGGCTATAGGCTATGTTTCTTTTTTCAAAATTAGGGATGCGTACGAGAAAAACGCAGGTGTAACCGCGGGGCACAGCTAGTGTTGTAATAAACGTTACCGCTGAATATCGTTCAGGTCTTTAATTGAATGGCGCCGTTTAGCTAACAGCCTAGGCAGTTAATTAAACGACTGATTAAACTAGCTGGCTGCGACATACCAGGGTAAGGGGAACGCTCCCAAATTCGAAGGCACCTGGTCGTAATCCGGGTACCTACACTACATATTAGCATTATTTTCTTATTGCATTATTTATTCTCTATCTTATTAGGAAAGCTTAATGAAACCACAATTTTATAAAAAAACATCACTACAAAAAAAACAAATGGCGCCAAGCGCGTGCTTTTTTTGTAGTGATGTTTTTTTATGAAATTATCCTTTCATTGAGCTTTACTAATACGATGGAGAATAAATTATTTTTCATCAAATCGAAAATATATGCAAATATGTAGTGTACCCAGGTAGGTAGTACACCAGGGGGCTTTCGTCTTCGGGAGCATTCACCTTACACCCGGTATATATAGTAACTATATTAATTTAAGTAGTATTAGTTATAAACTGTCTTCATATCAATGTCGCCCACGTTTGACCAATACAAAATGAACATTGCAACATTGCCCCGCCGGGTATTAAAAGGTATTTCTAAGCGGGTTAGAATGTACATAGCTTTTAGACTAATAACGAAGGTTAGGATAACATGCCTATCTATTTAGGTATATTATAGGCGTTGTCTTATAAGGCTAAAATTTAAGGATTAACAGGCGTATGTATATGTATGAAAACTACATGTAGGTCTTCTGCATCTTCATGCTACCGTTAATCCCAGTCGCATCAAGCTTTCAACTTGAAATCTGGGGTTTGCTTTTACCAGTCTAACTGCGGATATGGCTGAACTTCGATATTTTCTGTGAAGCGACTGCCATCTGACCTTTCGGCCCAAAGGCGATATCGAAGCATTGCAGTTAAACCAGTTTTTGGATTTTTTTACCAACCAAGACCGACTGGGAGCTTAACGTGCTCTCTGAGGCACGGTCAGATCAATGCTAACACCCATATTCATGCATAAAATTATTTGCATTGAGCGAGGATCGAACCCGTGTTTCCTGCATAGTGGCCTCACTATGGTTACGCCACTGTAATCTGTAAATTGGTGTACAAAAAAGAATTATCTATCTATGTTTTCTTTATTACCTTCATAAAAATTTTATACTAAAGAACAAAATGTTACTATTTTTTATCACCTTCTTCGAATTATTAATTAAATATGAGTGTTTAAAATTAAGTTTATTTGTATAACGGCACTACACTATATTTTATTATAGCGCAAATGCTGCAGCAGGGTACAGCCAGCGAGCGAACGATTTTGACTTCAAGGTCTCAAAATCGTTTTTCGCGGCCCCAGCTGCTCGCCAACTAAGGCACACGTCCTCCCGTTCCCCTATACCGGGGACGAGTTGGGGACCCAATGATCCCCCCACCCGAAGAAGGCCAGATCTAGATGGCCCCGGGTCAGCAGGGGTTCAAGGGATATGCTCTATAGCTCCCTGAACTTCGGCCTTGCACTGCGACCCACAGACAGCGTGCGGTTTAATCGGTTCGAATCCGACATATCTCCCCCTCCGGCTCCGGCGGGGGTGGTATCTGAGGGGATTTCCCGTACGATAAAAAAATGTCTCAAAATGATCCGTGTTGGTTCCCGGTTGAGTACAATTAGGCCCACCCCATCTCTTCCTGTGGGATTGTAGAAGGCGATACTGAGGCTGTATTCCGTCTAACAGTAAACATTCAGCCCATGACTATGACGGCATGCTATTACGTGGGAAAAAAAATCATAGTGTCGAAACGTGGGTGTTAGTACAAGGTCCACCCCTTCGGGGATTTACAGGCGTGTACCAAATACCAGAACAATTAGAGCAGGAAGGGGGGAAAACTAAGTCATAAAGATCATTTTGAATACTTTGTTCATCTTTTATTTACTTACCTTCTTCTTCTGTATCTAAATATATAAAACTCATGTGAGAGACTGACATAGTGATCTATCAACGCATAGCCCAAACAAACATGACGTAGGCATCCACTGAGAAAGGATTTTGATGAATTCTACCCCTAAGGGGATAAAATAGGGAATCAAAGTTTGTATGAATCTTTGTCAATTTTCAACCGATCGGGCTGATACTTTGCATGCATAAAGCTACTATGTTGATTCAACACTAAGCGATAACCGACATCCACGCGCGCGGAGCCGCGGGCAACAGCTAGTATTATATATTGTTCAACAAATTGTGGAAGTCGCATATAATTTAGTAAGAAAGTTAATCATTTATTGCTCGAAACACTGTATTTTTTTACAATGGTGTTTCAAAATCAAATAATGTCCGATATGTACCACAGATTCTCTGCAAACAACGTTAAATTAATTTATTTGATAGAATTTAAAATGTCACATACTTAGTAATTAAGAATTTTTATAGAATTAAAATAATTAGAATGCAAATAAAATGTCCATTAATGTCAATATTTAGTCAAGAATGCATGTAAGAATAAATGTGTGATGTCAGAATACTCAGTACCTACTATCAATAATCAATAATTACACAAGCAATAACTATGTCATAATAATAAAAAAATATATATCTTCATAATTTTACTGGACGACAAGGGTCCCTATGTAAACTGTTTTAAATATAGCGACAGGTTATAACACTTGTAATAACACTTTGAATTTTATCAGTTGTTTGTCAATGGCGTGCAATATACCCGTAAGTACTTATTGAAATCGTGATTATAATCATGTCATGAATTGATTTGTTGAATGGCATTGTATAAAAACAATACTTACAAATATTATACCTATAGGTGTACTTAGGGCCTTGTCATACTAGTGGTTTGCGAGCGGTTTCGAACCGGACCGGACGCGCAGCGGAGACGTCGCAGTTGCGCAGCGGTAACTCTTTTCTGCCCCTCTCGACAAGTGGCAATTCCCATACATTCTACATTCTATTCAATCAAACGCCGACCAATGAATTGCCACTTGTTTAGAGAAACTGTTCTTTTCCCTACCTACCGATAGTATTCGAAGACAAGATATTTATGACTTATGTGTCTACATACTACTACTACATACTAGGATAAACAAAATATATTAAAAATGCCACTTACTTTTTTAACGAAACTGTGCCCAAAATCTTTCGACTTTAAAACCAACCGGTATGTATGTACATTTAAACGACATTATCCGCCGGGCTATACCAACTGCTTACTTAATATACCAGTAGATAAGGATGAAAATTATCAAAAGACAGTGCGGTGGAAGAAAATATATTTTCTTAACCTAGTTCATCATGCACTATGCGACCCATTAGGCAGGAATAGGAAAAGGAACCTGTCACAAGTATAATATATCTATTTCTTGTAATAATACCTATTTAATTAGCATAATGTAGTTAAGTCCATTATTCTATTTTACTTAAACTTATCCTAATTTTATAGAGAGATGTTTTTTACCTTAGTAATTATTAGCATTATTGGCACAGAAATGTACCAGACAGCACAGATAATTGACGACATATTTAATAGGAAGGTAATTAATAAAATCATAGATAAACAATGTATAATGTTATCCGAGAATAAATACTTACTACCCGAAACAGTAGGTCTGTTTAATAGATCAATCATAGCCCAATGCACTCCAATGCCGCACATATGCCTCTCCAAAAGTGCGCCTTGGCAGCCAATTCTCTGCCTTCCGCATTTTATTCTTCCTAAGTGCCTTCTGTTTGACGGAAGTTAAAGCTCTTATCTCAATTTATACAGGTTCTTAACTTCCTAGCACAGAATACCTATATAATCACGACGTAATAACTTCGTTTATTATTGACAACCGTCTTGGATGATAATATAGGTAATATTATAACATAACACGCAGGCTTCTCCCAATATGCGCCATTTTTACGGAAGATCCTCCGCCGCGGTAAACTGTAGGGCGGAGGTACTTCCCTAGTCAGAATACTATGCCCTACGTCCATCAACCCGACTTCAAGAAACAAAAAAGAGAAATTGATCAGAGAAAATAACAGACTATTCGGGGACTGTAAAAAAGTAGGAAAAACACTGTGTATTTCTTAACTATCGATAATATTGTTTCCTTAAAAAGTAACACCAAATTCATGTCAAAAATATCATAATGTGACAATGACATAAACATGTGTGTACAGGATGAAAGGAATTTTATACCCCGCATGATCAAGTTGGCAACTCCCTGCTGTAGTTATTCAAGAAGAGCATTGAAAGGGATCTAGAGGCTCAGCATCGCGAGTATTACGTCTCTGGTGTTGCACACGTCCATAGGCCACGGTAACTACTTGCCCTCAGATGGGTCCTGTGCTAGACTTCCACCTAAGTGTCATTAAAAAAATTGCTTACGAATTCTTATTGAAAATCTTCCCTTAGTAAAGTCAGACGAAACCATTGCAACAATATTAAGTATAATGTTATAATCGTTATGGATGATTTAATGTCTATTGTTAATATGACACGTGCTTGACTTCAACATTTTGAATTTTGCTCAGTAAACCATGTGACTGTCAGATTTTCTCAGTAACCTTGGCCTTTTTGCTTGGCTATTTATCTAAATATGGTAACTTGTCCTTCCATTTCTGGGAAGAATACACACACCGGCAGAATTAGCGGAACACAAAAAAGAAGAGTATAAAATAGTTAGCTTTATTTTAAAACAAATAATAATTAAACATGAAAGAACAACATGTTTAATAACGAGTGTTTCCCCCTCGTGCCCTGATTAAGGTTTCCATCCATCTGGGCATGCTGCGAATGATGTTGTCAAAAATTTTATGGGGCAACCTCTGCCATTCCATGTGTTTCGGTGCTCGCCCAGATTATTAGGAGGTGGCATTCTTGATTTGATAATCCTCTTTAGCAAGTCCCAAACGTTTTCAATCGGATTCATATCCGGGGACCATGATGATGGCCACTCTATCACCGTAACACCAACATAGTTTAGGTATGCCTGTACTGGGCTCGCAGTATGAGCCCGAGCATTATCCTGCATTAAAATGGAGTCGTTACCAATAAAT
The DNA here is from genome assembly GCA_949126895.1 of Eilema caniola. NCBI lineage: Eukaryota > Metazoa > Arthropoda > Insecta > Lepidoptera > Erebidae > Eilema > Eilema caniola. Next base: position 24,371,076 of record OX421474.1, read on the forward strand.
GGCGCAAATGGCACATGTTCCTCTAAAATCTCCCTGATATACTGATAAGCAGTCTAATTTCTGTCGGCGACTACAACTAACTCCGTGCGAGCTCCTAAACATATCCCTCCCCAGACCATAATTTTGTGTTCCGCTAATTCTGCTGGTGTGTGTGCCTGGTATATCACACGACAACGAAATATTTGGGCCTTCTAACTTGGCCACTACTTATCCAATATTATATATAAGTACCTACAACTAGCAGCTAATAATTTGGAAAAGAATCCTGAAAATAACCGATTGGAGCGGGTTGCACATTGTGTCGCAATTTGAGCTCAAGCGAACGAAACTTCATATCTTGCAATCTAACTATTATTTGAACTAAAATAATATTATTAATAGATCTAACTTACATTTGTATTCCACTAACTTGGCAAACCAGTATGTCCAGTCCGCTATGCGTTTTCATATGCGAAACGACCACATTTTTCGAATATACAATACAAATACTTAACATACTTTTTAAAATATTTGATTGATTCCTTGTTTGTTTGCTTTTAACAACGATTCTAACCGATTTTGGCCTCCTAGTTTGATATGTTAGTATGTTATATTGTTCATCATCATTCATCATCAGAATTCTTAGACTGAAAATCATAGTAGGTGAAATGTGGGTTTTAATTTCTATTTTGTTTCTTTCTTTCGCGTATTCTTTCGCCCAAAATTTTCGATTTCTATCAATTTTCAACCTATTCCTTTTAGTAATCAAAACAAATTTTCAGTACAATTCCTTTTTTAATATGAATAAAATAACAAGCCCTTACTTATTTCACAAGTCATCGCACAAGCAGGGAATTCTTACTCACACTTCGAACAGGAACGGTGCTCGATGACGTATGAAAGGAATTTCATTCCAAGCACGCTCACACTGTGGAATGATCTCCTTGCTATGATTTATCCAAACGATTACATTATGGGGTTCTTCAAGAAGGCTCGGTAGCACCTCCAAAGGCCACGGTAACTACTTGTTTGCTACCCATGTGGTATAAAAAAACGTATTTGTTTTACATAGATTCGTAAATAGTGTATGTACACATTTATAGGACTACTCAAGACAAGTTCTCATCGTCGCCTGGGCGCCATTAATTGAATAAACAATCCAATGGCATTTACATAGTAAACACTCAATTTGTCCATATGATTGAACTAACATGATTTATTGATAAAGTTGACTTTATGGCTTGGATACATCAATAAACATGTACAATTACTGGCTCTTCCTTCTCCAATTCACATGGTCTTCGGCTTTTGTGATGATAGAACCGCGGTAGCCAGTGGTATGGGTAATGGACTGCTCTCGTCGAGGTCTCGGGTTCGATCCCAGTCTTTACCATGAAACACACCAATGACTTTTCAATTGCAAATTGCATGCTTTTCGAAGGGGAGCCCCTTATTTCGTAGAAAGAAATTTCATAGAATTTCGTTTCACAGAAAATGTTTCATATAATATTTGGTTCTTATATTTTTATTTCGAATATTATTGTTTCAAAAACAATTTACTACAATGAAACATATTTCACAGAAACACAATTGAACGAATTTTTAATCACATTTTTTTGTTTAACAAACTTATCAAACTGTAGAATTATTTTTTAATAGTAGTTTATGATACTGTTGCATAATAAGGGTTCTTATAACACGAGTGTGTTTTAAAAAAACGAGCCGTAGGCGAGTTTTTTTATATTATCACACGAGTGTTATAAGACCAAGTTATGTACAGTGTCATACACTACTTTATCTACTCTCATACTATAATACATAAACTAATTTATTGTACAAACCAAACCAAACTTTGTTTAATTTAAATGTATAGAACAAAAAAAAAAGATTGTCGCGCCAAGGCGCAAACGTCGATTGTGCATGCGTGTTTTTTTTTCCCCCCGAATCGGCGGATTCTTATTTTAAAGTAATGGTTTGGTCCAGATAGAGGTTGTATAGGTGTATCGTTATGATTAAAAAGTTATTTTATGATATAGGTGTCCATACAAGACCTGTATCGTAATAAAACTTTTTTTTTTGGCCTGTGCGTAATGTCTGTCATAAGAGTTTTGATTTCAATTTTATAATCTTTGTATTATAGTATCAGAGTAGATAAAGAATATTAAACCACCTTTATAATGTTCCAAATCACATTTATTTTTAACTGTAACATTTACAATATAGTTAACACCCCGACTCAGATTACCCCGACTCGGATAGGTTAGGTTAGAAGGCTCATTAGGCCTTCGTGGTTATTTTTTTATAAACCACCCAGAAGTAGACGTCGACCTTGTAGACGCATCAATTGTTTAGTTTATGAAAAAATTGTCCCATTTAAATGAGGGTATGCATTTTATGAATTGAAACGTTTAGAAACTGTCACTTTGATAGTATGTTATTCTTTGTAATAAGTTTTCTACTAAATAAACAATATAATGATTAAGAATATTTGATTTGATATTCTATGAAATAATTATTCTAATGTTTAACTTTATATGAAACAAAATTCAATGATTTAAAATTTTTTAAAGTAAGTATTCTGTTTATTGATTATTCTATGAGACGAAATTATGCGAAACATTTTCTGTAATACGAAATTATATATTATATTTATCGCAGGTTTATTTATAAGTGCCCGGTTAATGGCAATAGGCTCGCCACCTATTATATTGGTAATGTACAAAGTACTACATATTAACATTTGTTTTGTTCTTGGGTGCTATAAAGTGATATTTTTAGGTAGGTATATTGTATAATTTATGTTATAAACAAAATCGCTTATTAACTTCTGAACACTCAAATAACAAAATTCGGTGTACTATTTATTTTTATAAAATATAGATTTTTGCAAAATGTTCTTGTGTTTTTGTTTCGTTCACGTACGTATATATTATTCCCTATTGTACACACTAATATTTTCGATATTTCTGTACAACGGCGAGCTTAACTCGTTGTTGAGTTCTCTTCCAGCCAATCTGGTTTGCTCGAAGTAAAGTAAGGATAATTTAGTTTCATTACCGTACGGATTTAATTTAATGCGCTCTCAATTGAAATTAAAGAATAACATAAAACAAACTGACAGTTTTATACATTCATAATAATAGTCATTATTTTATTGAATTAAATGATCTACTTGAAACTTGGATTCGTTTTAAAATCTTGAACCATTTTCCTCAAATGCATGTCTCAGATAATAAAAGATTTTAAAATTCCGTACGTTCTGTTCTCTCTTATTCCACGTAATGATATTTTAATATCATCCTCATTTAGGTAGCAAACATATACAAATATTTATGACTTTTTTTATGGCAAAAATTATCGGAAACAAACATTTACTTCCAAAACGAAACCAATAATATCGATATCGAAAATATTCAAGAACCCGACTGCTGTTTAAGAGATTGAAACAAATTTGATAGCAGGCGGTACCCATTGCTAATCATAAACCAAAAAAGACAATTAAGGGCTTTTTAAAATATATTTTTTACCGGAAGAAAATAAGATCCGCAAGTTTATAAATTTTCTAGGAAATTTATAAACAAACCTAACCTAACCTTTATAAATTTCCGAAAAAAGGGTAGTCAGAGACAACGGGTTGCCACCAGCTTCCTTAATCCTTACACACTTTACGGTCTACATCTAGTGTCATTAAGCTTTCATGGAAAACTGACGAGAAAACAATATCTAAATAAGTTTTGTTACCGCTACGCAACTGATAATTTACTTTTAAAATTACTAATCCGACATCTTCATAATATATTAAATGTATAGTTTGAATTATGTTTCTTCTTATGCTTATCGAGGTTATTTAGGGACTTACATTACAAACAAACAAACGAACTAACGATTTTGATAGCTTGTTTTGTTTGTTTTAATTAAAGTTTATTGCACAATAAACATAGTACACAACTGCCATCTAAACGCAGTAAAATACAAATGCTATTTCACTTTGCCATACTGAAGCACCTACATTAACTTATTAGTCCTAAATTAATTTAATCACTAATGTAGATAGTAGATAAATGAACTTCAGTCAGCAGCTGGAACAAAACGTAGTGATGGGATGGATATGCATGTACCAGAACTGTCGAAATAAGGCAAGTCAGAAACCTCCGTCAGACCAATACTTAAAATCAGTTTATTTGAATTATTTCTATGTTTACACTTCGAAAGATTCGATTGCTTTATTATACATTATGTTTTTAATAAGGAATGCAATTAGGTTAAATTTGTCCGGAACGGTGTGTTGTAGGATATTTTAACTGCTTTATTTTGAATGGTTTGGAGTAGTTTGTAATTACTGTCACACGTACTACTCCAAGTTATATATAAATTCACGGTTTTGTTATTGTATTTAACTTAGCTTGCTTTTTCAGTTTATTACTGGGGGGATACTTTTAACCAGTAGTTTGCCTATGTGCTTAGTCCAATTGATCTTATTGTCCATTGCTAGCCCAAGATATTGTACAGCTTGGTTCCAGGGAACTGAGTAGCCATCAATATTAAGAAGCTTGTCAGTAGCCTGGTGTTTACAAGTGAAAATTATTGCCTCCGTTTTGTGTCAGTTTAGCTTGACTTTTCACTTCGAAAAGAAATCTTGTAGGAGATCAAGTGATAGTTGAAGTCTACCAACAATAGGGTTATTTCACTGCCTGCATTTTTAGAGTTTCTTCGCATGAAATCACTATGTAAAACGTTTATCTATGACCACTTTTTTTTTTCATGTCAAATACATATCTCTTAAATGTAACATTTAATAAAATAAAAATATGGTAGATTTCAATAACGGTGGCAGGTCCAGGTATTAAAGTCAATGTCGTCTGAGGTGGAGTATGTTGCTGTGTGATCGGCAAAAAATTACAATTGTGTACGAGGCTGGATGGGTAAGTCATTGACATATAAGATGAACAGGATTGGCCCCAGTACTGAGCCTTGCGGAACACCAGCTGGAATCGAATGTTGCCTATGTGAAACACAAAATGTCGATCACTCAAGAAAGACTAGAGTATAGAGTACAGTACATACAGGTATGCCGATGGAGATGAGCATGTGGTTTTTTTATTATTGAAAACCCTCATTACATACTGAGTCAAAAGCCTTTTCAACATCGAGCAACACCATGCCTGTGGATTTGTTAGGGTTTAAACTGTTAAGCTATATGTTCAGTCCATCTAGTAAGTTGCAAGGTGATTAAGTGATGTGCCCGGAAACCAAATTGTTCATTTATAATTTTTACCCGACTGCCAAGAAAGGTTATGTGTTTCGCGCGTATCTTGTATGTATGTTTACCTATTATACATGAGTGATATCTCAAATGAAGGGTATTCGTCTCCTAATAGTTCTTGGGTACTTCAAATGTAAATAAAAGCTATATGTTAGATTTTAGGAGCCAAAATGTATGTTGTCAAAAAAAAAAAATTCACTCAAATTTATCTAGTGGGGTATTAAAATGAAGGAAATTAAAAGGCGATTACAAAAATATAAGTATAGTCATAACTAAAAAGTATAAAATAAAATAAATTATTATAAATAAAAATCCCGACTGATTCTGAAAAGATTGAAACAAGCTTTATAGGAGGGTACCCATTTGCAAATCTCAAACCAGGTGAAAATTAATGGGTACCACCTGCCTATTCTTCTTAATCTTTTCAGAATCAGTCGGGTTTTTTATTTATAATAATTTATTTTATATCGTTTGAATATTATGATAGTAGACGAGAAGAAATATTCTTTTAAAATAATTGACTAAGCGCAGGTAATAGTCTAATCGGTCGATAGTTGACCGGTATTTTTATCTTTACCGGACTTCGTGAGAGCTCTTACTTAGACATCTTTCCAGGCTGTGGGGAAATAACCAATTCATAGACAACCATTGGATATTTTGAAAATGTAAACAATAGCTTTTTGATGAAGATTCTTGAGAAGAATATTTTGAAGACCATCTACACCACGATTTTGATTAATATCATCCGAACATATAGTTATCAGTATCTATATACCTATATAGATACTGGCATTTATGTTGAACCCAATTCGTGAGAAAACCGAGGCCTTGGCGCACGTGGATTGGTTCGAAACAATCTATGACTGCTCCTCCTCCGTCTTGGCATCCCGTACCATTCTCAAGAGGCACCCAAAAAATGCATAGGTACTGAGCATTTATATTATACATTTTAATGTAATTTTAAGCAATTAGATAGTATGGTAACTATGTATAGATATATAAGTAAAAAGCCTTTATTGTTCCATTTGGAAGGTACATTAATATAGATGTTAATGGTTTGGACACTGTTAGTTCAATAATGCCATCTGGACCCCTCTTCGGGTAAAGGCCTCCTCCAGAGATTGCCAATTGTCACGATTCCTTGCAAGGTTGGGCCAATTTCGTGTTCCGATGGTCTCTATCTCGTCCTTCCATCTTGCCTTTGGTCTTCCTCTGCTTCTGTACCCATGAGGTCCTCTCCACATAGTCACGGTCTTCGTCCATCTGTTGCCAGTGTAACGTGACAAGTGACCTGCACACCTCCGATGGTCTCTATCTCGTCCTTCAAACCTCGTGCGAAGGACAAAGCATCTATCACACCAGTCTGCTTCCTTATTGTTATGTGGCGGACTCTGTCTTTCAATTTTACTATTATGGTAGCATAGTAGTATGGTAACTATTCGTATCGAACTAGATTGAAAAGATGATTGTATGAATTTCGAGTGTCTAACACCTCCATATAGCTCGGTTGGTCAGAATATATTATTAATGTATTATTTCGGTAACTATATCTAAACAAAACATGAACTAACAAAGTGTTCCGTAGCAGCCACTTGTAAACATAGTGAGCTCATGTGATATTGACACGAGGGTCTGGTAGGTAACGAAATATGCGTAAATTCAATGTCGCGCGCGTGCTTAGCAATTCTAAGACGCAAATTGTGCAATCGAGGAGATGGAGCACTCTAACATAATATTGTACTCGTAGATAGTACGTCATTAAAGTAGTTGTAAGATTATGTGATACGACCGGTTATAATTAGCTTTGACTAGATGCTTGTGATTCATATAATATCAGATTGTTTTTATTTAAAAACATTATGTTTGACCCGTAACTGCACAGGCGGCAATATTCTCCTCTAAGTCCTCTGCTATTAGCTACTGACCCCGAAGAAGGTTTATAGGTATAGTATCTTTATGAGATTTAAAAACTGTACCTACCATTAAAATTGAGAACGAGCCAGTAACTGTCCTCACTTAGTAAGTGGGAATTTTGAATTGCATCATTCAACTATCAGCCACGGTAAATTCAGAATTCATAATTTTCTTCTTCGACAATAATAAAAGCAATCGATACCTAAATAGGCAGTCTGAATTTTTACCGTTAGAGTATAGTCAACGTCAGATCAATCTTGACAAGCATGATCTTGGTAATACTATATAAGAATTATATTATCTGTATTAATACCAAGGTACAAATTAAGATGATTTTGAGTACCTTTCTCAGTTTTCTCACACATCAACACCACCGTGCATGTAAGTACAATCCAGATCGATGCAGCTGCAAAATACCCACTCAAAATGGTTTTAATACCGAGAATAGATAATAATAGTAGGTACTACGTATTAAGATTACTACGTATTAAGATGACCAATGTATTGAGATCATTTTGAGTACTTTGCAAGTCAAGATCAATCTAATGCTGACCTTTCGAGTGAGTGAATCGCAAGTTTGTCATGAACTGCATTATGACCGCTCACTAAATTATTTGTCTCTATGGGAGTGCCATGGAAATAGTTAAAAGCCAGAAAGCCTATCTCGGACTCCGAGTTAAGACCCCAGATGCGATCAGGCCAGTACTTAGAATACCTAAATGATGATAATGAAATAGGCGTGTTTCCTTTCTTAATTTACATCATTGATTCACCATCTAAAGTGTGTAGACTTCATCCTTCGTTTAGATCCCATATTATATCTGAGTTACTCATAAACGCTTTTTTATGGTACAAATTGTGAGAAAGTAAATATTTGGATGGATTAGATCATAAGTGGTTGCGTAAATTTATCAAACAATTTACATGATGATGTCAATGGTACAGTCAGAAAAATCAAACCTCGTGCTCGCGAACAAAAATAAAACATAAGTACCTAACTATCCATAATAATCTGGAAACAATTACATATTATTAATATATCAATTTATCATTACCTACAAATTACAAAACGCGTCTTCTTTATTCTAGCGTTAATCCCAGTCGCATCCGAATCTATTAAACTTGGAGTCTGGAGTCGGCTTTTTACTAGTCTAACTGCGGATTTGGCTAAACTTCTATATTTTCCGTGAAGCGACTACCATCTGACCTCCACAACCCAAAGGCGATATCGAAGCATTGCAGCTAGACCAAATTCAAAACGCATACGTTAATGTATTTGATCGTCTCAAGATCTTTGTTCTATAATAGTTTTCAAGTCGAGGTTCAACCGCATTACAATTAAACTGGAAAGTCGACCCAGCTGAGGTGGGAAAATAGCATTTTATTGTTAACAACTCATCACTCCATAGTACTTATTAAACAAAGTCGCTTTCTCTGTCCCTATATCCCTTTGTATGCTTAAACCTTTAAAACTACGCAAAGGATTTTGATGCGGTTTTTCTTAATAGATAGAGTGATTCAAGAGGAATGTTTTTATGTATAATAACGCCACGCGGGCACAAAAATATTGGCGGTACGAAGTTCGCCAGGTCAGCTATTTTTATGAATAATAGTTCTTGTTGTCAACTCTATCGCGTCAATAAAACAGTAACCTATTGAGTCACGGACGTTTAATCGCCAGACTAATAACTGATTCTGTAAAGCGTTTGTAATTATAGCTACCAGCATATATCTTGACCCCAATCACGTCACAAAATCTACTCTATGGGCAGTAGGTATGCGTTTCTTGGGTGTCTTTTGAGAATAAGCCGAGGTGCTGCGGCGGGCGAAGGTGCTCAGCCATGCTGCCATCAGCTATGATCCAGCAATCATAGATTATATTAACCCAATCCGCGCAATAATGGGGACAAAATAATGTGTTTTGGTAATTTTGATGTATACCTGAATTTGCTCTTACATGAATATTTACTCATTGTATTAGTTAACCGGTAGTTTATAACAATTATTTAATTTGCATGTTTAATACTCTAGTTGCATAATGTATTTTTTATGACTTAATAGCTAGCAGATATTTATGTGGTTTGATGTTATCAACCATAATATCTATATTTGAAAGTATTGTAGTGTTTATATAGAATAGGCCACCTGTTGAAGAACGTATTTATTTTGTCGATACATATATATAGTTACCAAAGGACTTTGTCGCATTTTTTCATATAAAGTTGTATATAAAGGTGCAACCTTATCTCCTTTGTCGAATTTACATTGGAGGAAATCATGAGTGCCTCTGAGAACTCTATCGAGTTGTCTGCACACTGGGCATCGACACGACATAAGAAGAATTATGCCCTTCTTGAAGAACCCTATATTTTGGTCGCCATTAGTACCTCGGCCAAACGTGAAGAAGCTGCGATGAATGATGAAAGATGCCCTATTTCCGCTCCAAAAGTGTGTAAATATGAAATTATAATCTTAAGATTGCCTTCGAGCAAAAAATCCCAACCACATTGTTGTTAGTTATGATATTATCATTTTCCTTGAGCGTAGGTTTTATGTTTATATACTTAGAATTTATTTAATTGTTATGTTGTATTTATAGTGACTCATTAACGTCAACATCAGACTCACAGATAATCCGCAAAACCGTCAAGAAATCTTAATTTAATGAAAAAAAAAACTCTGCTTGCTGGAATGTACATCTAGTACACGGGCTACCTAATTATAAAGGTGAATACTGGTGCAGTGTTTCTCTCAAGCTTAGGAGATAAGATGACAATCATTCCCTTAAAATTCGGAAAAGGAGAATAAAAGGGATCCCAGATTCTAAGATGAAAGCCGCAGATGCAACCGAAAGTGACACTAAGAAAAGGATAACTTTAAAAAATAACAATAATACTGTTTCAACCAATTAGCCTATCACAGGCCACGGCTGGACATAGGCCTCACCCAATGTTGAGAGGCTTTAGCTCACTGTGTCCACGCTGGCCAGACGGGTTGGTATAGGGTTTTATTTCGAGTGTTCCTTCTCTCGCAGTGATATCGTCTGCGTAATTTTAATCAGTGTAATAGGTCGGTTACCTACCTAACAGTTGTAGTTATAAGCATCGAACAATAAAATATTAATAGTGTTTATCGGAAATCAGTATCTGCTTAGGTACTTATTTTTCTATACCACTTAAATGGCAGACAAGCACACGGCCTACCTGATAGAAAGTAGTTAGATACATTGGCCAATGGACGTGTGCAACACCAGGGGAGTCACACTCATGGGTGCTGCTGACCCTGTAAGAACTGAGAGTTTCTGTACCGTCAGTGTAGAAAACAAAGCAGAAATAGACTTTGGTCTTCCCACTGACAGCACAAAAGCTCTCCAGTGAGCTCTGGCCGCCCTACTCACCGCTGGGAATTATTAGTACCTTCCATTTTATTTGTCAAAATTATTATTATTAAAAATGACAATTACAAAAATGTCAAATAGCCAACAAAGTCTATGAAAATAATATTATAATATACATTCGTGTATTATTATATTGTCAAAGTGTCTATATTATATCTTCAATCATCAGGCATTACGGAATCCGACTGCGGCCATTATTATAGACATTAATTTTTTTTGGCTATTATCATAATTTTTTTATTTGCTATTTCTATATCGTGTAACTGGTTTTACATTCATTTTATTTGTGATATAGTATTATTTTTGAAGTTAACTTCATTATGCAAATATTTACGTTCAACATTTCGAATTATAAATTAATTGTTCATTTAAGCCGGTATAGGCTGATTTTATAGTCATTTCTGAGCGAAGAATTCTGGGCACAGATTCGATAGCAAATACTTCTGGAATTTTTTTATAACAGCCACTAATGTTTCCCTTCCCATGTACATTATGCCCATTCATTATAAAAAACAATCCCTGAATTATTCCAAATATTCTCCCTAATACTGCCAGACGATTTGCTATCGAAACAATGCTCAAAATCTTTCGGTTCGGAACGAATAATAAATCAGCCGGTGTATATCCCGCCCGCGTTGATGTCTAATCCCAAGGTCTAATCTATCTTTTTACCAAATTTTATCAAAATCGATTCAGTGATAGTGTGAAAGCGTAACAGAGATATAGATAGTTACTTTCGCATTTATAATATTATTATCGAGTATGGTTTATCATAATCATCAATTTATTCATTCATACCTTAAAGGGGTAATGAAGGGTGTAGGTATACGGGATTCCACCAAAATATTTGGGGCTCAAATCAACATCAACTGCAAACAAAGTACACCATTCACCTGTTGGTTAGCGGGCAAGGCTATAGCGCAGGCTTTTCTCTTAGTCGCTCCCATATAAGTATAACAAACCAATTTTTTTAGATATTTTTGAAAACGTTTTATAACTTCCAGGTTCGAGTCCATTTTTTTACTTGCAGGATATACCCACAGAAAAGTCGGAGCCAGAGGTTATATCGAACTCGAACTAACTAAAACGCACGCCGTCTGTGGGCCGCAGTGCAAGGCCGAAAGGGAGATAGCTAGTGCTTATCCCTCGCACCCCGGCTGACCCAGGGCCTAGGTTTGAGTCTACCGTGGTGCAATAATGAAACTCCTTTATATATATGATTTTAGATTGACATGGTCATTTACATTAAAATTAAAATTAACCAAAGACAGTTTTCCCTTAGAACATCCAGGTGTTTATAAAGTTGACTGCAGCTGTGGGAGCTCCTATATAGGCCAGACCAAACGTACTGTCTCAAGCCGGATCAAGGAGCACATCAGGGCGGTCAAAAACAACGAGCCACAGAAATCGGCTATCGCTCAACATCTTTTTGAGGAGGGGACGAATCACTGGATTGAGTTACATAACCCTCAGATTCTCTCGAGAGAACTCCACTACATACCCAGAATGGTGAAAGAAGCAATTGAAATAAAAAAGTACAAGAACTTCAACCGGGAGGATGGGTTTCAACTGTCGAGTGTCTGGCATCCAGTGATCCGTATGTTCACAAGGCCCAAACAAACTACAATTCCAAAAACCGCGTGAGCCGATATTGTGAGTGTTGTGTGTCGTGAACGTGATCGAGTGCGTAGTGAGAACGCGGACAGTGGTAGTGGTGACGCGCGTCAGAAACGAGTGAGGAAGAGGGTAGACCGATACGGTTTGCCGAGTAACAACTAGCTTGCAGAACTTTAGTACATCCGTGATCATGGCACTTGTAACAGAGCCGAAATATCGGATTCTCGAAAAAGATAATAATCATGGTAAATACCCCTCTTATAATTTTAATTTTAAACTCCATTATGCTCCATATGATGTTTAACTATCTATCATCTGCGTAGTGACGGCGAAAAAATACAACTATCACCACCCCGTCTTATCCAAAGGATATCGTAAAATAAGCAGACGATGAGACGGCGAAGGAAAACGTGAGATAAAAACAACTTAAAGAAAGAACTAGCCAGAATGATCCGAATGTGTTAGGCAGCGTTTCGCAAACTACATCACGTCTTCTCTTCTCCCCTACCGCTGTGCCTGAAAACGAAAGTCATTGACCAGTGTGTCCTACCTGTTATGACTTACAGTTCCGAAACGTGGACACTAACGGTAGGGCTAGTCCATAAACTAAAAGTCGCGCAGCGGGCTATGGAGCGAGATATGCTTGGAGTTTCTATGAAGGATAAAATCCGAAACGAGGTGTTTCGATAAAGATCCAAATTTACCGACATAGCTCGCAGAATAAGCAAGATGAAGTGGCAATGGGCTGACCACGTCTGTCGAAGGACCGATGGCCATTAGAGCAGAGTGGAGATCGCGAGAAAGCAAATGGAAGGTAGGACACCCCCTGGCCAGATGGACTGACGACTGGAAAAAGGTGGCTGGGACAGACTGGATGCGGAAGGCGGAGCATCAGATGAAATATCGCACTTTGGGAGAAGTCTTTATCCAGCAGTGAGTGCGTCGGGCTAATTGATTATATTGATTGACAATTTTAAAATTCTGGCGCAATACCTTAACCTATGTGTAACATTGTATTTATCTATAAACAATATTACCTACTATTAAAAAAAAAACCGTATCAATGTTTTTGTACCATAGCGCAGATACTACTACAAACTGTAAACAGTTGAAAAACAGGCAAACATTGGTAAGTATTTTTTTATGATATCGCTCTTGACAATGCGCAGATTGCTAAGCATTTACATGAGCACCGCATTGATTTATTTACTGTTGGGCACCGCGATCTTATTGTACGGTACGGCAATACATAGTTTGTCAAGGTAAAGATCTTATCGTACTAAGTAGTAGGCCTAAACTAAACTTTAAAGTTCAAGAGCACTTTCAGTAGTATTAATCTGTACTAATGTTATCGTGACCGAATAAACACACTGATCGAGCATTTTAAAATCATTAACATTTAAAATAGAAATAAAAGTTGAATATTATTGAGTACGTAAATAATATTTACCGTTTATTTCTATTTTCCCATGATCATGACCGCTGAAAAGTAGCCGAAACGTCGGGCTTAATGTACAAATAAGTACTTAAATCGCAATTGAAACATTTGAAAATTAGTTTTATATCAGTGAGTGATATTCGAGTAAAGTTCAGACCGTTTCAAGAAGTGATTATTATAAGATAATTCGGTGTAGTATGGTCAGCAAGTAGACTTTTAAATTAGTTCCAGAAACGGTACCCTTTTCCTGAAATTTTAATATAAAAGCAGATTTTTATCCGTGTGGTGACGCTTTGACTTGACTTTGTGACTAACGGATAAAATACACAGACAATATCAATGCGAGAGAAGCAAAACTCGAAAAGAAAAGAGACGAAAGAAAAAAGACGGGTTGCACTCCGGGAGTGCCGGCAGAAGTGAAAACATTTTCTTTCTTTCTTTCTTCGTTATATACAGAGAAAAAGATAAAAAGAATACACCGTGCCATACCATACCATACCTATAATATAGCGCCAATCATAGAACCTATCACTAATTTTTTGTCAGAAAAAATAATGAATATAGAAGAAAAAATAATCTACAAAAAGAAAAAATAATCACAAAAAGTGTCAGATGCTCAGGTTCGAACCCGGTAGTATCTGAAACCATAAGGACTTATAATCGAAGCGTTTACCGCGAAGCTACGAAGCTTCTTAACGCATCTAACAAAATAAACAATCTGTAGCTGTTGTAATGTTGTATGACGTCAGTCGTCGGTTACGGTTCAAAGGTTAAGTAATCCTGACGCGAGTTTAACACATCCCATCCAACGCCGCTAAAGAAGTTCTCACTTCAAAAACCTGTACCGCCTCGTAGGTCAAACCCTCCCAACATTGGGAGAGGTATTTATTCAGCACTGGAGTGCGATAGGTTAATTAATCAATTGATTATAGTGTATTCATAGTACTGTATTCACGGACCCGAAGTCTAGAAGCGTTCATATTTAACTGTATATAAGCACTTTATACATCTACTGTACGAGCATCTTTCTTGATGTCATCAGGGCAGTACAAAACAGGTTCTGTTTGTTAATAGCAAAATTAATATATTACATTGTCTTGCTCTATAAATAAAGTAATGCCTAATCATAGTTTTTATGAATAAATTTGAGTTTATTGTTAATAAATGTAAATCTGAACGTATAATCTGTAGTATAACAAAGCAGCCAAATATTTACTTTAGATTTAGGTGCAGTTTTTTTTAAGTAATAATGTTATTTTTTAAGAATACTTACCAATACCGACCAGCACATCAAAATTCCGAAAATTAATTTTGCTACACATACTTCCATAATAAGGTTAATAAATTGAAATAAATTGAAAGCATTCGCCTGATGGTAATCTGAGAAAGAATAGTGTCCATAATTAAAATTGCTGTTCCTAGAATTGGATATTTTTCTGTTGTGTAAAAAAAATATTTAGCTGAACCACAGATAACATAACACTAAGCTGAACTTATTAAATTAGGAATAGTAAAAGAGTAATAACAGTTGCGTCGGTTCCGGTCGGTTCTTATTCTATCGTTTTTATTTATTTTATTCATCCACCCAACTTATTCACTATTAAATATTATGACGTCACAAATAAATTTTCGATACAATTTTAACTTACCGTTTTGACGCTTAATAATAAGTACTAATCAGTCTTATACTTAATTGCGGTCCCTACTTTGATGGTCTCGCCTTGGCATAAGTTTTATTTTATTACTAGCTTTTTGCCTGCGGCTTCGTCCGCGTGAATATCGGTTTTCGCCACCAAGTCTTTTTTTTACCCGACTACCACAAAAGGAGGGTTATGATTTTGACAGGATATGTATGTATCATGTATGTAGCGTCTCAATTACTTAGAACTGGACAAATGAAGTATAGTTAGAAGCACCTTGGTCGACCGCTGGTTATAAGAAGCTATAGGAAGTGTCACTGAATCTAATAATTAAAATAAATTTGAGATAAATTTGCCGTTTGGTCTCTAATTTGGGCCTAATTAGCTCATTTCAAATATGTATTAGCTGTTGCTTGCCCCAAAATCATATAAATAATACGACGGGACCCTGAATCTGACATTACTAAGACCAATTTTCGTCTGTCTGTCAACAGGCTGTGTATCTCATGATCCGGGATAGCTAGGCAGTTGAAATTTTCACAGATACTATATTTTTGTTGCCGTTCTAACAACAAAGACTAAAAGCAGAATAAAATATAAATTTAACGTGGGCTCCCGTATTACAAAGGTGATATTTGCCGTATTTTCGTCGGCCCTGGATGCCATACGAACATCATCGTCTTCACGAAGACGTATTTTGACGAAAATTTCGCAGTTCAGACAAACCTATAGTGACTGGAAGAACTGTAATTCTCCATAATAAAATGCAACAATAATGGTGGCAGAGTGACCGTGCCTTTTGTAGCTGATGCTGAGTCAGCATGGTTTGCCAGTAGTTCAGCCACGTCCCGCGTTATCCAGGGTACTTTGAAGGCTAAGGCGATTAGCACACTGCCCCGCGCCCCGGCGGCGGGGCGCAGTAAAAGCGGCCAAGTGCGTGATCACGGTGGAGTGCAGATCTGCCTCCGCGTGAAGAATTGTCTGCTGTCACCAGCTGTCTCGCAGTTTATACACGTCGCATTGCATTATTATTAATTTTCAGTTTGCCTCAAACACCCACACAGAAATTTCTAAAAGCTCTCGGACTAAAATCTCGCCAATATCACGCGCGTGATGGCAGATTCCAGTTTGTCATACCTCACGTTTTTCCCTGCCATTTGCACGGGGTCTCGTGTTCTCTGCTTGTACACGCGTGATCTGCCACGCCACGCGTGTTTGCGTTGTCAATGTGTTGGACCCCGCGTGTTTTCTATACAAAAAGAGCTCCGCAGAGGCGATGCAACACCACGCTTCCCCGCGCCCCGCCGCGTGACGCGGAGCAGTGGGATATTCGCCTTAGGGAGCAGTTAGTGGAATTGGAGGTATGACTACACGCGCTGTCAGCTCTTCACTTGGAAACATGACTGGATGACAATTCTTTGCGAGTGGCGTTAGCCATCCGCCTGAGTTGCAAGGTGTGTGAACCCCATAGATGGACCTTGGGTTTCATGCTGGTGGAGGCCGATGATGGAGGTATAATAATATGTAATATAATATCTTCATCCTTGCGTTAATGCTGGTTGTGTTTGAAGCTTTGACCTTGGAGTCCTGGGTCTGCTTTTCCCAGTCTAACTGCGTGTTTGACTGAACGACATTTTCTCTCCGAGTTACGAAACTACCCAGACCAATGCAAGCAGACATTTTGCTGTATACAAATATTTGCACGGAGCGGGAATCAAACCTGCGTCCTCTGCGTAGTACTCGCATTCACTACCGCCACGACACAGAAGCTTTCAAGAAATATAGAAAAACACACAAAATTATATCGCAATTGATTTTTATTTTTATAAGTTTAATAGATTCCACCTTCATAAATACAACTCGGTTAACGTGTTAAACAGAATTAGCTATATGCCTATACATACCTAATACTGTGATATGTAATAGCAGTCCATTAATGTAAACATTGTTTTGAAGATTTTTGGGGAATTATCACTTGTCAATCAAGAAAGACAAGCGAAATATTATGGTCTTCTTCTTTACGTGTCGTTAGTGGCCAATTTTCACTGAACACATTGTATCACGATGGCCTTCAAGAGAAAGTATTCAGAAATGCCCTCCCTAAGCCCGAGCTTTTAGAGGATGATGATCGTTCTGCGATTGTCACCGTCCGGCGTACATGAGGCACAGGAGAGTGTTAGATTTCTCCCGTTTCTTTTTCGCCGCTTCATTTACCTGCATCACTGCCTCGCAAAAGAACGTGCTGGTGTTCCACGTACTCTCGTTGCCGACCGTGACCAGCACCAGAATCAGCAGTATGTAGCTTTCCACTTCAACGGCTGCTTTGAAGACACGGCATTGCTCTATCCACTCTGGGCATTCTACCAGATTGTGAAGCGACGTGTCTACGGGGAAAAACCGGCAGTGGTGTCACTCGGGTGTCAGTACCTGGCCTATACGAAGCAGGTAATCACCGAAACAGCCGTATCCAGTGTGCACTTGCGTCAGCCGGTAGAAGAAGCTATCGTGGCGCGTCTCCAGCCATTCTTCCATGATGGGTCTTACCGGCACACTTAGGGTATGCCCTAAGCTTGGTAAAACATAATTTAAATAGCACAATTTGGTTGGTGCCTGATGGTCGTTGGTCGTGATGATTGAGTATTAGAAATCTCTGATCTCTCTCTAAAAGAATTTGAAAAAATTCCAGTTCTGAATAACTTATCAATTACCTATCAGCCCCTCTAGACAAGTGGCACTTCGCTAGCCGGTGTTTGGTGGAATAGAATGACGAAAGTATGGGATTTGACGTATTTGACATGCGTTAATGACTGTCATATACGGCAGGATTGGGATTAAAGAATACGTTTTATATAATTAGGTACCCTTTTTACGCCCTTGGGGTTTATATTTCAAAAAATCCTTTCCTAGTACACCTCCACGCACCAAAACAAACATTCTCTACAAATTTCAACCAGAGGTTTAGGCTGTACGTTGTCTCTAAGTCAGTCAGGACAATGAATGTTATATAAGAGATAAGCGACTTTAGTCGAAGATTAAGATTCATTAGATCTACCACATAAATTAATAAATTGTCCCCGTCGCGTCGCATAATGATTAGTATATTAATGACGTATCTCGGTTTCACAGTGCAAACAACCAATCAGGATCGCGTACGTCCGCGCCACAGCGCTCGACCAATCAGAATCGAATGAGTCGATTCCCCGCTCCGACCGTGCCTATAAATACAGCTGTGATTCAAGGTTCGGCATTAGTCGCAAGTCAGCCGCCGGCGAGGCAAGGTCTCCGAAGTTGTCGTCGCCCGGCCCTGCGCCACTGAAGATGTCGACCGCAGTGATCGACGAAACGTCTGGAACGCAAGTTTCACATCGACCACGGCCAAACAGCCCGGAAGCAGTATATTCTACATGCAACGCCGGCCGTGAAAGCCTGAAGACTTATATTTAATATACTTTGTTAAACAAACTCTCGAATACTGACCTTAACGCATCTGAACAAACACAACTTTCAAAGACAAATAATGCAGGAAAGGAAAAAAAATCAACCTGAATAATAAAATAGGTACGGTCAGCTGCAGAGTTAAGTAACCCCCTTGTATTCAAACGTTCATACAAAGGGGGTTACTTATATCTGCAGCTGACTGTACCTACTAAGTACCTAGTCTGAATTGTATTTTTATATGGTACTAGCTTTGCTCACGGCTCCACCCACCTGGATGCCGGTTATCGCGACCAAACATAGCCTAGGTCCTTTCTCAAGGTCAAATCTTCCCCTATACCAAATTTCATTAAAATCGGTTCAGTGGTTTAGGCGTGAAAGACGGACACACACACATATTCCTATTTATAATATTTTTAATTGGTGTTGTCGGAACCTTACGCGAATATCACTTAATGAAGTAAAACCACTTTTTAATTAATTCTTTCGTGGGATATTTGGTATTATTTCGCCCGACGTTTCGGCAACCATGGTCCGTCAGCGTCCTCGGCTGTTGAAAAGTAGCCGAAACGTTGTGCTAAATGTAAATAATACCAAATATCTCACGATAGTTAACTGCATAGGCAGTTAATTAAACGGCTGATAAAGCTAGTTGGCGGCGACATATACATAATGTTTCTAAAATATTTCATTTGGTAATACTTGACCAATGGGTATGTATAGAGAAAAAACTCACAAGATTTATTAGGACACAATATTAAATTTTGGCCACACTAAAATCGATCTAATGGATATCTTTAATATCCCCTCAGGGACAGAATTTATATTTGAATCGGACTAATGCAACGCTCAGAGGGTATTGGCCAGCAATGGACCCAAAATGTGCTCAAAATCTACTCTATATGCGCAGTACAAGTTTTGCAGCCACTCTACCAACTTTGAATGGCGACGATATAATATTGCCAAACCTGAATTTGAAGAGAATTACGATATGACAAAACTCTAATGGATCTTTCTGAATAACATTATTATATTCATGTGCTCATAATAGTGTCTGAGTGCAAACATTTAATTATATGCGTTAAAATATTATATATGTAATAAAAAAAAAACTAATTACAGCTGCACAAAATTCTTTAGCTCAAAGCTAAAGAGTTTGTTTGTTTGTTTGTTTGGTTGAACGCGCTTATCTCAGAAAATTGAATTTTATAAATCTTTGTCATATGATAATAAAGAAATAATAAAGGAAAAAAATTAAAAAAAATAAAGGGAATAATTATACTGGTGCCAATAAAAACATATTTGTGTTACTCAAGAGAGCGGTATATTATCAAATCCGGCAGATGCAAATATAACATATATGATTTGAAAGGCAATTATTATACATATGTGGCTTGAAGGGGTAATTTATATAAAGAGGCAGATTGGTTAATATGATATGAAAATAAGTTGATGATGACATTGAGCGATAACTGGAGATTTTAATTTGTAACCAAGGTGATAAATTAATTTTCGATGAACATAACATATTAGACATAGATACCTCTTTTATTATTTAGTAGCTGATGCCCGCGGCATCGCGACCAAATATAGAGGGTATGTCCTTCATCAAGCTCTTGTCTGTCTTGTAGACCCAGAGACTCATAAACACA
Organism: Eilema caniola; assembly: GCA_949126895.1. Lineage (NCBI taxonomy): Eukaryota > Metazoa > Arthropoda > Insecta > Lepidoptera > Erebidae > Eilema > Eilema caniola. The sequence goes on from OX421474.1 coordinate 24,391,411, forward strand.
GAAAATATCCTTACATCATATAGTGTAGATTTAAAAATATTTAGATTTCTGTTACACTGGAAAACATTTCAAAAATATTTGTGATCATTTTCTCAAGTTGTTGTATGTATCTCTGTGGGTACGTCCTGTGTTCTCTGCCTATAAGGTAGGTATAACGAATAGGAATAAATCATCGCCTTTCCGACGAAACTTACTTTATTGTAAGTAGCTCCTTTTTAACAGGATCAAAAGTAAATTTGTTGGAATATTTGAAACCGCATCGTTTCTGTGAAAAAGTGACGAATTGAAGGAAATAAAAATATCAGATATCCTGAATAAGAAAAAAACTTTTCCAAACTAGCCTTCCACCCGCAACACCGCCCACTTAAATGTCGCTTTTCCCATTTATTGGTCATATTTCAATTTCATCAATTGCGATCCAACTTACGTAAGAATTTAAATATGACCATGACCTTCAAACAAAAGACACCACATCAAAATCCGTTCAATATTTTTACGTACATCGCAAATAAACAGACAAACAGACAAGAATTCCCAAATATATATTTTTGTGTTCAGTTTCATTAATAGAACATAGCCCAATTATTTTTTAAATATCTCCAATGGACAGACGCGACCAATTAACAATTATATATAATAGTATTAAATAGATTTGAAGTTAAAGAAATTTTTAATACCTACCTATAATGTAGATTACAGATGCCTCCGTGGCGGAGCGGTAGTGAACGCGACCGCTGCGCAGGAGGCGCCGGTTCGGTCCCCGCTCAGTGCGAATATTTGTATGCATGAATATGGGTATTTGCATTGCTCTGATCGTGCCTTGGAGAGCACATTAAGCTGTCGGACCCGGTTGCCATACAAACATCTATGGCAGTCGTTACGGGTAGTTGGAGCCCTCAAAAGTTTACAATTGATCTAACTGCTATACTTCGATATCACCTTTTTTTTTATATTTTTTACATATTTTACATATTTATTTCAAGGTTACAATTTCATTATAACTTATGGTAAGAATTTAAAATATAATACCTAATTACATTAACAATTTGGGACCTACCTGACCTAGGTTTTTGTAAACCTGTGTTTCAGACTATATCCGTTCAATGATAATTACTTGTTGCAATCAATTAGTCAACATAAACCAAAGAATCTATTGCATATTTACAGCTTAACGCTACCTACTTTAGTATTTCTAGCAGTTTTTCTGTGTCCGCATAATCTAGTTTTTCTAGGTGTTCTGTAATTAAAGCCTTGCAGTTCCAATAACTAAGGCTATGTATGTTTAGTAATTTTTTAAATTTGTTATGTAGAAAAGGACCCAAAAACATATAAAATCTATTTACAAACTCATGTTTAGTTTGTGGTTTTTCACAAACTATTCCCTGTCTTCTTTTATCTAAGGTTATTGTTTGGGGAGGAAGTTTGGTATGTTGGTATACTCGTAGTGTGAGGTTTAGAATAAACAATTGGCGCACTGTTAGCACTTTACATGACTTGTAGAGCTGATCTGTGGGGAACCTATATGGTCGAAAAGTGGCTACTTTTAAGATTGTTCTTTGGGGGGTCAAATGGCAGTCGCTTCGCGGAAAATGTCGAATTTTAGCCAAATTCGCAGTTGGACTGGTAAATAACGGACTCCACACTCCAAGTTGATAGCTTCGGATGCGACTGGGTTTAACGCTAGGATTAAGAATAAGAATGTAGATTATAAAAGACTGTTCTTAGAAATTAGGTCAATGTCAAGAATTTTGGCTTATAAGTAATATTTACTTATCTACAAATCTTAATTAATAAAATAGCAATAGCATTTGCATATGAGAATAACCAAATTACATTTATTATTTATGTAATAGTACATATTCATAATGTAAGATAAATTATCTAAGTCTGCATTAATTGAAGTCAATCTTAACTACTAATCTACATAGTAAATATAAGAAAAAAAAGACGGGTTGCACTCCGGGAGTGCCGGCAGAAGTGAAAACTTTTTCTTTCTTTCTTTCTTCGTTATATACATAGAAAAAGATAAAAAGAACATACCATACCATACCATAACATACCTATAATATAGCGCCAATCATAGAACCTGTCACTATTTTTTTGCTAATTTTCTGTTAGAAGAAATTAATAAATTACAAAAAGAAAAAATAATCACAGAAAGTAATAAATTACAAAAAGAAAAATAATCACAAAAAGAAATAAATTACAAAAAGAAAAAATAATCACAAAAAGTGTCAGAAGCCCAGATTCGAACCCGGTACTATCTGAAACCATAAGGACTTACAGTCGAAGCGCTTACCGCTAAGCTACAAAGCTTCTTAGCGTGCCTAGCAAAATAAACACTCTGTAACTAGGAATGTTGTATGACGTCATGTCGTCCTACAAAGTCATCGGTTACGGGTCAAAGGTCACGTGCTCCTGGCGCGAGTTTAACACGTGGTCCTGACGCAAGTAGGTCTCGTGATCCTGACGCGAGTTAAACACGTGATCCAGACGTGGGTTTAACACTTTTTACCCATCCAACGCCGCTAAAGAAGTTTTCACTTCGGAAATATCCGTATCGAATTAGCTAGTCTGGCCAACGTAAGATGGGTTTAGAAAACGGCGATATATGTATTTGAAAGATCAACAGTTTACAACACTGACTATGACCCACTAAATACTGAAATAACAGAATTGACACCATGATTTCTTTTTCATATTTTATAGTACTAATGACATGTTTGTGTTTAGGTAGCATACTTATAAATATAAATAACAATTACTCCATTAATAACGGCTGATATATAGACCTTTAAAGTTACATAGCATATTTAAAAATAATTAATTATTCACCAATTACTATAATTATTTGGTATTGAAAATAAGTAAGCATTAATAATTAATGTTTATTAATTTTCAATATTATGCAAGTGGCCAGTAATAAAAATAATTAATTACTTTGAAAGTGATCGTAAAACTGTTTATGAGTTATCAAGAATTTGCAAAAACAATAAAATACTAACTGACAAAGCAAAAATTGTTGCCATATATAAAAGCTTGAAAAAAAGACTTGTTTATCTATCGTTGAACAGACTAGGCTAAGTAGTAATTACTGGTGTAGTCTAGCCAACGACAAGACTAATTAATTTGCCAATTTTCAATTGCCCTGTTTCTAATGCTGCCTCTACACGTTGGTGAAAGTGGAAGTGCTTTTCTTGACGAACGTGTGTTCGTCAATGTGTAGAGCTGATACAATAAATCATTATTATATGTTCTATGAGACCCACTTACACATGCCTTATTTGCTCGGTGCGGTCAATTAATCAGTACAGCCCCTCTAGACAAATGACAATTCGCTAGCCGGCGTTTGATGGAATAGAATGACGAATGTATGGGATTTGACGTAAATGACAGTCGTTAACGCATGTCAAATACGTCAAATCCTATACATTCGTCATTCTATTCCATCAAACGTCTGCTAGCGAATTGCCACTTGTCTAGAGGGGCAGTACTCATTTGTTCTGCCGTCTACGTGCCCATCTTCTATTCTCGTAACGACATTCTCTATCAGACACTCTTATTTTTTAATATCTGTATTCCTTCAACTCTTTCAATTTGACATAAAAAAAATGTTATTGTATTGCACTATTTTGAGAAATAAATAAACCGACAACGAAAATTCAGATACGCTAAAGACATAAGATTGGCTGTGAAATACTTTCAAAATAATAGTATCTACATTTCTTTTTATTTACTACACTTCATGCACAACGTACAATGGCGGACTTAATGCCTTATGCTATATAGAGGTAGGCACAAAAGAAGTATATTTTAATATTGTAAACATTTTTATTCTCTTATCTTTCTCTCCCGAAGGTGACTGACTCACTCAGTGGCACAGAATATGGCTCAATCGTAATCAAAGTCCAGTTCATTAGGTGTCATATCGTATATCTAAATGTATTATCATCACGATTATCATAATGCTTTTTTTGTTATCCCAGGCAAATCGGTATAAAACTGTTTAGCTTTCATTTCAATCGTTAATCTGTGTTGTTTTTCTCGTGAGACCGTCGCGTTGTGTCAGGTAAATTGGCCTCAAGCCACCTTTTTAGTGAAATATGGACTATAATACCACAAAAACAATTAAAACTGGACAATTGAACCCACGGGTTTAGTAGGATACGCATCGATGTGCCCGGGAGGGAAATAACTGCCCGTCAGAAATATGAAATGGACGTACGATTGTACGACTTTTGTAACTCAAAATACGTTGATTGCAAGTAAGGTGGCGGCCCTACCTCACTGGAGAATTTTTGTGCAAGATCAAAGGCTATCCTGCTTTGTTTTCTGCATTGATGGTACAGAAACTCTCTGCTCTTACAGGACCAATAAAAAAAGTTTGACTCCCCTGATGTTGCACACGTCCATAGGAACCGAAAGGACGTGCACTTGTGTGAGCAGAAAGGCCCTTTCGGGGCACGGACGCTCGGTAGGATACGATTACGATCCGACCCCGAACCTGACACGGCAAGAGTGGATAGATCTTTGAACTTCAGTTCTGTTTCCAAGCTAAGCATTAATCAATTTTTAAAAATATATATAGGTAGGTACACCTCAGGGCATATTTCTTGGACCTAAAATGTGCTCTATACTCGCAGTACCTACACGTTTCCTGGGTATCTTCTCGCACCACTCGCACCAGGGCCTCATCGTTTGTTTGGCGACTTACGTCCACGATATGTGTCCCTAGGTATACTCAGTTTATGATAAAACAAGATCTCACGTCAAGTATTGCTAAAAATATGTACGAAACCACGTTTAAAATAATTTCAATATACGAAATGGAAAGCACATGAATAATTTTGTTAAGGAAAGTAAGTTATGCTTTGACATTCTCATTTTTTTTTAATTCAAAAGCATTAGAAAGTGGGTTTGACGTAGATTTCTAGTTTATGGTTTTAGATAACAGTTTTGTGGGTGATCGACTAACACTGGCGTTAACAGCTACTCTATTAGCAAGTCACAGCGTGTCGCCATAAATAAAACAGTGTTGTAGATGTGTTCGACAGGTACAGGCTTCGCAGGTTTGAATCCCGCTGAGTATTATTATTTTTATGCATGAATATGATATTTTCTTTGATTATGACTTTATGGTACTTATAATCACTAGTGTGTCGTAGGGTTGTCAGATTTCATCCGATATTCTTTATTTAAATCATAATGAAATTGTCCAGACCAGAGTATGATGGATTTAGGGTTACCAGATCTCCGGATTTGTCCTGAGATCTCGGGATTTTTGGACTCGTCTCAGGATTGCGGCCGGATTTTGCAAATCTCGTGAAATCTCAGGATTTTTTAGAATAATACAACTTATAGGTACATTTTTAAAATATCTTTATTTTTTTATTGTTACAAATTGAACAAAAGACTTCGGTACGTTCTCTCCCCACTTTTATATTCGGAATTTTTTCCTTTAAAATATCTGTGAATGTACAGCTATATCGTGATCTAGGATGGTAATTATACGACGTGCAGCGCGCCAACAGTATTTGACGAAAATGATAATAGGTAAACACGACTTTTGAAAAAGAAGTAGCTTTTTTCGCTCAATTTCAGAACCTGTAATAAATCTCCGGCTTTTTCAATGGAACTCAGGCTTTTACTCCGGACTTTTGATTTTTCCATCTGGTAAACCTAGATGGATTAGAGGTTAACACCGCATTACATACTTGATGTGCTATTCGCCCAATACCCTTTCGATCTTCGTACCCAAGTCCCGTGGCCAACCTTTTTCAATTCCCCTTATAGCATTCTCTTTCAGGCCACAATATTTTCGTATGTCTATAAGCTTCCTCTTATCAGCCAGCGTTACTCCACACACACAGCGCAGTGACCGTATTTCAACTAAGTTCATTCTACTGACTCTACTCACTTTTCTAAGGATACCCGTCAGCACAGTCCTTTACTTTTCTCCTTCGAATCTGTCATTCCTTCCTCAAGTCCGAGTTCCAGTACCCAAGTCTATAACTAACGCTTATTCTACATCATAACATAATCATTACTCTTTTTATATATATATATTACTCTTTTTGTTAAAAATAACACGGAACTATTTGAGAAAGCATGCGTGAATAAAAAGTACCTCGCAAGAGACTTAACCAAACTGGCAGTTACTCGGTCAGCAAGCAATTTTAATCAAATTAATTGTAACGGCATGATAGTTAAAGTTTTCAATCACATACCACGAACCCTGAGAGAGTTACCTTTTCCAAAATTTAGGAAGGAATTATTTAAATGGTTGACTGAAAACTGCTTTTACACTATCCATGAATTTCTGGATAATAAATGCAATTATTGAGTAAAAGATGTTATTATATTTCATTGATGCCTAATTTTGTAAGAAAATGTACATGTATATGTAAATGTTGTATTTATAATTGACTTAATTTTAATGGTGTATTTTTTTTGAATTGTGTATTTTTAGTGTAATTATTAGATACTTTTGAATTGATATTTTTGTTTTATGACAGTATATTGACATTACAATCACGATTACAATTACCTAAAGGTTAAATAATTATGTATAATTATGCAACAGTATAATTTGACATTTGTAATTAATTTTGTAACGCTCTAATTAAAATAAATAAAAAAATAAATTTGCATGCCGATAGATCGACGAGACACACCGCACTTTAAGAAACCAACATTATGTAACATCCTTCACACTGTGTTTCATGCAAATAAAGACTTCTATTCTATTCTATTCTATTAATTTCTAGATTCCGCGATTATGCTAGATTTTGTCAGCCTCCGTGACGTAGCGGTAGTGAACGCGGCCGCTGCGCAGGAGTCGCGGGTTCGATCCCCGCTCAGTGCAAATATTTGTATACATGAATATGGGTATTTGCATTGGTCTGATCGTGCCTCGGAGAGCACGTTAAGCCGTCAGTCCCGGTTGCCATACAAACATCTATGGCACTCGTTACGGGTAGTTGGAGCCCTCAAAAATCCAACAACTGGTCTAGCTGCAATGCTTCAATATCGCCTTTGGGTTGTGGAGGTCATATGGCAGTCGCTTCACGGAAAATATCGAAGTTTAGCCAAATCCGCAGTTAGACTGGTAAAAAGCGGACCCCAGACTCCAAGTTGAAAAGCTTCGGATGCGACTGGGATTAACGCTAGGATGAAGAAGATAACTCTTTCTAGCATATCACTTTTAAAACTTACGCTGTTCATCGCATTCTGCAAATCCTCCGCTGATAATGTAAGTATAAAGATCAAGTTAATACAACCCACCCAATACATCCCTAAATTTTAAAATTGTTAAAGAAGTTTTTAAGCGCCATTAATCTTAAGAGCCCATATTAAGACGCTGTCCAAATCATACATTGAATATTAATCATGGGCCTTTGCTCAAAATTGGTTTTGGTTTTTAACAACACAGCCCAAGGAAAAGGGTTGATATCTTATGAAGTTCTGATTGTAAGTTTCAAGCGATACTTATCAATATTTTGGAATACAATTTCCTTGTTACGCTTAGGACTTGATTAGCAGTATGATGATATAATGGTAGGAGGTAGTGGAAAAACGGTAAGTTTTTTCAAATTGGAACACTTATCACCTTTGTCTAGTGTTCCGAGATCAGTCCTCGTCACCAACGAAGATTGAATGGGTACGTGGTACAACAGTCCTGCTGTTATCAGCAGCTGTAACATCTCAATCGCCACTCAGCCAACTTACCCAATCTCATAATATCATATCATATTTTATAAGATTGAAAAAGTTGCGATTGATTAAGTAAGCTTGATAGTTACATCCATTCAGTTTCATCAGTAGATGATCACTCTTTCGTTATGCTCTATCTCGTTCGCTGCCACATCTGAATCACGTTCAAACAGCCAGCCAGACGCATGTGGCTATAATTTGGTACAGGCTTAGATTATGGTATGGAACAACACGTAGGGTACTTTTTATTTCAGGCCTAAGTTCTTATGGACCTCAGGCAACTGCTACCAGTAGTTACACATAATATGTTGTTACTTATTGTGAATTGTTAGAGGGAATGTTAGTAATTTCGGGGATTAATATTCTTAAAAAAATGGAAAATCATTTATATTATGAAAATCAATTAATAGTGTCAGGATTGTAATATCTAGTATAACGGCATTTTATATATTCCGTTCTTTGTTTAGTAGACACGTAGTAGGTACCTGGCACTGGGTAATTTATCATAACGTTAATAAAAAAAAAAAAAAAAAACACGTTATGTTTTAGTTTTTGTGTCCATACTTGATAGCCACGCCTTATAACGCAAGAAAATACTTAAAAATTTACAATGGGCGCACTTCATAAATTAATCATAAAAATAAATGATCACATTCAAATTTTTTGTTACGTTTTAAAAGGTATATATTTCAATAATTAATAAAATTATACGCAATGTCTACCGTATAATTATTTTTATAGTTGACTATATTGTTTTTGCTGTCGCTGCCGTATACTATGTCGGTCAAACAAAATTAGTCTATTGCAGTCTACTTTTGGAGATTTCCTTCTCTTGCAGTGATATCGTCTGCTTATTTTTCAGTTAATCTTCTCTTACGAGGCCCTTCAGATAAAGGCGCCCACTCACTAACAGTTTACCGGACGACGGCCGGACGATATAAATCTGTCAGTTAATCGCAATAACCCACACACTCACAGTTTCGTTAACGATTTTGGACTGACGACTAATACGATCCGATAGTGTGTGGCCGCCGAACGATTCCGGACAGTTCTAAGCCGGACAGTCCTAGGCCGTCAGGGCGAACGAGCACAACGGTCCTGTCGATCGACGTTTCGTGTCAGTTTTTACTAAGATTTTATTCATTTTTTGTACATACTCGTCTATATTTCTTATGCACATAGTCGATAAGGTTCAAAATAGCTAACACCTACTTCCCACAATGATTAGCACGTACTTATATAAGAATAACGTAGTGCAAGCTATTTTCAACCTTATTGACATCACAACAAATTTAGTTTTTTTTCTTATATTCGTGATCAGCAGCATTTATTTATGCGAAAAAACATGTAATTAAGAAAATGTCAATAAGGTCGAAAATCGCTTGCACTGTTTCGTACTCTCTATGTAACTGATATTAGACCATTACCGGCAGGCGATCGTACGACCTAAAACTGACGACTCACAACTGCTAGTGTATGGTTGCAAAACTGACAACAGGGAATTGCCGGCGGGCCAAAATCGCTTTAGTGTGTGGGCGCTATCGGCTAAGGACTGCAGGTCGCCGGACAGATCAGGAACTGCAGGCGGACTGCAGGCGGACTGTTAGTGAGTGGGCGCCTTAAGATTGGGTGGTAACACTTGTATTCTTTCTCCGTCACTACATAATTAAATAATATTCAATAGGTATTAATTTTGTAGGTACGAGTAGGTGCTGTTGGAATAGGATCCAAGAAGACATTAGTTTTCCAAGTATGCAGACCGAAGACTTCTCTCTGTTATAATGTTCCTAGGCCTAGTAATAGTCCTAGGCCATAATATGATCGGTTGCCAGTCACTATTATACCACCGTAATTAACATTATTTACATACCATATTATTTTAGTAAATTATGTATATGGTATATAAATTTAATATTACAAAGTCTCACCGCGGTAGCCTAGTGGTATGGGTAATGGACTGCTGAGACAAGGTTTTGGGTTCGATCCTAGGTTTTACCATGGCACACACCAATGACTTCGATGCTTTTCGAAGTTATGTGTGTATTTATCGCAGGTTTATAAGTGCCCGGTTATTGGCAATAGGCTCGCCACCTATTACATTGGGATCTGAACATAAACTGGCGAAATGCGGGTGCTAGCACCTCTGCTTACCCCTTCGGGGATATAGGCGTGAGTTTATGTTATGTAAACAATCCGTAATGTGCAAATAAATTTCGCAATAACTAGGTTTTTTTAATCAATTAAATATATTATTAATTTAAATTTATGTATTCATTTAGCAATTTTTACTTAGATATGTAAAATCTAACGACACATATACATAAAATATATAAGAGTCAACGAATATATCACTGATAAATAGTATTATTTATTTAACAAACATCAACGCCGAGCATCTTAGAAAAACTGATAATGTTACGGTAGACAGAATTTCATGTCGATTCGCTACGGGCTCTACGGCGACAACCAATGAGAGACGATATTCTTAGCAATCCATGGATTCTCCGTGCGGGTGCCGGGTCCATCGCGTTGCTGAGTTGGGAACTCGGAACAGTGCCTGGGACTTGCGACCCAAGTGTAGGTTTAGAAGGGGCCCCTTTTGTTGATGTACATCAACACTCACCTTCACTACCCAAGTTCCCCTCCCTGCCTAACCAAATTTGATACGAACCTACTAGTGCCGCTTTAGACATTCGTCCTAGTAATGAGCTTATTGTAGCTCTCGATAGGCCTAGATCTTTAAGTAGGTTATAGAGAGATTTAGCTGGTATACCTCTAGCTCCCACTTCTACTGCATACAAATTAACCACGTAACCGTTTTTGATTAATTCGTTTGTGAGATCATAGTATTTATTTTTCTTAAGTGTGTGGTCCTTCGGTATATTTGTTTCCCACGGTACAGTAAGTTCCACAAGGACCACATATTTTGTCGTTTTCGAGTATAGAAATATGTCCGGTCTAGATGACGAAACCCCAACATCCTCCGGAATTTTATAGTGCTTTTCATACGTGTCGATTAGGAGAGTCCAATCTGGGGCAGTATCTAAGATTGAATAAGGTTTGTTCCTGGATTTTATGGATGAACCTTCAGACACAAAGTTGATATGTCGTCTGTTAGTAGTCAATCCTTTTTGGGCTCTAGCTACTGCCAGACTCATTGCTTCGCGTATGATGAAAAGCACCTTATCGTGGCGGCGTGAGTATTGGCCTCTATCGAGAAGCACCCTACATCCTACTAATATGTGCCTAGCCGTCCCTATTGCCTCACCACACGTATAACATTGTTTTTCTGTGGCCTTCCCCCACCTTACCAGATTACTCTGGTCTGGAAGGGTCATCTGAAAGGCGTTAAGATAGAATTTTAACAGGGCCGGCGACCACTCATAGATCAAGGTGCGCCACTTTAAAGCCATCGGTATGCAGAACTCTCCCATTGTCAACCATTCGTTTTGGATTTCCAAATTCATCGCGTGCACTCGATATTTATCATTTTCGTCTTGCTTCAGAAAGGACCTAAGTATATCCTGGTCCCTTTTTGGCTCTCGTACTCCCAACCCCACTTTGTTCGACTGGGCTCCTATCATAAATCGTTTATGGAATATAAGTCTAGATTCAAGCTCGGACGCGTTATTATCTTTCGGGAGTGCCCTGACTGTGTCATCTTGGGATTTACCTAAGATGTGGGCTTTGGTAACTCTAAGGTGTTTATAGAGCTCCGATGGTTTCTTTAATTTCATCCCAAAATTATTCTGATCCCTAAATAAAGCAGAGGGATCAGCAGAGTGCGCTAGTCCAAGCCACGATTTTAGTGATTTTATGACAGTTGCATCTATTTTCGCGAGTAAGGTTTTGCCGAAATCGTATACCAGAAAAGGCCAAGTCAGACGTGATGTTAGGTAGTTGTCATATATCCAAGCTTTTTTGATATTATTCAGTGGTAGCTGATCTATCTTATTTAGGTCGTTTATAAACATATTGACAACTTCATCTAAGGATGGTGTGCGTCCTTGATGGTCTATCTTTCTCCCAAGAAATTTAAATGGGACCGATTCAGCGACTATGGAAACTGGTTTACCCCCTATGAAGAGTCCCGGGTCGTAGGAGGTAAATTTGGTGTCCCGTCTACCCAGACACAGACAGTGACACTTACTGGGCTTCGTTCTCAGTCCATTTGTCCACGAACAGAACTCATCGATTTCCTTTAATAGTTCCTGACATTGATTTGGATTACGCGTCAGTATTGCGAGGTCGTCAGCAAAAGCTAAGATGGACTCAGTGTATTTGTTATTTACTTTAAACCGATAACCCCATTTCTTTTCGTGACGTATTAATTTGGTGATTAAGATATTAATTACTATGTTAAATGCTATTGGTGACAGGCAGCATCCTTGAAACAGCCCAACATTATACCGTAGTGGTTCTGTGTGGTCTTTTTGGAAGCTTATAGCAAATTTTAGTTGTGAGTAATACGACGCGATTATCTCTATTACCACGGGTGGAAAGTTATACCATTGCAACGCGTATATCATAAGGTTATGTGGAATTGAGCCAAATGCGTTTTCTAGGTCTATCCAACATACCGTTATCTGTCTTTCGTATTTTCTGGCATCTTTTAAGCTTTCCGCTAACAGACTATTGTGTTCCAGACATCCAGAAATTCCGGGTAAAAATCCTTTCTGGTGGTTAGGTCCGAAATACCTATTGTTAATCATAAAATTACACATTTTTGTTTGTAGAATTGAGAAAAATATTTTTGAAATTGTGTTAGTTAGTGCTATCGGTCTAGTATCTTTAGGATGAGTCACTTCGTGTTTTTTTGGGATGAGAACAAAAACTGCTTCGCCAAATGCGACTGGTATATTCTTTTCTGACCAGATTTTACTGAATATATTTGTGAGATGTTTGCGAACTATTGGACATTTTTTATACACTATATATGGAACACCATCAGGTGTAATAATAAGCTCGAAAACACGTAAATATTCATCACGTACGCTAAAACAAATGACGATAAACATCACTTAGGAAAAGGATATGACCTTTTCTGAAGTAATATTTGCGTACTTAATATTCTTATCAGAATATGTACACATTTTTGCAAAAATTAAGTCTGCGCAGATATTATGTATAATAAGAGTTTTAAACATATTTAATTTATCTTATCATTCAAGTTTTTTTCCTCTGAGTAGGTATTACGATTAAAACCGGGTACGTATTACAATGCTGAATTTGAAAATACCGAATTTCATAAGCCCTACGAAGGGAAGGCCGATACTTAAAATCCCGAATGTTTATATGATCGAAAGTTCTAAATACCGAAAGTTAAAATACCGAAAATTCAAAATACAGAATCTTATAAGACCTATAATCGGAACGCCTAGTACTAAAATGCCGAATAATAAAATACCGACCGTTCATATGATCGAAAGTTTTAAAACCCGATAAAAGAAAATTTCAAATGGGTAAGTGATAGATGATATAATAACAAAATCTCTAACATTTAATATAATGAACGAATGATATCATTTTAAAATAGCTAATTTGTATAAGCATAAAATACATTAAATATAACATCGTTTAACAGAACATACATAAAATATAAAATCGTTTGACATACCACTCAAAATTCGTGGTGATCCTAATACTTGGTGGTTTAAAAAAAATTACCACGAAGGCTGACGCGGGGGCTCCGCGTCCTTAGCATTCTAACCTAATCTATCCGAGTTGGGGAACTCTGAGTCGGGGTCTTTCGGGATTTTGAACTTCAGTATACCAACTGTTAGTGTATGAATCTTCGGGATTTAATCGTTCGTGATTTGTAACTATCGGGATTTAGAACTTTCGGGATTTAGAACTTTCGCTTATTTGAAATTAGACATATTAAGCTTCGGTATATCGGATATAGGTATTTCATACGTTCAGTATTCGGATTTTCTACGTTTTAGGTGTGGGTTTTTCAGATGTAGGTATTAAAAAACTTTCGGCATTGTTATACGTACCTACCTTTAAAACCACGCCATGATATTTACGACCTCAAAAGACCAATTCTTCATATAAAATTTCAAGATTCTGTCTCGATTTGTTAACTATACATACATAGGTACAAATAAAACTGGAGTGTCTGTTTGTAATATTGATGTAACCGTTTTTTACTACATGCATAGGAATATAATACGGTACATTACAGTTAATAATTAAAAATAATAATTATAATTCTTCTACCGAGTCTGGTAGGGTAAGTATATAAAATATTAATAAATAGTATACGGTGGATATTCAATGCTTAAAATGTGTGTGGTCAAATAAAATCATTCAGTTTTATCAAGTATGGTATCAAAAGAAAAGGAATTAGAAAAAGATTACAAAAATATAACTAAAAAGTAAAAAATAAATCAAATGATTAACAAATAAAGTAAAAAACAACTGCGACTGAAAAGATTAAAACAAGTTTGATAGCAGGCGGTAGGTACCCACATTGAAATACGACATTATACAACATTTGTACATCAATGGGTACCCATTAATGGTAGGCGGTAGGTTACGACGGTATTTCCGTCCAATTGAGCAGTCCGACTGCACCGCACCACCTGCTATAAAACTTGTTTTACTTATTTCAATATTTTCAGTCGCAGTCGTTTTTTTTTACTTTTTTATGCATTTATTTTTGATAAACAAGTGTTTACTTGTTAAAGGTCATTAACTTGAGTATGTGCAGTAATAACAATCACAATTAATGATGATCCCGGAGTGTGGATGCCGGGGTAACTTATAATGTGAACAAACGAGAAACACCGCATGCTTTAACTTTTGCTTCTATTTACAAGGTCGAATTTGTTTACTTCTCCCGCGCAAGTTTAAACACAAATAGAATGTAGAAACATATTACTTTTATTGGGATACGAAACAATTACATCAATGTTTTCATTCATCATCAACCTAGCGTGTATAATGCAATATTTATATGCAATATTTTCATTGTTGTTATTTAATCACATAAACTGCGAGGCTAAAAAAATCAGTGTCAATTAGATAAAGGCTTTAAGTAGAATGTTACAAATTTGAATAGGCAACACTTTACATGTTTAATTATTTTGTCCCAAAATGACTAAGCGGGTATTTATTATGTAGGATTTACGTCGTACGTCCATTCACCGGAACGAACGCTATTCACATGTCATTCTATTTCTTCAAAAACATTGACAGAAGAGTGAGGAATAGATACGTACTTGTCACTCGCTTGTTGTCGGCCAACAGCGACAGGCTGCGTGGCTTCTGCAGAAGCTCTTGCAACTCCGGCTGCATCTCCGTTGATCCGCTCTTCGATTTCATCATTATGTCTTCCACTGGCACTAATAACTTTTTAATATTTCATACACAAGTCTTACTACTACTATAATCAAGAGAAAACACTACGGGCGATTCCGATCAAAAGTTTCCAATTGTAAAGTTTCATCTGAGGAGTGGAGGCGCATTGCTTGGGAACGTATGCCCGGCAAGGGCTCTCGTCTTTATGTTAAAGTCGAGCGGTGGTGCAGTAAGCTGTCCGCTTCGGTGGGACGCGAGGATACAAGCACAGAGTCGCGCCGCGACTGACTTGAACGCGACCGGCCTCCGGTCAAGGGTACCTATACACCTTGCGGAGTTGGTCATTTTACCTAACCGCACCATAACAAACTACACCTAAAAGATTTATTAATAACCCTATTGTTAAAATTTTAGTATATTGATAAGATCAAAAGAAAGAAAAATGGGTAATTAATTAAGTATTATTAAAACCAACAATCAACAACAATTATCATTTTAACAAACATAAAATAAAGTAACGAGTTAGGTATGTCTCAGATGCGAAGGCGTGTTTATACGCCGACGACGCCTACATTAAATATTTCTGCTCCCACGTAATAGGGGGCAATGGGCTCGTATTGCAGTGTGTTAACTTCTTTGGGATTAAATGATTAATCTATTGGGAGCACATTGAAAGGGAAAGGTAGGAAGGGGAAATATGTTTAACGGCAGAAATTCGGAACGGGTTGCAGTTAAGCATAGTTCGAGAAAGTCAGGGTCGCGTCGTGTGCCCGAATTCAAACTGATTATTACCAGGAAGTTGGAGTTGTCAAACTCAAACAAAGTAAGTAAGTAGTGTAAGTACAATACCTTCATAAAATAATTTAAATATATAAAATAACAAGAAAAGAAGTCTCTACTTATTTTGTTTTGAATTTAATTTTAGAGACTTTTTTTTAGGACTGTTTAACATCAGAGAGAAATATTCAGCCCAGATTCAGTCTCAGACGCATGGTTCGAATCAACAATAGTGCTCGGAATACGGCAATAAACTATTACATGGGACCAAATATAATGTTTGATGAAATATGTGTGTTATTTCACCTCTACCTAACCCTCCGGGGATAGAGGCGTGTTTATATGTATATGTCGTACCTAAGTAACTTAATCAATCGTTTAATTAACTGCCTAGACCCT
Organism: Eilema caniola; assembly: GCA_949126895.1. NCBI lineage: Eukaryota > Metazoa > Arthropoda > Insecta > Lepidoptera > Erebidae > Eilema > Eilema caniola. The sequence continues at coordinate 24,407,605 of OX421474.1, forward strand.
TTACTAAACGGCGCCGGTCAATAGCGGCATAAATGATGTTCAGCCAAATATGCTAATGGCTTGGATCGACTACGTTTAATTACTTGCTCAGCCGTTTCATTACACAGCTATAAAAAAAGACTTTTTTCCTTCATGATTATTCTTTTTTAAGCTAGTTAGTTTTAGCTGTTTTTGTTAAGCTAATTGGCTGCGACATATACATATAAACACGGCTCAATGCCCACCTCTATCTGTATAATTCTGAGTCAATTCGGGGTAGTGCCTTATCTTACAAATGGCTTAAGCATTAGCCAGCTAGATTATTATATGTAATAAACGTTACGGCTGAATATCATTAAGGTTTTTCAATGAATCCATTTAGTTAACAGACTAAGCAGTTAATTGAACGGCTGATAAAAGTAGTTGGCTGCGACTTGTGTATGTTAAATTGTTGGTAGGTAGTTACGTATATTCGTGCCTTAAGATATTCGATGATTTATATATGCTATTTAATAATACACGACTTGAATTGGAAGCGACCTCCGCTTGTAACAATATTTTTGAATACTTATCCGTTAATAGAATAAAAATACCGAAACCGGTCAAGTGTGGCTTGAACTCACGTACTGGAGTTTCTTACAAAGCGATTGAGAGACAAAATTAAGTTGATGTTGGAAAACTCAGACCTCAATATACATATAGATTGCGGTTAGCCCTTGGAAATGTTTAATTTGGATATATGGGTTAGCTGCATAGACGTAAATAATATAGTAGTAGGTACCTGTACTGAAATCTGTTCTACAGGCTAAAAGAACTTATGATCCCAGTTTTCTGAAATTTAATATTCTAAGAGAGTTATGTGACAACTACAGAAATTGGCATACGCTGTACACTGATGGTTCTAAAACTAGTAACAGTTTGGGTGCAGCTTTTTATGACCCAGGTAGAAACCTAAGGAAATGCTTTAAAATTAATTACCCTGTTTGCATCATGACATTGGAGCCCATTGCAATTTCGGAAGCATTGTCATATATTCAAGTTGAGTTTTCAAAAGCGGTTATTTTAACCGACAGTAAAAGTGCCTTATTTCACTTAGTGAAATGTTCGAGAGGCAAAAGAGGTCTACCAATCGCTTACACAGCTTTACAAAAAATTCATAACATCACTAGGAAAAATATCCAACTAAAATTGCAATGGGTGCCGTCACATGTCGGATTGAAGGGTAATGAGGAGGCTGATAAATTAGCAAAGCTGGGGTCTCTTCAAGGAGAGTTTTTTGAAATCTTACCTTACTATACGGAAATTCTTAATTTTTATAAAACATATTACAAACATACATAACATTTGGGAAGAATATTTCGATGAACAGTCAAAGGAAAAAGGAATTTGGTACAAAACTATCCAGAGTAAGCCGCCTCGTTACCCTTGGTTTGGCCAGTCTAGCCTTAATAGAAACTTAGTAATTACAGCCTTGAGACTGCGTTCTGGTCATACCCCATCACGCAAATTTGGATACATGATGAGAGTAGTTGACTCGCCTAACTGTTTAACATGTGGCACAATAGACGATGTCCATCATTTGCTCTTGGAGTGTGAACGGAATCTTAGTGCTAGGGAATTTAATATAGTATATTTAGATTTTAATATAATATTAGAAAATATAGGCTCATTCCACAGTATTTTGTCCGCACCTCATTCGGACGCTGCAAAGTGTGTTTATGCGATGTGTGTAGAAAGTACTCGGTAAATATTTGTGAATAATGTAATTTTGTTACAATAGGACTCGCATGTCTTACGACAAAAGTCCTGTTAATAAATAAAGATAAAAAAAAAGCTTTATAGCGGGCGGTACTCATATTTTGCAATTAATTTTAATTAATTTTTGTCTGGTGGAGATTTGCAAATGTGTACCGCCTGCTATAAACCTTATTTCGATCTTTTCAGAATCAGTCGGGTTTTTTTAAATAAAATATATAAATATAAATATATAAAATATATATATATATTTGTAATCGTCTTCAAATTTCTTTTATTTTGATACCCTACTTAATAAATTAGAGTGAATTTTTTTACCACATACATTTTGGTGCCTAAAAACCAACATATAGCTTTTGTTAAAACAAAGAACACTTGGCTTGGCTTACCTAAGAACACTTGGGCAATAAATACCTTTCATTTGAAATATGAATCATTGAAATCGGTGGTTTACAAGATATGAGGTAATAAAGGATCGTACAGACATAGCTCTTCTTGACAGTCGGGTAATGAACTAGGCCAAACTATTACAGGGTCAGGGGTGGTGATACTTGTATTCTTTCTCCATCACCACGCAGATGATGATGAATTTTTATACAGAAATATGTTAATTGAACTGAGTTTACAAATAAAACAAATGAACAAATGGAGTATAGTTTATACATTATGATATCTATTAGCTAACATGTAAGGGACTGCCATTTAAACACCTGAAAACCTTACCTGCTGGAAACCTGAACCTGTCTGTGTATGACGGCGTGTTAATTGTTTTTAATGTATAAGTGGTAGGGTGGTGTGTATGGGAATTCGAAAAAGCCTGGACCACATCCATACTGTACGGCAGATTGTTAAAAAGACTCAAGAAAACAATCAGCCGCTGTGTATAGATTTTGTGGACTACGAAAAAGCCTTCGACTCTATCAAAACCTGAACAGTTCTGAATGTCCTGCAGCAATGTCGTGTTTATTGGCGATACATCGAAGTGCTGAGCTCCAAGACTAGAAGACGAAACCCATTGGCTTTCAGCGTTGAGTGAGACAGGGGATTTTACATCCCCCAAACTATTCACGCATTGGAGAACGTCTTCAAGACTATGGATTAGACTGGGTGGGGTATCAACATATACGGTGAATACATCTGACTTCTTCGGTTCGCTGACGATATCATCATAGTTGCGGAGTCGCTGGAACAACTGGGTGAAATGCTGCACATTGGGAGAGGCCTATCCAGCAGCAAATGCAATGTAAGTTGTTAGGCAGACATACAGTCTATCGAAGGTGTTATACTTATATTATACCGATAAAAATACCTTTTAGATTCTTTTTAACTTACGGTACCGGTACCCTCAAAAACAAAAATAAAAAATGTTCCCTGCCGAAACTAACAGTGTCTGATGGTAAATTTTTGGCCCGAACTGAGAAACTACTCGCGTAATTAAATTTGAATAGGAATACAACATATCTGTGCCTGATAAAAGTCAATGACCTGAAAAGTAAAGGGCTTAAGGAAGTGTCAGATACAATACTTACGACAATTTATCGTACTACGCTTAACAATTTAAATTGTTACACAATTTAGTGAATGTCAATTACATATATGACAAATATCAATTTAATTTTAATTTCAGATATTAAAATACGTAGTTCCTACATAAATTGAACATATTTATAAAACTAGCTCTCCGCCCGCAGCTCCGCTTGCGTGGATGTCGGCTAACGTCATCATGTATTTTTTTCTAAACTGACGGACTTGTTGAATAAACTTCCAACGCGTATTACATACTCTCAGTAGTGAGTTTCTCAAAATATCAAATGTAAACTGTGAGAAACACCAACCCTGTCATAGAAACAGTGGTGGGTTTTCGTTTTAAAAACATTAAATAAAAATATTTTTAGTATTTTTATATCAAAAGTAAATGGCAAGAAGAAAATGCCAATCTAAATATGTATAACTCAAACTATGACTGACTGACATAGTGATCTATCAACGCACAGCCCAAACCACTGGACGGATCGGGCTGGAATTTGGCATGCAGGTAGATGTTATGACGTAGGCATCCGCTAAGAAAGGATTTTGATTAATTCTACCCCCAAGGGGAAAAAATAGGGGATGAAAGTTTGTATGAAACTTTGCCAATTTTAAACCGATCGGGCTGAGACTTTGCATGCATAAAGCTACCATGTTGACTCAACACGAAGCGATAACCGACATCTACAGCACACAGTTAGTACATAATATTATTTCATTTCGTTCATATTAACCTATGTAGGTGTACACATGTAGGTTCCACTGGTCGATGACCTTTGTTTTCAGGCATTGCAGTATTGCAGCAAAATTAACGTAATTTGCCTAATGCTGTCCAACTCAATCGAACCCAAGGTTTAGGATTCTTGAACACATTCGAGTGTCGTCCTTCCGACAGCAATGTCTCATGTGTTATTTTACCCTGTAGGTTTATGGGCTTCGTCTTCTGATCTAGCAGCTGGATAGACTTTGTGGCGGTATCCTTTTTATAGGTATCTCACTACTACGATGTACATGGGGCATACTAGCTAATCGGAACTATTTGAATTTGGAATGTTATATTTTTTGAAACGTTGCCATCTTAGCAGTTTTTAAAAAATATTGCCGAGAAATGATTTGGCAGCAGGGGTGAAATGACCAAACAACAATAACAAAATCATTGCTGTCAGATTTGAAGAGACTTGTTTTTTTGTTATATATCGGGTTTTTGGTATTTTGTTGTTGTTTTGATTGTTGAGATGTAATTAAACTTGGAATATGCAATAACTCAAAGCAGAGTTGCGAAAAAGAGGTGCAACTTTAACTGGAAAGAAAGCTAACCTCATCGAAAGGTGATCTTTAAATTTTACGGTCTTTTCAAAAGATATCGTGTTATTTTTTTGTAAAAAAAAACACCGTATCTATCTTAAAACACTGTATCTATTCAACTACTATGGGTTGGAATTGTTCCTTTTTTAGGTATCTGCGTAACTGTAACTGTCCTGAAAAAAGTGACATTATAAGTATGTGACACCTTCTAGTGATTAAAAAACAATTGAATTGAATAACTACTTGTGTAGGCAAATTCTCCAACATAATCACTATCCTTGAATTGGTTCCGACCGACTTAACTACATACATATAATTACATAACCTTTTAGAAAAGGGAGGTAGAAGGGGGGGAGTTGCGCCATGCGATAAAGTTTATATGAAAGTTTGTCATTTTTGAAGATATCCTGATGAAATTTGGTACAGAGATAGATCAAAGTTTAGGAAGGAATATAGGCTACCTTTTGTCGCGAAAAAGAGGGTTTAAGGGGGGCGGGATAGAGGATGAAAGTTCGAAAACAACCTACATCCACGCGGGTGGAGCCACAGGCAAAATCTAGTATTCTACTTATACTGTAAATGTGATGGTTTGTGTAGGTGTCTAAATGTTTATTACTCAATGATGCTCTAGTATCTAAACGGATTTGGCTGAAATTTGGTACAGGGATAGATCATAGTGTGGAATAAAACGAAGGCACCAGGAATCCCAGGAATGTGTTTCCATAGGTTGCAGGAATGGGATAAAAATTCCACGCGTGCATCATTTAGTTAAGTGTGGAAGTTTGTAAGAATTGATGGATGGACTTATGGATGGATGAATGGTTAAGATCCAGTTCAGCCGTTTTGCGTCAAAGAGCAACAAATACCCATTCTGTTCAGGGCCTCGGTCAACAGATCCTACAATCTTGATTTTTTTTAAATATATTTATAGCATACGTCAATTCTACTTCACCTCGCCTGATAGTAAGCTGAAAATGAAGTCTTAGAAAACAGGGTTCACGTACCATGTTAACAATTGTGGCATTCAGGTTGACGACCTCATCAAAAGAGGATTGTCCACCACAATCCCTAATATTATACTGTGGAAAGTTGTGAAGATGTTTGGATGTTTTGAAAGAAAGAAAGAAAGAAAGAAACACCGTTTATTTTTAACGTTTGGATGTTTGTTTATTCAATCACGTTCTAACGACTGAACTTTTTTTCCCGGGAATATTTTCCCGTTGGGTAGTGGGAACTGGGTCGAAATTTCACACGAGCAAATCTGCGGTTTCATCATCATCAGTTAGTTACTCCTAAATATACACTTGTATGCATTGTACATTATGTCCTTTTTAGGCTTCCGTAGCCAAATGGCAAAAAACAGAACCCTTATAGATTCGTCATGTCTGTCTGTCTGTCCGTCCATATGTCACAGCCACTTTTTTCCGAAACTATAAGAACTATACTGTTGAAACTTGGTAAGTAGATGTATTCTGTGAACCGCATTAAAATTATCACTCAAAAATAAAAAATAAAAACAATAAATTTTGGGGGTTCCCCATACTTAGAACTGAAATTCAAAAAAAAAATTCATCAAACCCATATGTGTGGGGATCTATGGATAGGTCTTCAAAAATGATATTGAGGTTTCAAAATCATTTTTTTCTAAACTGAATAGTTTGCGCGAGAGACACTTCCAAATTGGTAAAATGTGTGTCCATGTAACTTCTAAAATAAGAGAATGATAAAACTAAAAAAATTATAGATGTACAGTCAACTTCCATCAGTGAGAAAAGTATGAATGTCTAGATTTTCTGAAATTATGCTTGACTGGATACCATCGACCGGCGTGATTGTGTACATGAATATGAACACACTACTAACTGACATAATACTGGAAGACCGATTGTTAACATAGTTAGACCACTCTGGATACTTACAACTATTTGAGTACTGTACAATATTAAATTGGAATTTTGGTATTTGGATTATTTTGAGTACTTTTGTTAGTGACATTTTAATGATGCTGATTGTACATTACCATGCAAACTTCCACCAAAAATTGGTTTGAACGTGATCTAGTAAGTAGTTTTTTTTTAATACGTCATGAATCGTAAACTGCAATTTACCTACTTGCTGCTACGGAACCCTTCATGGGCGAGTCCGACTCGCAATTGGCCGCTTTTTTGTTTTCGTGATAATAGTTGGTACCTTAGCGTGCAGTATAAAATAGTTGTTTATTTAGGTACAGTTAATTTCTTCAAAAATATGTGAATCATCAACTAGGTACCTATTCTACATCAAATTCATCACACGTCTTGACGTCACACAAAGGCTTCGGCGGAAAAGTACCCACTGATCATAATATATGCAAACTAACTGGTATGCTATAAGATACGGGAAGTGGGTACTTTCCGTTTGTAAATACATGAATCAGCAAAAGTGACTCAAGAAAATTAGGGCTACTTGCAGTAGGTACCTATCCATAAAACCTCAAAATTTTAAGCGGAAGCAACTCGGACGTCAAAGGTCGCAGAACGACCTCCGTCCCCGCCTGTCACCCTAATGGGCCTAGCAGAAACAGCCTCCCCATACCCGGGGGCTAGATGGGGACACCATGGTCCCCCAACCGAAGAGGGCCAGCTTTGAACAGATGGCCCTGGGTCGGCCGGGTAGCGATAGATATGTCTCTGGTAAACTCAGCTCCAGCAACCTACGACCCATAGTCTTTTTTTGAAATAAAGGGATGGTTCCTTTGAGTAAAATTGCCTATCTCCAGTATTTAGAGCACTATCCCTACAGTTCTAGTTAAAAAAACCACACTGTGTACTTAATAGTCAATGTATGTTCAATGATTCGTTCGTAAATAATGTAGGCTAATAAGCCGGGACTTTTTGTATAGTAAGTTTCAATGAATACGCAATGTCTATTAATAAAATAAATTATACCAAGAAAATAAATGGAGGATATGGATGAGTCGTATGCAGACCAACAACTTGGGCCGAATAAGGCTCTCGCCTGGGTGTTAGTATACTACTGCTGATTGACTTTCGAGGTTTAAGCGCATGCTTTCCTCTCGGGGTTGGGAATTCATACAACAGTTTCCATAAAAGTCGAATAAATCAAACTAAAAGCGCTAATGGACTTTGTTATACTTATTTGGCAAGAAATTGGATGTACACACAAATATGTAAATACGATCATCCACATATGACGCATGGCTGTCAAATAAAAGGTTCTTTTATTTTAATTTTACAAGCGCACGGAAAGCACTAATTAACAATTTATCAAATACTAGCTGACCCGGCGAATTTGAGACCGCGTGGTCCTCCCTCCCGAGGAGGACCAGACCGAGAGGGATGGCTCCGGGTCAGAAGGGGTGCGAGGGATATGTCGCACGACAACCTCACCTTCGGCCTAGCACTACGACCCACAGACGGCGTGGCGTCAGATCCCGTTCCCGCTGCACCCTATACTATATTAAGCATGTATTATACATATAAACCTTCGTCTTGAATTACTCTATCTATTAAAAAACCGCATCAAAATCCGTTGCGTAGTTCTAAAGATTTAAGCATACAAAGGGATATAGGGACAGATAATGCGACTTTGTTTTATACTATGTAGTGATGATGTAGGTAATTGTTTGCCAAATATGTTAAATACGTAAATACTAATGGCCATGTGAAGTGCCCCTTTTATACTATAGGCAAATAAGTATATCTATTGTGTTTCTTTATAATTGCCGTGCGGAAAACTTAAAATAAATATACACCAGCCATCAAAAGTAATTCCCTTCTACTACTTTCAGAAATTTATATTATAAATAGGTAGGTACCACAGTCATAGGGAGAAAATTGTCGTGTATTATCGTGTAGTTACCGGCCTATATCTTAACCCCGAATGGCCGAAGTCGCTTTAGAAACAACGCCTTCGCGCGCCGTAAGCACCTCGTGCTTTTCTCAAAAGACATACAAAAACGCACCGTGCATAAACAGTAGGTAGATAGGTATTTACATTTCGTACCGTGACTGGGGTCATGATATATGGCGATAACTATGTTATTAGTTGACCTACTTTACAAATACCACAGATAATATAATTCTATTAGAGATGCACAACCAGGAACAAAAAATTGTTACACTCGTAACTTGAGAAGCAGGCAGGCAGCTTTTTAGTTCAGAGTTATAACTAGATGGCGACATTGCTTTAGCATTTTTTGTATTAAAATCAACTTATCAAAGCTAAAATCGAATGACGAACTATCGAACCTATATTGATTCTGCCAAATTCTACAGACATAATGCACTATGCGCTGGATGGCACAAAATAAATAAATAAATAGCACGATTGTCACGAAATCTTTATTTATTACATCACCAACGAGTATTATATGCTTACAAATACATGCTTACATTATCATGTGTTTAAGTTCTGTAATAATATACGTGATTCTAAGTTAGCAAATTAGCGTTTTAACATAGTTTTAACTTTTTTATTTCTTTAAATGAGTCTACTAGTGGCATCTATTCATTTTGAATATTACTAGAGGTATTTTCTTAGTATCGGTACTCCATGCTAATACCTAGGTGGAATTTGATCCCACGGCAGCGGCGGCGCGCACCCACGGCGGCGGCGCGCACCCATGGCGGCGGCACGCACCCACGGCGGGGGCGCGCACCCACGGCGGCGGCGCGTCTCACGGCGGCTGCGCGTATCGCGGAGCCCGACTCGCGTGGTCCCCCCTCCCGAGGAGGGTCAGACCGACAGGGATGGCCTTGGGTCAGCCGGGGTGCGAGGGATATGTCGCATGACAACCTCTCCTTCGGCCTAGCACTACGACCCGCAGACGGCGTGCGGTTTAGTCGGTTCGAGTCCGACATAACCGCTCTCTCCGGCCGGAGGGAGGGTATCCGTGGGGACTTCCCGCACGTAAAAAAAAGAGGTGGAGTTTGACGACAGATTACACTCTGACTAGGTATTACATACGTACCATCTTTTTCGTGCGGTGATCGCCACGGATGCCACTCCCGTCAGCCATCGATGGTGGTTATATCGAACTCAAGACTCAAGTTAGACCGCCTCGGGTCTCTATTACAGGGGAGACAGAGAAAGGCTGACACATGGAAGTACAGTACCAGTACAGGTTGGTTAGTCCATAGAAGGACAAGTATCAACGAACAACTTGCTCAAGAACTATAAAAGAATGAAATTGACTATTGGTTTTGGGTATTGTAAAGAAGAGAGACTAAGGGAGTGGGAAGCGGAAGGAAGGGTAAAGAGCAAAGTTAAGGGGAAGAGGTTGGAGTAGAGATGCGGGTAGAGTCGAGTAGAGTGGCGAGTATAGAGGCAAGTAAAAGGGGAATGAAGAGGCAAGTAGGGAGGCGAGTTGGGATGCGAGTAGAGTCGAGTAGAGTGGCGAGTATAAAGGCAATTAAAGGCGAATGAAGAGGCAAGTAGGTAAGCGAGTAGAGAGTGTACAGCCCCCCTAGATAGGTGGCAATTCGTTGCCCTGTGTATTGTGAAATGGAATGATGAATGTATGGGATTGACGAGTATTTTGACTTTTGACAGTCGTTAACGTATGTCAATCCTATAGATTGATCTATCTATTCTATTCTACAAACGTATTGCCACGTGTCTACAACAGTTATTTGACTTTAAAAGTAGACGTTCTTCTTATTTATTTAATATTAATATGTTGCGTACCATCCGGTCTCTATACATCAATGTCGTAATAATATTGATTGAGATGAAATATCTACATAGATACTTATAGTGTTCCATACCTATTAATATAATTAAGATCCTTGGCTAAGGTGATTGATCACTTCGAAAGTTAACCTACATTTCTGTTAAATCATAGGTTCCCAATCTTATTTTGTCTAACGCCCCCTTAAAAGAAAATTAAATATCCCCTTTTCTTTTTATTACCTAATTAAAAACCACTATATCTATTAAACGAAACAAATTATTGTAAGCTAGGTATTAGTGGTAATTAAACATATACACCGAGAGTGAACTTAGAAGGAGTTGCTTAACTCTTACGTGTTATACCTGCCAAAGATAATGATTATTAAAACGGTTCACCCTTGTTTGGTATAACAATGTTTGGTAGAATATCACTTCGACTAATTTCAGTTATAATAAAGTCATTTCACATAATTTTTCATTTAACCGAATATTTAATTGGTAGAATTTTATTTAGCATACTTAATTATTTATTTGGAATAATATATTGTCATTTCACTGAATTTTCATTTGCACTTATTTTATTTAAACTAATGCTTCATAAGACTAATAATGATTCAGTCGAAAGATCATATCGAATATTCAGTTTAGTAATAATTAGTTTCCTTTCATTGTCAATAAACTGACGGTGGTTCAATTTTTTTTTCATATTTTGTTTTTTTTTTTGTCTGGCACAGTTCTAACCTTACCTAACCCTGTCGATTGCACTGAGAGTTTTTCAATTTTACTTGTAGGTATTGTTTTTCATGAAACATACTAGTGGTTTTCTTACATCACTGAAATCGGCAGGGTTAGGTTAGGTTAGAACTGTGACCACAACAAGATAAATAACACAAATAACATGGAAAAAAAGACGGGTTGCACTGCTGCCGGCAAAAGTAAAAACCTTTTCTTTCTTTGTTATAAACAGAGAAAAAAATAAAAAGAACATACCATACCATACCATACCTCTAATATAGCGCCAATCATAGAACCTATCACTAATTTTCTGTCAGAAGAAATTAATGACTTACAAAAAGAATAAATAATCACAAAAAGTAATAAATTACAAAAAGAAAAAATAATAACAAAAATTCTCAGAAGCCCAGGTTCGAATCCGGTACTATCTGAAACCATAAGGACTACAGTCGAAGCGCTTACCGCTAAGCTACGAAGCTTCTTAGCGTACCCAACAAAATAAACAATCTGTAGCTAATGTTGTATGACGTCAGTCGTCGGAGTATTAACCGATGAACAGGTAGGGTTTAGAAAAAATAGAAATATAAACGTAGCGATTTATAATTTCCTCTCAAAGGTCATGGGGAACTTAGAGAGTAAACTACCAGTATATGCTATGTACTTATATGGATTTAACGCGGGCATTCGATTATGTAGATCACTCCATTCTAATAGATAAGTTATATACATATGGAATAAGAGGAAATGCGTTAGGTCTACTGAAATCATATCTTCAAGGTAGAAAGCAGATTACACAAATAAGTAGAATATGTCCTAAATAAAAGATGGAAGTAAAATATTCATCAGAAATGAGAGCAGTAACAGAAGGTGTGCCGCAAGGAAGCGTTCTTGGTCCATTACTGTTTATATTGTACATAAATGATTTCCCACGGTCAATAGACTACCCGATGATCCTTTTTGCAGACTGTGATTTATTCGGGGCAAGAAATTGTGAATAGTGTAGAAAATAGCATAAACTACACTATAGACAAAATAATCAAATGGCTGACATCAAATAATCTTCTAATAAATCTTGACAAAACAAACATTATGACATTCGGAAATAACATAAGGAAATTAAATGACATGAATATAACACATTTAAATAAAACTAATGTTGATATAGAAAGCACCAAATTTTTAGGAATACATATTGACGCAAATTTAAATTGGAAAGTGCACATTGATATAATATGTCCTAAATTAAATAGTTTCTCATATGCGATCTATATGATGTCAAAAGTAGTCAATCAAAATGCGGTAATAACAGCATATCATGCCCACGTAACATCAATATTAAGATATGGGATTATATTCTGGGGCAATTCAACCGACAGGGATAGGGCGTTTAAGGCACAGAAAAGATGTATACGAGCAGTATGTAAATTGAAACAGACAGACACATGCAAACCACACTTCATTAAATTAAAAATACTAACTTTACCTTGTCTGTATATATATGAAACTGTAAATTTTGTAAAAAATAATATAAGCCGGTTCACTGCGTATAATAGTGTCCGAAATCGCTATAGAATATGTATTCCTCAACATAGAACAGCGCAATACGATAGGAGTGTTTTTTGTATGGCTCCTCGCTTATATAACAAATTGCCAAGACGTATTTTAGAACTCGACAAACCAAATGTATTTAAGAAAAATGTTCTTCACTTACTTTTAATGAAGGCATACTACAATATTGATGAATATCTAACAGACATCTTATAATTAAAAATGTATTGAAAATAAATTTCATTATTATATAAATTTTAATTTTACACACATTGATGGTTGCCTACAATTTTAATATTGACATTGTTCTATAGTTTTGACATAATTAATTTCATTTATTTCTTATTTTGTAAATCAGCTTGAGTGACTTAATTTTATTGACTTCTGTTTATCTATTTTTAAATTTCTTTAAAAATTTGCATACCGATTGGGTGGAATATGGAATGAACAAACTTACAATTCTGTGTAATATCTTACTGTACCTGTATTCGCAAATAAACTATGATTATGATTATTATTATGATTATCGGTTACGGTTTAAAGGTCAAGTGATCCTGACGCGAATTAAACACTTTTTACCCATCCAACGCCGCTAAAGAAGTTTTCACTTCAAAAATAATGAAAACCCACTTTACATTTGCAAAAAAATATGTTCTGTGGACTCATCTTTTTTATAATAAAAATCTTGCAAATATTTATAATTTTTTCTTTTCTACACTACCTACATTACACCAATTGAGTTTTCGATGAAATACATATTATACCAACTGAACATTACATGTAACCAGCATTGCACTTTTTGATAAATAGCGCAAATGTTGTTATCGCAAATAAATATTCGATGAAATGAAAATCATGTCAATCGATATTATGCAAAGCAATTATTTTCTCAAACGTTGTTCGAATTAGTAACATTCGACCAAACGTTGTTATACAAACAAGGGTGAACCTATTGAAACACAACTTTATAGTATTCAGACTGAGTATCTTTTATCAATTTTAATATTAAAACTAACGTGAAGGATGAATCTGATACAGCTTGACAAGTTTGCTGATATATGGTACCAGTTTACTTAAGAACAGCCGTAAGTCACCATATTCTGTAACATGCAAACGATATCTCTTTTTAGTAAGCAGTTGAAGGCACAACAGTTTATAGAGGTCTGTCATATAAGCTATATAAATAAAAATAAAATGTAATGAGCTTGTTGCACAATTCTGTTTCAGTTTCTAAGAACTCAATGACAGAGTCAAACAGGTTGTAAAATCGAATAAGAAAATTGCCGTACTGACAAGAATAACTCCTCGAGTACACCTAAGTTTAAAACATTTAATTGACAAGTTGCAATGTCACAGATTTCAGTGTGAACACAAAAAATGTGTTTTAAACTTGTATACCTACAACTTGTTGACAAATACATGTATTAAATAAGTAATTGTGTTATGATTAGTCTTCAACAAGTTTTGTCTCCAACAAGTAGTAAATGTGTAGTACGACAAACATGTACTAACTCGATACTAAACAAGTAAGAACCAGAGAATAACTGTATCAATCGGTCGGTTCATACACACGTATGAACCAACCGATTGATACAGTTATTGAAACATGTTTGGTCGCGATCTATCTATTATCTACAATAATTACCTATGTATCTTGGAATAAGCTTTGGATACTAAGTTCTTACCTAATTAAACGTGAAAGTTTGTTTGTGGTCTTTTTATATTGTTTGTTTGTGCACAGATTTATGAGCTAAATAAGTGTGTAACTAACTAAATATGCATGTTACGCTGATAGAATTTAAATGAAATAAAAAATAATAATTGGGTAGGTACCTATCTTAATAATCTCACAAATCTCTCCTCTTAACCTCTACAACACCCCCATTTTTCTCTGGCTCTCTTACTAACTCCCCCTTGAGGCCTTCAACGGCCACAAGGAGGCGTTGTCACCCACTTTGAGAACCTCTGTATTAAATGATCTACAGCTTATAATAATCACATAGGTATGAAGGTGAAATGATTTATTTAATCCAGTTAATCTTAGTAGTCAAGACTGTCAATAAATTCCTATATATCTTCTATACCACGGAGGACAGAATTTGATTAGGACTATAACGCTAAGGCCCAACCCGCACTGTGAAATTTTATTGCGTGATTATTTATATTATATCAAGTGATACCAAGATATTTATATTAAGTAAATGCACACGCGACAAAATCCGTATGAAAATTATGATTAAATATGCGGATTTTAAACCGCCAGAAAATGCCGCGACGAAATTTCGTAAGTCTTACAATAAAAAATATTAATAAAGTCTATTTATAATGATCATTAAGATACTCACTCAAGCATGTATAATGTTATTATTTCAAATTGATTCGATTGTTTTACAAGTTTGTTCTCTGAGAACTAAATGCCCATGACCTGCTGGAGATTTAGACCTAAACAATGAAGGCAGCGTCGTCAGCAAGGTCATTAACATTTATAGTCATGATACGTACATTACTTTATAATGTAACGCTTATTTCGCGCAATTAATCTTTTTTATTACGACACTGACACATTTAATTTATTAATTTATTTTACATCTCTCATGTTCGGTAAGTAGGTCCTTATTACCCCCAAATGGGGCTTGTAGGTGACCAATTAGCGCTCTAGGGTAATAATGTAGCTATAAAGGCCCTAGGGCGGTAAGTAATTAAAAAAAAAACACTTTACTCTTTCAAAAAGTTCGCGTACATCTAACCGTCATACTGGCAATAGACATCATGCATTCAGCCCAATGACAAAAGAGGTCGCTTCGCTATTCAGCCTTGTCTTCGTATGAGTTTAATAGGCATCAATTTTAAATATCGAAAGGCGAAGCTCAATTTCGTTCTTGAAAAAAAAAATTAAAAAAGGAGATGAAAAAAGTCGGGAATGGAAATCTTTTATTATTAACATACCCAAGACAACAATCTCATAATACCGAATAACTTTTTACAACACCCTGACATTGGCAAGTTGTGGCAACACACAGAAGCCAGTCAACAAGAATTGAATTGAACATACCCAAAAAACACCTGTCCCTAAAATTTGAAAATTGTTCTTATTTCAATATAAATTTATCTAACAAAATGTTTTATTCTTGTAATGCCGGTTTATCTACTTACCTCACAATCGAGATGTAAAGCAGAGTAGTTAGCTCGGGTGTAAGCATCAATTGCACCCTCGAACTATAGGCGCCCTCGCTGCGCTCGTGCGCCTAAAATCTCGGGCTGCAATTGATGCCTTACAGCCCTTGGCTACTAATCTACTATTAATGCCTATTACTTATAATCATATTTGCTTAAATGTACTAGAAATACCTACCTGATACGGTCAGCAAGAGATAAATCTTGACTGGTAAAGTAGCTAGGTACCTAGTCAAAATGATCTTAACACCTACCTTGGTATTCTTACGGTACAAAGGCGAGCTTAACTCAAAAGTAGATTGTTCAACAAGGGACTAAAACATCTCGTGTCTAATAGTTCTAATGTCATTATGGTTGTTTAGTCCCTTTTTTTTACGTGCGGGAAATCCCCACGAATACCCATCCCTCCGGAGCCGGAGGGGTAGTTTATGTCGGACTCGAACCGACTAAACCACACGCCGTCTCTGGGTCGTAGTGCTAGGCCGAAGGTGAGGTTGACATGCGACATATCCCTCGCACCCCGGCTGACCCAGGGCCATCCCTCTCGGTCTGGCCCTCCTCGGGAGGTGGGGACCCACGCGGTCCCCGACTCAACCCCGGTGTGGGGGGACACGCATCGTCCTACGATGCGCGCCGCCGCCGTGGCCTGCTTCTGCTAGGGTGACTGGCGGCTCCACCCGTCACCCTCAAGCCCGCGCTCATGGGGGGCGGAGGTCAGTTTGCGCCTTCCGACGCCCGAGCCGCCTTCGGCCGCGTGCAGCGATGTCAGCGAGCCTTTCTCGCTCATCGCGCCGCGCCCGCTCTGCTGTCTCCTTCGCGAGCATGACCTGCTCGCAGAAGGAGGCGCTGGCCGCCCACGCATCCGCGCAGCGGACCATCACCGCGAGCAGGGTGGAGAGCGTGAGCACTCTCACCCCCAGGGCCGCCACAAGCTCCCGCCTCGGCGTCTCAAACGCCGGGCACTCGGTGAGCGTGTGCAGCCCCGAGTCCACGCTCGCGTCGCAGTGATGGCACTCGGGCGTTGGCTCAATACCCATCAGATGCAGATACCGCCCGAAGCTACCGTGCCCGGTGATAATCTGCATCTGACGGTACGAGAGGCTACCGTGTGGCCTCTCTAGCCACTCCCCCATGATAGGCCTTACCGCCGCAATCACGGCGTGCCCTGCACGTGGTTGCCCAAGTCGTCGCTCCCACTCGGCCACCATGACCTGGTGGAGTCGGGATTTCTCGGCCCGAATATCCTCAGGCTCGGGATCGAATCCCCACTCCCGCGCCTCCTTTCGGAACTTATATAGTGCCGAAAGGGCCCTCGCCTCCAGGATCCACGGTGGCGATCCGGCCAGGAGACTCGCCGCTTCGAAGGATATCGTGCGGTATCCCCTGATGGCCCTGGAGGCCATCATGCTCTGCGCCGTACGGAGCAGAGGCACGAATCTGGCCTCCAGGGTGTCCGCCCACACGGGGCACCCGTATAGGGTCATGGACCGCACGACACCCGCGTAAAGTCTCCTGCAGGAGGCCTCTGGGCCCTTCAAGTTGGGCAACAACCGGCCCAAGGCATTTGCCGTGAGCACCAACTTGGTGCGCAGATTTCGGAAATGCTGTCCGAAGTCCCATCGACCGTCAAGCACGAGCCCCAGGTATTTCAACCGGGGCTTGATGTCGATGGGAGTGCCTCCCACTGTAAGGCTGGCTCCCGGGCCTGGCCTGCGCCGAGGACCATGAAAGAACATGGCCTCGGACTTGTGCAGAGCCACCTCGAGACCCTGCCGCCGGATCCTGTCGACGACCTGAGCAACCGCGGTCGTGGCCCTCAGGGTCGCTTCGCGGTGCGTAGCCCCGCTCACCGTCACCAGCATGTCGTCCGCACACGTGACGGTGGCACCGTACGCAAAGTCACCACGAAGCACCCAGTCGTAACCGATGTTCCACAGGAGCGGCCCCAGGACCGACCGACGACATCTTACGCCTACCGACTCCCGTCGAACTTGGGTAGGGCTCTCTCCGTCAGGTACGCTCCGACTATGCGGCGGAGGTAGAGAGGCACATCGTGGTACACGAGGGCCTCCCTGATGCAACTCCAGGGCAAGGTGTTGAAGGCGTTGGAGATGTCCAAGGACACCGCCAACATCACCTCGCCCCGGGCAACCGCATCCCACGCCAGAGTCCTCACACGCATGATGGCATCCACAGTGGAACGCCACCGGTGGAACCCAAACTGGGTATTCGCCAGGTCCGGCCCCACTCTAGAGAGATGCTCGACGAGGCGCTTGGCAATGACTCTTTCGAAGAGTTTGCGCACCTCGTCGAGCAGCACTATGGGCCGGTACCCGGACGGCTCGTCCGCCGGGCGTCCCGTCTTGCGGATGAGGACCAGTTTCCCCGTCCTCCACATCTTCGGAAACTGGCCCCGCTCCAAATATGCGCTGTGGAACCCTCTCAGTCGGGGTTCGAGGCCGTCTTCCCCTAGAGCTAGGACCCACGCGCGGCCTGGAATGCCGTCGGGTCCCGGGGCGGTGTTGTCTTGGCTCTGAGCCTTCGCACCGCCAGCTCTAGTTCTACCCAAGTGACCTCGGGCACTTCGTCGTCAATCACCACACTGGGCACCATAGGCGACCGAGGCGGCGGAGTCATCTGCGGCGGAACATGTTCCGCTCGCGCCGGGAACAGGGATTCCACCACTCCTCCGAGCAGAGCCGGTTCGAGCACCTGGGTCAGCGGAGGGGCCCGGGGGCGCCGCTTTTCTCTTACCATGAGGTAAGGCCGCCCCCATGCCATCCCGGTAATAAGCGGCCTTTGACCGCTTGATCTCCGCTCGGAGGGCATTCCGGGCCTCCCTGTATCCCTCATGAAGCTCCGCCAATCGAGGCTCCGAGTCTGCGGGACGAGTACGCCTCCTACGGAATCGGGCCCACCGGCGGTGCGTGATCACGCAGGCCAGACGCAGCCTCGCGATCTCCGCATTCCACCAGTAGACCCGACGCCTCGGATTATAGGCTGGAGCTCTAGGCATACTCGCATCGCAGACACGTGTCATGGCCTCCCGGAACCACGCCGCTTCATCGTCTACGTCGACAGGCCTGTCCGGCGCAATGGCCCAGGCCTGTACGATGGGGTTGTTTACTCCCACGTTAAACACACTTTTTACTTTGAATGCGAGGAAAAAAAACGACGTTCTATACAAAATTATAATATTTATAATATGTAACAAAGTTTCTTAAAATACGTAGGTATTCATCGTTAAACTAACCTAAAAAAAATTCTATTCAAAATTCAAATTGCTAAGAAATTTGTCACGCGGTTTTTTTTGTTAAGTGACGAACGCTTTAAATACTTGCATATTTTGCCAACAGATTCAGACTTGAAAAATAATTTAAAACTAATTGGAAATGCGTAGTAAAATTAATTAATCCTCAATACTTATAAAATAATTAATTAAATTAATATCATTAATCGTGTTTCACGAAATTAAATGTGTTTTTTAGATTTTTTTTATTTCATTTTGAGGTTATTTCTATACACAATCACTAAAAAGGTGATAATCCTACCATTCACAAATACCGTGACAGTCAGTTTAGGAGTTTTCAAAGTAAAAGAAAAAAAATTACTTTAGTCCCTAGATTAATAAGGAACTTTAAGTCCCGATATGCAGAGACTAAAGTAACATTTTAAGAGCATGAGAAGTGAAAAATGAGTTCTCTCCCAGCAAACCTTTGAGTAGCAGAGAAGTATATTGTTATAAAGGGGATGTGAAGTGTACTTATAGAACAGACAATAATAAAAAAGCATACCTAAACAGGTACATACGAATGGATTGCCAGATTTTTGTCCAACAGAAGTATCCAAGCCGTCGTCGATGGCAGCTGCTCGGACCGCAAGGACATAAACGCTGGTGTGCCACAAGGCTCCGTGTTGTCCCCGACTCTGTTTCTGCTGCATATCAATGACATACTGTCTGATGGATCTATTCATTGCTATGCGGACGACAGTACCGGGGATACATATTACACGGGTCGTGCAAATATCCCTCAATTCTAGGTGGAGAAGAGACTTGAACAACTTGTGTCTGAAATCGAGACTACCTACTCTCTCGGGAGTATCCGATTGGGGTCGACTTAACCTAGTCCAATTTAACCCCACTAAGACAAAAGTATGTGTATTCACCGCTAAGAAAACCCCATTTATTGTAGCGCCGCAATTCCTGGGCACACCACTTTCCATCTCTTCGAGTATTAGGATCCTAGGTGTCGACATCTCAAGCCACGTTTAGTTCCGCGGCCATTTGGAGGACAAGGTCAAGCTGGCCTCAAAGAGAAAAGTGCTCAACAGGGCAAAACAGTACTTCACTGCGGGGCAACGAATATACTCAAAGTACTACCATACTCACAGGCGATGTGGAACCTATCAGCCTCAGAAGGGACTTTGCCTCGCTGTGTGTGTTCTACCGCCTATACAATGGTCTGTGCCCAGATGAATTGTTTGACATGATGCCCACCGCTACATTCTATCATCGCACCATTCGCCATAAGCAGGGAATTCATCCTCACACATTGCGACCGGAAATGGTGCGCACCGTGCGTTTTGAAAGGAACTTCATCCCACGCACGCTCAGGTTGTGGAATGAACTTCCTACCGTGGTTTCCCCAAGCGACTACAATATGGGGTATTAGAAGGTATCTACAGGGTCGGTAGCACATTTGTGATGCCCCTGGTGTTGCAAACGTCCATAGGCCACGGAAACCACTCCCCATCAGGCGGGCCGTGTGCTTGTCTGCCACCTAAGTGGTATAAAAAAATAAAAAAAATAAAAAACAATACACAAATACACACATACAAAGCATAAATACCTTAATCTACACATATAAATATATATGTATCTACCTACAATACATCAATAAAACTTAAACACATACCTACATACATATAAGTACACGCATATATAGATACTCAAATATATAGATATATATATAGACTACATCATTGTGATAGGAAATGTTCCCTAGGTCTTCTCCTGAAGACGTCCAGAGAATTACTACTACGAATTGAGTGAGGTAGTGAGATAGCAGCTAGTACGATGTGGAGGTGTGCGAAGCAGAAGAGAGGAAGAAAGACGACAGGGTTTTTCCCTGGGTACAAGATATTCAAAGCGTTCCCGCAATAAAGTTGGAGCGTTAGGATTATGAAGAACAGTATAGAGGAGAGTTAAAATGTGAAGGTTACGGCGCTGCCGAATAGGGAGCCAGTTCAGTTTTTTACGATATTCCGTGACATGGTCGTATTATCGAAGGCCAAACACAAAACGGATTCCCAAATTCTACAGGTGCTCAAGTTTGTTCAGCAGTTCCTTCGATGCTTCGAGAAAGCAGACATCAGCATAGTCTAATAGTGAGAGTAGAAGAGATTATGCAAGAGTACCTTTAGTCTGAAGAGGTAGGAGTTAAAAAAAATCAATAAAATAGTTTTATTTCAATCAAAATCATTTTGAGTACCTATCTACTTTGCTAGTCATGGTCGATCTGATGTTGACTGTACACGCACATTTGCCGTCTTTGATTGGTAGCATACCTAGAAATTAATATAAAATCTAGGATATAACGCGTCTAAGCCCTCGCGATCCTCCCTCTCCAGCTTCGGTCGTCACATATTTTAAGCACCCGTTACACCACTTTAACTTTTTTGTTCACTCTTGATAGGTGGAGCCACCCAGCAGAAGCAAGAGTAGCGGCGCGATGCTCCCTCCCGCCTCCCCATCTTTAGGTCTAGAGGGGGACACCATAATTCTCACACTCAAGGTGGCCATCTCGAGATCGGATATGAACCTGGGTCAGCCAGGGTGCGAAGGATCCCGGTCGATTTTCCTTACCCCGGGATTTCGGGATTATCTAGAGTCAATATTGGAATCCCGGGATAGTCGCGGGATCGTATTAGTATAATGGAAAGCGGTACCTAACAAAAATACAGTAAAACATATCAAAATCTTTTTTAATTTATATTTTCCTTTTATGAAGACATGAATGTTTAAGTTTTAAGTTTTCAAAAAGGTTCTTAAACTAAATTATACTTTCTTCTTATAAAATAAACAAACTAGGCACTACTGTGAATAGTTTATCAAACTCACAATAAACTTCACAAAACTTCTTTAGGCTTATACTTCTTAATTTGTTCTTTATACATCTTAATTTGTTGCACAAACATGATGAGGGTTAAAAAGTGCGTTCAGACTCGATGAAAGTTGGAGGAATTGTTAATAACTTTTCATAAGTCTTCTCCAAATTAAAATGTCGAGTCAAACTAGCCTCATAAATCTTCATTTTAGGAATATCGATTTCTTTATGTTTCTGGATTTAATGTTTTTATGCTATTTTTTATTTCGTATAATCCGGCACCGGTCGTTAGCTGTTGTTATCTGTAAAAATGTTAAATCAAATCACAGTGAGTGCGTTTAGTTCCACGCACATTTTTATGGACTTATTTAAAGATGGTATCGATTCCGAAAATCGCGGGATACATAAAATTTGAGTCTGAAAATTTCGGTACTGAAATATGACTATGAAGACTAAAATATGATATCGAATCCTTTCCTTGGGACGGATTCAAGACGGGCGTGCGGTAGTAATCGGTTAGAATCCGACACATCCGCCGCTGCCAGAATTCCGGAAAGTTATCTGTGGGGGTTGCCGCAAGAAAAAACAGGTATGCATTTTTTCTTACCTAGGTAAGCCTATCTTTCGATACTAACCTGGAGCGTAGTCATTCACAACGGTTGACTTTCAGTTTAATATTAAACTAGTCACAGTAAAATTAAACCACAAATATGCAAGTAGGTAAGTAGGTATTTAATTATTTTCCCATAGAATGTGGTTACAATAATAATTGTAATATTTGTAATTTGCATAGGTATGAGTAGGTTAACATTGTCATCCAACCACTAAATTGATTCACGTTGTGGTTGGTAGGTATGCGACTACGGTGATTAGTAAGCAAATTCCACGTATTCTTGACAGCATCGGAGGCCAACGCGGTTCCGTGATTTGGGGCCCCCAAGGTCAAGGGGCCTCAGGAAACCCCCGAGCTGAGTGGCTTTTCGATCCCTGGTGAAATTCTCTTACCATCATCTCTACTCTGGCCATTTTGATCCTAATTAGCAAACATGGAATTAAGAACTAATAAGTCTCAAATTTCTGGAACGTAGGTAATGGATAAAATGGATTGCAATAATTGCATTGTAAAACATGATAACATAGATAAGTCCTCTTCCTTCTAGGGACAATCCATGTACCCATACCTACCTGCTATTTCTGTCACCGAGTGTCCGGCGTTCGAGAGGCCGAGGCGGGAGCATGTGACGGCCCTGGGGATGAGAGTGTTCACGCTCTCCACCCTGCTCGCGAGCAGCCGAGCTCGTGAAGGAGACAGCAGAGCGAGCGCGGCGCGATGAGCGAGAGAGACTCACGGACATCGCTGCCCGCGTTCGTAGGCGGCTCGGGCGTCGGAGGGCGCAGACCGACCTCCAACCCCCATGAGCGCAGGCCTGAGGGTGACGGGTGGAGCCGCTAGTCACCCTAGCAGAAGCAGGCCACGGCGGCAGCGCGCATCGCAAAACGATGCGCCCCCCCCCCCCCCCCATACCGGGGGCGAGTCGAGGAACGCGTGGTCCCCCTTTCCGAGGAGGGCCAGACCGAGAGGAATAGTTCTGGGTCAGCCGGGGTGCGAGGGATATGTCGCGAGACAACCTCACCTTCGGCCTAGCATAACGACCCACAGACGGCGTACACATAACACATAACCTCCCCTCAGGGTCCGGAGGCCCATCTTCCCGATTAAAATTTTTGTGATTCTTGATTTCTTCACGTACAGCTCTTGAATAAAAGTGACGTTCCTTGGAGAGAATGTGCGTATAGCGGCATTCAATCCAGTGATTGGTGCCTACTTCTAGCAGGTGCTCTGCAATCGCCGATTTGCTCGCCTGGCAATTCTTTACAGCTGCGATGTGTTCTTTGATTCGTTCAGTTCGCTTTGTTTAGGCTATGTAGGAACCACCACATAGTGGCGGCGCAAGACGTTGACCTAATGTGGGCAAGGTACATTTTGCGAAGCCCCTTTTTTGTGCACAAAATTTCCACGTACTAAAACTGCTAAAACTTGAGCTCGCACAAAAGAAGGTCATTTGTTTTTATTTATACCACATAGGTGGCAGGTACACGGCCCTTCTGATGGAAAGTGGTTACCGTGGTCTATGGACGTGATATGGCACCAAAGACACAATCGAATCGTGCATCCGGCACATAAGGCAGCGCGTCGTATTTGCGCGCTTGGCCCTCTGTGGCGAATTTCACCCCCAATGAAACGTTGACAGCCAATGCTGGTCGGGGCCCACATTATTCTGCACAAAATTTTAAAAAAAGAAGCCACCGTTTCTTTTTTATAATAATAGCTAGCTGTTGCCCGCGGCTCCGCCCGCGTGAATGTCGGTTTTCCTGAATTTTCTTTGCTATAAACCTCACGGAGCCCGAGACCTTTCCAACGAATGCAAAACCGTGGAAATCGGTTCGTGCGTTCTGGAGTTATAGCGTCAGGAAGGAAAACCCGACTTATTTTTATATAGTAGATAATAACAAATTGTTTTTATTCAAGTGACCATTGACTCAAAATGTTAATAAGACTTAAAAACTATGTTAGTACACTACATTATAATATTTTGAATCACCGGCGGCGCATCCCATTGGAGATAGCTCCGCAGTGACTCATATATATATTATGCAATCTGGCCTACTTGCTATCATTTTTAGGATGCTGTTAGTGCTGGCTCGCACTCTTTGCACCAGAGATGCGCACCTCTTTCTCATTGTGGCATAGAAACAGTCCACACGAGCATCAGCGAACATCCCCGAAGCACTACAGAAGCACGGCAACCCCATCAGCACCCTAAACGCATTATTGTATTGAACTCTAAGGGCGTTGTACGAGCTTAGAGTATATCTAGCCCACAGGCTCCGCGTGTAAAATGTAGTACAGTAAGTACGAAAAATTACAGGCAACGAACAGCGTGCAAACCTGCGAGCCAGCATGTTCGCTCTCACTGAGAACACCCTACGTTATCGCTCAATGTCCAGGCTATCACTGAGCTGGGGGGTTAACATATGCCCGAGATATTTAAAACTGTACACTCTCTGCAATGGAGTATCGTACAGTGGAACAGGCTGCACAGACTCAAGGTTCCTATCCTCCTTGAAATACCATCACGACCGACTTTTTACAATTATAAGTCAGGCCGTGAGTCTCAGCATGCTCCTGACATCGAGTAACTAATTTGCGAAGGCCATATACTGATGCACTCAGCAGCACCATGTCATCCGCGTAACTAATATTATTGACGCAGACACCATCCACGTAGCACCCGACCCTGGTGCTGCTGAGCTCACCAATTAGGTCATTGACATACAGGTTGAAGAGCGTTGGTGAAGTCAGCCCCCGCTGTCTTACACCGCACTCCAACCCATATGGGCGAGATAAGGCTCCAGACCATCGTACATTATTGACCTTGTTCCCATACAAAAACTTTAAGATGTTTGTTAGTTCAGTAGGAACATTTAGTTTTTCTAACTTCCCCCAAAGGATGTCATATGAAACCAGGTCAAAAGCTCCACCTCTAGGACACCTCTGCGCCGCTTGCTGGCAACCTACAACTCACATTTTGTAGTTTTGCGCTATCTGAGAGCAAATTCAAGAAATTATTTTTTGAAACTATTGCAAATGATTCCTAATCGGGTGTAATTCTGTAAGTGTTGATATCTTAATTAAAAAAAATATTAGTAGGTAGGTACATGGGTGGAACTACGCGTCCGCATTTTCAAACATATTGATTATTTCGGGGATAATAGTGTGGATTGTGCGTTTTCAAAAGCTCTGGATAAGTCCAGAAAGCAGGCGTAAACAGGAATCTCCCTCTGTGTGTAGTACTGGAAAGTGTGCTTAAGACCCAGCAGGACCCAGCACAGCACTTTCCGTAGATAACCCCTGTCGAAACCCGAACTGAATGTCATGTATTTGTTTAATTGCGTATAAAGCCAGCACCTTCGAAATTACAGTAGCTAGTGAGATGGGCCTGTAGTTCGTGCAGTCAGCAAGGTCCCCGGTCTTATTTTTAATAATAGGTACGATAATTGTTCGCATCATATAGCTTGGCAAATAACTATGAGTCATACATAGATTAAATAACATGGTAAGTACTCGGGGTAGGTGTGGGCCCGCATGCCGCAGGTGCTCGATACTGAGTCCGTCATGGCCTGGAGATTTAAACCTCGACATGTTTCTAAGGGTGTGTAACCTCACCTCCAGTTCCATACTAGATCCAGCATCGAGCACCAGCTGTGAGAGCCCCAGAGGTGACTTAATAGAAAAGTGTTCCTTCAAAAGGTTAGAAATCTCTTCAGGTTCACTGACCCCTCTAACGCTCACAGGAAGGCCCGGTTTATGGTTCAACTTATTCGTTTGTTTCCAAAACCCGCGAAAATTATTGTTTAAGTGATGCGCGGCCAGAATGTCCATTTTGATCTGATCCTCGTGATCCTGACACCACTTCAAACGAGACTTAAATATCTTTCGGGTTTCATACATGTAGCCGGAAGTCGGCTTCCCATGATCCACCCATATGAGGAATTTTTGACGTGCCTCCCTATGAGCGTCAGCCACATACCTATTCCATCCTATTACTACTTTTTTGGAGCACCTGCCCCTGTCTCCACCCACTATAGCTGCCTGACTTAAGGCTTGTACGATTTTTGAATACAATTTGTCTATAATAACATTATGAGCAATATTGCTACACTCACGGAACAGAAAAAACGATGGAAGTGTGAAGTAGGCGTGGCACGCGTGTCATTGTTATGCGGAGATTTGCAAGACCTTACAATTTCAACCTTCAGTCGTATCTGTCATCACGTGTATTTGACAGATTTAGACCGTGCCTTACTGGGCCATTTTGCAGTGCACCGATGATAGTAGGTGCATAAATATTCGAAATGGAGGCGTTTTATACCATCGATAAGTCAGGCAGAATTTATAACTAACTAGCTGACCCGGCGAACTTCGCACCGCCAATATTTTCCGACCGCGTGGCTTCAGATCCCGTTCCCGCTGCACCCTTTGCTATATTAAACATGTATTGTGCATATAAACCTTCCTCATGAATCACTCTATCTATTAAAAAAAACCGCATCAAAATCCGTTGCGTATTTTTAAAGATTTAAGCATACAAAGGGATATAGGGACAGAGAAAGCGACTTTGTTTTATACTATGTAGTGATCTTATTGAAATGCAAAGAAATAAAATAAAATAAAAAATTAGAGATGGGCCGAGTACTCGGTTGCTACTCGGTACTCGGCGTACTCGGCGGGTTTTTTGATACTCGTACTCGGCCGAATAACTCGGTTTTAATGCCGAGTATACTCGGTTTAGATAAAGCAATATATTTAGGGTGTTGACGTTGACGCAAATGGCTCACGATTTTGAGATATTTCCAGCATGTTGGATTTTGCTGTTGTGTTTTTATTTTTGGTTTTTATTTTTTTGTTTTGTGTTCCTTCTCTTTTTCTATTTTTAGATTTTTGTAAATTTAATATCTTTCTATTTATTATTACCACATAGGAGCCAGTTGAAAACCAGCGTCAGGTACTTGTGCCTGATACCATGCTGAACTGGCTCCTTTTTTGGTATAGCGCGAAGAACAATTGTGCCTGATTAACTTGTTTGCGTGTGTCAGTACACAATTAATTGTGTAATCGGTGCTGCACTAAAATAAAAGGTTTTTCTTTCTTTCTTCTTTCTTCTTCTTTCAAAGTTTCATTTTCCAAACCTTTAAACTCTTCTGTGTGTTTTATTTTAACGCGGCTTAACATTGCTGTCGTAGAAGCCTTCCGTCCAACACCGCTACGTGAAATCAGAGAATTGCATAAGGTGCATTTCACTTTCGTTTTATCTTCTTCAATTTCGTCATAAAACGTCTAAATTCGGAATCTTTTACGTGAAGTCATCACATCACAGTCAATTGTTAATTAACAACCTTTTTCAATTATTTATCTACTATGACGTGCAACGTGCCGTTTTTGTTTGTAAACTAGCAAGCGACTGATAGATGAAAGGCGGGGGTGGGGTGAGGGGTGTATCAACGCGAGCCGGCCGCTCGTGCCGCGCGAATCTGTTTGTACTTGTTTACGCGCCCGAAACGGGGATTTCATTGAACAGAGTTACTCGGCCGAGTACTCGGTAGGAAAAAAATTGAACCGAGTAAAACTCGGTACTCGTTACTCGGCAAAAGTGCTACTCGGCGCATCTCTATAAAAAATCAACCTTACCACATATCAATAAAGCTTGTTTTTGATTACACACAATAGACATGTCATTCTTATTTATTCTAGAACTTCCTTCGCTATTCATTTAGTGATGTAGTCAAACTTTATCGATATCTACTTTTTTTAGAAACATTTATAAACTTTTGTCAAATGGTTTTATTGTTTTTTTTTTTTTAATATCACGGAACATTCTGAACACTTCTGCATACCCATTCAAAGGATACGGGCGTGATGTTATGATGTGTAGTGGCATAGACATAGCAATAATATGCGTTTGCAGCAATTACTGCTGATTTCCTGGTATTTTGTTTTTAATTTATATAGGACACGTCAATTTAACTTTACCTTGCCTGATGGTAAGCTGAAGGCAAAGTCTCAGGAGAGAGGGCCACCATTATACACACGTGCCATGTCAACAATGGTGGCACTCAGCTTGACGGCCTCATCAGATGCATTTTCACGCCCCGCTTAAAGGACCCGGGACTGTAGGAAGAGGGAAACACTGGAGCTGGCAAGGAATTCCAGGTCTTAATTGTGCGACAAAGGAAAGAGTCACCGAACCGCTTGGTTCTTGAAGGAATGTTCTGCACCGTATGCGGGTGACATCTAAGTCCTGCACGTGTCGTCCTGTTTAAAAAGGAGAGGGTGGGGCTAATTGGAATAGCTCTTCAGAACATTCGCCATGGTAGAGACGGTAAAATACTGCCAAGGAAGCAACATCTCTACGCAGCTGCAAAGGCTCGAGGATATTCGTGACCTCAGAATTTCCGATAATGCGGACCGCACGTCGCTGCAACCTGTCGAGAGCATCTAATATTGAAGTGTTTCGTGGTCTCTCTCTGAAACCCTTTATCGGATCTTTACAAAAAATAAATGGTATCATTCCGTACCTAATAATCTTCTTTCGAACAAAGAAGGAATTTTGCAAATTTGTCTGCACATGACGAAGCTATGCGCGTACAAACATACAAAAATATAAACTTCCGAATTGAACAACTCCAGCTGGATATTTTCTAGTTTGTGAACGCGGCGCAATATGCATACGCGATCAGCAAATAGATTTTGGTGCTCTACGTTTTCTCATTTTAAGTATGCAAATTAAATTAATTATTTCAAAGTACCTAGTGAATGAAACTGCTCGTAATATGGTCTTAAAACACCCGTCTGATACTGTAAAATACTCGCACTCGTATTTTAAGTATCCCGATTTCACATTTTCTGATATTGGGTGTCTGACGCCGATAGCCGTCACCATGTGCTGTTTCCACATATATTCAATAAAATCGGTCCGATTCGGCCATTTGCTCGATCGCACAGACTGGATGAAATAAAGAAAAAATATCCTAGCAATTATTTTCAACATAGTATCAAGTTCTTCTTCTACTTTATTTTATTTCCTTCGAGATCGGAGCCGACACTAATATCGGATATCGGATGCGCCGGATAGTGTGAAAACGTTTTTATTTTGCAACAGTTACATAAAATATCTACTATAAATGGACACTTGTTAAATAGGTAGGTACATACGTAGATTGACGTCTTCATACATTTTTAATCGTTAATAAAAAACAGTTCAACAAGCTATAAAATCCCTCTTTTTTAGTATCTACTCTTAGATTATAATTACTAACAGCGTTTGGAATCCTTTGACATTTTGAAAACAAATTTCAAATCTATCGATATTGCCAAAATTTTGTGTCACCGCTCTAGCGTTAATGTTAGAGAGTTAGAGTGAGAAAGATAATACTTCGAAGTAATATCAACCGTATTCCTAACGCTTAAGGTTTTAAATAACATTCTTAAAATAAACGGACATCTGTTGGAGAATAGTTGAACTTTTTCGGAATACAGTTAGAGTGAGAAGCAACATTGATTCAGATACAAAACGTCGTAAATTCCTTTTTTTATCTATATAAAAGTAATCACTAAAGCGAATTAATAAGGTATGTTTTCGTTTTGCAGTGTGCATATTTTGGGCTAGTTTGGTATTAAAGATAATATTTGTTTAATTATTGTTTTGATTGGTCGTATGACCAATCAAAACAATTGTTTACTAGTAGTGCAACGTATTATTATCTGGTTCTATGTGTGAGTTTGGCGACATTGGTTCCGCTATTCAATCTGTCCTATCACACTTCTAACAGTTTTTTCTGTTCTGTGGCTACACTTTACATCACAACAATATTGAAGATCCTGTGGGAAGTCAACTAGTTTCAATCTATCCTGACATTCGTTCATAAAATCTTTGATTTCTTTTTGACTTCTCTCCCCCCATGCAAGTGTTAAAAATGTACTATTGTACCATATCTTTGGTATTATTGGGTACATCTAATTCACATTCTATAATTGGAAAGTGATCTGACCATCGAACATCATACAACACAGATACGTTTCTCACCGTAGCCAATGCAGCGTCTGTTACTAAGCAGTTGTCAAGCCATCTCTTTGACCCATTAGCGTCGTTAAGAAACGTATATGTATTTGACAACAGTTGTTCACTACAATATTCAGTCAATTGATTGTAAAATAGTTGCGACGGATGTGCGTTATAATCTCCTAACGTGTACACACTATCTACATTACAACTGTCAATAATGGCACTCACCGAACTCAGGCACTCCGTGAAGACCAACAAATTTTATCACCTACTTACGCCATTACTTGACACTTGACAGCAAACCTAACTATCTAATTGGATAACCTTACAAGTTACACGCCGCGCCGGCCCAACACCTATTTTTAAAAGTGGGGATGAAGACAATATTGCATATTATCGGCCAATATCCAAAATATTATCCACTTTGTCTAAGCTTTTTGAGAGTCTAGTTCACAATCATTTATTGCCACACCTATTTAAATAATCTCGTTAAACCTGAACAGCACGGTTTCGTCAAATCTCGATCCACTATCACTAATCTCACAATTGTTAAACCCAATTTTTATTTGAGAACATGGGTCGGGGCACTTAGGCTGATGCTGTGTATACTGAATGTTGGAAGGCTTTTGAGAGGTTTGACCACTAATTAATACTTGATAAATTAGCTTTTAAAGCCATAAGAGGAAATTTACTCACGTGGTTTGCATCTTACATAATTCGCAGGACACAGAAGGCTGTTGTTTCAATGGACATGAGTTCGATTATGTGGTCGTATAGTCTGGTGTGCTCCAGGGGTCAGTATTGGGCCCTTTGCTCTTTATCTTTTACTTATACGATATAAAGTCTTGCTTTCTTAACTCTGTGTACATTAGCAGATAAGGTTTTTTTTATCTTAAAAATCTATAAGACCTGCACGAACAACCATGATTGCATTCTTCTACTAGAGGATCTAAACAGGTTCTCAGAATATTGTATTGTCAATAGCGTAAGAGACCTGGTGTTCTACGATAGACTCTAAATTACATAGTTAATACAAAAAATTTATTTATTTAGTAGGTAGGTACATGGGTAGAACTACGCGTTCGTATTTTCAAACATATTGATTATTTCGGGGATAATACTGTGGATTGTGCGTTTTTATTTTGTAACCTTATTTTTAAGAATCATTGTACCGGATAACTGTTTTTGTCCCTAATAAATAAAATAAAAATAAAAAACTTAACCACCTCCAGTGACCGGAGAGGGAAGGGGGTGCCTTATTTATGAATGCAGAAACACGATCAAACATAGAGATACTTAACTGGAGATAGAAGTACAGAGGCTCTGCTTATTTTCATTAGAAATCTCTTCCAGCAGACCTATGAGAACTAGAGAACTGAATGTGAATCTGTGGGAAATACGGTATAAAAAATAGGCACTAAACTATTGTGGGCAAAATAGGTTTTTTAGCGAACGCCTGTAACACACTTCGAACAACATATGTTCCTCAAACGCCTGCACAATTATTTGTGGCAACACACATATATGAATAAATAGACGCATTTTTTCGTGTGGAAATCACCACGATTACCACTCCCGTCGACCATCGGGGGTAATTCTGTAGTACTTTGAGAAATCGCACGCCGCACCGTCTCGTGTCTCGATTACTCGGATATCCCATTAGCCAATAAGGTATTTTCCTCGCACCCAAGTGGCCGTGGGCCATTTACGGTTCTAAGATGGCTGGCGAAGTAGTTAGGGTGACAGACGGACACTTGTCACCCCCTGCGTTCGGAAAACCAGCCCGCCTCTTGTTCGCTCTCCACTACGCCCTCTGCTCATCATAGGGAGACGCGGAAAGGTTCTAAGTCTACGGCGCTGGTCCACAGCTGGAAATTGCCTTATGCGGCAGCGGCTCCCCTATAGGAGACCGACTGATGGGAAACTGCTCGATATACCGGGCTCGAACCGACCAACACGTAACTGGTGGACATGAAAAAGGTAGTTGGGATATACTGGACGTGGAATTCGGAGGACAGGGTGCTATGGCGCATATTGATGCGCTCATGTCCAACAGTGGACAGCATATAATACTTATGCTTAATCATTTATTTAAAATGTTATCCATGTGGTAATGGAAAAATGGTATCATCTCATCCGAAGAGTGCCGTAAGAAGCGACTAGCGAAAAATATACGCAGACGATATCACTGCGAGAGAAGGAAAACTCGAAACCCTGTACCAACCCGTCTAGCCAGCGTGGAAAGCCAGTCAGTAGGCCATACGCCCCTCAACATTGGGAGAGGCTTATCGTTAAGAAAACAATATATAGGGAAACAGTTGTTTATTCTCATTCTGCAACCGCGTTTTGGGCTTGTTTCGCGGTTTGCCGTTCCTTTTTCCTCTTCAAAAGCATCTGTTTTTTCTCTTCTGGTGTTTTCTTCAAGCCCTTCATCTTTCGAGTCTGTAATCGTTGTATGTCCTGCTTGCCCATATGGATGCGACCCAACTTTGATCCAAATGCATCCCTGGATATATTCTTCTTTGGCGCTGCCCTGAGTTCATAAGGAACTCTGCAAGCTTCTTTGTAGAGGTCATCCGAACTCAACCTTGTCCTTCTTAGTTTAAAGTCTATTGAGGGACCTGTAAATATAAGGTTTACTCTATTAAAATTACCCCATTCAGCTTTCACACTAACATAGACATGAATGCCATGAAAACTCATAGAATTCGCATGTGTGCATTTTGTAGGAGTTAGGACGCGACGGTATTTCCGTCCAATTGAGCAGTCCGACTAGGGAAGCACCTTCAGCCTACAGAATACCGCAGTCATAATAACTTCGTGTCGAGTTCCCGGTGCACAGTGTATTATTTTGCCTCAGTAACGGACATCCTTTTTTATTGGCAATTTCGATGAATACAATCGTAATACAGCATACTATGACACACGAGATTAAAATATTGCTTGATTATTAAAATATGTAGCTTTTCTTGAAAGGTCATTGAACTTTGTCTAAAAGATTTTTACAGATTTAGCGCGAAATTATTAAAATTTATCAAAGTTAAAATTACTAATCAATGGTAAAATATATACATAATTGAGTGTAAAATCACAGGGCTGCAAAATGCCCTGGCACACAACAAGAAAATATTTTTCAAATTTCAGAAAAAAAATTGCGGAAAATTTTCTAGTTGACGGTCGCATTTTTTTCACATGGAAAATGCACTCTAGCATTGTAGCTTCCTATTTACAAATTTTTGATTATTTTTGAAGCAGGACAGCTGAGGTATGACGTTTCTAAGTTTTTTATAATATTCTATGGAAATAGGGTTGTCATAAAAAATTACAATTATTCAAAATTTATAATATTTAAATTGACAATTAAGATAGAGTTAGATTGACTTAAAATTGTGGCATGATTTAGTGATACAGCCCTAGTTCTGCTGAGATATTGCTGAAATTTAAAAATCGCTTAAACTTTTTAAGATGTTTCAGACATGTGTAACGTCTTACAAAGTGTGTGTCTCTTGCGATTGGCAACGTGTTCATAATGGTCCACGAGCCACATTTAAATTTGGTCAATGATTTCCTACCGGGAGATACTTCGTACAGTGGTTAAGGAAGTTAAATCATGAATTTTCGTGGTTGTCAGCTGGCACTTTGTCGGTGGGGTAAGCAGCGGTGACCGCTCAAACATGTAAAAAAATGAAAAAAAGTCAGTCAATTCCCCCCGGTTGAAAATTGGCTATATTACAGTTAAGCCAATGTCTTGAAGGAAAAAAATTGTCAGCTGCTCATATCGCGATGGAAAACCTGTCAGCTGGTGACCTAAAGTTGTATCAAAAATTTAAATCGTCAGTCATTTCCTCACGGCTCAAAATTGGCCAAGTTATAGTTGAGCCAATACCTTGAAGGAAATAAATTGTCAGCTGCGCATACCGCGGTGGAAAACGCCTCAGCTGGTCCCGTGACAAAATTCAGTCATTTCCTCCCGGCTCAAAATTGGCTAAAATATAGCTAAGCCAATACCTTGAAGAAAATAAATTGTCAGCTGCTCATGCCTGGTGCTGGTGGTAGCTGGTGATCTGACCAAGGTCCGTCATTTCCTCCCGGCTCAAAATTGGCCAAAATATAGGTAAGCCAATGTCAATTTTGAGCCCAGTGAAAATGACTGAATTTTGTCACGTGACTAGCTGACGCATTTTCCACCGCGGCATAAGCAGACTTTGAACTTTTGGTCACCAGCTGACGCGTATTCCACCGCGATATGGCCAGCTGACATTTTTTTTCCTTCAAGGTATTGGCTTAACTGTATTTTAGCCCATTTTGAACCGGGAGGAAATGACTGTAGATTTTAATTTTTTTTACAACTTTAGGTCACCAGCGGCCAGGTTTTCCACCGCGATATGTGCAGCTGACAATTTTTTTCCTTCAAGACATTTGCTTAACTGTAATCTAGCCAATTTTCAGCCGGGAGGAAATGACTGATTTTTTTTCTTTTTTTTACATGTTCGAGCGGTCACCGCTGCTTACCCCACCAACGAAGTGCCAGCTGACAACCACGAAAATTCATGATTTAACTTCCTTAACCACTGTACTTAAGAATTAATATTATTATTATTTTACTGAAATGTAGTGTAATTGTCATATTAGTAAGTAGATAAGTAGTGCAAACTAAAAAATAATAAATATATAATGACCAAACTGCACTATACCATAGACGACGAGAGACAACCCTAACGCAAAACTTAAAGATTGAATATCACAGCTGTCCTGTACTGGTAGCGTCTGATTATTTTTGTGGTAGTAGTAATAACCGCCATTAACAATTAGGCACTAAAAAAATGCGACCGGCAAGGGATGCGTCTTTAAAAAAATAATAAAAAAATAAATGCTCGCTAAAATTGACAAGATTAGGTTACTTTTTTTTCATAAATCGGTGCCTAAATTATAACAGAATCATACAAAAAAAATCTGTGGATAAGAACAAGCAACAAAGGAGATAAACGGTTTTTATGGTTTCTATGGACTTTTCTTGATTTCTTCAATCTCTCTCAAACTATGAGATAAAAAATTAGGAGTTTTACTACTAATTTAGATTGGTAGTTATCTATCGGCGAACATAAAAAGATGAGGATGACCGCTACTGAGGCAAAATAATACACTGTGCGGTGCTGAGTTGGGTAGCCAGAGCTCACTGAAGAGCCTTTGTGCTGTCCTTACCCATATACTGGTTCTGATGATATTTGAACCTATTCATTTTAAAAGAGGGCTGATTGAACTCCTTTAAAAGAGGGATGTTTGAGCTCATTTAAAAGAGGGCTGATAGAGCAAACTGATTGTGTAAAATGTTTAATACTTGCAATAACATCTGACACTGACATGATTTTAATATATTATCAAATTTATAATAACCACTTTTACATACCTATCTCTTCCAATTCAATTCTGGGTGTACGCTGACCACTTTTTTTCAACAGAATTTTGTATGAACGCATGTATATGTTACCACTCTCAGTAGCTGTGAAGCTAAGGACATGCTCTAATCCTTGCAGCCGGATACTTTCTACCTGCAAATCAAGTTTTATGGAACTATAATTAGTATTTATACCAAAGTAATATGCCAAAGTAATTCTGTCTGTCTGTTAACCTTTCACACACACAAAGCAGTGAACGATTTGCAGGTAAAATTTGATATAGGGGTATATTAAACTTTGGTTTGGTTGCAGTAATAGATATCCATGCAAGACAGAGCAGCGGGCACTAGCTAGTGTGTATTTTATTTAGACACTGCAGTAGCTACTTATGGCCAGGAGCCGTTATAAGTTGATTCCTGGTTGCTTGCTCTGCAAAGGGAAGTCATAGTATATATGTTACCGCCAACTAACTTATTCAGACATTCAATTAACTCCCTAGACTGTGAATTAAATGGTGCCATTCAAAGAATATTTATTACAGCATTTAATAACCTGGCTGGCCTTTACCTGTTGGCCAAATGCCCCATGTACTCAATAATAAGATGGGAAAACATGGGGATGGATACCTTAGAATTACAAGATCTTGTGGATCTGAAGGTGGAACAGGTAAGAGAACAGAAACAGGTAGGTTTGATGGACTGCTGTGATTGCCTGATGCTTCTTGGCCTCCAAATAGGAGGATTAGGGGAATTGGCTGAAATGATCCCTGCAAAGGGGCAGATCACCTATCCGGTCTATGGCATCCCCCGCTGGAAGTAACTAAGTATGTAACCTGGCTGGCTAATGCTGGACATTAATAAGTAATCGAAATGAGGACTTTTCTAGTACTAACCTTATCTCTATAGAAGAAATCTGTGAATAATGACTTCAAACGCTTTAAATCTTGATTCAAATCCCACGCTGGACCATTAAATATCAGACAGGGCTTTATACCTGCTAACACTTTGGCATTGTGGAACTCTTTCATTGCCTTATACTTCTCCGCTCCGAGCTCAATCATGTCCAGTATTCCATAGTCAAATGTTCGACCAAGGATTATGTTGTGTGGTCGTTTCTTAGAATGAGAACCAACTCCGAATAACGCTGCTTCTTTTTTATAACACAATCTAAAATTATAATTTGTTATGTTAAATACTAAACTCTTTGGGTTTCCACACTGATCAAATAATAATTAACTTCTAATTGCAATTGTTAGGGGTGTATTCCGACATCAGATACTATGTAAATATTAGCAGTAGCACATAAAGCATGACATTTCTAAATAAATCTGACATAACCTTTTGTCTATAAATGTTAGGTTGTGTGGGATAAAGTGTGCAATAACTTAAACTGCTAAAAGAACTTGCTATAATATATCCTATCCTACATGAATAAATGCTTACTTCTCAATAAGAGTTGCATCTTCAAAGGGAACAAAATCATTCTTGCGACTTAGGTAAGCTGCATCAGGTTTTTTCAAATCATAAAAGTCTTTCAATAGTTTTCGAGTTAGTTCTGAAGGATTGCGGCCCTGGAGAAAAAGACATTGCTTGGGTCCTTCAATAGGTTTGGGTTCCTTAGACTGCAGTACCTTTTTTCCTTTCCGTGTGGTGGGTTTCCTGCAAAATGTTAAAACCAAAATATAGTCAACATTACAGATTTTTAATAACTAAGAGTTTGTAAAGAAGTATTCTAACTTGACTCTCTGCATTACAGCCATTTTACAATACTAAACTTTGTAATTATGTGCTAAGATCTCGCAAACTTTTATTTTACGAAACAACACGTGCTACACTTTGACATACCTAACAAAATTGACAAAGACACATTTGACATTTCATTTCAACCTTTTTTTTGTGATTTGTGGGAATTGATTTGATGACACGGTAACTAAAACTTTTGGTTTTCATTTAAAATCTCTATAATATGACACTTTCCTACTAGTGTGTGTTAGACGCAAATTATGTCTAAAAATACACAATTTTACACTTACGACCTGGAATTTACACAATAAACACGTCACCTACAACAATTTTTGTTAGCTCTCTGTCGATTTGACTTTCTTTGTTTTTATTTTCATATGTATTATATTTAAATTTGAAAATTTAGCCTACGTATGCATTTTAACAGCCTAGGCACATCCATAATACGCGCAGTACACGTTACTGGGGCGTTTGAGGATAGCACGGAGTGCTATGGCGGTGAACGAGCTCAAATCCATCATCCTCAATCAATCCATCCAGAAAATAATACGCGTCA
Organism: Eilema caniola; assembly: GCA_949126895.1. Lineage (NCBI taxonomy): Eukaryota > Metazoa > Arthropoda > Insecta > Lepidoptera > Erebidae > Eilema > Eilema caniola. The sequence goes on from OX421474.1 coordinate 24,445,726, forward strand.
AAAAAACGGCTTGGGTCAAATACGTGACCCGAGGTATACCAATATACAACATGTCCTAAAATTCAACGATAAGCGGGCCCCAAAAGACCTGCTCACGAACACTCGAGGAAAAATAATAAAAAATCTATACCTAATTTTATTTTTTGGTTACAACATTAATTTAGAAATGCTTTGAAAATTTACACCTTTTATGATATTTTGAGTTACCACGACCACAATTTCTCAAATATGCTTAAGGTTTTTTTGTATTGGATACCTAAGTAGTACTACTATTCACCATAACTCTTAAAAATACTAAAATACCCGCAGTTTTTACACAAAAATTAATCAAAATAATATTTTTCCCTTAAATTTAATCAGAATATTAGATTCACTCTACGTTGACTAATGGTCTTGTAAAAAAAAGTTACAAATGGTGGGCATATTTTTTTTGTAACTCGTTATCTTAGAGTTTTGTACTCAAAAGTCAAAAAAAGTCAAAAATCATTTATTCTGTATAGACCATTAAAACGGTACTTACAAAACGTCAAGTTTAAAAAAAAATCTAGACTAGTTTAGCAAATGGACCACCGGTTCGAAACGCGGCCCCGACCTGAGAAGACTCCGGCAAGAAACACAGCGGGCATTTTTTTTTTTGGTCTATTTACAAACATTTGCTTAGTCTACTTAGTCTAAATACAATAGTTTGCTTGAGTAGCATAGTTGAGCGAACAGCTCATTTCCAAGCTTGTTTATCATCTAAATATTCTTGGATTTTATAATAGCCTTTTTGGCACAGTTTATTCTTAATTACATTTTTAAATTTATTTACAGGTAAATCTCTAATTTCATTAGGGAGCTTGTTGAAAAAGCGTATACAGTTGCCCCGGAAAGAATTACTAATTTTATGGAGTCTACTATCACAAGCTACAAGATTGTTTTTATGTCTTGTATTTATATTATGCCTGTCACAAACTCTTGAAAATTTAGAGATATTTTTCCTTACATACATCAGGTTCTCGAAGATGTATTGTGACTATTTTGGAATCTTAATTAGTTGCGTCAATTTTAAAAATAACTTGACGTAGTGATTGTAAATTGTAGCAGGTAAGTTGCAGCAGTCAGCGCACGGCATAAGGGTCGCAGTCTGGGCTTCAGTATTAAAATGCACTTCGAAGACGAGCAAACGTTTTATTCCGGTTGATATGGAGAATACAGCGACAGTGAAAAATGTGATCAGTGTGACAAGTTAAAATTATAGGGATACTTACCACAAACGAAATATTATTTCTAACACTTCCCCTTATTCCTATAATTATACAAAGGTAGCATGCTCTAAATATCATAATCTCTAGTATGCACAAATTTATAGAATACAATATAAAAAAATATAAAAAACAATGCAACTCAAAAATGCAAACAAAAACATACAATGCAAGCAAACTGCAATTAAGTTTCATACAATTTTTCATGTGCAAATACAAACATCATGTCCACAATTCAAAAATTTTACATGAGCTTTACATTCATATCTCTAATGAAGCCATAATGCTTTTCAGAAGCCAAGGGTTAAGCGAATAAAAGTGATGTGAAAAAGCTGAGAGGTTAGACACGTGTGACGCGTGGTAGGTAATATAATACGACTTACGATTTCCTTTTCCAACTGGGACCAAAACCTGTAAAGTCTAGCAGGTAAGTTGCAGCAGTCAGCGCACGGCATAAGGGTCGCAGTCTGGGCTTCAGTATTAAAATGCACTTCGAAGACGAGCAAACGTTTTATTCCGGTTGATATGGAGAATACAGCGACAGTGAAAAATGTGAACAGTGTGACAAGTTAAAATTATAGGGATACCACAAACGAAATATTATTTCTAACAGTGATGCCCATACTTTTTTTACAAGACCATTATAGTCAAAGTAGAGTGAATCTAATTTTTTGTATAAATTTAAGGGAATAATATTATTTTGATTAATTTTTGTGTAAAAACTGCGGGCAGTTTAATAAATTTAAGAGTTGTGGTGAATAGTAGTACTACTTAGGTATCCGATACAAAAAACCTTAAGCATATTTGAGAAATTGTGGTCGTGGTAACTCAAAATATCATAAAAGGTGTAAATTTTCAAAGAATTCCTAAATTTATGTTGTAACAAAAAAAAAATAGGTATATATTTTTATTATTTTTCCTCGAGTGCTCATGAGCAGGTCTACCTTTTGGGGCCCGCTTATCGTTGAATTTTGGGACACATTGTATATATCGGTAGGTACCCTTATTCGATTCAGGACAGATTCGCTTTAGGACAGAAATCTGCTAAAACGTTTCCATGAATTGCGTTTAATATCGATTTGAAGAACGAACTATACCTCTCGTGTTTGAACCTATACCTTTTTTACTTAGACAAATCTTTAGTATAATTAAGCTGTACAATTTCTGCCATAAAGCGAATCTGTCATAAAGCGATTCTGTCTTACAGCGAATCTGTCATAAAGCGAATCCTAAACCTATATATATATTACCTAAAACATTATAAATACTATAATATTATATATACAATATTATTAATATAATATAGTAATATAACCTAAAACCTATCTTCGCCTATTCACGTTCGTAAATTTATTATTTGTTAAATTATTTAAAAACAATTTTGTGAAGGGTAGGTACTTAACTAATCGTTCGCGCAAAAAAACTAAGGTCCTGTTTTAAATGTTTATTGTCTCATATAAGTAAATCAATTAAATTCTAGCGAATGAAATCGCGGACACAACTAGTGCACCTATATAACCTGTCTAAGCATTAAAACAGGAATCTTCGATTGCGAAATTTTATAAGAATTTTCCTTGTAATTAACTGGTTTTGATTTAGGTAGATACTTACAGTACGTTCCATTCAATCATAACGCACTAAGGAAAACCAAAAGGCAATATGATAAACCTGTCTAGTAGATGTACCCAGTGACAAAAACAGCTGAATCCTAGCAAAGCCGAGCTTATTATGTGATGATGAATTGCGGGGGATGGTCAAAGCCTCGCACCCAACAAATCGTTACATGAAGGTTGACAATTTTGAGAATGGCGCGATACAGTAGGTATGTTACTGCCGGTGCCAACCGAGGGCCAATTTCTCATACTTTTAGTAAAAATCATAAAAATATCCAAAATGATTTTTTCATAAATCACACGATTTTCAAGAAAGACCGGTGATCATGTGACCTCTTATACATTAGATCGGGGCTTGATAATGATTAAAATCGCGTGTAAGAGGTCAGGTCGAAACTGAATTTTGAATAGACTATTCCTTAAAAAAATGGCCTTTTGTTGTTTTTTATATCTACGGTGTATGAGGAAACAGTATTTTGGTTATTTCTTTATTATGAAGCTTGCCCGTGTTAAGCCCCTCCCAGGCATGGTACAGGACAGTTGTCAAGTGTAAAATTATATTACACTACCAACAGAGTAAAATTGTGGTTAGAACACAAAGACATTGAGTGTGTTCCTGTATGGTTTAGATACCTAATATTTCTAAAAATATATGTTTATTGTTAGCAATAACATTTTATAAGCAATTACTTATTACGGCAGACACTGATGTATTTATTAATTAAAATATGTAAATAATTACATATTTTAAGAAAAATAATGAGGATATTTTCAGTTTTATACAAGACTAACTTCCTGGTCGGACTAGAAGATCATTTCATGATTGTAGTTAATTTGCTATTTATTTAAAGGACAAGCAAGAACAATTTCTTTATGTGTATTTTTTCCAAACATACGAAATAATGAACTATAATACAACCCGTATATTTAAAAGTTGGACCGGACGTTCATGTAACGTAATCGACGCCAGATCGGATTCCCTATTGGTTTAGATCTTTCAAACTTAAACTTAAACAAGTTAAAGCAATAGATAGAGTGAAAAGAGGAAGGTTTATATGTATAGTAGTTAGTATAGTAGTATTCATGTGTATAGTAGTTCTGGCGCCCCATTAGTTATGGGAGTACCCCAAGGCTCGATATTAGGAACCCTTTTATTTCAATATAATTATACTAGCTGTCGCCCGCGGCTCCGCCCGCGTGGATGTCGGTTATCGCGAATCGGACTATAATTTGAGATTTAAACTATCCTATCTCTCAAGTTGGATCGAACTGCACATGGTGTGCGAATTTTATTATAATCGGTTAAGTGGTTTAGGAGTCCATTGAGGACAAACATTGTGACACGAGATTTATATATATTAAGATATAGTATTATTTGATAATGACACATTATTAATTTTTAAACAAAAAGTAGCACTTGACAATGCGTAACTTGCTGGTCAATTAAAAAAAAACAAAATGTGTAAAGTTTACTATGCCTAATGGAAGACAAATAGATATTACAATGAAAAATGAAAGTGTACAAATAGTCAATACCACCGTCTTTTCTTGGAATAACTCTAGTTAGTAAACTGCAATAGTGTTTTCATATCACAGCCTTGGCAGGAAGACTTGCAGTTGCTTTTCAATATATTTACGACAATTTCTTTATATGGTCGGAAGAACTGAGAGAGAGAAGAAAGAGATTTATCGTTAAAAACAATCTTACGAACATAATTTTGATACGAGAAATAAACATAAACTTGCAGTGCCAAAACTCAGGCTTCATAAATTGGTAATTCGTTTGTAGGTATAAAAATATTTAATAAAATTCCTCTGGATTTGATTGGCAATGACATGCCACTTAATAAATTTAAATAGATGTAAAGAATGTTTAATGAAAAATGTGTATATGGTATAAAGTAGACGAATATCTTAACGATAAAAATGCTAGCACAACCTTATATCTTGCTTGCTCGCACAATATAAATTGTAAACTAAACCATATTTAAAAGAAAGATAGTCTAGTTCTAATATACTTGTCTGAGTTTCTTGCCGGTATCTTTTCAGTAGTTCTCACCGTATAATGTCCTTTTCTCGAAATGTCCTTTCTCAAAATGTCCCTTTCTCAAAATCAGGATTAAAGTCTTTATATTGTGATAGCTATGCAATCCGACTTGGTTAGGTTGGGTTAGAAGTGGTTATTTTTTTTAACCATGCAGAAATCCATGCAGAAAAGGACATTATGAGAAAGGACATTTCGAGAAAAGGATATTATGCGATGAGACATTTCAGTATAACCAACCTACCGATCCAGCGAAAGAATAATTTTCCAATGGTTTATCTACTTTATTTCAACTGTTTATACTAGAGTTTGATGACGCTTGGTGGAATCTACTACACATATTGAATAATGACTTCACTTGTACTTTTCCACAGTTTATATTATTTATTTATTGGAACATAACAGCAATTTTGCATAAATCATGGATAAACTTAAGAATTATGTAGGACTCTATTTAAGCCAATAATAAAGTTTCTCGGCATGTAAAATATTACATTTTTGGTTCATTGTTACGTAAATCTTTGATAATGCAGTAAGGTGAAACCGGTCAGGTTAAAAATAAAAATAAACTGTCGATAAGTACAAGTGAAGTTATTATTCAATACTTTATTGAATATTTTTATATTGAGTTCATAAATATATATATGCTTTATCACAGATAATATGGCTCTATATATGCATATGTGCTCTTTATGTGCCTTAACGGAATAAATGAAATTAATTCTTTGATTGCACGCGTGGAGCCACGGGCAACAGCTAGTAGTATCTATAATTATTGATTATACCAACCATATGAACCCAAACAAAGCTCTGGGCCCAACCAACCTCCCCTGCGGCAAGCAAGCTTGTACACCTGCTGAATAAAAGATGAGTTTGGGGCGCTCTTGTCACTGAGCGTTGGGACTGTTGGGAGCTCAGACGATAGTCACTCCTGTAAAAGCCAAATTTATAGGAATAGAAGTGGAGATGCAGGAATAGAATAGTGGCCTCCACAGGCACTACGGTAACCTCTTTCAAGGATTCCAGAGGTTCCTGCATAGGACTTTTATTTTGATGGAGGTAACCGAACTCTTCACAACATGACCATAATACGACGGGAAGTGAGGTAAAACTTAATCTTGTTTTTAAAAGTGGAATATATCCAAGTAATGTATAGTGGGGAAGAATGGAAACGGCTGTTACTTTCGTTATGTAATTCATTATAATAATAAACCCCGAAGTAACACGCAGAATAAATAATAGGTATGTAACATGCTTGTGCTTAGGCAGGTTTCACAGTTTCGCTTGAGGACAACGCTTATATAAAAGAGCAATTTTGCTTGCCGGTGGTCCACCTAAAAGTAATTCTATATGATTCTGACATCTTACAACTATTGAAAACTGAATAAGTACGAAAAAATAAATTAAACTGGGAAAAAAAGCAAATTAATGCCAAAAAAAGATTTGCTGAAATAATCATTAAGTAACTTAAGTAAAACAAAAATAATATTTAAGTATAGAGAAATTAACGTAATTATTCCAAAGCGAATCCTACAGAAATTTCTGTGTTCATATAACAATTCTAATTGTATTTCTATCATGTAGTCATCATCATTTATATATTTGGTTTTCCTTTTGTTGAAAGAACTAGATGCAAGGTTCTTCAGTTCAGTTAGTAGGCGCAAAAGGGTGTTACTGGTTTTCTTTAAGTTTTTATTAAGTTTTGAATCAAAAGTGTTGGAACGTGTATATGCTCCTTTAAATGTACTGTTGGCAACACTGTTTTGCCTGTCACTTTGATTTTGATAGACTTTCTCTCTCTGTGGTTTTTGCTCTTACCGCCACAACCATTGTATTATTTGTGATATAAAATTAAGTTAAATAATCGTAACGCATCCTTTAAATAGACTACTGTAAACGCCCTTATATTTTGGTAAATATACAGCAGAGTGTTCACGCGATATTTGATGGTTTTATTTGCTGACCGACATCTTGTGACCTCAACACTGCGTACTAATATCTGTGGAGGAACTTAGACGCGTTATTATTTTAAACGGTGGAAGGCATCCTCAAGGAGCAACTTCTACAAAAGGATTCTGTAACATTATCTACCTATTTGTGCGATGTCTTTCACCAAACACAGATAATATAGAAATAAAATTTTTAGACACCCAAAATTGCCACGTATTTGAAAAACGGTATAATTTTATGTTCTTTACTGCCTGCAGCTGTTTTGTAGTTTAAAGCTTCAGTCATGTCTTGAGCAGGCAAAAGCGGCAAAACTGCTGTCAGTTCTACCAGCCTGCTTTCCTTTTTTCCATTAAGTTTCAACTTTTTGGCCATTTTCCATATTGCTTCACTCCAGTGATAGAATACATGTGGAAAAGCTTCCGAAATTGCATTTATAGCTCCTAGTTCTTCTATAAAGAGTTCGAAAACAATAGCATATGTATCTTGCTTTTTGTTTGGCATTAATGCATAAATTAATGGTGTTTACCTATAAAATTGCCGTTATGTATGAAAAAAATTTTACGTTTTTTTTCATGTATTTTTTATTTGTATTGATCAAAGTAATTACTATGCGTTTCAAATAAGTTGATAACTGTCATAATGACATTTTGATACCTGTCGATAACTTCATTGTGTAACGTAAGGTCAGCAAATACATTTTTATACTTCACTGTTGCTGGACACTAATAATAGTACTTAATATATTTCCAATTAAATATTTATGATGATTGTTGAACCATATTCCCTTTTCAAGATAGATAAGGATAGGGTAGGATAAGTACATACACAATAAGTAAGAAATTAAATTATCGTTTCATTTTTATATTTTTTATTTTTAATCGGGCGGTAATTATGAATTTTTGAATAATTATAATTACTAAAAAAAAAATATGTGCTTAATGAAAAGAATTTAATAATTAAGTCGTTGTTACCATACACGTATGAACCTGTCCGAAATGGAAATTTTGTTGTTAGCTGTACATTTTTGATGAATACGGAATGAAGTTGCCGCGGTCGCGATTATCTTCTCATTTGAAACGCATAGTACCTTTGCCAACGCAGCGGCAATTTATTGATGCCCTTCTTAGAGAAATCAGCTGAACGACAAATTCTTCAAAGGCAGTTTTTGTACTGCCTCTCGAGTATGGATTTTTTTTTTCCGCCAAGAAGTATAGTTATCCAAATTCTGGAAAAAACTAGTAGTCTGTAGGCGCAAGGTCTGGTGAATATGGCGGATGACGATGACCTTCCTACCCCAGTTCTTGCAACTTGGAGACCGTCTGCTGTGCAGTATGAGGCCGCGCATTGTCGTGCAGGAGCAGCGGAGACGAGCTATTGACCAATGCTGGTTGGAGATATGCCAGCTTCTCCATCATTGTGTTCAGATCTTCACAGTACACATCAGCAGCAATGCTCACCCCGTATGGTAAGAAGCTGTGATGAATCACACCGGCACTAGACCACCATACAGTGACCATCACTTTTCTAGGGGTAAGTTTAACCGGGAAAAACTATCCGGACCACTGGCTTTCCGTGTATCGATTGATCGCAGTACTGTACGGACACCGTGTTGTCTGATGGATATCAAGCATTACGTGGTTACTGTTGGGCAGTGTCGGTGGCTGCATACCACAATGATTGATTTGGGGTTTGGCCACTTTCTCTCGCGGCTCATGGGCAATGGCTTATATGGCTGCCTCATCAGCTCTTGATCAAATAATGCTACGCTGGGCATCCGTTCTGACGTAGGCCCTCTTGAAGAGCTTTGTGCTGCCTGTTATATTACAGACAACAGTGTCATTACAGGTTTTAGTATATTATACCCACAGTAATAATAACCCGCAGAGTAGAATTTGGGTCCACCCATCTCTTCCATTGTGGTGTCGTAAAAAGCGACCAGGCGACTACGGGATAGGGCTGCTTAACTTCAACATGAGGCAGATATTTACAGCCCAGATTCAACCTCAGATGCATGGCTCGAGTCAATAATAGTGCCCGGAATACGGCAATATGCTCACCCGGCACCCCCTGTTACGTGGGACCGAATACAAATTGGTGAAATGTGGGTGTTAATTCACCTCTGCTTAACTCTCCGGGGATAAAGGTGCAATTATAAGTATGTATGACATGTATGAATAAATTAAATAGTAACAGAAACCCCGAAGCAGATTTTAGGACGCACTCTCAAACTTGTTTTGATTTGTTTTGTTTACTGTGATGTAATGGGGCCTGCGGAAAACTGCTCTGCTCCGCGCACTCTCCGTTTCCTTAAATAAATTATTCTAAATTAAATTCCATTTTAAATTTTGACAACTTGCAAACCTTCGGCCAATTTTTGGCCAAAGCCGAAGGATGCAGCAATGATCTCTTTTAAGTTAGGAACTCTTAACATTTTCGAATTTAATTTTTATTTAATGTCATGCATGTAGGTATTAACATTGCGAGTTACTTGAACAAAAATAATACTGTACAGTCAAAGACAAATTATCTTCACATTAACACTGAAATATGTCTAAAAAAATTACTATAGAAATGACGAATCAATGGTGTCGATCAGTTTGTTGTGGGTGTGTGATTTGAAGAAGCAATCATGGCCGTCATTAATAATTGCTCATTAATGAGCGACCTTTATGACGTAGTGATCGAGCATTCAGCTACTACAAGAGGACGCAGATTCAACTCCCTGCGCAGTGCAAATATTTGTAAGTTGAGTTCTGAATACAGTACCACCCCATTTCATCTGAAGGGTGTGGCAAAATACTATCTACTAACGAAAAATGCGCCGACGATATCACTGCGAGAAAAGGAAAACTCGAAATAAAACCCTGCATCAGCCAGCGCGGAAAAGTCTCCCAACATTGAAACAGACCTATGACCTGTGACCAGCAGAAGACTGCGATAGAATTAATTGAAATTTAAATGAAAGTAAATAAATAGTGTGCAACCAAAATTCCGATAATGATATTAAAGTCATCTAATCTAAAAAGAGATCATAAATGTACTTAAGCAGCGTATAATTTGATCGCAAGTCTGTACATTCCCGCGGAAACTGGTTACTTGAGGGTTTTCCTTAGTGCGAAAAACGTTTGAAATCTGTATTTAACTAAGTAGGTATGCGTTTAATGACACCGAAGCACGTCAGAATCTCATCTTTCGTCACCGTTGACTGCGTTGAGCATGGTATGTAGTTATATACTCTTTTACATGTGATTCTGTTTGTCAATACGTGTTGGAGCTCGGGACTGAACGCTGCATTTGCAGTTACCGGACCGTTCGCTCACCTCAAAAATAATATCTAAACTTACGGTGACAACACTCCAGACACATCTTAATACAAAGGAGTACAAGTAAGTTTATTAAATAAATTATATATGAGATAAATCAGGGATAAAAACGCACTCCTCATATATTTTTTTCTGCTTTTTAAGCATAACAATATATTATATTTAAGTGCAATACGTTGAAATCATGGAACTTATGGTATGTACCTAGGTTTAATATTTACTAAATTTCATTCGGTTAGGCACAACTGGACGTAAACAATCTTGATGTGTATTTTTAATACCTATTTGTTATTTGAGAACTCTTTTTATTATTATTTTACTGTTTAGAAAATAATTTTTAATACTAAAAACCGAAATTAAACCACTAAGTTAGTTAGGCTAGTTAATTTTTATATAAAGTCACAGCAAAATTGTTAACCTTTAGCTTATTTTAGACAAGTAAACTGCAAGTGAAGATACGATCAAAATCGTATCAAGTTATAATTAAAAAGAAATTACCTAGTATTTTTCGTATGTTTGTAGATTTAGCATTTGAATCAAGTAATTGCAAGTTTGACGTGGTCATGCCTGCAAAAATGTGCATTGTAAAATGTTGCCTAAGTGAACTAAAACTAAATTTTTTCGTCAAGTATTTTCAGTTCCAAACATACGTCATATTAACAATGAAATTAAGAAAAAAGTAGCTTATAAAATTCCTCATTAAATTTTATTTCTTTATTTAAACGCAACGTAGCCTCAGATACAATGCGATATTCTCTTCCACTCCATACATTTGCACTATTCGTTACTTAGATGAGACCTTACAGCTAAGTGCGATATTATATGGAGCGAATTTTGGGGTGGCTCGGATTTTGAATTTTCAAAATTCGATTATCTTTCATTGTCATAAGACTATTTTTACATTAGCAGTTCATTATATGTATTATTGTAAAAACATTTCGACTATAAAAATATATCCCCAATCGATCTAACGTTAATTTACAATGATACTTAGGTAGTAAATATATTATGGGAGTAACTTAATAATTATTTTAACAGTTTTTGAATGAAATCTAGCTAATGGAAAATAAACATGAAATTTTTGATCAAAATTTCGCCTTCTATGATGTCCTACCCAGCTTACAATATTTTTTTTTATTTTTAATTTGTTTTTTTTTCTTACATATGTATATTAGGTACATAATGTTAACGGGACCTAGATATGTACTATACCTACCATTAATCCATTAATTCCTATCAACATTATTGTATAAATGTCACCGCCAACTAGCTTAATCAGCCGTCCAATTAATTGTCTAGGTAGTTAACTAAACGACGCCATTCAATTAACGGCCTGAATGATATTCAGCCGTCTCGTTTATTACGTCATTTAATAACCTGGCTGGCTAATGTTTAGGCCAATCGTGGCCAAAATGGGGCACTTCTTCGAAATAAGATTGAAAATTACATACATACATATACTTACACATGTAAATCCCCGAGGGGTAGACAGAGGTGTCCGCATTAAGCCTTCGTGGTTATTTTTTTATAAACATACAGAAATATGTCGTTTTTCAAAGTGTTTAATGATATAAGTAGTTGAACGGCATCGATCCAAGGTATTTGCCTAACCGTTTAATTAAATGGCGGAACACCATTCAGGCCATTAATTGAATGCCGGCGTTTAGTTAACTACCTAGGCAGTTAGTTGAAGGGCTGATTAAGCTAGTCGGTGGTGATATAAACATTATGAAAATTGAAATAATTAAATGGGTAATTTCACACACACCTAATTTTATGCTAATTTCGGTGCTATTTTTCAATCATAGGTTTTCCGATGAAAAAATTTAATGATGTGGTTTTAGAACACATTAGTATTCTAGATATTTAGAAGGAAAAAAAAACTGCTTTGCAGGCCTTCCACTGAAATTGCAACATCACACCGAAATTAGCAAAAAATTAGGCATGCGTGAAATTACCCAAATTATTAATATTGTGCCTAAACTGGCCCTAATATACAATAATACAACAATTCATTTCAATCAACTTCACATTAACATTAAATACTTAATAGATACGTCTTCTAATTGCAGGTAGGTGCTTACCTACATTTAATTATCAATAAGTCTTAATGCAGTATTTGTAGGCCACTGGTGGAAATAGGTCTCTCCCAATGTGCACCTTTGCTCCCGAGCGATCCTCCGCCTGTCCGCAACCAGTCTGTCCCAGCCACCTTTTTCAGGTCGTCAATCCATCTGGCTTGATTGGGGGGGGGGGGGGGGGGCACCTTCCGCGTACCTTCTCACAAACTCCACAAATTAAATAAGGTGTAGTTATTTACGCTTCCTTTTATTAGTATTATCACAGATAACAGAATACTAGTGTATTATCTATTATTTATTTTGTTGTATTATGTAGTATTATGGCATCTGTTTATATATGTAAATGCGACATTATAGTTATATTACTTGAGTTGGTTTACTATTGTTTAACAAAAAACGTAGGTATGACAAACGATCATTTTGCAAACAACGTTAGAAAAACTAATCATTTGGCAAACATTCATTTCGCAAACATATCACCTACTTCCAAAGAAAATTTAATAAATAAAGGTTTCAATGCTAAAATTTTATTTTAAAAATGTTAATTTGACTTAATTAAGTCGGTTAAGAAACAAACTAGCAAGCGTGTAGGCATGTAGTAGGCAAGTAGCGTGCAGCAAAAATACAGTAAACATCGTTTCTGTTCTGTTGTAACGCCTAAGCCAGTTTTATAACCACCTGCTCCTCAGCTCGTGGGCCGCCTCACCCCTCCGCGCCTGCGCGGGCTTAAATAACACTATAGGGGTAGGGCAAACAAGACCACGTGAAGTCGGATTTGCAGAGATTCATTTCTGTCACTAACTTTAGACTATTCAAGCCTTTGATGGGTAAAACTTGTTTTGCCAACTAACATGTTTAAAAAGTAATCAATTTGTAAAATGATGTTAAGGCATAATGAAATTTTTAGAAATAAATATTTTGTCTAATGAGTAGTTTATTAATAATAATAATAATATTAGATTAAGAATAGATAATAATTTTGTCAAACGTTATTTTTGTCAAATGAAGATTTGTCTTGGTTTTTTGTCAAATGATTGGATACCATATTTATTGGGTATAATTTTGTCAAACGTTGTTTTTCAAACTAAAATCGGTTTGTTGTTAAATAATAAGATACCCTTGAGTTAGTTTTAACTTGCCTCTAGGCTAGTGTTCGGTTTACACAAAAAAATAATTCGACCCAGAATCCAAAATGATGAAACCAATCCAATTATTTTTTAATATGCGAATGAAAAAAATTCTACCTATATATACTTATAAAATATTTCGTCACTACCAGAATACTGTCTAGGCAGGACATTGTTGATAAAAAATAAAGACTCGCTCGCAGCAACGAGAAGCAACGCGCAGCACAAGTACACACAACGATCACTCATCAAACAGATGAATGCCGTGTGTTATTTTTTATGTTGCGCGTCAACATAGCACCTGTGTGTTGACCGTTACGTGTTGCGCGTCAAATATTGCCTAGTGAGTACTAAAATGAGGCTTTGAAAGCTGTCCAGTCTTTGGCTACGTACATACTCTGAGATAAATCGGACTATATTTGGAAAACAGTACTTGGCGGGGGCACTGCTGTGCCCCCGATTAAATGTGCCATATTATGCACAGTCGTAGCGACTGAGACAGACATTCCAAGCTATCAAACCGATATTGACAATGTGTGACCCTAGATTAGATATTTACACACACGCAAGATTGTCTGGATATTACATCACTTCGCTTTGTACACAGTTCTATTCCAATGCGTTGCATTGCCCACCCTCCTGCGACTTTCTCATATATTGTTCTTACATCCTAAAGGTCTAAATGTGAAGGTAAACTTGAGCATAGCATTCTTGCGAATGTAACATTACAGAAAAATATAAAAGAGCGTTCTTGCGAGCTTTCTATCAAGCGTTCTGATGACCATTTTCACGAAAGGACCAAAAGAAAAGATCATGAAAAGTTCATATTTTGCATCGTTTCTTGTTCAGTTCAACTAATTAAAAAAAAGCGAATGCTCGTTGTTCTGTTACAAGTTAATGTTCAGGTCTATAAGCACCTTTATGTTATATTGCATACTGCACAGTAGAGTAGGTACATAAGCAGAAACAATTTTGAAAAGTACCACTTTAAAAATATCACTGATAATCTGGTATTTAGGTCACTCAGACAGAGGCACATTGAACACCTTTAGAATTATAGGTACCCATAGAATATTTATCACAGGAAAGTTGAAAATACATTATATGCGTGTAGAGATAAAGAGGTTTAACCTGATCAAATATTATAGAAGTCAATTCATTTTAGATATTTTTGTTGAGAAGGGTTTATTTTTCCTACGGGAAATCCCCACGGTAACCCGGCTCCGGAGGGGGGAGGGGTTTCCGTGGGGATTATGTCGGACTCGAGTGAGGTTGTCTCGCGACATATCCCTCGCACCCCGGCTGACCCAGGTGTTGAGAAGGGTAATCAATGTGAACACAAATTATTGCTTAATGCACGGCATATTATTTATTATTATTGAACTATTTACAAGAGGACATACATACTTGTGATCTATAGGTCGCCGCCAGCTAGTTTAATCGGCCGTTCAATCAACTGTATAGGCTATTAACTAAACGGCGCCGTTCAATGAACGGTCTGAACATTCAGCAGTAACATTTATTACGATGTTTTATAACTTGGCTGGCTAATGTTTAGGCCATGTGTAAGATGGGGCGACACCCCGAAAGAAGACAGAAAATTACATTCCTACATACATATTCTCATACTTGTAAACCTTAGGGGGTAAGGGGTAAGAGATGTATTCACAGAATATTAGCACTAGTGATAAGAGTAGGTTCATTGAGAAAATTACCAACTTAGGTTAATTTATAGGTTTGGTTAATAAGTCTAATGCGGGAGCCCCCGCATTTGCCTTCGTGGTTATTTTTTTATAACCATGTAGAAAGAAGGCAATGTTATAGCAGATTGATTACTAGTAATTAAACGTAATCGATCTAAGTTACTTGCCTAGCCGTTTAATCAAATGGTCATATATAATAATCAAATTAACCATTCAGGCCGCTAATTGAACGGCGCCATTCAGTAAAGAGCCTTTTTTTTTTTTTTTTTTTTGACGTGCGGGAAATCCCCACGGATACCCGCCCCTCCGGAGCCGGAGGGGTAGGTTATGTCGGACTCGAACCGACTAAACCGCACGCCGTCTGTGGGTCGTGGTGCTAGGCCGAAGGTGAGGTTGTCTTGCGACATATCCCTCGCACCCCGGCTGACCCAGGGCCATCCCTTTCGGTCTGGCCCTTCTCGGGAGGTGGGGACCACGCCGTCCCCGACTCAACCCCGGTGTGGGGAGGCGCGCATCGTCCTACGATGCGCGCCGCCGCCGTGGCCTGCTTCTGCTAGGGTGACGGGTGGCTCCACCCGTCACCCTCAGGCCCGCGCTCATGGGGGGCGGAGGTCTGTAAGCGCCCTCCGACGCCCGAGCCGCCTTCGGGTGCGAGCAGCGATGTCAGCGAGTCTTTCTCGCTCACCGCGCCGCGCCCGCTCTGCTGTCTCCTTTGCGAGCATGACCTGCTCGCAGAAAGAGGCGCTGGCCGCCCACGCATCCGCGCAGCGGACCATCGCCGCGAGCAGGGTGGAGAGCGTGAGCACTCTCACCCCCAGGGCCTGCACAAGCTCCCGCCTCGGCGTCTCAAATGCCGGACACTCGGTGAGCGTGTGCAGCCCCGAGTCCACGCTCGCGTCGCAGTGATGGCACTCGGGCGTTGGCTCAATACCCATCAGATGCAGATACCGCCCGAAGTAACCGTGCCCGGTTATCATCTGCGTCTGACGGTACGAGAGGCTCCCGTGTGGCCTCTCTAGCCACTCCCCCATGATGGGTCTTACCGCCGCAATCACGGCGTGCCCTGCGCGTGGTTGCCCAAGTCGTCGCTCCCACTCGGCCACCATGACCTGGTGGAGCCGGGATTTCTCGGCCCGAATGTCCTCGGGCTCGGGATCGAATCCCCGCTCCCGCGCCTCCTTTTGGAACTGGTATAGTGCCGAAAGGGCCCTCGCTTCCAGGATCCACGGTGGCGATCCGGCCAGGAGACTCGCCGCTTCGAAGGATATCGTGCGGTATCCCCCTGCGCCGTACGGAGCAGAGGCAGGAATCTGGCCCCCAGGGTGTCCGCCCACACGGGGCACCCATATAGGGCCATGGACCGCACGACACCCGCGTAGAGTCTCCTGCAGGAGGCCCCTGGGCCCTTCAAGTTGGGCAACAGCCGACTCAGGGCATTCGCCGTGGTGACCAACTTGGGGCGCAGGCTTCGGAGATGTTGTCCGAAGTCCCATCGACCGTCAAGCACGAGCCCCAGGTATTTCAGCTGGGGCTTGATGTCGACCAGTAAAGAGCCTAGGCGGTTAATTGAACGATGATAAGTTGGCTGCAACATTATATACATAGGTTCTAGGTAGGTATTTTATGTTACGTTACGCTATGGATAGCTAGGATGTTGGTTAAATGACTTTTGTTCATATCTCCGGTTCTACTCGACCGATTGCGATCAAACAAACATAAGATTTTAAGTCTGACCTTCCAAACAAAAAAACCGCATTAAAATTCATTCAGTAATTTTTGCATTAACTCGCATAAACGGATGAGAGGTCAAAATTTTTAAAAAATGTGTTCAATATCGTTAATTTAACATAATACAAGAATTTTTCCAATATCTCCAATGCACAGATACGACCACTTTACAATTACATAGATTAGCATAGCATTTGAATTAATTCTATATTACTGTATTTTCGGTACGGCAAACACGTTTTATGTTATGTGACAGTTGTATAAGGAAGGAAAAACGCAAGAATGAATAAAAAATTGCACAAGACTGGTGTTTACCAACCTATATACAAACTTGTTAGACGAGGCGTTCACATAAGACAACATACAAATATTTTGAACACAGGCACTAATTGAAAAAAGGTAATTTGTGGCAAGAATATCGATAATGATACTTGGTATCGTTCCTGTACAGTTCCTTTGGGTGAATGCCCTTACTGTACATCTTACATCTCAGACGGCACGTATTAATATCGGCTTGACATTGGCATCAATTTCTTTTATATTATAATATTATTAGACTGTACGCAAAAAACAAAGAAAGGATCGAGAAAAAACACTACTTTAAAGAGCAGACAACAATGATCAATACTCCAACAACAATCCAAGATCGAAGTGTCACGAGAAATTTAGTACGTAATTTTAGGAAAGATGTAATCTTAAAGTTCTGTAGTAGGTATAGCATAAACTTAGAAAGGGACGGACACTTGGAATGCTGAAAGCAGGGCAGTTTTGACCAAATACGCTCATCGACTATTACAAAATCCAAAATTATTTTAATGATAAAAAACTTGGAAATGAGCTTTTCGCTCAACTGTGCTCCTTAAGCAAATTATTGTATACAATTTAGACTATGTTCCTAAATGTATGTATGGTCTAGGACCGAATTTCGAGCCGGTGCGGTGTGGTCCATTTACTAAGCTCCTCGTAGTATTTCATATCTTTCTTTTAAATTTGACGCTTTCCTTCATTTTAACATTTTGACTATCACTACATAGTATAAAACAAAGTCGCTTTCTCTGTCCCTATTTCCCTTTGTATGCTTAAATCTTTAAAACTACGCAACGGATTTTGATGCAACTTTTTATAATAGATAGAGTAATTCAAGAGGAAGGTTTATATGTATAACACATGTTTAATATAGTAAAGGGTGCAGCGGGAACGGGATCTGACGCCACGCGGGCGAAAAAACATTGGCGGTACGAAGTTCGCCGGGTCAGCTAGTACAGAATAAATGCTTTTTGACATTGACTTTGAGCGTTAAAGCAGCTCACAACGCTTTGTAGTCACTGTATAAAACATCTACATTGCTAAATTCTTATTGTTGCTATATGAATATGCAATAGTTTTAATGTCATTGTGAATACTGATTGCAATTAGCGTAAGTAGGGTCGTAAAGTTTGTAATTAACTAAAAATATGCGATACTAGGTGATGCCTGTGGCTCCGCCCGCGTGGTTGTCGGTTATCGTGATCAAATATAGCCTAATGTTCTTTTTCAAGCCCTAATCTATTTGTGTTCCTAACATCAGGCAATCTTCAAAAAAGAAACTTTCATTCTCACATAAAATCACATTAAACCCGTTTTCACTATAAAAGGTAGCGTATGTCCTTTTTCAAGCTCTAGTTCACCTCTGTGCCAAATTTCATCAAAATCGATTCAGTGGTTTTAGACGTGAAAGCGTAATAGACAGACAGACAGAGCAAAATTCGCATTTTCAATATAAGTATAGCTATTGCTTTTCATCAATGGAAAATAAATTATAATGGGGTACATGGTTCTTAAGTATTCTAGTAGCGAAGTATTTTGCATGTAGGTACTCGAGTGTACGCCTTCATGCAAAATATATTGTACCCAATGTAATGTTTATATTATTGAAATCGTGTGGAGGCTTGGCTCCAATATTCTCTGATAATGAATATTGACGCGTGTGCCGCGTCTAGTTCTCGTGTCCGCGTGCACAGGCTCCCTTGACTCGTGATAACGGAAGCGGCTAAAGGTCACATACATTACTCATTGTAAATTTTAACTGTATAATTAATTAAGTAATACCGTAATACAAAATTTATTCCCAGGAATTTATTATGCGTACATTATAATGATTTTATAAAAAAATATAGTACATTAGTTAGCTATGAGTCCACTAAGATTTTTGGAATCCAAGCCAATGTAACTTTTTTTTGTGCAGAAGACCCTACGGATAAATCCACAATCGTGCTACCGACCCTGAACATACTTGAATCGACTTAAATCGCTCGCCGTCTTGGGTTAATTAGCTGTCGAGGGTGAGATTGCCCCGGCTGACCCAGGGCCTGGAGGAGTGGCTAGAGAGGCCACACGGTAGCCTCTCGTACCGTCAGACGCAGATTATCACCGGGCACGGTAGCTTCGGGTGGTATCTGCATTTGATGGGTATAGAGCCAACGCCCGAGTGCCATCACTGCGACGCGAGCGTGGACTCGGGGCTGCACACGCTCACCGAGTGCCCAGCGCCTCCTTCTGCGAGCAGGTCATGCTCGCGAAGGAGACAGCAGAGGTGGGCCAGACCGAGAGGGATGGTCCTGGGTCAGCCGGGGTGCGAGGGATATGTCGCATGACAACCTCACCTTCGGCCTAGCACTACGACCCAGAGACGGCGTGCGGTTTAGTCGGTTCGAGTCCGACATAACCTACTCCTCCGGCTCCGGAGGAGTGGGTATCCGTGGGGAATTCCCGCACGTAAAAAAAAGGGCCTTCGAGATGTTTGTGGATTATTATGAGATGGATATTAGCCAGGACACCTGCTGCCACGCTAAGTGAAAACTAGCTGCAGGCCAAGTCAAATAAAAAAGTAAATAAATTATTGTAAGCACACGGTCCACTGGTGGAAAGTGGTTATCGTGGCCTAAGGACGTGTGAAACACCAGGGGAGTCACACTCGTGCTGCCGTAAACACAGAGTTTTTGTGCCGTCAGCGTAGAAGACAAAGCAAGAATAGCCTATTGTCTTCCTTCTGACAGCACAAAATCTCTCCAGTGAGCTCTGGCTACCCTACTGACAACGGGAACACAACATGAAGTTATTATGGCCCCGGTATTCTGTAAGTCGGAGGTACTTCCCCAGTCGGACTGCTCAATTGGACGGAAATACCGTTGTCTTCTGCAATCTTGCTATTGTAAAACCTCTTCCTGTGAGTGTCGTAGGAGGCGACAAAGGGATAGAGCTAGTTCTATATCCGACAGCAGACATACAGCTCCTGAATAAGTGCCGGCTTGACAGCAATAGGCTCACCCCTATTACGTAGGGCGGAAAATCATGGTTGGCGAAATGTAGATGTTGATAACGGTTGATACACCTCTGCCTACCCCGTCGAGGAATTTAAAATATAATGACACAAGAGTGGGTACCTGCTCCTTAGACTAGTGGCAATTCTTTGGCCGGCGTATTTTAGAATTGAATGATGAATGTATGGGATTGACATGTATCTTGACGTTTATTGACAGTCGTCAAGGCATGTGAATTCAATACATTGAATTTAATATTCAAATTCAAATGCAAATTCATTTATTGACAAAACATAGTTACAGGGATAATTGTGAAAGGGACATATGTTTATGAAAAGCTATGTTAACGTATTTCACAGTGACGTAACGTTGCCACATGTACATGTACTAATGTTGGACATTGTATCACATGTGCCATGCAGCGCCTTCCATTACTGCCCTCTAAACAAGTGGCAATTCGCCGGCTGGCGTTTGATGGAAAAAATGACCAATGTATGGGATTTGACGTATATGGCAATCGTTAACGCCCATACATTTGTCATTCTATTCCATCCAACGTCGGTTAAAGAATTGCAACTTGTCTAGAGGGGCTGATATTTGTCCATTCTATTCTATTCTACAAATGTATTATCGCTAGAGGAGCTGGTTCATTTATAATGTTCATGTTATTGTGAATGTAGTGTATGTTAAGATACACTGGTGACTGTTAACATCCACCAAGATTTTTGGTAAATCACTACATAGTATAAAACAAAGTCGCTTTCTCTGTCTCTATATCCCTTTGCATGCTTAAATCTTTAAAACTACGCAACGGATTTTGATGCGGTTCTTCAAATAGATAGAGTGATTCAAGAGGAATGTTTATATGTATAATACATGCTTAATATAGTAGAGGGTGCAGCGGGCACGGGATCTGACGCCACGCGGGCGGAAAAATATTGGCGGTACGAAGTTCGCCGGGTCGATAGTATACAATTATGTTAATGGAAATTAACGTGATCATGGTATAGGTACATAAGTGCATACCTTTGATGTTCCTGACGTTTCAAGCAGGTTACACCGGCCGTGGTCAAAGGCTTATATAAAGGCAAATATAAAGTTATTTTTGATAAATGTCCTTTCAAATTTTGAAATCGTCAGATTTCGCTCATTTACCGATGTCTATGCCAATTTTCATTATGAGCGAAATTATGATGCGCGGTAGTGTGCGAAGCGAGCTCGTGGACACCCCCGACAAGGATAGATTAGGTTAGAAAGGTAGGCGTAGGTCTTCCGCCGTACGCTTCGTTGGTTTTCCTGTGACAATATACAAAGATATTTATCAACTTCAATGACTTTAGATAACTATTTGTACATGAAGGAGACGGTTATGTTGAGTTGAAAGATTTATGAGGAGTGATTATTATGAACACAAATGGGTAGTTTACACACACACCGAAGTACCTTAACATTAACTAATTTCAGACATTCACTGTAAAATTCACAAAACTGCGCTCGACGTCGACGTGTGACGTCACAGACAGAAGATAAATATGTGCATCAGTAGCAAAAACATGGCCTTGCTAGATGTTCACGCTAAGCTCTGACCCGTATCGAGATAAGCTGTACTTGGAATGTCATGCACTTATCTCGCTATTGTATCGTAGTTGTATCGTGCGTTTACTTCCTGATATAGTACATTATTATATTAGGTAGATACTTACCTACATTATTACACTAACTATGAAATTTATAGGTGGATGGATACGGAAAAAGAATACAAGTATCACCACTCCATCTCATCCGAAGAGTGTCGTAAGAGGCGAGTAACGAAAAAATATGCAGACGATATCACGAGCTGATCGTCAACTCCCTCGCAATAAACTCGCCCGATCGAGGGAGATGGCACAAAATGATTTAATTTATTTTTCTATTTTCAACTCGCACGACGCTTCAAATCATTGCAGATTTGGTACAGTCAACTATAAATGTCTTTTGGAATGTATATTTAATGTAGCAAAATAATGAGTTAGCAATAAAATAAAACAAAATATCAATTTATAGTAGTTTATGATACTGTTGCATAATAAGGGTTCTTATAACACGAGTGTGTTTTAAAAAAACGAGCCGTAGGCGAGTTTTTTTATATTATCACACGAGTGTTATAAGACCAAGTTATGTACAGTGTCATACACTACTTTATCTACTCTCATACTATAATACATAAACTAATTTATTTTTCACTTCTCATGCTCTGAAAGTGCTTATTTGTGCAGGATATAGGCTGCACAAAATCGAATTTTGTGCACAAGGGCATTAACGTATCTACTCATAAATGTATCTATATTAAGGCAAAGAAAATGAGCCATACAGCCTAACACAATAAGAAGTTCATAGATAGAATTTGTTATTTTATAACATTCACTTTAATTTATTTTGCCTTATGTGTTTTTTAAGACTTAAAAGATATTAAAATTTAAATTCAAGTACGGTAGGTTATTTAATTCATTTAAGAAAATTATAATTACAAAATTAATTTTATAGTAGGCTGTATAGGTCTGCAGCCCACGCCTCAATGTCGTAAGATTAAAAAAAAATAAAGCGGCGGGAAACAGCTCTTGTTTTTTCGTGCGTTTATTAATTGATTCAATTTGCTAAAATTGTTAAAAATGTCCAGTGAAGAAGAGGATTTAACACACTCTCCTAAT
Organism: Eilema caniola; assembly: GCA_949126895.1. Classification (NCBI taxonomy): domain Eukaryota; kingdom Metazoa; phylum Arthropoda; class Insecta; order Lepidoptera; family Erebidae; genus Eilema; species Eilema caniola. Next base: position 24,468,525 of record OX421474.1, read on the forward strand.
ACGCTTATGGAAATTAATGCACAGAGAGTTGTTCAACAGATATTACCGCCAAAGTCTCGGGAAAAATATCTCAAAGTTTACGATAATTTTGTAAATTGGAGAAAAGAAAAACTAGTAACTACGTTCTCGGAAAGTGTTCTTTTGAGTTATTTTGATGAATTATCCAAAAAACTTCAGCCGTCTTCACTGTGGAGTATATATTCCATGCTGAAAGCAACATTACAAATGAAGGACAATGTTAATATACAAAATTATTCGAAGCTTACATCTTTGTTGAAGAGGCTTTCCAGTGGGCACAAAAGCAAGAAAAGCAAGGTCCTTTCAGCTAATCAAGTGGAAACCTTCTTAAATACCGCTCCAGATGAAAAATATTTGGCCACAAAAGTACGTAATACACATTCCTTTCATATTTTATTGCTCGTATACCTATTGCTCTTTTGTTCCAAAGTGTATAAAAGTTATTAATTTTGTTTTAGGTGGCACTTATATTTGGCATAAGCGGTGCGTGCCGTGGCATTGAACTTGCGAATATTACCGTAAATGACGTCAAGACGGACACGCTTTTGCAAGCAATAAACTTACCCGACACAAAAAACAAACGAGAGCGAACATTTGTTGTCAAAGGAGATTACCTAAATATAGTTCAAAAGTACCAAGCTCTACGTCCTCAAAACGTGTCGACTAATAAATTTTTCCTCAATTATCAAAATGGGAAGTGCACTAAGCAAGTTATAGGGGGTGCTGGTTGGGTAACCTCCACGTCGGCTTCTCCGTTTCTTCCCCCTTTGGACCGCGGTCCTGGGGAGCGGAAGCGGGGGGGCTGGTGCACCCTGGACAACGGCTAACAGACTCCTACCTTGGGAGTTCTGTTGGCCGTTGACAAATAACCCGACGGCTGACCTCACGAGGAGGTCGTGGGATGGCGGGCCTTCAAGGCCCGCGGGAAGGGGTCCGTAGGACACCCTTCCATTCCAACAGCCCTTTTAAGGGCTAGCTGACCCCATTGCACGAGGGGGTCGTGGTATGGCGGGCCTGCAAGGCCCGCGGGGAGGGATCCGTAGGGTTCCTCCCACCTCAACAGCCCTTTTCAGGGCTAGCCGTCGCTCCCAGTACCCCTCTGCTTTAGCAGAGGAGACATGGGAGAGGCGACGGGATCCGTAGGATCCGGGGACGGGTCGGCCCACTGCTCGCGCAGGGGCTGACGGGCATTCGTGCCTCCGTCGGCGTTGGGAGAGTTGGCTACTCCCCCGCATCGCGTAACCTCCGAGATATCGACAACGACCTGAGTGCTAGCCACACTCGGGAACGCCGATATCCTGGAGGCCGTGGGGCTTGCCTTAACTGGCCGGCCCGCGACAAGGAAAAGTCTGAAAACCCGACAGCGAAGTCGCTTAAAACCTGTGGATACCTGGGGACCTCCACAGTATGTACCCCGCTTCCTGGAATGGCCGTCACCCAGGAAGTGTGATTAGAGCGGTTCTACTCGTGGGACATCATGGAAGAATCATTTATAAACCAAAAAACCCCCCCCCAACCAAGCGAAACAGTCTGCGCGGAGGTCGCGCAGCACCAAGACGCGGAGGTCGCGTCCCAAGCGGTGTCAGACCACCTTGACACCGCCGCCCAGAGCAGGGCTAGCAGTCCGGGCGTAGCAACCCGGAGCTCAGCCGGAAAGAGGAACCAGGTTCCTCCCCTTCGGCCTTATGAGCCGGACCCGGAGGTCAGCATGACCGACGGGTCCACGTCCAGCAGCGGACAGGAGGGAGAATACCTTTCTCCCCCGCCCAAGTTTGCGGCGCTCGGTCGCCGAAAGACGCGGGGTGGCAAGAGGGCTGCCCCTCAAAAGCGTGCCCCAGCCCCAGTCCCGAAGGGTGTCATGGCGCCGCCGAGTTCCTCCTCCTCGGCGGCGCCCTTGCCTTGTGCCGGCGACACCACCTCTAACCAGGTGGTGGAGGCCCTTAAAGGCCTTGCTGAGGCCCGAACTGGGGCTATGACGCCGGAGGAGGACCGGCTCATGCGGTCGACGCTCCGCCTAGTGGAGCAATACAATCTGCTCAGGGCGGAGCTAGGCCGCGCGCAGCAGGAGCGGGCTGACCTCGGCAGGCGTCAGGAGGCCTTGCTCGGCGAAACCGAGCGGCAGGCGGCGGAATACCGCGGGGAGATGGCCAAGATGGCGGCTGAGTTGGCGGCGCTCCAAGACCGTGTGGCCCGCACAGAGAGGCGGAGGGTCGGAGCGCAGCCGGAACCGCCATCGCCACCATCTCGGTCCAGGTCGCCGGTGCGGCCGGGGGCGCCGCCTTCTCCTCCGGTGCAGCCGGCGCCACCGACGTCACCGGCACCACCGCGTTTGCCGCCGCCGCCGCTCCCGCCGCGCTTAGCGGTCCCGCGGCCGCCGCTGCCGGCGCAGCCGAGGCCGACGTTGCGGCTCGCCCAGCCGCGGCCCTGGCAGGCGCAGGCGCCTGTGCCGGCGGGGTCCGCGAGCGCGCTGGAGGCCTGCATGGCGGCAATGGCCGCCATGGAAGCGCGGCAGGCGGCGCACGAGGAGCGGACGCGGATTTGTCTGGAGGCCATAATGGACTCCATCCGTCGTCCGCCCCTGGCGCAGCCGAGTGGCGGATACGCCGCGGCGGTCAAACGGGGCCCCATCCGTACGATGGCGGCGGGGACCCCGCAGGAGTCGGCCCGCGGCGCGCCCACTGCGCCGGCTGCTCCGGCCACTATCGCTGCACCAGCCGGGGGTGCCCAAGCTAAGGGCAGGGGAAAGGGGAAGGGCAAGGGCAAGAAGTCCTCGGTCCCTGCCCCGGCCCTGGCACCGGTTTCGGCCCCGACTGCCTCCAGTAGCTCTGCACCGGCAGAGGGCTGGGAGGTGGTCGGTGAGGCCAAAAAAAGGCGGAATGCCCGCAAAAAGGCAGCCAAAAGGGCCAAGAAGGCCCAGGCTGCCGCGAAGGGAGCGCCGGGAAGGCTGCGCGTCCCCCGTACCACCGCTGTCGTCTTAACGATGACACCGGAGGCGACGGAGAGGGGCGTGCAGTACGTGGACCTGGTCAAACAGGCGAGGGGCCTCATAGATATGAGGGCCCTCGATGTGGCGGGGACCCTCCGAGTGACACACACTCGGACCGGTGCCCGCCTCATCCACGTCCCTGGCGCCTCCAGTGGTCCCAAGGCCGATGCCATCGCGGCTAGGCTGAGGGAGACGCTGGATGCGGCCGACGTCCGGGTGTCCAGGCCCACCAAGTGCGCAGAACTGCGCATTTCGGACCTGGACGACTCCATCACGGCCGAAGAAATTCGGGCCACCGTGGCGGAGGCCGGGGGTTGCCCCCTGGAGGCGGTTAAGGTCGGAGCGATTCGCTACGGCCGTCGCGGACAGGGGGCAACAGTTGTCGGCTGCCCCATCGCGGCAGCTCAAAAGGCTGCCGAACAGAAGGTCCTCGCGGTAGGCGGCGTTGTGGGAGTCCGGGTACGGCTCCTGCAGGCTCGGCCGGACAGGTGCTTCAGGTGCCTGTCGGCCGGCCACGTGGGTGTGCAGTGCAAGGCGGAGGTGACGGTCGGCGACCGTTGCTTCCGCTGCAGCCAACCCGGTCACAGAGCCGGTACTTGCGAAGCTCCGCCGCACTGTTTCAGGTGTGCGGCGGAGGGCAAGCCGGCCGACCATAGGGTTGGCAGCAAGGCCTGCACCCGCGGGGAGCCGCTGCCGCGAGGCGGGCGTTCCGCCAACGGTTCGGTGCGGGATGCGGAGATGGTTCCATAATGGATCCCCAGCTCCGCATCCTGCAGGCGAACGTGGGCCACGGTGTCGATGCTCAGGCCCTTCTGCTCCAGAGCATGGCACAGTGGTCCATACACGTCGCCGCTGTCGCCGATCCATACACTCACCGGCCCCTCGGGCCCGCCTGGGTGGTCGACCTGGATGGATCGGCGGCACTGGTGCATAACGCCGCTGCGGGTGCCCCTCCCCTTGTAGTGATCGCAAGGGAGCATGGCATCGTAGCGGCGCGTGTAGGGGAGATTGCGGTCGTGGCCGTTTATCTCACGCCGGGGTCACACCGACTCATCGGGCAGTATCGGCGGTCGCTGGAGCGGCTGACCGACGTCGTCAATGCCTGTACGCCTCGTCCGGTTCTTGTGCTCGGGGACTTCAACGCCTGGTCTCAGGCTTGGGGTTCCCGGCGCACGAACGCGCGGGGCAGGGCTCTGGAGAGCTGGGCCGATTCTCTCGGCTTAGTTCTCCAGAATCGCGGGGCCGAAGCCACGTATGTGGGCACCTTTGTGGCGGGGGAGCGCAGGTCGATCATAGACCTTTCGTTCGCGAGCGCTTCCCTGTCACTCCGCGTGCGGGACTGGCGTGTCGCCGTGGAGGTGGAGACACTATCGGATCACCGATACGTTCGGTTCGATGTCTCCCCTCCTGCGGGTGATGCGCCGGTCATATCGGCCCAACGCGAGCCGCGCTGGGTGTTGGGGCGACTGAATCGGGAGGACCTCCTGGAGGCCGCCATCGTACAGGCCTGGGCCATTGCGCCGGACAGGCCTGTCGACATAGACGATGAAGCGGCCTGGTTCCGGGAGGCCATGACACGGGTCTGCGATGCGGGTATGCCTAGGGCTCCAGCCTATAATCCGAGGCGTCGGGTCTACTGGTGGAATGCGGAGATCGCGAGGCTGCGTCAAGCCTGCGTGATCACGCACCGCCGGTGGGCTCGACTCCGTAGGAGGCGTAGCCGTACCGCAGATTCGGAGCCCCGACTGGCGGAGCTTCACGAGGGATACAGGGAGGCCCGGAATGCCCTCCGAGCGGAGATCAAGCGGTCTAAGGCCGCTTGTTACCGGGAGCTCCTGGAGACGCTGGAGCGGGACCCATGGGGGCGGCCTTACCTTATGGTAAGAGAAAAGCTGCGCCCCCGGGCCCCTCCGCTGACCCAGGTGCTCGAACCGGCTCTGCTCGGAGGAGTGGTCGACTCCCTGTTCCCGGCGCGAGCGGAACATGTTCCGCCGCAGATGGCTCCGCCGCCTCGGTCGCCTACGGCACCCAGTACGGCGCCCAGTGCGGTGATTGACGACGACGTGCCCGAGGTCACTTGGGTAGAACTAGAGCTGGCGGTGCGAAGGCTGAGGGCCAAGAAGAACACCGCCCCGGGACCCGACGGCATTCCAGGCCGCGCGTGGGTCCTAGCTCTAGGGGAAGACGGTCTCGAACCCCGACTGAGAGGGTTCCTCAGCGCATGCATGGAGCGGGGCCAGTTTCCGAAGATGTGGAAGACGGGGAAGCTGGTCCTCATCCGCAAGAAGGGACGCCCGGCGGACGAGCCGTCCGGGTACCGGCCCATAGTGCTGCTCGACGAGGTGGGCAAACTCTTTGAAAGAGTAATTGCCAAGCGCCTCGTCGAGCATCTCTCTAGAGTGGGGCCGGACCTGGCGAATACCCAGTTTGGGTTCCGCCGGTGGCGTTCCACTGTGGATGCCATCATGCGTGTGAGGACTCTGGCGGAGGATGCGGTCGCCCGGGGCGAGGTGATGTTGGCGGTGTCCTTGGACATCTCCAACGCCTTCAACACCTTGCCCTGGAGTTGCATCAGGGAGGCACTCGTGTACCACGGTGTGCCTCTCTACCTCCGCCGCATAGTCGGGGCTTACCTAACGGAGAGAGCCGTCGTCTACCCGAGTTCGACCGGAGTCGGTAGGCGTGAGATGTCGTGCGGTGTCCCACAGGGATCGGTCCTGGGGCCGTTACTGTGGAACATCGGTTACGACTGGGTGCTTCGCGGTGACTTCGCGTACGGTGCCACCGTCACGTGTTATGCGGACGACACGCTGGTGACGGTGAGCGGGGCTACGCACCGCGAGGCGACCCTGAGGGCCACGACCGCGGTTGGTCAAGTCGTCGAACGGATCCGGCGGCTGGGTCTCGAGGTGGCTCTGCACAAGTCCGAGGCCATGTTCTTTCATGGTCCTCGGCGCAGGCCAGGCCCGGGAGCCAGCCTTACAGTGGGAGGCACTCCCATCGACATCAAGCCCCAGCTGAAATACCTGGGGCTCGTGCTTGACGGTCGATGGGACTTCGGACAACATCTCCGAAGCCTGCGCCCCAAGTTGGTCACCACGGCGAATGCCCTGAGTCGGCTGCTGCCCAACTTGAAGGGCCCAGGGGCCTCCTGCAGGAGACTCTACGCGGGTGTCGTGCGGTCCATGGCCCTATATGGGTGCCCCGTGTGGGCGGACACCCTGGGGGCCAGATTCCTGCCTCTGCTCCGTACGGCGCAGAGGACGATGGCCTCCAGGGCCATCAGGGGATACCGCACGATATCCTTCGAAGCGGCGAGTCTCCTGGCCGGATCGCCACCGTGGATCCTGGAAGCGAGGGCCCTTTCGGCACTATACCAGTTCCGAAAGGAGGCGCGGGAGCGGGGATTCGATCCCGAACCCGAGGACATTCGGGCCGAGAAATCCCGGCTCCACCAGGTCATGGTGGCCGAGTGGGAGCGACGACTTGGGCAACCACGCGCAGGGCACGCCGTCATTGCGGCGGTAAGGCCCATCATGGGGGAGTGGCTAGAGAGGCCACACGGGAGCCTCTCGTACCGTCAGACGCAGATGATAACCGGGCACGGTTACTTCGGGCGGTATCTGCATCTGATGGGTATTGAGCCAACGCCCGAGTGCCATCACTGCGACGCGAGCGTGGACTCGGGGCTGCACACGCTCACCGAGTGTCCGGCGTTTGAGACGCCGAGGCGGGAGCTTGTGCAGGCCCTGGGGGTGAGAGTGCTCACGCTCTCCACCCTGCTCGCGGCGATGGTCCGCTGCGCGGATGCGTGGGCGGCCAGCGCCTCTTTCTGCGAGCAGGTCATGCTCGCGAAGGAGACAGCAGAGCGGGCGCGGCGCGGTGAGCGGGAAAGACTCGCTGACATCGCTGCTCGCGCCCGAAGGCGGCTCGGGCGTCGGAGGGCGCTTACAGACCTCCGCCCCCCATGAGCGCGGGCCTGAGGGTGACGGGTGGAGCCACCCGTCACCCTAGCAGAAGCAGGCCACGGCGGCGGCGCGCATCGTAGGACGATGCGCGCCTCCCCACACCGGGGTTGAGTCGGGGACGGCGTGGTCCCCACCTCCCGAGGAGGGCCAGACCGAAAGGGATGGCCCTGGGTCAGCCGGGGTGCGAGGGATATGTCGCAAGACAACCTCACCTTCGGCCTAGCACCACGACCCACAGACGGCGTGCGGTTTAGTCGGTTCGAGTCCGACATAACCTACCCCTCCGGCTCCGGAGGGGCGGGTATCCGTGGGGATTTCCCGCACGTAAAAAAAAAAAAAAAAAAAAAAAAAAAAAAAAAAAGCAAGTTATAGGACGCAATAAATTTGCAGCCTTTCCCAAACAGATCGCAACTTTTCTAAAATTAGAAAATCCCGAAAATTACACGGGTCATTGCTTCCGCCGGACCTCAGCCACCCTTCTAGCAGATTCGGGAGCAAACTTAACAATGCTGAAAAGACATGGCGGGTGGAAGTCGGATCAGGTTGCTGAGGGATACATTGAAGAATCCGTAGAGAACAAAAGCAAGATTACCGACCGTATAACGGCAGCCATTAATTTAATCCCAAGCGAGCCAGTCCCTTCTACATCCAGAGATTCCTTGTTGTCGTCAGAGCCATCTTCACATAATATGCCATCTTCTCACAATATGTCATCTTCACAAATTCAGAAAAATACCGTTAATATGCCCGGAAAAACAATTTCCTTCAGTATCCAAAACTGTTCTAATTTTACTTTGAATTTTAATTAAAGAAATGTTATACTACTGTTTTATTTCCTCGCAATCGAAGTGAAAAGCAGAGTTTATAACTCGTCCACAAAATCATTTTTATCCTCGACATTACTATCAGCCCTCGCCTCCGGCTCGGGCTGCTAAAAGTCTCGGATAAAAATGGTTCGTTTTGTGCACTTGTTGTAAAATCTACTATTACAAACCAAACCAAATTATGTTTAATTTAAATATATAGAACAAAAAAAAAAATGTTCGCGCCAAGGCGCAAGCATTGATTGCGCATGCGTGTTTCTTTTTTTTTTCCCCGAATCGGCGGATTCTTTTTTTAAAGTAGAGGTTTAGTCCAGATGGAGGTTGTATAGGTGTATCATTATGATTAAAAAGTTATATTATGATATAGGTGTCCATACAAGACCTGTATCGTAATAAAACTTTTTTTTTTGGCCTGTGCGTAATGTTTGTCATAAGAGTTTTGATTTCAATTTTATAATCTTTGTATTATAGTATCAGAGTAGATAAAATAATATATAATAATCAACAACCTATAATAAAGACTACTTACTTTTAATAATCAACATTATTATACTTAAAAAGTATCTAAGAAAAAAACACAATACAAAATTATAACTTAGAGGTAAAGTTATATAAAAATATAAATCTAATTCTTCATAATAATGATTGAAAGAATAAATAGACAGTCTATCGATGAAGTTGTTAAATGCATTTCAACATTTAAATAGGTGCATTATAATTTACAATGATTCCTCTTAGTTATTCATTATAATTATTGCCAAAATGGAGAACTCGAAGTGAAACGAAAACGAAATAGTAGATTGTACACCAAGGGGATAAAGCACTGTATTATCACGGGCGCGATATTTGAATCCTGAGCGTAACGAAGGACTCCAGATTTAACTCCCGAGCGTAGCGAGGGGGTTTCGAGTTGATTCCCGAGCTAAGCGAGGGAATTTAAATGGATGCCTGAGAGCAGTGAAGGATTTAAGGGCGCCCAAGGCAAAATCAGTTTTATCCCTGAGGAGTATACTCTACTTTTCTCACCTTTTGCGAGACAATAAAAACCAAGGCTACTTTCAAGTATTATTCCTTCGACTTCTCTGGTAGTTGGTTACTAACAATACCTAAGGTGTCTAATTTAATGGACTCCGGAGTTAAATAACTTCCGTCACTCGACATTTTCTTAATGTTTTATTCTATCTTCTTTTGCAGTTTTGTCTGATACTGATTGCACCGTATTGAAATACTCGCGGCTTTTGTTTTAAGTATTGTTTTTTTTTCTTTCGGCTTGCCGTGGCGTGGCCAGGTCGATTTTCGAATAAGTTCGATTTTCAAAAAATGTTTTGACAAAATTAGACTTTAAATGCATAACAATAAGAACTAAGAGAAGTGAGAATCACATTACTGCCCGGCGGGTTATAATGCAATTCAGTACAACATTACACCCCGGCAAAAGACAAGGGCTATAATGATTTACTTTGAGTAAAGTTTGCATGATATATAATGAGACATTGTCGAGCAGGTGATGTGAAAAAAAGTTTAACTATATAGATATATTGTTATGTTTATACATTTCCACAAAGTATTATTTATTTTCATGATAATATTTATTATTTAGTACCAAAATAGGTCAAACTATCACAAAAATATTTCGTGCAGGTGCCATTAACATAAATATCTCTGCATCACCCTTAGGTTGATTGGTAGAAAATGCCCATGGCATTTAGTCCGCCTTTGTACAATAATTTTGTATTTGTTCAAAAATATTAAATAAATAAATAATAAATATACCAACCCGTCTGGCCAGGGTGGAAACTGTAAGCCAGAGCCTCTCAACATTGCGAGAGGTCCACGTCCAGCAGTTGATTAGAATGATTGACACTATCTAATTTTCATTTTCTTCTTCGAGTGGCTAGGTACATATTTCCATAAATCGTTCCAAAACTTGGCCAAAGCTTACAGCATTGCCTGTTGCCCTACATAAGTCATCAGTATGGTCAATATGGTCGCGGATCGCGTTGAATTATTTACGTGCTCGCTGAATGAGTTCACAAAAGCCACATATTACATAATAACGTGGGATATAAACTGTAAATGATTTTTAATTTTTAATTTTTATTTATTATTAATTCTAATTGATTTTTATGTAAATGTGAGATGTGTATTATTTAATAATTATTATTTATTGATTGTACTGTGTAAGAACTGTTTAGTTTTTTTTTATATAATTGCGATTTATGTTCTAATTTGGCTGTGTTTTTTTATTTTGTTATAAGTGTGTTATTGTGGGTAAGTGTTTCATAATTTTTAATTCTGCACTATTGAATTGGAGTCATCTGTAATGAGAGTGTATGTTTAATAAATAAAAGTAGTCGGTAGGTACAGGTGCAAAGAGCCACAAAGCAGAGAGCAAATCCAGCCTAGACTAGTATTGGAATCCATTGATTGAGAATTGATTCTAATAAATTTAACCGGGCGGGCGGAGACGCGGGCATCAACAAGTTAAATATAATGTGAAAATAATGTCAGGTAATGGTGTTTCCACCGCACATTCCTACGTATCTACGTAGGTATGTAGGTAATTATAATTAGTATGTACCAGCGAAAATAAAGATAATAATAATCTAAATGGCTTGGCGTCTAGATTAACGTTACTATGTAGGTAGCTTGATTTATTAATACTGTAAGGTTACTTTTTATATCACTTAGGTGTCAGACAAACACATGGCCCACCTGATAGCAAGTGGTCACCGTGGCCTATAGACTGCTGTATCTTCTACACCGACGGCACAGAAACTCTCTGTTCTAACAGGGTCGGCAAGGCGAGTGTGACGCCCCTGGTGTTGCACACGTCCATAGGCAATGGTAACCACTTTCCATCAGATGGGCCGTGTGCTAGTCTGCCACCTCAGTAGTGTAAAAAAAACAACAACACCTGAGGTCAAGCTGCCGACCCTGAAGAATCCTTCTAATACCCTTCTTGAAGAACTACATAATATAATCGCTTGGGAAAACCTTAGCAGAGAGTTCATACCACATAGGGTGCGTGGGATGAAGTTGAAGGTGATAGTGCGTACCATTTTCGGTCGCACCATGTATAAGGATAAATTCCCCGCCTGCTAGTGGATCAGAGAATAATATCCGGCGCTAAGTCAATGCTTCTGCTACAACTGAATTCTACACTTGAAACAAAACTCATTTACCTAAGTAAGCACCTTTTATAGAGATAAATTCGTACGTACAAATCCAAAATTTGTTATTTAGTTACCTACGTTTCGTTTTTATTCTACTATAACAATAGGTAGTTCTCACAACAACAAAAAATCCGACCTTCTAAAAATTATGACACTAAAACTAGTAGTTCTTGAACAGTGGACCTCACGAGCTCCTTTTGCTACATTTTTGTGAAATTAAAATCAGATATCAAAATAAAAAAAGCAAGAAAAGCGATACTTATCTTCTTATTGTAAACAACCGTAGATGTATGCCCAAAAGAAATTACGATCCGTTCTTAAAAAAAATGCTACCTTAAATATTATAATTAAATATAAATGCTATCTTAAAAATATAAAATAAATAAAAATTCTATCGCGAACTTCCCCCTTTTTTCCTCATCTGTTTTTTATAACGAAGTTCGTCTTTGCGAAGCATGATTTTTTTCACAGCAACCTGTAAGGAATCATAACCTTGATCATAAGGATCCGTCTACGAATAACGCGATGGCAAACTTCTCTATTTTTCTCCCCCATTTTCCCTCCTATCAAAAAAGCTCTCGACAAAAGTTGTGTTTTAAGTCAAAGAAAATGTGTGCCAAGTTTGGCGAAAATCGGATAAGAAATGCGCCCTCTAGACCGTAACTGTCAAAACCGACATAGATGTAGAACGACATAGAAAGCAAGTTTCGCTCGCTCGATCAATAAATATATGAGCTCGAACCACGGAGGACAGATTATGATTGCTAGAACGCATGAGAAACTGAGTTGTTAGGTACCTATCTAGTAAATTACATAGGTATTTCCTGAACAAAACGTTCAGGGAATACATATATGTACTACAGTGAAATAAATAGAATTTCGTTTAAACTCTTTAAATTCAAGACAGTACAAACTCAAAGATATGCAGCCATCTGCAGCAAAGGTATGAAAAAAATTATTATTACCTGAGTACAGTCAGCTCCTTATATGTATAAGTGACAGATAACATATCCAGATATAAAAGAACTCTTTAAGCTATCAATGATATGAATACAAACAAAGTCTTCTAATTATGTAATTCACCCATCTTGCACAAAAGTATCGCAACAGGAACATCGTCTGATTGCGGCGGTAAGACCCATCATGGGGGAGTGGCTAGAGAGGCCACACGGGAGCCTCTCGTACCGTCAGACGCAGATGATAACCGGGCACGGTTACTTCGGGCGGTATCTGCATCTGATGGGTATTGAGCCAACGCCCGAGTGCCATCACTGCGACGCGAGCGTGGACTCGGGGCTGCACACGCTCACCGAGTGTCCGGCGTTTGAGACGCCGAGGCGGGAGCTTGTGCAGGCCCTGGGGGCGATGGTCCGCTACGCGGATGCGTGGGCGGCCAGCGCCTCTTTCTGCGAGCAGGTCATGCTCGCGAAGGAGACAGCAGAGCGGGCGCGGCGCGGTGAGCGAGAAAGACTCGCTGACATCGCTGCTCGCGCCCGAAGGCGGCTCGGGCGTCGGAGGGCGCTTACAGACCTCCGCCCCCCATGAGCGCGGGCCTGAGGGTGACGGGTGGAGCCACCCGTCACCCTAGCAGAAGCAGGCCACGGCGGCGGCGCGCATCGTGGGACGATGCGCGCCTCCCCACACCGGGGTTGAGTCGGGGACGGCGTGGTCCCCACCTCCCGAGGAGGGCCAGACCGAAAGGGATGGCCCTGGGTCAGCCGGGGTGCGAGGGATATGTCGCAAGACAACCTCACCTTTGGCCTAGCACCACGACCCACAGACGGCGTGCGGTTTAGTCGGTTCGAGTCCGACATAACCCACCCCTCCGGCTCCGGAGGGGCGGGTATCCGTAAAAAAAAAAAAAAAAAACAGGAACATCGTCAAATATATGAGTTCATTCGAAGCGTCATAATCATTGTAACAAACTCAACGCCAATGGTTTCTAAGCATTCAAAGTATCCAAAAATATGGAGCACTTTATGAAAATGGACTGTAACGCTGCATCAACTATTGTAGGTACCCTTTGATATCACCATAAACTGATAATTTGAATCGTAAAATCGTTATTTATTTATTTATTTATTCATTTCATAAAATGTCATTTCATTTCATAAAATGTCATTACGGGCAGACCCAATGCGGCAGAGTAGCAACATAATTATCATTATTTCATTTACAATATATGTCATTTACATAATCATAATCATACATAGTCATGCTTCAAAAACTATAAATCAAAAAATACTTGTAACACTGTCAAAAACCATGGAGGAGATAAAACATTGGTTGTGCCTTTTATTTCAAGCGAGACGTCATTGCTGTGTGTTTTGTGCAGTTTTGTGTATTGTTCATGTCTGTAATTTAGATTTGTGATTTATTATGTGAGGCATACTCATTGCTAACTTAAGTAAACCTCATTAGTCTGCTTAAATCCTTAAGAATTTCATAGACAATGCAACAGCAAGTATTTTGTTCTGCTGCCCGTGGTAGGTGACCTCGGGCAGCAGAACAAAAAAAATCTTTGATGAGGTTAAACAATACCAGATACTAAGAAAGAAACGTATAACCTGGTAACAGAAGAGGACGTATCACAATCGGGTTCAGATTCACGGTAGACTTAACGGCCAAAGTTATAAAGATATCTTTAATGGTGTCTTGTTGCCTACGGCTAGAGTATTTTATCCAAATGAAAGAATCCGTTTCCTACGGGACATTCGTTCTGTTCATAATTCCAGGGTAGTGACAAATTAATTAATCAGACAAGGGATTTGGAAAGAATAACTTTTCCCCCACGAAGTTCTGACTAAATCTCAATAGAGAACTTGTGGGGTAAAATATTCCAATTATGGGATAATACTACAATAAGACGTACGGAAGACACGTTGAAAACATATAGGATATGTTAAGAGGAGACAGATTTTGTTACAACACAGTGCAATCCATGCGTCAGCGACTTAGTCTACGTTATTATTACTGAAAGCGAAAATACACTTTTTTTGATATTTTTGTTATGTTTGTAAAGATAATAATAGTTATTTATGATACAAGTGTGGTAAGTTGGCACTGGCTGCAAGGCAACCGAGAGTGTAATGACCATACCTCACGTGTGTCATACCAGGTTTTTCGAAACACTTACGACTAAAAAAACTAATTTTAAATTTAATGAAGGTCTCATAAACTGCCATGTACTTTATCCCTGGATTTCTGTCTTCTTCTATACTAGACATTGACATTCGAAACTTGTTGATCAATTATTCGTACTCAAATAAACAATGTTCACAGCACAGACGGATAGTTTGTTAAAAACTCCGCGCTGATTTTTTTTTTTATCTATGCGCGCGCAGATTGGAGTATAGGCACAAACAATTACCCTAAACAGCCAATACGTAAAATGCAAAAAAATCTAATTTTTATGTATTTATAAATTTGTTTCACGAGTGGCACTCATTATATTTGACGATGTTCCTGTTGCGATATAGGTATTTGTGCAAGATGGGTGATTTACATAATTAGAAGAATTTGTTTGTATTCATATCATTGATAGTTTAAGGAGTTCCTTCATAGCTGGATATGTTATCTGTAACTTTATATAAGGAGCTGACTATACAAACGCATCAATAACAATCTCATGAATGAATGTTAATAGAGCTACAAAGTGGATATCACCTAAGTACACATATCACTATATACGTGTGTCGTTGCTTTCCCATTCATTCTCAAGGTTCACGATGAAATGACACAAAATATTATAGACAATAAAAAACCGATTGAGATGATTTTAACTCGCTTCGGTTTTACGTCCATGTGAAATGGCTCTGAGAGCAATACACAACGTAATTCAATTTTTTAAACGGATGTGGTTAAAGCTGATTGAAAGCCAGGGGTCACAGATTGTACATTTCCTTTCATAGTGTGTATCTTAGAACATTTGATGTCTCATACACTTGCAGAAGATACGTAATTACTGTATTACGTATCTTCTAATTGGGTAGTTGCTTATTCCTGAAGTTGCGTGTGAATACAAACTTGATTTCTAATATGATTTCTGTTTCTACATCAATTCTGTTTTGAAATTCAGGGTATACTGTTTAAACAAGGCCTACTGGGGTTTAAAGAATTTATTTTCTCATAAGAACATAAAACATAGTTCACTTAAAATAAGATACATCATATGATTGCTTACAATAATAATATACACCTCGGTGCTCTAGATATCACTGTGTGCAAACATATTGCCGGAGTTTCCTTTTAAATATATTTATATCATAACATGTCTTCACATCATTTGGTAATCGATTGAACAGCTGAACCCCCTCAAACAGTATAGTTCTTTTCCCGTAGTTAGTGCGTACCCTTGTTAGTTCAAGTTTATTGTAATTTCTTAGATTATGTGACATAGTGTTTTTCTGTATTTGTAAGTTAGTTTGAATTGATTTAGATGTTATGTTTTTGATAAGAATGCATGTATTGTATATATAAAGTTGTCTCATGTTGAGTAGTCCTGTTTGAATGTACCATAACTGATTGGTGGGAGTGAGGTATTGATAGTGGTATAATGTTTTAATTAATCTATTTTGAAGTCTCTGTAGTGAGCTTAGATTGGTTACAGCAGCTGATCCCCATATCTGAATCAGATAATCCAGATGAGATTTAATTAATGAGTTGTAAATTATATTTTTTACTTTGTATGGTATACAGTTCGCTGTCTTCCTTAATGCCCCCAAGATAGTAATTAATTTAGCTTTAACATACTCAATGTACTGGTCCCAGGTCAATTTATCATCCAGCCACAGGCCGAGATATTTTTCATGGGTTGAACGACTTACAAGGTCATTGTTTATTGTAAGAGGTGTGAAGTCTGGTATTCGTTTGTTTTTAGCTGCAAAAATCATGAATGATGTCTTTGTGTTAATTGTGAGCAAGTTATATTTTAACCATTCGTTGAGTAAGTTTAGGTCTTTTTGAGCGTCTGTTATAATGTTATGTATGGATTTGTCAAAGTCAAAAAGGCAGGTGTCATCGGCATACAAAGTTAAGTGGCCTGATAATCCTATCTTGCTAATGTTGCTTATATACATTAGAAATAATAAGGGACTAAGCACGGATCCTTGTGGATCGTTGTGTACTCGTATCTTTTCACTCTCTTGTCGATTTAGTAATAGCCGCTCTTTCCTCCGCAAGTCCTGGCCCCCGATTCTGCCAATTTTATGACATACAAAAACCACTGTCATACCGCTGACATTTCATAAAATGTCATTAAATTTTAGCCTTTACGGCTGAGGTTCAAAGTCCAAAATGAAAAGACAACCAAAATAACTAGTCTTATCAGGCGACCAACCATCTTTACTCTTCGGTTCTTGATTATTGCCAACATAGACCGTCTTTCCTGCACCATTTTTAGTACTCTTTCGTTCGTCATTCTTTCCGTCCTGCTTATCCCCTGCATCCTTCTCCAGCACTACATTTTGAACGGCTCCAAGCTGTCTCTGTCCCCCTGTGTTAAATCCACGTCTCTCCACTGCAATATAATGCTCCAAACATAAGTTTTGATGAATCTTTTCCTTACAACTAAATGATTTTTGATTCAGAATCTTTACAATTTAACATTATAATTTTATAGGGATTGAAATATTTAACAGCCTGCAATCGCAATTTGTAATGGGTATCAATTTCCCTAGACTCATTGTGTAAGATACATATTTTAAGTTCCGTAGGTAGGTACTATTTGCTTAATAATATCCTTGTGATTAATGATTATCTCTTATACATTATATCTATAGTAATAAATATATGCGAATCTTTCTGATACAGAAAAGGTTAAGGTCCATTATGTAAACAGTGTTACACGTTGGCATAATATTATTATGATTTATGAAGGTTGGTGTATAATAAGAAAGGAGTGAATTTAAATATGAGGATATCTTCAGCGTAAAATTTTTAAACTTCGATTTCTTGGAACTATACATTAAATGGCCGTTTGCGAAAATACTTGTGAATAAGTATTAAGTATCCAAACTTATGTAGTAAAACCTTTATTTAGTACTATATTTATTTATTTATTTAATTTTATTTGGGAGACCCACAGCTAAAATTACAACATAATACGCATTTAAAAGATACGTGACAGGTAGTCAAAATAAAATTAATATAAAAAGATATGTGACAGACAGCCAGTTATGGGTCTCCACTAATAGAAAATAGTGTAATATCAAATGACAGTGAACACAGTATGACAGCATGTACAAGTACAAGTTAAAATATATCATGCAATGAGGTAGGATGTACTAAATAAATACCTATTTCATCTATACACATTGATCTTTAAGAAAAGATTGAGAAAAAATCGAGACTGAGCACCCGTCTCACAGGTTCAACTCGTGAATTAAATATATCGAAATTAAATTGTTTGAAACGCTCATTCAAGCTGTTACTCGCTCGCCGCAGAAATGAATTCTGTCTGTAGTTAGTAGTTGCTAATGGGAGGTGGATAGGTGTATAGTGTCTGAAGACTTTGACAGGGACTGTGAAGCCTATTTTAGATAACAGAACTGGGCAGTCAATAGACCCGTCCAATATTTTTAAACCTGAAATAGGTTTAGAAAAAGTTCTACCATCAATATGACTTCTATGTATGTACTAAATAATAGATATCTGTTAATTTCATTTCAAGAGATTCAGGATAGTTATTTTTTTTTTAACACACTACTGTCAATACGTCCAACCTCATGACTCTTTAATGTAACTTCACCTTAATAATTTATACACTTTTGTTTACAGTGGCCAAAGAAACTAAAGTCTTTGAATGTCAAGAAAAAAAGAACGAAGACCCGGATCCTATCACAAACGCAATAGGAGCCCTCGGCAAGTGGCAACTATGGATATGCTTTATTGTGTTCTTGGTGAAGTTTCCTGTCGCCTGGCATCAAATGAGCATTATCTTCCTCTCACCGCCGATGAGCTTTGCATGCTCAAGCACAGAATCTGAAGGTTTCGACAATGAGTGCTATAATAACTGTTCCGATTACATATACGACCGTTCGGTCTTCAAAGAAACAATTGTGTCGCAGTGGAATCTCGTCTGCGACAGACAATGGCTAAAGAATCTTACTCAGACAATCTTCATGCTCGGTATTCTCGTCGGTAATATGATGTTTGGTCATCTGTCTGACAGGTTCGTATTTTTTTATTAGAAATCACTGCCCTTGACCTATTTTTAACCGACTTCAAAAAGGTGCTCAAAACGACTGTTTTTTTTTTCGATTAAGATGGGAAAAATATTGATTTGGTCTAGGCGGGGTTTGAACCCTCTATCTTTGCCGTACAGGAGCAATGCTTTCACAACTAAACTACCAGACCTCGCCCAGACTAATCCTAATTTTTCCTTATATTTGTCTTTAAGGCGACAGTGTAGGCGACAATAATATTTTTCCTATCTTATTCGATATAAATATTTAGTATGCAAAAGATTTCAAATTTCATTCAAATTGTTTTTTTTTTTCTAAATAAAGTGGATAGTTTCTACCATAAGTACTTTATATAAACACCAGATAATAAACTTATTTAAAGGTAGTGCAGTGTATTGTGTGTTGATTGTGCCGGGGTGCGAGAGATATTTCTTAAATGGAAATGGCAATCAAAGCGAAATCAGTATTCGCATGTAAATATTTTAAATGAATTAAGGTTCCACCCAAAAGATACTATATGAGAATGACGGAACCTACGTACCTAAAATTATTGAAACTAGTATCAAGTAAAATTATCATTATTGATATATAAATTCATGGGTTTTTGTTGCGATCTCCAATGTCTTCTGCGATCAATGCGTCGTTTCGATCGGTCTGAAGCGGCTTTGACTTTGACTTTGGAACGTAACAATGAATCGTACCGTGGATGGGGCTCTTTAGGCAATCTCACACCTCCGGTATCTGAAGACCCCAGACTGCGTGGGTTTTTGTCAGTTCGAGTCAAACACTATCCGAGGGGATTCCGCACGAGAAAAAAGGTGTATTGGTTGTATAATAATACTTGTGTCGTTACACTTACTGGTACAATTTATAAAAGCTGTTATTACGAGTTGAAAAAAGAGTGGGTGTTCTTTTAGAATTCATATTTTATTTGCATAAAATAACATGCGAAATGTTCCAAAAAATATTCGAAATGTTAATTAAAAACTGAATATATTTATTATGGTCATGGCCTCAATTTCGAATTAGGTAATAATAATTTTTAATAATTTATTTATTTTATTGGCAAACAAAAATTTTCGACAATGTAGTACATCTGAGTTAACTGTGGTGTAACATATAAATTTAAATAGTTCAAAAATTGTACATAATTGACTATAAGGAGTGAGATCCTCTTCTCCTAGCTAGGCTATGAAATAGCCTGTGTTAAGGATGAACAGTTTGCGCACCCCCATAGGTTGACAAACATCAAAATAATATCAAATGAACAATATATTCCACATTAATTTTATATTTAACATTAATCTTAATTACCCATTACGGTTTCTCAATACATTTCATAATTTCGTAAAGACGCGCGTGTGTGTGTGTATGTGTATGTGTATGTGTGTGTGTGTGTGTGTGTGTGTGTGTGTGTGTGTGTTTGTGTGTTGTGTGTGTGTGTGTGTGTGTGCGTGTGTGTGTGTGTGTGTGTGTGTGTGTGTGTGTGTGTGTGTGTGCGTGTATTTGTATTTCTGCGTTTTATTTAATTTATTTCTTTTTTAGGTTAGTGTGTTCAATATATTCTCAGTTTCTCCAAACGTCTTACTCATTTAATAATTCTGTACCAGGAACGTACATTCATGACTTGTCAAACCAAAAATAATAATACTTTTACTAACCTGATTGTAGAGAAAAGATCCTAAGTAGTAGAAAAACCTTTTTGTGAATTCGTAATTAGATTTTGGTGGGGCACATATTTTATCCGTCCTACGTTTGGTCAGTTGGACGTATGGTGTGTTGCGGTGTTGTGAAAGAACTGTGTGTAGTATAAACAGTTATATTACGTTAAGGACATGTATAGTTCGATGGTGGGATAAAGTATTGGTCGGAAAGTGGCAACTTTTAACACAGCCCTGTGAGCAACCTCTAGTGGTTTAAGAAAAGTCAGCTCCGCCCCAGTAACAGATGCAGTATGTGATGATGGAAAGGCAGAGTGCATAAAAAACCCTACGTATGATATTTTGGTTTGCCACATAGCGGAGTGTTTTAAATATATATATTAACTTGCGTGCACGGCAAGTCAGGGTTTCAATCTGCTGTTTTAAAATTGAGTCTCTGATCCAAAACCAGACCCAAATACCTCACTGAATCAACTGGATATATAAGAGGACAGTGACAATCTGAGCGTGATGCAGGTTCACAGAAATGAGGTGTTAGGGTCATAATTAATTTCGGCTGAAACACTTTTGATAATGCAGCGTTATGTGTAAGAGTGTGTGAGAGAAGCCGGTCTGATGCAGAGTTCAGGCTTTTTTGAGCATCGCTAAGCAAATTGGACCAGGAGTCAGATACAAAAGTAATTGCTGTGTCATCAGCGTATGAGACAATAGTCAAGTTCGGGATACTAAGATTGCATAGGTCATCGATGAAGATAAGAAATAAAGTGGGCCCCAATATACTCCCTTGGGGAACACCATAGCGTATTGGCAGTTCTTCACTCATAAAATCACTATTTGCGTTCGATTTGTGAGAAAACTTTAAAAAAAATTCAATTGCGGACCCTTGATACCGATTCCTTCCAGTTTAAATAAAAGTGTATTGATGGGTATAGTATCGCAGGCCTTTGTACTGTCCAAGAACATGGTTAATACTTTTTCTTTGTCATTTAAATTTCTTAAAATAAAAGTGATAAACTCTTGAACTGCGTCTGAAGTCGACTTTTTTTTGGAAGCCAAATTAGTTTGCGGAAATAATATTGTATGTTTCAAGAACTTAACCAGCTTACAATTTACCAATCTTTCCAGAATCTTTGAAAATCAGATTCCTATCCCCACCTTTGTATATGGGATAAATTAGAGCCCGCTTCAAAGCGGTTGGAAAAACAGAATGTTGAAAGATTAAAGATATGACTCAGAATAGGTGCCAAGATATCAGCATAACGTTTCAAAATGAGT
Source organism: Eilema caniola (assembly GCA_949126895.1). Classification (NCBI taxonomy): domain Eukaryota; kingdom Metazoa; phylum Arthropoda; class Insecta; order Lepidoptera; family Erebidae; genus Eilema; species Eilema caniola. Next base: position 24,489,617 of record OX421474.1, read on the forward strand.
GGAGAAATTTTGTCCCAAATAGGTATACCTACAGAATAAATAACATGACAGCATATATCAAGATTCCAGTAACTATTATCTTTACGATCGGTCACATATACCTTTATTTTCATTTGGTACATATATGACATATATGACAACAAGTACAATCAACGACAAAAGTGAATTATTTACAATTCTTTTTTATTTGTGAATGCGTGTAGGTATCAGTATCATTAATAATTAGTAGATATTAGTAAGTAGTTTCAAATTCCCCAGATAAGAAAGTTTGTGTATCGATTAAAATAGGAAAATTCTTTGAATCGGTCTAGACAGGGTTTGAACCCGCGATCTTTGCCTTACAGGGGCAATTGACCACTAAGCAACAGACCTCGCACGGGCCAATCCAAATTTATCCTTTTCTGGCTTTTGCCCGCGGCTCCACCCGCGTGGATGTCGGTTATCGCTTAGTGTTGAGCCGACGCTATTGAGCATTAAATTCGCCTCTCTACTCAACTTTGTCCTCGACTATTTACTCGCTTCTGTTCTCGCCTCTATACATGAATTTATACTCGACTCTCTACTGACTTCTCTGCTCCCCTCTCTACTCCACTCTATACTGTCCTCAATACTCGGCTTTCCATTGGCCTCTCTACTCACCCATCCACTAGAATCTCTTTTCGCCTCTCTACTTGACTCTCCCCACTTGCATATCTACTCGCCTCTCTACTCGCCTCTCTACGCGAATCTCTACTCAACTCTATTGGATCTCTACTCGCCTCTACATTCGTCTCTCCACTCGCCTCACTACTCGCCTCTCTACTCGAGTCTCTACTGCACTCTATTTGATACTATACTCACCTCTCCATTAGTTTCTCTAGTCTATCTCTGTTCGCCTCTCCACTCGTTTCTATATTTCGACTATGTCCGTTCCGAGGCTCTAATCTACTTTTGTGCCAAATTTCATAAGGATATCTTGATCTTGATATCTTCCTAAAAAAAATCTTACAATTTATCCACTATTCACTCACTTTTTTACGCGATTGAAAAATAACAAACTTTAATCCCCTAAACCTACCCCTAGCTCTAATCCATCTCTGTGCCAAATTTCATCAGGATATCTTCAAAATTGACAAACTTACATCCCCTAACCCTTTGCCCCCATCTTCCCCCTTTTTGGCGATAAAAGACAGCCTATATCTGTGTCCAAGCTCTCATCCATCTCTATACCAAATTTCATCAGGATATCTTCAAACATGCCAAACTTTCATCCCCTATTCTTCCCCCCTTAAGCGCCTTTTTTCGTAACAAAAGGTAGCCTATGTTCGTTTCCAAGCTTCAACCTGTCTCTGTACAAAATTTCATCAGGACATCTTCAAAAATTACAAACTTTCATCCCATAGCCACATTCCCCCCCCCCCTTCCCCTCCTCTTTTTGCGATGAAAAGTAGCCTATGTCCGTTCCCAAGCTTTAAACTATCTTTGTACCTTTCATCAAGAAATCTTCAATAATGACAAACTTTCATATAAACTTTCATCGCATGGCCCTACTCCCCCCTCTTCGCGATAAAAGGTAACATAAATATGTCCGTTACCAAGCTCTAATTCATCCCTGTACCAAATTTCATCAGGATATCTTCAAAACTGACAAACTTTCATATTTGAAAGTTTGTCAGTTTTGAAAGTTTGTCAGTTTTGAAGATTTGGTTACGGACATATGTTACCTTTTATCGCGAAAAGGGGGGAGTAGGGCCATGCGATGAAAGTTTATATAAAAGTTTGTCATTATTGAAGATTTGAGGTTTATTAACCTCATCCCATGGCACTACTCCCCTCTCTGTACCAAATTTCATTAGGATATCTACAAAAATGACAAACTTTCATACCCTATTTTCTTCCTTAAACCACCTTTTTCGCGATAAAAAGAAGCTCTAATCCATCTCTGTACCAAATTTCATCAAGATCAGTTCAGTGGTTTAGGCGTGAAAGCGAACATACAGACAGACAGAGCTACTTTCGCATTTATAATATTAGTATGGATATGTCTTAGAGGCGACAGTGAAGCATCTACCGATATTCTTACGCAGGTTCAAACCCACCAAGACTGTTTAAAAAAACTATTTTAATCGATTTTTACATTTATCATGCAAAAAGTTAAAATATTTTTTGTTTTGTTCATCATTCTATTTAGTACTCAGTGATTAAGAAGTTGAAGTTTTATTAAGCTACTTTTTATCGTTGACCTGAATATATATTTAATGACATTTAAAAGCAAGTATGCTAACTATTTAAATCCATTAAGATAAGAAAAAGTGAAATGCTCAGATGGGAGTTACATTTGTTATGTTTAGTTTAAATATGTTATACCAAACTAGAGTCTACTTAGTTTGTGCTTTGAATAACAGTTAATTCAGAAGCTAAAATAATTTCCGGATGCGAACAATTTTAAATGCAAACCAGACACCGTATCTAATCTACCTTGACATTTCAAATTTCCTTGATTTCGTTTGTAAGAAATAAAATATAATTCTAGACGAATAAAATAAACTAAAAAACTTAAACTACTTATACTGATGTATATATACTTTTGTTTGCTAAACGAAAAATTTATAACAGCATCAAATAAATTAGTAGACGCTGTAGCATGGTAATTCGTCCGGTTCTTCGTGATACCTCCGTGCAATTTTTAACAGTTTTATTGAGCTATAAGGTTGCGATACGATATATTTATCGATTCTTTATATGTGCTCAAAACACGTGCATAATATTACCACTGCATTATATAATGTAATGAACCTCATTTCGTAACTCCTTTTCCAATTTACATCGATCTGTCGCTGACTATACATTCTCGGTGGTGTTGTTATGCGAGTACTTGCTAGTCAAGATCAGTGTGATGCTGACTATTTTCATCTAATTAAGATTCTGTACAGCACCAAACTAAATCAACATATATTGCAGTACCTCTAACACGCACAACTATCGTTAGGGTATCATATCGTTAACGTATTGAGAGAACGAAGCATTGGCTAATTTCACACACACACCTTCACAGCAGGCAGACGATTACGATAATTTTTCGCGCTAAGGGCACCGGTATAGGGCGATATGGATGTATACTTTTTCCAATCCAAATCGATTGGAATAGTTAGCAATAAATAGCATACTACGGTTTACTAATGGGTAACATATTGAAATATCGAATTTCTGTTACCCGAATCTTAAAACCCCGAAAACGGTTGGTAGAACTTTTAAAAGACAGATGTAATGAATGACAACTTTCTATAATTCCGTTTTTCATTTCCCAGATGAATCAATTTCCAGGTGCACTAAAACCAAATTTTCAAATAGTATTTTTTTGTTTTCCATATTGTCATAATTCAAATATAGTTATACCAGATTCTCAGAATATTTTTTTTTTGTTTCCCATCGTACCATTTTCCAAATAAACTATTACCAAATTTTCATAATCTTTTTATTTGGTTCCCATACAAATCGTGTTCCAGCTAAACTATATACAGGTATAGTAAAAATCAGTAAATTTATACGATTTATTTAGGGTGTGTAACGGTTGATATAATAATAAAAAATCTAACGTTCACTTAAGACATAAATAATTTCACTTAATAAAATGAAAGCCTGAAGACTTATAAATATAATATAATTTTGTTTAAATTATTGTTTTCCATGTCATGCATGACTAGTTTTGTATGCAGGTATAATCAATGAATCAGGAAAGCGAGCTCGTGAACACTGCGTACCACACCCGATCACCCGACCCGACTCGCCGTGGTACTTGTCTGCCCTACACTAGAGTGTTATTTTAAGAACCGGAGGCGCGGAGGGAGGGGAGCCCCTTATTTCGTAGAAAGAAATTTCATAGAATTTCGTTTCACAGAAAATGCTTCATATAATATTTGGTTCTTATATTTTTATTTCGAATATTATTGTTTCAAAAACAAATTCCTACAATGAAATATATTTCACAGAAACACAATTTTTAATAAAAAAATTTTTGTTTAACAAACTTATCAAGCTTTAGAATTATTTTTAAAGAATATTAAACCACCTTTATAATGTTCCAAATCACATTTTTAACTGTAACATTTACAATTTTAACACCCCGACTCGGATAGGTTAGGTTAGAAGGCTAATGCGGAAGCGGAGCGTAGCGAAGCTCCCGCATTAGGCCTTCGTGGTTATTTTTTATAAACCACCCAGAAGTAGGAGCCCCGCGTAGCGGGGCTCCGTCGACCTTGTAGACGCATCAATTGTTTAGTTCATAAAAACCATATATATGATAATATGTTATTCTTTGTAATAAGTTTCTATTAAATAAACAATATAATGATTAAGAATAGTTGATTTGATATTCTATGAAATGATTATTCTAATGTTTAACTTTATATGAAACAAAATTCAATGATTTAAAATTATATTAATTAAATATAATGATTATATTGATTATTCTATGAAACGAAATTATGCGAAATATTTTCTGTTATACGAAATTATATTAAACAATTGTCTATAAAACAACGCACACCCGCGGAGGGCTGCGGAAGCGAGCATGGGTGCCCGAACTTTGTTACGCAAGGGCGGAAGGACTGCACTTCCCGCAGCGCCGGAGAAGAGCAACACTAATGCTTGCCTGCATGCTTGCCTGCTTGCCTGCATGCATGCATGCCTGCATGCCTGCATGTTTGCCGGTTTGATTGACAGCTTGCCTGCATGCATGCTTGTTTGCTTACATGCATACATATATTTTTAAGGCAACGTATGTTTTGTTCAGTAGGTCCCCAATTGTAGTTAGTAGACGCCATATGAGGTTTAGTTTTAGGTTTAGAAATCTGGATATTGTTTGTCTGGATATCAATTAACTGGATATCAATTAATTGCATTTCAAAAATTTGTGTTTTAAAAATTGGGCTTTCGTGCATATGGATTACGGTCATCTGGATTTTGTGCATTTAGATTTCGTGTGTCTGGAACTCGTTCGTCTGGATTATAAAACGTCGTACAAATGAATAAATGGGCAAATGAAATTCGGAGTTGCGATCATATGGAAAAGAAAACTTCGGAATTTGAAAAACCGGGATTATGAAAAATTGGCCAAACGTTTTCTGGATTATGATATTCGGAATGTTAAAATTCGGGATTAAGATAGGTAACCTTACTAATGTTTGCCATAATTTAAAATGCCATAATTTCATATGCCATACCGGTATTTGCTATAATTTCATGAGAAATAACGCTTCAGTTGCCATACTCGTGAAATGACATAAAATGACTTTCACTAATTCCATTGGTCATAATTGATCAAGTGACATAATAATTTAAATCCATAAATTTATTTGCTATAATTTTCGTTTTCAATAATGCCGTTTTCAATTACTTTTATTCACCTATATAAAAAGACTAGCTTTTGCCCGCGGCTCCGCCCGCGGGGAAGTCGGCTGTTGAAACTTTTCCTGAATTGTCTTTGCTATAAACCTCACGGAGCCCGAGACCTCTCCAACGAATGCAAAACTGTGGAAATCGGTTCGTGCGTTCTGGACCCGACTTATTTTTATTATAGTAGATAATTTAGTAGATACAAGCGCCTGCAAATTTTATGGTAATGAATGAGTAATGAGTAAGTTAATATATTTTTTTGCTATTAACATATTCACAGTTAAAGTAATAGTATGAGGGTAAAAAAAATAAGTCTGACTTAAATAGATCCTTATTAACATAAGTCGTCAATTTTAAAATAAAAAATCACTATTAGTCCTGTCGAGATGAGTGAAAGTTGTGAAATTGTAAAGAATATAAAATTCATTTAACCTAATGTTCCTACTCCTTCTCTCCTACTTCTGGGTGCCTTAAAAAAACCATGAAGAATAAGTCTTCTAACCTAACCTATATGAGTCGGATTGCACTGAGTTGGGGTGTTACCGATAATTAATTTCGACCTAACAATATTACCTATGTATTATTATAAATCTTCTTAATATATATAAATCTCGTGTCATAATGTTTGTCCTCAATGGACTCCTAAACCACTTAACCGATTATAATAAAATTCGCACACCATGTGCAGTTCGATCCAACTTGAGAGATAGGATAGTTTAAATATCAAATTATAGTCCGATTCGCGATAACCGACATCCACGGACGATGCGCGCCTCCCCACACCGGGGTTGAGTCGGGGACGGCGTGGTCCCCACCTCCCGAGGAGGGCCAGACCGAAAGGGATGGCCCTGGGTCAGCCGGGGTGCGAGGGATATGCCGCAAGGCAACCTCACCTTCGGCCTAGCACCACGACCCACAGACGGCGTGCGGTTTAGTCGGTTCGAGTCCGACATAACCCACCCCTCCGGCTCCGGAGGGGCGGGTATCCGTGGGGATTTCCCGCACGTAAAAAAAAAAAAAAAAAAAAAAAAAAAAACCGACTTCCACGCGGGCGGAGCCGCGGGCGACAGCTAGTATATTATAAATAAATAAGTACATATTTATTAATAAATACCGCAGTGGAGTTTGTTGCTCCGTTTCTTCTCCACCAGCGCCTTGGAAGCGGTGGTAAACTTAGGTTAAGTAGAATTTATTAATGACGTCATTAAGAAACAACCATGTTGTTCTAGAATGGACAAAAATCTTTGACTTTGAGTGTACATTGCCTTGAAATGTCATTAAATCTGTGGTTACCATAACCCGATTTCTGTCGACTTTCCTTTGCTTAGTTGGTAGAGACGTTTAAATTCAATAATCTTAGTCGAGATAAAATCTTTTTTCCGCCGGCTTTCATTTTAAAAATTTTCACCCTTCGCCGCTTTAGTTACATGCCAGAATTTTTCTGCACAACAAACTATAGAAGTTTATTAGGTATTTTTTTTTATCTTTTACAGATATGGCCGTCGTTATCCGTTCCTCGCAGCAGTATTCCTACAACTAATATCTGGAGTAGCAACCGCGTACTCCGTCAACTGGTACATGTTTACGGCTCTCCGATTCTTCCTCGCCATTGCCACTGGAGGAACAATGGTCACTAGCTTCGTCCTGATCATGGAACTAATCGGCACGAAATACAGAGACACCGTTGGGATTCTCTACCAAATACCCTTTAATTTGGGACACCTTACGTTACCTTTATTTAGTTATTATCTCCGAGACTGGAGCACTTTCCAACTGGCGATATCTCTGCCTTCAGTCCTCTTCTTGACCTACTTCTTCCTGTTACCTGAATCTCCAAGGTGGCTTCTTACTTCTGGCAAGATTGACGATGCAGTTAAGATTATGAATAGTGCTGCTAAAATGTGAGTACCTAATTATTACGTTCTGAGTTCTTTGTACCCTACCACAGAATAGATAATAGTACTAGCGTTACCCTACTTAAGAATATCGCGTTGTGTTCGGGCAGAAAAGTACGAGTCCTAAGTTTCATAGCGCCTTCTCCCTATCGCTCATTGAATTGCTTTAAACCTTACCTATTACCTTACCTATTAAAACCTTTTGCCCTTGGCTCCGACCACGTGGAATTCCTGAGAGTAACTGATTCATCAACGAAGAGCCGTTGATATCTTTTATGGTGTAAGCAAAGAAAGCATATTTTGAAATTTCCCTTCTAAAGGGGTAAAATAGGCTACAACAGTTGTATGAAAAGCTCGGATAAAATTCTTTGACGAATTTATTCCCAAGCAAAGCCGGGACCCAGGCCGCTAATAAAATAATATTGTCAGTATGCCACAGGAAGGCAGCAACTGTTAGAACTTGAACCATGGACTTTATCTGTTTCATTGATTGATAATAATAAATGAAACGTCTGTTTTTGATGTAACAATGTACTTGCAATTTTATCAGCTTATTACTTATGTCGTATTATATCATATTATACAAGGTTGCGTCAACTATTAAGTGCTTTGTCAATGACTGATAAAATAAGACAAATGCTTACAAGAAATTCTATATACTTTGTTTGGATTCTTTCCCGTGACATTAAAAAAATTAAAATCCTTGTAAAAAAAAGGATCATATCATACTTTGTAACATAATATATCTACCTACTAGTATTTCTTGGAGCAATGGACCTTGCGAGCACACTTTGCTACATTTTTCTGGTAGGTCTGGTACATCTTTCTTCCCTTAATCAAATCTTTTGTCCTTAAAAAAGACACATAACCATACAATACATAATTCTTCTTATTTCTGACAGTTTTGGTTATTTTATCAAAAAATAATCACATTCTGTTATTAAAAAAAACATCCCCCCTTACTTTTTTAAAACGAGGGTCACATTTTTTTACAACCTGTGGGGAATCATTTTCTTGATGTGTCAACCAAGAATCACCAAGATCCGTTTATAATTAACGTGACAACAAACGTTTTCACCTTTACTCCCCTTTTTAAAAAAAAGCTGTTGCTAAATGTTGTGTTTTAAATCAAAGAACATGTCTGCCAAATTTCGTGAAAATCTGCTAAAATGCACCGTTTAGACTGTAACTGATAAACAGACACACGGATAAAAACAATATCAGCCACCTCGTCGAAAAAAAGACTCTCACTCGCTTCGCTCGCTCGGTCAATTTTTATTAGCTATGCTCAATTTGAGTCTGATGGAATTGGAGTTTCAAGCATATCAAAAAAAGTTATATGTTTACATTTTTTATTAATAGCCTATTAATAACCTCTTACAAACAACTAGTATTTTATACTAGCGAATAGTTTTTTTTTCCGCCTAAAGTATTGTTTTAATGATTGATAGATAGCAATACAAACTAAAGTCTAAATAATTTGCTCAATTTCAGGAATGGTCTACCTACGGAGAACATAGCTCCAATGGTGCAGAAAATGAAGGTTGAGGTAATCGACAACAATGAAGAGCACGTATCTTTCCTCGCCCTTTTTCGTACGCCTAACCTGCGCGCACGCACCCTTGCCATCCTATACAACTGGTTCGTTTGCGGACTGTGCTTCTTCGGCGTTTCGCAGTACATTGGACACGTGTCTGGAAAAATATTCACGAATGTCGCTATATCGGCTGCTATTCTCGTAAGTATTGATTACATACATATACTGAAATATTTTTAGACTGGTCTTGCAAATGAATACTCACACCTTTTGTTCGTTCTATTATTGTTAAATTGCTGAGTATATTATGTACGTATGTACATAATATTATATTACTAGCTTTAACCGCGGCCCCGTACGCGTGGATGTCAATTATATATACCCCAAACATAGCCTATATCCTTTCTCAAGGTCTAATCTACCCCTATACCAAATTTCATCAAAATCGGTTCAGTGGTTTAGGCGTGAAACTGCCATTCCTTGTTTTTACACCAAAACTTGTTTGTAAGGATACATTATTAGTAGGTACCTACACCAGCACACGATCTGTAGAGCATACATTTTAAATTTCACGTCTCTTATCGAAAACGTAGTACTTTCATACAAACTTCCAAATCAGGCGTGAGGTTTCGTAAAATCCGTTTTGGCTGATGTCTACACCATATTAGGAACTTACGTGCTAAATTTCAAGTCTGCGGGTGTTATAGTTTCTGCGTGGACGGCCAACACCTCTTTCTGCGAGCAAGTCATGCTCGAGAAGGAGACAGCAGAGCGGGCGCGGCGCAATGGGCGCGACAGACTCACGGACATCGCTGCCCGCGGGCGTAGGCGGCTCGGGCGTCGGAGGGTGCAAAACGACCTCCGCCTCTATGAGCGCGGGCCTGAGGGTGACGGGTGGAGCCGCTCGTCACCCTAGCAAAATCAGGCCACGGCGGTGGCGAGTATCGCGCGATGTGCGCCTCCCTATACCGGGGGCGAGTCGAGAACCTCATGAGGAGGGCCAGACTGAGAGGCCCTGGGTCGGCCGGGGTGCGGGGAATATGAGGAATATGTAGTTGACAACCTCACCTTCGGCCTAGCACAATGACCCATAGTCGGTGTGCGATTTAGTCGGTTAGAACCCGACTTGACCTCCCCCTCCGCCCGGAGTGGGGGAGGGGGTGTATGCGTATAACTGTTTTACACCTGTGGTAGGTTTTAAGAACATTATTTCAAAATAAAAATATTGTTAGTATCTTTATCTACACTAATACTATAATGCAAAGATAACTTTTTAATCATAACGATACACCTATATAACCTCCATCTGGACCAAGAAGGTTGAACCCGTTACTTTAAAAAAAGAAACCGCCGATTCGGAAGAAAAAAAAGAAACACGCATGCGCAATCGATGTTTGCGCCTTGGCGCCAACATATTACATTTAAATTAAACAAAGTTTGGTTTTGTTTGTAAAATAAATTAGTTTATGTATTATAGTATGAGAGTAGATAAAGTAGTGTATGACACTGTACATAACTTGGTCCTATGACACTCGTGTGATCCTATAAAAAAACTCGCCTACGGCTCGTTTTTTTAAAACACACTCGTGTTATAAGAACCCTTATTATGCAACAGTATCATAAACTACTATTAAATCAATAGAAGGAGAAAATCAAAACACACATTTCGTTCATTATTCAATCCATTAGCCTATTCAGACCACAGTTAGACTTAGGCCTCACCCAATGTGTGCCCTATAGTCCGTTTTTTTAATTTCAGATAGTAAAATGACATTAACTATGTTGCCGGTTTATTGCAATTAAAAAATAGTCATGTGCCACCAGTATCGAAAGTTGTCGAAAATTAAATTTAGTACAGATTTTTGTAGGTTATTTTATTGTTAGCTTATATGGATAGTGTACGAAACTAAAAAACTTTTTAATTTTAACTTTTTTCTTAAAATATAATAAAGCCAAACCACTTGTATCTAGGACACAAACATTGTCGATAGTTTCGAGCACGTCACTAAGCATTAAAAGCTGGTATCATTATTGCACAATTTCACATTTGCAGTTGTCAATTTAGTAGATATATTTTGACTAAAGGAATATTCAAAATTTAAAAAAAAATACAGTTATTTTAAGTACATAGATATTACAATTAATGTTTGTCCAGCGCCGTTCTTAGCAGTATGCAAAATTTCTGTTAATAGTGACGTAATCCATACTTACTTAACATTATAAATGAAAGTTTGTATGAAAGATTGTCAATTGTGAAGATATCCTGATGAAATTGGTACAGAGATGGATTAGGGCTTAGAAATGGACATAGGCTACCTTTTATCGCGAAATAAGCGAAAGAAAAAGTGTGTTATTTCTAACTATCCTTATGAAATTTAGTACAGAGATGGATTAGAGCTAGGGAACGGACATAGGCTACATTTGATCCTAAAAAAGAAGGTAGAAGGGGGGGGGGCGGATAGCGCCGCGGATACAAGCGCGCAAGAAAGGGGGTGAATAGGGGATAAACAGTAAGAACAAAGGTGGGCTATAGCTTCGGAACGGACATAGTCGAATAACGAGCCAAATATAGAAGTGAGTGGAGAGGCGAGTAGAGATTGTTATAGGGATGAGTGGATAGGCGTGTAGAGGTCAAATACAAAGTCGAGTAGAGTCGACTACAGGGGCGAGTAGATATGCGACTAGAGAAGATTTAATGCTCGGTAGCGTCGGAAACCAGAATTACTATTAGAGCTATCCAGATATTTACCACGTATTGTTTGGAGTTTCCGATATTTCGGCGCTCAGAAGCGAAATATCGGAAACTCCAAACAATACGTGGTAAATATCTCGATAGCTCTAATTGTAATGTGAGTGACCGTAATAGTTGAGATAAATGAAACCAGCCCCTCTAGACAAGTGGCAATTCGCTAACCGGCGTTTGATGGAATAGAATGACGAATGTATGCGATTTGACGTAAAACGACTGTCATATATGTCAAATCCCATTTCGTCATTCTATTCCACCAAACGCCAGCTAGCGAATTACCACTTGTCTAGAGGGGCAGAACTTAGAATAACAAAACAGGTAAACATAAAAAATCACTAACAGTTTTTTTATTTTCAGGTTACCGGCACCGTTATATCAATCTACACGAACAGATTTCTAGGCCGGAAAATCACTTTAATCTGTTCAAACTGCATTACTGGATTCAGCTGCCTACTCATAATCATCGTTCCACAATCAGGAGCCAGTCATCTTACACTCGGGTGCATTGGACTATGGGGATTGAGCATATCATTCGCAACTGTTTATTTATATGCAGGTGAACTATTTCCTACTGTGGTGAGGAATGCAGGGGTAGGCCTTTCATCAACCGCTGCTAGGATAGGTTCCATGTTAGCCCCTTTTGTGGCTACTTTTTCAAAGACCAGCGCCTGGCTGCCACCATTAATTTTTGGAATAGTTCCTTTGGTAGGTGTTGTCCTTTGTATCTTTCTTCCCGATACACGTGGAAAGAAACTCCCCGATACTTTAGCTGAAGGTGAAGCATAAAGAAACGTTATAGAGTTAATAAGGCAAGAATTCACAGCCATGTCGTGAAACGAAGAATACTTATTATGTTGTTCGTATTGGACAAATTGTATAGCAGATTATTTATATGTAATCATAGCGGGCTGCGTTATGTTGTGGATACTACGTATGAATAGTGAATTGAATAGAGATTTACTGTAACATAAGTCACGAATATACTATTAAAAATCAATATTTTTGTGTCTATTTGTTAATTTTTTTGTGGGGATGTGTGCGTTTCTGCTACATTATTATTGCGTCTATTTAATACAACCGCAGTAGGCTTTTTTAAATATACCCAATAAACAGACGCATGTAGTAATTGACAATTTTATAATAGTATCGAAATGTCTTGATTGATGAGATTTAATATAGCACTAAGTAATTCCTAAGTATTACATTTACCTTTATTATCTAAAAAAAAATAGTCTAAGATGAATACTAGTCTCAAAGAGTTATTATTGATTTTATAATATAATCATTATTGTTTGAATAATAATTTACAAACCATAATTGTAGTACAAAGTTTATACAGTGTACGGGGAGAAAAGCCTGACTCGAGAAACATATAACATGCAAATTCATAAAATCATAATTAAACTTGTGAAATTTTATCTATTTATATCTAATCTTATAAAGTTTGAATAGGCTCTGAAACAACTAAACCGAAAAATTATAAACATAGGTTATCTTGGACTTTCAAAAAGTTTGTTTTTACCAGGCGTGTGCACTGAGAAAAAAATGCTACGTATATAAGTAATGCGCTTGCTTGTGTAAGGATAAAAATCGACCACTATTACGTAATTAACCGCCATCATGCCGCGTAATGGAACTGCAGTACGTAGGCCGCATCATGACAACAGTCACGGTGCGGGCTACTTACAAGTAAGCGGTTCTCCAGGAACGTATCCATCATAGCTTGATGTCAACGTATGTCGCTTACTTACAAACCATTGTGGCATAGGCACATATGGATGTGGATGCATAACGGCATGATGCCGATTACTATCATACTAGTGCGGCTTACTTACTGTACAGTGGTAGGGCAGTACGGCAGGGTACCTCTTAGTTACAGAACGGTTCGGTATACGTATTGTAAATATGTGGATGCATTACGGCATGATGCCGATTACGTTTATACTGGTGCGGCTTACGTACTGTACAGGGGTAGGGCAGTACGGCAGGACACCGCTTACTTACAGACTGGTGCGGTATTCTTATTGTAAGAATGTGGATGCATAACGGCATGATGCCGATTACTAGCATACTAGTGCGGCTTACTTACTGTACAGTGGTAGGGCAGTATGGCAGGATACCTCTTACTTACAGACCGGTTCGGTATACGTATTGTAAATATGTGAATGCATTACGGCATGATGCCGATTACGTTCATACTGGTGCGGCTTACGTACTGTACAGGGGTAGGGCAGTACGGCAGGAGACCGCTTACTTACAGACTGGTGGGGTATTATTATTGTAAGTATGTGGATGCATAACGGCATGATGCCGATTACTATCATACTAGTGCGGCTTACTTACTGTACAGTGGTAGGGCAGTACGGCAGGATACCTCTTACTTACAGAGCGGTTCGGTATACGTATTGTAAATAAGTGGATGTATTACGGCATGATGCCGATTACGTTCATACTAGTGCGGCTTACTTACTGTACAGGGGTAGGTGCAGTAGGGCAGGGTACCTCTTACTTACAGATCTGTACGGTATACGTATTGTAAGTATGTGGATACATTACGGCATGATGCAGATTGCGTGCATACTGGTGCGGCGGCACACATACGTAGTGTCTGGTACCATAGATATCTGACCACTCTTTTCTTAAAAAGTTGAAATTTTATCAAAACTACCGATTCGGTTTTCACTGGTAGATAGACAAGGCACTAATCTATCCACCAACGAAAGATTTATTTTAAATCGGTAGGGTTGATAAAATTTCAACCTTGTAAGAAAAGAGTAGTCAGATATTTATGATGGTACCAGACCGTACTAGGTATGCCGCCGCACCAGTATGAACGAAATTAGCATCATGCCGTAATGCATCCACCCTTTTACCGTACCTATACCGTAGCAGTATATATATTACAATTAATGTTTGTCCAGCGCCGTTCTTAGCAGTATGCAAAATTTCTGTTAATAGTGACGTAATCCATACTTACTTAACATTATAAATGAAAGTTTGTATGAAAGATTGTCAATTGTGAAGATATCCTGATGAAATTGGTACAGAGATGGATTAGGGCTTAGAAATGGACATAGGCTACCTTTTATCGCGAAATAAGCGAAAGAAAAAGTGTGTTATTTCTAACTATCCTTATGAAATTTAGTACAGAGATGGATTAGAGCTAGGGAACGGACATAGGCTACATTTGATCCTAAAAAAGAAGGTAGAAGGGGGGGGGGCGGATAGCGCCGCGGATACAAGCGCGCAAGAAAGGGGGTGAATAGGGGATAAACAGTAAGAACAAAGGTGGGCTATAGCTTCGGAACGGACATAGTCGAATAACGAGCCAAATATAGAAGTGAGTGGAGAGGCGAGTAGAGATTGTTATAGGGATGAGTGGATAGGCGTGTAGAGGTCAAATACAAAGTCGAGTAGAGTCGACTACAGGGGCGAGTAGATATGCGACTAGAGAAGATTTAATGCTCGGTAGCGTCGGAAACCAGAATTACTATTAGAGCTATCCAGATATTTACCACGTATTGTTTGGAGTTTCCGATATTTCGGCGCTCAGAAGCGAAATATCGGAAACTCCAAACAATACGTGGTAAATATCTCGATAGCTCTAATTGTAATGTGAGTGACCGTAATAGTTGAGATAAATGAAACCAGCCCCTCTAGACAAGTGGCAATTCGCTAACCGGCGTTTGATGGAATAGAATGACGAATGTATGCGATTTGACGTAAAACGACTGTCATATATGTCAAATCCCATTTCGTCATTCTATTCCACCAAACGCCAGCTAGCGAATTACCACTTGTCTAGAGGGGCAGAACTTAGAATAACAAAACAGGTAAACATAAAAAATCACTAACAGTTTTTTTATTTTCAGGTTACCGGCACCGTTATATCAATCTACACGAACAGATTTCTAGGCCGGAAAATCACTTTAATCTGTTCAAACTGCATTACTGGATTCAGCTGCCTACTCATAATCATCGTTCCACAATCAGGAGCCAGTCATCTTACACTCGGGTGCATTGGACTATGGGGATTGAGCATATCATTCGCAACTGTTTATTTATATGCAGGTGAACTATTTCCTACTGTGGTGAGGAATGCAGGGGTAGGCCTTTCATCAACCGCTGCTAGGATAGGTTCCATGTTAGCCCCTTTTGTGGCTACTTTTTCAAAGACCAGCGCCTGGCTGCCACCATTAATTTTTGGAATAGTTCCTTTGGTAGGTGTTGTCCTTTGTATCTTTCTTCCCGATACACGTGGAAAGAAACTCCCCGATACTTTAGCTGAAGGTGAAGCATAAAGAAACGTTATAGAGTTAATAAGGCAAGAATTCACAGCCATGTCGTGAAACGAAGAATACTTATTATGTTGTTCGTATTGGACAAATTGTATAGCAGATTATTTATATGTAATCATAGCGGGCTGCGTTATGTTGTGGATACTACGTATGAATAGTGAATTGAATAGAGATTTACTGTAACATAAGTCACGAATATACTATTAAAAATCAATATTTTTGTGTCTATTTGTTAATTTTTTTGTGGGGATGTGTGCGTTTCTGCTACATTATTATTGCGTCTATTTAATACAACCGCAGTAGGCTTTTTTAAATATACCCAATAAACAGACGCATGTAGTAATTGACAATTTTATAATAGTATCGAAATGTCTTGATTGATGAGATTTAATATAGCACTAAGTAATTCCTAAGTATTACATTTACCTTTATTATCTAAAAAAAAATAGTCTAAGATGAATACTAGTCTCAAAGAGTTATTATTGATTTTATAATATAATCATTATTGTTTGAATAATAATTTACAAACCATAATTGTAGTACAAAGTTTATACAGTGTACGGGGAGAAAAGCCTGACTCGAGAAACATATAACATGCAAATTCATAAAATCATAATTAAACTTGTGAAATTTTATCTATTTATATCTAATCTTATAAAGTTTGAATAGGCTCTGAAACAACTAAACCGAAAAATTATAAACATAGGTTATCTTGGACTTTCAAAAAGTTTGTTTTTACCAGGCGTGTGATGAAGCCGGGACGGG
Source organism: Eilema caniola (assembly GCA_949126895.1). Lineage (NCBI taxonomy): Eukaryota > Metazoa > Arthropoda > Insecta > Lepidoptera > Erebidae > Eilema > Eilema caniola. Next base: position 24,506,234 of record OX421474.1, read on the forward strand.
TCGCTATTAAAAATATAAATTTTCTTAAAACTCTACCTAGACAAACATTACAGTTTCAATGAATCCATCAGCCCATAGCAGTCCTCTAGTGGGTATAGGCTTCTTTTAATATTTGAAGGTATTGGCCTATTATTTCCACACTGGTTAGACGGGTGGGTGCAGGGTTTATTTCGAGTGTTCCTCCTCCAGCAATAATATCGTTTGCGTATTGTTCTATTAGTCGCCTCTTAAAACACCCTTGAGATGAGATGGGGTGGTGATACTTGTATTTTTCTCGGTCACCACACATCAACGTTACTTATAGAACATTCATTTTGCAAGTTGAATGCGGTTTGTTGCAACAAGGTTTAGTGTCTGAGTTTTATGGCAGTATTTCTTGAGGAGCTCCACTAGCTCCATACAAACTGAACTACGATTGAAATAATTTATAGTGAGGAACCTTATGTCGGGAGTATTGAGCTAATGACCTGTATATACGTATAAGAATAATATATATACAGGGTGGAAGAGTTTAACCTTACCTGGAGGGGAAGTACTCTATATACTGGAGATAGCGAATTTCGCTCAAAGAAAAAATTCCTTTATTTTTACTATTAAAATAAAACGGCATTCAAAAATTTTCGAAAATTCGCTTGCCACACAAGGTAATCGGACTAAAATCTGAAAAAATAACAATTTCTATTTTTATATCATCCGTCGATAGGGTCAATCAGAGGATCAAATCTCTATAACAAACATGGTAAATTTAATGAAAGAAAATCCCTAAAAACTCAACTTAAAAATTAAATTTGACAAAATAAACCACTTTTAACTCAAAGGCTCATCTGATATCATCCTAAAAATAAAATTCTATATTTAAATAAAATACTTTTTTTCGTGCGGATACCGCAGCTGGTCAGTAGGGGATTTAACTCGGACTCAAACCGACTGAAACCGCACGCCATCTCAGGACTCAATTAACATCTTCTGTAGTGTGGCGGTTTTAAACGTGGTGGCCAAACAATGTTCAGTCATTTAGTATCTACTTATTTTAATAAATATTTGGCGTCAAGAATAACTTTATTGTTGATAAGGTTTCTGATGACTCATTGAGTAAAAATGCTGTATCTGCTGGCGCTGAGTTTATAGGTTTATAGGATTTCAAGGAAAGTCCTTCATTTAATTTACCATGTTCGTTAGACAGATTTTATCCTTATGATTGACACATCGATTGATGCCATAAAAATAAAAAATACCGGATGTTACTTTTTAGGATTTTAGTCGGTTCGATTACCGGGTGTGGCAAATGAGTTTTCAAAAATCTTTTAATGCAGTTTTGTTTTTTTTTTAATAAAGGAATGTTTCCTTTGAGTGAAATTCGCTATCTTCAGTATTTAGAGTACTTCCCCTTCAGGTAAGGTTAAAATCTTCCACCCTGTATTTATATACATATATGTAATTATGATAAATGATAAAAATGTACCACGATTGTGTGTGATATTATTTTAAGATTGTTTAATTTTCGAATGTATTGAAGTAAAACCACTTTACTATTTAATTTAAGTAATTAATAACAAATAAATCGCGATAGATTGCGTTTAAAAGTGGTTTTATTTCAATGAGTGATATTCACGTAAACTTTAGAAAATATCATTTCGAATGTATTATTTTAAGATGCAATTGTTTCATAAGAATCCAAAGTTTACAGTTATTTTGTGAATAGAATACCTAACTAATTATGAGCCTTTGCACACCTCTTTTTTTTTACGCGCTGTGGACGCGTTTTTGAAAAGTACCTCTTCTGCACGTTTTACCGCATTCACAAACGCAAGGATTTTGTGCAAAAGTAAACGTAACTTCAGTCTTGCGTTTGCTGAGCGTCTTGATAGCGTTCAACGCGCGTCATCAGCGCATAGAAAAATCGTCGTGTGCAAAGACCTTTAATGAAGTCGCAATTTGCAGCTACGTCTTAATTTAGAAGAACCTATAGCTACTACAAAAAATAAAAACACAAGATTGGCTTCATGATATCTACTGTATAAGGCTGTGATGATAATAAATTGTTCACTATTTACAACGAGAGCTTTGTTTTATTATTATGTTATGTATTTCATTACTAGCACACTAAATGCGACCGTACGGAGCGTTGATACATACATACATATAATCACGCCTTTATCCCCGGAAGGTTAGGCAGAGGTGAATTAACACCCACATTTCACCAATCAGTATTCAGTCCCACGTAATATAATATAATAGCCTAGGAGTACCTGAGTGAGTGAAAAGATCACCCATGTACGTGCTAGAGTTAACTTGTTATGTCGTCACCATCTGGTTAAATACCTTTCATTAAACGCTGGCATTGAATCTAATAAACTGTAAAAATCGAACATAATCCGACAGTAAGTACTGCCCATGACAAAATATTTCCTATGGTTTTTGTCAAAGCGCACAGTGTCAACCTCTCAGACGTTTATCATAATGCCCGGGCACTATAATATTGCCCAATTTATCACTAGGTCCATAACATGATAGACACTATACAGTATGAAGAATTAATTCATGTTATAGGCATATTTAGGTAATATTTATATCATGTAAGTACCTTCTATATCTATCTATACTATACAACTGTTCTTTGCGATTTTGCGCACGTTAAAAACTAAGTATCGCTTTGATAAACATTTCATATCTTTACTCTATTCGTTCTGCCCAGTTTATAAGTTATTAATGTACGGCGTGAACATTACAGCACGATAGCTAAAAAATTCGGGCAGAACTTGATATACAAAAGTAGTTTTTGAATAATGTTTTGTTTTAGTTATTAAGATTTCACAGTCACAAGTGGTAGAATATAAATGCAAAATCATTGTATCTAAGTATAAATAAATATCAAACTGTAGGATTAGCGAGTATGAGTGGGAGTCTGTCAGATCCGTGAAGAATATAAGCCGATCACGTCGGAAGTTTTGTGCAAGAGCTGGTCAGGAGGTGAGCTTGCATGAGGGATCTAAGGCCTGATGGCAGTCGAAGTTGGATGTGGAAGAATGGAAACAAACGACAATCTTTTACGGTCTACTACGGAAAAAAATAAAAATATAGAGGTAAATAATATAAATATCGTAACAAGAAAACGTAACAAGCAAAATATAAGGCGAAGTCAAATATGACATATCCTACATTAAAAATACTAAGTACTAGTTGTTGCCTGCGGACCGCTTGCGTAGATGTCGGTTATCGCGACCAAGCATAACCTTTCCTAAGCTATAATCTATCTTTGTACCTAATGTCATTTTCTTCTTCATTGTCATTAGTTAAAAATTAAAATGCGTCATAGCATTCCTCCGCATTGCATGCCTCTTGTGGCAACGTTCCCAGAAATTTAGCAGCATTACCACTTTGTATTGCAATGCTTAGATATTCTGTGACCCAGAAAGAGGCCAGCCTTCTGGTCACGAGAAGCGACGACCTTACGCTACGGAATCTCCCTGAAGTGATTGCGGGTACTGGACCCCATGAATCTACGATGAGATTGCAGTATATTCAAGAGCAGCAGCACCGGCACAGCGTCCCATACCAGAATCCTACACATTATTCATGGCATTAACGACGTACCATCCGGTCTCTTGCCATCGTCGTGTTCCAAACCGTTTGGTTCAAGCACAGCTGGTACACCGGCGGTGACAAGAGCACAGCGGATTATGTCGTTGCAGCTAGCGTGTCGTGTAATTCGCCCAGCGCTCCTGCAGCACGACAGGTCATGGTGTCCAAGAATGTCAACGGCTTCGGCTCCTCGGCATTGATGGGGAAAAATTAAATTGAATTTCTACCAACTTAATCTATTTAAACAAGTATCATTTTAAAATGCGAACTGACACGTATGGACTTGCATTGGGGATGCGTTGTTGGAGTTTAATTCCAATTGTTTTTTTTAATTAGGACGTGTCATTAACTCACCTCGCTGGATGGTACGCTGAAGGCAAAGTCTCGGGAAAGATGGCCATTACATTACCATCAGATGTAATGTTTTGTGTTCATTGATCCAACTTATCTGCCAATAAGAAACTATTGATAGATCAGTAGAATAAAGTAGAAAAGACGGCACTCGATCCACTTTGACAATCTGCTGATATTATCTTAAGAGTTACGCCAGATACTTGTTTTATCTGTCAGGGATACTGTGTTTGTCGTATCAATAATATAAACTCAACACGTATTATGCAACATTTCAGCACAATCAGTTGAGGAATCTGCTTCAAAATCGATTTGCAATTCGTATTCGTATAGCGATACGTGTAGTGGAAGCGCGTAAGCGGTTAGAGCGAGTTCTTGAATTTTGAATACTAGGCCATCTTAATCTACCTACCTTAAATAAATGACGATGTATAATTTTAACATTAAAATATGTGCATTATACAGGGTGTAATTTTGCAACGGGGCAGTAAGGGCAAGTACCTTAACCGTTGCAGTTACAGCAAAACGTTCTTAGAAGACCTTCCCTAACTTTTTGACATATTTTGAACTGCATTCACAGATTTTGTAACATTGATATATACACACTAGATTAGCAATGGCCGCACCAAAATCAATGTCACTACAGATCAGACCACGGTCTTATCTGAGGCGACTTCAGTTTAGTCGACGTCACACAGTGCTGTCACACGTCTAAACTGAACCGAGCGCGCCAAAATGGGGAAATGTGCAGTAAAATCTTGTAATTATAAGTCCAATATGCACAATAAATCACAAGGAATTTGTTTTCACGCGTAAGTATACTATTTATACCTTGATATTAACGCAAATACCGCTATAATCCAGTTATAAAATTAATAATTATGATTGCCATTCAGTGTTACCACTAAAACATCATTTTGGTTAACCCACATTATTGGGAGAATTAGTAATTTTGTAAATTATAGAATAATATTTTCTTTTCTTACTTCTTATTTCTATGGCTAGAATTTCAAACGGTTTTATGTGATTGTTCACTTTTCGTGATTATGATCAAGTGTTTTATATATTATTGTATTTAAAGTAAAAATATGTTAGTTTTTGAAGATTTTATCTGCAAAAGTTAATGTCATAATGTTGCTGTTAGAATTAAGAAAAGACGTAACGATCATTCTTAAAAAACATAAGTAGTTTTGTATACCTTCCTATTGAAGTTTGATTTGTCCATAAAGTGAAGTCTATTGGTGCTTTTACCTTAATGGATGGATCTTGAAGGTCGATACATATTCAGTTGATTTCGGCACATTTTATTTTTGAAGGTGAAAAACCATAATGCCTGTATTTACATACATATTTGTTTTACTTAATTATAAACTATTTCAAAATATAAATAATTTGTTTCATAATGTGGAAGTAAATACATACATACCTACATACCACTCAAAATCGAAACCCGCAGTCTGGTAAAAATATATATTTCAAACAAAATTTTATAACAAAATTGGTTTAGAAATTCTATATTATCGTGGGTAAATATTCATACGTCTGTCAACACTGGCCCATGCTTACATGTTAATACTTCTGTCTTTGTCTAATCTCGGTGACAGTGGTATTCATGCCACGCGTGCGAGTGAGACATATATATTAACCTTCATCATTTTCAATAGTTAAGTAGTTATTCTCGTAGTTGCGCTTCTAAGCTCACAAGTGGCATCGCTTTTTGAGGCGGCGATCTGTACTGGTTTGCCACTCTAATTGTTTACCTCAGTGTTTTGTAAAAAACTTACAGTTGGCAAAAAAAAATGCAAAAAGTCCAATTTTTTTTTATGCCAATCGATTCTATTTCATGTGGGGATCAAAAAACTCTATGAGACCATTTTAGCTTTCAGTACTAGGAAAGACAGAAATCGCCAAAAACGTTTCCCATACATTTCGGCAACAGAAACAAACAAACAAAAAACAAACTTTTTGTTATGGCCAGGAAGTGGGTAGAATTGACTGTAAAGTAAATAAAAAGAATTTTTACCCTCAAATTTCGAATTTGATTCGAAAATCTGTGTGTTATTCTTAGTTTCAGCTGAGAAACTTCGTATGAGTTATTAATTAAGGATTTTCGCTAAAATGTCTTCTAATCGTGAAACAATTGACTTATTAGAAGCGTATTTTGTCAATAATCGAAATGCGGGAGCTGCATTAGTGTGGTTACAATAAGTATCCGTTGCGGCATGTGCCAACAAGAAAGGTTATTACAAATCTTTTGAAAAACCTGGAATTGCAGGGTTCTTTCAAAAGAAAGCGGCAGATTCGTGTGGACATGGACACGGAGATTGCGGTTCTAAATTATGTCGAAGCATATCCAGAGGTATCGTCCAGGCAAGTCGCCCTTGAAGTAGGTGTATCCCACTCCCTTGTGATAAAGATATGGAAGAAATACGGCTACAAGTGCTATCGATATGGGCGCATAGTTCAAGTGTTACATCCGGGTGATGATGTTCGAAGGCTTACTTTTTGCAGATGGCTAAGAGGAAAAATAAGCAGAGATCATGAATTTTTAAATTACATACTGTGGTCAGACGAAACGAATTTTTCCAATAACGGTATGTACAACAGAAAAAATCACCACTATTGGTCCAAAGAAAATCCACTAAGAGTTACGGCAAGTCATAATCAGGTTCGCTTCTCATTCAACTGTTGGTGTGGTATAATGTCCAATCGAGTCATAATGGTGGAATTTTATGAAGGGAAACTGAATTCTGCCATGTATAATGAAGTCATTTTACACCATCTTGAAAACGAGATGGACGAATGGCCCCTGTCGGAATTGCGAAAAGTTCATTTTCAACAAGATGGTGCTCCGCCACATAACAGTCACCTTTCACGTTCCAATTTGAGCCGCCTATTCGGTACACAGTGGATAGGTACACATGGTCCAACACAGTGGCCACCTCGTAGCCCCGATCTAACACCACTTGATTTTTTTTTATGGGGCTTCGTGAAAATCGAGGTGTATAAGACGACGTACGCCAGTGTTCAAGAGCTCAAGGATGCATTAATGACCATTTTACGTAATATTCATCCCAGAACATTATTAGCCGCCATTCGTTCAGTGCAAAAAAGGATAGACTTATGTATTCGTGAAAATGGAAATCATTTTGAGCAATTTATTTCATAAACCAATTTCTTAAATGTTTAAATGATTTTTTTTATTTAAAAAAGTTCAAAATTTTACCTGACCTATGAGTTTCGAGTTGATTTATCATATTTCCGTACGAAATGTATGGGAAAGGTCTTTGGCGATTTCTGTCTTTTCTAGTACTGAAAGCTAAAATGGTCCCATAGAGTTTTTTGATCCCCACATGAAATAGAATCGATTGGCATAAAAAAAAATTGAACTTTTTGCATTTTTTTTGCTAACTGTAAGTTTTTTACAAAATCTGTGAATGCAGTTCAAAATGTCCCAAAAAGTTAGGGAAGGTCTTTTAAGAACGTTTTGCTGTAACTGCTGTAACGTTGTGGATTTCTTATAAATCTATTTCCAATAATTTCTATACCTTAGTCGATATTTTAGTATTTTTCGACACTAAATATACTAATTTGTCTATGCTGTGCGAGCGAGATTGAACAACACTAACTTAAGTGTCTATTCACGGCGATAAAGTGGCCCCTTTCTTCGGCTACCTTCGCCGTGAAAGGTCACTCTTGACCCCGGCGGCTAACTGCTGTCGGCACCGGGTAAGTTTTGAGATCAACATTTCCTACTTCTTTCAACAGGTGAAGACTTCTCAGCGGCGCAGCTTACGGCCTGCTTAATGTATGGCTTACTATATTTTATTATTTTACATTTTTTTAGGTGCTATTTCAGCCTAATATTTACTGCCACGAGACCGATGACCTCTACGGTCGGAGGTCACGTCACCAGCCTGCACTGCTTAATTATTTCTTCCTTTTTATAGCTTCTAGCTACGCTGTTCTACCGCTGGGGAGAATGTCTTCACCTGCTATTATTTTTAGCGGGTCACTGGACGAAGTTCCCATGTGACATACTGACCCGCACTCTTTCTTTTTCCAGGGTCTTCGCACCGGGCTTCACGCCATCATTCGGCCGTGAGGCACACCAGCGAGGACCCTGGCACGCCGGCAACATCAGCAGCCGGGAGTGAACTAGCTAAGTGCATACCACCATCTCTGCACAACGGATCAAACAACGCCTCGGCAGAATATTTATTGCGAATCCACCCTGAGATTCATTTCTTAATACCTATAAATAAATTCATGTAACGCTTTTTATCGCTTTTATATCGATTACAATTATGTTCCAAATTGTTAATCTATCTTTTCATTTCTCTGCTCATACCCTAGCCGGTATAGACTTTATATTATTAATTTTACAGCTTCCATATAGTCACTTTTATTCACTTTATTTTAACTTTCATAAAACCCTAGCATCAAAATTTTCCTTCGTTACATTGGCGCCCATTAAAGGTATTATTCTGCCGCAGGTATTGTGTGTTTGGTCTGTTATACTTTATTTCTTCTTATTTCTCTTTACTTTACCAATGTGGTGATTTTTTCACCAATTTTTAGTGATTTTTATTTTTACTCCAAATGTGGGTACTTAAAAATAAATTTTAAATTCTATTTTAAACTGATTAATGACCATTTATGTCTGTTATATCAGTTCAATTGCCTATATATTTACCTTAATACATTTGTTTCATAACATCAAGGTAATTATCATTAATTTTACAATTTTTTTGCATTAACACTATTGTTGATGAAAACCTTTGTACTAGTTAAACTAGACAGGTTTATAATCTTTTACAGTTGTTTCAATTGTATATTACCTCTATTATACCCACTGGTAAGGTAAGGACCTATTTTCTTTTACTTCTTATGGATTTGTTGATCTCAACTACATATCATCTTGCTACTTACTATTTCTCATTTTTTGTGCAGGTGTGTCTGTTGTACATACCTTGTTTGTACCCCGTCAGTGAATTCATTATATTTTTACATTTACTTACCTTATGTGCATTTATTTTGCATAATAATAACTTACTGTTTTTATATCAACCTATTGCTGGTTGAATTTAGTTTATATTTTAATTTTTTCAACTATTTTGTTGTTTTGAACACAAATAGTCTACCATTCACTGACAGGTTACCTATATTTTGCTTTATTTCAGTAAATTACTTACTTTATTGAAGTAAATTACTTCATTTTATGTCAATCTCGCTCATCGCACCATAGTTTTTACTTATTACTAACTTTGGGTTACTTTACCATTTAAATTTTATACTGAACTGTTTTGTAGTCATTGCTCGTTGTCGGATCTCTGTATCCAAATTAGCTTCTTTATTTATAAAAAAAAATATAATAAATTATATTCCTTGAAAAGAAATACAAGGAAAAACAAAAGATCTCCATAAAATTATTATATATCTTTGAAAAGAACAACAAAGATAATATACTTAAATTGATAGTCCTCCATCTTGTTCTGCATATTGGATTGTTGAGTCTGTAATTGAAGTCTTTAAAATAATTACCTTTAATTTAAATTGACCGTACAAAGTATACATTACCCATATTCCCTATAGGATGCCTGGTGTATCAATGGACATATTCATGACAAAATGTGTGTTCCTTTCATGTTATTTTTAGCAAATATATAGCAGTCATTCAAATAATCAAATAATTCGACATAAAACATTTTAATTACACAAAATAAACAAAACATAAAGTTAACCTAACATAATCAATTAATTTAAAGTAACAACTTAACTTCTTACAATGAATTCTTGTGTTCTAATAATCACTATTGTTTTTCAATCATAATTTTCAATTCTAATAAACTTTGCATAGCACTTAAATAATATTACACCACTGTTGTGGCAAACAAGTATATACCAACACATACTTGTAATTTAAAATATAATTAAAACTTGTATTTTACAAACTTCTTCTTGTTATTGTACTTTGCTGGTACACTGCCTGCAACCTTTTAATCACTTCATGGTCGTAATGATATACACTTTTACCTATAAAAGGGTCAACAGTTATAACTTTAATTTCATGTACCCAACTATGAACACTTTTTACAAAAACTTTTAATAACTTGAAATACACATCCGTCCTGTTGATAGTCTTCTTGCGTACAAGTGTACTGCTTTTCAATTGTTTACTTGTATCTTTGATTCTTATAATTATTGAACATCAAATTAATTTCATCAAAACTTTGTTTTGAATTGTTCTGAAAGAAAAATGTAACTAAACCGTCAAACGTCATATAACTTTGACAATCAAAAAGTGTTGCCAGTAGTAGAATTTAAAATTACTACTAACTATTGTTTCAAAATTGCCTTGTTTTTTTTAAAACAAGATAAGATTATTCTTTTAAGAATAACAACTTTTGGTATTTTGTGCTAAATATTATAGAATATCTTTTAACTCTATGGTTACTTCTATATCCTGTTGTGTGACTTTTCCTGGGATGGCTGTTTCGTTATGTTCCTGTTGTTTTTATATCAAAATTTATTTACTACAGTATGGTGTATTATGCTTAATAAAAATAAAAATAAAATATAATATTAAAAATAAATAAATTAAAAATATTTAATATTTTTTTAAATCTCTGTTCCTTGGAACTGGAACTTAGAAATTTTTCATAAATTTTGACATTTGCAAAAAAAAAAATATTTTTGTCCTTTGGGTTAACCCTAAAATGGCTTTATGGTTTTCTTGACTTAATTTTTTTAACTTTTGGTCACAAGACAAACGCCAACGACTACAAAACATTAAATAAATAATTTGTTTGTTGAACCTTGGATTCTGATTTTTTTTTAACTTTTTATTTAAACTTTGGAAAGTTTTTAAAACTTTTAAAATTTTTGAACACTCGTTGTTCCTTTTGCAACTCATGTTTGCATATATACTCACTGTATGTGGGTCAAATAATAAGCCACTATCCTTTCAAAATAACTCTTTTAATAATAATTTGACTTGGTCATAACTTTTAAAAGTAGTTAATTATAATTTTGCATTGTTCATATTTGACAATGACACTTTATGGCTAGACTAAATTTAACTTTTCTTTAAATCTTATTACCCTACCACTGCTATATATTTTCTTCTTCTTTTCTCCTCTCTTTGAGATGGAACTTTGAACTTCATGTTCGTTTTTCTTTATTATTAGGCTTTGCCTGGTAATGGTTGTTGTGGGTCGGTTGGCGTTTTAAACCAACCGATGTTGTTTTTGGGTCCGTTGGCGTTTTAAACCAACGGATACCTTATCTTGGTGCTGGGATACTAAACCAGTCACCGGGAATTTTTATGGTTTTATACCATTTGTTGGATCTGTTGGCGTTTTAAACCAACAGATACCTTTTTCTTCGAGCTGGGAATTCAACCAGTATCGGGGTACTGTTTTATGGTTTTATACCATTATGCTGAGCGGTCGTGCAAACTCAGTTTAAAAACAAGCCTCATTGCATCCCTTTTTGTTATGTCTTCTTCCGAGCGGTTTGCAAACTCGTGAAATAAGCCTTATTGCAGATGCGGTAATGTATACATCTAAAATAAGCCCTATACTAAAAACATAACACTTTCCCTTTTTAAAGTTGAAAATATATAGTGGTTTGATTGCTCTTTTTCTTCTCATTGAAATTGTCTGTGACATTTCAATGTTTTCCATCTTGTTCGATTTACGTCTGAGTCTCCAGTGCCTATTAACCTGGAAACTCTCTTCGCAAGGAACGCGTGTGCTACATTTTTGAAGTGGCAACCGCTAAGTATGGATGAACATGATAGGGGAGGTATGTAAGGAAGTATGTATGTGTAAGCGTAAATTAGGCATCTTATAGAGCAGTCCAGTATCGGGTTTTTGGGTAACAAAAACCCAGAACTAATTGGGGGGGTATTGTAACGTTGTGGA